>OX243780.1:10000000-12400000 GCA_945859555.1 Megachile ligniseca
GTAATGAAATACTATCGAATTTAATTTGACGATCCGCGTTTAAACCCACTCGTCAAATTTTGAATGGGGTTTTCACCCCTTGTTGGTTTTACTTAACATATCTCGGTTGCATTGAAATCGGAGGTTGGCATCTCGAAATATTTCCTTGTTAATTCGATATTGGATCAGTTTATTAAACCAGAGAAATTCACGTTATATTTTACTCTATTAAAATGAATACTGATCTGTGTATTATGTACGTCTACATAAATTCATCAGAGTTTAAAAAATTACCATTTAAGCGTCTACGTTGATTTTTCCAATCCGTGTCAATATTTTGCATCAAAATTTTTCAGGATACTAATGATCAATGGCCATAAACATATTTGTATAAATCATCATATTTTTCATTAATCATCGTACAATCTTAACGCATCGGTATTACTATGATCCGTTTCTCGTATAAGGAAAGACTATGAAATATGATAATTTATAAGAACTTGTATCGACACGTTTTACTGTCGCTGTTTGACATTTTGGAATGTTTATAAAAAAATCTTTGTGATAGATGGCGCGACTGATTCTTATCGTATAATTTTAATCTGTACAGCGCCACTTTGCGCGGATGACGATCGGTTATGCAAACATTGATCTTGAAAACTTCGCCTCCTAATTTGCAATTTATATTTCGCATACAAGGTGTGCTTAAGAAACGTGATCGTTCGGAAGACAAAATTGTTTTTTAATTGACAGGGTGCCTTTGCTATTTCATCGCTGCAATAAAAACAACACAAACTTAATGATATTTAAATATTTAATCAAATCGTATTTTTATGATTCACATTTTGAAGTGTACAATTTATTTGCAATTTATTGTTGCAATTTAAGATACACTTTAAGAATAATAGTCAGGTTAAATTTAAATTTATTAAATAAAAATGGATAGATTTTATACTGCAAAGTACAGTAGCAGTCATTTAGTATTTTTATAACACATAGATAATTTTGACCATGTGTCCTACAATCTCACAAATTTCCTTCGTTAAGGATTCGTAACGTATTTACAGAGGAAATCGTGATAGTACGATCGTCAGAAAATAGGGCAAACTTGATATCCGGTAGACGTAAATTTTTGACTCGTTTAATCGCGCTGCCCACGTGTTATCGCGACCACTCGTGCTTCTCCTCTGTTCCTGCTATCACGAGACATCCGTACGCAATCGTCCCCTTTTTAGCCCGAGACACAACATTTTTGATAAGATACATTCGTACAATTGATTTGTTAACAATTTCTCGGATGGCATCCGACGTTTATCGTACATTGATCGAAAAACGAAGATAGCTGCATACCGTGTGTACGTCACAAGATGAACTGTAGAATTCAGAAAAGCTAGTTTGTTTTACTTGTTTGTCCATCTGGTTGATGTGTCTGAAGGCTGCAACTGTTCTTTCGTTATGGAAGACATTATTAAATATTTTTGTTACCTTAGTAGGTTACAATAGTAAAGCAGTTCTGAAATGTTTATCAAAGTCATCATACAATAGTACATCATGTACATCATTTTACTATGTTAAAAGATTTAGAACAATTCTGAAATGTCTATCAAGCCTATCATACGTGACTATGTTAACATTCCGAAGCAATCGCAAAATCAAGCTCTCATCGGTATCCTATTTAATATTAAATATCTCCCATTTTGAAGAAAAATTGGAAAGTGGAACAAGTAGATAATTTAACGAGGAGTAACCTCGAAGAGTGAACGAACTGCAGCGAGATGATGCGAGACTCGGAAAGAATTTCTCGGTATCGAATAATCGATCGTTGGTTCGTTAGCCGGCGATCGGTTCCAAGGTTGTCGGTTGAAATGGTGAACTCGTGTCGTTTGCATAATCAAGAAAGCTCTCTGAAGCTGCGGATGTTGAAGAGCGCGAAAGTCGAGGATACACCGTGCGGGTAGGAAAAATAGGAAAAACGAACGAGCAGCGAGCGTGCCGGAGCGGACGCGGCCAGCCGTGAGGCGATTCGAGACGGAGCGATCGATAGAAAGGAGAGAGAGAGAGAGAGAGAAAAGGAGAGAGAGAAAGAGAGAGAGATGCCGTTACACCGTCTGCCTCGTGTTTCTTCCGTCTGGCCCAGAATGCAAGTCGGGCTTTCACTGCAGTTTTCTCGTCTGGGTCGACGATCTGTCTCCCTCGCTCCCATTACGAATACTCGCCTCTCTTTTTCTCGCCTTTATTTCTCCCTCGCTCACCACCGTCTCTCTTTCTCTCTCTCGCTCTCTGTCACCCTTTTCAGTCGGTCGATACCTTCCCGTCGCACTTTTAAATGTCATCAGCCCGATCGCGAGGTCGGCCTCGACGTCTCCTTATACAGGGTGTGTCTGAAATGTCTGGCCTCATCCTGCTGACTGACGCGTGTGCCCTATTTAACATAACCAGCGATACGGAAGCCTGATAAATATTGTATGATCGTTTTTTTACAATTATGTGCTTTGCACGTTTTTGCCTCTCGGGATTTTTGCATTTTTTTATTTTCAAGTTATACCCGTTTGTCGAATTTCTATATTTCTGTTTAATAATAATTAAACATTCATCAACTAAGTCAACGTCAAATCTCTGTGAAAAAGAAAGTTAATTAATTACCTTTGAATTAAGTTAATTGCTAATGTTAATGGAATGAGTAGAATTATTTTAAATAATTCTACAATTATTATAAAATAATATTTAATGTATATATATGGAAGGAAAAAATTGATGAAAGCAAAGGAGGTTAATATTTTGTAATCTCTTCCCACAATTCGATGTACTAGTTTATCTGGCAAAGTTCACGGGAACATCCATGGTTAAAATTGTGTATGGTTGTTGATCGAAATGGATCACAGGAACAGTTTCCACGGGCATGTTGCGAGTAAATAATTGACGGGTCGCATGCGACCCGCTGTTTGCTCATCGCTAAATTAGGGGAACAAATGATGTCATTTGCGTATCGCAGGATCCACGTGCTGCGTTACAACCACGAATGTCTGGTTAAGTAGTTTTTATTGCTCCACGACAAATCGTAAACTTTCTTTCTTTTTTTCGTACGATGTGTTAGGTGACCCTCGAAAGTGGAGGATGATAAATGGAAATAACCGTCCGCGTCATAGTCCATTTGGTAAATTGAAACGTGTAACTTATATCATATACGAGTTTGCTGAGATGCCAGACTGGTTTGCTGGTAATAAACAAAATTATTCAGCTAAATTACTGTGTCTGATTTTCGAGATGTTGAACGTCATATTTCACAAAGAAATTTAGAAATTAATAGGAAATGATTTTTGAGCATCACGCTGGTGAACAATTTTGGTATCAATCGGTGTCCGCCACGACCGCCATATTTTCCCCGGGGAAAGCAGATTTGTTGTCGACTGTACACAGTACAATTGTAACAGAAGCTTTACGTGTTCCCGTTGATTTATATCGCGCCACGAATCGAACGGTTTATCTAATCTGGCTCATTAGTATCGAAAGCACGGCCCTGTTCGTTAGCATACGCGCGGTTGCACGCGTGTCCCTGTCTACGTGCACCACGATGATGCACGTGCCCCGAGACGAGCATTTTTCCGCGATGAAATTAAGGTCAGCTCACTCGTTTTCCGTTTTTTCCGGCCGTCAGCCTCTCCCTTCGTTTTTGCAACGAGAAACTTCGCCGACCCGTGGGAAACGCTTCCGACCATCGTCGATTCCTCTGCCGACATAAATCCCCCTCGATTTATGTGTTTGTGTACTCACCTTCTTTTTTACTAGATTCGCCAGATAAATCGCGGTACTTGTTATTTACTTAGCTGAGCCGATATTTGTGTATAAAAATGGATCAAGAACTTTTATGAGTTTTGATGCTCGGTACATGATACACTTTCGATTTTTATGGAAAAATATTTGTGAAAAAAAAATGTGTTTGTAGTATTCGTGTTCGGGACGATTTGTTTTATATTTTTTGTTACGAGAAGGATGTGGGTTTCAGAAAAAGAGAAATTTTTAGGTAAATTTGATTGAGTCTCTTCAGGGATGATCTTTCCAAAGTCACATGCATTGAATGAAATTAGTATACAAGAAGAAAAATGTGTATACATAACTATGTTTTGTTCATATGTTAAATGAAAAATAGCTAAACGAATATTTTCTATATCAAATCGATAGTAATTAAATGAATTCCATGAATAATGCACAAGAAGAGGTAATGTCCACATATGTGGCCATACACGTTATCCATATATCCTTGATGAATGTGAAAAACTGACATACATATAAAATCTTATTCTGCTTACTTTAAATCGATAACAATTAGATGAAATAAATTCTGTGAATAATGTACAAGACATAGAGAATGTCCACATATGTGGCCACACATGTTATCCATATATTGACGAATGTAAAAAAACTGAACGTTCATAAGTAATCTTATTTTCTTTATTGTAAATCGATGACAATTAAACGAAATAAACTCCATTAACAATATACAAGAGAAAGAGATGATGTTCATATGTGTTGCTGTACATGTCATATATTGTCCACATATTGTTGACGAGTATAAAAAAGCTAAACCTGTATGAGTATCCTTAAAGACATCTTTTTAGAGTACAGTGACTGCAATTAATAGAATGGTCGGTAACAGGAATAGTTTTCTACGAATCTCAGAAGAGAAAATATCGATCGATTATTGCTTGCAGATCGAACGTGGAGCCCGTTAAAAAAGTCCATCTGTTATTTTCCTGGATTCGTTTGGATGCGTATAACGTACCGTTGACGTAACATTTTTCCCCCCCGGGTCGTTTCGCATTCTGAATTTCGTAGTCGCGGTATTAGCATGCAATTAAAGCCACGCGGAAATCCCGTGAATGGTTAAGTAATTCCAGAAATTTAAACCAGTTCGTGCGGCGTTCTCTAAATCGTTAGAATCGTTGGCAGATCTCGTGCGCGATAAAGAAAAAACGGAGAAAAAGAATTTACGATGCAAATAGTCGTCGTACGGAGCGTGTGCTCGCCACGTGGACAGTGACGTCTTCGGTTTTGTTCTCCTTACGGACAATTGTTTGAATATTAACCTGAGAAACTACGATTATCGTATTCGCTGCGGTATGCGGTATAATTCTACTATGGAGAAGACATGGCTTTCATTCAGAAAATGAAAGAAACGATTGCTTGTAAATTGGGGAAATTTAGGGATATTTCGAGGGTCAAGGGTTTGTAAATTTGGGGATTTGGGAATTTTGGGGAATTTGGGAATTTTGATATTTAGGGAATTGGGGATATAGGGATTTAGGAATTTAGAGATATAGAGATCTAAGGATTTAGGGATCTAGGGATTTTTGGGATCTAGGGGTTTTGAGATCTAGGAAATTTGGGAATTAGGGAATTGAGAAATTGGGAATAGGGAAATTGGGGAAAAGAGAAATTGGGGAATAGGGAAATTGGGGAATAGAGAAATTGGGGAATAGAGAAATTGGGGAATAGAGAAATTGGGGAATGGAGAAATTAAAAAATACAGAATTTGGAAATTTGAAACTTCCGAAACTTGAAAACTTGTGAAATAGATATTCGCAAACTAGGGACTTGAGAATTGTAAATAGGTTTACTTTCGTCCACCAAAGGGTAGTCAAAGTTCGTTCGCATTTGCTCCATTTGTCCGAAGTAGTCTTACGAAGCAGTCGTTTTCTGGGACGTGATTGTCGACCCGGTGTTATCGCGGTGTTACACTAAAACCGTCACGAACACACCACCGACACGCAACCCTTTCGCCACCGTTCGCATACGCGCGCGTGTAATCGCGCGTTACTTTTCCTTCCGTCGCGGAAATAACCGAGATATCGCGTGGCCCTGGAAGAGATTGTCGTCTCCAAGTGATGAATCGTCCAGCAGGAAGGAAAATGGTTTTAAACTTTCCGCGAAACGATAACGAACTCCTTTCCCTTTAAACATACGCTGCATGTGGTTAACAGTACTACAGAAATATTATTAATCCTACGTTCTCATATGTTCACATGTTCACACGTTCTGATGTTCACATATTTTTTCCGATGGAACATTTGAAAAGGTTAAATAAAATTTGTTGGTGCAAAGGATTTTTATAATATATGCATATGTATAGTGTGTAGAAATGTACACATATGACCTCTTATGTGAAAAACATGTCAGACAAGTAATAAGTATGTTGAAAATTCTATCGAGAAATATACATATATTGTAAATATTTGCTGATAATGATGGAACTTTTGTTGTTTTGTTATTAAGACTGCAATGCAGAATAGTGCATTTTAAAAATTTTTTTCATAGATGCAATATTTATCAGTTACGTCTTCGAATGTACATATTCCTCCTACTTCCATAAACCACCCTTAACAAACTTACATAAAAAGTACAGTTTAAATGTTCATATAAAAATTGTATAAGAGATGTTCATTTAAAAAATATACAAGAGATTTTCATGTACATGAAAGTAGGAACTCGATTAGTATAAAAATCCGAGATAAAATAAACATCCCTCTAGCAGCAAAGTGCTTTGACCGTCGATTCAAAGATTTCGCGGCCTTTAATCAAGGATCAAGGCCGATAACGGCACCGTCAGGGAAGACGTTCCGACGATCCTGAAGGAAATTACACGGTCCCGACCCATTTTGAATGGTTGGTTCGTTTTCGAGTTCGTTAATCGTCGAAGAGGCGACGCGACGAACGGTTTCATCGCGGCCGCACGTGAAAGAGTACGCGTCGAGGCTGAAAGCGTGCACGAGCGCGTTGTTCCAAAGGACTTCTTGTAATTAACTGTCTAGACTGTCGACGTTATTATCTGGGCCTCGTTAGCGTTATCTCCGGCAAGCGGGAAGCGTCTGCTGGAAATTACGCGAGCGTGTGCACGCGGCTGCTCGTGATGTCCGCGACTCGTGTCTGCTACAACGAAAATTGCCACGTGCCTTTTCCACTGCCGCTTCCCATTTTTAACCCCACCCTTAAACCGCGCCTAACGCGCCCGATGTCCGCGATCGATTAATTAATTGTTCGGCATTGTCGATACTATTTTTCTCTGGGAAGATAGAATTTATGGTTTTCATAGATAGTTACATAGATGCATAGATTGTTACATAGTTAGATTTATAGTCAGATAGGTAGTTGGATTTATGGGTAGATAGACAGGTCGATTTATAGATATAGGTACAAATGTGGCTTTTGCAAATTTCTGAATTGGGGAATTTAGGGACTTTTGGGAAATTTGGGGATTTAGAGGATTTGAAGATTTTGGTAATAGGGAAATTTTTTATTTTGAAAATTTGAGAATTCGGGGGTTGGAAATGGTAGATTAGGGGAATTGGGAAATAGAGAAATTAAGATATAGGGAAATTGGCATTTGTAAATTGGGGTATTGGGGAATTTGGCGATATGGAAATTTAGAAATTTGAGAATTGGGGATTTTGAACATGGGGAACTAGGGTACTAGGGAATTAGGGAATTAGGAAATGAGGGAATTAGGAAATTATTGAATTATGGAATTTGGAAATTAGGGAACTTGAAAATTTAAGAATTTGTCAACTTCCCACCTTAAAAAATCAGCAATACAAAATTTCGAAAATTGAAAATTTGCAATTACCATAAAGGGAGTTATTTTGCAAATAATAAATGATAAACAGCAAATAGTAAATAGCAAATGTAAACGTTCTATTAAATGATGCCTATTTAAAGACGCCTAGACGATGCGTAGCAAATAAGTCAAAACAGCAAACATCATGAAATTTCTTACGAAAGTATGTCGCAGAAGTTTCATGCCGTTGCGCAATTCCCGATATCATAGAGTCATAGAAAACTCGTTTCACCCTCGTCGTGCAGTTACTCCGCCGATGTATTTCGATTATATAACGCGTCTAGTGACCTATCGATTGATGATTGGCTAATCTTCGTGGCACGATCAAACAACAAGAGGTTCTTAAAAACGACGTTCACGTTTATCACTGACGTCCGCGACAAATGATGACAAATTGTTATCAACGTACATGTAACTAGCAACAAATTCCGCCGACCAGACCATAAACAATATCTTTATCAACGCCAGCCGCGCAATTAAAACCGATACTCTATCAATGTCTAAAACGTGCCACTGGATATTTCTCGATGTTGAGTCTGGATACGTTTGAACTCTTACGATAATAAACTTGACTTTAACGAGCGACGGAAAAAGAGTTGAAGAATGTTCGACCAATTGAATGTGCTGGTACGCGTTGTTTTGACGATTTTCTTCGCAATTTCTGTATTCTGGGATTTGGGGTTGGGCAGGTTAGAAATTTGGGAATTTGGGTATTTGAGAATTTAGAAATTTAGAAATTGGGGATTTGAGAATTTGGGAGAGTGAGGATTTGTAAATTTAGAAATTTGGGAATTTAAGAATTTGGAGCTTTAGGAATTCGGGAATGTGAGAATTTATAACTTTAGAAATTTGGGGAAATAAAAATTTGCACCTGTAGAAATTTACAAATTTCGCAATTTGAAAATTTAGCAATCTAAAAATTTAAGAACTCGAAAAATTGGAAGTTCATCAATTTTAAAATAAAATGATAAAGTTAGTTTAAAGCCAATAGCAAACAACCCGTGGAATGCCAACAATAATACTCCACATAACACTTATGGTTCATTGTTTTCTTTGATCGGCTGACACATTTGGACGTCACAGTTCGAACAATCGACGTCTTATCATCCGTCCTCGGTATTATTTGCAGATCGAGGACACTGGTGATAGGATGTTATCTCTGTTAGCTTTTTTATCGTTTCTATGTGGGGTCGTTAGATCGAACGCGATGGACTAGTTCGTCTAAAGACGCAAATCTTGCGAAAATTGTTCAAGTATCGCAAAACATTCGGAATGACATTAAGAATTAGCATAGTTGCGTAAGTGTGTTTATCTTTGATTGCGCAACACTTGCCCTAACTTTTTAAACTTTATTTAGATTCTGACCCTAGGATCTTCCTAAAATTTCTTTATATTCTAACTAGGATCTTTGTGAAATATTTCTAGAGATTTGAAGTATCTTGTTCAAAATATTAGGTATACAATTTAGATATATTTAATCACCTTAATTCTAGGAATATTTGACATTCTCCCAGAAATTTTTCAAACTTTAATATTCAAAAATCTAGAAATTCAAAGACCTCGACACTCAAAAATCAAAAATTTGCAAATTTCACCAACTTGAATACGTAAAAATGTACCAACTCGAAGTCTTGAGCACAAAAAATTTGTGCATCCAATTCCATAAAAATTGCAGAATTCACTCGTGTATCCCAAATCAAGGTTGCACTCGAGGATCCGTGAAATCAAGTACGTAAACGGGGGCGTAACATTTTGCGTAACCTCGTTGCCGTTAAAAAGAGCAGGGAATCGTTTCTCGGACATGTGCGACTGGTATCGTGGACATTAGTGTCGTGCCAGCCGGACATAAACTTGTAAACACGTCGCGTGAAATATAAATGCGGAAACACGACTTATCCCGTGCGAGCACGTCGCGTCACGCGAGTTAATGGCTGCTATCGAGCCTCGTCGCTTTCGCGATTTATCGGCCGAGATGGTCAACGCCGATTCTCTTGCTGTTCACCTGTAAAACGATGATTAATAATATCCGGCTGCTACCTGGGACGATTAACGCGACACCTTGCTCGGGATACTGCGAATCCCGGCTACTTGTAACGGGCCCGTACTATGAATTATTTCTTTTTCAAGATGGCAGATTGCGTGGTTGAGATCTGCATCGTTGATTGATGGTGTAATCGAGGAGCATCGTACGCGATAAAATTAAATATGGTGTCTCCTTTTTTGGGAAGAGTGAAATTCTGGGGTTTTGGGAATTTTTTAGTGGTGCTGGAATATTGTGGACACATTCTAGGGATATTTTACAAAGATTCAAGTGATGTTTAAGAATGAACATGGTTACTCTAGAAATAATCTATTGAAGAATGTTTTTAGAATGTCTTGTGCACATATTGATAACTTCATAACTATTTTGTAAAGATTGTACAAGTGTCTAGTGACATTTAAGGACATCTCAAGAGATGTAGAAATATTCTAGGAATCCTAAAGATTGGAAGGTATTCTGGGCAGATCCTAGGAATATTTTATGAAGGCTCAAGAAATGTTTGTGTATATGTTGTGTGTATTTTGGAGTAGGTAGAAATATTTCATGAAGACTCCGCGATTTTTGGGATATTTTAGGAAAATACTAGGAATATTCTCCGAACATACCAACAATATTTTAAGAGAATAAGAATTAATTAACAATATAAAATTGCGTAAAGATTAAGTAAAATTAAAATAAAATGGTCGATCTAACAAAACGATTTATTAGCGATTTTCATCGAGATGAGATTCGAGGATGGAAATGGTTCTTTGTATAACCTCCATTAGCATATAACACGATTTACCAGCGGCGGTAATATTTCATATCACGATCCGTATTAAGTAATTTTCGTAGAGCTCATAAATAATATTTAATCCCGGTTCCTGAAATGTACGTCGACCTTTCTCGAGATCCGCTCGTAATCGGACACCTCGATCGAACACACGACGAATATACGATCGTTAATCCGCGTTAACGAAGCTTCGTTCCGAACGGCACATTTAGAAACGCGTAATCGTCGATGATCTGCTCCCGATAATTGTTACGGCGCGTAATCGCGAGTTACCTGAAAATCGTACGATCGATAAATCGCGGTCGAACACTTATCTCCCTAGACCGTGATACACGTTTCAGACCGAGGCGTGCTTTGATATTAAACAGACCGATCATTTGCATTCGTTTTCTGCTGACCTTGCCGATAATCGCGAGCGATGCTTCAACCATCGTGCACAACATTTTCACGTTTCAACGCACGAATCGTTCTTCAACGACTTAAACGTTTCATCTTCCGAAACGAATAATCCCAATGGAAATACTATTTAAACCTTTTATATGCAAATTCTCTGCGAGAATACAGAGGTACGTGAGTCTTTCTCAAGTGGCCATATATCAGGTTCTCTTTTTCTTGCTTATTACTATTGAATTTCGTTTCTATGGATTTCAAATGCATAACGATAAATTATACGTAAAAATTAGACGAATTATCACGTAGAAAAATGATCGAAACACCTCAAGAAACTTTCGACATTTCTAAGAACTTGTTCGTTTTTGTAATTATTCGGTTTTATTGCTTGTGTCAATGGAACGATCTTTTTCGAGTTACCCAGACGACGATAATCAAGGTAATTGTCTGGATTTTATGTTTGATAAACAGTCTCCGTGAGGTTTGTATTTCGTAATGAATGGATTTAGACCGAGGGTCATCGAACCTGCGAGTAATGTCACCGGGTATTGATTTTTACTAGCTTCATTATGATATTTCACCAAAATTAAGTATCTTAACGCTTTGACATTTTGAAGTGCGCTAATGTATTTCCAATTCATTATTTTCGCTCGATTCGCGTGTGTCGGGTTGCCGAGATATTTAATCGAATTAATTTAATCCTTCGTTGCATATCGTTGCGCATGTACTAGATGCAACATATACTAATTTGTTTAACGACTTTTAAACCACAAGTGAACGCAAAATTAAATTACGGTAAAAATATCAGCCTGGTTTACATTCGAACTGTAAGGTGCGTCACGAGTGCGTCACGATATTATACAGCTGGGATTAAAATGTTGGCAACACTAACTGTTACGAAACTGCAGAAATTGTCTTATAACAAAGAAAAATAATTTCTTTGTAACAAAGTGAACGGAGAAAGCTTTCAAGCGTGAAAGCTTAGGTACTGTGAGAGGTTTAACATTGGCAGTATGACACAAAATAACAAAGAGTGTTTGACTTCAGTGAAATCAATTGACAAGTGTAAATAACAGAATTAGCCATATAAATCGAGAGTTTTATAATGTATTAAATACTGCAAGTGTATTCTCGTTTCAAAATTTGAATTAGCTATTGAGAAATGAGACAGCTTCGGAAAAAGACGAATAATCTCGTATCGAGTGAACACGTCGATATAGCGGTATCGAATTAGACAGGACGAAAGGTGTCGAAATCGTCGGTCGTCGTGAATCCGCGCTCGCAAAATCCGCTCTCGGCAGACTGTCGGAATCGCGGGGATTCTTGGCTCGGTCGCGTTTGTTTGGCCTTAAGGTCGTCCCGATAACGAGTCGCTTACGTCAGTGGAGAAACAGCCGACGTCTCCTCCTCTCGCCCCGTCTCGATTTTCTCTGACGCACGGTTCCTCTTCTGTTTCGTTCGTCTAGCAGACCTAATCGTCCTATCTTGGCCCTGTCCTCGGTCTCTAGCCGGGAATAGAGAGGCCGATCAGCCGCGAGTTGGCGACGAGACGCGAAGCGGAGCCGTACACGCGTGACATCACGACGGAACTGAACCGTCTGCTGGCCTTGGACGATAACGATAATTGACACAGGCAGATTACACGCGACGAATGTCTAGCCGGCACGTCGCTAGATCGACGCTGATGCTCGCCTCAATCGAGATTAATAGACCCGTTTATAGCGGTTCTAGCTAACGAGTCTGTGGTTAGCTCGCGTTTCCTACTCGACACCGTCCTTTATAATCCTATCGATACGTTCGAATTACCTTATTTTATGGAATAATGGGGATTATACGCGGGTATTTGTCTGGATTCTCCTTGGGTTATGGAGATCGTGCGATTCTTGAATTTAGGAATTTACAGGGATTCTGCAGAGTGGGAACTTGGTTGTTTATTATGGGAATGATTTGGCAATTTAAGAGATCAAAGAAAATTTAAGAATGTAAGAATTCCAGATATTTATACATTCACGAATCTACAAATTGATGATTTGAACGTAAGAATTCCAGATGTTGAGGGATTTGAATTTGAGGACCTACGGATTTGAACATTAAAAAATTAGAAAATTATGCAATTCGACTCGTCAAGATTATTCGTACACCACAAGAACGTTGTAGGTATCGTCAAGATCAGTCACGTAGAGAATCTAACCGATTGTGTGAAACGGTTTCACGTCCCCTATTCTGTTCCCGAGAGAAAAAGGAGTAATTAGTATTTTCCATGGTTCCAGCGGTAGCTATTTATAAACCGTGCAGGATCGATGCTCGTAACCGTTCACGGCGTGTAATGATTTCAATTTTACCCAGCCGCTTCCGCCCGATCGAGATCAAGGATTCAGAAAATTCAGCGTGGAGCGAACGGCTAACGGAGCAAAACGGTCTGTAAAGGATTCACTTTCGACGGCCTCACACGAGCAGACTCGGTTCCGCTTCTCTATAACGGTGTACGTTTTTACGCAGGGACGCCTTCAAAGACCTACGACAACTGCGATAATCGGACTTTTATCGTCACTGCGATTATCGTCAACCCTTCGTGCTCGTGTTCGTTTTTCTAACGCATTCTAATCCTGACGGTGCTTACGTGTTTTCTGCGTTTCTGGTAATTCGCGAGGTATATCTTATTGATCGTTTGCGTTAAGAATTTTAGGGGTGGAGATTAGAGAATTGTCACGTGTTTTATAGTAGGACTATTTTTACTATTTTAATACCCTTATGGTAGTATTTTAATAATTTTACTGTTGGACTGTTTTAATACACATTGCTATACTGGTGTTGTGGTACTAGATTTTAGAGATGAAGAGTATATTGGTTAGATTATTTTAATAATTTTACTGTAAGGACAATTTTACATACTACTGATGTACTTCGTTATTTTATATGAGTACTTCATTACTCCACTATTTCACTACCATTTTGTTATTAGACCGAAGCTATAAATTACCACAGCAAAGAAAGGATTTTTGGAATAAATTTCGATTGCGATGATTGATGGACGATTATCGTATCGGTACGAAACGTTTCGACATTTTAGTAGTTCGTCAACTGAAATTTTTTCTGCGGCTGCATGTCTGCACCGAGGCTTATCCTAGTTACCGAGGCCGGTGCAACTGGTGCATCGTATCGTCAGTGCATTGCCCTCGTGACGCGAATATGCTTCTCGATCGATTTGCCTCGACCACGGCTCGAATCGTTCCTCCTAGCTTGAAAATTCTCCACTGTTATACCGTCACGATCATCTGGAGCACTTTTTACATCCTTTTCACAGTTATATCTATATTCCTCAACGTTTTAACTCTTGCGAGGACTATGTGTTCACTCAAATACTTCAATTAAATCAACTAGACGAAAAATTAACAAAAATTCTAATACTGCTCTTTTAATACGATCAACTATACGAACAATTTCTGCGAAAATATCCAACAGATACATGTTCCTAAATAAAACCTCCAAACATGCGAATTAACACCGTGAAACAGTTCACGGAATATGAAGCATCGATTCGTTTATATTTGCTCAAGATTAATTCGTTTTATTTTACACGTGTGTTCTTTTCGTTGGGGACGTACAATATTTGAATAAATATATTAAAAACTGCAGGAATATCGAATATTTTGTATGTGCTGCGACTTTCTGCAAGAATTTAGAACCTGGGTTTATTTAGGACTTGTTTCTTCCGATAACGAACCATAATCACCAATTTATTATTATCATACACATTTATTATGATTACATTATTATACACTTCTATTATTAGTACATTATTATACATTTTCATTACAAATACATTACGGAATTATTTTAGAATATTAATTCATAAGTAGCTGCGAATCGATAAGCAACGTAGCGGATTTCTTTATAACATGTACGAAGATTATAATTCATTTAACGAGCCGTATACAAGCTAAAAAGCAGCCAGCGAGTGCAGAGAATCGATTGGTCGAAAATCCGACTGAAAATGGCCACAGAAGAGAGCGGCGTTCGAGCGTTCCGCTCGAAAAACGAGGCGGCACTGATGCACGCGTTGTTCCAATGCTCGATAACGAGGCCTCGATAATCCGTGACGATTCAGACAGACAATTGGTGGTCGTAGCATCCCACTACCATCGCGTTATCGTCTCGAACAGGCTACGGAAAGTCGGATGTGTTCGAATTCTGCCGTTTAATCGACTCGCCGACGTCGATCCATCTGAACTCGCTGGCTTGTTTGTCGAGAACTCGAGCCGCGACGTTGATAAAGCCTCGATTCACCCTGAGCTGCCTCAACAAAGCCAAATAATGGATACCATTGCCGATCCTGTCCTCTTCGACGAGTCCCTCTTCTGTCTGTCTACGTTATTGCCCGTGGATACGAGATTTACGTTACGTATATGGCGATATAGCGAAGGGGATTGATATTTAGGACATTCGAAGAGTTCATTCGCAAATTTCTGGGACGTCAAATTTGTAGTTTATCAAATTTGTAGATCTTCATCTCTAAATTCATATATTCTTGGATCTACATTTTCTTAGTCACATTTCTGGAACCCTCTACATCCCCAAATTCCTAAATTATCAAATTTCTAAACTCCCATCCCTAAGTTCTTAATCTACCCCCACATTGTTAATCCAGATCCACATTCTTGATCCATCCCCAAATTTTCAAATGCACAAGAATCCTCAGCGAATCAACGAGTGGAAGAAATAGGGAGAACAGATTTGCTCTTGATTGTAGTACGTAATTATTTGCAAGATCGAGAGAATTGGAGCAACGAGCAAAGTCTGTGAGCCGCGGTTCCACGCGTACGCGTATAGGTCAACGGCGATTTGTGAAACGTCGCACGCCCCAGAAACACTGACTCGAGATACCCCCAGGAAGCAATTAACGAACGCCAAGTTCATTATTCCAGCTGACGAAATTGTCCGTAAAAGCCGGCGGCGTTTTCTCCGCGACGATTGTTATTGCCGTATCCCCGGCTCCATTTTATCAGCGCAATGCGCGCTGGCACGTTTCGATTGCACGCGTTGTTAAAAGCTGCGCACGGTCTCGACGGAATTAATCGTCGCCCGATAAAACCGTGATAACGAGATCGGACTGGGAAAAAAAATTCTCTGTTTTTTTTTTTAACTCACGCGTTCATCTCTTCCGACGTAGGCGATAAAAAGGAAAAAATGAGTAAGCTCGAAGCGGGAAACGCGAACGATCGAGACTCTTTGTACGATTATTATTCGGGGTTATCGCGACGAAACGGCCTTATCTGCCTCAGAATTCATTCTGACGACTAATAATAACCGTATCGTTGCTTTGTCGTGGATTAAACTGCGCGACCTATTGCGACAGGGATCGAAGGCTTAACCCTTTCGCTCGTGACGTTCATTGTGCGATCGAGTTGATCGGTACGAGAGGATGGGCAAATTATTTACTCGCTGAGGATCTCACGGGCACAAAAGTGCACGATACCGTATCTAGCTGCAAATAATTAAATAAATTTAGCTAGTTAGTTTGCAAATGCGGACCATCTTGGTAATTGGGGAGTATGTGATACACACTATATGTATAACATGTATACTATAATATTAAAATACAGTATCGTAATATACGCTGATCATACAGCGGATCATAATACTATAAATATTACAAATACTTTATAAACGTATATTGAACATATCAGCTTGGTCTATATGCAGCTTACACGGCCTGAGTGATATTGGCGCGAAATTTAAACCTATTAAACGACTTTACACTAGCAGCAAAAAGAAAAAACGAATTTCGTTTCGTTATTATAATGCAAATTATTATTTCATTACAAGTTATATGCCTTACAATCTAAGCTAAATCATGTTAATCCATTACAATCTAACGAAACGAAAGTGCGAGTAGAAGTCGACACGAGTGTAATCGACATGCAAGGTCTGACGCAACTTTCACGAAATCGATGATGCAGCTCGATAGATCGGCAATCGAAGGTGATGAACGAAACGGAAAATGTTTAGTTCGTCGACAGTCTGTGCTCGTAACACTTTCCCTGTTCACTGGAAGATGCGTTGAAACGCGACACCGATGGCGATCGCAAGCGGTTTTACTTGCGGTCGTACACGTCTGATCTACGAGGCTCGCGTACAATCGCGTTCTAATGGAAATTCGATGGAAGTCGCTCGTGGAAATCGGCCAATTAACCTGCTATCCGTGCAGGCGACTCTTTAAAGGGCATGGGATAAAATGGGAACGTCTGCTCACCGGTGTACACAATTAGGTCGATAATTAGCTAACACGCGTGGGGTGCATCGTGTGCAGATTGTTCCGCCTCTTCTGCTTGCTTGCGAATCGATATTCAACCCTGCTGTGCTCTTTCGGGTCTTTCGCGACCCACTGCGGTTCACCTCCAAACTTTCGCTATTAACTTGTCACGATATTATTATCGATATACACGTAGGACTGATTAATTCTTAACTAATTGTAGATGTACTGTTCTACGTGATGGAAGTAGATAGTGGAGCTTTCCAAGATAGTAGAATTTTTTTAAATAAGAAATATAGGACTCAATTCGATAAAAACAAGTTGGAAATCTTTTGCGTTATGTCACTATTAGCGATATTGACGCGTTATCTACCAGAGAGAAAATTGAAGAATGTGGTTAGACATAATATAAATATTGTCTGGCTATTAAGAGCACTTCAAAGTTTATCTTTTTGGAAAATTAAGCAAAGTAAATTTGATCTACCATAACTTACAAATTTATTGTCCAGGCTCGTATGACATATCCAAACTTGTTGTATAAATAAATATATAGTTAGAACGTAGTAAGATCAAATGTCTTCGTAACTGAAATAAACGGTAGTTAAATCGATGAATATCGCAATGTAAAAATTTGCAAGTATCCGTTTTGTTTTATTATTCCATCAATTACTTTCTATACGAGAATTAAATTGGAGATGAATAGCGAATACCATTGGCAATTGATGCAATCATGTGTTATTATTAGCAGTCGTGCCTAGGAATTGTTTGCGTTCATTTGTTATCACGCTAAAGCTATGGCTGGTTGTTATTAATAACGTTGTTTGACATTAGCTTCAATAATAATCTTTATTCTCCGATCGCACGGGTCGCTTGCGTTCTTGTCTAGCTTGCAGTTTGATTATCGATTTTACAGTCGTTATCCGGTTTCTCGGTGATTAATAAGTTCGCCGTAGATGTTTACTTGCGATGCAGAAAACGAAATCAAATTGCACTTTCGAGTATCGTTTGTATGCAATTCTTCGACGGCTCGAATTTCTTTTTGGAAATGCTTCGAGATCATATTACGGGTAAAATGTGACAATTACTGAATCGTTTGCACGTTTCGCTGATGGAAGATAGAATTTCGATTATTTTTGAAACGACAAACATTTTTGTTGGCATTTTTTAAACATTTTTATATCTTAATAATATATGATATAAGAACATTGTATTAATTCTTTTATTTAATTTACAATCTAATTATGCTTTAATTAAAATTTGTATTTGAATGAAATAAATAACTCAAACTTGTTAATGTAAGTTAATGTTAACATTATTATATTTTTTATATTGTGTTCTTTATTATATTAGAATATCGATCATAATAATAGCTAAGCCCATTGTTGATTAATTATACTATAAATTCTTATGTATCGATTTAACGTCAATTTCAAGTTGATCGATTTAAAATATAAACACAAATAGAAATGTCTGTTTACCCACGAAGGTCCAATAGTGACTAATATGTAGGTCTAACAGTATTCGTAACCGATGAAATTTCAAATTTATTTTGTTTAGTAATGAAATATCAAATGTTAAATGTAAAAATTTTAGAAATACATAAATTTAAGAAATCAGAAATCCAGAAATTCATCAATTTAAGTAACCACAAATCCAAAAATTTAAGGAAACAAAAATTCCTAAATTCAATAAATCAAAAGTCCATAAACATACCAGTCTCAAATTACAAATTCAAAAAACAAAAATCCAGAAGTTGAAACAGCAGAAATTTGCAAGGTATAATTCAGTAACGAGTTGAAAAAACGAACAAGACTTTGAAATTATCGAGTTTCGAAACTAAAAAACTAAGTACCAAGTGCATGGAAGTTGCATCGTGTCCCCGGGAGCGCAGTTGCCCGTGAGCGGTGCAGAACGTCGCGTCCTGTAATCGCATCCACGTCCTCTTGCAGTTTATCGTAGTTGCATTGAAAGGCAGCGTTACCAAGCGCGATCATTTTGCTTACTGTCCCACGTTTCACCTACGACTTCGTCGCATCCTCGTATTTCCGCGCGTACAACACGCGTCGCCTCGATTTCTGCGGATAGTCGTCGTTTAAACGTTCGATAGGAAACGTTCGTCGCTGCCTTCCTTCGAACCCGAAGACATTCAACAGCCATCGTTATCCGTCGCCGACACTCGAGACACATCTTTCGCCTCGAAATCATCGATCGTCAACCGCATTCGCTACTTTTCTCTCGATTTCGCGACGAGACTTTGGATCTGGTCGTTTTAACGTTGGGTATGACCGTGAATTTGGTGCTCGTGATTTACGCTCGTTAGTGTGCTTCGATAAGAAATGTATTTTGATCGATTGTACGCGCAGACTGTCGTTTCGTGTGAATATTCATTCGGTTGTTGAAGTTTCGTCGAAGTTCTGTGTCGAAGTTTGTTCGCCGTGGGGGAAATTCTGCACGTTTCTCGCTTTAGAAATAGAACGTCTATCGTGTATATTGTGTTCCAAGTTCCCCGAAGTACCTACGCTGTTATTGGTGCATGCGTCGGATGATGAAGTTGGACAAATTTTCGCTCCAACTTTTGAACGTTCCATGAACGATACCGATGTTCCCTGGGTTTTTAGCGGTATCGCCATACTATTTGCAAGTACAATGCTCGAAACGTCACGGTTGGTATTTTAATAAACACTCGGGGTATCTAACGACATTCATGCATTCACTATATTTCATTACGTTCGTCGTAGTTAATAGAAATAATTAATCATCGTAAGAATTATAGAATCTCCACGTTTTTAGCTACAAGTCCACATATTTGAAGATGTAGCTAAACACCATAAAAATTATAAGATATCCACATTAATTTCTAACATGTTATTTTTTAAGAACCAGTGACACGAAAGGTTTATACACATTTCTTTATAAGTTACACGACACAAAAGGACAAATATCTCGAAACCTTTTTCTGCAATATGAAGGTTAAGTTCGTTGTTACGATTCTACGAACTCATACGACGTTCTTGTTTCATTTATTTTAAAGAACAATGCAGTTATTCGAAGCTGTATTTGCTGGTGTACATATATGTGTATAGGTACTCGTGATCAATTGGGAATAGTGGTAAAACACTATCGACTGGTACTTGAATAGTGCAGTTGTTCCCAGCTCGGCTCGTACTCGTCCGATGTATAAATGGAGCTTAACGCATTTGCTGCGGACTGAGGGACGTTGATACTAACCGAGTGCACGAAATATAATTAATACTAATATTAGTAACAATGTTATGCTACGTTGGCAATAATAATATTGGTATTAATTGCGACGCGGGTTACGAACGTGTTGCATACGATACTTTGTTCATATGAGTTTCCTTTTGGTGCATATTTTTGTCGAGGAACAAAATGTTGAGTATGGAATTCAGAGGTTTTTGAAGTTGGGAGGTTGGAGATATGAACATTTTGAAGTTTAGATATTTGGAATTTTGGAAATATTACAATATCCAAATAAATATAGAATTCCACACACGACAAGTCTCAAATATAAAATACTGCACACATAAAATTTGCATCGGTTCTCAACTACCATAATAGTTCATTATATCATTACATGTATACATATAGAAATATCGATACTTTTTATTCCACATATTGATATATCTTATCGATATCAATATTTTATTCTCAATCTGATGCATACCCATTATTCAATATACACCAATAAACATTTCGATTATCAATATATCAATATCAAATATCAATATTCCACATATGGATATTCCAATTATTGATACATATCGCTCTGAAATATGGAATCGATTGAGAATATATCACCGTCAAATATCGATACGATAGAGATATATCGATATGATCATCGTGGACCACGTTGAGGAACAACAGCGACGATGACGAGCAAATCTCGTGCTCTCCGTTTCGAGACGAACTGGCGGCGGCTACATAGATCGCTGTCGCGTCTGGCCTTGCGCGTTATTATCGTATAGATTCCTCTAGTCAGCGTAGTCTACAATGTCGTTGAATTGGCAATAAGACGACGTTGAGGAGTATAAGTTTAACCTTGCCATCGTGAAGCAGTCCGAGAACGTGGGGAGGAAAAACTGTCCTAACGTTCCTCGACGTTCTCCGATCTTTCGCTGGTCCTTTTACATTCTTTCGGTTCACTTATGATAACGATACACGAGTCATAGCAAAATTTCTTTCGTTCGTTCATCTATTATCTATTTATTTCCCTTATTTGCCCTATTTACTTCCGTAATTATAGTCAAGTAACTGATCATACATTTCATGTAATTCTGTAATTTCATTTTTGATTTACATTCGTGTGCGTCAGAATTGACTTGCGCTAGAAAAATATTTTTTTCACAGTTCGAGAAGTACCTGCAGACATGTTTTGCATTTATCTCGCGATACTTTGTATATACGATTGTCAGTAGATTTCGAAAATACTCCTCTCTTTTCGAAAGACCGAAATAAGAACGGGCTTGGTACAGTAGCACGGTGGAATATCAAAATAGATCGTCGAATGTTTATTCAGCTTTCTAACGATGTTTGCTTTATGTTGACACCGAACCGTTGACATTTTGAAATGGAACAACGCTAGCAGCTAATAAACAGAACTCGTGTAAACAAATTAGATACATATCCTCGACCTATTCTAACATTTTTTTTTTTGCCTGTTTCTATTAGTCGAAGATACTAGCACATTACGAGGTACACGTTTCGCGGAAAGGTCAGGAATCTGACATTTCGAACGATTTCTCAATCAACCAGATATTTTACTGGTGAATTAAAGCTATGGCCTGAAACTCTCTTATTTTACAGTTAAATTAAAGATCTTCAACCAAATCTAAGACCAAAAATGTCAAACTCTGCTGTTACATAAAATGAAAAACTATGTCGAAAAATATTATATAGTTTTATTGTTTTTGATACAATGAAAATATTTGAAGGGAAACTATTCGAGACCAAGTGGTCAATGAAAATGGCTCTTTGCTCGTTGTCATTAAGTGACCATTATGTCGTCCCCGTTACGCAACCGCAGGTGGTTGATACATTATTAATGTATGTGGTGGTTCAAATTGCGAGATGGACTCGTGATGATCGTAAAGCTTTATGGTGATGGTGTTTATGCTATTGAATACCCGTGCATGCCAGTCTCTTCGAGATTTTAGAACGTGTTTAAAAGTTTAATGTATTTGAAAAGTCGAATTCTGTCAGCAGTAATTTGTCAACAATTAATTGTATCTACCAGCTGTACACGTTTTATTAAAAAAATATCTATTTCAAATTGTGTCAAACTGATTAAGTGTACGTCTTCCGTGTGTTAAAAATAAGTTTCTCGAGCGTAATAATTTGACCAGCCACTAAGTGGTACACTCCATAAGTGCATACACGTACTCCGGTGGATGTAGCGTTAAAGTAAAGTAAATGGTTGTTTCGCAGATGCTGTCGGTGAGCCCAGGAATGGAGGTAGGAAGCGGCGGTCACGGCGGCCTCGGTGGTGGATTGGAAGGTGATCCGAGCGGCGGTGGCGCCGGTGTAGGCATGGGTGGAGGTGGTGGAGGAGGTGGTGGCGAACGAGCGACCGACGAGATGCAGGAAGCGATGGTCGCCGCCGCCAGAGACCGGGCGATTCGCGCCGGAAGTGTCCGCCAGGACCTCGCCCTCGACCTACCACCGCGGCTGCAGCTTCCGGATGGCGAGGAACGCCCTTACGGAGCCCACACCGCCCTTCACCTGCGCGACCCGGACCAGGTGAGACCTCGACCATAAAATATTTTACGACTTTAGTCCACCGTTATTCCAATACTCTCGCGCTCAATGTAGGCTTCTTATCGATGTGGAGGCTCTTAATGGTACTTGGAGCCCATCAGGGTTTACAGAGGTCCATATCTCAAGGTCCACAATTATATACGCCCCTAAAGTCCTAGGTAACTAAATTCCAACTCTCAAGAATCCCTGCATCCGCAAATTCTTGTATTCTCAAATTGAGTTACTGTTCTTGTATCAAGTTCTCATAGGATTATAACTTGTATTGTTATATCGCAAAATTTGTAGGACCCCAAGTACCTTTTTCTCCAAATTCCTGTATTCCTGAAAGTCAGATTTGCTCTCAACTATACAATTTAAACCGATCGGTTTCAGACGTTTCCCAATCGGTCGTACATTTATCGAACGTTCGATTAAACGACGCTAATTAGCGCATTTTCGAGAAACACGATTCCCCGAGGATAATTGCGCGCGTAAAAACAGATAAATTTTCCACGCTCCGTGTCCCCGAGATAAAATCGCGTTACAGATCGTTGTTAATCGTGTGTTTTCGAAGCGGAGGCTCGTGCGATCCGCAGGTGTTGAGTGAGAACTCGTGCTGATCGCGCTCGTATTTATACCTGACGGGGTTGTTTCGCGTCTTGATATCGCGGAGACGGTGTTATTAAGCGAGAACGGTAATTAACCGCGCTGATTACAATGTTTAAACGGTTATTTACGGACTGGCACCCGAGGAGACCGAAAGTTATATACCCGGCTACGCGATTCTCTTCGTTCCGACCGAAACTTCTTTTTCTCCTCGTTCGTTGATTTAGCCAAATGCACCTGTTGCAATTAGCGTTCGCGTGGTATCAGGTAAAATCGAATGTTTCGAGTAGAACCGTAAAATGGACGCGTATTTGCTATTTTCGACCCTTATTCTTAGGTTAATTTATTGTCTCAGGTAGTTAAGAAAAATTGAGAGACGTTAATTCTTTAACGAGCATATTGGAGCTAGGATTATAGTCATTAAGAGATTGAAATATATACCCCACGTATGTATTTTAAGCAGTTTAATCTTGGGGATTATTCGAATACACTATACTGTTTCGATCGAAATAACTTCGTTAGTTTGCATCCGAAAGAAATTTCACTCGAGATGATCTGAATGCGTTGCAACTGTTCGGAACTGAGAAGAATGCACACGAGTCTGATAGGTTATTGGTTCTCAGTTCCGAATCGATTCCGAAGATTTGTGACAACGCGTTGACGGATTCCGTGTCATTTTCGAGAAATATCGTCGGCCATAGTGTTCGGCTGAGCCCCACGAGGAAGGGGATCGGGTTCTCTACCCTGTCGAGGCTTCTGGATGCCCGAGCTAAAACACGCGCGCCCTCGAGACTGCTCGAGGGTCACGGGTTAGAATTTCAGTAATTCTACGCCCCTACACGTGTAACCCACGTCGCGAGACACGCTGGACTTTCGCCGGTGTTGAATGTACCTCGCTTCCTGGGCGCCCGGCAAACGACCGAAAAAAATATTTATTTATTCACTTCCTCCACGGCGCCCGGGAGATTCTCGTCGGGCAACGCGTTCCGCTTCGTCATTCGCGAGCGTGCACGAATATCAAACGAGGTCACGCGTATTCCGCTTCATTGACACGCTTCGGTATCGTAGCTTTCTTTCGATCGGTTATAAGTATACCGCTTGACCCGATTAACATTTATACCTTTACGTCATAGGTTATTAGCCGCATGCTGAAAGTTTTGAGAATCCATCAGTAAAATGATATATTAAGAAATATACAACGTGCAAGAGTATGTTCGTATTTTTATCAAGGAGTATTGTTCTCTTTGGATCCTGTGCATCTCCTGGTGTCGTCACTGTTCATGTCAGCATTCAGTTATACACGTTGAAAGTTTTAAGAATAAAGGATGCAATCTACGATCAAAGTACACGAACGTACATCTAGTATTTGCCAACAAAGGTCACGCTGAAAGTTTTGAGAATTTTCCAACCCACGAAACGAATATACGATAGAATCGTGACGAAGAATAAATAATAATAGGTAGAAACTACGATTGATGGAGATTATGAACTTCATAGATTCTCAAAATTTTCAGTATATATCCCCGTCGTTCGTTGCAGACGAAGTAAAGCGAACCATTCGATCTTTCAGGAGAGCGAGATATACCAGAAGTGCGTTCGACCGCCGCCAAACCGGACAGTGTTCGACAGCGAGAGTCCGCCGCCTTACCGAAGCCAATCGGCGTTGTTGGACGCGCCGGATCGGATAGTTCGCTGTCACAGCGCGGGCAGTTCCTTGCTGAGGGTGTTCCGGAAGTTCCCGAGTCCCGGTAGTTCGACACCGGCCGTAGTGGTGCCGCCCAGAAGACCGACCCTGTCCAGTTATTCCGAGTCCAGTAGCAACCTGAGCAATCTCTCCAGCCTAACGGTGGTGCCTTGCGAGGCTGACGAGAGTCAGCAGCAGCAACAGCAACCGCTGCAACAGTCGCAGCAGCAACAACAACCGCAGCAGCAGCAACAGCAGCCATCGCAACAGCAGCAGCAGCCGCATGTCTGATCCAAGGCGCGGCCGAGGAGAGCACTCGAGGCCACGATGACGACGCCGAGGAGAGAGTTCCTCGAGGTCGACGGACGGCGAAGGATCTCGTGGAAACGGCTACGAGCCGGCACGGATCAGCCGGGACAAAAGGCGGGTGAAACTAACGAAGAACAGAAGGACACCGGGATCGTCGTGGTCGTTCTGCCCTCGAGAATCCTCGACCCGTCGAGGATCCCTCAAGACTGACTCGCAGGAGAAACTTCGTACACGGGTTCGGCCAGCTGATGATGCCTGGTTAACATGGACGAGGCCGCCGGGGTTCAGGCGTGGTGCGCGGAGAGAATCTCGCCGAGAAGAAGAGAGGACCAAGAGAATTCGAGGAACGATCCTCCACTTCCGGACTGAATGGTCCTTCAACGGAGGACTGCCTGTCGACGCAACAACACGGGACGAACAGCGGGACGAAATTCGGCTTCGAAGCTGGATTTTGCTCCCCTGACGCGTTTCCGGTTGACTCGTCACCTTAACGGCAATCCTAACAGGCCAGTCTCTAGCCTAGATCTCAGACGATTCCAAAGCAGTAGACAGACGCGAGACAGTTAGCTCGTTGCTCGTACAGAGATAACGTACACGATGGACCACGGAGCTGCCTGTGAAACCAAGCGGAAGAAACTAAGGAAGATTGATCCGTGGATATTTTTCATGGGGGAAGTTGCGTCTCTTCGGGAAGTACCGAGACATCCACGCTCGTCGACAACGTTGACTTCCTTTGGGGTACTGGTGTAGATTTTGATGCAAGTGTGAATTTTTGACACCTAAATCTTCAGATTCTCAAATTTCCTATCCGCAAATTCTTGAACTTCCTAATCTACAGAACATCAAATTCTCAAAGTCCTTAATCTCCGCATCCTAAAACTCTCACATTTGCAAATCTCTAAAGCCCCAAGTTCCCCAATTCCCAAACCTCTAAACCTCAGATTCACAAACTTTGTAATTTCCAGATCCTCAAATCCTTGAATCTTCAAATTAAAATGTGTCAGAAGTTAGCGAACAGCGCCTATTTCGCACACACCAGTACTCTAGGGAAGTCTACGACGCTCGCGAGTATACACGGACACGCAAACACCTTGAGCATGCCCTTATACGAAAAGAGGATGTACGGCGACAACGGAGGGTTGCGGGGTGATGAAAATCCGACGCGCACAGCGACCTTGAAGCAACAACAGCAACGACGCGGGACGATCTTGAGAAAGGTGTCGAGTATTGGTCCGAGTTTTTGGAAGTTTTCTGTTTCACTGCGAAAAAGACTTAGCAAATTATTTATTGGCGGATTGATCCGCGATGCCGCGGCCCAGCGGAGAGGCGAGCGAGACAAACGAGAAATATGGAGGATGATGGGAAAATGGCGGACAAACCGATTCAGCAAATTAAAATTATTTCCAAAGAAAAAAAACTCATTTTTGTCTGTGCCGAAATTTAATCTCTTCAGAATTGATTTTGTAGTTAGGGAAGGAAATGATCTACTTTTTTATGTGATTATGTTTTAATTATTTTAAACAAATGACAATTGAGTAAAATAACCGAGAGCATCAAATGATATTTAAGAGGATAATGTATACATATGTAGTCATGTGTCTTTGAATTTTAAAGAAGCTCAACATATGTGTCCTTGAAGAGACTAAATGGTTCGTCATAATCGTTCTAGTGTTTAACTGTTCTATCTTCGCTAATTTTTATACGGAGAACTCAGATGATCATCAAAGGAAGTGGTAAATTAATCAAACCAAATGGCTAATGATGTACATCGACACTTGATATGAACAACATCGTAATTTCATTGTAAATATGCAATGTTGTTCACGTTAAGTATCAGTATATGGATTGATTAATTACATTTTGTTGAAAAGCGAAGATGGAGTGACTAAGAACTAGGATGAAGATGCGAATAGCTGACAGACAAAGATTATGAGTATTGTCGTTTTCCTTCGTTAAAAGATGTCACGAAATTGATATATTCTCATTCGTTGTGATTATGAGTTATCGAACTTTGACCAGCCATTTTCTCGTCAGCCTATGTATTATACCCACGTGGAGAGCAGACGACGAGCTGCCAGACGCTAGGATAAATGAATATTCGCGCGAATGAGTGTATTTGCTGTGTATGACGTGCGCGGGGCGTGTTACGTGCTAGAAAATAGAGACGGTCCTGATCAGGTGATTATTATCATCGAGAACGCGTGGCAAACGGCGAGCAAGCGAACATTTTTCTGAATGATTGACTGACAATGATGAGCAAGTGTCTGCGAGAGTGAACGAGAGAACGAGCGTTAAGTGAGAGACAGAGGAAAAGTAGTGCCAAGAGCGTAATAAAAGAAAAAGAAAAGATGATGATGACGACGACGATGATGATGAAGCAACTCTGTAAATATTAGGTTAGGTAGTTCAATATCAATATAATTATTACGACTAAAAATGATATGCTCTATATACTTGATTAAAAAGTAATTAAACCTTACACCACGCATAAACACGAGTTGGACGGGCCGTTACGAAATCGCCCTGGGACACGCGTTACGCTTCGAGGCCTCCGTGAAAAAAAAAAATTATAATTAAAACTCGCTTCGAGCGTCGCGATCGGCCCTTTCGATATCTCTTCAGGTTTTCAACCGATCGACCAACACGATCCTCTCCGTCCATCGTTTCTCGCGATCCTCCCACGCGTAAACCCACCCTCTCCGTTTCTTTCTTTTTTTTTTTCTCGAAAAACCCACCCCCATCGCCTCGCTGTTTTTTCGATGCGTGAAACACACGGGAGAAAAGAGAGCGTTCCTTTCGATCGCGACGAGAGAAATGATCGGTATTCACGTTTTAGTGATTGGTAATGGGAGTCGAGGATCGAACGAGCGGATTACGAGAGGGACACATCGATCGGTCGAAGGAAGAGGAGGCGTCGCGACGCTCGATGCTTGCCGGACGCAGTCTCGCCGTGTTTCGAATGGCTCGCACGATGTCTGATATAATGCTACTTTATTATTATTCAGATAGATAAGGCTTCAGTTTTTTGACGAAATAGGACGAGATCTGCCTTGTCGACGAACCGACTGTCGGCGATCCATGTTTCTTTTCATTCTCACGTTTTGTAGATGCTTTTTTGGACAAATGAGTTTCCGTTGGTTACTGTGGAGATTCTTCGGCTATGTTTTCAAGAGAAAATTATTACACCTGGAGAAAAATCGACGCTGTTGGATGCTGTAGATCGATATGGACACCGAGTTCACTCTCGTTATATCACTGCGGACTGAGAATTAAAAATAATTTATAAATTTCTCGATTGTTTAAATCTTTAAAAGTGAACTAAATTTGTCTCTTTATCTCTAATTTGGAACCAACGATGCAGCATAATAAATTAAAAATTGTAAAATTCACTGTTCCAACTTGTACTGCAACTCATATACATCACTATGTAATATGTTATTTCAATTAAACTGAATCAAAAATTTTTAAGTACAACTAATCAATGTACAATTTAGTATTAGTTTTTAACAGCAAATATGATCCTCCGACATGGAACCAAATAACTACTATCGAATGAATTGTAAACGATTTATTAAAGAAATATAGAGCATTCGAGCACGATTAAATTATTGAATATTTTCTAAATAAAGGTGTTACGAGTAAACAGCCTAATATGACTCTTCCCTATCGAACGATCGAAATAGAATTAAGATCTCTGCAGTAACTCAACTTCGTTTTAACATAACCCATGATCAAATCCATTAACCGGAATGTACATTCATAGAAAATTCTTGTGCACACAGATAAGACGATCAAAAAAGACAAGACAGCGGCGTCGACTTCGGTTCTCGACCTCGGGACAGAGCGAAACTACTGAAGTATCTCATGAGAAGTCACCAATTATTGTAATCCTTGAAACCGTACGACGAAGGGGTAAAATTCACCATGAAATTACCGACGACTCTCCCTCTCGATTCACGGCTAGTCAACTCGTTGAACGGGGCCACGCTAATCAAATTCACCCGGTTTTCCATCAATTTCCATCAACCCTTTCACGCTCGATGTCGCGCGTGCACAACATACTTCAACCCACAAGAATGATTTACAAGATACATACTTCGAAGAGCCGCACGATAAATCTCGATAAAATTCTTTTCACAAATCACATACATTTTTTAATATTAATTTATGTAAATTATAAAAATTATGTAAGTCTCAAGTTCTTAATTTATATCAGTTGTATAGATTTCACGTGCTCTTGTTAATTTGTATAAATTGTATAAATTTAATATTTTATTAAGTCGTATAAATTACATTTGACATGTTGATTTATATAAATAATACAAACTTCACACATTATTGTTAATGTGTAATTTATACATTATTGTTTATTTAAATTATAAAAACATATTATTTATATATAAATTTCACATGTCATTAATTTATATAAATTACAAAAATTTCACACGTACAAATTAATTTATATAAAGTCTATAAATTTCACGTATTTACAAGATTAAAAATATTCGTTCCTGAAAGGGTTAATTTTCTTTGCAACAAACGTGAGCATCGATATCGTAGGAAACTATATTTTCAAAGTTGCTTGGCCACGTGTCACGTTGGCACGTGAAATCGAGGGACGACACAATGTTCAGAAGGCACGTTTTCACAGCGTCGAATAAAGCGCAAAACCGATCAACCAACGAAGAAAACACGGGTACAGGTTTGTACAGGTGTACACGCGAAATACGTTGTATCACAGGTTCATTTTTCTGATAAATGTCCGGGCAGTTCTACAACACGACACAGTCGACCGTTTCTCTCGTCGAGAGAAAGAATGAGAAAGAAAGAGAGAGAGAGAGAGTGAGAGAGAAAGACGCTCTTTCCATCGTTTATAAAAATGTGTTCACGCGCATGCAATATTAGGTGATGAAGATTAATCGTATTCTCTGTATGTAAAACAAAGACAAAAGAAAAAAAAGTTCGAGCGGAAACAAAAACGAGATATATGCGTGAAAAAGGAATTAAATAACGAACAATGGCGGACTGACGAGATATATGGTCCCCTGCGATCGGACGATGCGAAAATGTCTTAAAATCGTGTGTATGTATCCGCGTGCATGTGTGTGTACGTGTGTATGTTTGTATGAACGATAGAGAAAGCAGATACGCGAGGAAGGTGTGTCTAAATCCAAAATATACGGGTCTTGTGCAAGCCTCGGTTAAATTAAAAGAAAAAGAGGGAATCGCTGTTATCGATTTATAGATCGAATTTTTAAACGAGGCCACTCGTGGCAGAACTTTAGGAAAAGGAAAGAAAGAAGAATGATATTTGCAGCCGGACGAGAAAACTCGTCGCGGCGCGGGACGATTAGAAATTTAGCGAGCACGATATTAATGTTAATTCGTGGCTGTTTAAACATTCGTTGCGACGCTGGAGCTCTTTTTATTTTGGGCCGATGTACCGGTACGAGCGACGAGATTCTTCTGCTCTTCCGCTGACAAATTTCAGCGCGATCGGGATGGATCATTGACGTAACTAGAATTTTTGTGTAGGGTGATACCCCTGTACGAGTATAGTGTGTCGGGTGGAACTTGCTGGAGAAAACGGGGATATAGGGGAAAGGGGTAATTCGGATGAATTAGCGGATATTAGAAATTTTTCAATTTTCATGTTTTCGAAACATGCAGATCTCCAAATTTTCGAAGTTCCAAAATCCGTTTATCTCGTCCTCATCGTTCATACGTCTTGGAAGCGTGTCTGGTTCTGACAAGGTCGAGAAACACTTGTTCGATATCTCGATCGGTGATTTACTGTTGGTTCGATAACCTGGCCACTTCCGGTCCATCTAGTCATGCTGAGCCGTGCGTCAAGGATCAAATCGATCGGTCGTTTTATCATTGACGTGATCCCTGAACGGTGGTGGATCCATTAGGCGTGATATTGTGATTCATTTTTATCTGTTCACGAGGCGTTTCAAAATTTCGGAACGTATTCGCGTTGTTACGAGCGAAGAGACGAAACGAAGAAGGCGAAAAAGAAAGAAATTCGATGTTTACCTCGAAGCTGGTAATTATCGTCGTGTTGTCGATAGGATTCATGTGTCTAGTCTTGCCACGACGAACGCGAGTCAACCATTGGCATAACTGGGGGGTCAATTTGACCCACTCTAGAATGTGAACTAGGTGTTTGTGAATGTGGAGATGTAGCGCGTGGCGATACAACGCGTGGAAGTACTGTGCGTGGCGATACAACGCGTGGAAGTACCATGCATGGCGATATAACGCGAGGTGTTACCACACGTGGTGATAGTACGTGGAAACACTACGAGTGGCGATATAACGCGTAGAATTACCACGCGTGGCAATACAACGCGTCGAAGCACTACGAGTGGCAATATAACGCGTAGAAATACCACGTGTGGCAATATAACGCGTGGAAATAATACGGGTGGCAATATAACGCGTAGCGATACCACACGTGGCGATATAACGCGTAGAGTTACTATGCGTGGCAATACAATGCGTTGCAGTCTAAGACATGTCGATACAACGCGTGGTAATCTAACTCGTGGCAATTTATCACATAGGAATATAACATCAGAAAATAGCACACGATGCAATTTAACGCGAGGTGATCAGAATCGTGAAAGTACTAAGCATTGCAATTTAGGCAAATAATCCTAGTTGTGCCATTGGTTTAAACCTCGGTGGTTTTCCGTTGCTCCATCCTCGTTCGAAACGATCTTCGACCGTTTCGTCGAATTAAAACTCTTAAGCAACGTGAAAAGTAACCGACGTTTTAGAACTCCGTCTGGTCGTGAAGCATAAATCATATTGTTCTTTTTTTGTTCTTCGTTTTCTTTTTGTTTACGTTGTTATTAGGTAATCGAAGAATGATAAGTGAGATTGAAATTAGATCGATGCACAGACCCGCAGACTGACATGGATGCAAATCTCAGAATCAAAAGTTGTTTCTTTGAAGATCGTCTAGTGATTTCTCGGCGTCTTACGATGATCGGTTTCCTGGTACATGGTTTTACGGAGTCGAAGGTCTCTAGGTCTTGGGAACGGTATCGAGCGTGAACGAGCATGTGCGCGTGTGAAACGAGAGAATGGATACGTTGAATGATTGAAAGGTTAATAAAGAAGAGAAAGGAAAAGACGTGTAAGAACCACTAGCCAACGTACGTCATTCGAGTCGAATTTAAATATCGTTTCGTTGTCGTCGTGATGTACGAGCAGGGGAGAGAAAGAAGAAGAAAAAAAAAGAAAGAAAATTATATGCGAGCGAGAAATTGGAGAAACTTTTTTCAAAGTAATCGATCGATGTTGTAGGAACAGTGTCATTTAAAGTAGTAGATCGCTTCTACCGAAAGAAAAGCAAGTCATCTCTCGAAAATAAAGGAAATAGAAGAAATGAATTCGAAAGTCGCGCCATCCGCGCATGCCGAGGGCGCTCGAAGCGGCGCGAGATTCAAACGAACGAAAGACAGCGCGCGAAAGTGGATCGTTCCTTCTTCCTCGATCCTCTTCCTCTATTACTCGACTTCTCGTTGTTCCGATATTACTCGTGCGAAGAATCTCGCGTTCCTCGAGCGTGCCACGAACTTGCGAGAAAATTCAACGGTTTTCTTTTATACAGTAGAATCCATAACAATTGTATTACATAGAAAAAAAAAAGGAAAATAACATGATGTTCGTTGTTCACACTGCTCTGGCTTGTTAATAAACGGCAAAACACATTATTTCGGGCCTCTCGGAGGCTGTTCGGACCAGGAGAGGCACGAAAATAAAAAAAAGACAGGAAAAGACGAAAAGATTATTGACCAATAACGAGCGTAATTCATGTTTAAAAGAACTTGCTCCGGACAGTCCCCTTCGTGCCCCCTGTATGAATCGGCAACATTTCGACATTGCAAGATTATTGGTGTACTTATCACGCAGTTTTCTACAAAATAAAGAAAACGATTTTGAAAAAAAATACTCTTTCTTCTTTCACCCTAATTTCATCTTCTTTTATCAATAATTACACGTACAGAAGCTCCAGGAATCCTTCAGTTAATTAGTTCGCCGCTGCTACCGCTAGATGGCAGCACATTAGACAGAAACCCATATGGTAATTAGGATTAGCCTAAGAATGGTTAAAAATTTTGAATAGTCTTGTCAAAACAATTCGAAGTTAATAAGTCTTGCATTCCGATGTAATTTGATTTATATTTTAATCAATTAAGGTAATAATATCAACTATAATAATCGAACCGAGACGACGCGCGTTGCGCCATCTAGCGGCAGAGCGTGGAAACTAATCAAAGTACAATTTCTAAAATGTTCACCTGTTCAACCGGAGATGGCGCCACTTGTCTCAGTTTCCTGAAAATTCAATTATTATTGATTTCATCGTCTTAATTTATAATAATATGCATTCCGAAGTTATTTAGTCTTACACTCCGATGAAATTTGATGTATGGAATAGTAAATTAGGCTGTACTTCCGAAAACCTCCATGCTCCAAATTGGCTAAAATTTTGGGAATGGCTTTCTTTTTAATAAAAATGAAGATTCCGAGAAGGATTTTTGCCGACTCCAGTAAAAATTTTGTATCATTTGGATGTCACTTCCTACTTTACCGACGCAATTATTACCGGCAGGAATACTTGAGGCAGATTTGAAAATTACAACAACGACTATGTCACTACATATAAGTTATTACATAAGTATGTCTATTATCTTTCTTATATTGTAATATTAGTACAATTAATGCAACTTATATTTGTGCAACTAATGCAATTAATTGTACTAGTACAATGCATAACAACTGTATACGTAAATTACAAATTATTGTAAAATATATTGTATTTAAATAGTGTAAGTCGTAATATTATACAATTAGTAAATTTTTAATGTGTTATACGATCGCAAACATGTATAAAAATTGATTGAAAAATAAAGAGAAAAAAATGAATTTGCAATATCTTTTTATTTCAAATCCTTACCAAAACCTATCCCTCATGATCCAACGAAGGCAGTGACCCCATTCCTCGTAATTCTTGTTTCAAAATTCTGAGAATTTGTGCGAAATCGGAATGCTGCATTTCAAGATTTTGTATCAGGAGAACATGAGCTGCGAAGAGGTATTCGTGCCACCTCCTCGCAACTTATGTTCTCCTGATACCAAATTTCAAAAATCCAGATTTTCGATTCAAAAATCCGGATTTTGGAGTTTGGTATCAGGAGAGCATAACAGACGAGGAGGTGGCACGGTGGTATTTCGAATCGAAAATGTGGATTTTGAATTTTGGTATCAGGAGAACATAACATGAGAGGAGGTGGCACGGTGGTATTTCAAATCGAAAATTTGGATTTTGAATTTTGGTATCAGGAGAACATAATGTGTGAGGAGGTGGCACGAATGCCACTTCTTGGAATTCTGATGACGTCATTTCTTGGAATCGTCGATACCGATTTTTGAAATCCGCACTACCGATTTTGAGTTTTGGTATCAGGAGAACATGAGCTGCGAAGAGGTATTCGTGCCACCTCCTCACAACTTATGTTCTCCTGATACCAAATTTCAAAAATCCAGATTTTCGATTCAAAAATCCGGATTTTGGAGTTTGGTATCAGGAGAGCATAACAGACGAGGAGGTGGCACGGTGGTATTTCGAATCGAAAATCTGGATTTTGAATTTTGGTATCAGGAGAACATAATGTGTGAGGAGGTGGCACGAATGCCACTTCTTGGAATTCTGATGACGACATTTCTAGGAAATGTCGGGACCGATTTTTAAAATCCGAGCCGCCGATTTTGAGTTTTGGTATCAGGAGAACATAATATGTGAGGAGGTGGCACGAATGCCACTTCTTGGAATTCTGATGACGTCATTTCTAGGAATTGTCGAGACCGATTTTTGAAATCCGCACTACCGATTTTGAGTTTTGGTATCAGGAGAACATGAGCTGCGAAGAGGTATTCGTGCCACCTCCTCATAACTTATGTTCTCCTGATACCAAATTTCAAAAATCCAGATTTTCGATTCAAAAATCCGGATTTTGAAGTTTGGTATCAGGAGAGCATAACATACGAGGAGGTGGCACAGTGGTATTTTGAATCGAAAAACCGGATTTTGGAGTTTGGTATCAGGAGAACATAACATGTGAGGAGGTGGCACGAATGCCACTTCTTGGAATTCTGATGACGTCATTTCTAGGAAATGTCGAGACCGATTTTTGAAATCCGAGCCGCCGATTTTGAGTTTTGGTATCAGGAGAACAGAAGTTGTGAGGAGGTGGCACGAAGATTTTTCAAATAGAAACTCTCGATTTTGAAATTTGGTATCAGGAGAACATGAGTTGTGAGGAGGTGGCACGAATGCCACTTCTTGGAATTTTGATGACGTAATTTCCAGGAATTGTCGAGACCGATTTTTGAAATCCGCGCTGCCGATTTTGAGATTTTGTATCAGGAGAACATAAGTTGCGAGGAGGTGGCACGAATGCCATTTCTTGGAATTTTCATGACGTCATTTTCATGAATTCTGAGGAATTTATTTCGTGATTTAATCGAATTTTTTTGCGGTTTTACTGTTTTCGGCTATTCTAATTACTTCTTTTGTACTGTTCTTTTACTTTTGCATTTCGGTAGGTTTGTGTAATGTTTGTGAACGCTTGGTAAAGGTTTTTTTAAATAAATAGACGGTGTATTCTTTTTATTTATCGTTTATTCAAATTTTATATTGCATACAACTTGTAAATACATTGAAAGTACATAGTGCTAAAAATTACATACATGCATACATACATACATACATACAACATACGTACATACAATTGTTAGTACAATAATCTGTTCTTATATTTATTTATAAATATTATACAAATATAATAGAATAGTAACTTTGCGATTGATGCTATGAAATCTGCTATTATCAATTCTTTTTAAAAAGTATCAACGTATCAAGAGTAGTCGATTTTAATGCATTTCTTCAAGAAACAGATATGTGGCGCCATCTCTGCGGCGAAGATGGTAAACTACACACTTCTGATTGTACTTTCATTAGTTTCCGCGCTCTGCCGCTAGATGGCGCCACGGGTATCTTTTTCAAATCAGTTAATACAATTGATTTTATTAACTTACAATTAGTAGACTGTAATATGTTTCGAATTACATCGGAATGCAAGATCAAATAGCCTCAAATTGTTTTGACTGAACTACTATCAATTTTTAACCATTCTTAATCCAATCCTAATTACCCTAAGGGTGTCTGTGTTATGTGGCGCCATCTAGCGGCAGAATATGATAACTAACTAAACTGCAGTTTCAAAAGTGTGTACTTCACCCTGTTCGCCGGAGAGATGGCGCTAGTAGTTTATTTTTCGTAAAAAGTCAATTAATATTGATTTTATTGGCTTAATTAACTTCAATATGCATCAAATCACATTGGAGAGCAAGACTAATTAACTTCGGAATGTTTTGACTTTATCAAATGAATTTACACGCATCGATGAAACATAAAAATATTTTATTTTACGAAAGAGCAGAGTTTTCTGTTTCTATAGTTCCACCTTTGGCCGCTAGGTGGTGCTACGTGTACTGTCCTAACAGTTTGCGCGGGTAAATATAGATTTTTGAAATTCTGTAAGGAGGAGTGATAGAAAATACTACCCACTTTTAAACTTCGACGAATTATATGAAATACAAGTTATATTAATTTCTGTATTAATTTTATTACAAACACGATATTATATAACTTCCACTTAAATTATTAAGTCTACTCAAATGAATTGTTACAACCAAAAATTATAATTAGAAATGCAATATACGTTTATCATACAATATTTGTTTCATACACATCTAACTTCCCAGTCATGTTCTTAAAATAATCATTAGTTATAAAAATAATTATTCCACTTATAATAATTGCGCCACAATAAACAATTTTCATTTATTGCATGCTGAACATAGATACGTAGATCCTGTTCAGCACCAAAGTAGACGCAGCAAGAATATCAATAACTCTATGAACCTTAACAATTTCTGTCAGATATGAAATTCGTTATTTTACAAAATTTTACACGAATCAGGCCATACGCTTAAGGATAAGAAGTATGAAGGAAGGGTCGATTCTCCGATTGGCCAGTCGGTTTAATGAACGCGCGTGGCTCGATAGGCGGCTTAACAAAAGTGACGCGAAAAGAGAGGAAGTGGAAGGCACCGGAGGCTGAGGGCGGGTGGTGTCGTTTAAATTTGGAGCACCGCCCGTTCGGAAATAGACGTCTTCTCCCTGCCTTACCTTGTGAATGCGATCCCTCTGCCCTCACCCGGTTTCACCATAGTCTTTCCGATCTAACCGATGCTTGCCATGGCACTGAGTGACCTCTTTACGTTGTTGGCGCGTGCGCCGGAAACGCCGTGTCGCCCAAACGGAAGTACCCTTTTCACGCTAACAACGTTACGCTGCAATAACAACTGGCGAGGCTCGACAACCAGACAGGAAACTAATGATTCTATGCAAAATTGTTGCAAAATAACATCTACAAAGTGACAGATAGATCGGGACACGACTCGTTACGGAGATTCGCAAACAGGGTTGCTAAGCTGTGCACTGAAATGTTGCAGAACAAAATGTTTTAACGGGAATCTTGAACGGACATTGATAAATTAATTGCTGTTAATTTACATTACACTTTTGTTACACGATGATAAATATTATTTTGAGAATTTTGCATGTATTCACACTTTTTTTTATCTTGAATGTACTATCTTATTTTGAGTAGATTATGTTTTGTATTGAAGTGCAGCTGCTTCTGGAGTTTGTTGCATTCGAATATATTGTACTGCATATGCAGTTTCCTATATCCAATATATTCTACTGTATCACTACAAGTCAGTTTACGTTCTTCTTTAAATATCTCTTAAATTGTACATTCGAGTATACTCCATGACATATTCTACTATCACATATGCGACACACTATAGATTACCATCATCTGGATTCATATTTAGTTTGTGAGGTTAGATGCAAATAACTGATGTATTAAAATATCCTTAGGGTTGCTGCATCAGTAAAGATTCTTAAAGTCAAATATCAAACACATGTCCAGCAATGTACTACGTCCATCTTAAAACCTAACTTGTCTTAAAAATCCACAAATATCTTCAGATTAAAATAAATTTGAATAAATTTGAAATAAATGAAAAATTTAAATTATGATAAATTATATCCTGCCCATAGTTTTCGTGAAATTTGCCAAATTTATAGACAGTGTTAAATTATTGAAGGCGTTAAAAAATAATGGAAGGAAGGTTGCACGATCGAGGTCTCGTTAACGTATCTGATTTATTTGCGGCCATTGCAAAACCGATCTCTCAGAGCTGTTCAGAAAGAGGAAGAGAGAAGCGGATCTGATACGATCAAACGAAACCGACCGGCATAATCTTCTCGCACGTCGCTCAACAGATCGGTCGCTCCAACGTCTGCAAGCATCGCGACGCCTGTACGCCGCGATATCCGAATATCTGATGCTCGTTTTTTCGACGAATTTAGTTGCACGTCTGTCCTTCGCGATGAATACCACGCGAATCGGGAACCAACGAAATTGAGACGTTTTTAGGGAATAAGGTCTCGGAATTCGTTGCGACGGAGTGACTATTCGGGGTGAAGGTTTTTCAAATTCCCGCCAAATGTGTTCAAATGTTCTTCTTTATTTTCATGTGAGACACTTTCAATTAGGTGTTGTTGAATTTGCAAGTTTTTGGATTCCTCAACTTTCAAGTTTTTGGAGTTTTGGATTTTCGAAGTAGGACACTTTCGTAAGTTCTAAATTAGTTAATTACTAAATAATTAGATTCTGCAGATTTTTAAATTCTTGTGATCTCAAGTTTCCAAATAACCAATTTCTGGAGTTCTCAAGTTTCCAAGTTTCGAAATTCCTAACTTCCCAAATTTTCACATTTCACAAATTTCCAAACTCCTATAACTTCAACTTTCCAAATCCCTAAAGCTCCAAATTCCTACATTCTCAAAGATCTAAATTTCCAAGTCCCTAAAGCCCCAAATTCCTACATTCTCAAAGATTTAAATTTCCCACATTCCTAAGTCTGGAAATACCCTAATCTCCAAATCTCTACATTCCCGAATTCTCGAATGCCCAGATCTCCAAAATCCTAAATCCCCCAGTTCCCTAGAAGAACCGTATTTTACTCCAATGAACGTGTTTCAATTTCCCCAGACAAATTGACGAAATCGAGTGATCGTAGTAAGAAACGAGGAAGCACGAAGGTGTCGTCGATTTCTATCGCTGTAAGATCGATCGATCGGAAGTCATAAACGGGGACGAACGCGACCGAAGTTTGTTTTCTCGTGCCGGCCGTTCAGTTCGGATTTATGCATTCGTATAATTGGCCAGATGGCTCCCAGTTTTATTTCGGCGACACTAAAATATTACGGTATCCGCTTCCCCGTGTCATTCCACGTCTATTTTTGACCGGCAGAAGCTTCTAGGGGCGTTCGAATCCTTCTAAATTTCATCCACTAAGAAATTCACTTTCTTCTTCTTCTTTATCCCTGTTTTATCGACGAAATTACTGCCGTTTCCTAACGACAGACTCGGACCCGAAACGTGCTTGTTATTTAACCTTACCTTATAATATGCCTGAGTTGAATCTTGCGATTCAAATACCTCAAATGTGGATCTTACTAATATAAGGATATTGTGATTTTAGTTATAATTATAAGGAGGAAATTTTTATATTCGATTCGGTGAGTAGAGTGAAAGAATGAAAGATGTAATTTCAACCCCGTTCCGTTTAAATCGACTCGTTCGATAGTTAGAGTTTTAACGAATATCTGGTGTTAATTAGAAACGAATTTTAATGCCATGTGACGAACAAGATGTGACGAAACTGCGATTGCATCTGATTCATTCCCGTGTTTCCCCGACGTCACGAAACTCTGCAAAATGAGGTAGTACGCTCTGACGTACTATTAATCAACCACGATACTTCTTGGCAACCTTCATTTTCCAACGTAAAATCTTCGCCATTGTTGCACCAGAATCTCTCGTAAACCTCTGTTAACTAAACTGCACCATCCAGATAACGTTAATTACCGACGGAAGAACGCTACGATATTAATCCGAAGATTCAGCGTCGAGATATTAATTAAAATAACGGTGATCCCACAACAATTATTTCTATGCCCGGAATGATTTCAATTTCGGAGACAATTTATCTTTGTTGGACATCTGCATTGAAGTTGTTTCAATTTGTGGGACAATTCGTTTCTGTCGGCTATTTGTGGAATATCTGATTCCTTGTGGGATGATTTATATACGTATGTGGATTAATTAGATAGCTTACATCGAATCGGACAACTCATAAATGATCCACAGGGATGAATTATCTTACACGTAGCCTGTGATCCAGAAATATCGCGCGTTTGTGGGATAACGTTCGAATTTAGCAATTTATGGAAACTTATGAATTCCCTTCATTTTGAAGATGTATCACAAATTTCTCGTAACGATGGTTCTCTGCAATAAATTACTACAAAAAGAAAATTCACTGACATCTAATAATCTAATTACCTAAGACTTGAAGTAAAAGTAAATAAGTTATTAAATATATTATATGAATTGTAGCTGGTAATCATTATTATTTGACAATTATTCTACTAAAATATATAAGAACATTTCAAGCTTCGTATATTTTTATACTTTCAAAGAAATGAACTTTTTTTACTAATATAAACATGATTATACCTCTAAATGATTTAGAAACAATCCAGTCGAGATAACTTTCAGTAAAATTAATTTTGACACACATAAATTCAAGTGAAACTAATTTTTCCAACAACGACCAAGTAAAAATAATATGTCCAAAAGTGAGTTGAAGGAAAGGTAATTTTTACAAGAGTGAGTTTGTCGAAAATAGAAGAATCGACAAAGGTGAATGCGCAAACGTTCGTCAAATTGATTATGCGTGCGAACGTGCGGCACTAATTGAAACGCAATCCGTTTCCTTTTCTTCCGTGACAGGGTCGTAATTGTCGCGGTGCTTGGCTATTAATATCGCGGGATATATTTCTATTAATTGAAATAAATCGGTAACTGGACGCAACGGCCGCGTGCGCGTATGTTTCCGACTTACATCCACACACACGGTCGAAAGTGGGAGAAATAGGAAAAAAGAAATATGATGCGGTGGTGGGCGCTTGCGCGAAGGGCGTCGCGACGACCGCCGACGCCTTCTTGAATGAAAGCGTCGGCAGTCAGTTCGCATCAAGGCGTCCACCCTCGCTTCGACTTTCATGGATTTTGTAATCGACCACTGAACTCGACACGGCCAGTGACACGGTGATAAATCCTTTAATCACCCCTTTTTTTTATATCCCCTTTTCGCACAACATCAAGGTACGATCAACTTTTCATTCGCCGATTGAAGCAACAGTTTGTTTTGTTTTCCGAAATTCTTCGCGCGCTATTTTGCTTTATTCCCGAGTACGTTGCAGTGACAAATTTTTTAAAACGCTAAATTTGATTTTTCTTTCGACCGAACTTTTCACTGTTCTTTTAATTTCAAAGCAGATTTTTAATTTGATTATTTACACATTTATGTCAGTCCTTTGGTAAATTAGCTTTGCCATATCTTTGACTATTTTCGAAACTTTATACTTGTAAAAGGAAGAAAGTTTAATTTAAAATTCTTTTAATTAAAAGAATTTGAAGACATACTAAAATATTTGTATTATTTTACTAAAATACTCCAAAAAGAATTACTGATAAATTGAGTAACTAATAAATTATCCATCAAATCGTAACATTCAATTTATACAATAAAGAATACAGTGAAGGGGCTGTAAAACGAGCACAATCTAAATTGCGATCTTTTAATTTGATTTTATTGCAAAGTAATTGTACGTGTACTTTCTAATCTCGTTATAGGTACTGCCGGTCTGTATCGTAAAAAGAAAAGTTGTAAATTCATTTATTTTCCACTGCATGAGTGTTCTGTTTCGCGGATGTGTGCAAGTTTCAATGTGTTCGAAGAATTTGTTTGAAGTGACGTTCGTAAGTTAAAATTACGTTTCTCTTCTATCGCGTGGAAATTTAAAGAATTCTTATACATAATTTATGAGAATATTTTGAGTTTGAAATCGTGATGCGCGATAGATCGAACTTTCGCCGTCGCGAAATATCGATTGCCGGCGCAAAATGTTCGATATTTTTGTCTTAATTTCATTAATCGAATGAACTCTTCTAACCAACTTTGATTGTCACATAATTTCATTGTAAAATAATTCAAAACATTTAATTTCAGTGTAGTTTTAATTATAAGAAGAAATTAATCTTCAATTGATCTGGTATAGAAAGAAATTTTCGATTGATCCATTATAGAAAAAAATTAATATTCCATTGATCTAATTTTGTAATAATATTTGTCGATATAAAAAATGACAACTTTAGTATAGTCAGAAAAATTAATTTATAGAATTTAAAAAATTCCTGAAAATTGGCAAGTATTTGTTTCTATGACATAAATAATTATAAATATTAATGATTATTTCTGTTTATGAGCATTTCATTAACATTTCAGTTTATGACTGTGTAATTTTATTGCCGATAGCAATGCAAATCTTAAATAACTCGTTAACGTTGAATGGCAGTCAACATGCTTTAACCCTCGAACGTCGGAAACCGGGTCAATCGTGACCCGTACCTATAAAACGTATACCACGGTGCTTCGGCTAAAATTAAACGCTCTAATTTTTAAACGGAGAGCTTTCGAATATTGAAGGAAAATATTTAACACTTTCGGTAGCAGCATTCAATTGAGAACTCGTTCACCGGTAACCTCTTTCTTTTATAAAATCGCGTAGAATAAATTAGTATAATATATTGTGCACGTCAATAGTGTATTATATTATTCTGTGCATTATTCAGATTATTCGGATCAGTTAGGTTAGTTAGGTTATTCAGGTTATTTGGGTTAGGTTAGGTTACATTGGCTAGGTTAGGTTGTTTAGGTTAGGTTATTTAGGTTCTTTATATTATTTATATAACAAAAATTGAATTCAGATGTACTGTTATTTACCCCTATTAAAAACTACACAAAACACATCACATATGAATACACACACTAGTGACTGCATTAAAAAACTACCCTAAAATTTAGAAAATAAAGTAAAGTTGTTACAGTAGTCACTAATGATCAATGTTATAAACTCAATTAGCACATTGCACTAATGACTACCATCACGAGTTCACGTAGCCGAATGATTAAGAGTGAAAAATTTGATATCATATGTGAAATTAAATTTACATCATCGTCTCGGTAACTCGCTATCCGTGACTTACTGTTCTTTCCAGTTTTGAGAGTTATATACGATCTAAAGAGGCTTAATTTGTCCGTTTAAGTGAGTTATGGATGACAGTCATTTGAAATATTAAGCTTATTAGACCGAGCAAAAAGATTGAAAGGACTACTAATAGTCTGCATGGCTCAATCGGTTAGCATATTAATTCGCATTCTACTAGGCCACACTTATCTGTCACAAGGAGACCATTTTGTATTTTAATTCGTTAGATATGCTTATTTCTTTCATTTGAATACTGTAATGCAACGCAGAGTATCTCGTATTAGAAATTTTTAATAATGGCAACTCTTGCGTGTTCAAATACTCTAACTTTTACTACTGTCTTGAATTATAGTGGAGAATAATATTTATTCTGGAGAAATATTATTTATATTGCTTGTAAATGGTCTTACATACCTAAATTAATCATGACAATATAATTCAGTCAGAAATTTTTAAATTTAGTTATAAACATACTTGAAATCATTTACTGCACTTATAGAGACAAACAATGAAAGCAAGCCATCAAACAAGACCTATATTTTCAATTATGAAAAAAATATTGATCAGTCACAAAGATATATTATAGAACAGTATACTATAGTACTATAATACTAACATTTCTCCTGTATTTCTCCAAACTTCTATAATAAACTTCAAAAAGGAATGCCAAAAGAAATATTTTCACTAGAAATAAATATTTGATTAGCAGATCGTGATTTTTTCTTTGATAAAAACTGCTTCACTCACAAGCTCTATGGTTCAAAGTCTGCCAATCTAATTTAAACGTATAAACATGTGTTAAAACGGAGAAAAAAATAATGATAGACGATCGTATAAGCAACGCAGAGATCGCAGAATGGTCATTGCGTAAACTAATCGTTTAAACTCGTTTCATTTTCGACGATTATTATGCCAGCCGTGTGTCAGTTTACAAAGTTCTGAGTGAACTATGAATCCTCATGTATAAGTGATGTGTTAACATATACAAATCGTGCATCAAAAAGTAGCCTGCGATAAAAAAAATTATTTTTAACTCCCACTAGGGAGCATTGAGCTTATGTTTTAGAGTACAAGAGGTAGAGGTTATGTGCGGGATAATTAATGTAATAGTTAAGTATAGTATATAGGAATATTAATAACGATCAATTTTGGTGTAAGAGATCTTATAACAGGGAAGTTAATTTTTGGTACATTTTGCTCCATTTTTTAGGTGGAAGTAGGTTAAATTTTGAGGTCCTAGGTGGTCAAGGTTTTACATTTCTGAATTTCTAAAGTTTCAAATTCTCAAGTTTTAGAATACTCAAACTTCTAAATTACTAAATTTAGAAATTCTCAAATTCCCAAATTCTTACATCCCCAAATTCTCACATCTCCAAATTTTCAAATTGCCAAATTCTCAAATCCCCAAATTCTCAAACCCCCAAATTCTCACATCCCCAAATTCTCACGTCTCCAAATTCTCAAATCTCCAAATTCTCAACCCCCCCAAATTCTCAAATCCCCAAATTCTCAAACAACCCCAAATTCTCAAACACCCCAAATTCTCAAACACCCCAAATTCTCACATCCCCAAATTCTCAAACCCCCAATTCCCCAAACCCCCAATTTTCAACTCCCCAATTTCCACATTCCCCAAATTCTACCAAAATCTCTGCTATCCCTCATCTATTCATACCATTTTACTCCAAACTCTCAGAAAGAAATTAGAAAGTCCAGAATCGTTAGGTTAGTGCCGTTTGGATATTTTCTTTCCGGTCGATCGCGTGGTCGGTCGAATGTATTTGCGATTTCCGTGGCGCCAACTCAAACAAACCGTGGTTGCAAGGAGACGAACAGACGGGAATCGGGAAAGAACAAACAATCCAGGCTTCGAGGAAATCCAGACTGGAGAATCCTTTGACCTCGCCAATTCCCCTACAAGTGGTATATTTACCGAGAAAAAACGAGAAGCATATTAGGATCTTAGAATCATTCTTCTTTCATCTTCCTGAACATTGGATTTTACTGTCGGGTCTTGTACATCCAGTCCGTTTATGAAATTCACCGTCAACCTATCTTTTTCAAATGAATTCTGTCATATTTGATATTCGAGGATTTAATTAATGTTTGATTATACGTGGGATGCTGTTAGTTTCATTTAACAAGGCTAATTGTGGTAGTTTCATTTGTGAAATTTTATGGACTTGTTCAAATCAAGTATAGGTAAGGTGAGTGGTTGAATTTTCTGTTAGTGGTGGGTCAAATATGACTTTGTAGGGTTCAGTACTGATGTAAAGATCAATTATAATGTATTTGTTCATAACTAGTTCATACATGATCATACCTCATAATATTAGTAGATTGAACTCTAACTTAGGAGGATCACCCATGATGAACATTTTGAATGAAATAAAATTCATGACACAAAAGTATCACAAAATATCATGTATAATATATCAATTTAAAGGTTAGAGTTTGACAAAAATGACTACATAAACCATACATCAAGAGTTGTAATACAAAATGACTGATTACTAATTCAAACAATGATTCAGACTCTTTAGAGTCTAGAGTTTGAAGTCCACATGTTGATGACACAAAGCGATTATAAAGTAGCACATGTGTTACATCAATTTAAACCTAACATTCATTGCAAATGACCACAAGCACATTTCTTAATCTGAAGTTTATCGCACATTATACAAACTATACTATTTCAACTTTCATCCTACCATGATGAAACATCAGCTCATTTTCAGAAGCAGAACACTCTCATTCAACACTAGAATTTCAGTGCTAAATGTACACCTACTTTCAAACTAAAAATAAAGTGAAAAAATAAATACGTAACCACTCTTCGCCTCGACAAAATATGAACAAACATTTCATTTATAGAACCCATAACCAGTCATACTAACCGATTGACGTCAAAATTAACCTGTTAATCCTCGAATCGTTACAACTTTACGATGTCGACGATTTCATGTCATCAGCCGGCGCTTTTGATGTTTCGGATCGACCGTTTGATACGACCTAACACTTTCTCCAAAAGTAAAACGTGTTAATGCAATTTCGCCCCCATAAACGTTTGCTCCTCGTATCTCATAGTTGTCCCTGGTCGTTTTTCCCTGTCGTATTCTCGCGTAACCAGGAATGCCGTGCGGTCAAGCGTCTCGTTTTCACGGTGGAGATCAGCTGTCTCCCCCGCGACAGCTATCTTTGACAGGCCAACCGGAAGTCGGCCCCGCGATCCATGTCCGAGAGGATCCGGCCGAGGGTTTCGCAGAAAATCTAATTAAGCGACGTAGAACGATCTTAGTCGGCTCAGAGCGTCGCGAAGTACGCGCGCAGGAAGTCGCGAGCATATTAAAGGTTCATACAGATAGCCGCTCGGATATGACTGAACGTTATATAAGGCTGTCTTAATATAGCGGCAACGTTTCTCTGGATCTTAGCCATGTAGCTGGTAGACGTAGCGTCCAATGAAGTATAGGCCGGTGTTTGAAAACCGGCCTCAGGGAAAATGGAGGGAAACCGTCCAGGGTCCTTCTGGAGAACTTTTTCACTTCGTTTCGTGTTCTTAAGTATATCGTGCTTGGATCAATTTTCAAGTCGTAGAAACTAGGTATATGTTCAGTGACATTCTAAGGAGAATTAGGTAGCTCAAAATGTATACTGTTCACATAACAAGAGGGTACAAATTTAAGGATAGAGGAATTTAGAAATGTACAAAGTTTCTGAACCTCTAAATTACCAAGTTAATTTCCAGATCTGTACTTGAAAGTTACCTAAAGATTTGAAATTTGATCAGAAAAGAGAACTGAAAATTTCATATGCTTGACGTCTCACCTATCTATACAATTTTTTCATCGGTACAAGTCTAACAATGACTACCCAAATAACATCCTACCAAAACCTACGAAACCTTCAGAAACCCAGGAAAACATGCAAGGGATCTGAGAACAGAGTACAGAACACGTAAATAATCTTGGAACAGACAACGAAAACATGTAAACACGAAATCTATAAACACGAGAATGAATGTTAGAACTGAATATAGACAAGACTTTAAACAAAGTTCAATTCGTAGAAATAATAATTGTTACCGATTTATTAATAGATAGGAGGGTATTTGAAACTGATACGAACAGTATAATTAAAGCTGTTAGTTTCACGACAAACGTTTAGATGCCCATTAAGTGCACGGACGGTACTTAAATTTCTGCAGGAAGCGGGGTCACTTAAAACAATCAGTGGCGTCTCGACGCCCGGCGCAAATGGAATACCTGTTGCTTTTAACTGCCTCCCACATCGAGCACCAATTCAACGACGACGACTTTACGGACCCTTGCATCGTGTTTGGAATCTTGGCACATTCGTTATGTCTAAAATACACGGTGGAGACTCTCGTTCGCCTCACTGTTTGTTTATTAAATCGAGCGAAATTTTCACGACGTTCACCGGGAATTCTAATAACTTCCGTAAGGTTCGGACACTTTTTCTTCTTGCGGAGTTATTGTGTCGCATTTTGGGGATGTAAGATTTTGGGGGTGGAGGATTTTGGGGATGTAGAAGTTTGGAGGTGTAGGAATTTGGGGATATGCCAATTTTGGGATGTAGGATGTTGGGTATGTAGAATTTTGGGAATGTAGAATTTTGCAGATATAGGAATCTAGAGATATAGAATTTTGGGGGTGTGGAGGTCTAGAAATATAGAATTTTGGGGATGTAGAATTTTGGAGATATAGAATGTTGGAGACGTAGAAATCTAGAAATATAGAATTTTGGGAATGTAAAATTGTAGAGATGTAGAAATCTAGAAATCTAGAATTTAGGGGTGTAGAAATCTAAAAATATAGAATTTGGTGATATAGAAATCTAGAAATGTAGAATTTTGGAGATGTAGATTTTTAAAAATATAGAAATTCAAATATAAAATTTTGGGGATGCAGTGATCTAAAAATACAATCTTCTAACTTAAAAACCCCTAATAATCAATATAACCTTGACAATATAACAATAATGAACAATTCCTAACGGATCCCTAAACTCCTCCACCTAACCTAAAAATAACTCCCAATGTAAAAATGTCGGAATGCATACAAAGGGTTGTAACAGTAAATTTACATCCCCATAGTCACCTTGAGTTTGCATAAAGGGTCAACCCTTCTGTACTCGTACACGTGTTTGAGAGTGGTAAACGCGGTTAACCTTTGCCCCGTGCGGCGTTGCACAAATCAAGTTTGCGAAACCACCGTGAGTTTGTTACACGACAACCTTTATCCACGTTGAAACACGTGAGAATCGGACATTTCTTGCGCCAACAAACGGGAAACTTGAAGGATAGCTTTTCTTTCTGCGGGCGGAAAAAAAACTTGAGAAACGATGATTCTTCCTGGCTACTCCAAGATTCTCCGCGAACTTTTTGCGCCGAGGAGAACACGTTGAAAAATCGTTTATCTTTCGGATTTCTTTCATCGGCCGATGGGGATTTTTCTTCGTTTACTTGGAATTCTTTTTGAGATACTTGTGACGTTTGATATTATTCATTTTTTGGGTTAATATGATTGAACAGCGCTATTTTACAATTTTAGAATTATTATACAATTTGCAGATTTTGAAAAATATTCATACTGAGTTTGTTAATTGTTAGAAGGATTTAGGGATTTTGAATGGATAGAAATCAACATGGCAGAAATTTAAATCTTGCTGAATTAAAATCTGACATGTTTTCAAAGATTTTTTAAAGATGTCAACAAAGTTTCTTCAAAGATTTATTTCATCGATTGAAACTTTTTAAAATTACTGTCAAGTCTAAATACCTAAAATTAGTATCAAACCTGGACCATCAAACGCCTTAATTAAATGAAAACCAGAAGAGAAAATAGACCCTGCTTCAAAACACAAATTGTGATTTCTCCGAGGAAAGAGGCTATGAATCTAAATAAAGAGCATAAATCAGAAATTCGGAGCGAACAAATATACAGGGGTGCAAAGAGCTAAACGCAGGAAATACGTGGAACGGAAAAAATCATTGGGTTCCAACGAATCTTTTTTCCTTCTCTCCACAAGACTTTTTCCACGCGAACATCTCGGATGTTTGGAATTTAAATTTAGCAACTTTCGTTTCAACGGCCATGGATCTACGTCCGTTACGATTTTAGCGATGAAATCCAGCCACGGCCTCGCTTAATCACCGTTTCGATTATAAATGTGCCTTCCCGCCACGTACATCCCCTTAATTACATCGAATAATTTGTATATAATTAACCTCGACTGTTAAGTGACTAAGAGCAATGAGTTAACTACAAGCTTCGCTGACAGATGAAATATATACGTTCACCGGGGTTATACGATCCCGCTTTTCCTTAGAAAAACGAACAATCAGATGTATTAGAAGATTGAGAGTGAAACGTACTTAGGTTAGCCGTATAGTGAGATAGTTTATTGGGGAACGAGGACAGCCGTTGGGAGACAATAACATGAGATCATATGTTACGTATAAATACGACATTACGTGAAAAAGGAACGTACTACTGTTCGCTGGTACATGGGTAATGTTAACAGTTTGACGACCACGTATTTTCTGCACGATATGGCACGTGGTATTTTCTTCCTTGTCACGGACTTGGCCGGAGGCTTCGCTAACGAGTTAAACATTTATTTCTAAATTTTCGGATCTACAAATTAATTGCTTTAATTTTTGGGATTAGTTCTAAAAATTATTGACTTCGAAATCTGTTTGTACATTTTTTGATTTCTTTATTTAGACTGGATTTTGAAATTTTTTAATTTCATGAATTCATACGTACTTCATTTTTAAATTGAAGTTTTAAATTGAACTTCCAAGTTCCTAGAATTCCACAACAGTTCCAGAACATCCAGTTACTTTATTCGTCAGTGTACCTGGAATGTCAAAGTGAGAAGAGAAACAGAAGAGAACAATATCCAGTCATCATCTCGTTCATTTTGTACATGAATTTTTCGAGTGACAGGAGTGTTGGCCGAGGGTGTGTCTTTTTCCGCTTTGCTGCCGCTAAGATGGAGTCCGCCAGCAAAGGGGAACAGGCCGACCCTCCCGCACCAACTAAATAATATTCGACGACAGTGATTTATAAGGGACATCGTTGGCGAAACTGGCGCAGTATTCCCACCCCCGATAAATCTCACCGATCCGGTAAGTCACTTTTGAACGATTCGCTATTCAGTGTGTGTGCTGCCCACATTATTGGTCAAATTAACGTTCTGCCTTGGAATATTTATAGTGTCAAAGCGATACATGTATATGTGTAACACATATTTCTAAGTTCCTAGATTCTGTAATCAAATTTGTAAGATTCTATGCATTTCTCGTATGCTTGAATTTTTGGTATGTTGGAGTGTGGAGATTTATGTATTGATGGATATGTGGATCTCTAGGTTTGTAGGTTTCTAGTGTCATTAGATTTCTATATGCCTAGATCCTCAGATCTCTATACAGACCTCTACATTCACAGATTTGTACATCCCCAAATTTCTACATCCCCCAATTTCTACATCCCCAAATTCCTACATCCCCAAATTTCTATATCCCCAAATTCTTACATCCCCAAATTTCTATATCCCCAAATTCCTACATCCCCAAATTCTTACATCCCCCAATTCCTATATTCCCAAATTCCTACATCCCCAAATTCCTACATCGCCTTCTATATCCCCAAATTCCTACATCCTCAAATTCTTACCTCCCCCAATTCCTATATTCCCAAATTCCTAAAACCCTAAATTCCTATACCCCCAAATCCCTATATCCCTAATACCCTACATTCTACACCCACAATGTCTCACACCACAATTGCTCATACCTTCAAACCCAACGTAAAATGCAGCGTCCCCAAATGTCCCCAAAATCCCATATCTCTAAACTTCAACACCAATCGTCGCAATTCGAGAAGTTTTATAGATGCAACGATACCCACGTTGAGAGCCGGATATATTTAAGGTCGATTGTTTCGAAATTTATCGTAGCACGTGTTATCGCGCAGGATTCATTGTACCTGTCGCCGTATTAATACATAACCGTGGAATATTTTTGTCGTGTACAAATTCGTTGTTAAGAAGACCAACGTCATGTTTAATTTAAAACAATGCCAACGTAACGGAGCACGATGTCGAAATCCGCGAAAAGCGTTGGGTACAGGAAAGAGGGACATTAATATGCCAAATTATGCAAATTTATAAAGGACAAAGTACGCGTTCTACTGGATTAATATAGAATGTGTTATATTAAATTTCGTCGGGGAATTTGATCCACGTTTGTAGTCGTTCGATTATCGAGAGTCGTTTCAATTTTTCTACACAAATTGAGCATCGGTGACTGAATATTTTAGTAGACGATTGTGTATCGAACTCGATATTTCGACTCTCACAGTTGTACGATTAAGAACCGCACGAGAGCTTGCCGTATTTTTATCCGGACCCGATTTATTCTTTTTTTTTTCTTCGATCCACGATATTCCTTCCCGTAACCTACATCTAATTTCGGCATCCGCGTCCTGCTTGTTTATCATTCTATTAATAAAGCCGCTTTTCTATATCGGTTCTTCGTTACGCTCGTTGAACCGACGAAAGATCGCGTGAAATCGTTTCTATCAACGCAATGGCGAACACCGAAATGTAACATACTTTCCCATAATATTAAGTAAAGTGCGGATTTGTCTGACCAATTAAAAGAATATGTACGTAATTCACGCTTGGATACTGTGGAAATCGGTGATAATAACTGCAAACTTAATGCAATCAATTAGTCGTGTTTTTGAGTGAAATGAGGTTTTAGGTACAGTAGATTTTCTAGAGTTTCAATGTGTGTATTTGTTCTGTTGGAAACTTAAAATCTGGATTGCTGTATATTTTATAATAGAATAAATACTCCACTATGAAAGCAAGTTTAAATTGAAATAGGGTAATCGTCTAAATAATTCGTGTATATCTCATACGATACATATTCTACTATAAAAGGCGGGAAATTCAAATTAAAAAAGGTTAGTCATCTCCTAAATAATTCGTGCAGTATATCTCATAATAAAAAAATACTCCACTATAAAAGGCGGGAAATTCAAACTGAAGTAGTCATCTAAATAATAACCATTAAGTGAAAAATCAAGAATTGTGTAAAAGTAATTCCGCAACCCCTTAACATTCTTACACTATGTATATCGCGAAAGAATTTAATGGTACAATCCTGAATGCGGTAGAAAAGCAATGGCACGTCGAAGAGCCATAAACCAGAGAACGGATTGAAACAATTTCGAACTCGTTCGAACACGATTCTAAATTGTTGCTCGTAAGTTAGAAATTATGTGACACGCTTTCCCGTTCATCTGTTACACACCCCGAAATATGACGTCTCCATGTTCCACCACCTATCAGAAACGTTCGGATAGGTGAAATTTATGGAAACACTTGATCCAAATGACGACATGCAAATCTGTGATGGGCGTCGTTCACGCGTGTAAACGAGAACGATAAAGAGCCCTCTTCTTGTCGGTTTAGCGAAGAGATTAACGCGAACTGTCCGCTACTTTGAGATGTATTTTCGTCCACGCATCAAAAGACAAGTGGCTCTTCCTCGACACGTGTTTACCCTTTTGCTGCCCGGTTATCGTTTAAAGTATTTTTGTTGTGAGTAACGGCTCTTGACCAATCTCGTTTTTAGAGGATAAGCTTCGCAGAAAATTATGTTCGGCTGCACTTACGGTCACTAATGTATAGCCAGTTTTAATTATACGTAAGATCGTTCGTTTTGATAGCGAAGATAGCGGGACTGCGAGATGAAATAGGAAAGTTGTATAGAAGACATATACTGAGGAAATAGACAGCTGAAATAGTGCAATAATAAAATAGTGAAATAGGAGAGAGAAATAACAACATAGTAAAATGGCAAAATATTTTAAATAACGAAGAGTGATATTCAGCATCAATGTCCAACATGTCTGATCTCTAACCCCAACACTGAACCTATCATAATTAATAACATACTACATGTTATACTACATACTGCATTACACACCTTACATAAAATTGATAACCTAGATTATCCTAAAATGCACGAATCCTTTAATTCGAAAAGACAAACTCGCGCCCACCTTTCAGCCATCTTGCCTCATTCTCCGCGATTCTCCGAATGTATCGGATTCTTCGGGCAGGAAATATCGCCTCATCGATTATCAATATTACATTTGCCGTTGGAGGCATCAAATAAACACTTTATACCGGACCAGCGTCTCGACAGGAATTTAATGACCGCTCGTTTCGAATTTGACGTCGTCCAATATACCACTTTGATTAATAATCCGAAAACAGAGTCTTTAATGTCCCGGAACCGTCAGGAATGTATTCTACAGTGGGGCTGACGGGGAATGCTAGTTCACGAGCATCGAATCGCGAACGTGACATAAAGGAATTAGGGTAGGAACATCTGTTTGGAGAAACATATTGCACGAATGATCTACCGTTGCATATGCTATTAATTGCCATTTGCTTATCCTGGAAGAACACACGCGATTGCTACACGATCGATACCATCGATTGGCCGAAGTTGCATCAGGGGTAGATTGGGTTAGGTTAAGGTTAGGTTGGACAATGGGGTGCAATATGGCGTGTACGATGCGTCGTTAGTTTTAGGTTATGTTTCAGAAACTGGATCTTTCATTTGTAGTAGCTTTTATTAGTAAATTTACTAATCGATGTGCCATCGTTCAATTTAAAAATTTCCAATTATTTCCAAAATAAGGTTGGGGATTGTAAAGATAGAAATTAAAAAATGTTTACTTATAGACATCTGGAAACTTGAAAAAGTTACCGACAAATGTAGAAATCTACGAATCCAAGAATCTATAAATACGAGATGACAAAATCCGCCAATTTGTCCAATACAATATTCTTAACGCGAATGTTTACGAACAAATGTCCGTAAGCCAAGGTTCTATAGCTATTTTCATCAACTCGTTAACAACGGAATCAACACCCGAAACGATATGACACGTAGTACATGCAAATAACAAAGTCACTCAGGGCTGTCTTTGTTACATCTGACTGTAGACGCGGGTAGAATATCTTCCAACGAGCGAGTTGGCTGTAGCGACAAGTTAACCACTCGGTAAAATCGTCGACGTTTGATTGGCAAAGCAAACACGGTTCGGACAACTCCTGTGAAAATCATCTCGTTGAAATCTTCAGTATCGCTGGTAGAATTGAAATCGCTACTTTAGAATGGAATAGAACTTAGTTGCATCTACTATGTTTCCAAAAATACCTAGCCGCATTACACGTGTCGAAATTAATCAAGATCTCAGAATATCCAATCGCAATTCAGAATATAATTATATAATTTAAGAAACATTCTAGTCACATTACTTCTGAGATCGCGTAAATAATCTCGCGCGAGAGATCTCATTTGTGCGGCAATATAACGGGAATCTATTTCAAATTTACAGTACCTCGAACATCCCTGAGTCTTAATATTTCAACTCTATCAGCAAGGCATAAATAAAGAATTCACACAATTCTCTATCAAATTTAAGTACAAGTATTTAGGTATTGCCAAGTTCATTTGATTTACATAAATTGCAAAATAACAGAAATAAAGTCTAAATCTATGAGGTGTAAGAAACGAAATGAAGGATTTCACAATGTTGCAGAGACCCGGACGTGTATATTTAATAAGCATATTAAGGGCGGCTGAGTGTTTTCTTTGCATTTTCCGGCCAACTTCGCCCGTTACACTCACGTTGTCGATTTAGACGGCGGGTCTCCTCGTTTTCTCATCCATGTCAAGACTGTGCTCGTTATCCGCGCGGAAAGCGATAGACATACACCCTCGCTTGACAGAGACCGATGTCGGGTGTAAAGCGTTTTGCTTCTATCCGCTTTGCCACTCGCTTTCACTTTCCTGCTGCCGGTGTTTCTCTTTGCGACTGCTCGTAAATTACGCGCTGCTTCTCCTGCCTCCGCTCCAGCGTTGACGGCTAGAAACATCGCCGCCATGAAAAATTCGACCTAGAACGCCATTAACACTCGGACACTGGACCGTTCTGACGCTTGTCAGAGCAGTGTCTGGCCCTGTTGTGACCTGTGGATACAGGATTTTGCAGGATATGTTAGATAGGCGCGTATAATTTAGGATTACATTGTCGAGCATGGGTCTGAAATTTTCAAATGTAGGGACCTTGGAATTTAGCAACTTAGAAATCCTGGGTACTGGCGATTTGAGGTTTGGAAGACGTAGGAATTTGGGGATGTTGGGGTTGGAGACGTACAGAATTGAAAGAGTTGAGTACTTGAGGAAACTTGAGAATTTGAGAGTTTGGAAGTTTAAGAGTTTAACCTAACCTAACCAAGTAATTTTATAACCTGGAAATTAGGAAATAAGTAATTTAAAAATTGATAACTTCAATACTTGAGATTATGGGAACTTAAAATGCAAACTTGGAAAGGGGAATTAGGGACTTGATAACTTGAGTCGGGGTCTTAAGAACTCAGAAACTTGAGAATTACAGAATATCAGAATTTGCAGACTTCAAATAGGTCCTATCTTTAAACGTCCAAATTGAGAAACATAACCTACCAACCTGCACTAGTGTCTAACAATACGTGTACAACAATAAAAAATAAAAAAGTATTCAAAGGGACCCACATACCGGCATTTTGAGTGTTAAGCGTAACCCAATGTTTACGATGGGTTCGTATAAAAATTTCGCTGGTAAAAGAGCCGTATGGTTCGGGTGTGCGAACACGATCGTTAAAGCCACGTGTTTGGCACGAGGATCCGCTGGCGTGGAATCGAGTATCGCGTGCAATTTACAATCACTAAAATTAGATATTTAATCCTGCTCCGGTATGGGGAGATCGGTATCGTCTCTGATACTCTCGTAAATTCTCCTCCGCACGATCGGCTTATCATTATTAATATTATTTATCGAATACCGTGCGAGTAATGTAAGCGGCCACGACAGAAATTTTGTTGCACCCGACACGTCTCATGAGAGAGTGACGGTAGAATTCTCGTGAACTACTTCCGGCGTAGAAATCGACATCATAAACGCTCACAATGCTATTTAATGGACCACGAGACCGGTACTAGAAATTTGCTCAAACGTTAATTTCGAGATGGTTTAAACTTCAGCTGTTAGTTAGCATCGCATAGCTCCTGTCGCATATTTCATCGTAGCAGACAGAAACCGAGAGAAAGGACACTTTCCACAAAGAGTAACCTTTGTTACATTCACGGTACCGGCTGCTCTTCGTACTATTTTTTTCTATTTTGCCATTAGTACATGCTGATAAATAAGAGCAGCTGTGGGCATTTGTCTTTGAGCAATAGTACAGGAAACGTTGAGAACAACCGATGCACAGAACCGTTTCCGTGTCTTTGTTTGCTGCTTAACAATCACCCATTATTTTATATTGTATGTAACACCATAAATACAAATTCAGTTTATCGCCAAATAACGAAGTCACTTCATCTCTAGTAACACACGTTTAGTTTGTTCTTATATTCGTCAGCAAAAGGATATATATGCACAATTGTTTTTTATTCAAAAGTATCAAACTTTCGAAGACATCTTACGAGCGCAAAATGGCCGCCACGTCCGTCTAAAAAAGAGCCAACTTCCCGTCGAATACGAGACATGATTAGTTGAGTGGATTAAAGGAAAACAGCCTGCAATAAAGGGAGTATTGTGCGGAATAAGAGCGGATCAGGCATTATCAATCATTCGAAGCGTGCAATTAGAAGAGGACAAGCCTTTCCTCGGTTCTGCGCGGCACATGGTCGCAATTTACTTTGTTACCGTTCCAGCCTTTTGCAAGGATTGTTGGAAGCGTGTAAACGCATACCTCCACCCATTCTGTTCCTCTCTTTGTCATTTTCCCTTCCACAAAAAGAAATGGCGCGATGTCGCCTCTACAATGTCGTCGGGCGATCGTTGCCAAGCGGTCGCGTTTCAAACTTATTTCAAACTACGCAGTCTCATCCGAGTAGAAGCAACTAACTGATTTAAAGACGCCGCTCGCGAGGGTGATCGTTATTAACGAAACATAGTCGGTTCGCGGGTTGCTTCCAGTATCCGTTTCTCTTCTGGCCACCTCTCACTCGAAAGATTTACGAGCAACCAGCTCTACTTCGAGAAGAAACTCTTGAGCGGAACAGGTGAACCCTGCTTGCGAACAGCCTGCTTATTTGACGGGCGTGTACAGTTTAAGACATGATTTGTGCCAGTTAGTTGTGATTAGTACCGACGTTGCGCGTGATGCGCTGTTTATTCTCATACGGTCTTTCAGCCATCACTTTTGACCCGGTTATGGACATGATATGAAGAACGAGTGGTGGAGGATTGGTCGTGTAACGCCATTTGTTGCCGTCGATTCGGCGACGCACGTGTTATGCTGTGTAAGTGGAGGATGTCGACAACCATCGACCATGGTAGACACTTTTGAAGCGTGGGTCGCTTTGAAGTGTTTGAAATGGTTGGACGATGTTTGAAGTACTTACATTTTAGGGGGATGTTTTTTAATTTGTATTGTAAAAGATTGATGTAATATAAAGGAGGCCAAAGTTATTGTCTTTCCAGGACTTAAAAGTTTAATAAGTCCCCAAATCCCCATATCCTTAAATCTTCAAATCTTCAAATCTTCAAATCTTCAAATCTTCAAATCTTCAAATCTTCAAATCTTCAAATCTTCAAATCTTCAAATCTTCAAATCTTCAAATCTTCAAATCTTCAAATCTTCAAATCTTCAAATCTTCAAATCTTCAAATCTTCAAATCTTCTTCCCAACCTTCATCCCAAGCTGACTTGCACATTAATACGTTTGATGGTCTCAGGAGATGGACAAAGCATACGAATTCATCCTGCCACATTAATAGTCTAATATCTGTCAACAAAAGCGAAGGATAAACGACGTTTAGGAATCGTAAATCAATGATACTGGTCACGCAGATGCTTCAACGCGAGAATTACTATAGAACTATTAAAAATTTCCACTTGACGAAACGACGTCATAGTGTTGAACGTCTTAACGATTTAAGGGACAACCTCGAGTTATGTAGATTTAACGAGTTTGTTTGAAGATGATATGAGACTTGTTACGAGCCATTTGATCTCTTTTGCGAACCAGACATGTACACTGCCATATTATTGTCAGCTATTTGACGATTACAAAAAGATGCCATCTTTTATAATCTATTGATGTATTGATATTTCGTCGATGTTACTCGAGGTGACATGTGCTTTCTGGCCCTAACAAAGATGATGCAGTTTTGAAAATCAGATCATTAAGTTTTGAAATCACCAAATTTTTCTACTTGAAGAGTTACAAAGATATCAAACACACTTTCCATATTTTTATTCTATACAATAATTGAGTGTAGCACAAGTAACCAAAAGTACAAAAACCTATTGCAAAAGATCGAAAGTCCCAAGTTACAAAAGATCTAAAATCCCAACGGAAAGAACCACTAAAGTTCTGAACCGAAAGAAACAACCTCAATCGATACGAAGCAAAGTAAAATGACAAATCGATGTATCGGTACAAAGAAAACAGGAAGAGAAAGAGAAACGGCAGTTAACATCGTTCAATTACAAGAATCGCGTGTCGTGAGCAGAACGCACGTACTGTAATAAGAGGAAGGTTGAAATTTAAAGGTACAACGAGAGGGCGAGACATTTGATCTACACAATGTTCGGAAATGATCCTCGGCGAGCGTCGAAACATGGTTGCAGCGTACCTATTTTTGTAGAACAAGATTCTGTGCTTAACACGTCGGGTAAGAAATAGCCCGGGGAATTGCTCAAACAAACGATTCGTTTGTCGGGGAACAAAACAGACTTGCTTAAATCGAGGAAACTAAGGGTTTCGTGTTTGGAGCACGTTTAAATTGAACGCGAACGAAAAATGGCCGACTGAATAGAACGAACCATCTGCTCTCTTCAAGGCTCTTGAAATGCGATCATTTATTTTTATATTCTTAAAAAATAGATATTGTTTCCGTGGTTACATTGTGATAGGTTACTAAAACGATCCGCTATTTCGGTTTGTTTCGAATAAACGACGAACAGCCGACAAGTCGTTAACGGAAGATCACAACGGGCCATTTTGTACGAGGCAGAGGCTCAAGTGCTATCAAAACGACGGAGACCGATGCAACCAGATCGAAAATTAATGTTCATCTTAAAAGCTTCACTTCGAACGGTCGGTGAGAAATACACTTCAACAATTCACGATAAACCGGTGCACGAAACCGACCTTCCTGTCGATGTAACAGCACCGTCGCTCGTAAAACAGCGGAATCAAAGAACCGGCGATTTACGAGTGGCTAAAATTATAGGAAACCATTGGCCGTTCTATGAAACCTACGCTTGTATCGCTTTTGTACTGAATACGATTTCAAGATAATTTTCAGAGGTTTTTCAAGAAGAAAAGACTAGTTCGAGATTTAGGAAATTTTAGATTTAAAAATTTGGGAATTTAATACGTTTGAAAATTTAGAAATTCGAAATTCTTGAAATTTAAGAATTAAGAAATCTTAAGATCTTAGAATTCGATAATGTATCAAAGAACGCTTAAAAAATATTTCCTGGTTCATTGTATATTTTTTGAGCCACCAGTTGTTACACTGTATGAAAGTAAACGTTTACGCGAATATAACGTATCTTGTAGAAGAGCCACGCGTTTGGCACGAAAATACCTCTTAAAGTTCGCAAATCCATAGGAACGTGTTATAAACTACACGCACTTTGGCTCGTACCTAAATTCTATGTCGATAAGAAAGAAACACACTCCATCTTTTACCACCGACAGAAAGTAGCACAATCCTGCTATAAATTTATATCTTCGTAAATCGGTAATTTAACTCGAGTAAAAATAACTTGTGCCGAATAATAATAGAAAACAATTGAAAATTGGTGATGCAATTTCAGTGGAAATCAGATGATGTCTTTCCAAATCCCAAAATCCCCAAATGTCCAATCCTACAACCAAATAAAAACACAGCAAACACATGGAAAGTTATCGTTCCCATTTACATTTTCAGCGCTTTTCACTCGACTTTCTACGTTAATCTCCAGCAGAAATAGAGCATTAAGCGGCCGAAGAAGCGGAGAACAAATTTAACGCCAGACAGAAAGACTCAAATTACGATCCCGGCATAAGGAAAAAGCACGAGGAAAATGTTTCAGAGGTTCTCCAGCAAATTACGCGGAAGTAGCCAGGGAATGTGTCGAAAGTACGTGTCGCTCCAACGAGAAATCCTGCGCGCAGTTATTTCCGTCTATGTTGCCCCGGCATCCCCGTCCAAACACCCTCGCAAGTCGCTGCGACACGTTCTACCATAAGGGCTCTCATAAATATCATAAGATGCCTTTGGCCATGGTTGTCAACGCTGCACGCCGACCGGCCTCCTTGATTTTCTGCCTGGAACACCGGCCATGGAGACTACTTTGATTGTGGTATCGTTAGATCAACGGGGAAAACGGATAAGTACTTGGAACTATCACATATGGTCATTTTGAAAAGGTACCTCTACGATTATGTAGAGATATAGATATATCATCTTCTGAATGGGAGTACGTAATTATGAAGAATAACCTTACTGCAACTTCATCTTCATTTTCTACCATTTTTAGCTTAGCAAGTATTTTATGACTAAGAGAAATTGTTGCAAAGTTGTTACGTTATTAATTATGTAGAAATGTTCTATCCTCTGAATGTGAGTAAATATGATGAAGAATAATTGTACATCCTGGTACTAGAACTTGAAGGTGAGTGAACATGAAGAATGATTGAACACCTTGGTACTAGAACTTGAATGTGAGTGAACATGATGAAGAATGATTGCATCTTGATACTATAACTTGGTCATCTTCATTATTATTACCTAAGACTATCTTTAATTAACCCACGTATAAAACTACCCTATTCGTAGAATCTTCGAACAAACTTGTACTACACCTCTTCACGTGTCCTCCATTCATATGAAATGTACTTGATGCTAATTAAGAAAAATCCTAAGAAATATGAAAGGTTCCACTACTTCGTCTCGCGAGATCTTGAAATACTTATTTTATCGCGTAACTAGCCTGCGAAAGAGAACTCGTTTCACGTGCTCTTTTCGAACCCGTGTGCAAATCCGCAGGAAGTGAACGCGGTCGAGAGAAATGTGTGTGTACGTGTATCGAGTTTTGGCCGTGTTCCAATCTACATTTCTGATCGTTTAAACAAGAAAAACTCGCCCACTATCACATGCTCGTTTTTTTGCGATACTTGTCGATCGATTGAATCGATCTCTGATTGAATAGATAAGGAACTTTTTTACACTGCAGTAATCCTACGTCATGCTTCTTTATAGATATCCTTCCGGAACGACGGTAGACTTAAGTATATTAATGTATTTTAATAATTATGATTCTGTAAGTGAATATACGACACACTTGAATATTTTGTACATTTATAGTTAAAATTAAAAAATGACCAGAATACTTATCGGTTAAATAAAGAAAAATGAATGCTATAAATATGTTTTGAACGCTATTTTTTTCAGAACACATTTTCTAGCAGCCAATGTTGAAGAGGAGTATAAATCAAATAGAAACTCGCAAATATCGTTAAACAGAATCAACGATGGTTCTCGTTGTTTCAACCTACCGTGTTTCGAGGCTCTTGAGTGCTTTTCGGAACGAGGAATTCGTAAATATTTCGCTCACACGCTAAAATAAAGTTCATCGCAGACCGAGTCAGCGCTTGTAAGTCTTCGTGGCTGATTCATCGGTTCAGCACTCTGTTCGATGAAACAATTTTTCTCATACTTTGCCACGGTTCTCTTCAAAATTCGCTGACGATTGAAAACTCGCGAATACTTCATTCGTAGAACTAAATTTAATTTACGAAATTTTGTTACGAAAATAAAAACGCCATGGTTAAGGTGTGTTATTAAAAAATCTTTCATAACGTGTTGCGATAAACCCGTTTCATCGGACCAAGTATAAATCTTGAAATACTCGAAGAAACATTTAAAATTTTCTTTATGTACACTAGAAGGAATGAAAACAAAGTGCCGCACGAGGCACGATAACGAATATTTCCATAAATTACAACAATAAATTTGCTTTCCATTCCATTTTATCTTGGGTGTTGCACTCGCACGCGAACGTGCATGGCAAAACGCAAGACGTGACTTCGTGTACGAAGGCAAGAAACGAATCGAGCCTATCTCGTTTCGCGATATTGCACCCTAATCGCGGTAGTACAGCTTGATCCCAAAGGACTCTGTTTAGAGCTTTTACGGAAATCACGGCACCGTTAATGACGCAAAGATACGTTTGATCGATATTATGCTCGTAATTTTCGTCCTATTTAAGTCTTGGCAGATTGTATAGCTAGCAGATTTATCGGGCGAGAATTGCACGCGATTCGGCCATATTTCCTTTATTGCTTTATAAAGTTACCTACATACTGCACTTGAAAAGTCGAACATTCAGTGTTTCTAAATTTTACAGTTTATAGATAAAATCTTAACATTGATCATATCAAGTGATACAACCGTCATATATCACTGCAATGTATTTTATAATTAAAGATCTTTAATCAAAATGTTTGTTTTATTCTACCACCTCCATGAATCAATTTTCGCGCTTTTCAAGCGTAAAATATAAATATAAATAAAGCTGATCTTTCGAAAGTTTGTACCGAGAATACTCATAATTGGTTGGAAATTCGTCGACGCGTACGTTTTTCGTTTCGTAACGATGTAGATTTCGTCGCATCTTGCTAAATACTGTTTCCGTATGCGCGGCGACGAAAGTTTCGAAAGTTCAAAATGGCGGTTGAGCGCGCGATCGCGATGCACGTGCAACGCCATCTGGAGTTGTCGCTTCCGGTATTGAGCAGCAGTAGTATGGCAGTTGCGCGCAAAAGTCTGTTTATTTACGTGCTGTCGATGATTAATTGATCGTAAACCCGCGTCCACTCGCGATAGATCCGATGAGTGAGTGCCGTAACAACGGGAGCGTGATGGTGCACGAGTGAGACACAGCGAAACAATTCCTGCAGGATCTAACGAGAAACGCGCGGTGAATGTCGTCGCCGTCGAAGAATTCCGCCTGTCGTCATCGTCGTTCTAACCTATTTCCCGATACACTGTGCACTTCATTCTGGAATTTTCCGACGCGCTGTCAATGGTTGTTTGCCAACAGTGGTGCGACATGATGCCATGTTCCCGCAAACATTGAACACAGAACCGTGTAAAATCACGAGCATGGCTGACGAAGTGTTGCCGGCGAGTTTGGAGAAGCTCGAAATTGATCGGCTCTCCTCGAGTTGTCCTCAGTAAGCATTTACCGCCGAAAGCTCATTTTAAAGCGCCTGCTCCCGCACAACCCGTACCCTTCCCATTCGCCCTCGAACATTCCGTGTCCCGGCTTAGTCGTTCAATGTATCGAATCGCGACCGTTTTGCGACTCAACCCCTTTTCACGTGCGGTCAAGGTCTCAGATTAACGTTACCTCATTTTGCAACCGTACGTGACGTTCGCTGTTTACGTTGCACGTGTTTTTGATTTATTAATGATGCAAGCACTCGTTAACGCGCGTTTCAACGACCGTCATTTCTTATTCGCGACGGTGCGAAACAACAACATCGTTGACTGTCATGTGTAAGGAAACCGTAATGTTTACCTACAAGAAATGTTGATATCGTGCCGCGATTGATGAGGATGTTGTTTGCGAATTGTTCGGTAATGGCGCATCGGTGTAATCGGAGAATTACAAGTGTAGTGTAAAAATTCATATTATTTCAGTGCTGGACAAAAATATTCGCATGGACATTTCGGTATAAAATCGCGTGTAAATCTGGAACAAAATATCGTCACTTAATCTTTTTCTGATGTATACTCTAAAAATTGCCAATTTCTTATATTTTTAAATTATCAAATTGCCAAATTTTCGAATACTAGTCCGCGTTATTTTCTAAACGGAAAAGAAATCAATATTTACTAATATTGATTCAAGGTTGTGTACTAAATGTGATGAATCATCATGGAATGACTTTTGATAATACGTTGTCAAAATTTCAGTAATATCGCTAAATGTTTTTGTGATCCACATTCCATCCATATTATCTATCCTGAGATAATTGTTTGTACTGTTATATTAATTATCAATATTGTTTTGTGTTGTTTCAGTATTACTCCAACTGACAAAACAAAATCTCCAAACCCATTTAGAACGGCAAGTAGGAGCGTCGGTTCTGATTGCAGTTATTTATTTCAAAAAAGATCAATGCCTGTTAGGCCACCGTTATCTACCATCAGCCCTAGAGGCGTGAAAAGCACAACGAATTTCAAACCATCAAAAAATGAAAGAGCATTGGATAAGCATAAGAAAAACTCGATAATCAAAGAGGCTGTTCTAAAATTAAATGATACTGGTACTAATTGTCTTAGTGATAACCTAGCAGATACATTGCTTAAAGAAACATGTAAATTTAGTATTTGTGGTAAGAACTCCAAGATTTTTGGCCATGGATCGGTTGCTAAGGATTTCAAAGAATTGAATATTAGCCAAGAGTCTAGACAAGCTAAGGATGATACTAGCATTCAGGATAATTACCAGGCTAGTAGTTTCCAACGAGCACGTAGTAATACTATGCCAAGTTTAAAGAGAGGGCCTGGCCCAGGCGGAGGTAGTAATAGTCAATCGGAAACAACTGGTTCAACTGGTCAACCTTCAAGTTCAAATACATGCTCTGTACAAGCAAGAATATCTCCACCTTCGTGCGATGTCACGATCGATGAACTTGCCAGCTACTTCGAGGAGTTTGTTCATATTCCAAAGAAGATGTCGCATATGGCAGAAATGATGTACATTTAAATATAATATGTTGAATTATAATTGAAAGATTTTCTTATACAGTTTTTCAAAGACTAGTATGCAATGTTTCAGTCTAAATACTGTATGTTTGCTACAAATCCAATTTAATTTGGTACCTAAATTATACATAATATGTAATAAAAGAACAAAAAAGAAAAAAAAAAACAAAAAAAAAATGGAAGGAACACATCTGCGTTTTTGTAGAAGAAAAAAAGTATTAAAAGCGGTAAAATTTGGACATCGCTTTAGTAACAAGGACTAAAAAAGGGTAAAAAGGAAATATGATGATAACGAACGAAAAAAGAAAAAAAAAACATTGCGTGACATTTGTTTTTAAAAAATTGTTTGTGTTCGATATCGTTTAGTTTTGAATGAAAAAGAAATACGTTTCTTTATAAAATTTTTGTATTGCGAGATGAAAATATTGGTACTAGAATAAATTTCTTGGACTTAATATACTGTGTGTTATTGAAATTACCAAATTCTACTATGCATTAAGTGAAGTGAATCATGCAAATATCGTTTGACACTGTTCTGTTAATATGATACATAATATATTTATCTGCATAGGCTTATGATACTTAATACAATGATACAAAGTAACCGTTAAATTACTTAATGATAATAAGCTTTGGTACGTAAACAATGACGATATATTGATCCATTTCTTTTGTCTCTTTTTGTTTAACTTTAGGTACGAGTGAACCATGTTGACGCGCGGTGTACTGTGAAAAACCTCGACGAAAGCCTAAATGCGTTAAAAAATATCCATCTATTTGGTGTGCGCATCACGTGACGACTCTGTTTTCATTTTCAGCACTTAAATTTTTCTGGATACGATGATTTTTCGTAGTAGCCCCGCGCAATACTCAAACTCTGTATCAAAACATGAGGTCTGTCGCTATATCACAGATTTATTAAAATTTTATTTGAACGGAGCCACAACGAAACGAATTTCAAGATGAAGAAACGAAGCTTTCCTTTTGTTTTCTTTTTACAATTGGACATGTGTCGTTATCAATCGTACAGAAACAAATCGTCGTTTATGTCATACTCGAAACTTGTGTCCAAGCCGAGAGACGCGGTATTAAAAATACGAGAAATCAGTTTTGTAGAAAATCAACCATCGAGGAATACTATAATGCGGTGTTACATTATAAACGGCAAATATGAAAAATGAAAAATATCAACGACAATAAATGCAAGACGTGCTGAAAGTGTTACGCTACTTCATGAATGATGAAATCAATTAAAATTGCAAAAACAGTTGGTTGGCAAGAGTAGTAAAAATAGAGTCCAAGTTACAAAGTACTATTCGATCGATAACTATGACGGCACACGTTTAATTTAATTTTAACGTACTACTATATAATTGTTAAATAGCACGATCGTGAAATATTAACGGAAAAAGTCAATAGCTTTATATTGTCGGGTAAATCAGCCAGCACACATTAAGTAATGCTTTGCTTTGGACAACAGGACGTACGACGAACGATAGTATTATTGCATTCGTTATCAGTTTCTTTCAAAATTGGAACACTTATGAACACCTTGTACACGCGATTAATCAATTCGAAACACGCAGCGTCTCCCGACCAGAATTCGATTTCGAACGCATTGCGAAATGCGCCAATCAGAATTTTTCGTTTACTCTTATTTTATAGAAAACGTTTTTCAGAATTTGTGGAATAATACAATAAACTCTCGTTATATTACCACTTTGATACGGACTTTCACGCACATTGGTGACTATCATTGGACAAGGCAAACCGAGGACCGTTGCTCTATTATATCGCCATCTTATAACACGCGTTATACCGTTATGCGTTGTATAACCATGCGTTGAATTCTCTACACGTCGTATTCTCTACGCATTGGAATTCGCTATGCGTCTATATTCTTCACACGTTGAATATATGCGTTATACTCTCCACGCGTTGTATTGCCACGCTCTATATTGCCGACTGAGCAAGTTTCCCGCCATCGTAGGCGATTCACGAAGATCGCCGTAACATTATTGAAGAAAACTTTTTGATCAACTCAATATATTGCCGATTCCAAGAATTGTCCGTTGCTATGTGTCCATAGCAATATAACGAGACTACTGTAATTCAACGAACCACGTATAAAATTGCAATAGTTTCAAACTAACTGCCGAATTTTCGTCTTGTACTAATTTGATGAGAAAATTCCTAATTTTTGTTACGTACATATCAAATAAGGCACGTAACTGGAACCATTTTCGTAATATTTTATGTTAAAATAATTTAAAAAAATAAGTACTTTTGTAAGAACAAAAGGTATAAATATAGTGAAAAATTATTAATTCAAATTGCGGAAATAGAGATGCAGGGACAATTGCAAGAACTAATTTTTGAAGTTTATCGAAATTGTTCCAATTACTTACCTCGTTCGATACCGATATAATTAATTTCGTCGAACACAGTTGTTAAATATATTCGAATGTAATCTGTTCTGTTCGTCTAAACAATATCAGTCTCTAAGTCCAGTGGAAAGGCCACATGATGCCCTTTACCAGTATATTAACATTTAAATATACTACTCTCTTTCCTCTTTCTCGGATGAAATGATGTATGCGAACAGTGACATTCAAACATGAAGAAATCAAACCGCACATTGTTAGTTTCCATTCATTTGGTACATCGTTTGACAAATCGAATTCATGCATGATCGTTTTCTTTTCTTTTTTTACGTGTCTTCTACGAAACTATGGCGACAACATGATCGCTAGCGAAACCTTTAAAAAGTGACCATTCTCCGTGAATAAACGCAACAACGTCGTTTTGATCGGTATAAAACGCTCATAGAAAAGTTTACTTGGACGTAATACAGCTACCTTCTAAATCTCTACGTAAACATGATGCTTTTCCTTCCACGTGCACTCGTCGCATCATCGTTCTATTATTAATAATAAATTAATCAACTCACACAACGAACGTATGGTGTTTGCTTCGCTAATTATAGTAGAAAACATTATATTATCAGTATACTATGTATATATGTATAAAGGGGCAATATAATGTCGGTGTCCCGGGACATACGTAAGCCGTAAATTATTCCACTAAAATCGATGACTGTCGGAATGATTGTTAGCTAGCAGTAAGGTATAACCATACGAACTTGATTTAAAGAGTTACACATCAATGTTTTCGAAACTTTTCCAATCACTCTCGTATGCTCACACTCGTTATATTGTTCGTTTCGTAATCGTAATTCCCTGAAAATGATGATTATTGAGCTTATGTCGCTTGCCTTTTTATTGAGTTCGAACCGCTTCGTAATTATACGAAGTTTCGAATTACCTTGAATATTATTCGAACCCCAAATATTTTTCATTCTTGCGGTATTGCTGGTTGAATATAAATTTTCTCAATTTTATACGTCCTCAATTGTTTGAATTCATTAAACCGGTTGAAAATCAAGCATTGCATGAAAGAATCTATTAGGATTCGAACAAAATTCAAAACGATTTGTAAGTGTATCGAATATCCATCACTAGTTACGGGTCATACGAAGAACACGACATTTTATTGCTCGTTTTTGAATGCCACGGCAAGACGCACGTGAAAAAAGGAGAAAAACAAAATAATACCGCACAGACACAGTTGTGTAACAATTCGCACGCGCACGCAAATCTCTCGTTTCATTCATTCTTCGTAGTTACATCCTGTCGTTCTCTTTCGCTCTTTATATTCTCTATCTCTCGTTACTTTTCCTTAAACGTTTAATATCTAAAGTGTCATAATGGCTCATCGTGTTTATCGTGACATAGTTCAGTGTACACCTAGGGACTTAACGTCTAACGATACGTTCCGTGGAGGACGACCACGACGACGACAACGAGAAATCCTCGGAATCGAAACCTCAATACCCCGTTTTATTTTTGTGTACACTCGGGTGCAATGAAGGCTTCCTTCGGATAAGGATAACTGTAGGAACAAGAGCCCCTTACCATCCGATTTGCAAATTTCTAAACTCTTAAATCTTCAATTTTTTAAATTACCAAATATTTGAAGTTTCCAATTTGAAACCTTGAAAATTAGCAAGAGGCTCTTTCCCCTACATAACTATTTTTCCCTAAGGAAGCCCGACATGCTCGCCAATGTATATCGTTCACGAAAAGGAAAGATTCGCATTTCACATTCCGAGGACGCTTTACACACCTACCCTCACGTTCTACCTCCTAGAATCTACCCTAACCTGTCGTTTTATATTTTTGTATGTTTAGTAGAAAATTTACAATTTCTCAGACACTTTGTACGAGCAACATCGATGACTTAATCTTTACCTCAATTTTAATAGTATTTCTAAGTTCTTCATTTTTCTCTTTTTCGCGCAACTCCGGAAACTGTCGCGGTTTGCAATCGTATAACGTATTTTTTTTTTTGTTCGTTACTAGTAACTCGCTTTTTTTTTATCGTTATTTTCACTTCGGTGAACTTAAAAAAATGATTATCGTAACGATGAGATTGCTTAATACGTAACTATATTACCGACGCAGCGTCGAACAGGTAGTTTTCTTTACAAAGTGCAATCACAGTAAAAATTAACGAGACGTGTATAGAAAAACATGAATGTGCGCTTTTAAACCCTTTTACTACTACGACCGTAGTCACCTGTCATGAAAAGGTGATTCGCGTGCTATTGGGCGACTGTAGATTGTTGAAAGGTTTAAAATACACTGTTCATAGAACAAAATCATACCTGAAAGGTACTCTTTCCTTTACGTATAAAAACGTATTAATCTCTCGTATAAAATATTGTCCTACTCGACATATCGTTCGAAATCAAACGAAAACTCGTTTAGATCTATTTTATCGTAGAATGTGATGATGTTCTAATACAATGCAGTCTCGCCATGTCTTTCAAAATTTTCAAGTGTACAAATTGAACAAGTTAGAAATTTACAAACTTCTAAATTGAAAAGTTTAGAAAATCGTCGAATTTAGAAGCGTTACAAGTTCCGCTTATTTATAGGGAGACTGTATTGTATGATAAAAATCATTCGACGCTGAAACGATGCATCTAGATTTTCAAGGACCGTGTAAAAAAGAAAACAATTTGAATCATAGGAAAGATCAGTCACGATCGTTTCGAGATCAATACGAGAAGTGATCGCGCAAATTACACAGATGGCGCGATCGTTTCCCTTTCTGCACTGTAATCGTACATTGACGGACTAATATAATTGGTTACATCGTCTACCATTTAAAACTCTACATTTTTTTTAGCTCTCAACTGGTTCCGTTCCTATTCTCTAAACACTTTTTCTTAGATACCTTCGTCAATTATTTTTAATATACTCTCCAAATTATGAAAATTCCTATTAAATAGTTCGAACGATGAACGATCCCATTTTTTAAATTCTATAATAGATACTGGATACGTTAACGGGCAGAGATATTCTATATTCTTCATTTTTTATTTTCATTTTATCTTCAGTCGTAAACGTTTGACTTGATATTTTAATCGGCAGTTATTCACGATTGGTCACAAAGATTATTAGTCTTGCAAATACTTTTCAAAGTACAAACAATACTCGTTTCTTTTTTGTTCTATAAAGTTCCATGGCACACAAGATCATTGTCCTTGAAATGCTTGCTCGATGACGTTCGATCAAGAAAAAGAAATGAAAAGAACACTTCTTCAATTTTGGCAGTATTTAACGATTGTTTCGCGACGTCCGGTAACGTTTATATAAATTCTCGTCACCAAAGTTTCTTTGTAAAATATCCCTTTGCTTCCTTCCTGTACGATCCTCTCTCGTTTCCTTCTTATTTTATTCTTTTTTTGGAATACGTTTCTTCCCGCAGAAATTCTGCGATGCACGAACAAAAACAAACAAAAAAAAGAGAACACGGTAAACAGCATCTTCAGATGTTTGCCAGAGATCTAGCAATAAATACCATAAAATTCCATGGCACAGTTAATGTGCGCTGGGTGAAAATGACCGTGCGGTACCAGGTACTGACTCTGCATGTGAGCTGTGTATCAGTCTGTTGGCGGCTCGAGATACGGTATTTCGCTAGTGACATTAAATGACTCGAAATAGTGATTAAGGAACTCGAACGTGGGTCGCTTCTCGGGGCTAGCATCCCAGCACTGCAACATTAATCGGTAAATGCTGTCCGGCAGCGGGTGATTCAATGGCTTAGGCATCCGATAGCCTTTGTTTATCTGCTCGATTACTTCGCGACTCTGCATACCTAAAAAAATAAAACAAATTTCGTTTGAAACATCAAGACAATCGTTCAGTACTAAGGGGAACGTAGTCATGTACTTTTATAATTAGTAATAGGTACTTTTACATATTTACAATTTATAGCAAGTTCAAAATGTGTAGTATGTTACTGTGATATGGAAGAGTATTGTTGATTATTGAATGCTAAAGATATTCTGCTATGACTGATACTGTACATTTTCAAATCTTGAAAAACAATATTTGGGATTTTTCTTGACGGTACAACAAATAAAGAAATACAAGTCGACATGTACTCGTTCAAATGAAGGCTGCGCTACACAGTTGCAAGTGAAAAGTTGAGATAACCCACCAGGATAAGGAACTTGGCCATAAGTGAAGAGCTCCATCAGTAAGATACCATAGGACCAGACGTCGCTCTTGATGCTGAATCTCCCATAGACAATGGCCTCCGGCGCCGTCCACCTAACCGGGAATCGGCTTCCCTGTTTCGGACAGTACTCGTCATTCTCGATCGCCCTCGCCAATCCGAAATCACATATCTTCGCTTTATTTTTCTCGCCGATAAGCACGTTCCTCGCCGCGAGATCTCTGTGTATCAGCTGTTTGCTCTCCAGGTGTTCCATGCCGGAGGCGACCTGCGCGGCTATATAGATGAGGTCCTCGAACTGCATGTACTTGCCGTCGCCGGTTCTGAGGAAGTCTAACAGGCTACCGTTACACATGTACTCTTGTACGATGTATATCGGCTCCTCTTTCGAGCAGATCGCATACAACGCGACTAGGTGTCTATGCCGAAACTGTTTCATGATGGCGGCTTCCTGAAGGAACGCCTCGGTCGACATGGTCCCGGGTCGTAGCGTCTTCACCGCTACTTCGATCTTGTTCCTCCATTTGCCGTAATACACTTCGCCGAAATTACCGTGGCCCAATTTCCGTATCAGTTGTATCTCGTTCCTGTTGATCTCCCATTTGTCCCGCAACTCGGGCCCGAGATCCCACATGTCCGGTTGCGGTTTCGGACACGGCTTCGATAACACGTGACAGAGACCCAACGCGTTCTCTGAAACATTAAATTCGACGAGATGAAGTTAGGTCCGTTAGATGGAAATTTGTAAGCCTAAGAGAATCGCGAAAGAGATCATGGACTTACTGCTATAAGCCATAACAAGGGCTGGCAGGGTGGGGAATGTCTGGTTGGTGGCGATAAAGAAGCCCCCATTGTCGAGCGGTTTAATTTTATAGTGTTTTACGTGATGACCCCTTCCCTCCTCCCAGTCCTTCACGGACAGACTGTATCCCCTGGGATTATGCTCGCTGGGTCTCACCAGAAACGTTCCACGTGGATTCTCGTCCACCAACAGCAGTTTACCCGCCTCTTTGCGAGAGACGTTCTCGAAGAACCAACTGGAAGAGAAGAATGTTCATGATTTATGCATGCTTGAATTTACTGGGCACGGAAATTTAAATAGTGGTACAACTTGGATTTGAATATTTACAGTTCTAGACCAAATCTCTAAATTTCAAACTGTGTTCCCTAACTTCTAGACCCTGAAATTCTTAAATTTCCAAATTCCAAGGTATGCCTTTGAATATCTAGGTCCCCAAATACCTATATTTGTAAAATATTGGAAAAAATTTGATACTCACTCTTCGCTCTCCACCGAACGTTCAACGGCTACGAAGTTCCAAGGTATAAGACCTTCTTGCAGAGTTGTCAAGTGTAAAACTTTCCACCAATCAGGCTCCGAGTCATCCAATACTTCCATTCGATCGCCCTTCACGAAACTGACATCGGTACTCTCGCGGGCGGTGTAATTGTACAGAGCTACCACGATCTTGTTTGCTCTCTGTGAATGCGCTGTTTCGGAAACAGAAACAATTTACACGAAATGCCAAATGGAAGCTATTTAAGAAAGATGAATAGTAATTCGATCGGTACGGTACACGGGTTCCGATTTGGACCGCAAGATTGATAGAATATCGATCGGAACGCTCGAGACACTCTCGATAACTTACTCGTTCTATTTACTTAACTGATAATTATACAGATTTTCAATTTCCGATTACAACGTTTTTCTTCTTACGGAAATTTTCATATTTTTAAATGGGGTCGATTAATGGGGGTTTTATTGTTTGTAAGAAAAACATAATGGAAATATGCAATTTTATATAAATATTGCAGACATAAATTAGTTATTGTATTATTAATGAAATGAATTATTAAATTTTTAATTACATATGGAATTTGGTAGTTTTCCAATATGGATATTATTGTGAAGTTCGAAGTATTTTGTAAGATTGTTTCATTTCATTCTATAAAACTTCTATTAATTTTTATCTAATATTTTGAAGAACATTAAAAATATTGAAACTTCTTACACGAATACTTCCATCAAGAACAGTTGCTCCAAATTAATCACAAGCTAACATAAATTTTGATGAACCCAAATTTCACACAAATAATCTCGTAAGCAACAAAGCAACGAAATTAAATATGAAACAAAATGGAGTATTAGAAACTGCGTCGAAATAACGAGCCAGACTGAACGATAACGGTGAAACTTAAAGTACATAACGCTAACTAGAAATAAAATAAAAAAGTAACATAAAATACACACATGCAGGCTTAACGACAGGCGAGCTTGTTTTACGAGGTTGATGCGGAATCTGTAGCTTACAAGGTGTTGGCCTCGGTCGAATAATATCCGCCCTCGCTTGCACACCCCTTTGATTCGGGTCAGCAGTGTACCGGTCCAAGGAACCTCCATTGCTGTGTTTCGAGCTTAGTCCTGTGTCTGCTTTCTTGTAACCTGGATAATGGAACCACCGTTTGTAACCCAAAACCATGATCAATGTTTCTACACAGGACACTTTGGCTTTTGCCGAAACGTTTAACCCCTTTCAACCCCGCTGTCCTTTAGGGACGCCATTCGAGACGATACATTTATTATCGCACTAACAGATTAAATTCTTGGGTATTTACCCTCTAGAATATGTATGAACATGGTGAAATTAAAAATGTAATTAATGTGTTATGAAATTTTAGAAACAAGATCAATTTGTAATAATTGATATTGTTACAATGGATCCTTAAGTTACTGAATATAAATGAAAATATAGATATATGAATGTAAATGAAATAAGTGTATGAATTAATAAGAACATGAATATAAATTAATATGATGAATATAAATGACATATTTATTACCAAAATAATTATTGAAATATTTTAATGACATATGCATAATTTAATTTAAATATGAAACTAATAATATATTTATAATTTAAATACAAAACACCCTCGTTATTAGTACGTATATATTCCTGAATATATTAGTATGTAATAAAAGAAATATTAATAGGTTAATCGCAGGAAAATTTCACCAGAAACGATATTTCGGTGAACTTGCGTTGCACCTGAACCCTGTTAGAGCGTCATTCGTAAACATCGGTGTAAAATTTTGAAGAGAAACAGCCCTAAAGGGACGTGAACAACGACGGCAAAAGAAAACTCATCATCGGTATCTTTGCAAGTGGAAGAAAAGAACAAGGGTGCGTATTATATGCTCACCAAGGGGTTGCGGCTCTTGCCGTTTGCTGCAACACTTGCCCATCTTGGACCACGGTGCTCGATGTTCCCCTTTCGATCCTGATATCCTAGGCGCCTTCTATACTGATACGTGCCCCGAGGAAAGTCTCCATCTCCGATGGTGAACACGAATAATTCGAAAGACGGAAGCTTCCGTTTCGATCTTCGGCATCACTTTCTTCTCTCCATCGCGTGTTTATCGAACCGTCGCGCCTGGAACACAAAAATAAAACGTGCTGAGGATATTTTCAACGATTTTCAGATTTTTTAAGATACTTGCAAGTTTACATGTTCTTAAACTTTTATTCTTTAGTTATTAAAATTTCTAAATTACAAAATGCTTATATCCTCAAATCCTTATAAATCCTAATCTTACATTTCCAAATTCCTACATCTCCAAATTTCTACAACCCCAAAATTTCTACATCCCCAAATCCATATATTTCCAATCCCTTGCATCCCTAAATTTCTACATTTCCAAATTCCTACATTCCCCAATTTCTACATCCCCAAACCCTATATCCCCAAATTTCTACATCCCTAACATCCTGCATCCTACACCCACAATTCCCCGTACGGCAATATAACGAGAGTATGAACCAGAATTATTTCTTCACAACCTTGCTACTCACAAGTTACCAAAGACGATCTAAATACACACAAGTTGAAAAGACATCGCGGTACAAAGTTTGATGGAGATTGAAAAATGGATCGGTTTTATTATTCTCGGTGCAGAAGAGCTATAATAAATGAGCAAACTTTCCGGACCGAGGGCTAATGTTTTGAACAATTTTATGACACTGTTTTCACCGGTTAGGAGACACCCTCCGTTTGGATCATCGATCACGTTGTATTTAAAGAAGACTTTAGGGCGTTCTCTCTGGTTTCCCTTTTTTCTCCGCGAACCCCATGCATCTTCTTTACGGTGTTCTTTTCAGTGCTACGGGACAAATCAGGCATGCAGCCTTCGTTTCCGAGTAACGCGTCAAATTAGAATGAGCGTAACAAGGGACAGGAACAGAAAACGCTAACTGGTCGATTGTTCTCGCTCAAAAATTCCGGACGTTGCCAGAAGACAAACGTTTCCTTATGAAACGCTTCTATTTCTGTAATTAACGTGACGAAACATGCAAATCCTTTGCAAATTGGGAAGTGTTTTGTTCGTTGACGATTATTATTCTTCGTCCATGATTAAAGATCGTAGAAATTTTAATATTTTGAACGAAGTGGTTTCACATAATTGTTGAAACGCGATAAATTTAGCTGATATTACCACGATTGAATTTGGGATTCAATTTTAACTCCAACCCCTTCATCAATGATCCATATGCAAAATACCCATAATATTTGAAACACACTTTGCCTGTATTAATATTACGACAATAATTAAATCGCCTTTGACGCACTTAGCGACAAAGTCATAAGTCAAGTGGTTAATATTCTTCGCTGAAATTGCTTTTCCAGCGACATGCAACGATTTCAACTTACACGATGTGCTTATACGCGAAAACGCGGGCAGTTAGAATAAACAAATTTAGAGCGTGTCTAGAGGCTTCATTTAGTGGTGTACGATGATGCTTCCTGTCGTCCGTGACACACCATTACACTGTGCGTAATTACGAACCGGTGAATTCCAAGTTTCCACCGGAGAGGAGCTTGTTATTTCAAAACCGACCCGCGGAAATATTTCCAACTTTCTGCGTTAACCGAGAAATCTCGCGAAATACGATCCGGTTGGAATAAATTGTGCGCCATAAAAACAGTGGCCGAACAAATTTTCTTTCTTGTTTGTTCTGCGTCTTTTGGGATAAATCGGATTTTGGGATTTCATAACGTAACAAAATGTTAATTCATTAAGGGATCCGATAACGAGGAAATTTCTTAATGGCGCCTAAAAGATGTCTACGGGAAGTTGTACACGGAATCGAGCGTATAAATGGAGTTCGAAAACGACGTGAATGAATTTCGGATGAGATATTCGCGAACAGGGACACTTAATATAGACGCGACACTTAATCTTGCCATACGCCCGAGCGTGCAATTTCTCCGGCTGTAATTCAGGATGCGGTTCTCTTCGATATTTCTCGTTAATAACGCGCGAGAGGGACCGTGGCAATTGCTTTCCGCCCTGAATCGAGGAACGAAAGGGGGAGAAAAATAAAAAGGAAGAAAAATAAAAGGAGGCTCGAGTCAGACCGCGGTATTTATGTTTTCTCGGGTTCCGCGTGTATCGCCGTCGCGGATTTAACTGAAACGCGAAAGCAGACTCGTGGCCGTGATTTATATGTTTAAATTGCGTTCCGACGATTCAAACGTAACTCGATTTATCAGCGATTCAGATTTTTCACGGGCAATTTTAAATGGCCGCGGGAATTCAATGCCGTGAAATATCACGGCTCCCTACCGACAATCGACCATTGACACTCTACAACCGGAATGATACTTTTTGTTTCTATCTACAGCCACTTCGAACCAATTATCAACCGTAATTGCCGAGTCAAACCTAATTAACTCTAAGTACCAGTCGCTGTAAACGTGTTGTCGCGCACAACAGATTACTTGATTTGTTCGCGGCACCTTTGTTCCTTTTTACATGGAAAATTAACCACGTGAAAATTGTATTAGAGTTTGCTTGAAGAAAATGGTGATATAGGGAAAATTTTTATGTAAGAAGTTTTGCTTATATAAGTCTTCGTGTGAGTTCGGATTCAATCGGGATGAAAAGATTTTTGAAATTCGCCGGTATAAACGAAGATAGGTAAAAGCAACGGCTGTTAATACTTGAATAAGTACCCGAGAAAGCATCACCGCCATCATTCACTTCCCCTAAACATCCCCAACCGACATCGTCGTATATACCGACCCCCGACAACGACCCCAAACGTTATCGATGCGATGGAAAATGCTTGCCAACGGTGTTTCCCTCGTCCGTGGACAAAGGAACCCGCAAAAACGTCCCTCGAACAACCAGCAAAACTTCATGGGACGAAAATGTTTCCCTAAATCACAAGATGCCACGACGTAACGGCACAAGTTTTTAATTAAACAGCCTGAAGGGTTGTCTACGATATTCCACCGGTGGACAGTTGCTTGATTCGGATACATGTTTGAACTCACCCCTTGGAGGCACACCTTTGTACCACCATGAATACCCCATGTAGTACCGTGTATTCATGACGTTTTTGGGGGATACTAACATGGGGGTGATATTCTTTTTTTTGTTAAATTTACGAGTTTTCGAATATGAGAATTTGAGAGTTTGGTGGTTTCAGAATTTGGGGTGTGAAAATTTAAGGGTTTGAGAATTTAGGAATTTGAGGATATGGGGATGATAGAATTTGGGAGCTTGAGATATCAGGGGTCTGAGAATTTGGAGGTATGAGAATTCGGGGGTGTGAGAACTGCGGGTTCAAGTATTTGGGGTTTTAGATGTTATGAACGTGGTTGTTTGAGAATTTAAGAATGTATTTCTAAATATAAAATTTAAAAACTCAAGAATTTGACTACATAGGAATTTAGAAACTTCAGGATCTAGATTACTAAAATAAATTTCGTAACGCAAAAATTTGGGAAATGAAAGACACCCCTTAAACCAGTCCTTATTCGAGGGAAGCCTACATTACAGCCGACCGTAGACGGACACCATGGAAACACACGTATAGAGGCAGTCGGTCGATATCCCACCATGGTGGTCCGTATATACTCGGTTATCTGATGGGGCTTTTATGTGACGAACAATGGCGACGTTTCGTAGCACAGTGGACAAAGACGAATTAAAATTTCGACCTGACGCATTTTGCCGCCACTTTGAGGGCCACTAAGGTCTGCGTGACAATACGCAAGGATTAAAAAGGGGGGAAAGTGCATCCAACAAGAACCGGCTCACAAGTTTTTCATAGTGAAAAGGATACTGAACAATGGCGAGCATTAAACGAGCCATTTACTGAAGGTTCCAAAACTTTTGCTTAATCGCTCGATGGCCGTGTTACGATGTCACGGCTATGGTGTGCGGTCGTTGAATGATTAACGGTCTTATACGATGAGGCAATTTGCCTGTATGGAATATTAAATGAACGGTGCTCGCACCTCGAACCGCTAATCTACCATATCTTAATTACGGTAGATCACTAAGTACTTCGATCTTAAAAATTCTTCGACCTTAAATAAAAAATGAACAGTCTTTAAATTTCAGGAACTCTAAGATTTTTAAATTCTAAGACCGAACAGATGCTTAAAACCAAACATTCCTGGATCAAAAATTATTAAATTCTAACATTCACAGATAGTTCAAATCTATGGACTCCAAAATATGTAGACCTCCAAAGCCATATATTCTCAGAATCCCGATGTCTCTAGATTTTTAAATCTATATCCTTGCATCCCTATAATCCTACGTCGCACAGAACATCCCATATTTCATATTCTCAAACTACCAAAACAAGAATCTAAGTGATTTAAAGTAGGAAAACAAAAGACCCACTTACCGAGATCACAAACAACCCCGCTAAGAAAACATTGGACCTAGTTTCCCCCATATCAGAAAACGCGGAGTTTATCAACGGTTTTCAATGCAAGGATACACGCATAGAGGCGGATAATCCGTCCAGTTTTATCGCGTACTCGAAGCAGAACACAACGGCTAAGGTCTTCGTTTGCAGCAGAGTCTAGCAACCCCCGCAGATTTGTCGAGGCTTATTTTCGAACCCTCGAATATCGTCTTCTTGAATGGATATAGAAACTCGTGATTTCGGGACTACGCCCTTCCACCCTTAAACCCGGCTCTCTTGCAACCACTCTCGCTCGTTTCAGGGGTGGCCGATCGGACGTTATTGCGTCGCAGGGGCGTACGCGTACACGGATCTCCCCTATACACCGACCTGGGAATAAATTCGTCGTGTTTCGAACGTCGTGCACGAAACGCGATTACGCGATGATGAATCGTACCGGGCAAATAATTCACTCGCGTGACCGTTAGGCGGTTGGTCGCTAACTCGGTTACGGTGAACAACCGAATAACCGTTTCCGATTATTCTAACTTCAACATTCGGGTTTTAGTATCTACATCTCTGTTCTAAAAGTAGTTGTTCATAATCTTGACGTCCATCGGAAAATTTTAATAATGTTACAATGGTTCGTGCAGGTTATCAAACTTTTTGAGAAATGGGCCAAATTTTTAAGAACATTGTTGTGATGTTCTCATTATTATCTTGAATTATTGATTATAATAATTATACATAAACATCCGACGAGGATTTGTATGAAGACATAGGCATAATGAACACATAAGTGTAGCCACATTAGTAAGGACAATATGGGGATACCATCAGGACAATGTGGGAGACACTGAAACTCCCTTCGTAAAAAATTCATAAAATCATAAAATTGTATAAAACTTGTGCATACAACATCTATACAAAATATATCTTTGTACATAAAAGTGGGAAAATCTATGTAGGGATCTAGTGCATTACAGTTTTGCCGATCACCGAGTTAATATATCGTAGAGTTAAATAGAGATGAACTTTTCATTCAGTTCAGTTTTACTCACAGAAATACCTGACGTTAAATATTTCAGTTATTACGGAATTCATATCTCTCGAGGTATTTATATTCAACATTAAAATTACAGAAACATACTTCCAAGTATCTGTGAAGCAATTGCAGTTCTTTTTGCAGAATGTACACGGAACTTTTTTGTAAAATCGTTCCACTTCTATGAGCACTAATTATTATCTACACTTTGCCAACGATTCGCAGATTTGATGGAAATCTGTGAAGAGAAAGCCAGTGATCTGTAATTCGATCGTAGCGATTTAATTTGTAATCTGATCCCAGTGATTTGATACGCAGTGCAATTTCTAACGTTTAACTCGTCCATAGTTTCGAGCAAGCGTGCAATTAGTGAATAATTGATCCCTTAAATTGCAGCCGATAACTGTGTGTACAGGAAGGCTCTGTTTAACGAAGAATACGTGTGTGGTTTTTGCATACGCCATGATGCAAAGGTACGATAGGGGTTTTGAAAAATTGACGAACTCTGGAGTGCAATCGAACGCTAACGATACGAGTTTCCGTTTCGATCCAACGAGTTCACCTTTAATAAATTCACCGATTTATCTCGCGCAAGACATAAATTCAGGTTAACATTTCACTTTGTGGCTCGAGTAGGGACTACACTGTCTACATTCAGGTTAAAGGGGTTTAAGGTAGCTACGAAAACTAGTTCATCGATTCCTGTACGTCGCTCCTCGTTTACATTGCTCAAATTAAATCAAGAATACTTCCATAAAACTCTGATTTAAAGCGACGAAATGTAGTACAGAGTGTAATGAATTTCGCTCAAATAAAGACTGGAGAGCGACTTGAAAAAATGGGTCGAAACATGGTAGAGCTGGATATTTATTTACATTGCCCGATTCTGCTAAATCGACTCCGGAAACGTTTTAATCCTTTTAGGCAACTTCGTTTCTTAAAATGGAACTATCTTTATATACAATCTGTGAAAGAGATGTTTGGATACTTGGGTCAAAACTGATTCACTGAAAAGACCAATATCTTCTTTCATCTTGTATAAGTGGGTCAGTTGAACGAAACACCCTTAACTGAAATGTCAATTGAACATCCTAAATAAATATACCAACTGAACACCCTCGATAAAAATATTAATTGAACACCTGCAATAAAAATATCAATTGCACACCCTCGATAAAAGTATCAGTTGAACACCCTTGATAAAAATATTAATTGAAAACCCTAACTGAAAATATAAATCGACTACCCCAAATTTAAGAATTGTATGGTGTATAAAAATTGAGTGAAGAGTGTGCGTGTAATTCTGTTGGTAAGAATGACTCATCGAAGGAGGGAGAGGATTAGCATGCATTATCGATCGGTAAAGAAACAGATATTAGAAGACACATGATCCAACAACATGCAGCCGTTTCGTTAAGCAACAAGGCGAAGTCAACGGCACAGAAAGCAATGGGCCATCCACGAAGGCGTTGCAAATTACGTTTCAGTCCCCTCCTCGAAACGAAGTCAAGGGGAGAGACCGGTCTTTCTTGCAACCCCTAATTTTCGTCGACGCTAGGGGTATATCTCCGGATTCGATGCCGCTGGAAGCAACCCTTACCGCTACTGTTCGCGAGCTCTTTTAGCTTCTGGGTTTAGTCGAGCGGAAAAATATGAAATTCTTTTCGTGAAAGTATCATTCTGACGGTGAATAGAGGGAACAGTGCTTTTGGAGGATTTTTTTTTTTAACACTAGAATAACCAGCGTTGAATGTATACCCGATTTTAGGACGGGAAATATGATAAAGGGTGAAAATTATTGGCGTGGTTATTCGTGGTATTTGACGCGAAAGAGATCGTGTTGAGGATGTTAGAGAATTAATTACTTGGAGAGATTTTCACTCTCAAGTAGGTATAATTTCTGTGTCACTTTCTTTGCTTTGTTTGTGTAGAGTTTATTTTATATTGTTCATAAATTTATATTCTTCAAGTATTACACCGGTGTTGAAATATGTCGAATTGAATCATGTCAAATTGAAACGTGACGAATTACAACAAGTAGAATTGAAATTCGCCAAGTTGAATCGCGTTGAGCACAATTACGTCGAATCAAATTATGTCGAATTGAAATGCGTCAAGTCACAGCACAGTTCCCTCAAATTGAATCACGTTGAATTGAACTACGTCGAATTGAACCCCGTGAGATTGGAACGCATCAATTCGCAACGCGTCAAATTGAGCTACACCGAACTTAATTGCGCCGAATTGGAACGCATCGAATTGAAACCCCTCGAATTGAATCACCTTCAATTGAAATACATCCGACTGGCTAACTCCGAACAAAACCGCATCGAATCGAAACACGCAAAATAACAATTTAACTGAATCAATTGGTGATTAAAATTTTAATTACGGATACAAGTTAGGAAACACCATAAACGACTCCTCTAAATATTTGCAAGCATTTGCAAACATGCAAACAGTATTCGATAATGTTTACCTCCAATAATATCTCCAATAATATTGCTTATTTTTGGATAATTTGGGTGCTGTGTTATAACAAATGTTAATGAATCATTGTCGGAGTCGTTAGTTCGCAACATGATTAGAAGTAAAAGTGGAGCAGCATAGGATGATCCGTCGTGTGTCGGAAACGATGTCACAGATTGATGAATAATAGCCAGTCTATTGGTTACCAGACGCTGGCCGGCGATTCGTTAAGCAGCGAGAAGCAAAAATACCCGGTTCCAAGCGATTGTCGACTTCCTGTCGTGGATAATTAATTACGTGCTGGTTCAAGCTGCAGTGACTAAGGAGCGTGGATTCGCGGAAATTTTCATGGTCTCTTTGCTAGACGGATAAAATTTACCGCGTATAAAAATCCGCCGCTTTTTCGTCGACGAACCAGTTTTCGAGTTAATCGTTTTCACGCTGCATTCTACCGGTTAACCGAGCAAGAAAGTTGCAGAACGAACTTGCGAACGATTTTTAAAAGTTTCACCTATACTGAATTATTCACTTTAATTCGCTACTCGGATCGTTTTACTGTAATTACGGTTTCTGACATTGATAAGGGGACTATTATTAATCTTGGGCTATTATTGGACATGTTAGATAAATATTGGATTAATTTGAGAGTGATGTCGGATCGTAGATTAATTTTAGATCGATGGAAGATCTAAATTGAGGCGTATTAAAAATTCCAGTGAAATTGTTCACAGCTATTGCACAAGTGCGTCACGAGTCAGACTCAAAATAGTGCGGAGGGTTACGACAAATAAATAAAATTAAAATGTTAGCTACATCTTGCATTTAGTGATCCTATATCATACAGGTTACAATTAGATTCAAATCCAAAGATCGATAAAAATACGAGTCTGTTATATCACATTCAAACTGTGTCGTGCGTCACGAGTGACATTATAGGACAAGGAGGACAGAAAAAAATCACTGGAAATTAAAGAACAGATTGATCGTAAAAAAGGAAGTTAATATCCTGGTTTTTTTAAACCTTGAATTACTCGCAGTGAAATTTTTTATTTGGTAAAAGTGTTAAATGTGTACACGTGCTTAACGGTGAAAGGGTTAAACTAATATGTAACAGAGTGGCGAAAGAGGGTCAGAGAAAAAAGGTCCGTTTGAATATTCGAGGTTCGTCCAGGTAATTTACATGGGTCGACAAATGGGCCGAAATTCATCGCGTTCTTCCTTGAATGGGACCCTTGGACCCTCGAAACGAGCCCTGACGCAAATCCAGGGATGACGTGTTCCCCCGAACGGGGTCAAAGAACCCCGTGGAAGATGCATCGTTGATCTACGTGATTTTTGTCAGTCCTCTATCCGAGACTCTTCAATTTATCGTTTCTCGTTTCGCGTGGAAACACGAGGGAGAAATTATTTCACGCCTCGTTCCGTAACGACTTCCAACGTCGTTCGAGCGAATCGTTGATGTCTTCTGGGTCGACACAACAATACCGAGCTCGTTTTAATTGGAATTTCACGTTCCACGAGCGGAAAAGTTTCGACCCGAAACTCGGAATTAAAAAGATTCCGAAACTTGGACGGAAACGTGGAATAAAGATCGTTCGAGTGACGCTTTCTCGCACGAACTTTGATAGAATTTCTCAAAAAGTCTACGAATTCTTTTTCACGTCACAGTTTTCTGATTTTCTATTAAACCAAGAATGTATGAATATTACAAAATCATGTAACTATGTATTTGATATATAATCTTTGAAGTGTTTTTTACAAAAAATGGATGACTAGTTATGACTAATCTACACTTTGCATCGTTCCCCACAATTTAAATCCAGACTTCAAAGCTGAGGTCAAGTCGTGACCTTTTGTCACCGGAATTAAGTCATTTTTATAAAATATTAGTTGTGACTAATATTCTATATTCTCCATAAATTGAACCCATATTCAGTCAGAAAAGCAGGGTCCATGTTATGACCTCTTTATCAGATCTATAAAAGTTGAAGACTTTATATATATAAAATGGTTACTCCTACGAACAAAACTCATAAATCTTTTTTATAGGGAATTTCCTAAGCTATAATTTTGATGATAACCATTTTTGTCGTGGTACTGACAGATAACAAGATATTTCAGAATTACTGTTTCGTTTTTTATGTCTGACTCTCCATGTTACGATGGAACTTATGAAATGTTGTTCAACACTTTCCCAATTGGAAATATTCTTATTAAGATTTGTTAGAAATAAAAATGCAACCTAATAGAATTTTCAACTGTCGTATGGCAGACAACAATATAACAAAATAAAGGGTTACGAAAGAACAAGTACTAGAACAATTTTCAGTGAAAAAAGTTCAAAAAATCTTCTCAAGAGAACAATTCTTTACACGCCGTGAAAGGATCTACAAAATGAAGTTAGCGAACCTTTCCTTTTCTAGCGATTATTCTTTACATTGTAGGTATTATGGTGTTCTGCATGATAGCCTTGAGCGGATATTTCAGTCGAAGGAATACGTATCGTAGAATCCTGAATTTCAAGAGAAATTTACACGGCCCGTTTCTGGCACACTCGCATTCTGAATGAATAAGCTTCAGAGGTGATTCACTCCCCAAGAGGAGTCCAGCTGAGCGGAGTCTCCTCCTTCGGGACTCTTTGTTCCACATCGTTGCTCGAAATCTACGTTTCTCCGGGTTTATCGATCGACCGAAACCCAATCCTTGACCGTACTTTTACGATGCCATGAATTTAAATCCCTTAGGAACTTTGAACAAGCAACTGAGACATTGTCCTAAGGCCATTAAGTGCTATTATGGTCTAGAAGATTATTTTGGCAATTGTGCTTCGGTACATCAGTTAACGTGCGCTGTAATGGTACTTAATTGTGAAATTCAACTGTTTGTGGATTAGGTGGGTGAAAAGGGGTGAGATTTAGACATTTTTGAAGTTCTAAATTTTCCCAAATTCCAAATTTTCAAAAATATCTAAAGACTGAAAATTGCCCAAGTTCCAAGTTGTTGCGTAAAGTTGAACGACCCCAGTTAATCAGGTAAAACTAAAAGGTTTCTAAGTCTAAATTAAAACGTGGACGCAAGACCGTACAGTGTCTCCGTAATCGAACGAACGAAGGCGTTTCTAATCGCCACTTCCTAATTAGAGTCTAAATTATCATCCTCGGCTTAATGCAATCTACGAAGATTAATGAAGACAGGTGCATAAAAATCCTCGGTTCAGTGGTTACAGTCCCAGGCGATTTTCAACACCTTGAGCGATTATTATTTATCTCCGTAATATCCGAGTTCCAATTAATTCAACACGGATGAAACGAGTTACGATCTCCGGGAACGAATTCATTAATTTCATCCGTGACTATGTACGAATAGATACAAAAAATAAGCCTCCATCGTCAATTAGTATTCGGTGTCGCGTCTAATGAAACTCAATGTCCAACTTTCTACTTCGTGCCAATCTAACGGTTTATAATTAATTCTGCATCGAACGGGCAAAATCGTTATTTCGAAAATTGCTTCGTTAACGTAATCGTTAAACTCCGGATGTTCCGGTCGGAGTTTTTAATTCGGAATTTCGGGACGAATCGGTGAAATAAATTGAAAAGGTGAGAATATGGTGTTGCAAAAGTTTGCACACTGGGGAGAAGATAAATTTTAAATAATACGGGATTAAAGATGAGAAGAAAATGCGGACGCGCAGATGCTTATCGTGGCTGGAATTTCTTTCTCCGAGATTTTTATACAGCAGGAATTAATGAGATAGGAACTTATATAAAGATAATATAAATGTATTAAGTATAATGAATTTTTATCTAGGAATTCATTTGTAGCTATAACTGACTCGATGAATTATATTCGATATTAATTTTAAAGGTAAAATTACTGACAGTATAATTGATCATATTTAATTAAAATTTGGTAGCTAATTTTTATTATATTATATTACATTTTTATTAACTAAATGTATCATACGATAAATATATTATTGGAATAATTACCTTTCACAAATGTGAATAGCACATGATTCATGTAATAACCGATGGACAGGTCAAAGCTTGTTCAGCTTTAACATCGATTCTTGGAAAGTTTGGTTGGAAATTTGCAACGGTACACGGTATGCAACTAACTTTGGCTTAACATTGTAAAAGCAACTCGATTATGATCCTCAAAGCGGCTGATTAAGCCCGTTGGCGAATTTCGTAGCATAGATATCGACGCTAGGCTTCTAAATAGGCGGAAATGTTGGGACCCTTTTATCGATTATGAAATGGAAGGGCTTCCCTCGTGCTATAGGAACACCTCTACCATTCGTCAGAGTTATGCTCGTAAGGAAAAGTCAATAGTAACTCGAGACTGCCGGTCGACTGTATAAAATCAATAAATCCGTTTTTTCTCTTTCCTGTGTAGCTCCCTCGAACTCCAACGAGCCAAACTTTTATGCGTTCTTTATGGAAATCGCGCGCATATCATCCGATACGCAACCTCTGTACAAATATTTGCTTATTGCACGTCAAAAACTTGTGTTCTTACAGAAACACGTATCTATCTTCACATATTTCATTTAAAAAATTTTCAATTTTAAAAACTTTTAATCGAGTTTAACACGATTTTATGATTCAAAGTTCTAACATTTATATCTTCAAATTTTACAATTTTCAAATATGCAAATTTTCAAATTGTCAAATTTCTACTAATTCACTAATTTCCAAATCTCTTGTAGGTCCTAGGTACCCTACGTCCCCAATTCCCTACGTCCCTAGTTCCCTACGTCCCCAATTCCCTACGTCCCTAGTTCCCTACGTCCCTAGTACCCTACGTCCCCAATTCCCTACGTCCCTAGTACCCTATGTCCCCAATTCCCTACGTCCCTAGTTTACTATATCTCGAGTTTTCCTACATCCCCAATTCCCTACATACCTAGATCCCTATATCCCTAGTACTCTACGTCCCGAATTCCCTACGTCCTCAATTCTCTACGTCCCCAGTAAAACTTAGAATCCCTACATCCTAATATCCTCAAATATCAAAATTTTGTCATCTCCAGTTTTCAAACCTAGTCCGATTAAAATTTGAATATAGTTTGAATGTTCGATCCATGCACCCCGTGTTCGTCCGTAGTTCTTTTATTTGGTCGGCCGGTGCGTAACCGATGTGGAGTGCTTCAAGTTACGCCCATATGGCAGAGAGCTTTTTTTCAAACGCGGACATTAGCATGGCGAAAGGGTTAAAGCCACGGGTCGAGCGGTTCTCGCGGCTAACGACGCCTATTCTTCGGCCCCTGAGAAACGATGGCCAACGTTGACCCGGCTGCTCTCGTGACTCACGGATGTTCCGTGACTTAGTCACAGAGTCGACAGTCTCTCGCTTTGGGTACCTGCTACGAGCCCGAACGAGGTCGACGCTCGCCTCGGAAACAGAAATCGGCCATCGATCTGTCGCGCGATCGGATCTACCGTCGGGCTTGATCCGTTATCTGGATGGATCGAGCCTGCACAATCGAGATGGTTAAATCCCTTCCTTGCCAGGAAGCGTGTACTGACCGTGTACAACGTAGTCTATCATTATAAGCGAACGTAACGCTCGTCGCGTCCCTTGTGAACCGCTTTGGATCGGTCCCGATAGAGATCTTCGGGATAAGATGCTGGTGTGCTTCGATGTTGCTCTGTGTTTGATTTGTACCGGATACCTGGTGCTGGGGATTCTTTTGCTCTTTCTGGTGAATTAGGTTTCAACCATGATACGTGAGCGATGGAGGTAGCGGAGGATGAGTATCGAGGATGAACAGTTTATCAGTGGCTCGATATAAATACTCAGTCAGTACTTTCATCGTAATACCATTATAATTTCTAACAAGACTATTTTTTATTGTATTCAAAGAGTGTCCCACCCCTCAGTCAATAATTAATAAATCCATTTTACACCCAAAATGCATAAAACTATTTAACAAGTCATTTAGCACAAAAAACGGATAAAAACATTTAACACGACAGACACATAAAATCGCTAAACATATGAAATCATTCGATAGCCAAAAATAGACCTTAACAAAAAATGAAACTTAAAAAGCGCATTAAATCATCGAAGAAAAAATAAAACCATGTAAATTCCTCGTAGTTCCAGCGAGATTATTAAATAAACAGAAAGTAGCCGGTAACTCATAAATACATCAACGCATAATCTCCATTAATTCTGTCCAAGTAGTCGGCCATAAATCACATCCTCGTCGAAAAATAAATCGAGCTGGCCAAGAGGTCTGCTTCTAAGCTGGAGACTCTCGTTCAGCCGTCGTCACAACAAGTTCCCAATCGAATCGAGGAGACTCCATCCGACTTTCCTCCTTTTCCTCGAGTTTTCCTCGCCGACGGTTCCCACCCCGCGAACGGGAAGATTTTCATCACGGAAATATGGGAGAAGAGGGCGGGTGAAATGACGGAGAAGGGAGAACGGTGTTTCGGACGCGGAACGATGTTCCGCACTTTGCTGAGATCCGATTCGACGATTTTCTTCCGGTTCGCGTTCGCGAGCAGACGCGTGACTCGCATGTATTGTCACCTTCGAGCGGATCACAAATCTAAATGTCGTTTCTTCGCGTCGTATACGAGACCACGTAACGATTCAAAAGCCTGAAAGCGTTCCAACAGACTTCACGTTCACCAGGAAGCTTTTACTTATTTCAGCGTCGGCTGCAAATGGCGCAGATGAATGGAATTGTCCTGTTTCGTGGCAAAATCCTCTATTCTTTATGACATGTATTTCTTGTTCCTGATTTTTTTATTCTATCTTTTATTTGAGTAATTATGTCGTTCGTATGAAAATTATGAAATTGCCTAATTTCTCCTAGGTCCTCAAGTTCTTTCACCTTCAGATAACTACTGAGCCAAGATTAAAAGTCACGTGACAGTATAGTATGACTCCGGGCTTTTTTTATCTTGGCCACCTGTATATCCAACAATAGATAGACCCATCTAGACATTCAAGCCCCTAAATCCCTAGGTTTCCACATTCCTACATTCCCAAATTCCAAGGTGCACAATACGTATGTCCCCAAATTGCTAAGTTCACAAAGTCCTACATCCTGAAATTACCATATCGTCAAATCCCTCAATCTCCGTGTCCACATATCCCCAAATTCCTACACCCCTAGACCTCCTAATTTCTAATTCGACAAGTCCCTAGATTACCCTAAGGTCCCTAAATTGTCAAGCCATCAACCTCTAATAATCCCTATAAACCAGCGAACGAGAATCCATCCTCTTGACCGCCATATTTCTCGTATGGCAGTTGACTGCACTTACGTACATGGTACGTGTATTAAACCGGTGTTATCAGAGAATCTATTAGATAGAAACTGTCGGGAGATAACAATGTTCTACGATTCTAATCGCGAACTGCAGCAATCTCCAAGATACGAAATCGGAACGAGCACTCGAGGCTCTCATTTCCTCGGCAGAGATATTCTCGCATCGTCTCATCGAGTATCTAGCGATAAAGTTTAATTCGTTGTTTCCACGCAGCGATTTCATTCTCGGCACGGAGCATCGAGCGGGGCTCTCTCTCTCTTCGACACAACGACTCAGTTTTCCCACGGGACGCTCTATTAATCCCCAAAGAGCGGAAAGTTGGAAGCAGAATCGCGGAAAGCTCTTGACCCTGTTCCGCGGTTAAATGGCCCGCCCTTTCCTACGCTTTTTTTCCCCCGCCATTTCTTTTCTGTTTGCCAAGCGACCGAAAGAAATGTCTGCGGACTTGGAAAAACGGCACGTTACCGTTTGAACGCGATCGATCCCGAACGAACCGATGACCTATCCTGAAGGAGTTGACCGAAGGTCACGATCTGGTAACGACCGTCTTTTAATCAGCTGACTCCCACCTCCGATTATAATTTTCCGCCCCTCGAACAACGGGTGCAATGTACCGTTGAAAATTCATCGCGACGTCATGCTGGTGGAGATTTTTTTTTGTTCTTCGACAGAAAGAGAGAGCAATTGAAACGACCGGGGCAGATATTAAGAGCTATTCATACAAGCGATGTTGACTTCTTGAGGGGATTCAGAATGGTGCTGCTACTTCGTTGTGGTAAAACGTGATAATGTCTGTTTCAGAAATGCGTCATTTTCTTGCTCATTTTTAAGATTTCATTTCAGGTCATGAGAAAATCAGGTTAATACGGAGTTTCTGTTTGCATGATACATACATACAAATAGGTACTCGGAAATTTCTACCTCGTTTTCAATGTATAATTTCTATATTTATAAATTCAAATTCTGGAACGTTTGAATTTTTGATTAAGGAAATTCAAACGTGAACGCGAAATTAAATTTAAACTTCACTTGGAAAATTTGATGTAATGCACAGTGCGATGTAATATAAATTTCAAATGTAGAATGTGGTATATAAACTTCAAATGTACACTGTAGTATAATATAAACTTCAAGTGTACACTGTGGTATAATATAAACTTCAAACGTACAATGTTGTGTAACATAAAATTCAAATGTACAATGTTCTGTAACATAAACTTTATCCATAAAATGTAACGTTCTGTAAACATTAAACGCAAAATTTCTATACACAAACTCAAATGTTTAAACTTCCCATATAGCATCAAACTAGAAATACCTCGAATAGTAAAATTTCCAAACTTACAAGGAACTTTCCATCAGCAAAATAAAAGAACATAAGAATTCCTGAGTAATAAAAAATTAGAGTTTGGAAAGAGAGATCGAGTAACCGAATTATTCGATTCAGTCGTGTGCCACGATTTTCACCGCAGTCTGCGTCCACCGTCGCTGAAGCCCGCAGGAAATCGACTGTTCCGCGATTACTTTTAATTTACCGTCTATTCCAGGATTAAGTCGTGGCGATTATCGATCTCCCTTCCTCCCGTTACTTTTCTCTATCACAACCGTTTCCTTCGAGACCGTCCCGTTGGATTCAGACGTTCAGAACGTCCGGTGCACGGAACTCTCCACCAACCGTTCCAGGAGTTATATCCTCCGAGAATTATAACCGATGGTGGTTTACAACCTTCCATAGGATATTAGTAGCCTAGGAGCAACCTCGATGTATGTGTACCGACGTGTTAAAGGTCGTCTCTTTCTTCTCGCGGTATTCGACCACATCGATGTATACTGATGTATACTATTGAAGCTAATTGTTCTTGTGCATTAATTAACGTATTATCTCTAAATATTGTATTAAACTACAATTACCCATCGTTGCAGAATATCCTGACTGACGTTCATAAAGAAGTAATACACTAATTCACTCTAATCCATTGCTTGATGTGAATGACGACCAACCATTTTGTATTAACAATATTGTCAAGAGGATTATATAGTCATTTTCATCAAAATTCTATAACATATGAACCATTTCGTGACAACATACAAATGCTAATTTAACTGAATTTTCCATTCAGAGATAAAGAAAGATTTTGTACTTTATATATTTTTGTGCCTCTATTTTCAATTTCCCGAAAGCAATAAAATTTTTGCGTCTCCATTTTCAATTTCCCCAAAGATATAAAATACGTTTGTACCTCTATTTTCCATCTCTGCCCAAAGACTATTTTCGTCGAAAGACATGAAATATTTTTGCACCTCCATTTTCTGTAGCGCAGAGAGGCATGAAATATGTTTGTATCTCTATTGCCCGCGTTTACCCGAAGTCTATTTTCGTGCAATGAGATAAAATATTTTAACGGGGATCGATGAGAAACAAAGGTAGCGGTACGAGCCATGCAGGCATCAACTTTTCCAGCATTACAATTCAGCGGACGGGGCATCGTCGTCTTTTCAAAAAAAATCCGTCGATCCTGGCTCACCTTACCGGTCACGAGCACCCGCTTCTTGTCTATTCTTCTTCGAGTGCATCGAGTATGCGAACCGCGTGCGTAAGGGACTTCCTTCGTGCGCTGACAATCATCGAGGACGTCGCAGTCATCGTCTGCGTTCGAAGATGTCCGAGTACGTGACGATTCACCTCAACACCGGAAGCTGTTCGAACGTGAGATCGAGAACCGAGAACGATATCGATCCTGAATGGATGGAACGCGTTGTTTCTCACGTACGGCTTTCGAAAAATCTTTAACGGCCTACTCGTTCGGCAACGCGAGCATCGCTTAAGCTACACGCACTCTAGCTCTTGGATCTCACATATGGACCTATCTGTTCTTAGAAATTATTGGAACATGTTTTCATTTGTATATGTGCATTGATGTTGCATCAGGAATTATTAGAACATATTCTAATTTGCAAATGTGGGTTAAGGTGCCATCAGACATGGGTACATGTTCAGATTTATAAATGTGGAGTGATGTGCCATCAGAAATTGTTAGATTATGTTCAGATTTGAGTATCAAACTGTGGATTGATCTACCAATAATTATCACAGTATGTCCTGAATTAACATACTGACATGTATCAAAACGTATACTGATGCACCATAAGAAATTACCATTTGTCCAAAAGACCTGCAATTAAGTCTCTTTCTACCTTTACGTGACCAAGATAAATACTCCGTTGGAAGGATACCATACATCTTCCGAGTTCTCACGAGACTCGAAAGGTACGATCGTTTTGATAAAAACTCATTAAAGTTTCAAATTGACCGACGTAAGTTCTTTGAGGTCCGCTGTAGCGAAGTTTCCGGACGAGAGTCGAAGTTCCCCTTGGAAATTCTGCGGTGCAATGAAAATGCCATGCTAACAGTATAACTTCAAGTTTCCTTCGAGTGTTTCGAACTTGAAATGCGACAACTAGTGTCTGTGCGAAATACGATTATCAATATTCCCCGTTAAATTGAACCGAGCGACTGAGGGAAATTAAGAGAAACTTCTTTAACTTTCAACTGGAAATTGAGTGTTAATTAACTCTGAGAACGGTTAAATTCTCTTTTTAAATATACTTGTTCTAGTCTAGTTTCTTTTACAGTTATTTCTAACATTGCTGCTATGTTATAGTCATCATACAATATATAATTTGTAATTTTCATTTGATAATTTTTAATGCTTGGATATTGTACATGATCGTGTAGACTAAAGGGAAGTACACTTTCATTAATTACTTTGTGGAAAGCCGATTTATTGATCCTTTAATTTATCTTATCTCGAAGCGACCAACGACCATAGTTTTTCTTCCGGTCGGTTATCAGCGCAGTAATTAAATTAATTTCCCAGCATCAGTTATCGGTGAGCAATAATCATTCTACAGGGGTTAACGCCACAATCTTACGGTTCATCCCGAAGCAACCGGAAGCTATCGATATTTTCCTGCTATCGCACCGGGTTTTTCTACTCCCCACAGCAGCGGGCGAGCATCGCTGAAGAAAAGGGAGAAAAAAAAAGAAAGAAGGTGTATCCGCCATGACGATCGAACAATGCCCCGCACAGATAGTAATTTACCGGGTCGAGAAAAACAAAGGGCATATCTCAAACGGTTTTCTTCCGCCTATCGTAAGAAATATATATATGTATCGTCGACGACCCTTCTTCGAGTTGTAAGCGTCGGGACGCGTGGCGTCGTGTGTATACACGGTGTCCTCTGCAACTGGGTCGACATCTTACAGACTGTTTGCGAAAGAAAAAGGCTTCGAAGAAAGAAATTCAATGATATAAGGAGCTTTCTTACTGGGACTTGGATCCTTTTATAAAGTCAATGACGCACCTACCAAGTGCAAATGCACTTTATATACAATTGCATATTGTTCTCTTTATATACATGTCATTTTGTTTAAATACAGCTGCATATCACGTTCTTTAAACACAATTGCGTATTGTCTTTTATACTCAACTTTCTGGGATCTTTAGCGTGAAAAGTTATTGAGGTATAATTTCAAAAGGATTCATGACCTCTGACATATTTTATTAAATTTGAAAGTGAGATATCTTTAAAACATCCACATATCACGAAATATTTCAAATTCTACAAAATACCTTCAAGATACACCGTAAAACTAAATATCTCACGTAACACTTCTTTGACATCACCGAATACAATTACAGGCAGAATGTTTCGTGGAACCGATCTGCATGAAGAACAATACGCAATTCCAAATAAGAGTGCACCCGTCAGGTGCATCGTTGCGCTTATACAAAAAAATCAAAGAAATATCAAGGACAATAGATCTAAGATTGATGTATAGAGTGAATTTCTTGTATAATTTTTCGCGTTGAACAGTTTCAAAGATAGTTGCGTGGGACACAGTGTATACTCGGAGAGATCGATAGGCTCTCTCTCTCTTTGTATAGGCTGCACCGATAAGGGTAGAACGATTAACGTGGTAATGACGTAGCCGAGGAGTGCAAAGGCCCTCGAGGAAGACTCGATGGCGCCTGGAAAAGGGAAAGGTAGGATTCGACCGGTTGCTCTTGGGGGAAATGTCGGGCCGTCTCTCTCTGTTCCATCGGGCCGTGCTAATTTCGAATCTGCTCGTTGTTCCGGCCAACGCGCCGACAAAGCTTTGATGCCTCGGTACAGTGCAAAAAACGAAGGTGAAAGACAACAAAAAATACACCTGCGAACAAGAGAGAGAACGAGGAAGGGCACAAGGAAATTGCGCCGGGGAACAGGAAAACAGGTTGAAGGGCACAGCGCTGGAAAAATGAAACTATCCAACTAAAAGGCTACGTCACTCAAAATCACTTTATTCCCCTTCCTTTTATGGACCTTGTTCATTTATAGTACTTTGTTTCTTCTTGCAATCTTGGAACTGAAAATTGGTTAACCTATCGATTTCATTACATACGAAAACGTGATGAGACATTATTCTATGTTTTACCACAGTTTCTACTTTTTTTACTACATTTTTTTTTTAATTGTTGTTCTGTCTACTTTTATTGCGATCGTTGTCAAATTTCGTTTGTACCCACGGTTATTTTATTGCGCTCGTTTACAAATGAAATTTAACCAAATTACTCTATTTATTTTTATTGGAAATGTTATATTTCGTTATTATATTGTATTGCTGTTCTATTTACTTTGGCTAGAATTATCAAATTTCGTTGATAAATTGCATTGTTGTTGTATTTGTTTTTATTGCAATCGTTATCAGATTAAATTGTATCGCTGTTATATTCATTTTTATAAAAAATGTTGAATTTTGTTGTTAAATTGTATTGTTGTTCTACTTATTTTTGTAGCGATCATTCTTAAACTTGTTACACCTATACAGATTAAAGAAGTCGATGATTCTGACGAAATTTTGAATGATCATCAATGAGTCGCTTAATTCATGAATGTGAATTGAATCTCGACCCAGATACACATAATGCACGGTTGGCTTCCGTGCAATTGCACCATAAGGAAAGTTCGCGTCGGGCCAAGAAAATTGCCAATAAATTTTCGCACGCGTCGCTTCCTCGCGTTACGTAGAGTTATTGTTATTAATTCGGTCGTTGTACTCTGCCGGTTTCGCTAACTGTTCGCCGATCGATCCGTTTTCGCGAGGAACGGTTGCGCGAATCGCGACGCAAATTCGTTTCGTTCGCGAATCGATCGAAATTGCACGCGACTCGTATTCCCTGGCATCTGCTCACTTACACACACTTTTTACTCCATATAATTCTAATTTCGAACGGTCCCGAAAAACAAGTGACAGACCTTGTTTTTCGGACAAAGGGTAACTTTCACCTTTGCTGGCAGAAACTACTTTGTTAGAGATTAGAGAAATTCATGATTGAATTGCTGTTTGATATCTGAGACCATTGGTTAATTTATTACTATTTATTAAAAGATAGGAAGCATGTAATTATTAAATAAAAATAAACTGCAACCAATAACGAATTGTCCGTAAATTAATAAGAATTTTGAAATAAAAGATTGAAAAGGAAAAGTGAATCTCGATCGGTATCGAAACGTAAAGTTGTCAAGAATGTGTTTGCGAGGATAACAATTGGTAGCGGAAATCGAGACGAATGCTATCGTTACCTTTACCCGGAGACTTCTTTCGTGGAAATAAATTATCGTGGAAACGGCGGGAGAAGCGATTTGGCGATCGTTCGAGCGGAACGAGCGGATTTGATCGGGTAACAGATCGATCGCGAGATTTTGCCGGCGAATTCGAGGTTTCCGGAACAGTCGGCCAGCATTTGAAAGGTCAGTCGTTCTGGAACGTGCTCGTAACGAAAATTCAGCGGCGTGTGTTGAAACACCTGGCGATTCGCAGGCCAGCTCGCGAAAAGGTGCTCGAATTGAATTCTTCTCGGACGAATCGCGAGCCTGCCGCCGGTCCGAATTTAATTTCGACCCGTTCTCCTTTTCTGTCGATGTAATTGCCGATTCGCCGTGCCGGAAACTACGATCGACGTTACACGCCCGTAACGAACCGCTCGGATACGATTGGCTAACCGTAAAAAAGTCCTTTGATTATTCAAAATCGTATCGGACCATTAATGTCACGTAAAACTCGTTTTCTACTTAATTACCGGGACGTAATTAACTTTCCCTTTATTCAACACGGCTGGTTCTCTTATTTACGATACTTGAAAGTGTCCTTTTCATTTGTCATTTCTTCCCAAGAAAATATCACAGAAATATGTACTTTTGTTTTTAGTTCATTACCGCAGGAAATTTTCTACTTGACTGTTGAAGGGTAATTAACAGTGCTTTTATTTAACCCTACTGTTCTTATGTTTACTTTTCATAATATTCATTCATGTTTCTATTTCATTAGACTCATTTATGTTTCCATTAATAAAGAAGCAAACATGAAGTTTAAGCACTACAAAAATATTTTTAAAGAATATTTAAAAACATAGCCATCCTTGGCTATGTGTAAAAGTACATTTACAACTTTCAAATATAACAAACTATTCTATCAAAAATGTATTTAAATAAAAATTAAACAAGAAATATTGAATACATCTAGATAGTCAAATGAAAAAAGTAGAGGTGTTCACATAGCCGTGAATGAAAAAGCCCGATTCAAAAATTCACCAATTCCGTAATCACGAAACACGTAAACACTCGAGACCGCAGTGTAAAGAGCGAAAAAAAAATGGCGGTCGAGTGGACGCGCGGCAAAAGCAAGGTAACCCGTTCTTCCGCAAATAGAATCTGTCTGGTCACGCGTCGGTAAGAGGGGAAAAATCCGATCGAAAAATAATCCGGGGTGCAACGAATCCTAGCGATTCGAATTCGAGGTTTCTGGAGCACTCGGGCAGGGGTTTTAAAGGTCGACGACCTTTTGCAGGCCGCGTGACGCAAGTTAACGCGAGGTCCGCTCGATATCGCTAAAATGCTATTACGTCGTTCTCGAAACGACTTCCTGGCGTTCGAGCTGCTCGCAACTTCCTTGCCGTCTGGTCCCAGGAAAATTTACGGAACTTCCCGGGGACATACTCGCGGAACACCTTTCGCGAAATAAAATATCCATTCGGAAGTTGGCCAAAACATACTCGTCCCCTGTGCACCGTTCTCGAACTCACGCTCGATTTTCCGCGACAAACGACCGTGACTTTCGTCGAACATAAATCTGCGATCGCAACGTTGAATGATAGACACGTTCCTTTCAAAGTCGCCACGTTTGTGCTTTCAAACGGACTATGAGTTATGGCGAATATTCTTTTTGATGGAAGACGGTCGAGCTTTTATTCAGTTCAGAAAAATGAACGTCACGTGAAGCAATTGCTGTTTGACTTATTATGTGACATATTTAAGACCCATGTTAAGTAGATTCACACACTTTTTAATAGACTTATGCACCTATAAAATGTCTATTATTAAATGTCACATTATATGTATCTATAAAATATGATTAAACAAAATAGAATTGTAAAGAGGACCAAAGTCTAGATCAAACCATAAATCAGTGTTCAAATGAATTGTTTAATTTAACTTTGCCTTTGCTATCTAATCGAGCGAAGTGCCATTTAGCCTCGAGGAATTCCCCTATCGTTATCCTCTGTAATATTGCTTCGCACTGTTTACAGTAATTAACCGTGTTCAAAGGTATACGTGACTTATACCGTTTCACCTTAGGAGCACAAAAATAACGATACCCTCCAGACCGTTTGACCTTTCGCTGTTGTTCCATATCCGATAATGTCGCGATTTTATTTCCGTCCGACGTGCAAAATCGTGACACCAGGAAGTCTTCCGATCGCCGTTATACGCGATCTTTCTCAACGCTAAACTGACAAAGAAACACGGCTCGCGTAGACCTATGTGTCGCTTTTGTCTGAACGTCGACATTATGCCTGACCCTACTACTTTTCCCTACGTCACTGTGTGTAAAAGGTTGAAGGGTAAAGTAGGTACTTCAACGAACTATTGATAGCACTACCCGACCTGGCCTTTCAAAGATTCGTCTCGCTCGAAGCGTGCTCTCCACCCGTGCTGTTCGGACCGGGTTTAAACTCGCCGTGTTTCATGCGTGTGGACAAGTACGGTACGCTCGCAGAAGTCCCAACTGTGTAACGGTCGTGTTATTTTCATTACAGGCCAATTAAACTGTGTACACGACTCGTTTTCATTTCGTTCGATGACTGGAAGTATCTGAAGGATACATTCAATACTCTGACGGTTGCATGCTTGAATCAGTGGAATTGTTAGATCGGATTTATGGACGTTCGATGACTGGTTACTTTTAGAGCGAAAATGAGGTGGAAAAATAAGTAAGCGGTATAAACTATCTTGTACAAGTAATGTTCAAACGGATAAAAGTCTATTTCGATAACAATATCAAGCTTCATATTGCTGTAGATGGGTAGTGATAGGAAATTTTGGGAAAAATCCAATGTATTGGGGTTGAGGATGCGCAGTAGCACACTGCGCAGTGATACAGCTCTACTTACGTATAATTCGACGCGTAGCAAAACAATATACAGGACTATATCGAATAATAATACATCGCGTACTACTATCAAAGTGTTGTAATACAACGCACACAGATTAAAGTGCTATAACGATGCGTAGTAATATCAACACGTAGGTACAGCACATTCTAAGACCAAAGCTGTAATACAGCGTGTAACATAAACACATTGTAAACACATGGTGAAATTATATTCCCTAACATACACAACAAACTTATTTCTTTCGAAATGTACACAATATGTACCGATAGAAATGAAAGAGTTAAGATAGCGTTGTCAAATAAAGAAATATTGATATCTTTCCGGGAGATAAACTTTACCAGCGTGTTTCACTCTCGAATGTATCAGCAATCAAGAAACGATCGTTCGTTTCTAATTGCCAGCTCTCCCAGAGCGAAAGAATTACAGGCATTCATAAACCAGTTCACACCGAGGCGATTTTTTCCAGCGGCGTTTATCAAACAATATATCCCTTGAAAGGTTATCGTTTCCCTTTGGAAAGTGTAACGATCACGGCGCGTTAAAACCCGTTCTCTGAACGGTCTCTGTATCCAACGTTTAACAGAAAAACATACACGTCGTGTAAAACATCCGCGAACAATCGTCCGTCTGGACGGTTCGGTTAATTAAAATTGCACAGGTACGTTTCAAACACGACGCCGGTCCGACTGATATTTTACCGGTTAATTTCCAAGGCACGCGACCGGTGATTGCGCGGCAACGTTTTCGCGGTGCTCCGCGACGAACAAACAATCGATCAGCCCGATATAAACGGCATTTATAATATTTACAAACGTGAAATTTGTAACAAAGCAACGAATATTATTCCGATCGTGAACGGAAAATATAATGTACGCGCGACGGAGGAACACCGGCAACGAAACCGCAAGTTCGATAACGAATAACCTGCCATATGCAGAATGTTCGGTACGAGGTGAACACGCCTCGCCGTAATTACGATTCGCGATATTGTTTTCGGTCGCATTATTAGTTCGAATTCCGGTGAAAACCGCCGACCATGGCGAGAACGATAAATCGATGCAATACTGACGGGTTCTACGGTTCGCTTGATACGCGTCCACTATACGAATTCGAACATGGACACCGGCGAAAGTTGCATTTTACGCCGCCGAACTCTTATGAACCAACTAATTAAAAAAGTGCATCACGTTGCTAACATTTCCGTAACTGAAATTCCTGTCTGAGCTAGAACAAGTAGTTTGTCCACTCTTATTTGATATCTTGCTGATATCAAGTATATGTGGACATAAACATGTGGGAATCTTGGGATATAGTGTTCATATTGGGATATTGATGAGTTCATAGACCTATGCATCCAATGTTCTATAGAGCTAGAGATGTGGATCTAAGAATTTGTGGATTCTAATGTGAAAATCTAATCCTACTGGCGATTTCAAAATTCGAAGATGAAAAAGTTCGGACCTCTGAAAATTTATAAACTTGAGGTTCTGAACCTTATTTTCGGAAATCTAAAAATCTGCAAAGTAGTCAAGTTCGATAATTAAGTGGTGAAGTTTGCATAGGTGTATTTATCGAAAGGTGGTGTACAGCCAAGTGTATGCCGATGGATTATTCATGCGGACAGTAAACAGTGAGCCCTCACGCGCGGAATGCGACGCACAAAGTGGGTCCTATAATTCCGGGGACCAACGGGGGCGCATCTGGCCACCACGTGCCTAAGCCCCTAGCCCCTGGCCAACGTGTTCGTTCGGTCGAACAGGACAGTTCGTTAATGACAGCTCGTATATTATATCGTGCAACGGTGTCCAGCATTTTTTCCTTTCCTGCACACCACGAGTTAAGGCAGCACGTGTTTATCGGGGCCATTCCTCGAAACGTGCCTCGAAATCGCAGATACTTCTAATACAGTGCCCCCCACGTATCTCGGTTAGCTTTCTTTGCCCATCGGTCGAACAGTTTCGGGGTCGAGATTGTTGCAATTGAAGGATTTGTTCGAATCACGTTCGGTAAGAATTGTTTACCTTTGGGTAAATGTGTTCTTAGAGAGAACAATCTGAGGATGTTTTATTTTATTCCAGAAATGAGGTCAATGGATATTTCTTTTTTAACTGGTTCAGAAAGTTCCTTAAGTCCGGTCTTTTAAATTTTTAAACTTGATCAATGTTCAACTTTTAAATTAATTTTCGCCCATTTTCAATCTTGCAATTTTTCGTAAAGACAAACGCGAAGTTTTCTAGAAAAACTAACAAGTTTGTAAACGAAAAACGCTGAAAGTGGACGTTTACATTAGCTTACAGCAATTTTCTGAAATGGAAACAGTAAACAGCGACAAGTTACGTAAATTGGTTATAGCTTCGCGAAACGTGCACGAGAAAGTGGCAATTGCAAAACGGAACGATTTTCGAAAGTTCGATTTTTACGTGGAAAGTAAACAGTGCGATATTTTCGGCTGTAAAGATTTTATATCGTTTTCTCGTGTTTTTTTTTGTTGTACCGTTAAAAGCAACGAAGGAAATTGTTGCTCGTTGCGGGGAAAATTGTATTTTCGTGTTCTTAGCGTCGCTATTTTCTACAAGTACCTTCGTGCGCTATAGGAACGAGGGAATTCGTAGGATTTAGATGAAACAGAACGCTTGTTATCTAATCTTGGAGCGTACTCCAGCTGCGGCCACTTAAAAATATACGCTCCATTCGTTTTTCTTCTCTTTTCTCGTTCTGCTGGCCGAGACTTTGCCCAGAGAAAGGGAAATAAATTAAGGGATTTTGTCTAGGATCAGCTGTAATGCGAAAATTAAAACTTTCGTAATAAATCTCTGACAAACAATATTCTTTTATGGTTACTTGTGTAAAAATATAAGATATATGTATAAAATTTACTATATAAAATATATGTATAAAATCCCTATAATGCACCATTATGACAATGATAAAAAAAGCTACGTTTCTGTATCATAATATAAGAATCTATAATTTGACGACATAACAATGCACGCAAGAAAATGTCAGTTGTCCCTGAGAATACGAACAATTTTCTTAAACGAAGTTTGATGCGAGATGCATCGTCGTACGGCAAAACAAACGATTCGCTAGAATTCACTTAACCCAAGAGTCCGTGAAATGCAACACAATCACCGTTTCTCTACAAAACGTTCCCCGCTAACATTTTTGTCTCTGCCGGAACGAAGTTTCACCGTCGAACTATCGTCCGTGAAAATTCATCGACGCTGAAAACTCGGAATCCGCTTGCGCGAAAAACGGAAGCTCAAGCTCTTCGTATTCTCTCGCGGATTATATATACATAGGTATACATACAATATTTTAACGCAGCTTCTATCGTTCACCACGGGAGAATCTCACGAAACTTTCTCGACGTCGAATTTCGACGGAAGTTGCATCGTTCTTTTACGTAAACAATTCTGGGCACACGTTGGTGGAACTTTATAGCACTGGTAACTCTTTAGTTATGTTTATGTTTAAAAATTCTGGTTCAAGATTGTTAAGCTAGCAAGTTATTAATAAATCTCTAAATCCTCAAATATTATCAGGTATTTTCTCAAATTCATACATCTCCAAATATGTAAGGAATCAATACCAAATTTCCAAAATTTATAACCTAAATACATAATTCTAAGTTTCTTATATTCCCGAATACCATCTCTCACGTTCCTAAATTTCCAAACCCCAAATCCACGAATTTCTAATCCCCCAAATATGTACTCCTCCAGATACCTAAATTCCGGAATATCTATTTCCACAAATTCCTAATTCCCCAAATCCCGGAATCCTCAAATATCTAATTCTCCAAATCCTCAAACACTTAACTCCCCAAATATCCACTTATCCAGGTACCTAAATCCCCAAATATCTATTTCTACAAACTCCTAATTCCCCAAATCCCTAAACACCCAAATAGTTAATTCCCCAGAACCCTCAAATACGTAACTCCACAAATCTCCAAATCCTCAAATATCAAACTCCACAAATACCGAATTTATCAGCTCTCTTTTCGTCAGATCTCCAACGTCGAAACTCTGCAATTTCCCAAATTCCACGTATCCGAGTTTGCAAATTTCCCAGAAAGAGCTTGGCTTCGCGGATGATGGATGCTACAGTAAATCCGGAGTGGCCCACAAAAAGGTCGTAGTAACGCGAACGGGGGTGACAATGGGGGTTGGAGCGAAAGATCCAGTCTTCAAGAAGCACGCGAAACACTTCTCCATAATTCTCGTCGTCTATTGTTCGCCTATTTTTCTGACCGAACTTCCTCGTGACGCATCCCGAACTAGGAAAGTTGTTGAAAAGGACACGGGGAAAATCGGCCTGTTTAAAAAGTCGGGAACGACCGAGTTTCCCGTCTTCGCCGTTTATTATCCGGTCCTCCTTTATTTTCATTTTTCTCCCCCCGTTGGTTTCCACTGTTTAACATTCTCCTTTTTTTTAATGTGTATTCAACTGGTTGCCGCTCGAAAACTTTAATAAACGAGCCATCCAGCGTTTCCCCGGCTTTTCTTACCCCCTCTACCACCCTCTATTTCCATGGTAAACGCGAGGAATCACCCCCTTGTTATCTCCGTCTCCGTTAGATTAGTTCGTTTCGCGCGTGTTAGTTTCGTTCCTTGTCTGTCCACCAGCTTTCGACTGTGGGACACGATCGATCGATATCCATTCCCCAGAGGGAGGTAAATTTTCGCACGGCAACAAGATATATCCGGAAATAGGCCCGCGACATTAATAGACACCGGCAACGTGGTAACACCTTTCTCGTCTCTCTCCCTCGAACGGTGTGACGATCTTAGCCTTCCACGTGCGACAAAACTTTTCCGATTAATTTCTGTCCGATAGCAACTAGCGCACACGTTGGGTACAGTATCATTGCTCTTGCGCACTCGTTGAAATTTTTTAGTAGAAAGATATTTCTAAATTTTATGTTGAAGCAATATTTTTAAATATCTCGATATCCGAGACGTTCGTACATAAGTCTGCGGTCGAAACGAGCGTGTATGCAAATCGAGCGATTACAAAATGGCTGAAAAATGAAGTAGCGTCGCTGAATTGATGAACGTTATAAAATAAGCGGACAGATAAGGCCGGAAATAATAATCCGTGGCAAAGGTAAATGTACGAGGGCGGTTTTGAAAGCGTGTCATCGACACGTGTTGCACCGGCGATACAGCTTACGTCGTAAAATTATCGGGCAACCCTGTGAAAACTCGTGAAAACGACCTCGACCGACAACGATCCGCCTTTAAACGACGAAAATGAACGGATGCTTTAACTCCGCATCGATTGCGTGTTTAAAAAACGCGACAAGAAACGATTTTAATTAAGAATCGCGACGTTTGATCGCTCTTGCAGAAAGTTTAATGAAAGGATTCGATCGATAATTAGGGTGAACGTACACGCCGGGGGCGGAACGGTTATTTAATTTTAATTTTAAATCTTGCTACATGGAAGTATTTTATTTCCTGCTTCAACGATTAATATCGAGATTTGATGAATAATACATTCATAGATGCAGTACAGATTTTGAGAAAATAAATTATTAGATACATACGTATTTCTGAAGTTATCAATTTTATAGAAATAAAGAATCTACTTCGTAAGAAATATACGATATGAAAAATACCTCTCAGCTTCAAAAATTGTTTTCATGTATATAAAATATGGTGTCAATGAAGAACATCAAGTTGAACATACTTTGTACGCGTCTAGTAAGTTGGCAAGCAATCCAATAAGATCGGTACTATATCCGGCTGCCAACAAACGATTTCAGATGCGCATAGTACGGCAACTTTCGCGATCTTTATCGCGAATTTCTGTTCTCATTCTGTTCTTCAAATACAGCTGTTAATTAGAGGTTCCATGATTTTTTATTCTCAGGCAATTTGAAAGTTTTAATAGATCTATTTAACAACTGCGCGCCATTAAGGACGAAAGAAAAACATCTATCGCGGGGAAGAAAGACCGTACTGCGAAAAATAAAGAAAACTGGTAAAAAGATTTAACGACCTTATGAAGTGGCAAATTAACCGTATCGTTTGCAGCGTTATTCAACCCTTTTTACCGCGTTACGTTTATTCCTAAATTTTCACACGTTTCGATGAGCAATTTTTTTAACAGCTAAAGTCGGACATCAATTAATCCTTTAACAAGTAAAGTCAAATGTCGTTTAGCTTTTTAACAAATAATGTCAAACGTCGTTTAGTATTTTGACAAATAAAGTCAGACTCCGTTTAGCTTTTTAACAAATAAAGTCGGATTTCGTTTAGTATTTCAGCAAATAAAGTCAAACGTCGTTTATTTCCTTAATACATAAAGTCATACAGCCAGTATAATACCTGTAAATTTTTCACCCTCCAGATGTTCGACAATCCCTCTCCGAGTGAAATGATTCCAAGTACGAACCGTGCCATAAATTACACTCGCCCGAAGCAGCTGATTATACACGAAACCTCTTCAAACAATGTCCCGTAACTGCATCGACAGCGAATAACATTAAGAGAACGCAACAATAATGCCAACTGTTTAACATTTTCTTGTCCTTCGAGCACGTTTTAATCCCGCTAAACGAGCCTCTTCCCGTACAAGCCGGGTTAATAATGTTTGTCCCTTCGAATATGCTTCATGTTTTATTTATTTCCAGGGTCCTTCCGGTGCTCACCCTACCCACTTTGTCTATTCCGGTCGTTTTTGTTGGTCGGCATCGCGGCAATGTCACGAATATCAACTCCTAATGTGTACAGTCGAGTGCAACTCTCTCTTCCCATGAGACCATGTAGAAACCGCAGACCGAAAGATTTTCGATTCGTTCAATTTCAGTTGGAAAATTTAGATAATTGAGGATTCAAAATTTGTGAATATGGGGATTTAGTAATCTAGGAATATGGAGATTTGAGATTTTGGGGACATGAAAATTTGGTGACTCGATCATTTGAGAATACGAAGGTGTGGGAATGTGGAAATGTACGAACTTTGCAGTGAGGAAATTGGGGAAATGTAGAAATTGGGGAATGTGGAATTTCGAAACGTACGAATTCAGAAATGTGAAATGTCGAAATGTGGGAATTGGGGAATGTGGAGTTTTGTGAAATCGAAAATGTGGAATATTCGAATGTAAAAAATAGGGGATGTGAAATGTAAAAATTACGAAATAGAAGACTGAAAATTTCAACCATTGTAAGCAAAGAATGTCAGAAGTTGATAATTACAAATGTTCATAATTAACACATTATTGAGACAAAGGCAGCGTACATTGCAGCCGAGTGTACCTAACAACGATCATGGTTTCAGCGCCGAGTGAACGAGATCTTCGGCACGGTAATTAGGCCAAAAGGTTAATTAACTCACGCGTTTCGCCTAGCTATTTCCTTCGTCCTTTGTCTCCTCTCGCTGATTCGTTCGCGTTACGATTCCATTAAGAGATATTGCATCTACAAACACTGACTTTTCCCTTCGGCCCTGTTTTTTCTTCGTATTCTCGCTTTTACCCTTTCTATCTTTTGTCGGCACGCGAATCGAGCTGTTTTCCTCGTTCGTTTGCAACTGGGTCACAGCACGCTCGGAAGATAATTATCGCGTTTAAGGAAATATGCAGATTCAGGCTGGCACGCGGTACGTTATTAAAGAGCTCATGATTTTTCATCGAGCTTATCGCTTTCGTTCACCTTTTGTAACGATAATAACAGACACGAAAGATCTACTTTGACGTGACTCATTTCGTGAATAACGAACAATCTGATTATTACCAAAGCTTCTCCTAACCTGATATCCGAGTATTTAGAGAATGACATGTGTATTTGAACTTGAAGTTTCTTCTTTGAAGTAGAAGAATAATACAATAGTAAACCATGTGGCAAATAGTATAATAACAATGTAACAGCAGTATAATAACTGTATAATAGTCCACTAAAGTTAGCAAAACAGTAGCATAGTAACACAGTGAAATTCTACTACAGTAACACAGTAATACACTGGAAAAGTGCAAAATGTACTTAAAATCGAACAATAATTGACTACCACTCGATGCTCTCAGTACATTGTTAAAAGAGTCACCAACTGTAACAGGTCACTGTATTTTATGAAGTAATATTTGAAATGTAAGTTGGTTTCATGTATAGAGTGCAAAGCAAATAGCAAACTTTGAGAGCGCATCAAATGCTAGAAACTGATGTTTCACGGTGTAAAATGTTTACAGAGTACTTAGTTTGCGTAGCGTGAATAGCTTTCAAATAATTGGCTATCTCATTTCATTAGGCAATCCTCTAATTGCTTTAAACCATATGTGTGTCTATGTATATACATATGCGTGTATTAATCCCAGTTTATTCTTGTACCATCGCTTGCACTCTCTGACGTTTACATTTTCCTACATCTAGGTCTTTCTATGTTTAAACGAAGTCTACGTTTTTCTAGGTTTAGATTCTCCTAAATCTAGGTATTTCTATGTTAAAATTGTTTCTAAATCAAACGTTGATTTTTACCACTCTTCTAACTTAAATATACTAATACTTCTCGAGTTATGGTAATATGTTTAAAATAAACAAGGAAAATACGAAAATAGATATGTTTCTAGTCCACAGTCGATACGAATAGTTAACAGCAGAGTGGTATGATTAGTCACGGGGTAACACCGATTCCAGTTCAGTTGGCAGTTATCTATTTTAGTTGAATTACACAGTTATCGACGACGGTAAATCGCGCGGAACAACCGGTATCGCCGATCGTCCGAATTCATCGTCGATTCACGACACAATCTCCGCAACCCTCTCGTGTCTAACAGTTGCCAAATATTAGTTATCCGAATCGACTAGACGTTCTCCGGATCACTCGAGTCGCGAGCTATCCGCGATAAATATTCACGAGGCCATTATACGAAGCGGACGAGCGTAATTTCCGCGGGAGCAGGCGGCGAGACGAGACGAGGCCAAACATCGGAACGTGCCACCGGCCGGTATCGAAAATCTCTCGTGGTCGTTCGAGCATACGATCAGAAATCCTTGGTGTTCGCTCGTCAGTCACCCGGTGTTCAACAGAGAGCCAGCAGGACACGAGACAATGGCCCTAACTCCACGCAACATGTGTTACCGGCCGTGTCAAGAGAGGGAGAGGGTGCACCCGTGGACAGGGTGCACCAAGGTGTGCTAAACGAGCGGTAAAAACCCATGGGGCCAGCTGGCCCTCTCTCACGTGCCCTGCAGACCCATTGTTAACGGGTTTATTACGATCCATGCTGAAATTACTGTTACCTTCTTTCATCCTGCCTCCGTCATGCTGCGACGTTTCTTTTCTTACGTTTAAAATACTCGGATATCATTTCTAAATCACCACTTCTATAAACCCAAAATTATTTAAATTACTTTAGAGTTTATGATGTGCCGGTACAATTATGTCCCAGAGTACTCATTTCAGTGCACTGCATTCATGGACTTTCATAAGACATGTGTGCACATGTGTTCCCAGTGTACAGTAATAAAGCTTGTAATATGAAGAGATGTGTTATTATTTTTATTATAAAGGTTTTATTTGCTCAATACGGTTGTATTGAATATCTGTACAAGCATCATTGCCCAAATTCCAAAATTTAAAGGTCTAAAATAAGAAATAATTTCTTCTATATCAAAAAATGTCCAATTCTTGCCGAACACGACGTGCACGCTGCACAATAACGTAGATGGCAAGCATACTTTTAGTCAGAAGCTTGATAAAATGAAGCGTTGTCGCGTATCAAAGCGAATCAGAGGTGTCATCAGCCTGGAAATGCTTCAAGCTTCGCGAGCTTCACCGTGGCTTGTTTTCTATGGAGTTTAACCGAGCGATGGTAGAGCGTTCTGAAGGGGAGGCCGGGGCTTTGAACATGGAACGGCGAATGAAAAGTTCAACTGAGAAATGATGGAATTTTATGTAAAGCTGCATCGCGAGAAATATGGTCTATTAACCCTTTGTATTTGGAAATCATCTCTGACAGTGACATATTTCGACAAAAATTCTCCAGCTGTCTGATGTCATATTACATTATGTCTGGATAATAGAACGCGCGACGCGAGACAGTGTTTATTGAAAAATTGTTTTATCAATTTATTGCATTTTTGTCACGAATGTTGCGGATGTGATGTGCATGGAAAAAAGGATCTGGTATGTGTAACAAAATAGCATGTGTAAAATTAAAATATTAGTATGACATTATAGTGAAATAATAAAAATCTAAAGCATCAAGAAATTGCAGCAGTTTGTATCATTTAACACGTATCTTCCTGTATAAAATTCGATCAGTACACTAGCGTATAATCTGAAGCAAAGCTCCAGTGAAACGAGTAAATCCAAGACGATGCAATAACAAGCGGTGGCTCGAAACGGAGCAACGTTTACGCTCATAACCTTAATAGAGTATAACCGGGCAACGGCGGGTTTAAAATTATAATGAGTTGTTGTCCCCGCTTGTATTATACTTTAATCGCGTGTCGTTAACTCCGTGGCTCGGACCTGCGCCACGTAAAATCAGCGTCGGACTCGCAACAAAATACGACTCGACGTGTCCAAACGAGCAGTGCATTTCTCGCGATACTTTTTATTGAAATTTTTCCACGAGAACGAAGAAGAGAGAGGACGTAATGGTCGAAAAGGGACGAGAACACAGTCGGCTATCGACTACAGAACGGATCGAAGATGCCAGCTGACTCGCTCCTGAGCCGCATTGTCGGCGAGATTATTGCCCGAGCCTTCGATGAAATTGTACCGTTCACTCGAGTTTGTCGAGCACCACTCGTAAAGCACAGGATCACCGTTCGACCCTCGCCCCCTTTGAAGGTCTCCCTTTTTCTGATATTTCCACCTTGTTGCGAGAACGATCGCGCAATCGATCTACAATGTTGATAGCCCTCTAGGGAAAATGGAAATCTGCGGCATAGGGAGACTCGTGATGCTGGTTTGTCGCAAATTTTTAATCTTGGAGGTCTTCAGGTTTTGGGATTTGAACATTTGGAAATTTTGGGATTTGGGAAGCTTGAACATCGTAAACACAGAAACAAAAATGTAGAAATCTGAAAACAAATGAATGGCTTTAAGAGCGAATGCAGGTTTGTTCCTCAAATGACGGCGCATACTTGGCCCCTGGCGTACGCGTTGCACACGTAAGAGTCCAGAAACAGCGTAAGAAAAAAAAGAGAACAAGAAAAGAGGCAGGTGAGAAATGTTCAACGTGCCATACGCCACACGTGGGCGACTCGCTCGATTAATCTAACGCCGTGCTAGAGCTTCGTTCGTTATTACGGCTAAACTGCACCCTGGCTGGATGTAATACCATACAGTGGTGCAGGAGACTGGAAAGCGACAAGGGTGCTGCGTGGCTGCGTGCTGTCCTCATCTTGACATTTCTAATATCAACGCGTTTCGCTTTAGACTGTCGCGTTATCATTCATTTCTAACAACCTATGTATTGCATCCCTAGATGTATTGGAGTTCAATCTCCATTCGTTTTGATATCTCTAGATCCGGACATCTGTAGTAGGTCCATACATTTGTGTATACATAGATTCTAATATCGATGAATCCTAATATCCCTAGCATCCAATACTTTTATATCGTTAGATGTCGATATATCCTAGTAACCGTAGACCTTGACGTGTTTACATACCAATATCCCAAGATTCCAATATTCTTATATCCTTACATATGGGTTATTGTGGTATCTTTAGACCCCGATAATCTACATACCGATATCCCTAAATACCGATATCCTTACGTCCCGATATCCCTACGCCCCGATAATTCCTGCGTCCCGACATTCCACGTCCAGATACTACTACCTTTTAATATCCCTACATACCGATATCCCCACGTCCCGATATCCCTAGACTCTAACATCCCTAGATCCCAATCGCATTCGATCCCAATACGGCATCGAAAAAAAAATTCCTATCTGCTAATATCCCTATATCCCAATCTTAATATACTGGAGTATCCCTATATCGTCGCATCTCTAAATCCCCGCATCCCTAATTTCCCGTGATTCCGCATCCCCGTGCGCTGCTCGTTACAGCTAATAACCAAGAGGATATTATATTATTATTTTGCAGGAAGAGTGTCTGGTCCCGAAGGGACAGGAAACCTTCGAGTCTCCGTGGTCTGGGGTTTGCACCTAGTCGCGACAGCTCTCAATCAATAATCGTAATTGGTATCGAAAATAGCGGCGAAACGTTCGTTAATTTTCTGCGCGCGGTCGCCACTCGATCGGTCGACAGTCTAATTGGAAGTATCGCGTCGTACCATTATGGAAACGGATCGAGTGCAAATGAAAGCCCCCGTGGATTATACTCGAGCGCGGGAACCGGAGAGAGTATGCTCGAATAAACGGAGCCATCGGCCGCCAACGACAAACGTTATCGCGCTCGCGGACGTTATCACGGGATTCCTTTATCGCCCTCTGTTCTTCTTAACGCCTGTACTGTTCTCACGTAACGCGTTCGGCCCTCGCGAGGACAGCACAATGTGCCAGCAGGATCGCCCACATGAGAGAAACAGAGAGAGGGACGGAAGAAAGCCTTCCTCTCTCGATAATTCAACGGGACAGGGCGAAAAAAATCAATAGTACAACCACCCCAACGGGGGGTCCCCTAACTCTAACCGTGCACACACGGACGACTCGACAGAGAGCCACGAACGATTTTCTACCTCGTATACTTAATGAGCACGGCAACCTATTTTGCGTATATACACTCGCTGAGACCACGGTTTAACGCTCGACGATACGAAACCGGAGGTCAACCGACCCCCTCGCATTTTTTACAATAAACAAGACGCCGCGAGAAAGATATTATTACCGGGAATGCGAATAACTTTCTCTTTGCAAGCTTTTCATTCACTTTAGGATTTCAGTCTATATGGTACAGTATGATGTAGGCGCGGGATATTAAAGGGATGTTAAAGGGCTATGTAAATAGAAGTATGCGTTTGATCGCCAGGGGGTGCAGTATGCTGCCAAAAGTTTGAATATTTGTAAATTTCAAATTTCTGTATTTTTACCTCTGAAAATTTGTACGTTTCGAGTCTCAGAATCTCTCTGTGTATTATCAATGGGCCATATAATGAGACATTTACAGACAAAGTACAATACAATAGTTGAATTTTGAACACTTACACAAAATAGCACTTGTGCCTATCAAATTGAAGGTAGAACTTTAATAAAAAATAACTACGTAATCGTTCCCAATGTGATTGATGTCATCAATCAAAATATCGGTATGTTAATATCGGTCAAACCATGAGATACGCCTTTGAACTACATATTAGTCTATTACGTATCAAACGATCAATTTCGAATTACATGAAGTCTAATGCAATTTGATAACATAAAAATACCACAAAATTGAACTGACCTGATACCGATTTGAAGCTTCAAATTTGATGAATACGACTGCATAAACTATGACTATCCTTAATTTAAAGTGACTGACTGTCAATTATAGTAGTGACTGATTTTGAAAGTGACGGAATAGCTAAATGATCCCAACAATCGATACCGAGCGAACATTCGATTTACGTGAATTTCAAACAAGTTCTAGCGGTTCAGAAGAAACGATAATATAGCTTGAAAAGTTGTGGAAAACGTTCTCCCGTTTCCCGCCAGCGTCAAAGGCATCTCCGGCAAATTCTCGAAGTAAACACAGGATGTGCGAGCTTTTACAGGAACACGGGAAATGAATATCGAGCGACAGGATCGAGGCTGGAAGTTCGCAAGCTCAGGCTGTCGCTTTTGCCTCGACGAAGAGCTCAAAGGAATTTCCCGGCGCAAATTGTTCCCGCGTAGAAAATCGAATCGTGAGAGGCCACGAAATCGTAGGCACATTATTTCTAACCAGGTGGAATGAACACGACACAACGAACCACGAATACGTTCCGAAATTAGCTTGAACCCGGACCCTGCGACTCGCAAACATTCTCTCCGTTGCGTGGCGAGAGTATCGATTAGTGAAAGCGAGAGTAACGCCGATGCCACGAGGTTTACTGGGAATGTTTTTTTTTTTAAAGAACGAGCCAGAGACTCTTCGTCGACGCACGCGATGAATCTCGTTAACTATTTCGAGGGTGAGCGAGCCTAAAATAAGGACGGTCTCGAAGGACGCTTCAGAGGGTTCCGTGCAACCCCTGGAGACAGGGAACTAGGGGAAAAGAAGGGCGACCATCGATTTTCCTGCAGGTTTTTCATCGACGATCCTCCAGAATGCACAAAGTTACAAAGTTGCATTCGAAACGATTTAATACTATGCACACGTCGGTAGAAACGGTAAACTCTCGTTACATTGCCACTTTCGTCGCAATATCAGAGGTCGACGCCGTTCTTCCTCGAGCCGTATATTCAAACGACGTTTCACAAATTCTACAAACGAATACCAAAAGTTCCAGAATTATGATCGGCGATGCAAGTCTGCCCAATAAAAAGTTGTTTACGCATAAAACGGATAAAAAGGTAAACTAGTGAAACGGCAAAAAGTAAAGCGTTATAAATAATTAAGCGAAGGTTAACGAAGGAAGTATGTGAAAATAAATATTTGGACCGCAAAGTTAATTTTGCGAATAGTAAAAATCGACGAAAGAGTAAACACCCATCCTCGATAAGTTTCGTCGCTTCGAATCGAGATAAACTCGTCAACTATATGTTGTTAGTTTTATTTCCGAGTTCAACAAATTCTGAAATGTAAACGCGTATCTTCCGCTTTGATCGTGCAAACTCTATTTCGAAAAATTCACCGACAACGTTGAAACAAGATGAAACTCTAAATCTATACGGTGTGTATCTTTGTTTGCAAAATACGAGGAACAAACGTCGTGAGCACGCAAAACACGTGAAATTGGTCGTTTCCGGGGCTCGAAAAGTCGTGGTAACCGAGTGTACCAAGTCTCCCAAGGGCACAAAGGGCCCTTAGGCAGAAAGGAAAACTCGAGGCCACGTCTCCGCCCTCTAAATCGCGGACTTTCGACGGGTAACTGGCAAGAATCCAACGGAAACGTTTACTACGATTCGCGAACCGATTCCGTCTAACAGCGAAACAACCATAAACACAGCTACGAGGCTACAACAACTTTATTTATAACCGGGATTCAAGATAACACGACATTCGTCTTGCCAGTTTTCAAGGCCTTAAATTCGAAAGTCTCTGCATCAAAAATTCCAAATTTGCACTCCGAATTCTTTGAATACCAAATTTCCTAGATCGCAATCAACATTTCTAAATTACAAATTTCAATCGTGAGGTTTTCGAAAGTTATCAGCATAATCGTGGTACAATGAAAGACAGCAGAAAATCCGTCGTTAATGGGCGACGTTTGAACGCGCGACTCGGTTTCCAGGGAAGTGTTTTGCATTTAAAACACGCTCGAAAAGAATGCAAAGAGGAGAGGGTATTTCGAGAAATCGTAATAAAGAAATTCTTCCAGGCTAGTCGGGCTCCTCCGTTTTATCTAGAAACTTTCGGGACGATTCACTGTTCACAATGCGGCCAACGAAGGGACACGAGTGGGCGGACGAAAAGTTTTTTAAGTGCCACGAAAACAATCTCAAAGAGGCTCCGCCGCCATCAAAATCCGCTCGTTCTTCCCTCGTGAAAATACATCGTCGCGCCTAATTAATGTAATCACTGACCTCGTAAAGTGTACAGGTTGCTACGAGACACTACTTACCGCTTGGTCGGGATGCGCGCGATTAAAAATTTATGCGACGTCGCTTTTCCCAATTAACTATTCCTCGGGCTTCGCCGTGGTTCGGAATTTCAGAGAAAAAGTCATTGTGACGAAGCCTGAACAAATACTGCGTGCACCATTCGCGCATTCCGATCGTTTTTCTCTAAATTCCCCTACCGACGCGATTATCGATCAACAGTATTCGATGTTATAATAAAGTAATTAAAAGCGTATGGAAATTTTAAATAATACCACTACTGTACTAGTAACGGAAAGTCCACGAGAGAAATTATGAAATCGTATAACTAATAGAGTTAATTAGGAATGAAAGATTTTCTGAACTTTATGCAAAACGTGATAGCTAGTTCTTTAAATAAATTTTATTCGTTTGTTCTCGGTGAAATCATAATAGCTACTGCGGCACTACTTGTTGAAATTATCAGAAACATTGAGTCATAAATCTCTGTGAATGTATCAAGGCAATTAATATTTTATTCAGATTTGCTCGGAACTTTTCCTCGACTTTTCATATTCAACGAAGAATTTCAATTGTCAGATACGGAGAAGAATATTGAATTCTAGCTCGAGGATATTTCAAATTTCTAGGTATTACTTGTGTATTATTTGAAAGAGTATAAAGCTGAAGATAGCGAACTTTTTCGCTCGGTTATAATGATTTGATCACCCACTGTATTTAAATCGATCGATACGATAGCGTGTGTACACGTACGCTTGCGTTACGGCTAATAGACTCTGCTTCCAAAAGTGAAAGTATCATTGCATTTCACAATGCCTGACTGGTTTTGCTACTCCAAAAATAAAAAGATCCTTTTGTAACGTTGCTGATACGCTCAAAAGCATCTGACAATTATTATACGTAACCCAGTATAGGAAAATAAAATATTTTTTATGTTAGAGGTAATTGGTTGAATTTTATATTCCAAGCATTATATCGCCATTCGTGGTATGCACAAATTATTAAATTTATAAATTACCGAATTGCTGCAAGTCCTCAAATTCCCAAATTTTGAAATATCCAAATTCCCAAATTTCAAAATTTCTAGGTCCCAAAATCCCTAGATCCTCAAATCACTAGATCCCTATATCTCTAAAATCCCTAGATTCCTATATCCCCAAATCCCTATATCCCTAAATGCCTAGATTCCTAAATCCACCAATTCCAATATTCCAAATGCCTAAATACATTGCCAGTATTTGCCAATATAACAAGAGTCGTGCATAGCACAAATTTTATAAAATGTAAAGAAATTGAAAACAGAATGTTCCTAAATCCTATTTTGATGCATTAAAGATCCGACTTCGTCATACCATGGCAGAAGCTTCGAAGACTGAAGCTTCCGAAGTCGAAGTAGATCCACGTTACAGAATTCCATTAAAGCGTTATTTCATCTCTAAGCCGCTTCTAATGCCACGTTTGACGCAAGTCTATCCAGAACACAGACACATCTTGTAGTATTTAAAGACACACTGACGCACACGATCCCGTATCTTTTAAATGTCGTCGGTGGGCGGAGGATGGTAAGTGTCCGCAAGACAGAAAATGGTTTTCGGCACCCACATTTGATACATTAACATGTCTTCCTCTCTTTTTTTTTTTAATTTTTCTTTTTTCTTACGCTCGCGCGCGCGCGTACACGCGCGAAGTCCTATGGACACGTACACGGACACACGACTCCTCTATCTCTCTTCTTTTTTTCCGCCCATTTTCTAAAGCGTGTCGTTGTCTGTTCCACGAGACACAATACACAGACTGTTCGGTGAATCTCACAAAGATAAAACAACCTCTTGAACCACCGCTTATCGCGTCGCATCCAAAGACGCTTTAACACACGCGGTTACACGCGCCTGCTCGTTTCCTCGTTTTGTTTGATGAAACGATAAAAAAGAGAGGGAAATAGAGGGAGGAGGAGAGAAAGACACCCCCCGTTTAAATTTCGAAGCTACACCGCTCCTTTTATTGCCAGAAACACGCCGCGGTGGCAATGACCTCAATCGTGAACAGTAGCAAAATAATGATTGTTGTCGTTTCATTTTTGTATCCTTCTGGCCCATTTCCTTATTAAACGAAGAACATCGTATCGCTGTCACTGGGCTTTCCCAGATCCATACTTTATTTCCGTCCTGTATATAATGGCTCGCTTTAATATTCGAAGTGATTATAATATTATCACATTGTAATTAATACTACAAATGACGTATATAGTATACGGCGATATAGGGAGTGGTTCTGTAACTACAAGCAGTAGCACAACACGTGATAATATAATACAGAAACAATTTATGGCAATATAACGCCATATTGCGCGTGAAGGTACAACGCATGTAATATAAGCGAGGACTGCAAAGCGTATTATGTGCAATACAATGTGTAGAATGCAATACGTCTACGAATATCCTAACGTTTGAATTACGCGATGCGATAGGTTAAATGGGTGGTTTCATGCGATCCACCCTGCAGTGAAATACCCTGTATAATCCAGAACTCGAATAGTTTCTGGCATCAAATGTTATCGAATGTGAACGATAACGGTCAATCCACGTTGCAAAGTGGGCGCGTGCGATTCCCGGTGAAAGCTCGCAAACGCAATGTCGCGAACGCGTGCCGGGGTCGCCATGCAACAACAGATTTACAATTAAAGAAAGTCATGGCGATGGTACGTATTACGGCACGCCACGATTCCCCTCTTGCATGGCTCCTGCACGCCCAAACGGCTCGATAGAATCGAATATTACCGATGTTAATCGCGCTCCTAAAGTAACGGTATACAACTGAACCAAGGTGACGATTGTTCTTTGGAACTCGAACGATATTAGCGTGTTTCTTGTACTATTACTTTCGTCCTTCTTGCGAGATAATTCATTGCCAATATTTAACCACCGAAGTGAAAAACAAGTTCGATTAGTCACGTTCATTCGATGAATAAAAGTATGCGATTGGGTTACTCATTAATAATCTGACATATTTTAACAAACAATTTATTTCATGTTTAATATTGCATCTACGAACGATTTATGAACATCCATAATGCTTCTAATAAAAGAGTCAACATAGTTATTCTAAAAATGAGTAATAAATACAAAATATATCAAATATACCGATATTTCCTGTTTAGCAGATATTTCATAAATAACACATGACAGTGGAATGTCATAAATAACACAAATATCGTATAAAACAAGGGATTACAAAGATGGAACGTAAATTTATACGAAAAACTTATTTCACTTATCTCAAATGTTCGAAATTAGCAAGAACGCGAACTATCGAAACTTGATCATAATTGCAATGATAGGAATTATCGTTCTGTTCGATTCTCGCGAACATTTACCGCTGCCTTCATAATGTAACCACTAGAACGTTCGTTGTAACACGATAATAGTGTCCATTTACAAAACGCGTGTTGTTAAACATGTTAAACGCTTCTACACTGCTTTGTTTTTAATATACAACGCGAACGGCAAATGAGTATACTGTTTATTTCATGCTTTGATAAAAGGATTTGACAGCTGCTTTGGGTATTTCAAAATTGAATAGTTTCAAGGCGCCACCTTTACGCGTTTACGATAAAAAAGAGAAGCAATTTTTACTGTGCTATTGTAATCAACAATCATACGGAAGTAAAATATAAAATAATGATATTGAGTTGTCTATTTAAATTGAATTTCGTCATCGTGAAATATCAGGAACTGATATAATTAATCGTTGTAAACAAATACTATTCAATTGTTACGATAGCTTTGCAAAGCAATGGAACGTTTGAACTCTACATGAACATATAAATTCACCATTTTACATTACTTCATTCACCGTTAAGTATCTTCCCAACAAAAAAACACATATTTCAAGTTCAAGTTATCGGTATTTCTTGTTTGTTGTTCCTCTTACAAGAATCTTCGAAACAACACGACCCTCGATTAAAACGCAAAATTATACAAAATACGACTGAAATTGACAAGAATAAACTTGTTTTATTACTCCGAAACACGATCCTTTTAACTATCTAGAAATTAGCAACAATGCGCAGGTAAAGGTCAATGGCGTTCGTTTGTTTATTATGGTGAGCACCCCGGTAGGTGTATCTGTTCGCATGTCAAACAGCACACACGGCTCTCAGAGCAGCCCCTTTGTATATGAAAAATACAAATTCTTTTTTCTCCACTTACCTGTCTTACAGCAGGATTCCCGGTGTTCTTCGAGTAATCCGCGTTCGGTGGAGAGTATATTCAATTAATCGTACAGCACATTTTAACACACGCCGGGACACACTGTGCGCAGCAAGAGTCAACGAATGCACCACGAGCGGACTGACAGTTACCACGGGCTGTTCATTATTGGAAAATCCGTCTTGCAGGCTGCTCTTGCGCAGCCGGTCCGACACTACCGACTTCCTCCCCACTACTGGTCGACGCCATTTGTACCAACCTTCCTCTCTATAGTATTCGTATCGTTCATGACCGTATTGTAAACACAAGGCGCCCTATTCCTAAATGCGTCATAATATATATTTGATTCAATCGTACGAAAATCTGTATCTACATCATATAATAAATTTCATTTAATATCTTCCTGTCTTGTTATTTCTATATTTATTATTTACTAATCGACTTCAGATAATATAATAATATGAATCCCTTCTTCTCTCTGTTATTGAAATATAGCAATATAGAGATATAAGACAGTAGAGGTTTCAGATATCTAGATCTTCAAGGATTTAGGAATTTGGGGATTTTAAAGATCTAAAAATTTCTTTGATCTAGGGCTTTCAGCGATTTAGAGATTTAGGAATATATGTCTCGATAGAATACACACACATCTATTACGTTTTTCTAGTACAGAGGCTCCAAACATTTTTTATGCCTGGGGCCTTTGGAAACTGAAATCCGTCAGTGATTTGATTACAAATATTACCCGAAAAATTGTCACGATTAAAATATGATTTATAAGAAGTGATAAGATATTTTTGTTGCATATCGTATATGTAAAATTATTGGGAAAAATATTTTTTTTCGAAAGTACTGTTCTTTAAATTTTAATGCGAGAAATCTTTATTGCAGTAACTAAGAGTCATATAAAAAACTGTAGGTCTTAAAATTTATAATTTTTTTTTTAGTTTAGAAACGAGTTTCATAAAAATATATATAATTTATGAAAATCACGAAACTTATCTAAAATTTTAGAAATGGAACACCTATACGGATTGAAAATATGTGATGTAGCATAGCCGTCTGGAAAGTGAGTAGTTTGTGGAAACAGACAACCTCACGGAGGTTGGCTGAATTTTCGCAAAGTGAATTTCACTTGAATATTAAATATTATTTTCCGTAGCTTAGCTGTGGGTGATGAAAGATTTGCGTTTTAGTTAAGTCGCATATCCTGAAGTGGATTAGTTTGAAGTATATTATTTGGTGTTGTTCGATATTCTTTAGAAAAATATACAGCGTATCACAAAAATAAGATATCATGGCGGTACCCACTACCGGTGTAGGTAAGTATTTTATATCTGTTTTATGGATAAAAGATACGAACAACAAATAAACTTTTTGGAAATCATAAAATTCCGCGCAACGTTTAAAATTAATCGCTTATAAAATTTCATGATAAAAATTACACTCACAAAATCATTCGTCCAAATGCAAGATGTATTCTTTCATCCTTTTAGTAAGTTATCACACACAGTATACGTATTTAAAATTAATAGTTAATTTGTCAACTTTCTGTAAATATTGTATAAATCTGAGAATTTGTATGGATTTAAGAGGAAGTTATTAAAATCATAACGAATGGCAGGTTATACTTTATCCAAAAATATAGTCATAACCTGTACTAGCTATACCTTTTCTGATTAATCGCACAATGTCTGAAATTTTATAGAAGATAATTATAATTTTATATTTTTAGTTGTGCCTCGAAACTTTCGTTTATTAGAGGAATTAGAACAAGGTCAGAAAGGTGTAGGCGATGGTACAATCAGTTGGGGCCTGGAAAACGATGATGACATGACTCTTACACATTGGACTGGAATGATAATTGGACCACCTAGAGTAATTTCCTAATTTTTAATTGTATTTAAATTTATTAATTTAACTCTTGAATTTAGTACGTTGATTTAATTGTTTATATATACTTTTGTATTATAATTATTTATATTTACATCTTAATTTTTATGTAATTTCATATTGTGCATATTTAAATACGAGTAGAACAAATTATGGTCATGTATATAGAAATTAAAATGGTATAAATAAAATTGATAATTCTAATCAGTAGTAGATGCAAAAGAATATTAACTAGTTACAAATATTATTACTAATCAAATAAATTATTTAAACATTATATAATACTTTTAGACACCATATGAAAATAGGATGTACAGTTTGAAAATTGATTGTGGCCAGAGATATCCAGATGATGCTCCAAATGTAAGATTTTTAAGCAGGATTAATATGAATTGTATCAATAGTACAACCGGAGCAGTAAGTATCTAGTTCCTTTTTAATTCAATAATAAAGAAACAAACATTTTATGTATCAAACTCTGCAGGTTGATAATCGTAGTGTACCAGTACTTGCAAAGTGGCAACGAGAATACACAATTAAAACAGTTCTTCAAGAGCTACGTCGCTTGATGACACTGAAGGAAAATATGAAATTGTCTCAGCCTCCAGAGGGTAGTACCTTTTAGCCTAACCACATGTAAACACAACATCTCTTCCTTTTTGTGGTTGCATGGGGCAAGATTCAATGAAGGTACCAAACAATATTAAATGGGTGCCGAATAAAGACATATAATAAAAAATAACACCTGTGTAAAAAGCAAAGAAGGTGATTAAGACTATAAAAGTTGAATCAGTGTTTTCAATTTATAGAAGTATTTACTTACAAAATCCATAAAACATTTATTGCTACTTATTATTTCTTGATTTCAGAGCACATTTCATATTATATATTATATTATATATATATATATATATATATAAAATTATTATTTTAATTTTAATACATTATTTAAAAATATGCACGTGCATTTAATTAAGAAAATACTGTTTCAGCTTTTTAAGTTAATACAATTTAAAGCAAAAGTCATATTTTGATTCTTAAAACTGGAAACACAGACTGTGTAATAAAATTAATAATCAGTAAGAACAACTTATGCCTTCAAAGTTTTTTAAATGAAAAACAAACAAAAAAATGCCTGAATAAGTAAATTAGTAAACATTTCAGTTTGTGCATAAGTGCCATTTCATAATCTGTGGAGGTGTCTCAGTAATAACTATTGTAGACCATTCTAAATTTTAATAATTTATATTCTTGTGTGCTCATTTTTATCGAGTCTTGATTTACATTTCCTCTGTTAGTTGTTCTTAAGATTTTAGCAGACAGGTTGTTGAGATCAATCTTTGATGTAATAATGTGCCTTTTTGTGCAAGTAGCATAAAAGTGAGCATGTATCGAGCGTGTTTGGTTGAGACATCATCCAAGAACGGCCTCTTATTCTTATATATATACTTATATATAATATATATATATACTTATATATATATTATACTTATATATATATATAAATATATACAAAAATAGTGTTACGTTACAATTGAATCGTACCAAGTAGTAATTTGATTTATAATAACATATATGGTAAATGGTATAGTGTTGCATCAATGGGTACATCAATATATGAAGCATTAGATTAAATATCTTCAGTTCTCCATTCCACTATTTATGTACTAGAAATATATTTTAAGTTTATTTGGTCACTATTATGCAGTTAATAATACACGTGTATTATTTACTCTTCAGTTCAAGCTTCATAATTGATGTATTAATGAAGTCATACTTAATTTTTAATAAACATCCAAAGTACCATAAATAGCTTTCCAATCATTAGCAAATGAGGTCTATTCTGCTAGTACAATTCTTTCATGAATTGATACTAATTGTACCTTTCCCATTGAGTTGTATACAAAGCGGAACTTTCCCACAATTGTGTTACATTTTAGAGAAAAGAAGAATAACCATAAATTATTTCAAACATAATATAATTTCTGGAAATTTTGTTATCCAAACTGTAGTGATGTTTATCCTTATTTTTAAAGTAAATCCAAACCAAAGTACGAGATTTTTAACACATTTTCACATTTATCATATAATATTATAAAATTCTCAACTACCTGAAATATTATACATACCTGTTCATCAGCTTAGCACTTCAGTATTACACTATAAATCATGTAATAGTGTAATCTAATTCATATTACTAAAAATATTAAATAATTATTATTCCATGTCGATGAAGTCAAGCTTGAAAAAATAAACGGATTTCTTTAGAAATTATCTTTACATTATTACTTGCTATTCCTTGTAGTGTTGATATCTTGGGGAATTTACTTTTTTAAGAATGAATATATACATTTAAATGGGTTTAACAATTTATTTAAACCAGACGATGAAGTCATTGGTTGTAGTTATATGTACAAGGCAATTGATGTGTTTAGTGAACGTCTATTCAGTTTGAGAGCAAGTACGCTTTTAAATGCCGTAACTTCCAAACAAAGTAAAAAACTACATTCCAATATACGAGCCTTACATCGTCAATCACTTTCTTTGAGCTAATCGCTGAATTAATTGTACGTTGAAAGGTTATTACTGCTTTCTTGGTGGTGTGAAAAGTAATTTGGTACTCTTTATAGTTGACCACTTCTGTTTCTTCCAGTAAACTGTTAACACTGTTAATGCCGAAAAGATAATGAGAGCCTGTAAATGAGTAACAATTATATAACATTTGAATCAGTTATAACTACATATGTTTAAATAAATGCGCTTTCTACGTATGTTTTTAACAATTATAAAAAATTACCTTAATAGCTAATCTCTTTCTCTCATCAAATTCAGGATTCGATGTCCACATAAGGAATGTGGTAATATCTTTTGCTATTTGAGAAGCAGTTGCAGGAGTACCATCTTCAAAGTCTACGACTTCGTCGAAAATGACCTAACGTATTTATATAAATTAGAAATAAATTTTTGTGCCACTAAAGAGTTATATATAAATATCTAAGTAACTACATCAACTTACTTGTGCCATACCAATTGCTCCACCAGGGAAGTAAGGATTAAAAGACTGACCTTCTCCCACTTGAACTCCGGCTGGTGCATCGCAATACCCAGTTAATAACGAAAATACGTAATTCTGAAACAAAATATATTCAATTTTTAATAAGAAAATTCATTTCTTCAACTAATATATTTTATATATATATAATTTTTTTTTTTTTGGGAGAGAAAATATGCTCTTAAGTAAAATAAGATACTAAACTTAAAAACATTACTTTACCTCTCCATTGTGCCTTCCATTGACAATAAAGGTAAGATCTGGTGGGTAAGCACCATTGTTGGCTGCTCTTGCAGCTTCTTCATTTGGATATGGAGGTGGAATATAATCAGATAATTTGCCAGGGCGCGTGTAATAATTTCCTTGATCATCAGGACCATCTTTTACCTACATTTATATAAATTTTTGTAGAGATCTTACTAGGTTATACAATATTTAATTCATACCATTATTTTATTACAAACTATATTTTTTTCTTATTTTTGATTTTAAAATATTTACCTCTATTTCTTCTGCAATAGCTTTTGCTTCGTCTTCTGTATGAGTAACACCAACAAGTTCTCTATATGCTACATACTGTAAGCTGTGACAAGCTGAACACACATTTTTGTACACTTCCCAACCTCGTCGCATACTATATAATGAAACATGATGCATATATAATCCATGTTTATGTTATATAATTTTTGTAATGTTTTTGATTACCTTTTATGATCTAGTGAATTAAATAATCCATAAAAGTCCCATTTATAAGTAGGTGCATGGGCTATTAAATCTGAAGCTGTTACAGAACGATCCAAAGCATAAATTAATGCACTAATACCTCCTGCAGTTACTCCCAAACATGTTAACAACTGGAATTGTATAAATTACATAAAATTTTAGTCATAAATATTATGTAGTAATTATTACATGAAATAATTAAAACTTACAATAAATATATGCAAATGTATGTAATGAAAACTAAACTTTATTGGTTGTACATTAGGAATGGATATGGGAAGGACACCTTCAATTCATTAGAAAAATTCACATACCACTTTTCTACCCCTAGACCACTGGTTTGCAGTAGAAAAATTATGCACCTGCTAAATGAAAATTTATGTATTAAAGAATTATAAATCTTAAAACAATGTTTTATTTTTAATATCATAAAAGAAACTGATTAAATTTATAACATTCATTAAAATGACAGATGTTTCTTAGTGTTGAAATGAACAAATTACTTGAAAGCATAAAATGTTAGTAATTATTTTATATTAACGTTATTGTTATTTTTATTGATTTATTATATAAGATATGAATCTCTTCGAATAATGAAAAATTATAACTACTTTCAGTTATAAACTTGGCATTTTACTATTATTCACACAGGTCTTGTGTCTGCTTGACCATGGCAGCATCACAGTTTTCTGTCCTGATATGTATTACATAACATCAAATAGAATATCTCCAAAATCCGATTGAATTTATGACTCTGTTATACAATATATTTAATTAGATTAAAAATAATAACAGATAGCACGAAACTAAACTATCTTCTGAAAAAAATGTCATAGCAGCCGACAAGTTGTACAGTTCGGTAAGAACATTGCCTTATCATTAAGACATCAATATTGTGAGACTAAGATTTCGACAAAGTATGTTATTTCCGTAATAAAAAATTAAATATATTTCGCAATGAATAACAATTTCAAAATACATACCTGACTGAATAATGGTCCATAATTTGATTTTAAAAGACCAGATTTACAAATTCGACCCAATGAAGCCGCCATGTTGGCCGAAAGTGTAATGTACAATGACTATTAGTCGATTACACGCCTGTGCAATAAATTTTTAAGTGGCAGTAAAACAATCACCATTTATATTAATCAAATTGTTCTATTCATTATATGTACATTTTTAAATCGTACGCACGAGATCCTAAAGGGGTAAGACTAGGAGAGCGAATACTTACACAACTTTCAAGTCCCTAAGTCTACTTTAATCAAGGATACCAATATTGCAAGATTGAATTTTAAAAGAATTGTACTTTCATTGACACATGCTGTCCATACTCTGTATGTTTTTGATCACATAAATATCAATGAATGTACAGTATTTTTAATTATTAAACAAGAACATTATTTAACTTAAATTTATATGTCACCCGAAACATAAATTTCAAGTTTATACGGTACGTAATGCTTTACTGGAAAACGTATAATTTATGATAATATATATATTCATCGTAGTATCTTGTTGCTATATATATTGAATATGTTTTATATATTTTTAACATTATTACATTTAAATTTATAAACTATTCTGAATGTATGGCAAACGCGGCGCATGCGTAATTTCTGTTGGTAGACTTGATAGTTTGCTGTCGACCATTGGTGTCAGCTGGTGGTTTCGTCAGATGATATCGTGAATCCTGTAATATCACATCGATCACCGTGCGGAAGAAATATATTCAAGATGAGCGGAGGAATGCCTGAGTTGGGCTCGAAGATTAGTTTAATATCGAAAGCGGATATTCGTTATGAAGGCCGGCTTTTTACTGTTGATCCTCAAGAATGCACAATTGCTCTAGCTAATGGTGAGTCTCAAATCAAGATGGATACCAAAATCAGTTTTGCCGCTGCTCCGTTTCCCGGTTATTTTGTTGTAATAACCACTATCCTTCATCGTCGATTATCTTCTTACATTTGCATCGTATGCTTTGTTAGTACATCATTTTCATGAAAATTCGACAATTTCTCTATACAGTATTCAAAATACTTTCGAAATCATAGGTACTTGGATTCGTCCGGTAAAGCTTTGATACAAAACAACCGGGGTCACCCGTCACCTATAACGGATGTATTGTGCATTATTCATAATTTAAATCTGTTTCTGAGTATATTGTTAGATCTAACGTATTCTGAAGTCCAATATATTTGTTAAGAATTTATATAATATACCTGAATTTTATATTGAGCACAAAACTGTAGCGAGGAAAACAGATGTGTACAACCTAACACTTAATTAGATAGTATTATATTTCTATTTTATACTACTTATTAAAGAAATGATTTGAATTTCATCAGAATTTTAGATAAATAATTATTTCATTTTCTCATATTTTCCATATAGCATAATATGTTTAACTTTTTAAAACACTTTTGAACCAAAGCAAAAGAATGAAGTTTAAATTGTAGACAGTAATTAATTATTTAAATATTTCCAGTGATAATGTGACTGGCATTGATTGCGATCAGTTGGATTGTTTGAAAGCCATTCCTTACATCCACCATTGTGTGAAATGTTTGTGTATTATACTTACCATGTTTATGTCACTTGTCCTTTTTTTTTTCTACACACATTACGAAACTGTTATAATGAATCGTTAAATTTGAATTTTGTACCATTATATATGAAGCCTGTTTCTGTTATCGGAAAAGCAATTTTATATTTTATTCAATTTAATAATTTATTTCATATTAAATAATGTACATCTTAATTTTATAATGTTTTTGTACATTATGAATATAAATTAGAAAAATGTTAAATTATTTTTGCAAACAGTTAAAATATAAGTACATCTTGACATTGAAATCTAGATAATCTATTTTTGAAATATGTAATAAATCAATTTTTTTAAATAATATAGTACGTTCCTTTGGAACTGAGGATCGGGAGACACAACTTCCAGTGGCACCACAGAATCAAGTGTATGAATATATCTTATTCCGTGGTTCAGATATTAAAGATATCCGAGTTGTGAACAATGTTAGTTCTATTCCAAATGATCCAGCTATTGTACAGGTAAGTGTATATGTAATTTTACTTTTGTTAGAGCTATTAATATCCATTATAAAAGATATGTTTAAAAACACAATTTAGTGTCACCTGTAATTATGACTACTAAATTCTTGGTTATTTATAGATGACGGTGCAACCGTCTATGAGCCAGCAGTCATACCAGCCTCAACCTAGTTATGCTCATCCAATGATGGGTCCAATGGGTGGCCAATATGGGACACCCTATGGCATGACAATGGGTACTATGGGACCTGTAATGGGAATGCCAACGTCTGCTAGAGATCCACGCGGACCAATAAATAAACAGCCAAGTGAGTTGAGCTTGGGCTCTGCTGAACCCAATGCCATCTCTATCCCAAACTCACTACCGATGGCCAATGTCGACCCATTACCAAAAGACCAATCTCTGGAAGATGGTAAACTGTTTTTGCTATGAACTTTTCCTTGCCAGTGGCATGCTTACTGCTTCTTCTTTGGTAATGCTAATAAGCTTGCTTTTTCTGCTTTTTTCTTGTAACTGCCTGTAACTGTCTACTTATATTATAAACAATTTTTAATATATTTATTTAACTTTAATTTCCATTTTATAGTAACAAATATTTCTATATATATATAATACATTTTTTTATTAACAATAACATGCTTTCATATAATCTGCTTTTACTGTTAACATTTATTTTCTTAAACTAATAATTTATCTATATCTGTCGACTTCTGTTTGTTCAAATGCTCGCAATTAATTTTGTTAAAATCAATGTGTATACATAATATTGATGTTTCTTTATCTAACATCAGTGATAAGATATCGTTTAAGTTAAAATGTTCATTCAGTATTTGTTTTAAAACGAATGTTGTAAGATAATTATGAAATTATATAACAGTTATTTATTTTTTTCATAATTAGTTTATATATTACATGAGTCTCACATATTATCAATTATTTCCAACATTTTATTTATTTTAGTTTGTGCATGAAACTTTTTCTCGTACGTTTTATTTAATATTTTTATTCTAAATGTGCATCTGAATTTTATTTAAACAAATTGAGAAGCATTTTGCATTAGTAAGTAACATAATAGCAAGAACAGTTGAAATATTATATAGAAATCATCTTTTAAGATTAATTTTAAACCTAGTACTTCCATAACCATTCGCTTAGAGCTGGAATTGAGGACTAGTATCATATACATCGCGTTAAATATTTCAGTACTTATTCAGCGTTTGGCCTTAAAATCGTCATTACATGTAGTAAAATACTAGATATATGATGACTTATTTTATCTTACAGGTGTATTAGATCTTATTAGCGGAGGTTCACGATCAACAACTCCAACTTCCTCGTTACTAACACGCAAAAGTCCAACCATAGATCAGGGTATTCAAGTAGGCATTCAGCAGCAACAAAAACAACAACCCGGCGGTGTTGGTAAACTTGGCGATAAGACGAACATGAGAACTATTCAACCTGTTCGACGTGATCATGATAGGTAAGTAGTAGGGAGATTTAAAAATTATGGACGCAAGGTTTTCACAAATTGTTTCTCCGCATGAATGTTATAGTTAATATACGAAAAAGAACAAAAAGATTCATGAGCGTCAAAACATTTCAATAGTCGAAATTTTTAACCTACCCTAGTAAATATGATAAAATATTAATCTCTTTTTAATATGCAAAATGTCGGAAAGAAAATGTTGTTTAAAATGCATTTATGTGTTTGTTTCGATGATAGTGGTAATAAAACAGGAGGATCCGTGCCTCAATACGATGGAAAGCGTGATTCGATGAAGCAAGATAGTCAGTTACAAGGTCAAGGTACCCACAACCAAGGAGGTCGAGGGAACCGTGGTGGATGGATGAATCGTGGAAATATGCGAGGTAGAGGGAGAGGTCGTGGTGGCTTTAGAAATCAACCTGGCAATACTGGAGCCAAACCGAAGAATACATTGAAATTCGATAACGATTACGACTTCGAACAGGCCAATACTGAATTCGAAGAGTTAAGGTACATATTTATATATATATATATGTTTTTTTTATGCATGGTTAGTGCCGGATTCATTTCATGTACATTTGAAATGATAAACGTGGATACCATGCAAAATCAATGTTATGTGTTTTTAAAGTGATACATGATTACATCGTGTTTTACTTACGCAACGCATCAACAAACGATAACGTAATCTCAACCAATATGTTCGAGTTAAGTAGAAGCACCACTGATTTTTGTCGTCGTAAATAATAGATCGCAGTTGGCAAAGACGAAGATTGATTCTGGTGCTGATAATGAGAAGAAAGATGATAGTGGCAATGAGACTGGAGCGGGCGAAGGAGAACCTGAAGAAGAACCTGAAATTGTGCATTATGATAAGTCCAAATCATTTTTCGATAACATTAGCTGTGAGGCTGTTGAAAGGAGTAAAGGGTAAGTTGAGAAATTGATAATTTAGTAAGAAAAAAGAAAGACAATAAGCATATAAAATTTGGTATTTACAAAATATTATAGACGGTTCCAACGTACGGATTGGAGGACAGAACGTAAACTGAACTCTGAAACGTTTGGTGTTGCGTCAACGAGACGCGGTGGTTTTCGCGGACATGGGTACTATAATCGTGGAATGGGAGGCATGTATCGAGGTGGTGGTGGTGCTGGTGGTTCTGGTTTCCGAGGTGGTTACAGAGGTTCCAGAGGCGGCAACCGTAAACCTGCTAACCAGCAGCAACAAAACAATCCTGGCACTCAAAATCGCACGACCAACGAACAATCAACTACTCAATCGCAGCAGAATAGCCGCGTTGTATCTTACTGAATGAACAACGCCCTACTATATAAATAAGTATTCACTTTAGGATTAAGATTTTTACAATACATGCTCTGCCTTTACGGACTGATTTGAATTCGAGTGTAAAAATGGATTCAACGGGTTAACAAGCGAAGGTAAAGGTAAAAAAAAAAGAAACGGAAGGTTCTTAGAGAGAACTTTATCGAGAGGATTTTCTATTGTCACGCAGGAATAACGTAGGAAACTGATCAAAGCTTCGTAAGTCCTGCGTTTAGAATTTCTCGACAAATAAATGCGAATCTTATTGTTATGAATAGTTAAGTTTCGAAAAAGAAAGAAACTCGATATTCAGAGCTATCATGTCCTACGAGTTAAGAAAACGTCAAATGCTTATGAGTGTAATAAGTATAATGGGTGTAATAAGTATAATGAGTGTAATAAATAATACACGCCGGACGGTAGATTGTTTCAAACAACGTACACAAAAGTAATAAGTTTTAAATTTTCAGTTACACTTTGTTTGAACACTGTTAACTCGACAAGCATGCAATTATGAGGGTAAGAGAACAATAAGAATCTCAAGGAAACTTTTCTAATACAACGTGAACGCAGCGTTTATAAAACAAATGGGTAGCATAAAAACGATTTCGAAGAAAGATAAAAGTGACTAATTACTTTTCCATGTTGCATGTGTGTTACTCTAGCGAAACGAGACACATGGGGCACTATTGTTGATTAAAGCTTTTCACGGGTGAATGAAAGAAATTAGTAGGGAAGAACAAAATAAAAAAAAAGTAAAACGGAACATGCGTACAATCGCAGACTAGAGGTAGGACAATATATTATGGTTATTTTGAACAGTCAACTTTATTTATTTAAGATAATGACCGTGTATGCGAACTATGGTGAAATAATTATTTTACTCACGTATCTACTAGGGGGTTTTGATTTTCGAACAGGGGCATCCAATTGTTCCTTGTGAAGATACAGAAAAAAAAAACAAACAAAAAGATTGATTTTGTATATTTCATAGGAACACGCGCACGGAAGCCGAATCGTACATCGATATTGACCATTAATTATTTTTTTTTCTTTTTTTTTGAAGTATTGAACGTGGTATGCTAGTGAAAGAGAAAATGGGAGCGCGAATGCCTTCTCGTGGTTCGACTGCGTTTAATAATTCTGACTTTCTATTGAAAATAAAAATTAAGAAACCTTTTTGGTGTACGAGGACGCTGTACGTAAATTGCAGGTAGCGTTACGAGAGTAAGACTCTAAAAGCATGATAATGTCCTTAAAGATATAAGACGCAAAAGGAAAGGCAGAATAGGTATATTATTTGCGACTGTTATTTTCTTATGGTTCATATGAAATCCTAAACGTATACAGATATATACATTACATTAACATGAGATTTAGTTACGTGTAAGTCCAATAAAAAAAAAAATGAAGAAAACCTCCATAAGCTAACAGTAAAGTTGCAAAAAAAATATAAATCATATATGAATAAAGATAAGTAAAATAGAAAGGAATATGGGGGAAAAGAAGAAATATAACTTTTAAGTTTTATGCATTGTGTAAAGAAAGCACACGGTGTATGCGGTTTTCCGATAATAAATTTTTGTTTTGTACAACGGATATTGTGATTCCCAATGCTGAATAATATTGAAATAATAAAATAACGTTTGTTGTATACTCTTTACGCCCACCAATTGCTTTTGCGAACAAAAACAAAGAAAGGGAAAAGCATCCGTCAATTATCAATATATAAATTGTTCTTGTAAATTGCCGATGCCTCGAGCATAAAAAAAAGGTTCAAAGGAAATAAAACGAGACTTGATCGAATAAGAAAAGTCATATCATTATTATCAACTTAAATGCTAAGTAAAATTACAAAAAGAAATAAAAAGTAGAATATGGTGGCGTTCATTTATGTACAAAAATGCGATGCGTGGTGTACGCGTGTGTATAAATACTTAACATTGTATCAATGACTGAGAAGAAAAATCAAGCAAAGCGCAGCTTGAACCTTTCATTTTTCCTCAACCTCTTCTAAGGTTTGCTCGAACAAACCCGAGAGTCTTTCTCGATATCCCTCGACAACTTTTCCAATTCCCTTCACTGTTCACCGGGGCAGTGATGGGCAATTTCGAGCAGGAGGTTTATGATCATATGATTGGCGTGCACTTATGAGCAACGATGAGAATATACAGTAAACTCTTATTATATTGTCACGGATAGGGCTATCGTGAGTTCTATATACAATACAGTTAGCGATTCTTTTATGGAGTATGTTTGTAAATTTGTAAACTTGAAAGGTTGCAAATTAAAAAATTATGAAATATGAAAACTTTCAGCATCTCGATGTACACAATAGCCTGTCTAAACAATTTGCGCAGTTGTAATATAAATGATGGCAATGTAGCTGTAGTTTACTGTATTCTGTTAAACGCGAAGTGATGAATTCGGTATCGTACACCTCATCGCTGCAAAACCGTGCATGTTGCCCGCCAGCACTGCGGCGATCTGTCCATCACTGCAACAGGCGACAGCGACTTCAACGCGCAGCGATCCGAATCATTCGATGATTCTTGAAGAAGTCAGAAGATCACGCTCGAAGAGGTCACATTCTCGTGTCAGGCGCAACTCATCAGACCTGTCCGCGTGTTGTCGCAGACCTCTCTTATCGGACGACCTCTCGTCGTCACTTTGGTCTCAACCAGCGTGAAATTGTTCTTGTAAGTGCGGCGCAAAGTACGAGGATTCGGTACGTAAACTTCGTACGGACTTCGCCCATTCTCGATCACCCATATGCTACCGGATTCACCGATCCTCAGTATCGACATCAAACCTTGAGCCACTACGTACGGTCTGCAACGAATCAGTAATAACTACTTTTTCATCGCCGAACAGCGAGCACGAAGAGAAGATAAACTTACGTTTGTATGGACAACTGTTCGAGGTTTTTCACGAAATCTGCCTTCATTACTCGGGAGAGCAACTTGTTCGGACTGTCCACTGTCAGGGCGGTCTCCGTTAGCCCTGGGCATAACGTTATCACTCGGATACCGGTCTTCTCGTATTCATAAGATTCCTGGTACATATTGAAATTCGGTTCTGTTAGATGTACTCTTTTTGTTAAGTTGTATTTTGTAGAACGCAGCGGCGTGCACCGAATCGAATTTGGAAATTTGAAAGTTTAGGAATTTAAAAATTAAGCAAATTTTAAGTTCAGAAATTTCGGATATTTAAGGTTGTAGAAGTCACACGATTTTTAATTTAGATATTTGGAGAATTGGAAATTTCGAAGTATAGAAACTTCTTGCAAATTTTCAAATTTTCAAATTTGGGAATCTAGAAACGTAGATACCCAGTTCAATGAATATTCCTTTTATTACTTTGGGTAGTGTGTTATTAATAACTTGTATTGTTTAATATTTACTATAACTATTATTACAGCAAGTAATCTTACCGCGAGAGATTGCGAAAGACCGATGATGGCGTGCTTGGTAGCCGTGTAAACCGGAAGTTGAGCTGTGCATCTGATGTCAATATGCTGGCTAACGTTCACCAACGTTCCACCGTGTCCAAGTTCGTTTCTGTTTAAGTATTTCATGGCGAGTAATGCGGTAGAAACCATGCCTCCCTAAAATCATTGTAAAATAATTTCGTAAATATAAAGAAAGAAGAATAAAAGCACAAATTTCTTTTTTCACTCACAATGTTCACCGCGATTTCCTTCTCCCATCTTCGTTCGTCCAAAATACCAGCATTATTGATAACGACATCGATATCGTTCATTAATTTTACTGCTTCTTCGAAAGCCTCTGCAAAATTAAGATTGATAAGAACATGAAAACAGGTAGACATGTGTCTCGAGAAACGATAATAACCCCTCTTTTCGGGAATAATCAAAATATTTACATTTTTCTTAGTTCGGGGTCCAGACATTGACTTTTATTATCAATTTATGAATATTACTCATTGATGTATTTACAAAGCAGCCTTCCAGTCGCATACATTAACAATTTTAGTTATTGTAATATATGAGAGATTTAGAAATTTCAAATTGATATATTTTCAAGTTTAGAAATTATAAATTAGCTACTTTCAAGCTACCCTCTTCTCGAAAGCATACTAATCTAGATTCTAAGTACGTAGCAAAGTTAGGGAACGTAACACACTCGGATGAAACCCACATTTACACCAACGACCAATTCAAACTTTCACCAACCCAATAATTCTGACAGTTTATTTGACACTCACCACTTAGCTGTTTGTAATTAGACACGTCAGCGTGTATAAAGTGAACTTTCTTCTCTCCACAGGACTTTTCGACAGTTATTTCCACCTTTCTCCCAGCGTCTACGTCGATGTCCAGTATAGTTACTTTCTAAAGGTCATAAAGAGTATAACAAATGATGAAACTATCGCACGAGTTTGATAACGAGTGTGAAATTTACATAATGTACAGAAAGTACTCACGTTGGCGCCATGTTTCAGGAAGTGGTTCATGAAAGCATATCCCAATCCTGAGGCTCCACCGGTGATGAGGACGTTCTTTCCTGAAACCAGTCCATTTATCGCCTCTATTTCTTTTGCTTTCTCAGACGCGGAAGAACGTCTGCTTCTGTTGTTATTATTCTCTGTAAGATTCGGACATTTTACGCTTGTAACGTTCGCTTAATTGTACAATCTTTAACGCACTGTCATATGTGTTTTTTTGATCTTAAAATTGCACAGAATTATGTAATAGCACTATCTTTCGCGGTTTTTCTGCGCCAGCGTTATCGGCAACGTTTATTATACGTATTTCGAAAACTGTGTTATTCATTTTAGCGTGGACTACGTGTTGGTACACGTGGAATTAGTGGTGAAGCACGATAGAAATCTGGAGAATTTTGTGTTAGTGTTGTGTAATTTTTAAAAACGGAATCTTTGAATTTTGTATATTTTCAGAATTTGGGGCTTCAGTTTTGACACTTTGTGCTTTAAGATTTTTGGAATTTTTGAAGTTTAAAATCTTAGGATATTGGAATTTTGAAACTTTGGTACTTTGGAATTTTAGGACTTTGCATATTTGGAATATTATTTATTTCGGAAGTGTGGAACATTCAGATTTCGTGATATTGTAATTTTCGAGTTTCCAATTTTGAAACTTTGAAATTGTGGGACTGAAATTTTAGAACTTCGAGATGTCAGAATTTTTTAAATTGAGGTGTTTTCAACACTGGTTCGATCCACATTAGAAAGTCCTAATTTAGAAAATAAATTTAGTTATAAAACTAATGTAAATGAATAAAATTTCTATTATCACTGCCTTAACTGTCCATCGTTCAAAGTAGATAAAAAGATCACCACCCGAAGTAAATAAACAGATCTCAAGCTCCCAAATAGAATTTGAAGTTACAATGTATCATTGAAAGAACCACGTGTTTGTAAGAAAAGCTCATTGTCTACCAAACAGTACACTTATTAAACAAAGTATATATTTCATCGATCAAAAGATCGTCCAGGTTATTTTTGATCAACAGAGCACGTTCGAACGTACCCATTTTTTCTCCGGAAGTCGCAAAAGAGAGTTGCAAGGAAGCGTGTGAAAATAATAAAAGCTCGAGATGAGAGATCACGAGAAGTCAACGGCGTACTGAAGCTTGCTCGGTCTTTGACGATGGTATTTATAGTCGTTTGAAGCGTCGTTGTGACGATTCCTGGTTACGTTGATGCAGACGCGACGCGTCTTCAATTTTTATCGCGAGACAGCAGGGCTGGATTAACCATTAAACGAAATCACCACGTGCTCTGTATGCTCAAAGAATGGACATGTTTACCAATTCAGAATTTATCGAATAGGTCTAACATTTTCAGAATGATAAGGTACCGCTGTTTTTAATTTTTGGAACTTTAAGTTGCAGTGTTCTTAAATTTCAATTTCCTGAAGTTTTAAGGTTTCAGTATTCTAAAGTTCAAAAGTTAACTTTCAAATATCAGAAATTCTAAGTATCCTGAAATACTAAATTTCTAAAGTTCCAACGCCCAAAGTTCTATCACGAAAATTTTAACTTGAGAAATACTAAAATTCCAAATCTTCAAAGTGAGAATTTCAAGTCACCAAAGTCCCAACGTTCCGAATTTCCAAAATCCTAAAATTCCTAACGTTCCAAAGTTTCAATGTCCCAAAATTCTAAATTTGCAAAGTTCTAAAATTTCAAATTTCCAAATCTTCAGTCTCCAAATCTGCAAAGTCCAAAATCTCATTTTAAAACACCTAACATCCCAAGTTCCCATATTTCCTACACTCCCATTTCGAACAATAATATTCTGTCTTATATTTTGAATGAAATATACATGAATATACTAAAATTATATAATTGTGTGGGAGCCTTAAAGGTGTTAATGCGTCCCTGGTAGCAGCATCGTAAGGTGGACGATGGACCAGGGAACGAGGCGTTTTTCTCTCCACCCCTCTGCATTTCCAGGATAGGCGAATAAGAACAGTCGTCTCGAACAGACGATAACGTCTCTAATTAACCCCTTCCCGCCCAGACCAATTAATTCCGCCGGTTTCGTATCACGTTTACTCTGTCAGCTCGATAAACTCGATATATCGTTCCAAAAAGAAATTCAACGTATCGCGGTGAGTCTTCGCGGTGACGTCTGTTCTTCCGATAAATCGTAATTAAACTTCTGTCGATAATTGCTGTCCGATGACAAACTTGTAATTATCCCGTCTTGTATGTGCAATTTTCATTTTGACTTTCTTCAGGTGAGGATATAGACGAAAGATCGATCGATTTTACTGAATCGATTCTCCACGTTGACGATCAAATTTTTTAATCGAACGTGATTGTTGAATGAACTGTAGTAACAAAGCTTGTTTGTCGATTATTTCGAGACGTTCTTGAAAAGTGTTTCTAGGAATCCTGAAAGATAGGTGATTTATTTGCTGACGCGAAATATTTAAATATGTTTGTAAGAAAAATTAATCTTTGAACCGTTTATTACAACGTAGAACAACCAGTAATAAATTAATGAATTATCGAAAAGTTCAGCAAACTTCAATTTTCTTCTACACTATACTTTCCTATACAGTATCCCCATAGCAAACAAACGTAGAAAATTATACAAACGTAAAATTCTTCGAAAATTCATAGAACACTTATTTTTTAGGAAATACGAAGAAGTCGGTGTTCCGAGTAACACGCGAAACCCATCGCACGAGCAAATTTCCACAAAGTGAAAATGGTCAAGGCCGCTCTATCGAGATGGGTCAACGTAACACGCCACGTTATCGATGCACGATTGACTAATAAGCATTACGTAGCACTTGTCCTGGAAGAGCAACGACCGTGCAATAAAAATGCAATAACCAGAGATGTTCAACATTAGTTATTCCCACGAGTTACTGCGTCGAAATTAACGAGATATGGCTGTCCGCTCACTTTCCTTGACTCATCTCTGCTGATCTCAGCGTTCGAGGAAAGAGTCGATAGCAAAGGACACGCCAGTGCGTGAACTGGTCAGTATTTTTTAATAGACGGAGATAGTAAAATGTTGTTGCATTCGGTGATACGAATCTTCTCGCATTGGAGTAACTGTGACGTGTCAATTTCTATTATTATACATTTTTTCTTTCGTGACGCATCAACGTTATACTATTCCATGATGAAATTTTATTTCAGTGAGGCAATAATTTTATGGTAATAGGGGTTAATTAAGGATGTGGGGGTTTGGGGATATAGGGATGTGGATATGGGGATTTGAGGGTAGAGGTTTTGGGGTTTAGAGATTTGGGGATATAGAGATTCGGGGTTGTAGGAATTTGGGGATGTAGGGATTCGGGAATATAGGGATTCGGGGTTGTAGGAATTTGGGGATATAAGGATTCGGGACTATAGGGGTTTGAGGACGTGTGAATTTGGGGATGTAGGGATCCGGCCATGTTGAGATTCGGGAATATAGGGATTCAGGTCGTAGGGATTCGGCGACGTGGAAATATGGGACGTAGGGATTTGGAACTATAGGGATTCGGGGATATAGAAATTTGGGAACGTAGGGATTTGGAAACGTGGAAATTTGGGACGTAGGGATTCGGGGATGTAGGAATTCGACGACATAGGGATTTGGGGATGTAGGAATTCGACATAGTAGGTATTCGAAGACATAGTGATTCGGGGGATTAGAGATTCAGATATGTAGAGATTTGACATAGTAATCTAGAAAATATTAGAGTTCCAAATTCTTAAATTTTCAACCCCCAAATTCCCAAAGATCCTAAATTCTCAAAATTGTCACCCTACCAAAAATACTTGATCGTCCCCAACCTCCCTAAATTTACAAATTCCACATTTTGCAAATTCTGCAATTTTCAAACGCACTATAAATATTCTTTCGATAAGAAATTATGTCTCGCGGAGAAATGGGGTGCGTGCAACGAAAGACGCCTGGCGCAACCCCTCGCCGCTTATCATCATTATTTATTGTTCCCTTTTCACCGCAAAAATATCAAGCCAATGGTTTCTCAGCTAACGATCACGAACAAACAGCATCGGGAAACATAATTTACGTCGAGTCGTGTGGCGCACTGGCACGATAAAGAATCGACGTACGCGCAGCTCGTGCTCCGAGCTGTGTTATCAAAGAAAAAGTGCATTTAATGTGTCCGTCTTGGCGAGTTCGCGATAAATCGTCGGGAAATCACGCGTTTGAAACTCCTTGAAACCGGTAAGAATCGGCTCGCGTTGAACTTTACTCCGACGATCGATCGGCAAAGTGGAAGCAACGCGTGCAGGATTCTCTGTTTTTCTTTTTTCCTGTCTTTCTTTTTGCCGATTTCTTTGTAACGTCGCGGAGAAATGCGTTCACGATATGTATCGATTTCTTGAACGATCGATTCGTAATAATTTGACTATTGATCGGATGAAGATTGAGAATGGCAAGATATCGTGCGTTGAAGATAAAATTTCTTTACTTTCTTGTGTGAAAATATGAAAATTGAAAAAAATGTTTATTTGAGAATATTAAATTGATTTGTGTTAGAAAGTATTTGGAAGACGTTTCAATTAATTTCAATTATTCAATTAATAATATTACTGAAAATAATAAATTGAGGTGCATCAAAAATAATGAAGTATTCAAGGAAATCTAATCTGTACAATTATAAGAAGATTAAAGAAAATCTTTCGACAATAATAAACTGATAATTACAAAGCAGATAATGGGTTTATGATTACTGTATTTATGAATGATAAGTATTTCGAGCTCTATATTTTCATTGAAAATTAATTATAGGAATGAAACACAATTACGCGATTATGTTTTAATAAAGCTAAAGATTGCTAACAAACAAAAAATTATTGAAAAATCTGAGACTTTATAATTGATAATATTTCCTCATTGACGTAAAGGATGTTATAGTGTTAAGGAAAGTATAATTAAAATTGTTTAAGTCAATTCATTTATCAATTGCGTTTATTCACTTTTGTTTGACAGCTTGCAAGGCTTCTTAACAGCAATCTGTTCGTTTGTGATGTCGACAATTATGATTCTGTACTTATCACATATTTAAAAATAAATTTTACAATACAGTATTCGTATCTTCTTGTACGTTTTTGTACTAATCTAATTTGAAAGTTTAATCTAATACGAAGATAATATTTACTCAACTAATAAAAGTAGGAATAAGAGTAATTTTATAGGGGTAACTGAAATAAAATAATAAAATAAAAATATTTTCTGTTGTGTAATTAAAATGTAGTACAGTAAAATAATTATTTTACTGGCAGATCTTCAATCATAAATTTTATTTTAAAAACTGTGGAAAATGATAGTAAATGACTTGGTACTAATTTTACAAATAGAACAAGAATCTTTTAGCAAATATGAAAAAAGTTACTCTAAAATATTTACTAAATATAAAAATATCAAGTGCATTGAATTTTGATTAATATTCTTAATCGAACAAGATCCAATGTTTGACTTTAAAACATACCACCTAAAAAGTAAATATATCAGAATGTTACAAAAATCAGTCTTCTTCCATTTCGTGTTAACAAACAATCATTAAGAACGAAAGAAATTTCGTGCTAATCATACGTTTCAGAACAGTAGAATTTATCTTCGAAAAGTAAAAAAGCTATCATGCACCCATAGATGCGCATTTCCACGCGATAAATGTATATTTTTTCCCCTGCTCGTCATTCTCGATTCACGTCGATTTCTCGGTCGATTGTGAACGGGATGTTACCGGGTTATCGTTAACCCGGCCTGATTATGCGAGGCTTTGTGCACGTACCGCGTCGTTTTGCGACGAACTATCTCGAACGTGATTCTTTATTACATCGTCCTCATACTATCATTTGCGAATATTAGGGTGTTGCATACGAAATATCAGGTTCCATATAAAAGTACCTCCAAATAACTTTTATATCATATCAATTTACAGATTACAGTTTAATGAAAATACGAGTCGTTCATCAATGTTTTAAATATAAAATGGCCGATTACAACTAAAAGTAACCAATTTTAAAACGTATAAAGTCTAGTACGATTTCATAACATAAAAGTATTGCCAAATATGTATCATATCAGTTCCAAGTTTCAAGTTTAATAAAAACTATAAGTCGTTTACTAATATTCTAAAAACAAAATGACTGATTCTTACAGCAAACAATGAACGATTTCAAAACCTGTACACTCAAACTTAATTTAATGACATAAAATAACACTTGTATCATTCTAATTTAAATCTGAGTTTGCTGAAAATAACGTATGTCATTTTGAGTATAAAATGGACTACTAGTGACAGTAATATTGAAACTATAAAATAATTTTTCACATAAGAAATAATTCAATTTCCCACAAGAATTAAGATAAGAATTTTTCAAATGACACATGTATCACGTCAATTTATAGCTTAGGATTTGTTTTTTATTCCCACGCATAGAATTAACGTCTCTATTTGTATACGTTAGGAAACGTGGACAAGAATTTTTGTTTTCTTCTTCAATCTCTTGATAAATGATAGGAATCAAAGTTCAGACGACCCATGTCCATTTCGTTCAGTCAAGTCTTCGTTGGTCCCTGATATGGTGGCGTCGAGGCATTTTAAAAACATTTTTTTGCTTCTTCGAGATCGCAGGGTTCCACGTAATCCACCCAACGAGCTTTAATCGCGTAATCGAAAGTTTGCTGGAGATACAAAAAAAAGTTAAACATGTCATTCTTCGTTTTATACGAAATCGATAAGAAATTCCAATCAGAATCCGGCTTTTATTTCGACCGAGTAAAAATCAATTCTGATTAAATAAAAATTTTATGCAAAATGTGCTCCGAGTTTTGATTGATCAAAACAGTTGTGCTAAAAGTAAAAATAAAATTGATTTTTTAAGTGATTGTGGACATAATACTTTGTGGACGTTGAAACTAGTAATAAAGTGTTCTCACCAATTAAGTGTTCAAATCATCCACAAGTTTATAAAACGTTATTTTCATTGGCACAGTAAAAATGGACGCTTATTGTCAGACATACCGAATATTACCGCTAGTAGATGACGAAGCGTCTCGAACAATGATGACTTTATCAATATTGTGACTTCAAATAGTTCTAGTAGTTTGTAATTAAGTATAACATTCAAGATATACATTGTTTGTCGTGTCACCCATCCGTAGGAAGATATCGGTTTCCGGCGACTGTGTACGCTAGTTTATCTTCAATATGTTTACAAGGAGGTTGATAGTTACGTTTAATAAACGTTCTTTGAACTCGTTGAATAATAGACGATTTCAAGTTTCTTACATTCCTAAATTCCTACACCCCATATCTCTATGACCCCATAACCCTATGTCCCTAGATTTCTACATCCCTACATCCTTGCACCTTCTCTTATATTCCTAGCATCATTAAAATTAGAAACACATGGGAACGATTGAAATAAAACAATGTAATATTTTCTATTTGCAACAGTATAAAATATTTTATTTACAAAATTTAACAATCATTCCTTATTAAGGTTTTATCAATAAAATTTCAAAATAACAAACAATAAAAATAAATTTTATTTATCAATCGATTAAATATAAACGAATCTCATTGATTCTATAACAGTTCGGATTATATCGAATCAGTATTACAAGCAATCGTGTTAATACTGAAACTCTATTGACAGGCTTTCGGATTTACTTTATCTTAATCTCGTTCTCGTCAGTTTTCAACAAAGGATCGTCGGGTTTCTGAGGCAGACTGTCGGGCAATTGGATTTCGTAAACCGGTTTTCCATCCTCGCTAATCCAAACGCTTCCATTTTGTGCACACCTGATCACGTAGATCAATCCGTGTGCGATACTGTCCACTCTGAAACAACAATACGAGATAAGAGTTTCTGAAATTGTTCAGCGTGAGCGATTATTGGAGTACCTTCTGTAATATCTTTGTACGATTTCGTCCTGTGGAAGAATGCTCGATAAATTCTCCGCGTTTAAAGGTTGCGAGAGGTCAGGACACATCACTATTATCCTCACCCCTGTCCTTTGATAATGGTAAGGTTGCTGAGGAGAATAAACAAGATAATTAATATACATATAAGAAAGACAAATTTTGTATGTACCTAGGTGTAATATTAAGGGGTGGTAAAAACATATTTATATTCGTGAAAATCGTGTGTCGCCTTATGGAAGCATACATACGTAGTATAATACTCTATGTATAGTATACTCTATTACATTAGACTCTATACAAATTTATTTATACTATACCCTACAAATTTTCATGTATAATTATACAGAGTAGGAGAGCTAACAAGAAACAAATATTCATAGAGTTTTCTTCGACGAATACTTTGCTTATTAAAATTTTATTTTATCAATTGTTAAGAATGAAAACTTACCGCGAATGAACGGCTAAAGCTAACCACGGCATGTTTTGATGCAGAATATACTGGAAACTGTGATAAGGAATGCAGACCAGCCACAGACGAAATGTTGACGATAACACCCCCTTTGCCACCAGAATCTTTCTGCATTTGTTGTATTCCCAGAAGCGTTCCACGTATCACTGCGGTCTACGCAAATTGACCTCAATTAATCAATTGTAACAATATATCTTAAACGAAATTTATTGTATCACACGACCGTTCTCACGTCTCTGGGACTTTGGTATATAGATTTTTAATTTTATTCTTTACACCATTTCATATTTATGGTACATGTGGGTTACAGATCTAATATGTAGGTATATGCATTTGAACAAATTTCATAATAATTTATTTTAAATAGTTTATGGAGTTAAAAGTTGATCAATTGTACATCAAAATTTAATTGTAAACTCAATTTTAAAGTCAGACGTTTTCGTTTGTCAGATGTTAATGGCCGATTCAATACTGTTCGAAAGTGTCGTAATTGATATTTGTATTCGTGGAAATGTTTTTGCTTACCACGTTTACGTCGATGACTTTCGTGAAATTACTCTCATCAATCAGGTTAGCATTGTTTACAAGAATCTCCAAGCCACCGAGCATGGTGATGACTTTCTTGAACGTATCTGTCGTAAAAGTAAGGTGTAGATTTGCAAATTTGAAATTTAGAAATTTGGAAGTTTGAACAATCGGTCCAAAATGTAACTCGTTTCAAGAACAATACCATATCATCAAAATTACCATCGAATGCTGCATTGTTGGCGACGTCACATTGAAAAAAAACAGCACGTTGTTTTCCGAATTCTGCATTCAACGCCTCCATCGCTTCTTTACCAGAGGACTCTCGAATATCAACCATAGCGATTATCTGAAATCATTTGTTCAATGTCAGCTACAATTTATTGTGCAATGGTTTACACAATAATAGCAATCACTACTTTATTGTGCAAGGATATATCAGAAAATTTCCATTTCATATTTAAAACTTTTCCATTTCGCGTTTCCATCTTTCTGTTATTTGAAAAGTTGGTCCATGGCAATTTCCATAACTATAAACTTGTTAAATAAATAAAATTATAGAAACAATTTGCTTCATATAGTAACTATATACATAAAATTGCGTATAGTAATTATAAATTTGAATTATATACACGAAAAAGTATTCAAAGCATTGCATCTGATTAATCGTTAGCTGAACCAATAAGATCGCTGCTGCCAACTTATCAAACGTACAGTATATAAAATTATAAATAAATAAATTTGATATGTGTTACATGCAAATAAAATAGAAAATAATAAATATTAAGAAAATCTTCTATAATAAATTATTATTATTTTTTACTTCTTCACAATTGTAAAGTATCTAGTAACTTACAGCGGCGCCATTTCGAAGCAGTTCTCTGCAGATGGTTAGACCCAAACCACTGGCAGCACCTGTCACAAGTGCTCTTTTCTCCTTAATCTGCATCCTTATAATTTAATTATCCTTTCCTCTTGAAAACAACTCTGCGTTTCTTCTTTCCAAAACACAGACAATTTTTTTCTATAGAATTCCTCAAACGTCAAACCAAGGAGCGCTCTAAAAATAACAAGCTTCTTCACTTCTCAAGATCGAATTGAGAGAATTGACGTAGCATCGACAGTTTTTTTTAATTCGATAAAATTATATTGGCAAGACTTACGATAAGAGGAAAAAACAATTTCGATCGTTTTTGAGCACTAATTTAATTTTGATGGATTTTCACTTTGGCGTGGTTGCTGTTTGGTCTTTGACATTTACGATTGTAGGATACTGGACATTTGAAGAGAATTGATCTGATAGTTCTGTGATTTTGGAGAACAGTAGAAGTTGACATGAACGTCGTGGTGGTCACTGGTTGCAGCTTTGCTTCTCGGACTGATACCACAGAAACCTCTTGTTCTTGTGTCATCATCTTTGACCTGTTGCCATTGGCGTAACTAGATAGAAGCTGAAGATTCACTAGAAGTTTTCAGATTTTTAAGTTCTCAAATTTTTTTATTCTTGAACTTCTTAATCCCCAATTCTGCAATTTTTGATTCCCTGAATTCCCAATTCTACAATTTCTAAATTTTTAAATCCCTAAATCCCCGATTCTATAATTTCCAAATCCGTAAACCCCCAATTCTATTACTTCCAAATCCCTACATTCCGAATTTACAAGGTTCTAAATCCCTAAATCCCCAACTCTATAATTTCCAAGTCCCTAAATCCCCAATTCACATATTTTCAAATCCCTAAATCCCCAACTCTATAATTTCCAAGTCCCTAAATCCCCAACTCTATAATTTCCAAGTCCCTAAATTCCCAATTCACATATTTTCAAATCCCTAAATCCCCGATTCTATAATTTCCAAATCCGTAAATCCCCGATTCTATTACTTCCAAATCCCTAAATCTCCGATTCCACAATTTCCAAATCCCTAAATCCCCAACTTACTAGGTTATACCTATTGCGGTTAAAATTGTTAATAAAGCTAGATGTCGTGGTTCCCTGCAGACTTTATATGACGCCAATGTTTGTGCGCCATGACACTTTGAAGATGCGAATACTCTTGTATCTGTATAGATCGTTCACTACAATTCGACTACTCTTTTCTTATGAAATTTCAATGTTGAATAAAGTGCCCTCTACTAATCATTTATAGTTGTTAAACAAGGTTAGTTGGTGATCAAAGTGGATCAATAAAAAAAGTATTTTATTCCATTTGGTAATAGCTGGTTCAAAATGTGCAATGCAAATGTTAAATAAATTACCTACCATTGTATAAAAATATAATAATTAAAGGATATATGTAACCTATCCACTCGTAAGGATTATAAAAGTAATGAATTTTAATGGATACAGTAATAGTTCATTCAACAGATTATTTTTTGTTTGTTCTTAAATTTAATTTTATTTTCTCGTATAAAATATTTTTACAATTTAAGGTCGACATATTTAACAGGAGGGAACACGACGCCACGAGGTGGTTGATTGCCCTCGCTGACCCAGATTGATCCATTCTCACCTTTTTGGATGAGAGTTACCACAGCACGTCCTACATTTTCTATCCTGAAATAGAAAAATTACCAGTAAATATTATATTGCGAAATATACAGCTTTCTAAATTCATTTCTTTCAATTTACAAATTCTTAAATTTTTAAATTCTCAAGTACTTGTAATTCTAAGTTTCTAAATTAAAAAATTCTTAAATTCCCGAATTCCTATTTTGCAATATTAACGTATTAACTATCCATATCCCCTAATTCCCATATCCCCAAATCCACAAAATTCCAAGTTTCTAAATCCCCTTTCCAAGTGACTAAATCCTCAAATCCCTAAATCTTAAAATGACTAAATTCTCAAATCCCCAAATTTCCCTACACCTATCTCTAGCTTAAACGATCCACCCAGTACATTTAACTCGCACATCCACTTTACATATTCAACAAAATAAATGAAAGTTTATTTACGGTTGTTTAGGAAGGTCTTTGATGCTCTTGTCAAGGTCCTCGGGTGTCACGAAGTCGAATAGTTTGTTCTCAAGGTTGCTGACCAAAGGAGTGTCGGTGATACCAGGACATATTACGAGTACTCGTACTCCGGTATTTTTGTAGGTTCCCTGAAAAGTATCAATATAATAAGAAGCTGTCCTATCATCCTAAAAAGCATCGTATATTAAAAATTGCATTGAATATTTACTTGTAGACTGCGACTGAAAGCCATCACGTCATGTTTGCTGGCACAATATACCGGGAATGGAGGGTAGACTTCTAAAGCAACGATCGATGCAAAATTCACTATGGTGCCTCCCTTGCCACCTTTGTGTTTGCCCATGTATTCTATGGCGAGCAACGATCCATGGATCAGACCAGTCTAAAATTGAAACAGTAATTGACCAATGATAATCTTGTATGATTTTTATTTAGATAACACTAAGTACACATTACAGTCAACCATTATAATACACTAATTCAATAAATTATTTTAATTTGTGAAATTAATATAAGCTGGGTATTATATAACATATTGTAAAAGAACCAGATATTATTTATTTATATTAATCTCGAAAGCACATGTTCAATATTTGATGTGCAATATGGTTGTGATAGGACCTAATTAACGAAAATTGAAAAAAGCTATCGTATATTTAAATAAGTTGTAGATAACCGATAAGATAAGTAAATAGTGATAATAGTTGATAGAAATAATATATTAATAAAAGTGAAGAGTAATGTTATGAAAGATAGAACATCTGTTTCTGTGTAAATATTGTACTTACGACATTCACGTTCACGGTTCGCTGCCACTCCTTGTCATTCAATAATCCAGCATTGTTGATCACGATATCCAGTCCGTTTAATTGGTTCCAAACTTTTTTGAACGTCTCTGTAAGAACAGCGCGAGTGAATTTTTACGACTCAATTAGGAGCGACGAATCTTTATGACTTATCGTTCTTGATTAAATAAACGTTTTATGTCATCAGTTAGATATATTCTTGTTAATATTCTATTTACATTAGTACTTTGATATTATATTTAAACATCTCTTATTTTAACTTTCTCTTATATTAACTTTCGAGAAGATAAAGAATTACTGTATAAGCTTGGATATATTATAGTTAACATTCTCACTTGAACACTAGATTTACGGAACCTGTCAAAATGGCGGATTTCTTATTTTAAAAGTATTCAGAAATTTTTGTTAGAATGTATATTAAATTTGCTCGAGATAAACAGTCACTGTGTAAGCTAGTTAACGTATTATCCATTACTTATTAATTTTCATAGTTCAATTTCAATTTAAATTCAATTCAATACTAAAGTGAAAGTACCTTCAAATTGTTTCGCGTTGGAGACATCGCAAGGGAAGAAGAGTGCACTGCCTTTCCCGAATTGTTTCTCCAACTTAGGTACCGAAGTTGGTCCCGGAGAAGTGCTGAGATCGAGCACAGCGACAACCTAAACATTATTCGTCACATTCCAGATCTCGGAAAGTAGAAATTTAATTGAAATGAGGTATACTGCGTGGAAACTCACTTTTGCTCCGCCTTGCAACAGTTTCTGTGTGACGTCGTAACCGATTCCTGTTGCTCCTCCGGTTATCAAAACAGTCTTATTCTTAACGTTGTCCATTATCTAGGATGTACAATTAAATTTTAAAACTATTCATAGGTACATTAAGATTCTTGTAGATTTTTTAATGTTTTGAGAGTGTTTAACATTCTTGATTGCTAAATTTTTAGATCACTATTATAAAATTTAGACTTTTATATCTTTAGATATCTTTGGACTCTTCTACCACTAGTTTCATATACCTCTAGAGTTCTATACCTAGATTTTTATATTCCTAGATATATCCCTAGATTTCTAGATTCCTAGACCTCTAGATCACTGTACCCCTAAGTTTCTATATCCCTTGCTGCCAATCTAGATCCCTATGTCCTTCGATTCACATACCTATTTCTATATTCCTGCATCCCTAATTCCTAAGTCCCTAGATACCTAAATTTTTTAATTTCTAAAGATATACCTGGATAACTAGATATCTACCTAACACCTAAATTCCTAGATCCCTACATTTCTAGATTCCCAGATCCCCAAATCGCTGTATCTTCAAATCTCTACATCCCTCAATCGTTACATCCCAAATCTTGATATAATCAAACTTCATATGCTTAGAATCTCCAATATTCAATCCCCGTTTCATCTTGATATTCAAATGTACAGTTTGTAAGTCAGTACAATAATTCTGATAATTAAAATAATTTAATTATTATTGACAATCAAACTGTTGCTATCTCTTTTCTAATAAAAACTATAGGCTCCATTGTGCACCTCAAGCAATTTAAACGAATGTGAAATGAAACTTATTATGTTCACAAAACACCGATTTTTGCAAACTGAATAAAATTTTGTTCTATATAGTTTAACGAATTTTCCCTTCGGAAGCACGAATAGTATGGAGCGAAAAGAAAGTAGCAGAACTCTCCTCTGGAGACTCACCGTTTATATTTTTAACTAGTGCTTTTTGAAAATTGAACGACGTGAACAGCACCGTGTACGTTTCAGATGTGAGTCCGCAGTTCGTTCACTGTTGTAATTAAACAGAACCGTGTCTCTGTGTAAATGAATACATATTAAACGACGCCACAACATATGTACAAGATAGATAGACGGTAAACGCTGATACGTTATCGGTTGTATTCCTTTTTTTTTATTTCCATAGAAAACAACTGACATATTTTGTACACATTTTGTATGACGGAAGATTTTTGATAAAAAAAATTTTAGTCGTCGGTACTTTCTTTTTCAGTTTATACTTTTATTGTTCTTTTTTATGAGTAACAATTATTTATACCTTGTACAATTACTGTTAGTTATTATACATAATAGTGGTTACAAAATGTTATGCATTGTAGTGCATTAACAAATAAGCGAGTACGATAAGGTCTGGCGTATAGTTAAGTAATCGTTTAACATTTAAACGATAAGATTATTGTAAATTTATAGTGAACACTTCTGTAATGAACAGGTATCGTTACATTGATAAATATTAAATTAACAATTAGTTGAACAGTAGATTCGGTTAAGGTCTAGTTCGGTGACGTTTCTATAGGGACTTTTAGAGTGCTGTAACTAGGAACTTCAATGGCGTAGGCGGGTAAATTGTTCTCGATGACAAAAATTGCACCGTTCTTTCCGTTTTCGATTAACTGGATGATGGCACTCGCCACGTGTTCTGGACTGTTAACAGAAAATTAACATTGTTAATATAACTATCTCCTATGAAAATATTTTTACATAAACAGATAATTAAAGAATAACCAAGAACAGAAAAGTAGTGAACCTTATTTGAAACTCGTCTAAAAATTTACTTGGAATTTTTGCACAAATTTATTTTAAAATCTGTTTACAATTTGGCAAAGATTTATTTCAAGATTTATTTCTAAATTTGCATAGGATTTTTCAAAGCTGAATTCCAAAATAATCATAAATTTTGCAGATTATTAAAAATTTGCACACCAACTTCGCAATCTTATAAATTTTGTAAAATTTCATTAAAAAAGTGCCCGTCATCTAAATAAAGTTTCATAAATTCATGCTCCGAAAGATTTCTCCAATTACAATAACACAGATAAGACTTTCAAAACGAAGGAAATATTTTGAAGACCGATATGTTATCGGACATTTTAGGTATACTTATTTACAAATAATACTTTGGAATATAGAACAGTAAATACGATTCTATTTGCATTTGCGTTTCAAGCTGTAAAGTCAGTGTACATCGAGAGCAAATATTTACTGTAGTATTTATCTCTTTTCCACGAATAGAATTTCTTTAATCGTTGGATCAACATTTCGAGTATGATCTCTAGTAAAAGTTAAACATGCTTACGGTTGTTTCTGCATATTAGTCATTGCGTTTGCTGCAGTTTCTTCGTCGAGAAGATCCATGGCGTGCTCTTTCGTTGACATGAATCTGGCAGCCATTGCTGTTGTAGTGAGTCCAGGACATATCGTCAACATGCGAATCCCGGTTTTCTCGTAATAATGCTGTCAATATTATTATTATCGTATCACATTCTTCGACGGTATTAATTAGATGATAATTGCAATTATAATTGTCGCACATAATGTGATCTTAGCCTGTAATTTGATTTTTGTACCTTCAACGACTGAGTGAATCCAACAATCGCGTACTGGGTGCCACCATAAATGGGCGCTATGGGGATGCCCTCGAGGCCAGCCACGGAAGACATATTCACTATGGTTCCGCCATTACCACCCTTATATTTCCCCATAGTATGCAGTCCCAGAATTGTACCGTGAACGACGCCTTTCTAACGAAGGGAACTCGATTTTAATTAACAGAATTAATTTCGATTTTCGAACAAAAACATCAGATTCAATTTTCTTGATAAGAAATCAATTTTCTTGGTATAATTGTTTACTAACCACGGCTAGAAATTATATAATGTCTCTAGCTGAACGTAAATATTGAATTGCTTACGTAATTAACGTCGACCATGATCTCCCAGTCGGCGTCATCCATAATTCCAGCAATGTTTATGACAATATCTAAGCGCTCGTAAGTGTCGATAACTTTCTTGAACGATTCTGTGCAACAGTTGATGTTGATTAATATTCACTATTATCTTGTGCTTCATTCGTTACGTTTGGACGCGATAACGATTAAATATAGAGCAACGATGACTTAGCACGACTTTTGTATCTTTTTTTAAATAGAATGATAATTTCACGAAGGGGATTTTTCAAGCAATTTAGATCTCTTGTAGCTAATTTAGACTGATGCTCTACAAAAAATTTATGTCATTATACAACTTTTTCGTTGATAAAAATAATCGTTAATCAAAACAGAAATTGTCATACAACATGTACATTAATAAAAACAGAAATTACCATACAACTTGTACATTAATAAAAAAAATTCCTAAACAACTTGTCTATTAATAAAAACAGAAATTACCATACAACATGTACATTAATAAAAAAAAAAATCCTAAACAACTTGTCTATTAATAAAAACAGAAATTGATGTACAATTTGTGCACTAATCATTATACAACTTTTCATTGACAAAAAGTAGTAACAACATTAAACTTGCTCACTAGTATACAGAAACGTTGTACAACTTGTTCAGTAACAAAAACTGAAATTATCGCACAATGTTCATTAGTGAATACTGAAATTACTAATATTATTATGCAGATCGTTCATTAGTAATAATTGTAGTTACCTTTCAATTGTTCGCTCTTTGCTACATCACAAATTACGAAAATTGCACGGTCTTTCCCAAATTCGTTATTCAAGTCAGCAGCTGCGCTTTCGCCACCGGAGTCTGCTAAATCTAGCAGAGCTACGGCCTAAAATTTCAAAAATCATCCTCTTAAATAATAAATATTAGCAGACAATCGTTTTCCACTTTTTAATATCATAAGAAATCGAATCACTTTAATACTTGTCACTTTGAAACTTTCAAAATGAAACTATTTCGAAGATTAATAAAGTTGCAATAATAAAATGGTAGACATTTGTGGACACCAGACTTTTATCACCATAACCGTTCACCATAAACCACAGTTCACTAAGAACAATAGAAACTACATCTAGTTGCTTTCCGAAAAGTTTCAACTTCGAACAAAAGAAATAAAATTAGCAATAAAAATAAGAATTACCTTAGCTCCATTTTTGAGTAGCTTCCTAGCGGTGCAGAATCCGATCCCGTTCGCTCCTCCGGTGACCAAAGCGACTTTGTCTTCGATGCTCATGATCGCCGCTAAACAGAAATCGATTTCACCGAAAATCTACGAACGACCCGATCGAAATGGACGGCGATTTAGTGAACAATGTTGTGAACGTTGCCTCGCGAACCACGGTTGCGAATATATTCCGAGATGAAGGCGCACCTCGTCGAGTGTCGCGGTGGACGATGAAATTCGAGAAATCGAGAATCAATCGTACGAGATTGAATGTCTCGCGGATATCGCGATGGGATAACGTGACCACGGGATCCGCTGGTAAACAGGATCGAATTTATGCTGATCTTGCGAAAAAATTCGGCACAAGGTGGCGACGCGTCCGCGATACAACGTTTATTTCTGTCGATTTATTGAGTTACCGATGTGCGTTTCAGATCCTGATCGGCGTTCTTGGCTGGAAAATCGAATGACCGTGCGAGTGAGCGAAGCATGCAATGTGTATCGATTTCATAGGAACTATCGAGGTAAATATGTGGGTAAACTTAGCGAAAGAAATTATACTTTGTCATCGAATAATGTGTGAAACCTACCGAGGGTCATTGGATTTCTCTATACTTTCAATGTTAACGGTTTGCAAACTTGATCCGTTCACACTTTGAAAATTTTGGGATATGGGGATTTGGGGACGTAGGAATTTAGGGACATAGGAATTCGGGGATGTAGAGATTTGGGGATATAGGAAATTGGGGAACGTAGAAATTTGGGGACGTAGGGAATTGGGGAACGTAGGAATTTGGGGACGTAGGGATTTGGGGACATAGGAATACGGGGATGTAGAGATTTGGGGACGTAGGAAATTGGGGAATGTGGAAATTTGGGGACGTAGGGAATCGGGGAACGTAGAAATTTGGGAACGTAGGGATTTGGGGATGTAGAGATTTGGGGAATGTAGAAAATTGGGGACGTAGCGATTTGGGGACGTAGGGAATTGGGGAACGTAGAAATTTGGGGACGTAGAGATTTGGGTACGTAGGAAATTCGGGAATGTAGAAATTTGGAGACGTAGGGATTTGGAGACGTAGGAATTTGGGGACATAGAAATTTCGATATGTAGGGATTGTGAATATAGATATTGGAGATGTAGAATCTGAGAAATTATAGAAATGTTAGACTCTCAACACCTCTTAAATCCATAACTTAGAAAATGTAGGAATACATAGAGTCCAAATTACACACTTCATGAATCCAAAAAATTCTTTCGATGTTTGTTTCAAGTAACTGAAAACGTGGTATCATTTCTTCTTCGATTTTTGTTTCACGTCACAACTTTGAACTTCTGTTATTTTACAAGCCTGCGAAGTATCAACGCAAGGGGATCTCAACCTCAAAGGACATTCCTGAAATTGCAATATAAAAACTTTTAATAATAATCGTTGTATACTATTTGCTGTAGGAAATGAAAATTAGTTTCACTTGTGCTTCGTAAATTTTTGGATCGACTTTCTCGCCCTCGTTCTTAGGGAAGTGAATTAATCTAGGGATTTTATGGACGCTAATCGCTGGTTCCACTAGCCATGCACTTCCATTTTCAGCCCAAGCTAATACGTAACTTAAAGCAGGTCCTATTTGATGTTTACTAAACGCAGATATTTTTATTTTAATTATCTTTTATGTATTTTTGTCATTTTTAATTTAATAAAATTTTGCTTACTCAGTTGGTATACACTGTGGTAGTTCGCATGTCCTTTTATTTGGGATGGTTTCTGGGAAGTCTGGTAACCCTACTTCGCGGAAGAATTTGTTTGCGGGGCAAAGAGCTATTAAACGAATTCCTGTGTCTTCGATTTTATACTCGTCCTTCAAGTTATTAAAGACATTCCTATTATTCAAATTTGTATTGTTTAAAGTAATGTTTAAATATTGATTTGAGCTACCGCGAAATCCCTGGTCACTTCTATAACTGGTTCTTTTTTGCAATAAATAGGGTATGGATCTTGTGGCCAGCCAAGGAATCCAAAAATACTTGCACAATTTATTACTGTTCCACCAGAACCACCGTTATTTTTCCCTAGAAGCTTCAACGCTAAACGAATCGCTCTGGCTGTGTAATTCTGTTTGAATTGCCATTTCAATTAAAATTTAATTGTTCCTCTATTCGTAATTACAATTATTAGATTTTTTAAATCTTCAAGATCTTTAAAATTTTTAAGATCTTCATTCAAAATCTCCTTTTACGATTAATTTTAATTTTACAAGAGCAATATTTATAACATTTCTGTGATTACATACCCCATTCCTTTTTTCATCGACGCATTTCGAGGGAACTCCTTCCTTGTCAAGATTATTGAAGAGAATGTCGATCTTTTTCAGCTTATTCAACGCATGTTTCATACCAGCTAAGAATATTAAAAAGGGGTATACACATTTTGGACAATCCGAAAGTTTGAAAAGGAAAAAATTGATCATTGTTATTAACCTTCGAATTGACAGAGGTTTCTTATATCGCAGTGGATGAACTGGGCGCGACCTTTACCATAAGAATTGCACAATTTTTCTGCTGTCATTAGACCTTGCTCGCAATCGTCATCCGCTATCACAATATTCTGTTCGATTAAAAATTGCACTGTTTTCTCTTTCATTTTATTTCTGTTTATTATAGATAAAACGGAGACTAACACAGGCTCCTTTGCACAGAAGATGGTCGGCTGCTGCAAAACCAAAACCTTCGGAACCTCCTATCACCAACGCATTTTTGCAACAAGGTTCGATAACAGGTTTCGGCATATCGTCGCTGAAATTTCATCAAGAACACAAACTTAAAAATACTAACTACGTAAAAACAATTACGTGTATCAAATATATTTGAAGAACCCCCAAATATTTTTTACTCTTAAAATTCCTCAAACACAGAAATTTTTGAATACTCAATTTCAATAATATCAAATGATATATCGGGATAAAAAAAATGACAATATTTAAAAAAAGATCGTCAAACATTTCGAAAAATGATTTATGTAAGAATTAAAAATATTGAAGATATATTTCAGTATCTTCGACTTTGAAGATATATTCCAAAATAAAAACGTGATTTTTATAATACAGCTTCACCAATTCGCAGGTCTTATGATCTTCATCCCCTGATCCTCCATTTTGTTTTTCTTCTTCCGTCGCGCCATGTTGGTCACATGGAATCGACAGCGTGCGATTGTCCACGGATTTCTAAAAACGATCTAATTTGCAATTCATCCACACGGACAATCAATAATTAAATCAAGCTTTCTGCGAGCATAATATCTACGATCATTTGTGCGAGAAGGTATCGCGTTCAAGCTGCTTACCTTGAATTTTTGCTAACAATGTCGATAAGGAGCGAGGTTACGCATCGTGACAGCATCCTAGAAGCTAGAATTCTTTCTCTAATTATACAACGTATCTCATTTCAAGAACATAATAAACTTGAATATTTATAAACAAGAATTTAGAAGGTTCGACTGAAAGTTTAATTTTAAATCAATTTTATTGGTACATCTATTGAAATTGCATGTTGATTTTCATTTCTTTCTCGATTACCATAAGCGGAGTGTGTTCAAGGAATGCGTTCAAGGATTTTATCAAATATTTTCTTAGAAAAAGCTATGCACTTTATTGGCTAGGCTTGCAGCATACATTCCGAGCAAATCATAACAAAACCAACAATTTCCACTAGCTACCGACTGCATCGTCGATTAAGATTACGCAATGCTATATTCGAGTGCGATTGATCCTCGATATTAAACCCCTTCCTTTCGTTGCAATAATATCAATTTAATACTCCAAAGTACTTTCAACGATGGTGTTTTGCATTTTTAATCGATTAGGGTAAAGGGAGATACAGTAGACTCTCGTTATATGGCCCTTTTTATGTAGAAGTAGATCTTGGATTTATGGAAACACTTGTATTAGCTGTTGCTGGCAATATAGGAAGAGTTTATTGTAGTCGAATTTTAATCTTGGGTACCGTATAAAAATCACTTCGTATAAAATAAGTTTATGTGAAATAAGTTACTCTTACTTTATAAGTTATTCTTACTTCATATAAATGAGTGACTTTCACTTTATATAAAGTAAGAGGAACTTGACAAACTAAGTTATGTAAAATATTGTATAGCTACAAAATATTCTTAATAGAAGTAATAAAATATAAAGTCATCAAACGAAAATTTCAGAAATTTTCAAGAAAAATATTGCAAAGAAACATATTAATCAATTTTCACAAATATAATTACAACGAGAGGATAAAGGGTGTTCGATCGAAGATTGGACGATTAAAATGTATAATAATTGTGACGTGTGCATCGAAGACACCGAGTTTAGGCCTCGACTTCGCGTGTCAAATATATGTTTATTTGTTTCATTCGATTGATGGTCTCAAATATTTGTATCAAAATTACGAGTACACTATTTCCGTGAACCGTAAACTGCAATAAATGTTAATCGTTACTCTACAAGAAATATTCTTCAAGATTTAATTAAAACGAAGCATCAATTATTATTTTATACTGCAAATCAGTTTCTTTCTCGACAATTGTTCGTGAAATAAGAAATATAAAACTCGTTTGGACAAATACCTCGTGTATGAAAGTTGACTTAGAAATACGATCTTAACGTTAGGACTTTGGACTTGGCGATGAGTGTTTACGCGTTTCACAATCAAATTCGTATAAAATCTTAAAAATATTTGGACTCAGCCTCGACGGAGGCGATTTCGATTTTTCTAAACAATACTTGTATTACATTCAAATAAAACAGTCATCTCATTTTTGGCATTACGTTTCAAAATACACACCAAAGTGATATCAGTTTGAAGTATTTCAATTTTAGTTGTCGACAATTTGTTACACAATTTTCTTACACGTATATAATAGAGATAAAAAGTCGCACGATATCATTTTTTTAAAATTGCTTCTTTCTTCGTTAGGTTTTCTCACGTTTTAACCCTGGAATTGAAGCGTCCCTGGGTCGAAACCCAGATTTCTTGTAAAGTGGGTCTCAACCCCCAACTTTTTCATTTCAGAATATTTTAACAAATTTAGTCACTGAAATTTTTATAACAATATCCAAGGAAATTATATAAAATTTATGGTAGATTTTTAATGGTATAAAATTTAATATAAAACGAGAACGAGGGATTTTAGACTACGGGGTCAGAAAAGACCGCTACGTTCGAGGGTTAAAATTGTTTCCTCACAGTACACTTTGAACGATGCTTTCGAAAGAAAGCAAAGACTAGAAAAATTTCTTTCGCGAAATAGAAATTCATCACATTCGACGAACAAAATTTTGTCCAACCTTTTCACAGATGGACAAAATCATACATTGTTGCATAAGTGTACTGTTATCAATTTTAAACACTTATTACATACTTATTGCAGTGAAGTGATCAGTAAAATTGATTAATGAAGGTTCGAAGCAATCGAACATATTTATTTAAAAAGTTTGAGAAATGTTTCAAAGGCTGTAAAAAAGGTGTCAGAGATCCACCGATGCACCTCCTTAAGGACTATCTAAGCAAGGCTCTTTGATCTGATATATAATCAAAGAGATCCTTATTAATCTGCCGTGGGAGTTACGTAGTACAGCGGAGTCTCGCTATATGGCCCAGGGGTTGCTATTGTTGGATTTTGGGGGATGGAGTTGAGAAAGTTGGAGATTTGGAAATTTGGGGATCTGGGAAATTTGGAAATTTGGAACCTTAGAAATTTTAAACCTTGAAACTTGAAAATGCAGAAAGTTGCAGACTTAGAAATCTACAGTTCAGAAACTTATAAGACTTTCTTTCCCAGTGCCACATAGCTAGTCGCTGCATTAAACATAAAGTGTCGAGGAAATATGTTACAAAGTGTGTTCCATAGGAAAAATGACGGCAGTCGAAAAATTTCAGTTACACGCTGACATGAACACTTCTCACCGAAGAATGATTCAATTCACAATTAATATTACAACGTGATATTTCCCGTCGAAAATCCAAAATTGCACGCTCTTCAAAATAATTTTCCTTAAAAAATGATTCAACCACCATTTACAGGGTAGTTTCCTCGTTAAAATCGGTCCCTGAAAATTTCGTTCTCTGATCGATTTACAACTCAATTCGCATAACTCAGACTCGATGATCGGTCGATGCAATCAAATCGCAAGAACGTTGCAACTTCTGTGAAATGAACGCTTAGAAAATTATTCGAATCAGAGTAGTGTCTCTTTGGCGATGAAACGTGTCGATGAATCCTTTTTAATTAATCAACGCGTTCTAGTTTTCACGCGTATTCTGACGTAGTCTCCGTTGAGCAATCGATCCATCGATCCTCGGGAACTCCTCAGCGATCCGTAGGGCTCCTCAGCAATTTTCGACTATAATTTCGGTACATTCGCGATTATGGTACGGCACAGTTTACTTGTATTCAAGCGAGGAAGGATCCACGTGATTCGTGGCGATGCTAGGATCTTTTAATTCTCCGGGAATGTGATTTCACGAGGTGGCTGGTCCTTTTCGACCAACCACACACTGCCACTTTTGCCTGTGTTCAGAATGTGGATCAACGCCTTTGCCACGTGCTCCGCTCTGCAAAACATATCATATCGTGTCACATATATCAATAGAAATCAATTCGTTTCTAAAATTCAACTTCAAGATTTATATTCTGAATTGTATCGTTTAAGTCGAACTTCAGTTGGGCTAAATTATCTTCATCGTTATTGACGTTGGAAAAGATAGCTGATAAGATTATGTAATTTCAAGATATATCTTCGATGACAATAACAAAGTTCTGTAATCTTTGTATAATGTATTTTCTGTAAATTTTTGTATAAGCTTCCATTACTTGCTTTGTTACGTCTTTAATAACAATGAAGGTAATTTAGATGTCCTTTTTAGAGACACTGAATATTTTACATTCTGTAAAAATTTATGTTTTAAGTAATTTAATCGATTAACTCTGTACCGGTGAGATCTGGAGTGTAAACATTATTATCGATGTTATTTACCTCTGAGGAACTGAACTGGCTACGTCACTACGCCAGGCGTCTTCGTATCTAGCCCACAGCAACTGTTTGGTTACGTTTCCCAATAATTTGCTATCTGTCGCACTTGGGCACAATGCCATTACCTTCACTCCGGTTAAATCCACATGGTATTGATGCTACAGTAAACAATAACAATGTCAGATAATTCGAAGCGTTTATCGCGTCTCATTTCACAATCGATAATGAAAACAGCATTTACACTTCAATTTCCTTTTAAGATATTTTCGTTCATAACGAATTTGAATTATTATAGACACATTGACATACACATGTGCATTTTATGATTATTATCAAAGTATATGCACACAAATTTTTTTATTATGTTGTACTGTATGTATGTTGCTTTCATTTTATACCTTTTGAAATATTTTTATTTCAAAACCCCTGGACATTTTTGTGTAAAGGGGTTGGTAAATTTTCTTACCCCGAACGCTCTGGTGAAGTTAACAATCGCTGCCTTAGTGGCAGAATAAATTGGTACACTGGCATAAGGGTTGATGCTGACGTTGCTTCCAATATTAACCACGATTCCACCCTGGCCACCCTTGTCCGTCCCCATAAATCGCTGGGCAAGCAAAGTTCCACGGATCACTCCGTTCTGTAACATGAACACGAAACTGTTCAATTTCGCTATCGAGACAAAAAGTCAATGTACAAAAATAATACACTTGTATCAGCTAATAATATAAGTAATATAATTTGAGAATTACTCACGACATTAATATCGACTTCCAGCTCCCAGAATCGATCGTTCATGATTCCAGCATTGTTGATTACGATGTCGATGTGACCAAACGTTGCCATCGTCGTTTGAAAAGATTCTATAAAAGCAATTTATCTGACTTGTGCTCGATTATTTATTATTTCATGTAGTGTTACCTTCGAACTGTGAGTAGTCTGTGACGTCACATTGACAAAAGATTACTCGATCTTTTCCGTATTCCGCGGACAAAGTTTCTACCACCTTATCACCTTCATCTGCAATTATATCGCATATGGACACCTGTACACAAAAGCAGGAAATGATTATAGCGACACTTTCATTGGGATAACTTTACAATATTAATATTTATAATAGTCAATGTAACACAGAAATTTCTTTATGGACGCATTTCGTGAATTATTTCTAAGTTCATGGGTTTTAAGGTATATTTTATAGAGAAGTTAATTTATGTAATATTAAAATCTTGATATATATATTCTTAAATAAATCTTGATGCATTTTTTGATATTTCAGAATATCCGGATATTTAAAATTTGCAATCAGCAATTTAAAAAAAAGTAATATTTCAGATTCAGTAATTTCATCAAAGAACCAAATATGAAATAATTCGAAGAAACTGTACTCAGCGATCTAGCAGCAAGAACCATGGAATCATTCGATCAAAGCTGTAATTCATTCAAAAACAATAATAAACGGTCTATCGAAGAAACCATTACTCTCGTTAACGTGCAATTATTATTTCCGAGAAGTCGGTCAGAAATGGCGATAAAGCGTACTCTTCGACGGGGAGAGATCTAAATATAAGCCAGTTATTTCCAAGCACGAGGCGTTGGAACATTCATGGAGCGATATACTAAGTCAAGGTTATATCCTTAAGGAGCTTTTACGAAATACGAGTATGATTTTTACGTGCTTAGCTTCCCCTATTAATACTACCTTTTTATACCGTGGTTCACAAAGGGTAAACCCGTATTAACGTCACTTGGCTCAACGATAATTACCCCGTGAAAAATTCATCGAGTTAACACATTGTTTTGTAGGATAAACATTTTACTTACTTTAGCACCTTCTTTTAACAATTCTATGGCACACGCTTTGCCGATGCCAGAAGCGGCGCCCGTCACCAGGGCAACTCGCCCTTTTACGTCCATCTTTGCTAGACCCTTATCAACTTCTCGTCTGCAAATGCAAAAACACTGTATTTGTAATGATAGACATAAATTTATAATCGATGTCATATATTTTTTTCGTTGTACCTACTGTACTATAACGAATAGAGTATCAGAAAATCTGAACAAATTTAATACATTAGTAATTCAATTAGTAGTTACTTAAATAATAATTCAAGTTTCGTTGCTTATTTTTATATTAAGCGTGGAATAATAATTTTATTGTAAATGTCCATCATTTCAGCATCAATTTCAAATTATAAAAGAGTATAATAATGGAGCTTGAGTTATAGCTGTTGTACAGTAAAAAAGAAGTACTGTGATAAACAAATTAAATAGTACAATGTAATACAATGAATGTTCCTATTAATATTCAGTAATATTCAAAATTTATTAATGTTTCTATTTATTCGTTGCTGTTTTCATTTTGATGATACAACTGCAAAACAAATATAATAAAAGAACTATCTACACAAAAGTAAATAATTACTTTCGTTATTCAGCACGATCATCACCATAAAAAACTTTGCAAACTTAATCAAATTTCAAACTTCCCTTTCTCAAACATACTTAAAAATGTCATCCAACATGACTTTTTCAAATAAATCCCTGTATCATCAAATCGAACAGCCTGTACTCAACTTCAAAAGAAAAATTGTTTCTATTTACAATTAATTTCCTCGATAATGAACACTGAAACACTGGAATCACTCGACGCAGGTGTCACATAAATTCGTGGAAAAAATTCACGACTATGGAATTAAAAATGGATGAAATGGACTTCGCTAGGCGAAAATTTAAACGACTTCCGGTCTGGTGGGACGTGTGATCGCTCGTGTGGGCAAAATCGAATTTCACCGTCTCGTTATAAGCATTTCGTAGTTGACTTGTCGGCGTCGAAGGGGATGCACGTCCGGGAATAAAAGCGACGATGCTCGACGCGACGCAGTGACTCACTGAATCCGCTTCGAAAACGTCGTTTTACCGCACGCTTTGACCCCAGACTGCCGTCATACCGTGTCTACCAGGTTGTCTTTCACCAGGAACTCGTCGGAAACGCGATTTCCTATCGCTCGTTTTAGAAACGTGCCGAACCTTTCATCACGCTTAGAGTTTAACGCGTCGCACCTTTTCAACGTGAACCATCTTTTAGCAATCTTTGATGACTGAAATTTTAAATCGTCGATTTTCTTATCTTAGATTTGTTTATATCACTAGGAATTTTATATCACTAGGAATAATAGATGTATTTGATAACATTTAGCAAATGATTTTAAAGCTGAAATATTGACGATTGTAATATTTCTCACATTGTGTTTTCCTGTGAATCATAGATTTTATCTTCTTCGTGCAATTTACATAATGGAAATGTGTTCTGTTAATTACAGTATTAACTGAAAGAGGCCTTTTTATGACCATGAAGCACGGAAGTTTGTCGATATTACAAACGACCTGCATGACCCTCGATTTTTCATTTTTTAAGAACTTTTTCATTTATAACACTGATATCAGAGATTAATTTCCATTTAAATAATGAGTATATGTAAATTTGTTAGAATTTATTTATTTTTGATATATGCAAACTTTTTAAAATTTATTTATATGTATCTCATATGTGAACATTTTTTAGAATTTATGTATGTAAATTTTTTATTTGTATGTTTACATATGTAAATCTTTCACCATCTACATATAAAAATCTTTTCTTAACATCACTAAAAATATAACTAGCAAAGACTTATAAAAACATTCAACTACAATAGGAACACCTAAAAATTGTCAAGCTTCCAAGTTTCCCAGCCAAAGAATTAAAATCGAATAAAAAGAAAGTGTAAGAATTTCGAAAGGGATGATAAATTTTCCGAGGGAGGATTCGAGCCGCGATGTTTGAATCACCCTCTCGCGAGGAAACAGTATCACTTCGTTTAATATTGCAGCCAGCGTGACAGCAGCGTGTCTGGCAGCTGTAGATAAACCGGCGAACACGTTCTACTGGGCGAGCATCAAAAAGGGTCCGATCTGAAAAATTCACGACGCCTCGATCGCTCGATATGTGGCTGGAGAAGTTGCGAGCTGCCGGCTGACACGCACCTTTCCTCCACTTTCACCTACGCTCCTCGAAAACACTCGACCACCATTAAGCACCGGGTCCCCACCCCGTTCCGGGAAAGTCGAGCAGTCCTCTGAAAAAAATTCTCCGACGTGGAAAGCCACGTCTGCACACGGAATTACAAAGAAGTCAGCCCACGGGCATCGAGTGTCCCCGAGAAAGTAGCTCTGAATATTCTTCCGCTCTTTCGATTTTCTCGAACGATGGATGCTCAAGATTCGTGGCTAAGAAATTTTCATCAAGATATATCTCATGAATGTCTTGCGAATTTTTATAGACTTCTTTTGTGCTTAAAAATTTATCGACCTTAGAGTACTCGTAGATTATGAGCTTTCTGGGTACATTGGAAATTAGTGAAACTTTGGTTCTTTATTTGTTGTCAGACAATAAAAGGTTCGTATAGAATTTAAAGTTTTATAGGGTTCCATATATGTATTAACAGTGACCATTTAATGTTCCACATATGTACTAAGAGTGATCACTTAATGTTCCACATATGTACCTAGAGTAATCACCTATTGTACCACATATGTACTAAGAGTGATCACCTATTGTATCATATATGTACTAAAAGTGATCACTTAATGTTCCATATATGTACCAAAAGTGCTCACTTAATTTTCCACATATGTACTACGAGTAATCACCTATTGTACCATATATGTAACGTGATCAATTATAGCTAAAACTTATGATTCATTTTTGTTTCAGAATGAAAGATAGTACCCATGTGATCTTGGTACATCTTCGTAAAAATTTCACGTGATCAACATATACGTGTCGTACTTCAAAATTTCCAGGAGCAATGGATAATGAAGCAATGTAAAAAATTGATATAAATATAGAATGTTTATGAGTAGATACTATCGTACAATAACCTGTCAACTAATCAATAAATCAATAAATTAATGCACTATTATTTTCATACATAAGAAAAATTTATGATAATACTATCATTGTTATTAACAAATAAATTTTGCTTTCAATAAAGTGAACAATAATAATTTGAAATGTGTTGAGTTGTCAAAGAAATTTGATAGACCAAATTTAGCGATTAAAACCTTCCGCAAATCATCACAGAAAAATTGTTAAATTCTACAAGATTTATGATCCTTTATATTGCTCGAATTATTTACAGAACAATTTTAATAAGAAATGCCTTCTTTGTACGTCTTTTTCCACATTTAAGGAACTTTGTGTACACATTACAAGAAGTCCTCCTGATTTTTCAAATTTCACATTAAGAAGTATGTTTTTTAAATACGTTTGCATCTTAATTTCCTCATTTAATCAGATTTCCGACCAGGAAGGCATAATCATCAGAAAGTACTTCAGTTAATTAGAATTCACAACCCCTTATACAAATCTTTCTCGCAGCCTCCCTAATCAGCATATACGTCCTTACAAAAATTGTCTTTCCAACCCCTCATTCAAGTCTTTTTCACAACCTCCCCAATCAGTGTACATATACGTCCTTGCAAAAACCATCTTTCCAACCCCCTCGTTCAAATCTTTTTACATAAAAATAATTTTCCGTCTCATCCACCCTCATAATTCACATTTACATCACAGACTCTTTACAATCGTTCTCAATGAATTAAAATTCACAACCTCCTGCTCAAATATTTTTTATAACTTCCCCAATCAATGTACATGTCTCCACAAAAATAATCTTTCTCTTCATTTATTCTTTTTAATATACGTTTTCACAAAACTTTCTCGAGTTACAACCCCTCATTCAAATCTTGTTAGACTGAAACAGCTTATCTTCAATGAATATCGCAAAATTGATGGATGAATGAAAATTCACAACCCCTTGCTCAAATCTTACTCACCGTTTACTCAACTAATACTAGAACTTCATAAAAATTAATTTTCATGAACTTTCTATACGTTATCACCAACTTTCTCGTCTTCTCACATTTCACAACCCCTTTTTACATCTTGCAACACTGATTCCATAATAAAAAAATTTTCTCATTCATCCTTATACTTGCAACATCACAAAACTACCGTAAAATTTCTCAATGAATCGAAATTAACAACCCCTTATCCTAACTCATATCAACCTACGCCTTCACAAAAATGATCCTCAACCCCTTTCAATTCTAAATACCTTACCACTTCCTCGTTCGTCCACACTTCACAACCCGATGCAACACTATACGATAAAAAATCTTCGTTCACCCTTTCGGCGTCACAGAATCACCGATTCTTGAAAATTCGCCCCTTTGTTTCAAGCTGCGTCACAATTCCCCCTTTTTTCGATGGAAGCAAAAAAACAAGCCCACACAGCACTTTCCCCCGCGATTCGTACCTTTCGTTATCCTTCGATTCAGCGGTGAATCAGACTCCCCGCAACAGGCAGACCGCGTCGAAAGCGAAACGACGGGTCGAAAAGGGGTTGTGGGGGGGTTGGACGCGTTGTGGCCGCGTTGCAAGAGGGTGTGTTAACTGTCGTTGCCCGACAAGGTGTGGTTGACGGCCGCGAACGCACTGGCCTCGGTGTTCCGTCGCCTTTCACTGCTTCCCGGTGAACGTGTACACCCCACGGTGGCTCGTGATATTGATTGGCGTGGTTGCGTACCACGTGACTCGGTTTACCGGCGGACTGGGTGTTGTGTGTCTGCGTGTGTTGCGCCCTCGCCCTCGCCCTCTCCCTCGCAGCCCTTAACCTTCCGTCCGAGACCGTGGCTTTTCGTTTCGCGGCCCCGATAACCCATGGCCACGGATTTCGATCGGCTTAGGGTCCCTTCGACCCCGCCCTGTCGTTCCTCACGGATCCACGATTTTACTCTTAATTAACAAAACTTTCAAATTTCTAGTAAATTTTATTCAGCTTTCGTGGACTACGATGGAATGCATTTTTCATTTTAAAAAATTGTAAAATGCGATTTTTCAGCTTCCTCGGTGGGATTTGTGGTATTTACCTTTGTCAGTAGGTATTTGGCTTTTATGAGGATGTCTATGATGTCTCGTCGCTGTTAATCATGTTTATGATATTTATGATATTTAGGTATATCAGAAAATTATTTTTAACTCATCTCCATTTTCAAAGCTGTGAGGTATTTAATTTTATTACCTATTAGCAATGAATAATTTTGAAGAGAGTTTATTTTGTCATCAAATTTCAATTACGGTATTTTTAAAATAGTAATAAATCTACAAATAAAAAATCCACAAGTGATAATTATGATTGCATGTTTTACGTCGTGTGTAGGTACAGCACATAGACGGTAAATTAATCGATACTCGTTAGAATACCCTCTTATCATACGCACTTTATCACGTTTTAACTCTACAGTGTTTATGGAAGATAACGCCAGGAGATGCATTCATCAAAACAATCTATAGCTCGCAACAGAGCTCGTATAGAAATTGTGTTTACCCAAGAATATGAAGACATAAAAATTAAAAAATTAAAGAATTTGAAGGTATTTCGAAGTGTACTTTAAATTTTGTCAAGAATTTATTTCAGAAATTTCTCTTTCATCCCCTATATATTTGACGTCCATAAACCCAGCGTCAAGTAAACGTAGCGGAAATTCGAAAACTTCAGTTCCAAATTTAACAGCCAAAAAAATTCGATTTAGTAACCTCACGATGTATGACCACAAGTATCACCTCGATAATCGGATCAATAAGAAAGCTCGTGTGTATCAAGCTTTATTTCGAAATCAAGCTTGAACGATCTCGATCGCGCTCTCGGCGGAAGCGTCAGTTGAAAGTCACGGTCTTCCTCTGTCATGGCCGCGAATCTCCGGTGTTCCGGAGCTCGCATCGATAACCATAGCGAATACGAGAACGCGTATCCGGCCAGCATCGAGGAGGAGGAGGAAGCTTTTTACGATACGCGGTGTTAAGGTCGTGGCACGTGGTGGCCAGCGACGGAAGGATCGCGTGGGTCATCCACGAGGCGATGGACGGCCGCCGCAGGATGAAGCTCAGGAAGCTTTTCCGTAGTCGAATGTCACGGGCCACCGTTTTCGCCACGAAGCTCAAACAATGCGTCAGGAAGCAGCCGACGAGAGTCCGGAAATGCATGTGCTTGCCATCCAATTATGCCCTCGTTGAATTCCCCGTGGTCTGGTCCGAACTCAGGTCCGTAATCGCTACTCGTCGTACCCCTTCTTTTCTTATAGGATGTTTTAATCGTACACCCCTTCTCGTTAATCATAGAAATAGCACTTAATATGTTCTGTGGGTATTTCGGGATCTGACTATTTCATAGTGTAGAATACTGAAATATGTGTTTCTTCCATTTTAATTATATGAGATATGTGTGTGGACTGTGGAACTGCAAAATTGTGTCCTATAATCTAACATTTCTTTTTAACTAACACACTGATGTTAGCCTGACATATTGACTAACAATTTTGTGTTCAACACTAAACCTACCGGGCCATATTGTACATTTATTTTGAAATTAAAAATGAATTTGAAGAATGAATAAATAAATGATAAAACATAAATTAACACATACATTAATTCTTCATTTTCATCATTGTAAAAAAAAGATTATAAAGTTCATAAATAACAATATAATAGAAGGATTTGAAAGCTAAATTGAAGGATAAAGAATATTTCAGTTTTCGTGTGCGATTTTAATTAAATAAATGGCTGTCCGCAAGCGAGTCTATTGTATCGACGAAAAGCCAACAATGAGAGTATTTCAGTATTGTATTTAACCATCGAATGAATTCGTGTCGATATTCCAGAGCAAACCAACAATTGTGCGACGGTGCAGTGAGATGCGCCAGGAACCAAGTATTCCCAGTGCACCGTGCCATTTTGTCAGCCGTCAGTCCATACTTCAAGGCCCTTTTTACCAACAGCCTGAAAGGTGGCAAGACAGAGACCACGGAGGTCGCTATAGACTCAGTTCCCGGTGAAATTTTCAGTTTGATCCTCGATTACGCTTACACTGGCACATGTAACGTGAATGCCGACAACGTCGAACAACTTTTACCGTTGGCCGATCAATTTGAGGTCCTCGGTGTCGTTCAGCTTTGCTGTCAGTTCCTGTTGCAGGAACTTCGGCCGGAGAATTGCTTAGGTAAATTGTTACGCTAATTAGCTGATAAATTATCGTGTAAATTGGTAAGTTTTAAAATTGTTTAATTAAAAATTGTCAATTTTAAAAGTTACATGAAGCTTATGAAGTTATATGATATTTAAGTTTGAGCCATATAGCATTCATTAAAAATTGTGCAGTAGTTCATTTATTTTTGAATTTTAACGATAAAGAAATATTTTAAGAATGATTTGATAAAAACACCAAGAATTTTTGTATTACGTTTATGCAGGAATTTTTAAATTCGCGCGTCACTATTTCTGCCGCGACCTAGAAAAGAAAGGCCGGAAATACATTCGCCATCACTTTAAGCGGATACTGCAAGAGAGCCCGGAATTCAAAGAGCTGACGAGCAAAGAGCTCGAAGCGATCCTACGTGACGACGAGCTGAACGTTAAAAACGAGGAAATAGTTTTCGACGCCGTTAAAACCTGGATAGAGTGTAACGTGGAGGAGAGAAAGACCTATTTACCGAGACTCTTGAAATGTGTACGCTACGGTTTGATGAGCTACAATTTCTTCACGAACAATGTTCTCGCGTGGAAGATCATCGAGGAGGATGAAGTGAGTATCTGATCGATCCGTGAAAAATGAACGTTCTGTATTATAATGGTAGAAAAAGGATAAACACGGTCATTTGTATTTTATTGATCATATATCAAGTACATTTTGTCAATTATACATTATCAGCAATGTACTTTGAATTATATTTTATCACTTATATACCATCAGTAATATGCAAACAAATATGTATTATCATTATGTTTATTATGTATTATATTTAATAGTACACTACCAATTACATCAATAAAGCAGTTCCTGATGTACACCCATGAAATATCTTCAACGACCTTGTATTATACAGGGCTTGTATATGAAGCCAATCAATTAAATATTCAACCCTTATGGGGTTAGTCAGCAAACTATTACATCGAGATTTGTATCGTTAACAATAGTTACATTTATCCTGTGTTCGTGTTTAAGTTATGCCAGCAGGTGCTCATGTCTGCCAGTGCATATCTAAACGAACAGGAGGCAAAACATGGCGGTGGAGAGATCGACCCGAAAAATCCTCTAACTAAACCACGGATTCCATATGAGATCTTGTTCGCGATCGGTGGCTGGAGTGCTGGGTCCCCAACGAATTTCGTGGAAACCTATGATACTAGGTATAATAGTGAATTATGATAGTATAGTAGTGATGTATGATATTAGATATGATAGCGGTCTATGACATTAGGTATGGTAGCAACCTTTGATATTAGGTATGGTAGTAACCTGTGATAGTAGGTATAGCAGTAACCTATGATATTAGATATAGCACCGAAATGTGATACCAATCCACCTAATGTGCCATTATCACTTTAAACATCTCCCATTTCAAATGATATATGTACACATGTTTTTTTGCGAATACCGCGGTGTTGATTTAACAAGAAAGTCGTGATCAGGCCTCGACTCACAGGGTCCTGTAATGTGAACTCTAGAGCTGACAGATGGTTTCTATCAGTGAACACGGATGCCACACCGAGGGCTTACCACGGCTTATGTGCTTTGAACAATCTCATCTACATGATTGGTGGCTTCGACGGTAACCAACATTTCAACACGGTCAGATGCTACGATCCACTGACAAAAGAGTGGCGAGAGAGAGCTTGCATGTATCACGCGAGATGTTACGTCAGCGTTTGCACTCATGGTGAGATGTTTCTTCTTACAGATTCTTTAGAAACGATTTACAAATAGGTGATTAACGTGATGATGAACGTGGACGTTGAGAGTTTTGTTATGTTGGCGAGGATAGGGCTGTGGGTGTCATATAACGCGAGGATTTGCAATGTTTTGATGTACATGCGTAGATTTAGCAATGGGTAGATTCACTACGTGCTGAATTAGTAACGCGTCGAATTACTACGCGCCGAATTTGCATCGTGTCGAATTACTACGCGCCGAATTACCAACGCGTCGAATTATTACGCGCCGAATTACCAACGCGTCGAATTATTACGCGCCGAATTACCAACGCGTCGAATTACTACGCGCCGAATTTGCATCGTGTCAAATTATTACGCGCCGAATTACCAACGCGTCGAATTATTACGCGCCGAATTATCAACGCGTCGAATTACTACGCACCGAATTACTACGTGTCGAATTACTACGCGTCGAATTACTACGCGCCGAATAAGCAACGCAAAATACTACCCACCGAATTACATCGCGTCGATTTACTACGTCTCGAGTTAACAACGCGTCTACTTCAGACCACACCGACGTACCCCAAACACAACTCCGTACACCACTTTAAAGCGCCATTAGTATGCATGAAAGTCGACGCGAAAACGAATTCCCTGATCCGAGAATACAAATTGTGGCAATATATCGAGAGTCCTCGATATTAGAACTTTTATTCGTAGCTAAAATACCCTGTTCCTGTATTTACAATTAGGTGGGAAGATTTACGCTCTTGGAGGATACAATGGCCGCACAAGAATGAGCTCCGGCGAAAGATACGAACCGCAAAGGAATCAATGGGAAATGATACCACCGATGCATCGACAAAGATCAGATGCCAGCGCAGCTGCTTTGCAGGACAAGATTTATATCGTTGGAGGTTTCAATGGGCGTGAAGTGTTAAACACAGCCGAGGTATTCGATGTTGAAACGAACCAGTGGAGTTACATTCAGCCGATGCTCAATCCACGTTCCGGTGTCTCTTTGGTCGCCTTTCGAGACAGTCTCTATGCTCTTGGTGGCTTTGATGGTTTCAGCAGACTCAGTTCTGGTAATTTTTCCAATTAAAACTTACATTTCAACTTTTTACTCTGTTATGCAAAAAATTGTTTTCAAAATGCACGTAGATAGTTACTGCATACTTTGCAGTTTTGGTTTAAATTATTTATCCAATGTAGCTGTTTATTTCTTTGGAGTGACATTGATGTTCTATGTTCGATGGTGAATGTTCATTGTTAAGTGTTCAACGTTGAAAGTTGGATGTTCAATGTTTTATGTTCAATGTTCAATATTCAATGTAGAACTTTGAATGGTTGATGTTTAATGTTCAATGTAAAATGTAGAATGTTCAATGTTCAATGTTCAATGTACAATGTTCAATGTTCAATGTACAATGTTCAATGTTCATTATTCGAAGTTCGATGTTCAATGTTCATTAATCAATGTTCATTGTTCAACGTTCATTTTTCAGTGTTCATCGTTCAATGTTCATTTTTCAGTGTCCATCGTTCATTGTTCATTGTTCATTGTTCAATATAAAATGTTCAATGTCATTGTCTCATTAATTGATATTGTCCAAAGATTTGTACTAAAATCTGCTAAACACAAACCACCAAAATAAATGAACAATAATTTTTGAAAACATGTAACATGTGTTCAAGTATCATTGTTTTCTACCGCGTTAAAATCGAGCAACGTGAAGAGCGTTAGAACGCATTCTCCTCGAGTAAACAGTACTCGCGCGGTGTACAAATGTTGCTGACCAAAAGCGTTTGGGGTGCGTCGTGACGCCCCATTGCGCAGATATCCGACGCCACGTAGAAATTAATGTCTCGCTACGATATCGATCCTCTGATCTCGTAGGGGAACGTTACAATCCGAATCATTCGGAGGATTGGCACGCGGTTCCGGAGATGTTCAGCCCTCGCAGCAATTTCGCCACGGTCATTCTGGACGACATGATTTTCGTCGTTGGTGGCTTCAATGGTAACACAGTTCCGCATATCTCTACGAATTTTTATGCACCTTGATATATACAAGTATACGAAAGTTGTAAATGAAATTGCTGAATTATTCATAGAAGTAGACTTCTTTCAAAATCTGAGCACAGTGAGCAAATTTAATACTTATTTTTAAATTTACAGGGTCTACGACAATTGCGTACGCCGAATGTTACGATCCAGATACCAACGAATGGTACGATGCGTCGCCAATGAATTTGAACAGAAGTGCTTTGAGTGCATGCGTGATCGCCGGTCTTGCAAATGCGAGTGAATATTCTTATCAGAGTAAAGCTCGAGACCTAGGTCAAGGTATACCTCTGAAGAAACTATTGATAAGGAAACGAAAATTCCAAATAAATTACATGATTCCGTTATTAATATCTACAGTAGTAATATTCTCATTGACTTTTAAACAAATGAAGTTCAGTAATTTCTCATTAATTAATTTTCTAACAAACGAGATGTAATGTCTAATCAACTAATCTTCTAGCAAACGAACTCTAATAAACTTTCATATATGTTCAAATATATTAAGGAACGATACAACAATGATTCACATTCGTAAACGTTGTGGAATAACAATAATCTTATTTTAAAGCAAGGATTACTTTGTTAAGAATTTGTTTTTCTTTAAGAAATATGTTAATGTTCTGTTTTAAAATGGAAGGACGTTTGATGTAGTAGTATTTCCATGACTCATCTAATGGGGAAATATCTATCGTTAGGTCAAGCATCGTCCGAGAATCAAGATAAAACTAACCAAGGGGGTGAAGGGGCTGTTGAGACGAATGCTACCATTTCTGTGGAGGAGGGTGAATCCGTGAACTTCGACGAACTCGTTCAGGAAGAAATCTAGATGAGATGGAAAATGTCAGCAATTTTCTAGAATAATTCGACAAGGAAATATTCAGCGTGCGGAACATGAAACCGAAACAAATACCAAAAAAAGGGCGAACATCGAATACTCGAGATCTGTGTACCATCATTCGGAAAATATCGCATAAAATCGTACAAGGATCATCTGATGTTATCTTAAATTATTCTGTGGTTAAGGGACCAATTTCAATAATAGAATAATTTAAGTTGATCCGAAACGTCGCATAAAAATAAAAATTGACGAAGTAAAAAATGATGGTACGAGATATCGACGTATTCGTAACGATAAAAAGTACAAAGTAATAAGGTAAAATGAAAAGAAAAGGAATTAAAAATAGACCAAGCGTCTAGGATAAAAAAAGAGAAAGAAAATATGGTAGGTATGAATTTTTCAAATTGATGTTTTACTTTTATAGCGTCTTTTATGAATCGATAACAAATTATCGCGTGAGTTACGCGGGTTTTAACTGTGATTAAATTATTCCCTTTTTTTTTTCACATTTTTTAATCGAAAATTGCATCGTAATTTTGTAGGGGATATTATTTTTTTCCTGTTATTGGAACTATTTTTATTTCCAGCCTCTTTTTTTTTTATACAGCACAATTCGCGAAATCTACGTGCGACGGAAAACGCTGTGCGAAACGTTTTCCAATTTTATCGATTCGCGTATTAGCTAATTTTTGAACTTAAAAGAATATTTTATGCGTCTTAGAATAATTTTTTCGTTGTTCGGAGAACTTTTTTCTGAAAAAATCGGCACGGAGATACACCTGCACGGTTGTTACGCGAGGTGCACGAGAATTTTTCAGTTTCCCTTTTTTTTTTAATTAGACAATTCGAAATCGTATTCGCTTTTTATAACGTTCGTCCCTGCATGTGTATCTCGACAGCGTACTTTTTGTGATCGAGATCCTGACGTGCCTTGGTCTGTTATTTTAATCGAATAAAAATATACGAACTGTTTATCTGTTGTTTCAATATATTTTCAACAAAATTCCAGCAATTGACCAAAGAAGTATGCAAAAAATACACCAAGATTCTTAAAAAATCTTCTATGTACATTTATCCCGATTAAAAATTAGAACAACGTATACATCATATTGCTAATGGAATTAAACGGTATATAAAATAAAAATAATGAGGAAGGAATGAGATCAAGACACACACGAACGGTAACGGTAATAACACTAGACACCTCTCTTTTTTATTAATCTATCTCATTTATGTATACGTAGATTTATTCGCTTTTCATATGCATTCATATACTATGTATAGTGTATACATTGTTGTTACTCGCTCATCGGCGTTGCTCTCGCAACTACAAACGTTCTCCATCGACGGTTTCCTCCATTTTCTCTCTCGTATATTTTTTGTTTCACTGTTCGTTTCTTATGTTAGTCGTCTCGTCGAGTCCTTTCCACCCCTTCGTGCCGGATCCGCGACAAACTCTTTTTGTATCGATCGACAACCGGGGTGAAACGCGTATCCTCGCACTCGAGGCAACGCGTTTTCGCGCGCGAACGCGAAAATCGCGTTGAAAACACGCTGAACGCTCGCTACTTTCATAATCGTATCGAAGACACGACGACGTTCGAGATATATTACAAATACGCAAGTTAGAAAAGGGTGTACGCGCGAGTTTCTCGTATTTTATTAATTAATCGGAACGCGAGTGATTTAGAAGCGAAGACGAGTTCTTAATTTATCGAAAACTTACGTTGTACTCGAATCTACACGAAACTGAGAACACAATTTATGCATTGAACAAATTAATTATGACGTGATTTTACATTTATTTCACATCACGTCATCTCCGATAATATTTGCACAGAAGCCTAAAAAATTTCACATGCAAAATAAATTCCACATAGTAATCAAAATTTTCCACAAGTATTCTTGCTAATTAACCCTAATTGTTCGTCCCCATAAGACATTTCAAGCGAATAAATTTTGAAGACGCAAACGATTAAATATGTTATTAGCAGAATCTATTTTACTTACAACTCGAATAAAACCAGTTTCTTAGCTTCTGATCCACTCGATTTATGCGGCGATTAAAATAACGACAGAGGGTGAGGCACAAAATCAATGGCAACGATACGATCTTACAGCTGAACGAGAAAAGTTCCAAGGACTTTTGTGCTTCGTAGCTCACCGTGGGATGCTTATCGTGTAATTTGAAATTCTGCCGTACGAAAGTCGTACTCGTGTTACAACACGCTCGATCGTACAACTATCGTAAAATTTGAAGTATAAGATGCACGGTTTCCGAATGTGCGCAATTCTTTTTATATTGTAAAGGCGTACACGTACGAGTGTATAGGTTAAACGTTTACATTGGGCGCAGAGGGTTTACAATTAACGATATTATGCGGAGATTCGCTGTACATCGGCCGCCATTTTGTTTACAGGGAAATGAAGTTGAGGACATTCACTGTTAACGTTCAATGAATCATGTAAATTTCAAGGTTGGTGTATTTATGAATCTAGGAAATTTGAAATTTAAGACTTTGTGAATTTTCATACAATTTACAAATTTTTGAACTTTCTTAAATTCACTTTGCAGATGTATTTGAATTATCAAATTTTATATAACTTCTCAAGTTGCTAAATTTTTAAATTCTTTTACTCCCTTTTCAAACCCTGAACTCTCAGATTTTTTAACATTAACATTTTACAATTTCCAACTTTTTACAGTTCCATATCCCTAAACCCCATATTCCTAAATATCTCAATCTTCAACCTTAGTCCCTACACCCTCATAATATGAAATATACAACTCTTAAAATTCTCCAACCCCTAAATCACAAAGTTCACAAATAAATTTCAAATTTCCAAATCCGTACACCCCAACATTCAAATTTCCACGTTCTCAAAGCTCCAAATCCACAGATCATAAATTCTCAAATATCCACACCCTCGAATCCCCAAATTCTTAAAATTCGAAAACATGAAGATCCCCAAAATTTGACAAAAGTACAATAATATTTTTACATAACTTAAAGGCCTTACAAAAGCCTTTATGCAACGCAGATAATTAAAAATCATAAAAATTGCAAAATCGTACAGCGAATCTCATTTCCGCCCTCTCTGTTTTCTTTCCATCGGTGACATTCGCGAATAGCAATTGGCAGACGCGGCGTCACGCGTCTTCGTTGCTTCGATTACGATTAGTGTATAACGTTTGTTTGTTTTTTTACATAGATTGTTCTGAGCAATTGAGATCTAGTATTGGAGGGATTTCAAATACCTGAAATGTTAGTCACTTGCCTCGTCGTTCCTCATGATTCATTTTTCTTCACCGTCACAATCACCGTTCGAACGCAGACGTCTTCTTGATGACTCTTCCTCTCTCCGTGTTCGTGTTGCCGTTATTTTTTTTTTTTAATCATTTATACTTTTAATTCTTGTTTTATTTAGAATACTCTCTCTCTCTCTCTCTCTCTCATTTTACGCGTCTCATCCTCACTGCACGCACTCACACACTTATCTGAGAGTAACAATTGACATGCGTTTCGTAACTTTCCTAGCGTCTAGACAATGTACCGTTACACTGTCTTAATTTATTATACTTCGTTTCCTTCTTTTTTTATTTTTAATTGTTTCTCCGTTGATCTTTCTCTTTCGATCATTTTTGCTCGACACCGGGCTGTAAAAAAAGAGAGCCACGATGCAGCGACGGCTCGCTGTTCTCTCGAATGTTAAAAAAAGCGGGAAACAAAGGCGAGTTTTACGTTTTGTTCTCCCCCATTTTCACGGTGATGTTGAAACGAATTTTCTGAAGATAATGACGACGACGATGATGATGATCGACGCTCGAGAATCGTTCCGTGAATCCTCGCGCGTTTATGTCTCGTATTCCATCAATTTTTATTTTCTCTCCTATTCAAGGGCTGTCGAGCGGTTTCCCGTTTTCTCGATAGCCTTAGATTTCCCGATAGGCCGAAAATTCGATACTCGATGCGGTCGAGATAAATGCACGAGGTAGTTCGATGATATTTATGCTATTGATGGTGGAATCGGTCAGAAATAAAATTTGGGAGTTGGGGATTTGAGAAATTGGGGTTTGAAGATTTCAGATGGTGAGGGTTGAAGGATTTGGAGATTTGGGGATTTGGGAATTGGATATGTGGAAATTTGGGGTATGAGGATTTTGGGATATGGGAGTTTGGGGATATGAGTATTTGGGGGTATCAAAATTTGTGATATGAGAATTTGGGGATATGGAAGTTTGGTCATATAGAAATTTGCAAATATGGGTAATTAGGGACACGTGAATTTGCTCATATGTGTTTGGAAATATAGTAATTGGGAGTATAGAAATTTAGATATACTATTCGAGGCCCTAAGTTCGGATCCTCCAAGCTCACTATACTGCAGAGAGTACCATGTTCACAATACTTTCCCGTTACCCAATTACCGTATATCTCCACCCGAAGATCATAGTGCAATTCACAAGTTATCCATAAATCTCAAACCCCATCTCCGAATCTTCACGCATCAGGAATAAGAATAAATGAAATATCATCAAACTACCCTTGACACATCCCGCCATCCTGCTCACATCCCGTCTCCATAGAAGACCAGCATAATCGCTGCTAGTAGGCCCATTCGTTCGCGTATCATAAGCATAGGTCCATTCGTTTCGATCGTTGGATGAATCGTCGCTGATGAAGGTCCGACAGAATGACGCTTAGGAACCTAACGAGAGAAGCCGATCGACGATCGATTTATTAAAACGTGTCCGAACGAGTGGCCGCGTGATGCGCCGTGTAAAAACGTGTCGAATTGCCCCGTTTCGAAGACGTTTCGATCGTGGTGGTCGAAGAATAGGGGGAAAATAGGGGAGGTGAAACGGGGCAATTGTCGGCGGGACGCGATAATTAATCCTAATAAGATCGCAGACGTCACGGAGAGTTACGAGAATCCGCTCCGAGTGCTTTCTCCTTTCCTTTGGTGGATCGAATGTTACACGATTATTACGTTCCTTAAATCGCTAAGTTAAGTCCGTTCCTTATCTGAAGTACTTCAGACCCGCCACCAACAGGAACTTCTCGATGAAAAGCTCGGAATCGAGGACGGCGATGTGCGCGGCTCGGCCAATCAGGGCGTTCGCTGTTGCCGGTAACGCGTGGTGCACGTCGTATCTCACCAGACTCACCCCCGAGGAGGACATCACTGGGTACAGGATGTTGTGCACCATCTCTCGATACGCTGCACCTGCAATTGAGAAAAAATGTCAGAGAAAGGGGACACTAGGGAGGAATTTTATATCTTTTTATTTATACTGATGTTTACATATGGGGTGAGTTTCAACGATTTGGGGATTTGCAGGTTGATGAATTCAGGGATTGATGAAAAATGTCCAACTTAAAAAATTGTTTAAATTTCTTTCACAATTTCTTCTGACTCAGTACGAATAAAATAAACATAATCTACTTCCAAACTATAATTGAAATAATTATTTAACAACGATGAAATTCCCCCTTGTGGACCTTATAGTCCCAGCCTTTTTCTTGCTCTTTCCATTACATCCCCAAGAAAATATTTAATATCCAAGATACAAAAGTTTGATGATAAAAGCAGCAGGAAATAAAGTATTTGCTCGGAAATGGAACGTCTTCCTCCATTAAGCGAAGACATATGCTCCCTAAGCTCCAGGAAATGGTGGTTCATTGATCAGAAAGACAGATACGACTCCATTTTCGTTGCTTACCAACGGTAAGAGCGAACTCTTATTCCCTCGAGTTGCCCCGGAGATCTGTCCGTTTGTTAAAGCTGTATCGCTAGACATCGATGAAAAATAAATGGCGTTCGATTACCTTGATCGGTCGAATCCCGTACGGCGGCTTTGCAAAGCTCTATACGAGCGGAATGAAGCGGAACGTATCGATCCTGCGCGCTGCCGCAAAGAAGAACGTGTTTGAATTTCTCGAGATTGCTCTTCTGGCTCAACCGGAACATGAACGATCGTCTGACATCTGACGCATCTTTCATCGCCAACTGTAGAAGTGACTCTGATTTCTTCAACTTCTGCATGAACCACATACCTGGCAAAATGCGAACAAAACGATTTGCAGCTGTACGATTTACTGGAATTTATGTGATGTAAAATCGGGGATAGTTGGATGATGTAAGGTGGTACAACATAGGGTGATACAACATTGGGTGATACAATTGGTTCATATAACAGCGAGGGATGTAGCATGATACAACGTTGGATGATATAAGAGGATACAAGGATATCACATGAGATGATATAAGAGGATACAAGGATATCACATGAGATGATATGAGAGGATACAAGGATAATATCACATGACTTGATACAACATGGATGATACACATGTGATGATATAACGTATGATGACACATCAAAAGTAATTTGGAGGGTATCATAGACCATATACATAAGACAACATCATTGGATAATATAACTAAAATAACACAATCTGGATGATATAGAGTAATTCAAAATTAAGTCCAACAACATAAGATCAGTACGAATAAATTTTGAAGGGAAGTTTCTTACAAGTAGTTCCTTGGAACTGCACACGAAAATGACGAGGTATTATCGCAATAAAAATTGGATGTTGTAGTAATTTACCTGCATTAACTAATCCACTGGTATTGTAGAGTGTCCCCAAATGTGGACCGCTCAGGCTGAGAAATGTGTGTAAACGTGGAAGAAGCGGTCGTAATTGAGGCCGCGTTAGAGCGCTCCTTATGATGATGGTCCCTAAAGAATGTCCGATAAAGCTCACTTTCGTCGGGTTCAGTCCCGATGTCTCAATATGATGGAGTATCTCGGCTACCAGTCGATCGGTCATCCTATCGAAGTCCGAGAAAGTGTCACCCTTTCCGAACAGACAAATTTATTTATTCCCACATTCCAAATTTTTGATTCTAACAATTTTTGACTAACACTGCTGCAATTATTCACTGGCATTCGATACTTAGGACTTCTAGGATAGGAGTTTGAACATGTAGATCTGTAATTTGGAAACTTGGAGGTTCACAAATTTGAGAACTTGATAAAAATTCAAGAACTTGAGGATCCAACCCTTGCAACACTTGAGGATCTAACAATTTGAGGACTTGGGTATCTAACAATATCTGAATCCTATACTTTAAGGATCCAACAGATTCGTACTTTTTGTACTTTGAAGTTTCTACTAAAAAAAAAAATTACAGAAAACCTAGGAAAAACCAATAAAAAATCTAGGAAGATATAAAAGCCTTGTGAGAGGCTATGAAGTCCATATCTAAAACTATCCTAGAGGTAATTTCTAAGGACCTATATGAGCAAAAGGGATACAATGAAAGAAAAGTGAAAGAGTATCCAACTCACCTGATTCCTCTCAGACATCAAAAAGTCTAAATGCGCCCCGGGAAGACTCAATTCTAAGTACGTCTTGACCAAACGAAGATCAGCAGGATTGCCATCTAAACCGTGCACGCAGATGATCAAGTGAGCCCCTTCCGGTGAGAATAGCCGGTACTCGTTGCTGATGTGGAAGTACGGCATGGTCGAAGCCAGGGTTGGATAATCACTAAGAGGCACATTGGATCTTAGAGGTTTAACCGACGACGGGGTCAGAAGGTCACCGTATCCAAGGGAATGGGCACGTTTATGGAAACGCAACTGCGATTCCTTGCGTTCTCTAGAGGGGATCAGGTAGACAAAAGAGAAACTTAACTATAAAACACAAAGACCCACGAGAACTAATGACCGCGAACTGAAAGACTCGAACGCGGCAAAAATATCAAATAAAATAACTAGCTTTCGTTCAAAATGAAAAAGCTCTCAAAATTCGTATCTAACAAGGTAGGTGCTACGATGGAGGAGCTACAGCTAGAGCTAAAGATTACTCAGCTTCTCTGTCAGCGAATCATCAATTTATCATAGGATGCTCGAACATCCTATTTGTGTCATTTCACAACATAGTCGCCAAAGCTATAGATTCCAGAGAACCACACAGCAAAGACAGCGAAAGCTTTAGCCCAGACTACGATCGGACACCGTGCGTGTGAACCCTCACCTGTAGATCTTTCCGGAGAAGCTCATCTGTCTCTTGAACTCCTCCTTGCAGTTCTTGAAGTTGACAGCGTCGTCCTGAGTCGACTGCAGCAGGTCCTTGCCCTCCTGGTAGCAATCCAAACAGATATCCCTAACCCCGTAGGCAGTCTCTCTGTCTCTGTCCCTCTCTCGATCCCTGTTCTTCTGAGGACTGCAGGGTGCGGTCTTCGTCTGTTTCGGACTCCTGACCGGCTTCACGGTCTCGTACACGTGGTACAGAGGGTTGTCGATGATCGCGGGTGGATCCCGGAACTCCTCCGGGGGCGGAGGCTCGTCCTGGAACATTTTTGGTGGAGGCAGTCGCACCTCCTCGTACGAATGCTCCTCGACGCTCTCCTTGGTCGGCGTTGGTCTCTCCTTCCTGGGGACGATCTTCGACAACTTCTGACGGAGTTGCTCGCTGGACAACTTCGCGTTCCGACGTTGCTCCGAACTGGACGTGTCCCCGCTGCTCACCCAACCGGAACACTCGGACGTGAGGTTGCTGGAGCTGGAGCTGGTCGTCGGGCTGCTGGGTCGACTGGACGGCGGACTAAGCGGATTTGGAATGACGGGAAGATTGTTGCTAAGGCTGTCCTTGCTGTCGCGGATCGGCATGCAAGGCAAAGACACTGCGCTACGTGGCACCACGACCTTGTTCTGCGCCACGGGCACGCTGGCGCATCTCAGTCTTTTCACGTTGGGCGGCGGTGCACCGGCGCTTGAGGTGTCGGACGGCGTCGTGCCGTTGGTCGCTGAAGCTTCGACGGGAGACTTTATGGGGTCCACCTGTGGGATCATTTCTCACTTCAGAAAATGATGGTTGACATACATTCCCAATATACTAACTCCCAGATCCAAGTATCCAAACTCCCAAATCTCTAAACTCTAAACATCCTCACGTTTCCCAGCTCCTGACTCTCTAACCTAAATGCTAACTAACTCCATCACAAATCCTACCCACTCATATTCAAAACACCCTACATCCCTTCAACCTTATTACCTTCAGAATAATTTTATTGTTATTCTCGACCTCCAGAACGGTCGTGATCGGTGCTGGAGGGGGTTGTCGATACTTGGGCAGAGGTGCAACAGCAGGGTCTTGATATGCAGGCGGCGGAGGAGCCGTCTTCCTGTTTCTATGGCTACACTTCCTGTTCTCCTCGTTCGGATGATCTATGTCCAGAACAGGCGCGGAATGTGGTCGCCTGCCGTGCCTGTCCCTCCTCCTCTTCGGCTCCGACATGGCTGTCATCACTTTGTAGAACATCTCATTGGTCACTTCCGTCCTTTTTTCTTCGCTCTGCGGTCTCCTGCGTTTGTCCTCGCTGTAACATGGCGCCACACCGTTGCGAGGAGACTTGACAGCCGGCCTCTCCTCTCTTCTTCTGGGTCTCTCTCTGCGGACTTCGCAGTACTCGTTGCGGTCGACTTCGTCCAGCAGCCTCTCGGTACTCTTTGGTCTTCGCGGTCTCTCGGTCACACCGTGCGTTCTTCCGCTGGTGCCGTTCGTACGATAAAAGAAGGAGTCCGTGGTCGTCGACGTGTAATTCGTCCTTTTGTACAGAGGATCGGTTATCATCGAGTGACTGTTCGGTAATCCTCCGCCGTTCAGCGAGTCCTGAACCTCTCGATTCCTTTGGTTGTGGCTGCCACCAGTCTTCCCGATCGTGTGGTACCTACGAGATTCCAACCCATTCGATTGATTGTACTTCCCGCCTGATTGATGAGCCTGCTTTCGAGAGTTGCCTCGATATGTCACCCTGTCCAGGGTGGCTGTGTGCAAGGGTTGCTGCTCCGGAAGGAAGCTGTCGCCATTTACGCTCGACTTATTCGACAGGAAGTTGTTCTGGTCGTTGCTTACTGGTTGCAGAGGCTGTCGGGTGGATATTCGATGACTTCGGGGCTCCAGACGAATCCTTCTTGTATCCAAGGAATGATAATCTGAAAATTGTGATCCGTTTGACACATGAGAAGGGGTCTTCATTTTCGATTTTATTTTGTACAAGTGAATTTTCTTTAGAGCTAGTTTTACTTAGCAGGTTTTTATAGACTCAATTTTTAAAATCGAAAACGATTGGTAGACAGCTCTTCTTTCTGTCTCTACCCGTAGGAAGTCTACGTTGCACATTGGTGTACAAGGAAGGGTGGAGTGGTGGCTGAGAGTAGAGTGAGTTCTCCTAAGGGCGAATAATGTGCAGAGAGGCCAGTTTTTACTGAAAGTTCAAAGGGAGTGTTCTAGAGCGAACATAGTAAATGTGGAGTGTTCTAGAATGTGTACACACTACAAACAGAGAGAAGTAACTTTTGTTCAGAAGAAACGAAGAGTCATTCACATTACTCATTTATGTAAAACTAATCCTTGTAACTGGTATTGTCTTTTTCAAAATTAGTGTCATTATTTTTGGCATTAACTCATACTTAATTTTACTTAGAATTTCAAGTTCTGAAAGTCTATGAATGTTATTGTAAGTTTCGTCATTTTTCAGATTCCCCAAAGATCTTAACCCTATCCTGATAACATCTCATACCTTCGATAACATTGGAAGTCTTGTTCTCGTTCCAGCAATCCGTCTGTCCATGGTCCACGGTCGCCACAAAGGTGGGTACCGTCAGGGTCTGCTCACACTTGTTCGACGGTCTATAACCCGGCAGCTGTCCGCCAGGTGGCAGTTCAGGAAACATGGCAGCCAACAGCGAAGTGATGGAAGTGTTCTGAGGGTCAATCTGTTGTCTAGGAAGCACCAGCATCTGTGTGGACTTGGCACGAGGCAAAGGGACCACCGGTGTGGATCCCAGGGATGGGTTTGGCGCCGAGCAGGCCTGCTGCCCCGAGGGAGGGAAAAGCGTGTTACCGGATGGTGCCGTGGACCTCTGTCTTCCTCTCGAGGGCACCGTCGCCGGCGGGGTGGCGTTCCGTGTGCCGCCCCTCTGTCGGGGGAACAGCTGAGTAGACACGGACCTGGGCAGAGTCTTCGGCGACGTTCGGGGCTGTACGGGAGTTATATCGGGACCTAGCTGATCCAGGGACTTGCTGTGCCTCGCCGGAAGCGTCGAAGGAGTCAACGTCAGACGACCCTGGATGGATCCGATGTCCTGGGCCGCACCTTCGCTCCTTGGCGACCAGATCCCCATGGACCTCGACTCCAGTATCGCTGCGATCCCGCAACTGCAGTCGTCCATACCGGGAACTGAGAGACACACGCTGTATCCGAGTACCCTTACACCTGGATAGCTACTGTACAAGACTCTCGTGCTCACTTTTTTCCTCGTTCTGATACTTGCCGCTGTTTCGGTGCCGCTGCTTCATGTCCACGTACTGGTCCTCGAAGATCAACGGCAGGGAGTGCAGGTCCCCGTCCAGTTCTGGACAGTGAACCGGAAGAGGAGGCAAGGCAGCCAGGTACCGGGATCTTCGAGCAGCTTCGCTTACGGCTTGGTAGGACTGATAGTTCGCGTCGTAGCAGCCCCATGCTGAGGTCCGGGGATTCTCCAGCACGAAGAAACCCTCCGCGAAACGCTTCACCTGGTAGACGATAATTATATACATAGATCATTAAGTGTTTCATCTTTCAAGTTCTAGTAAATCTGACACTCGAGTGTCCACATTCGATTTGAATGAAACCCAGATGTGCTTGAAAAAATATTTAACTGACCCTCAGTTGATGATGAATCCTCGCAAGGTGCTGATGTACAGCCTCCCGTCCAGAGAACGCCTCCAGAAAATGTTGCCAGAGAACAATGTTTTGTGCGCAGAGTTGAGCGATATCAGTTTCCTCCGTGTCCATCATCTACAACCACATCATCATCAGTCGATCGAGCTAATTAAAGTACATAATTAGTACAAACCTTGGTAATTTCTTTGTGCGTGTTCTGAGCGAGCTCGAGCGCTCTCTGTTGACAAGAGGGTAGGAGCCGGGCTAGATCGGCTAAATCGTTGAGCAAAGATTCTCTGGCGGCCAAAAGTAGCCTGATCACTTCCTGCTGAACCAACTTCGCGTGCTGTATCCTCGTTGCCGAACCGACGCATCTCGTCGTCGTTTCCTGTAACGATTAAATGGACAGCTGCATATTCGATCGCGAAATTTCACACGCTTGAAACGTGAACTCACGATATTTCCTAACCCGGCATTGTTGTCTCCGTTCGCAGCCGACTGTTTAAATTGCAGCCATGGTTTCCCTCCACGTGGCGCGCTGCGAGCACATTAGTCGGTTAATTGTCTGCTCGCGAGGTTAATTGAAACACGGTCGCCTCTGCTCGATACTCGTAGCACGAGGGGAATAAAATTTGAATCAATTATGCTGATTAAGTCGAATCGGTTTTCGAGCGGAAATTAGCTACACCGTTCCATTTTTCGCGCGTCAGTGTTATGAAGTCTCGTTATATGGCCGTAGTTATTGGAACGGGACGAATTGAGAAGGGTTATCTAAGAGGAACTTCTCTCTGTCGAAATTTGAGAACTTACAAAGTTCTGAACTTGATTATTTGAAAATTTATACATTTCTGAACTTTATTATTGGACAATTTTGTAAATTTATAGATCTGAAGATGTCTAAGTTAAAAAAATTGAGATGAAATTCTAAATAACCAAATTAAATTCACCGTTAACTTCAATAATTATCTACATGTATTCCGGCAATATACGAAACATACAACTCACCAGCTTTGTACATAATGAAGTATGCTCTTCCTGCAGCCGACATACAAATGCAATCAAACGATGAAAACAACAGATAATTTTTGCAAATTAGACGCACGGATATATATAATGATTAAAATTGATACCGACTTGATGTACGGTTGATGAAGAGCCACAAGGCAGGCATGGATCGTCATGGACACCGCAGCTAGATGAAAGTAGTCGAAGAGCACAGGCAGGTGATAGTGAAGCCCTTTCGTTGGTGCGAAGTTCAGCTGCAACGCCCTATGAGGTAGAAAAGTAAACGAGGCTTGTCAAACCTTCAAGGTGAAACATGAAAGCACACACGGCCAAGGTTATCGATCTCTTCGTGTATAAAAGTCTGTGGGAAAGTTCTGCTTCTTAAAGCTCGCTTTCGTATGAAGCTCTGAAAAATTTGTGGGATCTACAGAATTCTGCTCTCGAGTCTACGGTTCGACTTTCCTTTTTAATATTTCATGCTTTGTATATTGCTAGATGTAAGGGTTGCTGCAGGTACGTTTTAGGGACGTGGATATTTAGGGGTAGGTTGAGGATTTAGGAGTTTGGACACTTGGAAATTTAGGGATTTGAGGATTTGAGAATTTAGGGGTTTGGGAAATTGGAAACTTGAAAATCTAGAAATTTGTACATTTGGAAATTAGGAAGTGCCATTTGGATATGTAAAGATTTAGGAATGTGAGGATTCAGGAATTTACCAATTTAATAATTTGCAAATACAAGAATATACAAACTTGAAAAACTGAACTTTACACAACTACAGTATAAAATTCAAACGACATCAAAATCCTCCAAAGATCTTACCCAAGCCACAGCACCTGTACATCAAATATCAAACCTATCATTTCACCAGATCCCACGATTGGTGCCGGTTTCATCACGTCGAAGGAGCGCACAGAAGCGGAACTCTCTCACGAGTCTCGTATGTCCAGATTCGTGGCGTGGCAATCCGTGTTGGTTTCGAGACCGCAATATTCGCGCGGCGTAGTTCACGCTCGGCCGATCGTCGCGCGGTTTCTCGATCTGTTAGGCTAAAAATCCGCAAGACGCTCACCTAGACGACACGCAGGCCATGTTCCCAGGTTGTGTCGGCTCGCTGAACCATAACTCGACGCCGAGATTGAAGTGGGTGCGGGAGAGAACCTCCTCGATCTTATGGCTGTGCACGAGCACGTGCGCACGGAATAGGACCGAAGTGCCGAGTGTCACCTCCTCGTTTCTGTAGAGGATCTGAAAGCGCTTGCTCGTCCCGGGTGCCTCCAACGAGTCTGGAACAATGAACAGATTGCGTCTTCTGGATCTCGTTCTCGAGTGCAACGCGAGAGCTGCATTCTGCTTGAAAGACGCTGCGTGTCTGGAGCGTGATTGCTTGGACAGGTGTGTACCGAGAATCGGAACTGCGTGATTGGATGCTAGGGTATCTCAGGGCTGTTATCGATTATTGACGAGTTATGGATGTCTTTCGTTATACGGGGTGTATCGTGTAAATCGAGATGTAACCGAATTTCCAAATTCACAAATCTAAATTCCTATGTTCTCTAATGTCAAGAATGCCAAACTTCCAAACCCCCAAATTCCCAAATCCTCAAGTCCCTAAATTCCCAAATTTCCAAATCTCCAAACCCCTAAATTCCCAATTCCACGAAGATCCCAAATTCCCAAATTTCAACATTCCTAAATCCCCCAATCCTCAAACCCTCAAATCCCTAAACCCCCAAATTTTCAAATCTCCAAACCCCTAAATTCCAAATTCCCTAAACCACTAAGTTCCCAAACCTCCAAATTCCCAAAATCCCTCAATCTCGAAATTTCTAAATCACTAAATCCCCAAATTCCCAAGTTCCCAAACCCCTAACTGATGGCACAATTTAATGCACGGTATAATTTGGTTTTATCGTTTAAATTTATTACCCGATCGGACCTAACCTGATTCGAGCAAAGTTTTTGTAACGATAGAGGTTAATCTTTGTAGTATTTCTTGTGATAGCAAGTTGCTCGAGAGTTTAATGTACGACGGTAGAAGAGGTTCGACGTGCAGCGACGTTCCTCGAAGTTTCTAATGCAATCGACGACCGAGTGTGCCTCGGTTTGAACTAGTTCCGCCATTGTCTAACTGGGAACCAGTAAGTGAATTCAGCGGAGTTTTCTGGTGGCACGAGTGCAATGTACCCGAGAACTTTCCTACTTCTGCTGAGGAACAACGGGAAAGTTTCTTGAAAGGCTGGACACACGTCCCGAGGGACATAATTGATGGAAAGTCGATTGCTTTTGATTGTTCTACACCTTTCGTGGACGGGAAAATGGGGTAACATGCTGTACCACCTTTTCATGTGAAACTTTCGGTTAACTCGTTGCTTCGAATTTATACATTTCTTTATCTGTCAACATTTTGGACAAATTTGAACTCTTAGAAGCTTAATTGCGAAAGTGATATACATTACAATATATTGTGAATAATTATAAATTTATGATCACGCTTCTTTTTACAACGTTTAACAGAATTTATCATAATATGATTATAATATGGACAGATTTTATAAAAAGTTGACTTAAATCTAAAATATTAAGAACGATGTTAAAAACGATAATACCACAGGAAACTAGGGATGAAATAGGTTATATGAACTAGGTGCGTGAGTCTATTGGATTGACCTTGACCGGATACCGGGGTGAAAAAATGGAAAAAGAAGGCATGCCATAATCGATACTTTCAAAAGTAAGAAGAAAAATAGGTACAGAGTAAAATATCGCGCGTTTTAACAGTGCAAAAGTTGTACTAAAAGTATCTTATAGATATATCACATGGATTTTGATATTAGGTTAGATAAAGTTCAGAAAGAACTTTTTATGACTTTATTTGACATTACTGAAGTATACTGAAGTTTAAGTAAGTATAACAGGTTAAGTCAGATCTACTCACACGATGTTAGATATTATCAGATCAAATTAAGTAACATATACATCAGGTCAGATACAGCATCATCAATGTAACATCATCTGACATTAACTTCAGTCACTCCAACTACTGCAGTCTTTTATTAAAATATGCATCAGTATGGAAATATGCACAGTGAGTATATTTGTGAACACGAAGTCTCAATGTAAAATGCGTGATAAAACGCAATGCAATCGTAAACGTTGAAGGGTAAAAAATGCAATAAACGAGGGCTACTCACGATTGCGCAGCTGGTTAACCTCCACCTTGACAGGCAGTTTCGGCGACACTCTGAGGGCGGTGCGGATCTGGTAATACCTGTGAAATTGGAAATCGTCGATGAGCCAGGGGGCTGAGCCGTCGCAATTACGAGCGTCGAAAGCCGATCCGCTTACCCACGCTGGAACAGGTCGACATTGTAGAACTTGCAAAGCTCGAGGGAGAACTCGAGTGTGGCCTGTAGATCGCTCATCTCGATCCAACCGCGATGCCAACAGCCCACCCTCCTCGCCCGGTTTCAGCCCCTCGCGAAGCTTCTTCTCTAATCGAACGAAGACCAGCTTCGTCTGTCGCCACGATTTACGAGCGTTGAGCACTGTTCAAGGCCTGCTCGAGCATCCTGGCTCGATCCTGCCATCCTGCACGTGGAACAGCTTCACAGTCGACGGCACCCTGGACACACAATTTCAAACGCGCTCCAATCGATCGGATACTCGAAGAAGGAAAAAAAAAAACGCTTGAATCGCGTCCAAAAGGTGCTTGAACCGACGCGATCGCACGAGTGGATAAAGATGTATTGTCGGAGAGGATCGAGCTTTTCATGTCCCTCTGCTGACAAATTACACAGAATGTGGGTTTCCAAGTTTTTTAACGATCCAAATACAACGATCTGCCTGCAAAGTTTCGGTGTACGTACACGTTCTCGAAACGGGGAACTTTTTGGAGTTTCGGAACACTTTTTAGTTTCTGTGTGGAGGTGGGGAGGTTTTAGAGTGGTGGTATTGGGTGAAGTTTTAAATTAGATGGGATCTTTATGTAAGTAGGTGTGGGCGGCTGATGTGCATTAAGTAGATGTTTTATCATTTTGTAAATTTGGCGACGGATGCTCTATTCTAAAATTCACATCTTCCCAAATTTCTAAATTCTCAATACTCCGAAAAATTCCCAAATACCAATATCAAACTTCCAAATTTCCAAATTTGCAAAATTTTCCAAAATCACCGCAACCCCGTATTTCCGAATCCATACGTTTGACGCGCAGCATCGGGGACATTGAAACGTCTGGTTCTCATCAAGTTCCCAGCCCCGAAGAAAGAAGTTCATTTAAGCCCCGCTTTCACTGGCCTTTGCGGGCTACGAAGTCTCGACGTGACGGTCGCGTCAAACGCCACGGGCTGTGGCCACGAAACGTCACGGGGGAAGCGGAAATCCGCGCGCTTCGTCGCGCGAGAATACGCCACTGTCAAGGACGCTGAAGGCCGCGCGCACTTTAGCTTCCTCGAGCGAAGATCAACGACCTGACCGTACGCAGAACCCGCGCCGAGGGTCGCACCAAGAACGCTGGAAAAAAAGACCGCTTTCGTTGCGAGAGGGTGAAAACGTGCTTCAGGAAGATACATGAAAAATTTTCACGAAATTCAGAAAACTTCGGATGAGTAGGCTAGAGATTTCTGCGTAATTACGGCGAACGGAAAAATATGATCCTTGAAATAGAAAGGTGGAGATGTATATTTTTATCTTATGTGGGGAGACCGTTTTTTACTTGAGTGGTAATCAAGATGAAAGTGGAACGTATTTTTAACTGGGATATCGTGTTTCTTGAGAAAATATCGAGGGGCTAATTATAAGTTTGCAGTTATTTAAATTAGTGGTAGGATGATTGTACGGAGAAAGTGGTTGATATTCGAAAATGAGTGCATCATTGAATTTGTAGAATGGAAATCATATAAAATATTAGAACAGTGTAACTGAAAGGAGACCTAAAATAACTACTGCAATATAATAGAACAACCGAATAGAATAATAATAGTAATAAAAGTGTAACAACCATTGGGTGAAAAGTAAGGTATAATAAATTAGTAAAAATAATAAAATATCAATGTGACAGTATGTAAAATAGCAAAATATTATAATAGTCGAAGAGTAACCCACCAGGTTAACAAAATAATAAAATTGAAGAATAGTAAAACAGTAAATTTATAAAATAGTAAAGCAAAAATATTTAGCAATAAAAAATAATATAATATCTGAAGGAGAGCTATTTGAATTTTCTTCGGCGAAAATTGAATCGAAAATCATAAGAGCAGAGGCAAGGATATCGTGAAAATTCAGATCCGTTCTTGGAGCAACTTTTCTAAGGCGTATTGTGTGCTCCGGTGTCCCAGAAGGGTTAAGGGTACAAGTCGGATAGCGGAAGTTTTAAAGAGAGTTTGAAGCTTTCAAACTGTTATCCGGATATGTCTTTTTCCATTCATTTTTCTGTGCTAAACGCAATTCAAAGTTTCGCGGAATAAACGCGGATGGCAACTTTTCGCGATACCTAGCGAATATTTCTATGAACAGTTCCAATCCTTACAAGTCACGATGTTATCAAAAAAATATTAGTCGACTACAACATTTTGCACTTAAAGTAAGATGGTTACTGAGGTTTGCTAATGTGGACTTTCTGAAACATCAATTTAGAATTTCTACTTTTATCGTCGACGAAACTGATAACTTATCGCTATCTATTTTATTGCACTGTTATACACCTATCTTTCACCACTATTTTCCACCGCTTTTGACCATTTAATATTTTTAATCAAATTTAACCAACACAAGTTTTAATTATACACCGTTTTTGATATACATTTTCTTCGTTTTAAAATGGAAATTTTGGAATAACTCAAAATTGATGAAAATTGCAACGAGTCCCGATTTCGTTCGAAGTTCGCAAACAACTGTTGTTAAGAACGCACATATTTCCTTCCCTCGCAGACACAGTTTTACTCTCTTATCACGCCGCTAAAATTATCTCCTGAATGGCTCGTAATCGGTGCTCGTTAAAACAGGGATACGAGATTACATCTCCCGTGCCTTCGACATAAATTGAAGAACCTCGGTGTTGGAACAACAGCATCAAATTAAGAAACGCACTAGTTCTTTTCTAACGACTATTATAAAATTTGATCTTTTATGTATTTCGGATTGTAGAGTCATTACTAAATTTGTTATTATAAATTAATTATTGAAATTGTTACTGTAAATCCATAATTGCATTCATTATTATAAATTTATTAGTTTAAACTCGTTAGTAAGCCCATTACATATTCAGAATTATTATTATATTCGTACTGTTATACTCATTAGTATATGGATTATTATGTTCGTTATTATTATATAGACTCTCGTTATAATGCCAGAGACGGAGATGTGATATAATGGAAAAGCGGACAGTTTGTAAATTTGCAAATGTGCAAATATGAAAATTGAAAAGTTTGGGAACTTGTTGAGGAAACTTGTAAATTGGTAAACTTGTAAATTTATAAACTTGTAAATTTCTAAATTCGAAACAAAACTTCAAAACTTGAAAACCTGCAACCTAGTAACTTAACAAAAATATAAATTTAGATGCCAGTAACTTGAAACTCAGCGATACAATAACATTCTCTCTGCATCCCCTGCAACAACGGCGCTGCAACTTCGTGGTCGTGCACGAAAGTTTTCGTGAAATCGGCAATATAGCGAGAGTATCCTGTCCATCAGACTCGTTCTTCATATTTCGCCCGCAGGCTTAATAGAAGTTAATGTAATATTTTAGAGAGAAGTTGTTGAAGGTTGTCATTTGCCGAGGAGTTCCAAGCGTGCTCGGTTTCGAGCAGTTTTAATCGTGAATGCTTCTTCGTCATTTCGAACGACTAGCAATGGTATTTCTAGACCCGAGGCCGACGCACTGTGGCCCAGTTTAGCGGCACTCGTCGTTTCTGGCCTACATCGAGACCCGTGTATTTACGCGCGATACGATTCGAGGCCGTGAAAACGTTCTCCGCTCGCGATTCGCGACAATGCGACAAACGCTAAATCGTTCCAGCTACGCGATTAACTCTTCCGTTGAATGATAGCCTCAAATTCATCGTGAAACCTTGCTGCACCATTCATTTATTTGACCTTTTATGGACAACTGCCGCACCACGTTCAAACTCCAATGTTTAACACATGGACTTCCAGGCATAGATTTTTATTTCATAAATCAATAGCTATTGTAATATTTAGAAACTTGTTATTGTTTATGTCTTGTACTTTCCTGCTAAAAATATTTTATTTCATACTTTACTTTTACTGCAGTCGTTCTTTACGCGACCGCCATTATATGTTACCTTACAAAGACAGTTAGGTTAGGTTACAGCATGCAGAGTGCTGTCGTAATATTCTTGTAATAATATGAAAAACTACTACATGAAGAATATATATATGTCCTAACTGATCGTAGGGGTTCATAAAGAATATGAAGCAATTGATTTATGAGAACGTATATATACGTCACTGGTTCTTAAGTAACTGTAACAATGTATTAGGTGCTTTCATAACATTAACATAACATACAAAAATTGTATGTAATCGAGTAAGTGGATTTACTAATTTTTTCAAGATTAATTAATGCCCTGACTGATTATAGGGTTTCGTAGAGGTTATGGAATAATCGATTTACGAGGCCACCGGTTAATGGAGGATTATTATCATTTTTGAGCTAAGCGTGAGAGACTTGTCAAGGCTGAAAGATTGAAACATTATATAGATAGAGTTAATTGTATTATGGTACGGAAGAATAATCTCGTTTCGCGAGACAATTGTGCAAGCTTTATCGAGGTTGAGAAATTGGATTAGACTACGGAAGAATTGTCGCACTTTCTGAGTAAACTGTCAGAGCTTTACCGAAGCAGTGAAATTGAATTATGAGACGAAAGGAGTATCACATTTTAAGTCAACTATAAGTTTTCCCTCAAGGTTTAGAAATTCAATTAGGATACCAAAGAATCTTCGCGATTTATAATTAACTCGTGGCACGTTGCTACGGTTAAATTGACCGGAAATGAAAATTCGATACTTGGACATTTCTCTGGAAGACATTCTATTTGTGTGAATTCTACTTACTTCTATCGACGGTATTCGACGAATACACTGCATGAAATATTACTTTACGTAATGGAACTTTATATTGAGAAATTGAGGCAAACCAATGCAGAAATGGAGCACTTATTGATCTCTAATAAATATTAACAGCTTGAACGTTTCAAAAGAATTTAACTAAACTACAAACATTTTTGTTAAATACTCAGAGTCTAACAGAGCAGCAAAATATTATAAAAATACCATAATAACAAATTTATAACAATAACCATAAAAATTATTCATGATTGCAGAATATGTCGTAAAATGACCTTTTCAAAAGAGTCAATCACTGAATTAAAAATATTCAATCACATTTTCTCCACACACGAAATTAACCCCTTAACCTATATCTTCAGCAGTTGCGTCAGAGTTAATTATTGCTGTAATGTTAAAATAAACAAAGAAAATTGAACCGCTATATATTTTGAATTTGATCCTTCATTTCGTAAATTATAATTAATATTAAACTCCAAACTCCATCAGAGAATATCTTTTCTCTGAACAGCACCGTCAGGCGTGACACGCTATTATAAGCGAAGATTGAAAATAAACCAAGAAATTTCGATTCACATTTTCGCGATAGCTAACTGGGAAAAACAACATCCGAAAATCTCTAAAAAATCTGCAGAAGACCGGCAAATACGAGAGAACAATCGAACGAAAGGGTAAATATTAGCACGAACGGATAAAAATTGCGATTCCCCGTGAAAAATAAAAAAAAGGCCGACCATGATGCAGCAGGAAAATCGTTTAATTCGAAAAAAATGGTCGTGCAGCTTTTGAAGCGTGTTCACCTATCGGCTCGGCACAATGGCGCGAGTTGCAGAAGAGGCCTGGAATAGCGGACGATAACGGATTTCTACGATCTTTTTTATCGAACCGGACGTTTTCCCTGCGGCGCAGCAGGAGGCCGGGTTAAATTAAGTATGAACGGACATAAATAAACCCTTCACGGTATTTTTCGAAGCATCCGTGTTCTCCCGCTTTGTGCACACCATCGAGCTGTTTTATGCACGTGATACGTGTTTTGTCGCGTCTTTCGAGAAACGTGTAGCTACAGGCTCGAGGTTCTTGACCTCCTTGCAACGCGAATTTTCCTTTTCAAACTTTGATGTATCTTATTTGCAAGTCTAAAGAATTGTCAGGGGAATTTTGCTCGACATGCTGGGATGAAATTTTATTCATGTACAGGTATTTCAAACGTGGATGACGGTGGCTTGTTTTTTGTTTGGTTAGAATATTTATGAGGAGACAACTTTTAAATACCATCGGTATTTTATGTATTTAAATATATAATCGATGTACCAATGTACAATTGATTTTTGCTCCGGTACGAAAATTAAGATATTGGTCTTGACTTAGTTAATGAAATCGTCAATAACAAAATTTTAGTTCAAATGTAAAAATAAAGATTAACAAGAAGATTAAAAATAAAATAGTTTATCTGAAAGGTAAACAAATATTTTGTCTACAATTATTCGATCTAACAATGGGTAAAAATTGATCTTTAAATCCCGAATATTTGTGACTTCAATATCATAAATCCTCAATTAAAGCCCATAAATCCATACAAATTTCGAAAATAAAATTCACGATAAAAATTCAGCCAGACACATAAAATGAACAAAGAATCGGATATTTAAATAAAACAGCAGAATGGACTTTTATCAGACGGTTTGGAATTATTACGAATTCGATTATTAATCCCGGGATTAACAGACAATGGGATGCATATATTCATATACAATTCCGGTAGCACGATATTTACAAAAAAGGAGATTGATTCGACGAGAGTTTGGTAAAATAAAGGACGTATAAAAATCAAATACGTTCGAATAAAAATATCGTTGAACGTTTACCAGAATTTCTGAACGTACGATGCAAAAAAATCTTGTTCCAGATTTGATGTTGTATGGTGAAAGTGTATTATTCACTTACGGAGATGTGTGATACCGTCCCAGTAGACGAGTGTAGTGCTTGTTCGTTCTTTTGTCTGACCACATATGGCACTATTCTACTTACCGACATACCTTTGATCATTGTTCTACATTCTATGCCGCACATACTTACGTATCTTTTGTATCATATACTTTTATCAATATTCCATTCTTTTCTATGTGTCGGATTGCAAATTAGAATATTCTTCTATTATTTTAAGTAGAGTTATTAAAATGTTATTCTTGTAGGACACGGAAACCCTGAACAAGTAATTTGGATGTTATACTTTTAAATTGATTTTTGTTCAAATTATATTGACACAGTTTTTGAATATTCTTTATATTTTGAATTTTATATTACGTAAACTATAATACAAATATAATTCAATGTAATCTATTTCCTCGATAAAATAAATTGTTCCGCAATGAGTTCCATAACCTAACTCAGAGGCCCAATTTCCAGCAGCAAAGAAAACGACACGGTAGAAATACGAAACTGGAGGGAGATCATAACCGATCGGGAACAAATCGTAGTAATAAAACGATGGAGTCGTAGCTTATCTAGGCGAAAATCGACGCGTTTAGTGGCCGGTGAACGAAGTATACCCAAGGGATGGGAAGCGGAAACGAGGCGAATAGAAAGGGGAAAACGTTCGTCGGGGAAGATTGAAATTTCGTATCGATTAGCCTTTCGTTTCAGGGTGAATTTTCGTCGCACGTAGGCAGCTGGTCTTCTGGGGTCGTCAGCCGGACGGTCAACCTTCGTTTCTATTCGTGTTACGAGCAGTCACCGAGAGTTCTTGAAATATTTGCGATTCCATGTCCTCCTCGAGGTCTGTCACTTTGTTTTATTCTTGTCTAACAGAAGAATTCAGAGTAACCATTCGGGAAATCCTTCCAGAGGAACGTGCATGTTACGAAACCAGTTGCTATTTTTGTGCCGGGGTTGTTTACTCTTTAACCGGGTTCTTTCCTTTGAGCAAATTAATTAGTACCCTGCTGCTCTTCGTAATCGATGAATAATCGATAACACGATTGGTAATTGCTTTTTGGGGATGTTTGATGTATGTTTTAATGTTTTAGTGGTACAAACATTATTTACTATGTATTTGGGATAATTAGCGAGATGATGTTTGATAAATAACAAAGATATAATGTTGTGAAATTGCAACTTCCCCGAATTTCTTGTATCTTCGAACTTTTAAGGGTTACAAATTTTTATATTCTTTTATACTAAAGTGCGTATATTTCTAATTTTCTAAGTTTTTATATTTATAATTTAATAAATTTTGCAAGTTCCTATATTTGCAAGTTGTAAGATGCTCAAATATCTATAACCAAATTAGCGAAATTTAAAGTTTCTTAATCCTAAAATTTTCGCATCTTTGAATTATTATTACTCTAATTATCATGTTGTCCAATTCCTGTATCCCTGAATTCTAATACCCCCAAATTCCAATATCCCTACATGACAACATCCTGAAATTGCATCTTGAAATTCCGATATCCTCAAATTCCCACATCCCCAAATTCCCATATTCCCAAGTTCCCACATCCCCAAATTCCAATAATCCACGAATTCCCAAAATTCCGAGTGTCTACTTGCCAAAATTTGAAAGTTCCCGAATTCTCAACTCCATAAATTCCTATTTCCCATAATTACAATATCCCCAAGTTCCAACATCCCCAAATTTCTACATCCCCAAGTTCCCACATCCCCAAATTCCCATATCCCCAAATTCCCATATCCCCAAATTCCTATATCTCCAAATTCACATATTCCCAAATTTCTACTCCTCCAAATTTCCACACCCCCAAATTCCCATATTCCCCAATTTCCACACCCCTAAATTTACACACACCCAAATTCCCATATCCCCAAATTTCCACACCCCCAAATTCCCATATTCCCAAATTTCCACGTGCCCCAAGTTCCCACATCTCCAAATTCCCATACCCCCAAATTCCAACACCCCAATTCCCATCCATACAAACGTTAACCTAAAAAACAATCTACCACCTAAAATTACAACCCCATAAATAAGAGAAGAAGTATCGACTGACTTTCATTGAAAAAATCAGTGACAATATCGCATGAAAATGGCTTCAACTCAGCAGAGAAGTAGCAGCAACAGGCATTGATTAATTTAACACTATCGTCACCCGCGGCCACGAGGCACGCCGAGAAAGGGTGAAAACGCGATAATGCGTTTCCTATAATTTTGCAATTTCGCGTAGACGGCCAACGATATCAACCAGTCGACAGTCGATATAACGGCAAGAATATTTATGACCAAGCGCTCCACCACTTCCAAAGAGCTTTTTACTCATCTGCAATTCAACTTACGCGATTCTATTTAAACACCGTATCCGCTCGGATACCGTGCTCTTTCAATTCAATTCCTTTGCGATTCGATTAATTGTCGATTCCGTTTGAACGATTCGTCGTTTTTCTTTGATTTTCTTCATCCTTCGTTTCATCCGACTCGTCCTTTTGTATGTTGAATGAGCGCGATTTAATATTCACTCCGCGGACCGGCTGTTCTTTGATCGAAACGAACATCGACAATATTTTATGGATGTTTCACGATTTTTCATCCGCGGAAAATTTGTGCGTTCGTTCCTTTGTAATTGTAACCGAGCCAGTTAATATGTACGGATTTTTATTAAAATTCTTTTTCATTATTTCGCTCCTCTCTGTTTTTCCATATTTCGTTTTTGACCCGACACAATATCGCTGCTCAATTTGTTCGATTAAACAGATATCTGTATTTTGGCTTTTTTGATTGCACATTCATTTTACGAATCCTTTATTCGAGGAACTTTTGTAATTTACAATTTTTATAAATTCGTGTTCACTCTGCACGCGTAAAATGTTTTCTGGCAAGCATAAAAGTATAACATTTTTATATCATCCTTCAAACAGAAGCTTTATATTCGTTAAATTGTACATCCATTTTACAAATTATTACAATTTCAACATTTTCATTTAAATTCACTTTCTGTAAAAATAAATAAAACATGATATTTCCTCATTAACATGATATTTTTTGGAAGAGAATAAAAGTTTAACATTTTTACATGACCTTTAAAACATAGAAGTTTTATGTTCATTAAAAAATTATACATCAATTTTACAAATTTCTAATTCTCATGTATTTATAATAGCAACTTTTCTTTTATGTTCACTGTCTGTAAAGTAACACGATATTTTCTAATTAACATGACATTTTTTGGAGGAGCAAGTTTGACATTTCTGAACGACCTTTGAAACAAAGAAGCGTTACGTTCATTTTTGCACCTTAATAAAACATATTTTCTAACACATTTTGAAGAGGCACGAAAGACATTTTTAAACGACCTTTCAAACGCAGAAGTTTAATGTTCGTTAAGAGACGCGTTATTCAGTTACATTAATTTTTATCACGTCGTAGAATCTTACAAAAAATAGTGCACCTTCTGGTATGCTTCTTAATTAATTAAACATGGAGAGTGAGTTTCGGAGCAAAAGAGAAGTTAACAGTTTTTTTACCAGAGGCTTTCGTAAAAGTAAAACGTTAATCGTATCTGACGTACAGGCTTGAAAAGCACCGGTCGAAAAAGACCGTTGTGGTTGCGTGATTCCATCTCGTTGAAGTTGAAAAGCAGTTTGTTGTAACACGAAAGGATCGCGCCCTTTCAAGCCCGTCATTCTACAATGCCGCTCAATAGTTAACGTCTTTGACCCCCTCTCGGTCGTTTCCCCGAACTTTTCACCTCTGACCTTTGCCCGGAAGGAAAACGCGTTCTCCCATTTAATCAGACCTCGCCGTTCGAAATTTTTACGGAAAATATCTTCGAATCTCTTTCAAACACCTTTGAGGGGCCTTTGACGAAATTGGCTGCCTACGGTTACCTTTTATTGCGACCTCGCGTTATTTCACCATTTGCACCATTTCTACCACTACTTAAATTCTAAACAAACGAAACAAATTTTATTATTAGGAAGATTTGTTTGACTTTTTATTTGAAGTGGTTTAAAAATTTTATGGACGTATGAAGATCATTTTAATTTTTCATTCAGAATAAATTGTTTAAGAATTGATATACAATGTGTGCGCATCAGGAGGACAATAAATGAAACCATAGTAATTTTTCTCTTAACAGTGCAGGTAATTGTACATTTTAATAGCGGAATAACAAGTACTGTATATTCGTTGACGAGTAAAAAGTAAGTAGGTAAAATGAGCAAGAAATTCGAAATAAATTGCAGCATAATCAGAAGCTTAATCCCAGAGTTGATGAGACAATTTGAACTTAATTTTACATTTTTTCATTGCGAGCAGATGGGATTATTTAAATTTACTTTTACACTCTTTCGAGCTGATGAGGGAACTTGAATTTAATTCCAGGTTCTTTCGAGCCAATGAGAGAATTCCAATTCAATTTTATGATGTCACTTTCTAAACTCCAAATTACTCCTTCGAGTATTAAATTTCTATAACACGAGACTTTTGATAAAATTAAAAAAAGATTTTAATGTTGTACTTGAAACAACCTTGTACATCTCTGTGCCAGATCTTTTTGTTTCCTCGTTTGAAATATCGCCTCGCAGAGAATAACAGAGAGTTAATATCTCGGATCTGGAATAAGAAATCTGAGATTTGTCATTCTGACAGGTTCAATTATTGCCCCGTTAAAAACGAGGAGCTGGATCGCGGTGAATAGTGGAGTAATCGTGTCAGTTTGCCAGAACTTTCACGGAAAGAACTGGGAGGTGGAAGAAAAAAGGGAAAACGTTGCCATGAAAGAATCTGTTCATCAAACTAGCCAGAATTATCTTTTAAGCAGCTCATCACTGTCCGCCTGGCTGCCGGTTTAGCTCCTCCTCTTGGCAGTAGAGGCACGCGTATTTGGTCAGACGTCTAGACACTTCTATCCGACGAAGGGAGACGCATCTATCCGACAAACCACCGAAGGGAAAGTATTTCTCATTTTCTGCCAGAGCGTCTTCCAATCGATACTATCTGCCAACTATGATTCATCGATTATAATCCGTTGAGCGCCACGGTGATCATATGTGACCACATGTGCTCCGAATTCGGTTAAATCAATTAATTACAACAAAAGCAAACGAAGGGAACTTTTAAAGACTCTTAATGTCGAGACAATGATATACAGCAGCTCATTAAAAAATGAAATTGAAAAGTATCCTTGTTCTTATGTCATATGTGACATATGTGACTAATGTTACAAATTTAGTAAAATTATTTGCAGGAAACGACAAAAACGTTTAAAGGTTATTAATGTCGAGAGAATGATATATACGAACAGATTAAAAGATGAAGTTGAAGGATTAAGTACCGTTGTTCATGTGTCATGTGTGACGTATGTGACCGGTGCAGTAATTCAGATAAATCAATTATTTACAGCGGTAACAAATGAAAAGTTTTTGAAAGTTCTTTATGTTGAGACAATGACATACACGAGCAGATTAAAAGATCTGTGAACTTTAAATTCATACACAATATGTTCTGTGTTGCAGTACTTTTATATTATCAAATTAGGTTACACAGTTTGAAATTGCTATTTTATTTGCGAAAACAGTCATTTTATATTGCAAACATTACTGATAACCATTTCATTTTGTACTGCAAACATTATGGACGGCCATTTTATATTGTAAACATTCATATTACATTCATGATTAAATTTCGAGCTTCAAATTAGTACGACGAAGTGACATTTTCTACTATTTTCATGTCACAAAATAATAGCAACTGATACTTGACTCTATCTGATAAATGATGCATTTTATCTTAGAAAAGTGAAGAGAAGATTTATGTAATCATTTTTATTATACTTTAATCTTCAATCTTCCTTAACCAACATTTTCCAATATCTCCAGAAACTGTATCACCGTGTTACGTTTACAAAATTGTGTTCTGATCCCGTAAACCGTTCACAGCGCGATTCTTCGTGCACGTTTGTAGGTATCAAAAGCTTATCGGTCGTATATGACAAAGAAATAAATTTTCTCAACGGAGAAAGTAGAAAATCCAGCAGGAACGTGATCTGACCCCCATGATCACACGTAACGCCTATTCACCGGCCACGAAGCCAATGAACCTCTGTGTGGTGGTTCAACAACCACGCGAGCGTGCTCGAGACGTTTCAAGCGTAAGGCGATAAAGCGTAGTTTATTGCAACGCGTGTGTACACACCACCTACGTGCTTCCACGTTTCTTCTCGCTCTTTCAAAACGTATCGGCTCTATTCATAGCGATAACGACATACCACGCGTGTATGTGTACCTATGCGTGTATATTACGTGCCTGTACTTCCATATGCGTGTAAATCTCCTTGCATGTACCTCCATTTGTGTACTTCCATGTACCTCCATATGTGTACTTCCATGTGTATGTATCTCCATATATGTGTACCTCTGTGTGAGTATGTATCAACATATGTGTTCCTACATATTCGTGTGTATCTCCGTAATTGTGTACCTTCATGTCAGCGTGTATCTCCATATGTGCGTGTATCTACATATGTAACTCCGTGTGTACCTTTGTCTCCACGTACCTCTAATGCGTTTATCTTTGTGTGTGTATACCTCCGTGTATGTACCTCCAATATGTGTATCTCTAATGTGTGTACCTCTGTGTACCTATATGTATATCTCCATGAGTGTATAACACCATATGTGTATACTTCTATGTGTGTATACCTGTAGGTACATGAATTTCCGTATGTGTACCACCATGTGTGTCAACCTCCGAGTATGTATCCCTAGTACGTGAACCTCCACGTGTGTGAACTTGTACAGTGTATCCATATGTGTACCTCTCCACGTACGAATATGTAAACGCACAGAATTTTTTCTTTCCTCAACCGATGAGAAGATAAGATCACGAGCGTTCGTTTTATCGCAACAAAGATTATCTCGTAATTAATTGTAGTAATGAACGAACGGCCAACACAAGATATAGCTTTACGAAGAGCTGCTTAAAGCGTTAGCTAGTGGCTCGACAAAATTACACGATGCTTTTATTTCGAAGCTTCTGGAAGGAGATTAACGCTTTCACGGTAAAGCTGCGATTGAAACAGGGATAAAAGTGGAGGGATTTGTTTTCAGATATCGTGCTTCGAATCGCTTGTTACAATACATGTCGGCGTAAACGCGAACAAAGGAAATTATGAAACTCCATAACAAAAGTTTATCAAAGCGATTACCATGGGGTTTAAGTCAGCCTTACACGGGGACCTTTTTCATGTTTGAACGACATCGATGGAAAATTTTATGAATTTATGTTACGTAACGTTCTGATGGTGATTATTTTTATCGACGGGACAATTGTGATGTGTGGAAGGGTTGGTGACATGGAGGTTTGCAGATTTTAGATTTTGGAAATTTTTTAATTTGGGGGATTAGGATGTTGAGAATATTAATATTGGCGGTGTAGGATGTGGGAATTTGTGGAATTTGACGATTCTGCAATTTGAGGACAGGAATTTGGGGATTAAGAGTTTTGGGGTGCAAGAAATTTGAGGGTTTAGAGTTTTAGAGAAGGTGCAGAATTTTGGAATTTAGAATTTGAAGATTTCGAAATTTAAGAATTCCTATATTCGAAATCTTGAAAATTGAAAATTTGTCAACTTTCATATCAAAATCCCACATCGAAACTATCTGGATTAAAACATAACCTCTGACGAGAATCATTGAAATTCCATGAACCGAAAGTTCTGCACAGCAACTGACTCGAACTCGAGAGTGCATATTGAACTTGACCCGAATCCTAATTACGGTTCGCATCAGCCTATTCACCGACTAGGTACTGCAATTTTTAGATGCAATAAAACCGGATGAACGATAAATGATTTTAGCTGCATGTCACGAGGAATACGCAAGGGATTATCGGAAAGTCATGGTATTCATCTCATAATTAACGAGATGCGAGATAACATGGGAAGAATGGAGACTTCTAGCTAACATCGGTTATTTCCTGTCGTCATCCGCCTTGGATTATTCAACGGGGACGAGGTTGTCCTCCGATCAAAACCGAACACATACACACACACGTGTATAAATGTCACGTAAATAGGGGAAACTGGATGCATACGTATTCGAATGCGTATTGTACATGTGCGAGAGCCGGTTCACTGACCACTCACTCGATCGAAGTGGAAAATGTCCGTAACCGTTCAGACTCGATACGCGCTAAGGTTTCAATTCGGATAAGAGCATTGACGTAAGTAATCAGGGACCGGGGCTTGAACTTGTTATAATAGGGTCTAATCATTTCGCTATAGTGTTGGGTGTCTTGGTAAGGTGTGTTATGTACTTCTATAAGGGTAGTTTTCTCATCTTAAATTGGTTCATTTTTGTATCTGTCATAATGCAAATTTCCAAATTTTTAGGGGTTTAAATTACTTAATTTTTACAGTTTCAAATGTTCAATTTTCCAATTTCTCAATTTCTCAATTTCTCAATTTCTCAATTTTCCAATTTCCCAAGTTCCCAATTTCCCAATTTCCCAAATCCCAATTTCCCAAATCCCAATTTCCCAAATCCCAATTTCCCAAATCCCAATTTCCCAAATCCCAATTTCCCAAATCCCAATTTCCCAAATCCCAATTTCCCAAATCCCAATTTCCCAAATCCCAATTTCCCAAATCCCAATTTCCCAAATCCCAATTTCTCAATTTCCCAATTTCTCCCTTTCCCAATTTCTCCCTTTCCCAATTTCCCAAATCCCAATTTCCCAAATCCCAATTTCCCAAATCCCAATTTCCCAAATCCCAATTTCCCAAATCCCAATTTCCCAAATCCCAATTTCCCAAATCCCAATTTCCCAAATCCCAACTTCCCAAATTTCCCAAATTTCCGAGATTCCCCAAATCCCCAAACCTTAATCGCCCAAAACTCCAAATTTTCAAAAATCCCTAAATCATCCTACATACCCGAAATCGCAGCAACTAATAAAGGTAAGAAAAGAAACTCGCCCCAGACAAAAATCCTGGTTACCCCAATGGATACGGGACAACGGTACGTCAATTTATATACCTTGATGATGAGAGAACATGAGCGAGAGGTTGTCTCATTGTAGAACGAGGTACATAAGTAGAGGCTTACAGACAATTGTCCGTAGACACATGTCCGCAGACAATCTGCGAACCACAAGAGGCAAAATACAAACACCAAGACAGTTCGTGGATAAGTATTGGCTTGGCTGTTGTCTCCCGTTAAAATGGAGAACAAGCTACAGTCTCTGCGGATCAGCTCTCATAACAGTTACAATTGCTATACAAACGTTCTATTATAATATAGCCTATTGTATTAACTAGACTGCGGATATTTATTGCATTCGTCGAACTCTTCGAAGTTTATACAAGTTATGCAACGTATAAACCGTGGTTTTGTGTATCTTTGCAGACTTCAATTTCTTGTAAATCCATAAACATTCGTAGTCTAATAATTTCTGATATTTTCCATGTTTTTGATGCTTTCGATGTTTTTACGGTTTTGATGTTTTCAACTGTTTTGATGTTTCTGATGTTTGGATAAACTTCTCTCGTACGTTTACATATACGGATATTTATTCCTTCACAGATAAATAAATGCATAAGTCAGAAAAACAGGAAGCTGCATCGTAAAAGTGATCTAAAATTTGAAGTAGAAGTAAGACTATGTCGGGTTAATAAGAACTTGAACTTGGAAATGCAAATACAGGACACTTCTCTAAATAAGTTAACCTCTCGGAACAAACTAGAGGATATCTGAGTCGAGAAATAAATTGAACGTCAGTCACTACGCTAACGCGGAATTTTAAGTAGAACGGGATTGTGGTGGTCAGACGCGTCGTATTGAGCGAGGTGAATATAAGAAAGCAAACAGACAATGCTTCTTCGAGTTATCTTTCGCAAATAAACAGGATATCTGAGTCGAGAAACAAATTGAACGTTAGTCACTACCGATGTTGAATATTAAGTAGACCTCGGTGATCAGACACCATCTATTTAAAGTTCAAGCACGAATATGCTTATAAATTATAATTGATAATTTCTTTTTATTATAGTTAATTGTGTATTTGAAAATTTGGGGAATGCATTGATCTCAATTGGGTATATTTTATTTTAAGAATATTTATCTTATTTTACTGATTATTTGTCTACTTATTATCTTATCTGTATTTGAGCAATTTACATACTGTCTTATTTTAGAACATATTATTTGGACAATATATTTGTGGTAATAATTCTTCTTCACAATGTTCCATTTTTCAAATGAAATAAGGTAACATTTTATATTCCGCATCTGAATAAATACTTTTTACAATACATAGTCAACTGTATGAAAAGTACAAATTATCTGAAAATAGGTACATTAATTCGAACGTAGTATTTGTTCGAATAAAACAGATAATTTCAGCCGAATCTCCTACATCGAATAAAAATGGCGCAATTCCCTCGAATGACATGCAAATAATTCATTTGAATTTCCCACGAAATAGCGTGAAAGAATAATAAATTATTTCGAGCCGTTAGTTTTTTATCCGTGCGTAAAACCGAGGTCGAAAAAGTAACACGCGAAAGTAGCAATTTCACGCAGCGATCGGAATAATCGACTAGCAATCAGGGGAGCAACTGGAATCGATTCGGTCCAATTCAGCGTCGAATTTTTCAGCTCGAAATCCGGTCGATGGGTATCGAATCGATCGAAAAGCCTCCCGTACGGATGGCCGTCTAATTAATTTCGCAGGGCCAACGAGCACGAGGCTTCCACGGTAATTCGATGAATCGAGTTTTCCATTCCGGCCCGTCGATTTCGCGCCCGTCAAACGCCCCGTGGGCTGCGAAATATTAAGGCAACCCTGCCGGCTGATTCCCGCGGGAACGCTCGATCAGCACGGCTCGAAAGTTGTTCCACATTCGGTGACCTTTCGGAATCGAAATGTCAGGGTGTCCTGGCAGGCCGGCCCGACGCCATTTTTCCCCCAGATTCGTCGCGATGCAATTTTCGACGATCAACGATCCCTTAATCCGCGCCGTTGTTCGAGCATCGAATCGCTTCGATTCATTTCCGATCGAGAGCACCGGGGAAACGAGGAAGAGACTATTCATCTCCGGGAAAAGGAGACGCTAATAAAGCATCATATCGGTGAAAGAAATAAAGAGTCGGGGACAAATGGAGGAGATATTAAGCCCCGATAATGGATTCTTGTGCTCGTCCAAGCGTTCCCTGATATTTCCGTGATATTCATTTCGCCATATTGTCACGAGTGGCCGTGCTTTCGTCGCGAGGCGACACGAAGCGTTCCATTCCGCCGGGATAAGAACTTTCCATTCCTTAATGAGAAAACAGCCGGCATCCGGGCGGCCAGGGACGTCAGGGGGGCAGGGGAAGAAACGAAGGGGGTTACATTAAACGTAACTTAACTCGGCATTCCGTGAAAAAAAGGGAGGAGAAAGGAGGAGTGAAATAAACGCGAGTACCGCGGCAGCGGCGAAACGAGGAACGGAAATGTTTAGACTCGTTGTTCGCATCGTTTTCTCTTTTGATCAACGTAATTTGGTCGAGACGCGAGCCGCTGATGATTTAATTATCTTTTGTTTGTTTTCGTAACGTTTTAACGGCGCTTTTATCGGAAATGAATTTTTTCCAGGCTTTTTAGCCCGCTCCGACGAAAAGAATGTCAAGACGGACCGACGTATTTAGGTGAACTGTATAACTTGTTCTATTACTTAAAAATACAACGTCGAACTGATCGATAGTTTGATAGCGTTTGATCGACAGGGACTGCTGGAACGATGAACTGAGTTATAATTGAAATCTGTTTGATCATCGGGATGCGAGATTGATAAGTTTAGGTAGACTTGTTAAATTATTTAGAAACACGAAGTGATCGTTACTTTGATATTTATTATTTCAGATTATTTGCTGATATGAACAACTGGGTTATTAATCACTTGCTGATATGATAAACTGGGTTATAATTATTTGCTGTTGCGAACTATGTCATAATTAATTATTTGCTGACATGACAAAGTATATTATATTATTCTGATTACGTTGGTTAGTGAAACGTATTTGTTTTATGCTCTATACGAAAGAGATTAAACAATTATAATACTCATTAGTTATTAAATCGACGAATACTTTAATAACATTTGATTATCTGAGATTGTTTGCTGATAGAACGAATAAAGTCATAATTTAGAACATCTTGATTGCACTGGTTCGTTTTTGAAACGTTTGTGTTTGCTTTATGGTCTGAGTGTGAAGAGAGGTCAAACGGTTGTAATGGCTGTTAAATTATTAAGGAACTCGATGTTGAATCGATCGATTCGTCAATAATATTTGATTGTTTGAAATTGTTTGCTGAAACGACGAATTGAGTCGTGATTTCAATCATTCCTCGTGCGCTGATTTGTTTTTCAAACATTCTCGTTTGTTTTATAGCTTCAATGCCAGGAACAATGTTAGGCAAATATGTCTCTGTAAATTGCAATACCTTTCGATATATTAATTCCGTAATATTTCCACTAGCGTAATTCTCATTTAAATGTATCGATTCAATTAACTAATTTCAATGTACATCAACAAAGATGCCCTTCAACGCGTTGATTGACTCGATCGAATATAAGACAAGAATAGAATGAATATAAAACGATTGAATAATTACAAGACTAAAATAGAACGACTATAAAACAACCGAACAATTATAACAAAAATAGAATGATTCTGTAACAACCGGATAATTATAAAACAAAAATAGAATGATTATAGGACGAATAATTACAAAGCAAGAGTTACGTACTAACAAGACAAACCTTTAAACCGAACGATGAAATTCCGCAGTTGTTATCAAAGTATGTTACACGATATCCTGTCGTGGCCACCGTGATCAACAATATATTAAAAACGACTTATCACCCGTCACCATTCACCACTATCCTCGTCACGGCGAAACACAAAGCACATGGTGCTTCAGCAAGCATGCTCGACGAGAGATAACTCATTTAAAAGCTGTAGCCCCTATTCAATCACCGTCCCGGCTGATAACGAGACACACGTAGAACGACAAACCGTCACGCAATCATCGACGTTTAATCTTATCGGGGGATCGTTAAAATACAACGGTAGACAGCCGTCGAGCGACATGACACCGGAACACGAACGCGGATGGCCTGGCCTTAAGACGGAAACAGGAGATCGATCATTCTTGCGAAACGAGTAGTAGCCAGTGATATCCGCGGTTCCCATAACCTTGCGAAATTATTGAACGACCGTCTGCTCGTAAGTAAGTTGGAAGTACGTTACGACCTCGAGCACGATCGTTCCCTCGACCCGGACATATTTCCTCGTCGCGTAAATCGGGAGGGCACGTTGCATCGGGAATTAAATCAACGCGCCTGGCTACGTTGATGGAGATGAGGAGAAAACGAGATGGTGAAGAGCAACGGAGACGGGACGACGCGGAGAGAACGAGAAAGCAGGAACAGGCGGAGTAAAAGCAAGGAACACAAGAGGAAGAGGAGGCAGAAGCGAGCCAACGGGTGGGGGATCAATTTAGAAGCCGTGACTCACTCGACACGGTGACGTCGTTAGCGCACCCCTTTCGTCCTCCCTCTACAGCACCCCTAAAAAAAAAAAAAAGAAAAAGAATAATCCGGTCACAACTCTCTCTCTAAGCGAGAACTAATCGAGGCCAGTGCACACCGACGGGGAGAAGAACGAGGCGAGGAGGGATGCGTTCTCGACTCTCGGCCGGTCGACGAGCCTCGAGTATTATTTCTGGTATTCCTGTACACCCGCTGTGTGTTAACCCGAAGAGGTGGCACGCGAGCGGAGCGGAGCGGAAAGGGCACCGAGTCATCGTTGCGCACGATAACACCACCGGTCCCTCGTTACATCGAAAAAAAAAACTCGTCCGTCAGAGTTTCACCTACACGCCCATCTATGTACATTTACGCGCCACTGACTTCTGTTTACAAAGAGAAAGAACGAAACGCGGCCAGAAGAGGACAAGGGGAAAAAATTGCTGGAACGAGGAAGAGGATGCGAGAGAAAAAAGGGGGAAGTATCCGACGCATCTCTCTTCCGCGCCCAGTAAGCCCAACGTCCCCTCGTCCCAATTACCGTGCCCATCGCACACCGCCTCGTCCATGCTCGTAATTTGCATCCGACCTCTATTTCCTTCGCGACCGCGTCCCACTGGATTCTTCGAGACCGACCAGAATCCCCGCCGCTCCCGTGGATCGCGACGGAATCGTGCAGGATCGAACGTCCTCCGGTCGTCAGCGAACGAAAATCAGGGTAGAAAGGTACACGTCCTGGGAAGATCGACTGTACTCACGAGGCACGCGTTCGACGAGGATCAGACAGCCGTCGGTCGCGAGACGTCGACTCCTGGATCGACGACCGACGAACATCCTATTCCTCGAGTCCTGGCGTCGAGGTGCCGGATGATCCTCCCCGTTGTCACTCCGGCAACACCCACTTTCTCCTCTGGCCTCGTAACCTCGAGGGCCACTTTTCTTTCTCTCCCTCGCCGCCGTCGTCGAACGAGGCGCAGCACCACTCTGACAGCACCACCACTACCAGCGGACACCACCACGATAGGAAACCACCACCACCACCGCCGCCGCCACCACGGCCACCACTACCAATGCCACCGCCACCACGAGCAGCGGCACTACGGCCAGTCGTATCGTTCTCTGGATACTGGCTAGCAGTCGGTCGGGTTACCGCCGAATAACTCGCCCCTCGTCCTTTCTACCCGACACCCCTAAATGGCCGATAATGTCAGTTGAACGCGCGGACGACTTCCAGGAGGGAAACGTCTGTACGCGGACCGCACACGCGGTGCCCGACGAGCATGGGACAATTCCGTAGCTCGCTGCGGGATCTGCCACCGTGAGCTGCCCTATCTACGCGCCTGTCTGGCTCTCCCAAGCCTCCAACGACGCCCCCCTTGCGTCCCGCCGACGCGACGCCTTCGACACACTCGCCACACGAGCGTATGCGCGATCCTGACACACGCGTGTCCGTGACACGGCCCGGCATGCGCTCTTCTGAGCCCGCCTCGTATCGCACGCGCTCACCTAGGGCCAAATTTCCTCCAACCCCGGTGTCGCTGCTCTGCATTTGTCTAGGGAGTTTCGTTACGCGATACCACTGCGGTGGGAACGGGTTCGAACGTCGCGAACATTTCACGCTATCTCTTCTACGTTCGACTGACGAACGGACTCTGCTTCTGGCACTTCTTTCATTTTTTGATATTGAAAAGAAAACAATTGTCATAGACGTACTAATAACTTGTATGATCAACTGCCTTCATTGTTTGACCGATTCTTTTGCAGAAATCAACTGCAGAAAATATAATTTCTCCTCGCTAAACGAATATATAACTACTCCATCCTTTTACTTACTGAAAAATAGTTTAATGTACCCCTCGACTCCGGTAACTTATTTGCAAGTCTTCCTACTAAAAACACATTACTAAATAAAATTGTTACTTGTTAAAAACTTGTTTAATCTCAGTGTCAAAAATTTCTCTCTTTTCAGTGTTTTATTTGTAACCAAGTTTGGTACTGAGATGGAACAAAATTTTTAATTCGAGGTTTATTTTGGTTTGAAAATAAAATTTATGATGCATTTACATTGATACAAGTTATGACACATGTGTCGCAATTCAGGTGAAAGGATAAATACAGAACATCGCTTATTTCATACATATGGAATATGAAATTATTTTCCCGCCAATCCAATAGCGCGCATTTCAATTAACCTTGATGAGCGGTTGAAAGTTACTATGCGCATTGAGGTGAAAGACGATGCTAAAAATTGTTAACTGAAATGTTTACATTACAGTTGTTTTTATTATCTCATAATTTTTATTACTTCTTATATCATATGCACGTTAGAATCTCTTTGTTCAGTCTTAGCAGAACTTGAAACAGATTTGAAACGCGTTTTTAAACGAGTTTTTAAATTTTTAATATATAACTATCTATTTTTTAAATATTTTTAAAATTGGTCACGGACACACATTTCAAACTGCGTGTCGAAAGCTTGGCGTGGCTTCATATTGATCTGCAATCTAGGGATTTTGTACAGTAAACGACACATAACCTATAAATACCGTCCAACCATCGTACTAATTGTGCGTTGTGAAACGCTTCATTTTTGAAGTTTATAGCAATATATTTAATAACACGTGTAAATACTATTGCTATGTTTAGTACATATAATATTTCATTTACAATCAGCGTAACTAACACGGACATACAATATAGTTTCATTGTCGCATAAACTAATATTCAATTCCGTTGATAATGCAGTTTATTTAATACAGTAAATATTTTGAAAAGTGCGATTCAATAAGTGGGAATGACGCATAAGATAACCTTCAACGAACGACCTTGCGTGTAAGGTTAGATTTCTCCGTCGTTTCTTATATGCAAGACGGTGGAACGTGAAAACAGTACATTCGGTATCCCAGAACAGTGTCATGGCGCGTCAACCATGACAGAAAGTGTGTTCCTTACTGACGAATCCGGTACTAAAATTAATATGTGGGGCGGTTTTCGTTGTAACAAGAGCTTCCTAATATTGTTCCTGGTTCATGTGATCGCATTTCAATGTTTCGTATGTAAGTGTTTCTCTAACATCACGTGCTTAGTGTCTTTATCTCGTCTATTAGGTACAGCGGCTTGCGCGTGTAATCATCCCATGCCGCATGTCTCGTGTTCTGCGCATGCTCCCCGCGAAATTAGAACTGATCATTCTACAAAAATGTTTGTCCTTTTATTTATATGTGATTTTCATTGTGAATGTATCTTTGTCTACCGAGAAACTGTTTTCTTCTTATATTTTAGAGTTAACTGAAGGACTTTTATTTTAGTTTTTCTTTACTATAAATTATAACGATGACAAGTGTACAAGTTGTGTTGACTTTTCTTTGAATAGTAAAAATTTCTAACTTCTGTCAAAGGTTCAAATTTCCAAATTTCTACGCTTACAACTTTCTGAACTTCGATTATTGTAACATATGCATATTTGTTTGCTTCACTCGTAGACCCCAAGACGCAGGGAGATATCGAGATTGTATATTTATCTAATTGTTTTCTGTTTAAAAGATTATCAGGAGCATCACAAATGGCAAAAGCTGAGAGACAAATTGGAGTCGATGATCATCGAACAACGAGATGTATACGGGCTAACGTACAGTATAATCAAGAGGCTGGAAGAGCACGGGGTGTTGAGTGGGAACAAACAGGAACCATTTGATAGGCCTACAATTTACGCCATCACTCCAACGTTCGCCAGGCCCGTGCAAAAAGCTGAATTGACCCGATTATCACAAACGTTCCTACACATACCGAATTTCCATTGGATCCTGGTCGAAGATGCGGAGAGAAAAACGAAGCTAGTTACCAGGTTCTTAGAAAATAGCGGTCTAATCTATACTCATCTGGCAGCTTCGACACCGCCTAATTATAAGCTGGGTCGAAACGATCCGAATTGGAAGAAGCCGCGCGGCGTTGAACAAAGAAATGCGGCGTTACGCTGGCTTCGGGAGAATCTGAAATCAACCGACAAAGGGATCGTGTATTTCGCTGACGATGACAATACGTATTCCATCAAACTGTTCCACGAGGTAAGAACATTAACGGTAGGCTGCAATTGGTCACGAAACGGTTATGTAACGGCTGCTTGTTGCAGATGGAGAAGATACAGAAGGTCGGCGTGTGGCCGGTAGGTCTAGTAGGTGGTCTGATGGTGGAGAAACCGATGTGTGATAACATTACCAATAAGGTAATCGGTTTCAACGCTGCCTGGAAGCCTGATCGTCCGTTTCCGTTGGACATGGCGGGCTTTGCCATTAATCTGCGACTTCTCTTGGAGAACAAGGATGCCCTCTTCTCGTACGACGTAGAAGGCGGTTACCAGGAAAGCGAAATACTTAAACATATTGTTACCAGGAATGAACTGGAACCGTTGGCAGATTGTTGCACGAAGGTACACAGTATAAATGATTCATCTTTAACACATTGACGATCGCTTATCAGCAAATCCGTTGCTAGAGTTTACTAAGTCTGGCACAAAAATACACGTCCAATGCGTGGACTCAAAAATTCCGTTAAGTTAATCTTAATGCTAATGTAAATACGTTATCTTTTATCTTATCCATATCTACTTTATCAAGTGCAACTTGTGATTTAAAAATCAATCGTAATCCCACCAAGATCCTATTATTAGGTAGTAAACGGAAGATAAAATTTGAAGAGTCAGATTTTGCAAAATGTACGATCGTCAAAGTGTTAGGTTATGCTACCAGCGAAATAATGATGTTTCGTATTTCGTTCAAGGTATACGTGTGGCACACAAGAACCGAACCACCTCAATTAAACGTGGAACAATTATTGATAAAAAAAGGTAGACGATCGAACGTCGGCATCGAAGTGTGATAAAAGGATCAGGTTACTATTTGGCGTATTTCGAGAACGTCAAAAGAACTTATGCCATAATCGAGGATGTGATTTAGAACTTAAACGAACAAATGGAACGGAACTATGCTATTTATATACGCTTTTTTATCATTTGCAACGTGGCTATGTAGTCGGTTCTATGAAAACAATAATGCAGTGCCATAACGCGTAGTCGCTTATAGCTGCATATACGAGGATTTTTTATTAAGGCGATACTACTTGAGTAAACGTAGAATGTGTGTATTGATAGTATGCATGAATAACGTGGTGCGGATATTGTTGTTAACCTTTGCACGGTCTTTTGTAAGTCTTAGATCTTGAGATTAATTTTAAATTTTCCCTGCAGCGTTATATTGTTGTGGGAATTTTAGTGCGCTCTCTGGTGTATTTGTTTACGTAACAGTTAATTTTTTACACTAACATTTCTTATATACTCGTATAATTACAATTATATCATTATGATGACTATTGTATAATTGTGACGGCAATTGTATAAGTATGGTAATTATAATCACAAGATTGTAATCACAAAATGTATTTCAATGCAAAAATACGAACACGTGTCAGAATATAAACTCAAGAAATCGGAAGTGATTGAAATAGTTTTCACGTTCGTAATTAGCATAAAAATTTCGTAAGAATCATACACATCAAAACGAAATTGAATTATGTTAAGTAATGCAATTTACTTTTAAAAACATTCTAACATATCATTGTATAGTCGTTCTAAACGGCAAACGTTTAGAAAAAAAAAATGATTCTTAAAAAGAGTCGCTTACAATGTTAAGTCACAAAAATCCACTGGTGGCCGTGCAAGTGTTAATACTGTTTTACCTGTTTGAATCAAAGTTCTTTTACTTTTTATACGCTTGTTGGTACAAGATCCTTCTTTACACAACGAACAGTGCGTTTTATTATTCTTCTGAAAGTTGTAACGAGAAATTAACGTTTTAATAAAGGAAAGTTTCAAAACAAACAACAAAAAGCGTGTGGTACGCGCAAGACTTCGAATCATTCGACCTTGAAAAATGTTCTTTATCCTTTATTAAGTCGAGTACGTTTTCTTCGACGCGTACAGAAAAAGCATACATAAAAAATATGCCTTACACCTACAAACTTGTAATAGTGTTGCTTTTTTTTTTTAATCCTTTTCCGTTTTAAATTGGAAGATGCGCAGTAATACTTTTCGTGGGAAGCTATTTGGATTACGGATTTTGGCAACGAATATAAAATAGCTAGATAAACGTGACGATTTCTCGTCTTCGACCGAGTCACTAGATCTTGGTAACATCTCGGTGAAGGTTCGAAATCCTTTCGTGACGAACAATCCACCATCTTTCTCTCCTTCCCTTCTTCCACATTGTACAGGAGCAGTTATCTGAGACTATGCGTTGAAATTTTTTCGAAGTTGTTGACTGTACTGAAAACGACTTCGAAGATACTTTAACTTAAGTCCTCAAATAACTCACCGTGTACATAGGGTGACTTAAAAAGATCCGAGACTTTTGCCACTCGTCTCAGTTCAAGCCTCTAAAGTCTTGGTACCTTTTCTTCTTAACACCCTGTATATACTTTTCGTGTATAATAATGTACTCGTTTGACTTACAAGCTAATAAGTACTATATATTTGGCAAAACTCTGTTTACGGTACGTAAAAAAGCTACCTCGGTGCAGAAAGTGTGTTCGCGAGCGAGGAAACGTTAACTTTTTAATTTTAATTCAATCTTCTCGTTATAAGTACAGTGGAATCTTCATATTTTCTACTACAGAAATTTATGATTATCATCACGTAAGTTTGCCAGGCATTAATTTCTTACTCTCCCTTTAAATACATGTGCTAAGGGGTTTAGGGATATCTGTCTTCTTTTACAGGAAGAAAATGGAGGGAAAAATTGAATTAAAATCATATTGATATTTTACCCCTGTTTGATAATCAGGTTATTATTTTAGAGCCCCTAGCGCAGGAAAATATCCAGATTCTACTGTAGCTATACACTTATGCAACCTTATTACGATAAATACAAAGAGAACCAACTTTTTATCCAACTTGTCATAGTTGAATTCGTTCGTTCATCTTCTTGTCAGCGAACGCACTTTCCGTACCCGCATACAACAGTCTAAACTTACCGAACTCTCTTAAAATTATCTTCAATACTCCTTAAAGATTAGGAAAAACGTTTACAAGCATTTACAAAAACTTATCACATTTTTAACTGTGTTTTTTTTTTCTCGAAAAGCCATCTTACACGTTAGGACAAAACTGGTACTTTATATTCTTGAATACTATATAATTTATGTATATATATATATTTATATATGGCAGCTTTCGATTGTTCTCCGTCTTTTTTTTTTTTTATTTAAGTATTCCAGAAATGAAACTTCAATCTCTTGTTATAATGTCAGCAAGAATTTATAACTTACAATTTATTTTAAGCGAAAAAGAGTCCATCGAAGATGTCGCTGCTGTCGATTACACTATACACATATGCTTAGAGAGACTTCTAATTTGTTAAAAGATACAACTGGGACATACACTGATACGTCATCACGATCGACGCATCGAATAAAATTTCTTTTCCGTTCAGTCCCTTTTCTTAAGTTTCGTATCTTACAGTTTTATATTTTAAGTATACCGTTTCAGGGCTGCATATCCGATCGCGACAACATACTCGTTAAATCATACATGATCGGATACTTGTTCATCGCAAAAACTGCTCAGTTTTTTTCTTACTTACATGGTAACCTACATATTAGAGGATATATAATAATAAACTTGACACTTTGACGATCTCTGTCACGTATTCATAAATTTCGTGTTTAATTTTACACCGATAGTGTCAGCTACCGGTACATGTACCCTAACTGCGAGTTGAAAACGAGTAATCTAGCAAGTTAAACGAGGGTCTCTGTTAAGTATAAAAACAACGACGCAAAAATGTAATTCATACACAATCGTCAAAGTGTTAAGAAAACGTAAAACGTCAAAAAGACACTTGGGCTGCTCTCGCACGCGACGTAATCTTTACATTGTATAAAATGTACATACACGTTAAACTATCACGATAAATTATATCACGGGTAAACAAAGAACATGTCACACGAGATGTGTCCATCTCAAAATTAAGAAAAAGAACACAAGTAATCGTGAACGTACGGACGTCCTGTACGATAGTCATGCTCGGTGAACAATAGGGCAAGAGTCACATTGAAAGAACAAAAACTCTGCGACAAAGACACTTTTTTTAGTAAACAGAAAATTGTTCATGATTAAGGAACACGCGTAGCAAATGCATTTTGTCAAGTACATTGCGAACGAGTCGAAATGATAAACCTTGTGTGACCTGAGTTACTTGATCGTCGATGATAACTGGGGGATACACGATTCGTTTCCATGAAGTTTCTTAAAGGAATCAGTCTTTGAAATAAAGTCGTACAATCACGAGAAATTCGAATTGTCTGAGGAAATTAACTTGTATCTGTGCCGTGGACTGTAGAGGGCAGTGATGGGCAATCGACCCGGAGGGCGAACAGGGACGTGCAAATGGCGGCGGTTTGGGCTACTGATGTTAATTTCTCAGTTTGAAAATTTGAAAAAGTTTAATGCTTATAGTCTTAAATTTCTAGGTCTCTACGTTTTCATAACTGCGGGTTTAAGGTTACTTGGCACACTCCGGACAAAAATCTTACGCTAATAGTGGAAATAGTCGAAACTTCAAATTTCTTAATCTCCAAATTCTCAAATTTTCAAATTCACAAATCTCTAAATCAGATTTCCAAACCCTCGAATTCCGAATAGGTCAAATGTCATTAAATTTTTGAAAGTCCAAATTCACAAATTTCCAAATTGCCAATATCGCTTTATTCGTGTATGCACTAGTGCAGACTGATTGCCCACGAGCCCTTGATCTGCCCATCACTGTTTATACATTCAATGGTTCTCGCTCAAATATAGCGTGGTCCTAAAGTCGCAAATCAGTAAAAAAAAACACCAGTGTTTGGTTCCCGATCAACCGTTCTTAAGCTTGAAAATGTCAGCGCTATAGCGACACGTTTTCGGACCCTTTCGACCGCGCTATAATTGAATTAGAACCACGACAATTGATGTTGAGGGAATACACCATCAAACGTCATATGTACACAGGAACCCGTGTATCGTTACAGAAGGTTCCTATCCCGTTCGTAACCTGCCTCGTAAACGGTGCATCGTAAAAGTCTTGTTAGTTACACGGTGTTCTCTTAATTATCGTAGAAGAAAAACGAGATTGAACAAGGAAGCTGTTTTCCCTGTTTCAGTTTCGTGCTGTGCAAAGGATAACACAGTACTACCCAGCGTACTAGACTGCGATTATCTAGAGGGTGCCTCGAAGCAATGGCCACTAAATTACCGACTGACTTCTACCAATTTCGCGATTAATTTTGTACAATTCTTTCTCCTCGGTGTGAAAGCGATCTATCTAAACATCCCTCCTTGGCAACATTCGCTAAGTTACATCAACATCGATAGATTCTTTGCTCCTAGAACGATCTTGGGACACTGGTGGGGAACTGGGGAAAGGGGTTTATTATTTTGAAGTCCTCAACCGGGTTACAAAATAGCTACAGAATTGTGGGGGGGCAGAATCATATTTGTACCGAACGAATTTGGCGAAGTGCAGAAGTTACGAACGACAGCTAACATCTGCCATATCCTTGGAAAAGGACACAGGAAATGCGTGCACGATGTGTCGTCGAATCGCCACAAGATGGCGGCCGTGCCGCGCCCGAGAAACGTATCTCGTTCCCGCGCAAATCTTCGCGCGTATCGTTTGAAGTTGGAAAAAGGGAGAAGACTCGTCTGACAACCGCGATACTCTCTGTTCCCTCGTACGATTCGTTCGAGACAACGTTTCCACGGTGATTTACAATCTAGTACGCCGGAAGAATATCTAGACGGCTGAGTCCTTGCCGACGAAACCGGTCTTTGACACGGATCTCTTGCCGTCGAAGGTGATGGACGATTCCCGGCGCAGTCCCGAATCGATGATCGGCGTGATCTTCTTCTCTTCCTTCAGCGGCTCCTTCTCGTCTCTAAAATGGTCAGAGAAAACATATTATTCGTGGAAGACTGGTTTCGACGTCGAGTGGTTCTTAAAGGTTACTTCTAGTACTGGGCAATAAAAAAAGAGCATGTCGAGAGATGCGGCGCGTGGTGCAACATCGAATAATACGCATAGAATGCATGCCATCACTCGTTAGTTTCGTGTATTTGCAAATTGGGAATCGTTCTTCTTCTACGCGCTTTTTTGATCAAGGTGACACTAGCTTCTTAACACATTTATGAAAAATCTACTATTTTCGAAGAATACTCATCGATACCGAGCAGTGTAAGTCTAAACAGGATTACCTACAGGGTTCACCTTGAACAAACAAAAGATTGGTCGCATCTTTGGAAAATTATGACAGCCATACCTTTTTGAATCAAAAGTTGATAAAGATAGAATCATTTAAGTTTTAAATTCCTTTTCATTCAATTTTTCTTTACAGGTAATTATCTTTATGAATATGAATGACAAAATGGCAGCTTCGTGATCCAAGCAAAAAATATGTAAAAAAAACGGTAAATGAATTTAACAATTTTTTACGAACAGTCATAAAGATGAGCAAATCATTGCTATAATGTTACACGATTCCTCGATAATTTCAAGTTTGCAAATGAAGGTTATGAAAATAAAAAGAGTTGCTAATATGATAGTCTATAATAAGGAATGCAGAAAATGCTAGCAATTTCGGTCGAGTAATGTCCACGAGAAGCTAAACGTTATATCGTTAAGTACATAAATATTGCAAAAGTTCGTGTCACGATGCTGTTACGAACGAAACAGAATAATCTCGGGTGATGCGGTAACCTCGCTTTATCACGGATGAAACTGAATTACCTACATCCATGATTCACGGCCGAATGGTACACAGGGTGAATTAGAGCGAGTGTTAGTGAGTATTTGCTACGTGGTTAACGAGCAATTAATAACACTTCAGAGTGTTGATATCTCATGCAGCATAGCCAAAGCACGGGCGAATAATGGCGATAGTATGCAGCGTGTGTCAAGAGTGATAGAAGGCTCAGAGAAACAGAGACAGAGAGAAGAAAAAAACAGAAATAGAAATCGGTGAACAATGTATAATACAATGTTGTTTCATGGAGAGTGGTTGGCGGTAAAATGGATGCACTGATGTAAAGAAAAGAAAATAGAAAAGGTAATGTCAAAACAAACAAATCAGAGTTCTCTCATGCTGCAAATTGTTGATCTGGTTTTCATCGATATCCCATTGCTTAAAAAAATAAGCATTCTTGTAAAATACATATTTGTATATTTATTTCTGCCTTATATCTTTGTGCAAATATCAGAATTTCAATTATGTGTTCTCTTGGCAAATAATGTCCTGAAGATTCGATACGTATTGATCCACTCGTGGTCTCTCGATTATTAGAACGAGTATCCGTGAAATTTAAACAATATTTGAACCGAGAGTGGATCATAAGCGGACCGTGAATCGATAGCGCGAAAGTATCAGAGAACCGAAGATAAACAAATCGGATAAAAGGGAGAGAGATAAAATGTTGAGAGGATTGAAGAAAAGAAAAAAAAAAATATCATGCCAAGTAGAAAGCCGTGTCAGAGCCCCTTCGAGGAGGGGCCATGCTTCTTACTGATTTCACTTATGTATCTCTCTTACATGGCAGTGTGTCTGACCAATCTAATGGTACTTTTTCCACTACCCGAGTCTTGGATGGCCGTGACCCCGGCGACATTGGCCATTTTTTGGTCGCAATACGGCAATGGAAACCGCCAACCGTAAAGACTACCGGTAAAAAAAAAAGAGAGAAAGATGCGAGAGGATCAAACTGTCACCTAATGGCGGGATTGTTAACCATGGAATATTGTATTATTTTCGCTGGTGGATAAATTATGATACCGATTCGGACTCGGGGATGAAACGGAAGCACGGTGAAGGATGATCAGTTCCGATTTATCGAGTACCAATTATTTGTAAATTCATTAAATTAAGTTGCAATTCATAAATTTTACTGTACTTGCAATTTTAGTCCCCTTGTGTATAGTTGTTTCTTCTATGGATAGGAAAAGTGAACTTGTTGTTGTTATATTTTATGGATACTTTATATTAGACACTATAAAAATTGATGTCGAATTTATATGAAATTTGATCGTGCAATTTATGTCCGTTCATTAAATTTGGTAGTTAAAAATGAAGATTCGACATTAAATATTTTATGACCACCGCGTTTTATAGAAATAGGTAACGAATGAATAATCAAGGGACGAAAAGAATTCGTTATCGGTAATTACTACGAAGACGAACGCAATTCATTAATTCATAGGAGCTCGAATAATTTCAGTCCCCGACAAACCGGTACCAGATTACCGAGGGTACTTTAAAAATCCATCATTCCTCATCGACTAATTTGCACGTTAGTCACGGCTCCCGCGGGAATCTCGAATCGAATTCTTTCGACGAACAGAACGGAAGAGAACGAAAGAGATTCGCGTCTGAAAAGAGTACGACAGTGGATGGGAAATAAAAGTTCGATGACACGGTAAATATAGCGCCAAAGACTTGCCAAAGCACAATGTAATAATAAAATGTATGTAATGTATAAAGGAAGTCGAGTAAATTGAATGATCTATAATACCGAAAGAGGATGTCACGTGTGTAAGTGTGGCATGTTCAAAAAAACAGTGGAAGATGTAATTGAAATGATCCTCACCTGCCGAGTTTCGCGTCCTCTTCGTCCACTGGTTTCCGGCGGGATCGCTCGCACACGTAATATATAATTCCTGCAATAAAAATTACGGATATTAAAAATTATTTAAACTTGTACCTTAAGAAAAAGTACGAGTACTTTAAGAGAAAGTAATCAACCCGTTTTTTAATTAATAAAACAGTTGCAAACATTGACGTTAATTTTCCTTTGCCTGGTTGGAACAGGTTTGACACGTCCGATTCGAATTACCGTCGAAAATTCCACGTAAACACGTGAAGTCGTAGTTTCGGATAAATCCAGGATACAATTTGAAACAAGTTTATGCCGGGTAAATTAGTGTTGTAATTCCGGATAAATCCGAGCTGTAATTTCAGGTAGATTCGCGGACGCCGCTAGTTCTAATAAATTCACGCGGCACTAGCGAACGTAATGTCGCTCCGCGATTTTAACGCTTTGATTTATGCTCACACGCGAATGAATTTACGTGGACATTTTAAACGTGGTAAATTGAATTTTTAATGAAACCGCGCCGGCACACTTTCGCGTAATCTTACGCTGCGGTTTTGGACGCTGCAATTTTACGAATGCATTATGACCCCGGGTGCAACGATCGAATTGCGAGGAACCGAGATTTAACTCGAAATTGAAGTACGAAATGAAATTTCGTTTTAACCCCTACTATATCGTGACGCACAGCTCGAATGTGATTAACCTCGTATTTTCACTGCAATTTTGGGTTTAATTTTAATTATAGTCTGCATAGTCAAGGGTGGGTGAAGATGTGCCATTTTAACTTTTTTTATTTGCCTCAATGTTGTAGCAGACCTGTGACTATTTAGAAAATTTGAGGTTAAGGATTTTGAGGTCGAACCAAGAGGAAGATAAATCCGATCGACAAAAATTTGACAATTTTGCAAAATCAATTCAAATATTTCATTTTTGAAAAATTAGGAAGGGTCGTTTGTTTGTGATACAAAAAATAGTGTTCTTACCTGTTTTATGCGCGCAACAGCAAATTACGTCGATGATAATGATGATGACGAACAGTACCGCGATCACGATACCGATTATAGCTGCACTCGATATCAGAGGTGCTTGATGGTGGACCACGGTGGTGTCTATACCTTGAAGGATAAAAACAACACATCAGACAAGATGTCGTTATGTAAGTATGCGTTTTTTTGCAATCCGTTAGTGCAGAAGCATTACTTAACGTTGTTTGGTGATGACGAGGATAACATCACGGTTTTGTTGTGAATTATATCTTTGAATGATTAAGATATTCATAGTCTTTCAGATAATCTGCTTTTGTTATGGAAATTGCGAGTTTCTGTCGATTCGATTAATCACGTTTGCTATTCGTGCACAGTGATGTTAGTACCGGAAATTGTGGGGTTCGCGTTTCAAATTATTGAGTTCTCAAGCTTTTAAATATTTTACAGGTTCATGAATTTTGAAATTAAAATATTGTGGAATTTACAAATATACAAATTCTCAAATTTATAACCTAAAAATTGTCAACCAGACAAATTAAAAAATTGTCAAACTCGCACACGTACAAATTTCCAAACTTCCATCTACACAGATTGTCCAAAGCACAAATTCGGAAATGTCGAAATTTACAAAAGTACACATGCCACCCAGTTCCGCGGTCTCACAAAAGTTTCCATATAAAAAATCCGAGAAATAATAATAAAATTTCGTCGATCACCAAACACGTTACGCGTACGATTAATTTTAGTCTCCTGAAAAGAAACAAGATCGGCAGGGGGGCGAGGGGGGCGTTCCAGGGTAGGTGCCAAAAATCCGTTTTCATGAAAGCGTAGACACGCAAAAATACGTAAGAAACGATAAGATACCAGAAACCAAACTGAACAGAACCAAACAAAATGGCAGGCAACGCGTGTAGAATCAACGATCGTCGTCGAACAAGCGATAAAGAGGAAGCGTGTTGTTAAAAAATAGGAAGAAAATTGTGCAAAAGACATGTACATATACAATGTATATAATATACCACAAGCACGAGAAAACATAGCTAAGAAGAACACAGGCAACCAGAAGGGTGGTGCTGTCCTTCTGTCGGTGATAAAGGGTGGTGCTGACAAAGCTCAAGGAAGGGGGAAGAAAGCTCATTCGCTACCTTTCTCTCCCGATTGTTAGTTAATTTTCTACGCGTCACTAATCTAAATGTGCTACCTTCACACAGAAAGCCTTTCCATTGAGTGCTTCTTTACTTTCTCTCCCACTCTCACGCTCGCTTTTTGGCTTGAAATGTCAACAGGGACTACTACGATATACATTATCGCTCGAAAGTATCTGATCATACTTCAAATTAATAATATTTAATTCAAATCGTGTATACATTTATTGTGTAACATGTCAAATATTTGATCAGATATTGAAGGAGTTATATTAAAAAGTCTTAATAATAATTCAAATGTTTCTACGCACTCCGTCAGAGAAAATAACTTCGTACAAAATTTTTTGTGCGAAAAAATAGATTCTTATTATATCGTCACCTTTGAGGATCACAACACCTTCGAACCCAATATTAGACATTCACTTGTTCGAAAACACTTGTTACTAGAAAATTCTTGGCTAACTCGATATGCCAGATGCAAGAAGTGTTATCGTCGGTGGCGATATAATAAGAATTGATCAAATACTATTTCATCAAGCATATGATCAAATAGTTTTGAGCGGTACTGTAGATGTATTATACTTAGCAGATGTACACGTTACACCGTCGTTTTTCTTCAGTACCTGAGAATATTTACCGTCTTTTTTCCAAGCATCTCGCATCCTCGTGTTTTATTATTCGATTTTCTTTCTTTACTTCTTTTTGTTAAACGGGTGAGCGGAAAATGAACGAGACGGCCGGGAAAGAAACCATCTCAAATTGTTCTGCCCGCTCGCTCGAATTTTCTACTGTGCCTTTTAACCCCTCGACGAACGGCCCTTAACATGTATTCCATATTCATGCTGACATTCGTGAAAGTGCTCTCTGTATTTTTTAACACTCTCGGATTGAAATTTTCAGGACTCAATTTTCAGAATTATTTTCAATCACTTGAATCTTTCATATTGACAGTCTATTTTTATTGCTGAGTACAGGTGACTCTCGTTATATTGCCACAAAGGAGCAGTGGATTCTCAACTAAAAAGTCTTATTCTTTGATTGTAGTGATCGTGCCTGATCGTGGAGTCTAACCAAAACAGGCAATATAACGAGAGTCCACTGTACTGTATCCACAAACGATTTTATTTCCTAAAATTCTCAGAACTAAATTTCTGATGAACTGAATCTTCATCTACAATTGTAAAAATTTGTAAAATTGAAGGGCTATCGTCAAGGGGTTAAACAGCGTCGAAATTAAGATACGCAGAATCTATTTCCTACTGCCCAAGCCACGCATGGTTAAATGTAAATAATTGCCGAATCAGCATCTTCAATGCTCATCTCCCATCGGAAAAATCTTCGATTCCTGCGGGAGCGGAAACAATTTGAAGGTGGCTTCTCCGTTGGCTGATTCATTGGTATTGTATTTCTTAAACACTCACAATTATATATATTTCCGTACGTCATATTTACAATAATTGTTTCACAAGGAAACCGTGTGTGTTTATCCTCGTCATATATTTATATAATACGAACGTGTATATATATTAGGCACTAGGCTAGCACATTATTCTTGCACGCATTTAAACCTTATCTCTGGTCTATTCATATGTATATATACGTTCTGTACATGCACACGTGTACATCGTAAAAGGATTCACAAGCGTTACCTCGTTTACATGTACTCATTCAAACACAGTTGGAATTTGTAAATCTAAACGCTGGACCTAACACGTGTAACATTGTATTTCTTTCTTGCCTGTTTATTCGTTGTAAATTTCTTTATCTATTCGAGTTTCGTATTTATATGTACGTTCATACGCACGTGGACATATCGTGTACGGATCGCGAGTGTGTTAACCTGTTAACTGGGTTATTGTACGACCAGGGAATATGATAATTAAAGTATCGGAATAGTAAGCGAACGAAGGACTTCTCTACACGACAAAAGTGACATTTTCCGTTTAATACAAGTGGAATGATACAATTAAAGGCACAAATATTTTGATAAACGCGTTATAAACCTTCGTAAAATTTTTAACTTTTAACTGAGCGAGTGGACTCGTCAGTCCCGATTAACAGGTTAGGGAAGCATTCCGCTCTTGGAATCCTTCAAGTTAATACGTGTAACACTCTGTTACTTTTTGTATACTTTAATGTTTTTAGTAACATTTTATGTTTATAATAACTTATGGGTGCAACGTAGGTTTCCTTTGGTTAGGGGAGAGTAGAGGGAGGAGCCTGTAATTTCCATCTTGAAAGATAGGGAAATCCGAGGAGGGTCAAGGGACAACCTATTTCATATTCTCAAATTCAGTAAATTTCTAATCGTACAGATTTCTAAAATTTCTAAAATTTCTAAAATCCTATATATTCTAATTTCCACATTCTCAAACTCTCACACCCCAAATTCCCCTATACCCCTTTCCTAAATTCCCCAAATCCTCGAACCATCAAATCTCCACCAAAATTTGTCTAAATAAACTTTCAGAATAACGATCTTCGCTATACCACAAATTCCCTAGGGAAATCTACCCTCGTCGCTATTAAACAGAATTCAAATTTTCTCCCCCGAACCAATAGAAGTACACTAATTAAACACACCATGAAAATATTTTATTCAACGTTCATCTTCACCCTCTATAGTCTGTCAAATACATAGAGGTTCGCGTATTTCGGGAAAATAAGGGTCGTTTCAGCGTAGACGAGGTCGGTGATCATTTCGAGTCGTCATTAAGGGAAAAAGGCAGAAAAGAAATCGTAGCTATCGGTGTACTGCGATTGACAGGGTCTTTTCTGGCCTGTTATTAGTACGCGCTGTTACGTGGCTGGGTATAGGTGGCATTGCGGAGAGAAATATCCGATACGACACGGACGAGGGGTTGAAAGAAGTGACGTGGCTCGATGAAATGAATAAAAGGTGAACAAAATTGTGAACAGCGCGAAAATGGAGGTGACTATGAATGGTAACGGATTTCGAATCTAGAAACAATTTTTTCTGGATTTTTTATTTATTCTTTCGAAGGAGAGACAATTTTTGAGCAAGGGACAATTTTTGTTATTAAAGAAATGTTTCTTTACCCTTCAGATCTTGAAACTGTTCCTAAATTGTGAAAATGAAAGAATTGAAGAAACTGAATGAATTCCACAATTAATTTAACCTTGAAATTTGAGAAACGTCGAGTCTACCAAATGTGTCATCCCAGTAAATTATCTCCGTTATAACAGGATTTCGCCCTTGGAACAAGGTTATACTAAGCTGTTTTAAATAACGAATAATATGTATGATAATTGCACGGTTTCTTTAGAACGTCAGATTCCGTATGGACTATTTTCGTTCGCTATTTAAATTGCAAATCCGAATAACGTAACGAACGAGGGAAATCGCAACGGGCTAACAGCGAGAGACAATTTTCGACGGGATAAGAATCTTCCAGGAAGGTGGCACTCGAGGTACGATTGCGTTATCGCGAGTTACCACGGCTAGAATATAACCATGTGCCACCCTCCAAAATAGATTCACGGTTCTCGACATTGCACCATGCACTTCATATTGCGAATGCAGCTCTCGTGGTGATCTCTCTTTCTCTTTACCGATGCTTTCGTTGGAAGAGACTATTTATAACTGGGCCTCTGTTCCGAAATGAACAGAGTTCCACGAACCGATTTATACAGGAATCTCGCTGGAGAAATTAGCTAATCAGGATCCTTCAAATGTCGAAGATATTTTACATTACGATATAAATATAATTTTGACATTCTTGAAGAAAATCATTTTCGAAGGAAAAAGATGTGATCTAATTCTTGAACAGTGAAGAAAAATCGTATTGAAAGAGCTGTTTCAAGAAATGTTATTAATATGTCACACACGTCAATTTCCACTGGGATAGTCAAAGTTAATGTAGAGTCAATGTCGATGACATACAAAATTTAAAAGAAGGAAACCTTATGAATTAAAAGAGGAGAGACCATGTAATAAGTGTACCAAACATCTGACAGCTCATGTCTCTACACTAACCAGCCACACACATAAGTAAATAATAAATGAATTTGAAGTAAAAAATAAATGAACTTGGGTACACACATTAATTCCTCATCTCCATAAAAATCAACGGTATCAAGAAAAGTATCTGAACAAATTTTGCGATTAAAATGGACCTCGTGAAGTGGTCATTGGAGTCCGGTAGTTTGAACGTTGAAACGAATTGAAAGAGGTGGCAATAACCGTGTACCGGAAGGAGAATCAGCAGTAGCTGATTAAGAAAAAGAAGTTCTCTTTTCAGTATTATTCGTCGTTCGCGTTTCACGACGATTTGATCGCGACAACACCTCTTTTGTGCTCGGAACACTTTCATCCAGCATCGGCGCGCTTCTTCGCGCCTTCGGAAGCGAGGGTCAGAGAGTAGAAGCTCTTGAACGAGCCATTTGCATCCTCCTCGAAATTATCTCTCGTCGACGCCGGGCTTCCTGATCTCCCGACCGAAACAGTTTCGCGATGCGCCGCGCTTTAACTCGTAAAATTGCATCGTCTCGAACGGAAAGCAAGAACGAACGAGCAAGACGAGAGATCGAACCGTGAAACAGGTTGCCAGTTCGTCGAGGTTCTTGCTCTGTTATAACTTCCAACGATGCCTCGAGAGAGTTTTAATTGCGTTACAGTCGAACCATTATCCCCAGTTATGCCGATTAATCCCGGAATCTGCTTTCTATCCGCGAGGTTTAATCTCTCGACGAAGGCAGATGGATTAAGGCAAAATAAACATCGCTTTCGTGATCTCCTTTTACACGATCTGAACGCGGCTATGTATTTAGATCCAAATTTACCTATACTCCATTTGATGAACTTTCCAGGGGAGTAATTTCATCTTTCATTTAGGAATTCAGATATTTGAAGGTTTATGAATTCAATTTGGTAGTTTGAGAGTTAAAAAGTTGGCACTTGAGAAATGTGAGAGTCTGAAAATTTGGAACATTGATCTCGAGGGATCAGCGACTCAATTACATCTAATTTGCATAAATGACTTTCCTCCCGCCTATCGGTTTCCCTAGGGAATATTATCGTGTGCGTTGCGATTCGAATCAACGTCTGTCATTCCAAGCAGCACGCGAGCGCACCATTTATTTGCCATAAAAACCAAGTGTCCATTAACACCGTATCAATGCAGAATGCGAACAGCTTGATATATACAGAGCGATCTAACGGTTTTATCACACGAGAATCGTCTGGCGTCCCTAGGGCGACTCTTTTGCAGCTCGAGAGCGGAGTAATTCTCGAGCAAAATATCTGCGAACAGGGGAAAAAGGGGGGGCTCTGTTCGCGAGGCTCACGGTCCAAGCAATCTCGATGCCCGTTTCTCTCTCCGAAAACGATTTAACTTCGACAAAATTACATTAGAACACGCTCGAATCGATTCCCATTCTAATGGAGCTTGGCTGGACGCTCAAACCTCTCTGCTACAAATTAAGAGGGCTCCTCCTCCTCCTCTGTCCGTTGGCTCTCGTTCAACAAAGCTCGGTAGATCGATTCGTGAAAAAAAAAAGGAAAGAAACGAAAGAGTTTTCGTGAGCAGAGACGATTATTTCGTCCCGTACCCTCGTCGGTTTCCTCTCCTCTCTGTTTCGAGCCTATTGTCGGCGAGAAACGCTTCGCGCGTCGACGAGCACACGCTTTTCGGCGCGAAACACGCTCGAAAGAAAACGCTCCTCCTCGTAGCTCGCTTCAGTTCGCCTCTCGCGACGCGCCGCTCACCGGAAGCTCGTTTCAGAGCACTTGCACAACCGGAATCGCGAGCACGCTACACCGCCATCGCGATCACGTGGTTCCGGGAAACAAGAGGTTCGTTTCAGAGCAGCTCGTTATCTATTGCTTCTTCAACCGGCCTTTTCACTGCCCGCTTCATCTTTTCTTTTTGACTATATTCTTGTTATCACTTGTTATTGTTATGAGTTACTTTTTTGATATTCGTATGGTTATTTTGATTTTTTTATTCGATTTTATGGACAAGGTATGTTGAATTTGGAGACTTCTTTGTTGGGTTGTTATTATTGTTATAAATATATAGAGTTGTTAGTGAATGAATATAAATGTTATTGAAATTGTATGGTAAATGTAAGGTAAGTTTTATACATAAAATGTCTGCTATATCTTTCTGTATGTTTCAAAACTTATATGTCTTTCAAAATGTGAGGCATTAATTTTTATTTCTAAAACTAGTACTTTCTATACCTCTCAAAATATAAGGTAATTTAAATATGTGATCCTTGAAGAATAACAATATAAATTTATTTCTGAATTCTACATCCCTTGTTCACAAAATTGTACAAAGACTAATAATCGCATAAAAAGAAGTAAGATGTAATTTGACATAATTTTAAATTTTAAACATGAGATTCTTTTTGCAACCTAATAGAAGTATTAATATTTAATATTTGATGATTTATGTAACGTGTGCTGTCGAGTGTGGTGTTCCCTAAGCAAAATGGCGGCTTAGGCCCATTCACATGAGTCATGGTTGCTGGAGGAAATTTTATTTCACATGTCTCAGCATGTATAATATTCTGCACTGAATCTTAATATTCCCAAAATTAATATTGCAAGAATTACATTACTTCAGTAATTAATACTGAAATACTAGTAGTCGATTATTCAAATAGCTTTTAGATCTGAAACTAGAATTATTCGAATACCAATGAAACTTTAAAATTCGAATGAACCAAATTCCTGCAAATTACAATATGAAGACTAACACTCCACGACGCCATTTTGTTTAAAGAAAACCAAGAACACGTGATTGAATTTCCTGCAAATTTTTGTTAATTTATTCGTGAAGGAGTTCTTTCGAGGTATCGAGTAAAAGTCGTCGATCCACTTAATTTGAAGTTTAATCGATTAACGGATACAATATAAAATAAAATAAAAGTTTACCCGCTTCTACTCGGAACCACATTATTTCACGTCTCTCGATTCTGCTTACCATGAGATTCCTCGTCTAACGTTTAAGTATATAATACATAGAAATGTACATTCGTCGTTCTATCACTCTCAAGATTTTAGGCCAGCCTGGATTCATCGATCACTTAAAACGATCAAGCATACAGCACTCCTGTCTTTATCTTACGGTCGAGTCAGCATACACGAAATATAACCCTTTACGGTTCGTTTACATGAACGTAAACGCGAAGCCACACGAACGCCCAGCACGCGACAGTTAAATTGTGAAATGCCATTCATTTTCGTAGAAGCACGAGAGAGCCCCGTAACAACGTTCTATTCATAGAAAGCCTGATGGATCGTACGTACATGGTTCTTACGTAGATCCTCCGGTTATTATGTTCGCCGGTCATGTAACCCGTTATAATATTCCTTTACGAGCAACGAAAATCTATTTTTACCATCGGACATCTATCAAATTTTACGACCCTTAGTCTTCTCGATTGAAATTGTGCTTTCACGAAACGAAATCTTGTTTTGGGTACATCAAATTTTATGGTAATCTTTATTCTTTAACTCCGAATGTGTCACTTTCGGTAATGCTTGTATTCTTACGAGATTTTGCTTTGCTATTTTAGACCCGTAAAATTTTATGCCAATGTTTACTTTTTCGTTCGATATTTATATGTACGACTGTTTTTATAATGGTCACGTTTCACTATTTTAGATCCGTAAAATTTTATGCCAATTTTTATTTTCACGAAGTTGTATTTATGTTTCTTTCTAATAATGGCCACGTTTTTCGCAAACGAAATTTTCTCTTGTTTTGGACCTCCAAAATTTTATGTCGATCTTCGGCTTTTTCAAACTTAGTTCTTTTTTAACGATGTTTTTAGGAAATGAAATTTTGTTCTGATACTTTGGATCCATGAATTTTTATGTCAATCTTTATTTCTTAACTCGAGGTCGTATTTAAGTTCCTTCTTTACTAATGGTCACGTTTTTAGGAAATGAAATTTTAGGTCCATCAAATTTTACGTCAATATTTTTTAACTCGATATTTATGTTCCGTTTTGAGTCACGTTATTTAAACCAACGAAGAATAAAAACTTGTGCGTTGTCTAACTCTGTAAAAACATTACAAACGGATATTGTAAATGTATATATAAAAATAAACCTTACAGGTTTATTTTCACAAAAACTATCCTTTAAAACTTCACACAACATCAAATTCAATCTACTATAAAAATACTGCACAAAAACCGTGGTGTGTAAATAATTGTGCGAAACCAATATACTGTCAAATCCTTTCAGAAAGTGATCTTCAAAATACATTTACGTATTGTCACTAAAAAGTACAAAGCATGTATCAAAGACCCATCGCACTTTCCGATACCGAGATAACTAAAAGAGTAGTTTACTACCGCTAATTTTACAAAATTAAAAAAAAATGCATTATCGCTTTTCGAGCATTCGTGCAGCTTCCTCCTAACAAATCTCGTTGCACCTAGAAACACACTCACAGACTTTGTTTACATACAATCGCAAAGTTACATGGATTAATCCCTCAAGATACAAAGGTACGTGGTGTGGCGTGTTCGAATGATAGTGTGTATGTGTTTGTCGCCAACAAAGTGTGTTCGAAAGACAACATCGACGTAACTAGAATTTATTTCGGAAAAAAGTCTAGGACTCTTAGGACCTGCTATTTTTCTACTTTATCAGAAATTTTCTAAAAATTCTAATAGCTAATTTTTAAATTTAGTTATATCGTAAATTCTATATAAACTTCATTTTCCTACTTCTAATTATTCTATTACGAGATATTTAATTACATTAAATATTTTCGTATCTTTTAAAATTTTGTACCAATTTTTTAATATAGGAAACTTTTACGTTTAGAAATTTTTGTCGAATTTTAATTAATATAATAAAATTATATTTTGTTGATTTTAACTGTACTATACTAGTATTGTATTGCATCGAATATTGCAGATTTCACGAACGAATGCAAAACAATTTGCGAGGTCCATCAGCTAGTTACGTCAATGGGTGCCACTCGAACGAAACGGAAGGAAACTGAAGAACGAACATAAAAGAGAAGAAATCAAAACGTAAAAAAAGAACGAATCGGCAACTGAAAATACAAGCGCATGCCATGCGATTAAAATGTCTAACATCTAAGAACCCAGGCAAGTGAGCTAAACGCAAGGGATTCAAGTTCGACGACCCTGTCGCAAACTGCGTTTATTATCGATCCTCAAGTGCACAGCTAATAAGGAAACGTTTCTTTTTACTGTGCCATTAGAAACAAAATTTTCTACTCATTTAAAATATCAAACTCACCCAATCAAAAGATTGCAATTTTGCAATTTCTGATTGTACTAAAATTATATATGTATTCATTCTATGAACCATAAACGATGTCTAAAAAATCATGTAACTTTGCATTAAAATATTTTTCATAATTTTTAATAAACGATGACTAAAAACTTGTTCAGTATTCAGGGTGGTAAGACATATACAAAAATTATTAAAATGAAAGATGTAGATATTGATCGGTAATATTTCTACAGACAAATCTTTTGACAAAGTGTTTCCACTGGTTTGAAAAAGGTTTGTTATTTTCCGACACGAAGGTGAGAAATGTTTCCTTGCAAGGACCATTTGTATCTCACGTACAGACGACAGAGTCTTCGTAACTTGGAATCAATGTTCCTTCAGTAACGTAGCACCCGTTTCTCTTTCACTCGAACGGAAATTCCGTCTATATGAACAATATACACACAATAATTTTGGCGACGTATCTGACGACGATAATGGTGACAATGGTGACGATAATACTAACGGTAATTACGGTAATACGTGTATACAATAGGGATACATCAGTAATTAATTTAAACACGATTATAATATCATAATGTGACGACGACGGTGACGATAATAATAATAATGTTGTAATTATAGTAAATTAAAGTAGTAGCTTTGTGACGCCTTGATGATACAATAACAATAGTAATAATGGTAAATAACGCTAATAGCAACGGTGAAAGTAAAGATAATCAATAATTATAATAATAATAATAATAATAATAATAATAATAATCGTAATCATAACACACATCATGCGCACTAAAACACGTATGGTCCAAGAGCTAATCAAGCAGTACTAAGTAAATCTGATGATCTGATTTTTCCCAGAAATGAATTGAAAAAAAATATATATAATAAACAAAGGCAAGAAATGAACATATACAAATTACACAAGAGGAGAGAAAAAATCGTATGCAATCGGCTGAAATGAACCCAACTAAGAAACTAATGTTTAGCCGCAATCTAAGGTGTTTGATTAATTATTTAAACGAAAAAAAACTTTCGGCGTGCTCCCGTTTCGTGCTGATGCTCTCAGGTCTCGTTTTTTTGCTCGCGGATCATTCGTGTACTCGATGATCGTCGTCTGTCCTCGCGAGTGGGGGTGTATGGGGTTGGTTTTCGTGTCAAGGGGTTAAAACCACTCTGCAGACTTCAAAATAATAAATAATCTAAAGCTTTTCTTAAATAATACGGATAGTATGAATACAGATATTTCCCAATCGAAACTTTGACTATGATTTCTGAATATTGACATGTCAGAATAGAAACAAAATGGCGGCGCACGAGTTACAATGATCATTTATCTCATACATATATTTTATTTTTCTAACATGTTAATATTGAAAAGAAACACTTGACAATAAAAATTTAAGAAAATTAGTAAGAATAATTGTTATAATTATTTTTTAGTTCTTATCATTCCGAAGTCAGCAGACTGGTTTGTCTCCTTTGAAAGGTTCACGAAGCGATTTAAGTATCTGCAAGATCTTTGGCTCTAAAACGTAGGCGTGTTCGAATTGTCAATTAACTCGAAAAAAAAAAAAGAAAAAAGAAAGTACAGAACTCGATCGACGCGCGCAGCTCGGGAAAACGGATTTTCCGTCGCTTGGAACGGACATCCGTCAGACTCGGCTCGATAAATCCTCGTTGCAAAATCAGACCGCAATAATCGCGAAAAAATTTCCTCTCGAAAAATATTTGTACTCTACGAAACAAACCTCCGGCGAACACGATCGTTCTTTCCCCCTTTTTATCCGAGCACACCCTCCCTCCCCTACCTCGGGTTCTAACACTAGGCATTTGGCAATTTAAGGCAGTAAGTCTTAGGCCAATAAAGCCTTTCGCTAACGCAGATCCGTTTGCGCAGATACTCTTCGAATATAATGACGTTGCAATCGCAAAATCACACTCGTTTAGAATCATTATATTAATTGTTCTTCGGAAGCACTTGTTCTCTCAACATTCTCCTCAGAATTTATAATTCAACCTCCATAATTCAGCTTGTAAAAATGGTAATTTACGTCTAGCATTGCAATCGTCATCGTTATCGTTTAAAACGTATCTGGCGACAGATAAACGCGAATCCTCGAAACCACCAAAGTTTTAAACCTTAGTAATGGCAGAAACGTATCGGCATCGGTAACTGACGAACATTTAACACTTTGACGGCCAGACAGATTTATGGAATCTACATTTACAATTTTACGAGTCGTTTTACGCGCAAACGGAGCTTTAACCCTTGAACGACCAATCGTAAGAATATGAATTTCCTTTCGAATCATGAATTCTTTGCACTTCAAAGGTTTAGTGTCTAATTTTAATCGAGGTCTGGTATCGAATGTAAACTTTCGGTTTACATTTGATTAACTTCGGGTTTACAACTGACCCAGTTCTGTCGCTCGAGGGTTAACGATACCGTTTTATTAATAAATACGTATTCAGATTGTTATTAATAATTTCTAAGCTACACGTTACAGTCACTTTCTCACGGTAAATGTATTTAATGAACTAGGCAGAATGGTAAACACTAACATCGTATTATACTTGAAATGTTCTATTAATTCTATTATTTGATTCTCACTTGATTCAATTATCGATCCTCAAACTGTAATTGATTTCTACGATCGCTACACAGTGATCACACGGTAAATAAGTCACGGTTCACGTGACATTGGCTGTCAAAGTGTTAACGAAGTGTACAGTGGCGAGCACGGTAGGCTTCCGTTGGCAAAACGGCGATATAGGGAAGGGTGAGCTTGCGAATCTCAACATTTGGAAATTTTTATTTTTTATCTTTCATGTCGAGAAAGTTTTAACTTTAGAGGCTCAGGAATTTCTAAATTTAAAAATTCCCGAGTTAACAGATTTCTAAATTTTGTAAACATTCAACTTCTGTAGGAATTTAGAATTCTTCAAATTCGTGGATCAAGAAATCTTCCACGATCGAATGCAAATGGCGGACCCTCCCCTTGCCCGTTATAATTAAAGGAAGCCTACGTCGCACCCGAGTGTACCAAGATGAACAAACGCTTCGCACCTCTCCTCTCTGTCCAGCAAAAGAAAAACGAAGAATCTTTCTCACTATCGCAAAACTCGTCAACGAACCCACTTATATCCGCTAATATAACCCACATTATCTCACGGAATGTTGTGCACCGGTTTATTTGACTCACTTTACAACACCGCTCGTGTTCTTCTGATATTTGACGAGCTGTTTTCTACGCGTTCGACCGCGAGAGAAAAAAAAAGTATAGAAAAATCTCGACCGAACGTATATACACGCGAGAAGTGTTTCGTCTCCTGTCCATCGTGTGTGTTCCTCGGTGTATTGCCCGACAGGATAATCATACGATTTCGCATTAGCACTTCTAACGTGTACCACTAAACGGATTTATCAGAGCAGTGAATAGTGTTTGTTTTTTTTTTTATTGTATTCTGTTTTATTATTTTTAAATGGCTAGGATTAGGATCGTTATTGCTGTGGCAATGGCGGTCACGTCGAGCTTGCGAGTACCTCCAGCGGAAGTATCTATATTGTAGTCCACATTGAGGCCCGTAGATTCTGAATGATAAAAAGTGACTTGTAGAAGGATCGTTTTGTTGTGTCTTGATGTTTTGTTAAATGGGAGGGATATCTAACGAGGAATGTCAAGAAAATTATACACGTTGATTTTGATAAGACTTTTTATCGTGATACGATACTCGAACAAATATCAACTCGATACGAATCCTATTCTACAATTTAATAATATTCGAGTATCGTATGGGACGAAAAGAGCGGGATGAAAATCAACGTCTATCACTTGCTAAATATTCCTTGCAAGTACGCCTAGATGCCCACCAAGATTCTCTACATGACAGTTTCTCTAAAATCGCATTGCTTCTACAAGGGTCAAGGGGACTGAGGATTCTCCCGTTTCGATATGCAGCAAACCTCGAAACGAAATATCCTTAGTTGAACGTGAACGTTCGTCGAGAGCTCGTCTCGATGCAAAAATAATCGAAAATACCTCAATGACCCTTTTCCCTCCTCCTTGAGTGAACAAAAACAGAGGCGAATAAAGTTGGTCTTTCTCCTCAAATGAAAAAAAAAAATAAATAAATAAACAGGAGAACAACATATCAGTCGGTGCAATAGCCTCGTGCACATATAATCAAAAAACGTTTCAAAGAGGAAAAAATATACGACTTGATAAAAGGGGGCACTAATACCGTCGTGAAGGTGTTGGAACGCGACGAAGAAAAAAAAAAAATAGAAAAAAAAAATATGGAACAACGTGTTTCGCGTATCGAGTCGTTTTTCTATGGGATGCGAACAGAATAGAGAAACTTACCCCTGGCGGTTTTGAACTTGGCCGAGCCAGCTTTGCTGAAACCCATCGCGTTGTGCGCCTTCAATTCCACCACGTAAAACGTGTCCGAATGAAGGTTCTTCACCCAATGGCTCACCCTGCCGGCGCTCCTCATGTCCTCCATTCGACACGTGTCCTCCAACGTCTCCCATTCGCCAGAGACACGTTTTGTCTGGCAATATTTGATTTGGTACATGTCGATGGGTTCCCCGTTGTCGGCGGGTTTCGTCCATCTCAATTCGTATTGATTGTTGTACATCGACACGTCGTACTCGGAACCCGCTGTTATGATCTTTGGTTCGTTCGGGAATGTCCTGACGGGCGTCATCTGCGAGTGATAACCACCCCAGTTTCCTAGACCCACCACGTTCCTGGCTGCGAATCGGAACTCGTAGGAGGTTTGCGGCTTCAAATCTTCCAGCACGTACATGGAGTCTGGAACGAGCGAACAGAAGACAGTGATTACGGGGTCTTTACGGTGTTTCGTGATTAAATGTCAGTTTAATCCTTTCTGCGCTGGAAGTCTTCGGAGAGGTCTGAGAATTGATCTGGGGTATTGTTCGATTAAGCTGTATCTATCGTTACGCGTATTGTATCTATTGTGTGGAGGGTTCTCTAGGGAAAAGAGGACCTTAATATTCTACCTATCTGTCTCTTAGTATTTCTGCTGTACCTTATTTTTAATTTAAAAGTAACTGCTGGTTATATCAATTATAATTTGCATAATACCTAAATTCAAAGTATACCTAACAGTTCAATTTTCCTTATTGAATATTGCAACATTAGCTCTGACTTCCAAAGGGTGGAGGGGTTAAAGTGCCCACTTGAAATGATTAAAAGGTTAGTTGAATAAAGTTTACTTACTGACAGACCAAGTTTTGTTCTTAGCCTCCATCCAAGTCTGACTGCTCTCCCTGTACTGCACGATGATGGTCCGCAAGGGCAGTTCAGGTTGAGTGGGCGGTAGTACCAGCTCGAACTTGATGGTGGTCGCGGTGATCTCTACCATCTTCGCCTGCAGTATTTCGCCTGGCTTGGTGGCTTCTCTGAGCTCTATATTGTGCTCCCGCGTTCCATGCGCATTCGACGCGATACACTTGTAAGTGGTGTAATACCGTTTCTCGAGCGGTACGATCATCAACGTGGAGTACGGACCGTTGCCAAGCTGCTTGATCATGTTATCATTGTCGATCTTCTGATCTCCGTGCACGGTCCATCGTATCGTGGCATTCGGTATGCTCTCAGCGATGCAGCTGATGTTCACTTGCCTCTGTTCCCAGGACCAGACGGTCATATTAGGCATGGAGGCGAACGATGGTGGAAACTCGACCGTCAGATGACCGTTTCTGCGAGCCTCGCCGCCGGCGTTTTGCGCGATGCACTCGTACAGGCCGTCATTCGATCTGAGAGACTCTCGGATCGTCAGAGTGCCCACAGTCTCCCCGGTGATGTCGTCCGCGGTGTTCGTCAGGACGATCCTGTCGTCGTCGAGCTGCGCACCCTTCGAGTACGGCTTCTCGTTCGTGTGCTTTCTGAACGTGACCTGCGGGGGCGGTCGTCCGAAAGCTTTGCAGACCAGATTCGCCTCCTTGTCCTGCACTACTGTGCTGTTTAGGAACTCCATGATCTTCGGTTTCACTATTACGTTCACCTTGATGTTCGTGTTCGCGGTGCCCGCCGCGTTCGTCGCTGTGCACTGGTACTCGCCCGAGTCCTCCCGGTTCACGTTCTTGATCGTCAACACGCCCGTGTCCGCGTCGACCGTGAACCGATCCGCGGTCGACAGGTTCTGCTGGGTCAGCGATTTCACCCACGTGAATTTTGGAGGCGGTTTGCCGTGAGCCTTGCACTGTATGCTCGCGTCTTCCCCTTCGATTATGTTCACCGGACTGGACAACTCCTCTACGGTGGGCCGCACGTGCACCTGTTGGGGATGCGAACGCAAGGGAGCTTGATACCTGTGGTAACGTTACGTCTGCCACTCGGAATAATTGGCATACATATTTGCCATCGCATTTTCGGCTAATCCGACGGTGTTTAGCGGGGAATAATTTTGCACGCTGGTAATCGATACTTATTTCTGCGGTTAAGGGTTCTTAAATTTTAATGTACTTAGGGGGAAGAGAAATAGTTCTGTCTATATGACCTGTAGTTTTTCCCTGTTTATATACAAAAGAGTAACTCAACTTTTTTTTTTCTAAGTGACCTAATTAGCTTTAGACTTTTACTGTGGTAACATGAAGTGAAACACTGCTATTCAACTGCTACCAAACAAAATATGTACCGAATTTAATCGAACAAATTTATATTACAATCCAAAATATTAAATTTTCAAATTACGCGAACAAGACAAGAGGGAATTAATAATAATCGAATTGAAGGGAAGTTGGTAGTTTGATAATTGTTGCCGACAATGAGCAAACAGCACATTCATCAAGTGCAATTTAGACACGGATGCTAAGCTATCACGCTAACACAAAAGAGATAGACGTTACCACACTCAACTGGAGACGTGTAGACAGAACTTTTCGACAGACTTGATATATTGCATGAAACGTACCTCGACTCGAATAGCTCGCTCTTTGAGCTCTCCCGTAGTCAGTACCGATGCACGACAAGTGTAGGTGCCGTCGTCAGATTCTTGAACGTTCTTGATCTTCAGGGCATACGTCTCTATAATGTAGCGCTCGTTCGTCTTAATTAATTCACCGTTGTACAGCCAGTCGACCGAAGGCGAAGGTCTTGCCCGCACTTTACACTGAATAGCGAAGTCATCTCCCAGAATGGGATATTGATTGAGGGGTGCATTGTCCCAAGTGATCGCCACTGCAACAGTAATTATTTTTCGTATCTCTTTCTACCATTCGCCATATTTTCCTATATTAGATCAACTCGAGATCGATTTTTGTGAAAATTAAATTATAATTTTACGTTATACCCCATTCACTTAACAAAACTATAAAAATATATTTTCAGCCTAAAACTATTTATTCATTTTCAATTCTGCAAGTTTCTAGATTAACACCTGACGAATTTAGTATGTTCAAACGAATACAATCTGCAGAATGAATCATGATTCGGAGAGCTAACACTTTATTAAAAAGAAAATGGAATAATACCGCGAACATTGAAGAATGGTTTCCGAAGATTGAATGAAAACCGATAAGTACGAGGTTCAATATTATGGAAATTTCTGCTCACCTATGGTATCGATCGTCACGGACTTCTCCAGAGCAACTGTATCCGCATAATTGGCTTTGCACGTGTATCTCCCGGCTTGTTCCTCTTGCAACGAATTGAAGAACAACGACAAGCTGTTATCCTGGTGCAGTTCGGTGTACATCGGTGGTTTCGTGTGTCCGTAGAAAGTGCTACACGGAATAATTGAAGGAAATTATTGTGGCGTCCCTCCTGCGTGCGTCGCACAGCCATAACAATGATGATGATGACGATGAGATGTTTGGACGGTGTTGCAAACTGAGCTCGAATCGGCTCGGTGTTTCGAAATGTCTCACTTTTAATTCATAATTGATTCAATTCGTCATTTACGATCACTGTGTGATTTCTTGTATTTTTGTATTTTTGTATTTTTGTATCAAACTATCTAAACTAGAATTTTGAAATAGGTATTAAAAGCTAAATTTCTCAAAAATTTTCTCTTTGCTCTTTGAAATTCTGAAAAATTATTATCGTAAACTTATCAACGCGTAGTTACTTCCAATCAGAACAGATTACAACGGAAGGTGAAATATTAAATCATAAAACCAATATTTCCATTGGCAATTGCCAAAAACGAACGTCGCAAACATGAACGCATTCCGCAGTTTTTTTCAATTAAAAGAGAGAGATGAAATGAAAAAACAACACAATTCAGTCTCTAGATGATTCCAGAAATGATCACGACTGTTCAATCGCGAAAATTGTTGATGTATCAATCGAGCACCATTACCGTCCGGCAATAAACAATACTTGAGCAAATATTTTCCAATCAACCGTCGCCTCGATGAAACCCGTAAACCGTGAACAATAACTAATCCGTATTCTAACGCGAAACACCGTGCCGATATCGGTGAAATATCACTATGTGACTAGAGAGGGGGGGTTAAGAGGGTGTGAGAATGGTACACGCAGTGAACAACGGTGGCTGCATCGAATTCGAATCGATGGCGTGGGATCGAGAAGTGGTCGTAATCGATCGACCTTAATTCTCGACGTAAGGGTCAGATCGAACACGAAGAACACACCTCGTTGAATTCTCTGTTTGGATCCCACGCCAGCAACGAGGACCAGCAATTTCTGTTCTGTCGCTCGTGTTCCGAGCGACGAACGGGGGTGGGTGGCGGGAGATAAACTGGTACAAACGAGACGCATTCACATGAATTCACACAATTTAACAACACTGCATGACAGAGTACGGTTGCGGAGATAAGGTCCAGGCGGATGCTGAATCGAGTCGTAATGAATAGTTTCGATGCGAATTCGAACGCCCCCCGTCAGCAACGATACGCTCTAATGAACCCTTTCGATTAGGTAACGCGAGATACTGAACCCGTCCATCTAAGAACAACGGGGAAAAAGGAGTGGCGATGATTGTGGTTAAATCGGTGGTGGTTTCAGGTACAATTAGATCTAGTACTGTTTCTGGGTGCACTTCTGTAATTGGGTACGGACCTGAGTGGACCAAGTTCCTGAACTCCCAAATCTTCAAATCTCCAAATTCTCACATGTCCAACCTTCTAAATCCCCAAATTTCTAAATTCCCAAATCCTTGAACTCCCAGATATTCAAATCCCCAAATTTCCATGTGTCCAACCCTCTAAAACCCCAAATTCCTAAACTCCCAAATCCTCAGATCCCCAAATCCCCACACGTCCAACCCTCCAACTCCCCAATTTCCTACACCCCCAAATTCTCAAATTTGCAACCCCTAAATCTCCAACTGTCCAAATCCCCAATCATACCTTCAACCACACCCGAATCATCGCCACCTAAAACAACGGCAAACGATAGAAAGGAAAACTGTACAAAGGCCAATAAAATAGGCCATACTCTGTGTGATTTGCGTGTCTGGATATATTGAGATGTATATGCAGCAGTGTTAGTCCGACGATTATGCAATAATACCCTTTCTTCTTCCCTAATCGGAAACACGATCCGTAAGTAGGATTAATGAAACGGTTCTCGGGCCGGTACACGCGTCCGTCGTTGAATTTATCGGCCATTACTCGCCACGAGGAGCGGACATAATTATGCAAATCTCTACGGGGTCCGCGTAATCGAGCAAACACGCGATCCGACGAATCAGTTACCACCGAGGTTAACGCTCGTTTCGACTGTTTGATCGCACGGTTCAATATTTGCAAGACTCTAGCCGCGATATACATTATTTAGCCAAAGGATCGATCCTCATCGCGCAGACTAACACCGGGGTTAGACAGATGATACTGGATGTGTAGATGGTATGACCATGATTATGCTTCCACGACGGTAACCCTTCAAGTTTCACTACCACTGTTCACTGTGGACCATTGTCGTGAATACCCATCACGTTTTGCAAAATTTGGCTGTTTGGAATATTTGGGATCTGGAGGGTTTATGTGTTTGAGGGTCTAATTTCGGGGGTTCAAGGATTTAGGGACCCAGGAATTTGGATATGAGGATTCAGGATTGTAATTTGGTAGTTTGGGAATTTGTAAATTTGAGAATTTGGTGATTTGATGGTTTGGGAATTGAAGAAATTTAGGGAATTCGGGGTTCGTCGATTTGTTGGTTTAAAATTTGGGGGTTGCAGATTCAGGAGATTAGGGAGTTAAGGATTTAGGGATTTGAGAGTTTAGGAATTTGGTAGTTTACGAATTTCAAGGTTTAAGGATTTGACAGTTTGGAAATTTGTAAACTTGAGGATTTGGGTGTATGTTGATTTGGTAGTTTAGAATTTAGACATTCCAGATTCAGTATAAAAATGAACTTTTGGAAACTAATTTGCAACTCTGCCAATGTTAAAATGAAACTTTCCAACGACATATAACATACAAGTTCCAACTGAAATCCTGGCCAGTTTTTATGTAACACATGAACGTGTCTGTATTGCCAACTACAATAATTTTCCAGCCAAGCAACCTAATCTCTAGGGAAACAAGTATTACCTGGTCCCAAGCCACAAACAACAATACGATTCCACTTGCATAAAGTTTGTCTGTCCACAGTGAACTTTTGGTAGTAACCCACGTATGTAGGTTGATAGAGCGAAAGGGTTAGGAGAAACAGTGTGATAATGGAGCCACTTAATTGCTCGGTTGGCCTGTTGTTGTCGTTGAGTATCACGCATCCTTTAACGTCTGTTTTAGCGAAGGGTTTTCTTGCCTCGGCAGCAGGGTATACATAGGGAGAGCCAGCGGCGTTGTTCAAATAGAACAGGAAGTCAGTTTGGCCACGGAAGGCGGAAAACTTTCTCGAACAGCTTAATGAGCAACGCTTAGCTAGCAGAACAATCGGGCGGACCTGCAGCAATTAAGAGCTCCACTGTGCAGGGGGTTGTTGTAGACGTAAATCAGCCGCGGGGTGAGTGGTGCTCTAAGAGTTGGGGCAGCCAAGAAAGACAACGTCTTCTAAGTTGGATAACAGTTCGGGGCTCGAAGAAAGTCCAACAGTGAAAATGTTGGGGATACGATCGCAAAACAATGAGAAAATGGAGGTTCGGTTACGACACTACTTTGGTTGCGTGTTAATGAAATAGTCTTGAATTCAGTTTTGTATACTCGCCTTTCGATGGGCAAAACGACGAGTCTGTGTGCAAAACAAGTGACAGAAATTTGTTAAATTAGTGCTGTTGCGTGGGGTGTTGGTTCGTGGTCCTAGCTCGGGTGTTATACAAAAAATTTTGTGGAAAAAAAAATTTCTAAAGTACAGAGTCTATGTGTAACTCGAGATTCTCTTTATCCTGTAATTTAATATCGATTTTAATTAGTCAAATTTTAAATTCTGAAATTTTATTGATTTCTTTCTAAATTTTAAAGTTTTATCTCGTTCGCGATGAAATATGATATAGTATAAAGTTCTCTGAATTTTTAACTGTGACTATGAACAACAATTATATTTTTAGCGCAGATATAATACACCAATATGTAATATATGCAATAAATCGAAGTCGATTTGCGTCCGAAGAAAATATCGAATTGAAGATAAGCTTCGGGAGAAAAATTTCTAATAAAACAGTCCTGTAACAAGTTCTTAATTTCCATTTGCAAATCAATACCGCGAGTTACACATCTCTCGTTTCAATTATCCGCTAAAAGTGGCTCTTTTATTGTCAAAAGAAGCTCAATAGCGTACGCGTCCCTTGCTCGTATATTCTCGTTTGGTCTGACAAACGTTATTTGCGCTGTCGCGAATTTCTTTTTTTTTCCGCTCTGTTTCTCGCTCTTAACATCGTCGTTTGAATTATAACGCTGCATGTTTCGACGAATCAGTGAAATTTAATAAATCAACGGATCCTCGTTGCTTTCGCGAGTGTTTACTGCTCTCCATATTCGCAGCGACTATTCGACACGACGTTAAAATCAATTTCCACCCTTCTTTTTAATATAACGTCAGGGATTAAAGTGGTGCAAAGTTTTATTCAATTCGGAGACATTGAATTATGGACAAATTTTAATTGCAGAAAAAAGTTATATGAAATGTAAAAATTTATAAATATAAAAATTTACAAATTTAAATATTTAGTTCCTTGAGATACAAAAATCTACAGATCTGGAAATCGTATTGTACGCCAAATTGTTATCAAAAAATTAATCAGCTCTCGTCAAAAATGACGAAAAATCAATCAGCACAAATTGATCATCAGAAGCTCTGTCGAAACAGTTCGACCAAAAAGTCTTCACCCAAACCCCCTTTGCAAACAATATTCGGCGCAAATAGCCCAATCAGAAGTTGTGTAAGGGACCGTAGGTCAGAGTCCTGTTGAAACGAGAATATACTGGCAGCAAGGGACGAAGAACGGTGGCAAGAGGATCATGGTTAACGATCTACGTAGTTCACATCAAACGGGTCTACTTACTTGAGGGACTCGATCGCACGATTCTGCGGATCGAGCCATTGCATATCCTTGATGAGCTTGATGTCTTCGACCTTCGGTTTGCATGTCAGGATGATGCTGGACCCGATTGGCTTCGTCTGTGTATCCCCGCTCGGCAGGATCTCCAAGGAAGCCTGGTTCGCGTAAGCTGCAAGCAAAATCGAGACGTGACCGGTCGTTACATCGACAACGAAAACAGATCGTTAACGCGTCCAGAGCAGACATCGCTACACGGGCTTTCCTTCCTTTGCACGTTCCCTTTAATCGGACATCGGTAATTGCACTTAATTCCGTAATAACGCGTCCTTGCATGCTTGCACATTTTTATAGACACAACTCTTTTATATTTTGTAGAACATCAGGATTCAGAAAATTTATTGCAAATTTCTGTTGGTATTGTTAGAGAAGAATAATATTATTGGAAGGTTTGGGAATATTAGGATAAGTAGGTATGGACTGGTGTGTAGATATTCTAGGAGGGTTTGGAATTAGGGAGGTTCTAACTCGAGGATACCCAGATTTGAGTTAATGTAGGGATGTGATATTACAAAGAATATTCAGAATGAAGTATATTAGCATCCAGAGATATTCAGTAGTTTGGGATCCAGGGATATCTGGAACTGTTGAGTTTCAAGTCTAGAGATAAAGGAGTATACTTCTTAATCGAGGACTTACAATTGTAGTCTTGAAACACTGGAATCTGTGAATATTGGTAGACTCTGTTAATATTAATATTAACATTGATCAGTATTCAATAGGAGATACTAGTCAATTAGTTGTCCCAAGAACAAGATTGTAAAAGAATCATTTAGTTGTCCCAAGACTCTATTGCAATTTATAGCAGCTTATCAGGTGTCTGAAACGGATGCCGTTTGCATCGAGTATCAAGCTCGTGTTAATTAATCGATTTCAGCCTACGAAATCCCGCATCGTTTCCGCGAAATGCAATCAACAATGCGTTGTTATCGTATCATCGTGACGGGTGTATATCGATAGGGAGGAATCGGTTGGATGTAAGCTTCTTACCCGCAGGATCAGTGTCTCGAGGCGGCGGTGTGCCCCGGAACACGTAAACGCACAGCACGGAAATGCAGATCGACGTCTCTGCGGCGCTCATCCTCGAGACATGGCAGATGCCAGGACTGCTTTTACGACTACGACGACGACAACATACGTGCGTCAACTATGAGGACGGAATGCAGCCGGGTTATGTCGGCGTGACACGCAACCGGCGTAGGGTGCCCCGTCGGTACGCACAACAGGAAGCCAGAATTAAGCTAATTAATCGTGACGAGCGAAAGTACGGAATTGGACTAACTAGGAAACGTTCCTACAGCCGTGTGCCCGTTGCTAACCTTCTCTTTACACTGGCATCGCAAATGTTTGCCGACGACTATTACGTCCTTCCAAAATTTACAACTTGCCAGGAATTTTATTCGCAGAAACTCCGTATGTCTTCGTGTGCTTCTATGAACGTGGGATTACGCTTGCGCTCGTTAATATCGGGATATTTGTATTGGTGTTACATGTGGGATCACTGTTTGCGTTTATTGTTATCGGGGTATTTATATTATTGGTGTTAGGGGTGCGATTACACGCCATTTGCGTTTGTTGTATATATTTGTTATTAGTAGATGCTTACAAATGCTTATGTTTAGTCGCAATGCACTGCGAATTATTTGTGTAAAATAATATTTTATTCGTAGTATTCTATTTTAAAATCTGATATAACATATTTTTCTGACTAACAGGTTTTGTTAAAGTCCTTTTCTGCAATCTCTGTTGATTTTGTTTAAGACAAAGAGTTAATCTGTTTCAACATTTGTTTATTCATTTTTCATCATTTTCAATTTCAAAGTAACTGTGCATTATACCCCTAACAAGTTTTGTCAAAGAACTAATAATCAGTTCGTCTATGGTTTATTTTAAGAATGTGAACTTGTTTATCGTCATGATTGCATCTTCGCATACCCGAAAAAACGCGAACGTACCGTCCGGTTAGTTGGCGTGTACCGTTGACGTAATCGACTGTGTTACTAAAATTGAAACTGTGTCAAATGAAATGACCAGGAAAAAAAAGGCCGTTCTCGGTTTACCGACGTGAGTTTACCGTCGTGGGACACACACGGTGTATATTCGTCAGCGAAATTGCGATGCGACAATTAATTCGACGCAACAACGCTGGAGAGACGATGACCGTGGACGAAATTAAGGGAGAGACCGACTTCCGGTTCGTGGCTTTTGCGAGGACGCGCAGAAGGCGCCACATGTGTCACTGGGATTTTTATGCAAATTATGGAATTTTAGGATTTTGGATTTTTGTTTGGAACAAAAGTAAAAGCATAAATAAGAAAATTAAAGAGCTTACGAATAAAAAAATAATCAACCTACAAGATTAATACAATTTCTGGTTCCTCGATAAACAATTATCTCCGTAGGCGTCCGAATTTGCAACGTCCATCAGTCCCAAGGGACTATCAGTTAGACAACTCTATCAGAGTGTACGTCTCTTGATAGGAAGTTAACGAGTGAAACAGACGGTACGTAATTCGAAGGACGTCTGCGCGTGCTGAGCAGAAGATGATTCAAACGGAAAGTCCAATTTTCGGTCCCACGGTCTGTTCGTTTCGCGATAAGAAGTTTAGCAATCGACCAAGAGCAGTACCTCTAGCAAAGATTACGACCCCAAGAAATATCTTGGTCTGGGACAGCTTATTTCGGCTCGTTCGTGAAACAACGGGCGACGCAGTTGCGATAAGCCTCGCGAATTCATCATTTCCGGATCGTTTAGTCAAAGGGCGGAGGAAGAACGTATGACAGGGGTGAATTACAGATTTTCCTACAGTCATCCGGATGACTATGCCCCGAGGATGACTAATAACCTTCGCGGAACCGACATCCAATTATACAGCGCGTTTCATGTAGTCTGAACAATACTACTGCTTCGAAACCATAATCTCATAGAGCAAAATTAAATTGTCAAACATGGGTGTTTTACTTGTACTGTTTCATATTTTTTACCACAAATCTCACTTCTGAATGTTGAATCATGAATTGTTAATTATTCTATCTACCTATTCTAATTGTTAAGTATTACCTTATTATAAAGAATGTTTCATAAAGAGAACGTTCTATTAAAAAAACCATGCATGATTTCGTAGAACATTTAATTTTCGTGAAAGATATTTTTTGTACGTCTTACATGTGTAGCTACATCCTGACCCAGATGGATGAACCAGCCTGTACAAATGAGATGTACATGGTAAATGATCGTCTCTCGCTTACAGAGGACCATCAGAATGGCCATTATCTTGTAACTCAACGAAATTTCCGGTTGGAATTCTGACGTCTGATGAGCTAGCCGCTTTAAACGCTATCAATTATCGTTAACCCCTTATTGTGTCCGAAGAAGAATGGCGTCGTTGTTTTATTGTCAAGAAAGTATGCAATTAGGTTTGTGACAAAAATTCGCAACTGCAAAATTATTCAACTCTCCTCACAGAATATCTGATATCACAAAAACTACCCCCTGTAATTTTCTAAAAACAATAATTTTCAACCGTCATCATCTCAGAATTTCCTCCGCATGAAACCCTCGAGAACCGTAATTCATGATCCCTAAAACCCGTCACCTAATTACGCCCCAGCATCGAAAGCTCCGCACAAACCAGAAAGCTGCCTTCTCACCCTCGATCATTATATTATACGAAACTCGTTTGGTGAAGCAGCTAAAAGAACACCGCAAATCCATGGGGTTGTACCATCCACTCGAACATATTCTATAATCGTTTTACAAATTCGGCCGATTCATCGCGGCCCGTTGACCACCCCTCTGTACAAAAGACCGACCCTCGGATTCGCGGGTTCGACGTTTTCAGATCGTGACGAGGAATCGCAAGAAACATTCGAGTCGGCGAATTTCCGCGAAGAAATCCCCGGTAATTGAGCCGGGGCTTCATCAGTGCAGCGGGGGGCGAGAAGATGGTCGCAAGAGATCAGGAGCGGGGAAAAAGAAATAGGGTGACGAGAAATAAAGTATGGTCGGATAAAAGAAGAGGGGCAAAAGGACAGAGAAACAAAGGAGAGGATAGATGCAGAGGGCCACCCTTCTAGGACATCTTATTTACGTTAGTTAGGGTTTGTTGGCACAGCCACCCGAGGGGCCATTCAATGGAACCACCACCCCCTTTTCTATTCCCCGATGCCTACGTATACACCGTTCGGAGGCTCCTAGAAACCCTGCCATTACCCTTATCCAGCTGTATATGGAAAGCCACCCCCTCGCGTACAGGGTGTCGTTCCGTTACTTACGCACCACCCGATGTATACCTCGCGTCGGTCGGGGGGCGGAAACGGGTAAACTCGGCGACATGTCACTCGAGCTGGAAGAATTCGATCTGGGAGGGTTCGTGGAAACAGAGGGTGGCTCCCGACCCGAACCCGTGAGGGATGCAGAGAGGATTTGATCAAATTCCGATATCGAATTGGCCGGGTAAGGGTGAAAAACGAGAAACGTAGGGCTTACGAAATTTCCCGATGTAGCTACTTGACAAACTTCCAGTCGGAACTTTCTCGTCGGCCGACTTACACGAGGATTTCGTGCGATTGTTGGTTTTTGATCTGGACGAACGGACAGCTTTCGTTCGGTTATCGCGCGAAAGTTCGAGAGGCCACGGGATACCCCGGGTGAAATACGAGATCGAAGAAACGCGAGAACGTTGAAATCCAAAATTGAACTCGTGATTGGAAATTCAGCACCCTTTCCAACCCCCGTGCGGTGATACGAGTACGTGTTACCTCTGTTACCGACTTCAATGGCACGTTTTGAATTGAATATCGATGATTTCGACCATGGCGGTGTGTATTACTCATAAATTCTTGTGATTTCTATTATAGATACTCGCCAGCGTGAAAACTGGTTGATTCGATTGCCGACTCTACTGTCATTACTTGCAATATTGCATTTCACGTATCTGTTCAACCGTTTGGAATAGCCTGTAAAATTTCATAAACTGTTTGTACAACTTTTAAATATTTATGTGCGTATCGGGTGCTTCATATTTAATGTTCAATAATAACCTAACTAAAGTCTACCTAACCTAACTACCTAACCTAACTACCTAACCTTACTAAGCTAACCAAAAAATCCAATTCAGACGAGTATTAAAACGACACAAAAAAATTGTAATATTTTCTCATCGATAAACTAGAGGACATGTTTCCATTTAATTTGAACGTATTACTACGTTCATCGAACATCGATATTAATACGATTCACTACTGCACGAGTTTTGTTCGATAAACAATTCCATTAATAAAAAAAAATAAACATCGGAAACTGGGATGGCTGTTACAATGAAGAGAAATTATTTGGAATTTAGTAGGTACATCAGATAAGCATTTTCACCCTCTTGTTGCAGTATCGAAACGCGAATGTTCGCGAACCGTGTATATTTCGCTCCAATATATTCGATTTCAACAGTCCTAGAATAGGAGAAACAAATTGGGGCACAGAACGGTGAAATAAAATACGGTTCAATATTTTTTTTCGTTTTTTTTTTTTGTTCGATGTAACGAAACGTGCAACGGCAGAGGCTATCGAAAATAATTGAACGCTCTCGCGTACTTCATGGAATTTTTTACTGAAAAAAAAAATGGGATCTGTCTGTTAGCGAACTGTTTTACGATACCCTCTTATGAGCATTTTAATAGAGACTTTATGGAAATGTTGATTTTTTAATGAATATTATCTGCTTTGGTACTCGTCGAAGTTATTTTCGACGAAATTGATAGGCAGTAATGAAAGTTGATGACATAAATTGTCAGAGAAAATGATGCGGTGTTAATGCACGTAAAGTGACGTCGTCGACGGTTTCGATAAAAATTGTAATTGATATTTATAGCGGCAGCAATTTCCTGCAACAAGTTAATCGACTCTGTAATGATAACGGACAAGTGCAGAGTAGTTGGAGTTAAGTTTAACAGGTCTAATCGCTGAAATATCGACAAACTGTCTTCCCGTAATCAAGTAATCACGCTACCTTGGTATACACTAGTTGAAAACAAGCAGCTAATTGAAACCGTAATTGACGAACTTTCTTCGAAAAATCAACTCGATGTTCCTAGTCGAATTATGTCAATCACGTTCTTTATTGGCTTGTGGGTAGACAGAATTATAATTTTTTAATTTTACTATTTTGGGAAGTTGGGATTTTAGAATTTTAGGATTTTGGAATTTTTGGATTTTAGGACTTTAAGATATTGCAATTTTGGGATATTGAGATATTGGTATTTTAGAACTTGAAGATATTGTAATTTTGGGAACTTGAGAATTGTAACCTTGAAACTTGATGACCCCTCAAAATGACTTGTATTTCAACCCCCAATGACTCTCCCTAATAAAATTTCCCTAAATAAAATTTTGCCCACGATTTGACAACTAATCTAACTACAATGGTTCTCAAAATAAGAATTAAATAATATGAATAATTCTGAAACGAATGAAGTCGTTCCCCCAGTGAAGTCCGCAGCCGTTAATCGAGTGGTATGCAAACGCATTCAGCATGAAGTCGAAAGAGCATCAAAGAACACATCGATAGTCCCTTTGGAGGGATAAAGGAATCTTGGAAGGCGATCGTATCGACAGGAAAGGACGTTAAGGGGTGGCCGGACCACCCCCGTTCGATGTCCGGAAAGTTTCCCGATTAAGTCGCCAGGGGATCGTTTCGTTGTAATCTTGTCGACAAACTCTCGCGATTAAGTAGCTCGATATATATCGCAACTGTGTAATGAAGTGGTCGAAGGGGCTCAGGCATCTCGGTGCGGCCGTTTCGTAAACCGAAATTACACTCGCTAATAAAGGGGTGCAAAATGGTCGTCTGGCCAGAAACTTGGCGCACGAGCATACACGACGTCGGATTATCCGACTATGTACGCTTCGTCGATCAGAGAAAGGTGTTCTGTTATTAATAGCAATTAAGCAAATGGTCCTGTGCGAAATTTCATTAGATCGGCCTGGCAAGGTAGCGCATCGTGTGTGTAAAGGGTGCATGAATTTCTGCTACGCGTTCGACGGGAACAACTTCCGTTTGATGAGCGCGTAAAGCGCTTTTCTCGGAAAATCGGACATTCGAGTTTACAGGATTTTGATTATTATGCGGTTTGAATTAGAATTACGCTGCAAACGAGTTTGATTTTCACTGCTTTGAATGGATTTGAATATCTATGGATACACCTCTTATGGATATTTCACAAGTTTAATTCCGACTGTGTTTTCGAACGTATAAAATATTTTCGAGTGAACTTGTAGAGCAGATAGGTTAAAAATTTTAATAAACTTTTTTGAATGTGATTGAATTTTGATTAGACAGATTTGAAGTTTTTGTGGATGTAACAACTTCAGTACCAACTATTTTAAAACATATAAAATTCAATATTTTTGAGTGCACTTGCATGTAGACCACATGAGTTAAAAATTCTAACAAATTCTTTTAAGTGTGATTGAATTTTGACCTGACAGATTTGAAATTCTTGTGGATGTAACAACTTTAGTACCAACTATTTTAAAACATATAAAATTCAATATTTTTGAGTGCACTTGCATGTAGACCACATGAGTTAAAAATTCTAACAAATTCTTTTAAGTGTGATTGAATTTTGACCTGACAGATTTGAAGTTCTCGTGGATGTATCAACTCAAAACACATTTACAGAAATGAACTCTGAGAGGTGACAAAGTCACACGAACGTAAAAATACACTATACTACAAAATACAACTATGATAAAAATTTCATACCATGGTTCAGTGTGTATTTTACAGTCTTGAAAATGTTTACGTCTCCGATTCGTTGTAGACGAGTGCTCTTACGTAAAAGAATCATGTAAAAAGATGTTTACTGTCTCATGTAAAAGGATCAGCTTGTAGTGTATAGACTATACGTGTAGGTACAGCATGAATTTGTTGGTCAGAGCAATATTTACGCAAAATTGGGGAAGCCATGGCATGAAAGGGCAAACGGAAGTGAGTTCCGTGTGAACAGTTAGCACGTGGTTCACCGAGGTAGCCAGAAACCAACAATTTGACCACAAGGCTTCCGCTTAAAATCGGCTTTTGAAGCACCGTTTCAACGACTGTCTATCCTGTATGTACATCATAAAAAATGTTATTATACAGCATAAACTTTTCTCATCAAATTTTTATTAATTGTACAAAAAATCTTATATAAAATGTTACAATTATTTGATCAAATTTAATTTACTTTCTTCCTGTAAATTTTGACCTCTTTATCTGTTACGTCAAGTCAGTATAACAAGTCAGTATAATTAATAATAAAAGAATTATTTTCATATAATAAACGATCTCAAGCGTATAAAAATGGTTATAGAATAAATGAGATGTGATTTTTAATAAATGTTCTCATAAAATAGTTTACATATTTGTTGCGTCGGTTAGCTTTGATATGAATGTTTGTATAGTATCCTTTTAATATTCGACACATGGTTTGCCATCATCCCATGCAAAAACGACCGCTCAAAGAGCGAAAAGAAGTGGAAAAGGAATCGGTGGAAGCCTTCGGGCGGCATTTAATTAGAATGCGGCTTATCTACGACCGAGAGTGTTCCGTCTACGGCGTCCGGAGAAGTTTTTATCGGTATCTCTTTCACGGACTGCCTTTCAACCACTACGTGTACTCGTATTTAGAAGGCTTCCTTGTTGCCTTTGTGCGGAGACGTGAGCTTTGATCGGCTGACAAGCCGGAGGAGCAGCGTTTTGATTAACACGGGCTTCGCGCTATTGTCAGAATTTAATCGTCACTCGAATATATACTATCGATGTGGTGCAAACTATCACACTCTTAAACTTTTATGTTCTGGAGTTTAAAAGTTTCAGACTCAAATTTTAGCATTTGGTAATTTTTAATTTTCAAATATAGGATTTGAGAAATTTCTAATTTCAGATATAGGAAGAAGGTCCAAAAATTTCAATAAATATCACTTCTTCAAGATTTAATTCCATGAAAAATAAAATAAGGTATTAACCAATTGAAATGAAAGCTTCAAGCCGTTTACCAATTCGTGCACCCTCGAGTTGTAAGCGTTTCGGATATTTCCCCATGGAAATAATTACAACCCCATCCCTGGTCCAAACTTCATAATATTTGCGGGCAGCGTTTTAATAACAAGATCGAATCCCTTCCCCGGTACAGTATCTTACGAATGCGTACGGTGAGATACACGTACCGTGTATTTTGATACGCTTGTTTGCATTGAGCTGCTGCTCAATGGAATTCTCAATTTAACCCGCACGGGAACAGCTATGTGCAGTCATGAACACCCCGTTATCGCATTCCTCAAACGATGAACCCGTCCCTTCGTGGTACACTGAATTTGCCGGTGGATGTTCCAAGAAATCTACTCACCGTTCGTTTTTAATATGGTCGGCGAGAAGAACCATAGTTTAACCATTGATATTATGTGTTCGTACGTTTAATTATTGACATGGCCATTTTCATTGCAATAATTGGTTAATTTTTTTTAACTGCAAAAAAGGAAGAGTCATCAATTGTACCACTTATTTGATGCCTTAAATTTCAACTACAATGAAAACGCCGTGCAACTACATTGTACCTACTTACATTTAATAATAATTAAATAAAAATTGTGTACAAGCAGCAATTACAGAATGTTCGCATATGTTGTCATTGATTATTGAATAAAAAAAAATGATTTCCTCAATGCGTACATAAGTACATGTATCTGAAAACCCTTAAGAAGGTTAAAGAATAAAGTTACGATTGATCACCACATTTGATGTAATAGATGCAGACTGCACGGTATCAGTCAGTGATAATCACCATGGCAACTCGCTAATAACATTAGAGGGATGAATGAAAAGCTGATTGATCGATGCAGAATCGTCCGAAATGGTATCGTCGATGAAACCGTTATCAATAGCATATCATAAAATCAACACGATCGAACGAACAATGATTCACGTACGAATACGTGTTCCGAAACCGATGGAACACGGGTAAACATATAGGAAACTAATTGCAACGTTTTGTACGACAGAACAATAGAAACATTTAAACACCGTTTCACAACGCGAAGTTTCCCGTCAACGGATGAAATTCCAAACTGTCTTCTGTAAGCCACACTTCCGTTTGAATATGATCCCTGTTCCCGGTGTTCTCCCGGCGCTTCATCGAAACCACCGGATATCGATTAAGCTACATTTCCATAGTTTCACGACTAATTTTACCCGGTCGTGTCGCCGCGATTGTTCCGTACGGATTCACAACTGGGTACATCTTGTTACGCGTTCCGCTACGAATTGTCATATTGTCGCCGTACCACCGCGAACCTGGATTAATCAACTCGCTGCGCGTGTTTTATGGCGCGTATGCGTCAATCCCGAATTTCAGCGGTTACGAATTTTGGGAAATTTTCGGACTTCAGGATTTGGCAGATACTGGTAGATTTTGGTAGTTATGGGAGTTTAGGTAGGATGTTGGTAGATTTGGAAATTTTGGAATTTGGGGACATGGGATTTTGGGACATGAGAATTTGGGGACATGTGTATTTGGGACATGAGAATTTGGGGACATGAGAATTTGGGGACGTGAGAATTTGGGGATTTAGGTATTTGGGTGAATAGAAATTTGGGACTATGAGTAATGGGGGATTTAGAAATTTGGGGACATGAGAATTTTGGGATGTAGGTATTTGCATATGTAGAAATTTGGGGACATGAGAATTTGGGGATGTAGGTATTTGCATATGTAGAAATTTGGGGACATGAGAATTTGGGGATTTAGAAATTTGTAGACATGAGAATTTGGGAATGTAGGTTTCCCATTCCATCCAAAATAAAAATCTTCTCTAATCGCCCCAATCAAAATTCCCTTACCGTAAATTCATGCCAAAGTAGTGTCCCTATAACCATATAAATATAATAAAAATATTCGTGGAAACACGTTATTTCATCGGCAATTCGTGTTTGCACCTACAGAGCGTATTCAAGCTGATTGGCAATTTCATCGAACATATTTTTGCTGGTAGCTTATCACCCCTTTGAACGCGTTTCTCACGGGAGAGATCCATTATAAAGCCGCGAGAAAAAAAGCAGCGGATCGCGTGTTAAATATAATGCCCAGGGTGATCCAACGAGACGCATCGTCAAAAACAAATCCGAAAATGGAGCCTCTCCCTTCGTGCATCGTTTTCCAGCCCCTGTATTCGCGAGGAAAAACAACAAAGCGAACATTTTGTCCGCGCGAAATTCCAGCGATCCGGGAGGAAGAACATCGCGATACAAACCTGCTGTCCAAGTTTTTATCCGACACAGCCGAGCAAGTTCATTTCGAGCGAGGGATCGATAGGAAAATGTGGGGAAACACCCACGCGTTCGTGTTGGAAACACGAGGGAAGGAAACAGCGATTTCTTGCGTGAACATAACACCGAACACGGATCAAATTAAATCTTCTGTAATGTAATCTTGTTTCTTGTTCTTCACGTGGACGTTCAAGATGGCGGAATATAAATTGGTAAGGTTTGTTATATTAATATTATATATAATATTATTATATTATATTGTTACATATAATATTACTAGTAACATGTACTTTATAGAATTAATGATTCTCTGTGAAACTTTTTACAGCTCTTTTCTGTGATATTACTAAGATAAATCTCGAATATTACTAGGATGTCCTTGGAATATCCTTCAAATCTTCTTCCTGAAATCTCAGGATCCTCCGAAAATCTCAGGATCTGGTTAGAATCTCTCAGGATTTGCATAGGAAATCTCTCTGCAATATCCTCAGGCTAAAACTTATCCCTATGATATTTAGAATATTCATAAAATAATTCTAGGGTATCCCTAAAATAATGGATTCCAAGTATGTGTAAAACAGTGTTAACATGCTTGTCTCAGGATCTTAAATTTCCATAGGATATTCATAACGTATTCCTAGAACAGTCAGCTGCATATCCCTAGAATACAACAGCAATAAATTCTAGAAAATCTCAACCGTGAACAAAAATGTCGAATATTCACGATATCTTAAAATCTCAGATCTTAACAGGATGTCAAGATGTTGCTGAAATTCACATCCGAGAAATATGCCCAAAAAATGTGCTTTACGTCGTCAAGGCCCGTTCGAGGGAGCAATTTGCGAGATTCGCGGTGATTCGCAAAGGTTTCGCGTGCGTTAACGCATTCCCGAGCGTGCGTGTAATCCCGGAGCGAGATCGGCGAAAAGGAGCGACGATAACGCAGCCCCGTTTTCTCCTTAAGCACTACACGCAATTACGCGGAGAGCGTGGATATCCTCGAGAGAAGAAAAAACGCCCCCGTAGCGTAAGATCAACCCCCCGTCACCCTTCGTGACGAATCGATGCGAGAGGCTCCCGGTTCTGTGCTCTCTTCCCTAAAAGGCGGCGCCCTCAAAGCGGCAAGACTCGTTAAAGGCGAATCGTTCTCTTTTTCCTGCCACGGTGTGCCACTCGTTACATGCTTCGCACGTGCTCGAGGCTCGCGCGAACACAGGGGCGTATTCAATGGGCTCGAGTCCCAATGTCGGGGGAACAAATCATTAGGCGAGCGATTTCAGTCGGACGGATATTATTGAAATTATGGAACCTCATAATTGAGCAGAGTAATCAACATTAATTGTTAAGACGCGATCGATGTTGTTACGATGTGGTTGATTGTCTGGTACAGGGGGGGGGGGGGGGGGGGGGGGTCGATGCAAATTGCAAGATTGTAGATCGAGCAATTTTCGAAGTTCGTTGCAAATTGTAATTAGAGGCGATCATTAAGGGTAGATAAAGCAGCGGATGTTGTAGCAACTTCGAGTCTAATTAAAGATGTGGATTGCGCTATTATTATCGAGCTGTAAAAATTTCAACGAGTAGTCGAGAGTTGTATATCATTTTCAATTATTGAGATAATGGAATTTAAATTAAATTAATAAAATTGTAAGTTGTAATATAATTAATAAAATTACAAGTTACAATATAATTAAATAAAATTGTAAATTATAATGTGATCAATGAATACGTTCATTGTTTCACCATCTGAAAGGCAGATAAATTAATCGAACTCTTCGATTTAAATAATTACGGATGCAACAACGAGGTCACTGCTTGAATTACTTTCGTACACGCACCACAGAAATTTAGCATTGAATGATAGCAATGAATAAATAGCCTCCATACCATCAACTGTAATTAATATAATTGTATGATTATACTACAATGAAATTCTAACAAGAGAAAGTGTTACTATACAATAAAGTTTAACAAGCTGAAACATACAATCCTGCATACTTTCTATTCGTCACAATCTCGATACTTCTTGAAAGAACCTGTACTGTTTACACGTTCATTGTATGCACGCACACGTGTGATTCGAAGGCAAACTCTTTTATCTCTTATCTGACACACTTGTTACGATATTAAATATTGTATCTTGCGTAAAGCAGTTTCACGTGTTCTTCGAAATACTTCGGTCGTTCATTCCGGCCAATTATTATTAATCCCGGCGTAGTTAACTCCTGGTTCAACAAATACCCAGCTGGAAGTCGTTTTTCGGGAAGTTAGCAAAGCGTGTTCGCTTGTATTTCGTCGGTAAATGAATTAACGGGACTGGAAACGACGCCTGGCGGTAATCCGTCCCTGCAAACCAGAGCGTCTCGGTTCTCTGCAAGCAGAGCGAGACGGTCTGACGCAAGTCTTCGGAGCTAAAGCCACCGACTTACGCGTCTCAAAGACGCCGAGGTTCGGATAGCGTCTTCAAACAGAGAGAAAACCCGACAGACAATAAATCCCCATAGCGGGGCTGCGAGAGCCGGCGCAGCCAGGACCACGCGAAAGAACGAGCGAGAAGAAACGGGGGGGCATTATCGACGCTCTGGAAAATTGCAGCTAAAGCGTCGTGATAAAGCGACGCGATAAAAAAGCCGGTAAACGTTAGGTCCGATCCACAATATCCGACCACGCGCGGTTCCCTCACGTTCCACTCTTAATTCGATCAAATATTATCCCGTTTAGTTTATACTGCACGATGTCTTCGCAATTTATTTCTCCTTTTCGAAAGATCTACATCTGAGAAAATTTTAGGGAGAGATTTTGGGACATAATCTTCCAGAGTGAATGATTTAGGGTAAAACCTAGGATATGGAGATTTCTGGATGTCTTAGGATAGTAGAGATCCTTGCTATGTCCCAGAAATATAAATTACACTAAAACTAGTTTAATCACTAAATTAAAAGTCAATGTATGGATTTGAAGAAGATTGAGAAATACTAAAAATATTTTCAGGTGGACTACACGTTGCGTTTTCCCTCGGGATAAAAGGCAATATAGGGGGAGCGTACCTCATCACTTGCTGTAATACCATAAAGTCATGATCCATTATGTCTAGTTTGATGGATGATAGGAGTCGAGCCTAAGTCGATGTAAAATTTGGACACATAATCGTTGCCATTCGCCACGTGTCCCATGGGATTTCATTCCGAGCAGATAAGGTTTCCCGGACGTGTCTTTATGGTATCCCATTGATCCGGATCCGATTTAATGCGTACCTTCTTGTACGTTGACAATGAAGCTCTACTGCTACCGTAGGGGTGGATATGATCAACTTTTGGAAGAACTTGTACGAGTTGTCTGATTGCCACTATTAGGTTGTTAATTAACAGACTTCGTAATTGTTCAAATTACCAAACCGTCGATAATTACATTTTCACAGGAAACTTGAGAAACACGCTGATACAAGGATTTTTTCTTGCAATGAATTCGTAAACGTTCAACGGCGAATCTGCCGAGATCTTGATAACCTGAACAATTTCTTTGTCTCAAGTAATCAGCTCTGCAACAGGTACTTCCATTCTCGAACAGGTTTTTGCTGCACTTCTTTTCCAGGTGATTTGAGACTAATTCAAGTCTACTTACGGGACACTTATGAATCTGATACAATGCCTTTTCGATTGCCTACTACTCATCGTACCTTCCTGTTCACTTCACGAACAAAAATTTCGAAAAAATCATTCAAATCCCTAATTTAACAGATACATAAAGAACTTTGACCTTAAATCATCATTTCAAGTAGTCTTAACAGAGTAAAAGTTTCTAAAGTGAAAGAACATAAAAGTGCAGTACATAGTTGCAAAGTTAATGTGCGAAACGAAAACAGCAATATCTGCCGCCATTATTGGACAACGGGGACAGTTCTATAAGTATGGTGTTGGATCTCGCTGGGAACTACTACTATTCCAACAATTGTGTTAAGCGTTTAAAAGGCACTGTCCTTATGGTGTGGTCTGACCGCAGATGGTGACCAACTCCTTATGGTCGAGGATAAAAAACGACATTCTGTTTCGTAATTAAATAAAACGCTCTGGGACTGCGTTGCGCAATAAACTTGGGAATACGTTGTGCAGAGAAATGAACTAACAATTTTCTGTAATAAACTTCTTTACCATAAACTCGTTTATTATGAACTCATTTACTAACCTAAATTCAGTTGTCGTGACCTCGTTTATTTTAAAGTTATGAATTATACAAAATTCATTTACCATAAACTCATTTAGTATGAACTCAGTTACCATAAAATTATTTTCTGTAATAAACTCATTTATTGTAAATTGATTTACTGTAACAAACTCAGTTATCATAAAACTATTTACTACAATAAGTTCATTTATTATGAACTCGTTTACTACAGTAAAGTCAGTTACCATAAACTTGTTTGCTATAATAAATTCGTTTCCTATAAACTCATTTACTACAACAAACTCATTAATCATGAACCTCTTTACTGCAGTAAATTCATGTACAACAACAAATTCATTTACATAACAAACTTGTCAAACTCCACTTTGGAAAGATTTCCAATAAAGAAGTGACATCGAGGCCATTATAAGTCAATTATCAGAAAGAAAATTGCAAATCGAAGAAACGATTAAGAAACTGTGAAAATGTGATATATGTAGAGGCACGATAATATCGTGCCGTTGGAAGACAGACGATTCGCATTACGCTCGTCAGAGCATGTTCTTGCAAATTTACTGAAAATTCCGGTTGCTAGGCTTCCCTTCACGCCGACATTTCACAATGTAACGTGAAATGGAACGAACCGTGGCCAGCATCAATCATCCGGCTCTTTCCCTTGTTCGCTTTTCACTTCGAAACACGTCGCGGATAACGTGAGAGCTTTGAAGATCTCTGAACCGCGTCCACCCAATATCAGAACAAAAAGGTAGAAAAAAAAAGGGAGTGTATGACAAGCCTTCGAACGTGGCCCGATATCAGTTACCTCGCTTCTCAATGTTATCTGGGAAACGCTGCTCGAGCACACCGGCGAACTCGAAAAAGGGACAAAGGATCTTACGACGCTGAGATACACCGATTTCGATCGGAATTTTCTCGACGAGCCACGGGAGAAAATAGATTTTCAGGTGTGTCGAAGATCATAAGTCAAGTGTCGGCGAAAAACGTTGTCTGCTGTGTAATAAATGAAAACCGAAATCGGTACTCGGAAAATACCAAACTGTAAGAAGAAAAAATTGAGGATCGAAAAAGTTCAAAATTCATATAGTTTATTTGATGTACCGTAATAAGATATTAACGTAGCAATAACGTATGTTAACGTGTGAGGGTGGTAAAGTACGTTTGCACTTGTTACAGTAATATAAATTTAAACGCTTGATGATGCATCAGTTATTTCGTGTCATTATCGTAGCACTGGTTTATCTCTTTGGCTGTCCTATTCACCCTATTCAGCTTCATTATTGAAGAGATGAAAGGCTGAAGAAGGGTGGAACGACCGAACCGTGGCAGGCTTGTATGCACGAAAGTTTTCGCTTTCACTATAGTTTGCTTTGACTGATCCGATCAAACTATCGCTAACGGTGTCACAGCAAACATTGGTATCGGCAATTTGCATAAAACCACGTTCGTTCACCGCAGAAGCATCCTTTTATAGAAAAACAGGTCGCGAAATCTGTTCGCAAATACGATATCGGATAACAGCGTCGTTCGTTGGAGAACGATATAACGGAAAGAGGAAAATACAGATTTTTTCGGGAAAAATAAACGTATGTGTGTGGAAAACGAAGTGCAAAATGTTTCGTCGTGTTTGCGAAACAAATATTGTATTACATGTGCGAAACAAATATTGTATTACATGCGCAAAACTTGTGCAAGATAAATGTTGATTCGTGTTTGTTGATCTGTGCAAAAGGAATTCATGTGTTTATGCAAAATGAAGATTATGTTATATGTGCAAAATAAATATTGTATTATACATATATGCAGAACAGTGCAAAATATATGTTGATTCGTATGTGTCAAACAGTGCAAAATAAATACTGTATCATATGTGCAAATCATTCCAAAATGAATACATTATCACATGTGGAAATCAGTGCAAAATAAATATATCACATATGCTAAACAGTGAAAAATAAATAAATTATATATGGAAAATAGTCAAAAATAAATTCTACGCTGCATAAAAATATCTTTGGCGCTACTCTGCAAATATCGTTTCGAAAAGGCAATTTCAAGTTGCTAAACTCGTCAGCATTCGCATTATGGTTATTAGGCAAGATTCGCGGATGAAGTAAAGGGAATTTTCCCAATGCAAAGAATTCCATTTCCATCGTAATGGGTTTATTAAGTAATCCTACGGGACTCGGCTGTGTTATACAAGTAGATCAGTACAGCGAGTTTTTCCATCTCATTCTGTTCGAACGGTATTGATTGTGGACGATCGGTTTGCGGCTGCAGCCTGAAACTGTTTGCGGTCGAACGAATCAAGGCGATATCCCACTGCACTTTGCGGAATTGCTCATTGGCTTGCGGTCATGGAGATTTTCCGCACATCTCGTCTAGTCTGTTAGAGAATTACACCACGTGTCGAAATAGCGGACAGAAGGTTTTTCGAAATCGATATAACAGACTCTCGTTTATAATCGACGCGACTGTAGCTCTTGAAATTGGCAAATTCCAAATGTATCAAAATTCCGGATGACAAAAAATTCCAATATTTTCCAAGTCCAAAATCCCCAATTCCCGCTTCGATCGTAACTATGTTCTTCGTAATAATTACTCCTGTCGTCCCCATTAATCGTGGCAATCTTGGATCCCATCCAAATTCTCTAATCAGTTAATTATGCAAATATCGCGTCGGCGATCTACATTCACAACGCAAGTGAAGAATATTACCAACCTCGAAATTGCTCCAAAAGAAAGGAACTTTCAACAGTTCCAGAAAAGAAACCTCCAAAAATTCCTCACAAAGAAAAAAAACAAACCTACCAAAATTTGAAAGAGAAGGAAAAAAGAGCCCTGAATATTTCTCAGAAAGAAGAAAACGAACTTCAAAAGTACCTATCCCCTCGGCATTTATCGCTCGCGGAAAAGCCTGCAAATTCAGCAGCCAGCATCTGGCTAACCGGTATAAAGCGATTTTCTAGCAAAAATTTCGCAGACAGTCTGGTACAGCTGCTTACCGAAGGGCGGTGAAATAGTCAGATTGAGCCGGTCATAGGGCACAGTTAGGTGCGTTAGAGGCGGGAGATATCCGGCAATTTCGGTAAAAGGGTTCCTGCTATATAGAGGGTGCACCTGGTGACGCCAGCGTGCCTCGGCTAAAAGCTATTTTCCCGTAATTCAGCAGCCCGTCTCTGAACGCGACGACTGTACAAGCCGGCAGGTTGCTGCTTCCATCAATTTCCAGGACGAGGTCGGGCCGGCAGTTTCGCGGCAATAAGTCGTAACTCCGGAGACTTCACTGCGTGCGTACACACGCTGGTCCTCGAGGACCGCCCTTAGGGTCTGCGTGTTTACGACGTCGACCACGGAACGAACACATTTTCGCAGTTACAGACCCGAGCGTAAGTTTCGCGAGTCGATACCGGACAGCTTGAATTGTGACCCGAGACGTTTCTCTCCGTTCACGGAAATTTCTCGACCACTCTGTGCGTCGCTTTTGTGCTGGACGGAGTTTTTGACGATTCATGGACACGGCTGGTCGATAGCGATTTATGGTCACGTGGACGTCACTGCACGGATGTAACGCATGTTCACTTCGGATTACACGCACGGCTTGAAAATAATTCACTGATTTTGTATTTTTTAGCTTCCGAATTTTATACCGAGTTTCTACAATTTTATATTATATTATTTTTCAATATGTTTGACAAAATATTTCTTCTATAAGATTGAGGTTAGAATATCTGCATATGTTACGAATTTGCTATTTTTCGTGCTTGTTACTTGGCGATGCCATTTTGATTAGATGGTATTCATAATTTTAAATAATAAATGAAATAAATATCGTTAGCGTAAACGTGCTTGTCAACCGCAATTGCAGAAATTGGGATTAATTCTGTAGCCAGCGTGCGATATGAAAGGTGTTAACGCTTTGAGCAGAGAATGGGGTTAGCGAACTTGATTAGTGCGGATGCGCCACAAAACGAGGGCCACAATGACTTCCTGGTTCTCAATGATCGCCTCTCGTGCTCTTTTCAAGCTACGTAATTTTCACACGAACCTCCACATCTTCGTTGCTTATTCGACACTTATCTGATCTGCCAATTCAATGAAAAAATCCCTTTGTACTCGAAGGTATTTTTGCTTCAAACTTTCTAGCTAAAGTTTGCTGAATTTTTGTAAGATCCCAATTTCTCTGTTATTAAATGTTCCATTACATCGTATGTATAATACTAGAGATTTAGTTAAAAAATATTTATTTCAAATTGTATTAAACTGAATGATGAATGTACACCTTTCGAGTGTAATAGCAAATTTCTTAAAATATTTCTGCACTATTCGTTATATATAATAAAGTGTCTCCACGCTGATAACGTAATGAATCTTATCTATGTGCACACGAGTTAGGTGATTTAAAATTCGTTGAATTTAGCGTCAAATAGAAATTACGAGCGAACAAGTTAAACCCCATAAATCAGCCATAACACAGCTGCTCTAGAATCCACTCTCCGTTTATCATCGCTTAAAACGCGTTAATGCAAAGCAGATACTCTCGCCGACGGTGTATTAGGGGCTCAGCCGCTCCGCGATCTAATCGTTGAACAAAGGAGAGCTAACCGGCCATTTCGCATTCCATTGTCATCGGCTAAAGCAAGGAGCAGAATGACCAGACGAGGAGTAATTATCGCGAATTGCTTAATGCGCGTGTAATAAAATATTTAGAAACTGAGACTTGTACACGAGAGTAAAAGATACAAGACATGAGACACAAAACACAAAATCAATTCAAAATCCAAGAAAAGGGTAAGCTTACAGAAACTCTATAGATACCATAGAGACATTCGGAGAATATTCTTGAAAGTTTAATTGATTTGGAAATCTAGAAGCTTGAAAGTCTAACTTCGAAATTTGCGAACAGGGACTCTCGAGGACTATGTTTACAAAAATTTGCAGATTGTAAAATTGAGATGTTTAGAAACAACTAAACGTATAAACACGGGAAATTTGTGTTTCCGTTCAGTTTGAACATACTGTTCTCTTTTAATTTCCCACGAAATCCATTAACAGCGTTAGTTATTAACGCAAATACACGCTGGTCAAAGTCTGGCCTCTGGTTTTAGTGATAACAGGGGTAGTAAAATGGGACGCGGTTGAACGTGAATTGAACTGGTAGGCTTATTTAACCCTTTAGCTGTAAACGACGTATATACACGTCCCGCAGAATGGTATGCGTGTAGTTAATGATTGAGGTACTAAATTAGTATCAGACTACAGTTGCATAAAATAGATCGTCTATCGGGATTTAATTATCGACCCGTTATTTATCCAATATTACAATTCCTCTTTTTGCATCGAATTAAAACAACGATCGTTTAATTCGCTCTTTAGTTAAAACTCCGTAATCGCAAATTAAAACACGTGAAAGGAATATAAATGGAAGAAATAATAATTATTTAGCGAATGTACAGCATTTAACGGGAATAAAGAACCGCATTGCGAGAAGTTCGACGTGCAATTTCAAATTTTCTACAGAATTTTGACGGGCGTGCAATTTATACATCGAACGTCGAACGAGTAAACATTTAATGGAACGAGTCTGCGATCCAGACCGCTGCAATTTTGTTTCGATGGACCAACAATGAAAAATACTACCCCATCTCCTGTCGGCGCACTTTCCAACGTTGTTTACGCAGACCGACCGGTAATTGTTAATAACAGAACTGTCCCGGGTGCATTAAACTGATTGCCAAATAAATGGATGATTTGAGACAGCTCTCCATGCACGCACCATGTTCAAGGAGGCCACCCGGGTAGTTAATTTCTCAATTTCGTCGTTCCACGATATTAACTTTTAATCAATTCTTAATTTCCAACTTATAATTTTCAATTTTTTATTTTTAACTCGTTATTCTCAAATATTCAGTTTATTCAAAAATTAATTTCTTTAATTATTCAAATCTTCGAATCTAAATTTTCTATGCATCACCTCACCCTACTGAGTAATCAAATCCATAGTAATCGAATGCTATATACAGAGTGAAAACAACCCCTCACCCAAGGGTTGCAAATGAAAAATAAAGGTAATCGAACACGCTGCAAATTTTTAACGATAGACAAACATTTTCCGCGGGTTTCAATTAAGAAACTGTTTAAAATTTTTTCAAATAAAGCTCGTTGAAACGCGTTGACCTCAAAAAGAAAACATTCCGATGAAAAAGAGGAAAAATGGTTCTTTAAATATTGAAACGTTCTAAAAAAACCCAACGTTGACAGAAGGTAACTCGACAAACCATTAACGAGAACGACTCAATTGAACGTTGTTTACCATTATCGACGTTTCAAACGGCTTTCCAGGGAATTGCGGACTAAATTACGAACGCATTAAATTAATTATCCAATAAATATAATCGAACGATCAACACAGCTGGCTGTCGATAAAAACTGTTCCACCAAATTTATTCAATTTTTCGAAGGTCGGACAACTATAGCTGAACAATTAACGCTCGAAAAATGTACCTTGCGTTTTTTATAGAAAGACTCGAATTTTTTTGACAAAATCGCGGAGCTTTTTGCAGCGCACGAAAGCAATCATCGCGCGACATTTTTCCGATCGTCGACTCTCGTTTTTGTCTGCCTTCAATTTTCATCGATTCACTGCGATTTTGCTTCATGAGACTTGACAATGGAAACGTTTGTAACCTATTTCCAAGCACTATGCAACAGAGAAAGGCACGGTAGTGTTTCTAAATTGTTAATTACAAAGCGCTGCACGTTTCAACTAATTGCCGAGCAAATGTTTCCAGTTTACAATTAGTCCTGTTACAGTCGTGCTTCCTGCTATACAAATTGTAATTTTGTTTACTGCAAATTAATTGAATATACACGAATCAGGATGTTCAAGATTTGTGTTACATTTAAAATCTTGTAATTTTAATCTCTTGAAATTTTAAATGCTACACGGATCAGAATGTTCAAGATTTTAAATTAAAAATTTACAAAATTTTAAATATTATACGAATCAGGATGTTCGAGATTCATATTACATTTAAAACTTTCAAATTTTAATGTTCTAAAATCTTAATTAACACGCTATAGATCGACTTATGATTTTATAATTCAGTTTCCACTTAAACTTATACAGAACTCGGTTAGTCGAGACACTGCTTCAATTTACAAATATTTGATCACTTTATGTCAGTGTTATTGGATATTCTTATAGATCACTGATTAAAATATGACATTTAGTAATTCAATAATGTCTATCACTTTTGATAGACTCTCTGGCAAGAGCTGATTAATACTACATGATCAGTGACGAATAGAAACAAATGTACAAGACGAAAATGTTTAACTTAAAACTGTCAAATTGTAGATTTAATTTTATTATTCAATAGAGTGCTTTTCTTTGTAGCGATTTTTGTTTAGTCACAGAAATTTCAATTATTATTTCATATTCGATATTGTTCGATTTACAATCTCACCCCTGTACAATTATTTAAATTGATTTGAAACTGTACTGTATTATTATGTTATTGTACAATCTCACTATTTAAACAAATTTTATAATAGAACATTTTTAGGAGAAAGTTTCGTGACTGGGTAAAAATGTCACTTAACACCGCTAACTACTGAGGTATACGAATTAAATCATTCATGTCGATTCGATCACAGTATCAAATTATCCGAACCACGATACGATTGTTAATTACGAAGCAGTATTCAAAGTCGACAAAATCAGCGTCCCGATTCGGTCCTTTCGACCCTCTGACGAGTTAACGAGAGCCACGCTTCATTTCGATTTCTCTTTGCGGCGATCCTCGAAACGCGATTTACCTTAGCGACGGGGGTGTGTAGGCCAATTAAAAACGTTCCGCAGGGTCGAAGGTCTCCGGGAAAGGCGGACGGACGGGAAACAGGCTCGCCTGCTCGTTCAGGGGATGAAATTAAATTTCCTTCGTTTCCATGTTGCCCGTACGAGGGTGGTCGGGGGTTGCACGGTTAAGACGGGGCCACGACTTAAATAATTTAGTCGCGAACTGCTTCCCCGACAACTTTCGACCCCCGACCGGATCGGTGTCTTTCTTCGACTATTTCCAAGTTGCCTTTTCGTATTCCTTCTCGCGCAACCCCCATAAGGAAGAGATCCTGGGGGAGGAATTCGGATAAGAAATCTTCCGCATTTTCCACGGGGAACACCGGCGATATTTTCACGCGCGCACGTGCTGTCGATGGAAAACGAACGGAAATATCAAATTCCATTCGCGCAGACAGCCGACTGACGGGGGTTGTCCAACCCCCGTGACGGCTTTCTACCTTTTCATCCCCTTTTTCTCTCTCTCTGGTATTACCATTTACTCTCATTGGCGTAAGTAATACTTTTGCTGGAAATGGGCTAGGGGTTGTTATCGCGTTATATCACCGTGCGTTGTTTACACGCGTTGGTCGTTCTTCGGCAATTGTCGAATATTGGTATTTGTCGAAGAGTGCTATGTGTTAACTTTCATACACATCGTTACGTGTCAAATACTACGGTGTGGCGTAACTAATATTTTTACTTGAAACGAGCAAGGGTTGTCAACGCGTTATATCACCATGCACTAAATTTCCTCACGCATCATATATCACCCCTACTAGTATTTCCACGTGTTATACAGCCAAATTGATTACATAACCAACGAATAATGTTTACCAAAGTCCCTAGCTAGTTACGTCAATGTTTGCTATCTGTTCCCATGGAGGATCATTAATGCGATCTGCGGAGAACCGAATGTGATGGAAATTTCAATATGTCAGAAGAGTTGAGTCAGTTTTGGGAGAAAGACGAGGGTGCTGGTTCGTCGAATCGAAGAACATCATTTTCCTATGAATACGAATAATACCCTGCCACCTTTGAGCGAACGCAGCTTTCGTCTGGTAAATTGCTATTGAAGTGGAGAGATTGGGCCGGGGGTTGTTGCCAACGGTACGAACCTAGAGAGATTTGACTCGGTTGGATGTTTTCAGAGGTTGGGGATGATATTTGTTCGCGAGGGACGCTTTGATTAGCTAATGAAGTAGACTGGATAGCTCAGATTGGTATGAATTAGATATCTACCCGAGATTATGTGCGTTTAAAAAGTAATTGTAGTAGTACGATTTCTTTGTTTGAATACTTATTTTCAGGGTAATTGATCGACACCCCTAATTTTTTCAGAAATATATTTTAAAAATACCAGGACTATTATTATGGAATTCTGAATTTCATAGAAAGTCTGTTTTGTAAATATCTATCCTACGATTGCTATTATTATGACACTTATATGTTTCACCATCAATATCCATGCTATGAACGTTGTTGCTATTACACACTCCTAATTTTCGCAAATCGTTTATTTTTACAGTATCACAGTTACAAATCCACCGCTACGAAATCAATGCCGCCATAAAAGCTTTTTATTGTACACAATAAAAACTGCATTCGAAACATCCGTATCGCGCGTACATCCCGAACAGTTCGGATCCCTGAAATGGAAACGCGACGTCAAAAATACATATAGTTGAACTTCCGTTAGCAAAGGGGTCAAATTTCGTGCGGCACCGAAACCCGTCAAACAATTCACGCGTTGAGCCAAGATCGATCGTGGCTTCAATTGAAATTCCGCCAATTTCCCAGCCAATTTCAGCGTCCATTTCCTTCCCAAAGGAAGCGGCAAGGACCTCCTTCGTATGTGGAAGACCAACGACGGATGATGATATTCGAGTCTCGTCTTGTTTAAATTAATAGCGAATGCTTGATCCGTACACGTTGCTCGCAAATGACACAATGGAGCTCGTTGCAGTCGACATTGTGCACACGATGCTCGATAAAGACGATGGGGATGAATTTGGACGCGCGTTGCGATCGCAATGATACCGTGCCGCGTGCTGGGCAAAGAGGGCACGGAGGGTGTTGCAAAATGAAAATTGCATTCAGCGAAATTTCTGCGCCCTCTGCAATTGCAATGTTCCGGGTATTGATAATTCAACTGGCAACGAGATAACAGAATTGCTGTCACGTTGCTCGCGGTTCTATTACATGGAAAATGTTGTTAGTTCTGGGGATGAAGTGCCGTGGTAATTTCAGGTCAAGATTTTTAATGTTTCAAATTAGGTATACGTCAATGACTTCTACAAACAGATACGGTGAAAAGTGATACATGGACTGACTGATATTTAGAAAAATCTATATTAACCTATAAACCTATACAATACATATATCCTTATATAAGTGATGTACGTATTATGATACTTTCCTGTCAAGAAATCTTACCAGACTTCTAATGAATGATCAGTTTATCCTCCAATATTTTTGGCAGATTGAAATCACAGAAACGAAGAAGTACACGCAATGGTTTTGAGTGTGTGACACGCACAGGCGAGTGGCACGGTTCCATTAACAGCACGAAAATGGGGTAAGAAGGCGTATAGGAAACGACGCAAATTGAGCGCCGCGGCAAACTCGATTCACCCGGTAATCTGGCCCTTCCGTTTCTAAAGGGTGGTTCACAACGAGCCATCCCTGCGACCGGACTCACGCTCCGTTTGCGCGGCCATTGCCGTGGCTGGGATTAAAACGTCCCGTGGCGCGCAAATAATTTTCCGCGCCGCCATGGGGACCGGAAGATTAATAATTCCTTTCGCAGCTGCTAAAAATGGCTTTAATCTGTTATATACTTGATTCTCTTTTTTTCAACGCTGACACATCGATCATATTCAAATACGATGTTTAGGGTTGCTTTCAACATATATCTATTTCTATTTAAACCTCTCCACATTATACTATATTCTAATAATATAGCGTAATCTGATTCAATTTTGTTTAGTTTTGTTTAAGCTTCAAAAGTAAACCAGTTTAATAGCACACATTTATACTATTGAGTTTTTGTTCGAACCTCAAACGTGAACTAACCAGACATCATTTTATGATGGAGATTCATTTATGTTTAGTTAAAGTTCAAGTCAACCACCTAATCTAACTCACGCATAATTAACACATAATAAGTTCGATATGTTGAACTACGTCATTGTACGATCGAAGTGTACAAGTTCCACGATAATGAACTCGGTAATCAAATTTCTTTTTCAAGTCGTTTAATGGCTATTCCACGAAGTACTTAAACCTCTGAATACTTATGGTAAAAAGTGGGTTAATGCTGGATGCCCATAGAATGACGTCGATGTTCCTCGAAAAGTCGTTCGCCATGGTTCGTCGATCATCTTTGGATCGTCGTTTGTTTTGAGTTATGAGCTCGTTACCTTTTCAGTGGTTTCAATGGAAGTTTCGCTTGAAGACAGGATGAACCGATTATTTCGTTGGCGATTATTTTGATGATGGTAATTATTGGTTCTCATCCAGGATATATCATTAGGTTGTTCTAGGAAATTTATGTAATTGTTTCCGTATAATTCTAAGGTTCATTTGAGATCGACATTAGAGAGTTAAATAATGCTTCTCGCAATTAGATACCGGAATGTCAAAAAAATTCTTGACAATATTCAGTATACTCAACATACTCAAACTTTTACACGCACATCTGGCATCAGGGTTAAAACTAAGGATATCTAAAATCATTTTGGAGAAGAAACTATATGTAGTCTTTTCAAATGAAATAATTTCACAATCTTGAAAATCTGCAAACATCGTCAGTTCTTGAAAATAGACACTCAGATTCACATCACTTCGCGTGTAACAGCACTCCAGCACTACTCGATAAAAATCAAACTGGTTGCATACGATCACCACCGACGAAAAATCCGCAACCTAGGCAACAAGTTACCCCGTGCATCCCTTATATCGTGAGCGTGAGTACCTTCGATCAAACGGCATCTCGTCAGCAGGGTCGTCAGACTCGGCGATATCCGAAGGAAAGCGAATTCGCGATCCGAATTCACCGAACACGAAAATCATGCTCGACGCGGAAACCTTCCGTATCGTGCTCTAATAGGAAATACCGTGCATTCTCAGCAGGCAACGTGCACACAACACCCTAGGATCCCTCCTCCACGTGGTTGGCTTTCCACTCGAGCGGAAGGTCAATCCCGACGCTTCGAAATTTCGGACCGCCCCGACTACGACGAAATTAACTGTCAATCTCAATTCCGTTCCTCTCCCTTCTCTGCACACACACGTAAACACGCGCGCACACACAACAGAGAAGAGATCCCCTTTGACGCGGTGGTCCCACAACAGGGTGCTGTTGCCTAGGATCTGGGCACGATGCACACACAACCTGTACCCCCGACCCCTTTCGCGAGTGTCAATTATAAAGCAGCAGCCCGGTGTCTGGCAGAAATGTCAGCCGACCGTCACACGCCTCTCCTTTTTCCGTCAAGCTTGATTTAATCGAAAAATCTGACCAACGATCGGCCTCGTAATGGCCCGGGAGGTCACGCCTCGTCCGCTTCTGGATCAACCGGACCATCATACGAATACATACACCGCGTATTTGGGAGACCGTGTCGTCGACTGGTGACACGATTTATTTGGAACCGTGGCCGCTGCCTGATTGACCCGGAGAATTTGATCGAATTGGGATTATGGCTGTTTGAAGGGACGCCCGTATTCGATATCGGTTCTCGTTCCGATCGACTGCCTTTGTCTTCCTATACCCGGATTTAAGCTGCCTACGTATGCAATATTTTCCTTTTAGATTTAAAGCTTATTTATTTTTAATACAGATATTGCTGTAACGCTGCATATTGATAATTAGATAATCTCGTTATGAACTTTGATATCACATATCATTTCTTATGAATCAAATTCAGGTTAACTGGATATTCTTTGATGAATAAAATTGTTATGAAAATTTATTTATTATTTATTATCGAGAAGGTACATTCCAAGATATTACATAGACACACAAACATGTCAAATAAAAATTTTATTGCTTAATATATATTTATCAATTATTTAAGCGAAGTAAGTGAAGTCTTATTTCACAGATGTTCGTTCAATGTTTCTTTCACAATTTCTATAGAGCGAATCCAACCGCAAATACTAATTTAATCCTCAAATACTTGAACTGGTAAGACGACATTTTCAGTCAAGCGCCAGTAGAAACTTCTGCTAAAATTTTGCCTCGGGGTCGTCGCGGACCCACTCGAGGCAGAGTTTCGAGACCCGTTAGCGGGCAGAATTTTTCAATTAAGCTCTCGTTCAAGCATCTTCATTTCCAAGTTTAATTGGATCTGAAATCCTTATCAGTTCGACTTAATTCGCTTAGAAGTCTCCTCGGAGTCTCTTCCAATCGAATGTCGTTGCTTTCACGTTCAATTAAGTCGAGAGTCATTTGCCTCCTGATTAAATCGAAGTCGCGGGAAATTTTGAACAATATTCACGTGTGAATAACAATTACATCTCTTACGTATTATATGTAGATTTTTAATCCTGCCATTTGCACATAAAAATTGTTGAGCTCTGACTACAGAAAAAATGGGAGGAAATAAAAATGTCTTCCGGCTATATTGCTCTAATGGGAGCTTTGACTTCGCTTAGTGCTTGTCCCGCGGCTCTTCAATTTTTATTTAAAACGATTTCGTCGGTACACGACATCGATTGCCAAGACCATGTGACTTTATTCCTTCTGGACTTATTGGCAGACGGAATCATACGAGTAAATCGTAAAAAGCCCCATGTTTTTTTGCCCCAAACTTCAACTAGCGATGTTTTATACGGTCAGTTTGACCGCCTGATTTCTAGCCATGTTAAATTTACCCGTAAATTCGGTCCGCGTTTCTGATTTATTTTTTTTTTACCAAACTCGGAAAGCTTTTTGCCGGTTATTCAAATTGTGTGATATTGATTGCACGCCTGAATAAATATTTATGACCGTCATAAACGAAAATTTAACCTCTGGCTGAACGTGGAACAATCATGACCCAGATCTAACACGCGTGACCATTTTTGGACCAATTTTTTTTATAAAAGCGTTTCGTATACCGGGAAAATTTTTGGAAGGTAAACTATAGGGTTCAAAGGTTAAATAGAGTTGAGACGGGTAGACGGAAATGAAAAGCTGAAAAAACGATGAAGTGAAAAATTGGTAAAATTTTAAGAAGATAAAACGAAAGAAATAGTAAAACAGAGCAGTTAATCGAAATGAAATAACAGAACAGTAGATACCGAAATAACAAAATAATTGGCAAAGCAATCAGACAAGAAAAATACAATAAAATAACAAAACCGTAGAAAAAATAGTGACGCTGACGAGCGATCCGAATGGTCCTCTCGAATTCCCCTAGGTAATAATCCTTATTCGAGGCTCGTTCAGCAAACGAACAGCAAATGAGCAAGTCTCATGACGAAACAACGACGTGGCCGAACGAAATGGCAATCAAAGCTGAACGAACAATGAAGAAGGGGGTCTGGTGGTGCCTTCAAAGGATGTATCGAGTTAATGACAATGGTGCCATTTGCATCTCGGACCACGAGGAAGCGGATAAGTGCATCTCTGCAGATGAGAACGTGGGCGGGGATCGTTGTACCGACCAATAATTGAGACGAACCACCGTCCTAAGGCTTCCAGCTGAGAATGTCCGAGAATGTAACGCGATAACTGATGGCTCGCGAACCCCTTAATGACGGTGTCATTTCTTCCTTGTCTAGGCTCCACGACAGGTAATTGCGACGGCGTGGGTGGAGAACCGGTCGTAAACGATCCATCCCCGTCGTCAGACGCTTTGAAGAACGATTTTGTGACACGAGAAGGTCGAACTCTCTATTGCCTCTGACATCATTTTGATTGATTTTAACGATAAAAATACAGATAAACGACCTGTGTTATTTCTTTGAAAATTATTTAGGTATGAGGGGATTGTTATTGGGGTGAAAGTGGGGAAGTCAGCTTTGGAGAAAAATTATTTGTAAGGGTGGGGTGTAATGTTTGAGAGGTTGTTATTGGAATACCTTGTGAAAGTGGGGAAATAGGTATTGGAGACTTGTGTGAAGGAATTTATTTCAAATTTCGTCACTTAACTTCAAAATATCAAATTTGGACATTTGACTGTCTGAATATTCAGAAGGAGTAATAATCTCTAACGATACATCCCTCTATCAATGATGATACACAATGTAACAATTATATGACACTACGAATACAAATTTTAATAGTTCAAAAAAAGAATATCTCAATAACAAATAAATCGAAATCCCATCATCAGAAAATTCGAACCCCTTCAGAACGTTCCGCAGCATCATCCTCGCAATTTCGCGAGCGTAGCGGATATTCCGGTTCCGGTCATTCTCTTCCCTTTCTCTCCCGAGCAGACTGGAAATATGTGCTTCATAGCGAAGTGACGCGTTCATTTTTTCCCCAACAACAGCAGCCAGCGAGCAGATCGGTCAATTCATCAAGATTTGCCGGGAAGAGCCCTCGATTTCCCTTCTCGACCCCTCACGGACGATCGAGCGAGTGACTGCTCGATTTTTCATATTTCGCGCCCTGCGACCCTTCTGACACTCAGGGTCGATTCGACCCTTCCCGGTCTCTAATGCGGATCGACGTCAACGGCCTATTCCGGCTGCACGGCTAAATCGGTGCTGTTGCTACGATTCTACGATAAATTTCGTTTCAGCTTGAACAAAGGGGGAGGGGTTGCTGTTTCGCCACCCTCGCGAATAGATACTTCGGAGAAACGGGGGGCAACGCGTTGATTCGACAGACATGCTCCTGACGAGTTGATTGGGATAAAATGGATTAATGCTGAGCGTGATTAATTCCGATCGTCTGTCATGGACGAAGCACGAACAGTGATACCCGTTTAGGATTTTAATCATCTTTGAAATATCCTGAAAAAGTACACCCCAATCGAGTTACCCAAGTTTCGACTTCTCGAGAGTTTTGAACCAGATTTAACAGGATTAAGATTATGGAACTAATGTATGGAGGTTAATTTTTTAAATATAACAGCTTAGCTCTTTAAGGTTAGGTTACCTTTTTATGCATGATAGTAATCCACCTCGAAAGATTGAAGTTCTTTTCCTCTTAAATATTTGAAATGAACATCTCTTCATTTTTGTATATTAAAAGAAATTCTATGCAACTAGCGTTATTTTCTTTACAATCACGAACCTCAAAGAGTGAATGAAAAATTTGATCTACAAACGTTCTGGTTATGTTTTCAGTCTAACAAACGATTAAATTGCAACAGCAACGTTTCTTTTGAATCTATTTATTCGATGCAGGATGCCGGAATAAAATTCCACGAAAGAAAGAAATTTCTTAAATTAACCGTTCTTTCGCTACGTTTATTTAAACGCACGATTCAGCGGTTTGATCTGATGCATTTGAACAATGCAAAATGTAAACACAATATGTATTTATGAAGCGTGCATTATTCCGGTGTTTAATTATGAAGTCTATTGTTTATCGGGAAAAACAGAAACTTGCGAGTTGGTGTAATTACAGAATGAAAGGGTTGAAAAATGGAGATGGAAAGAATGAATAATCGTGGTAGAAAATTAATGCTTATAGGAAAATACTTGCGAGAATAGCTGTCGTTAAAAGCAAAGTAATTACCGTGGAAGAGTAAACAAACTCTAGTTATTTTGAATGAACTGAAAATTTGAAAACTGATGAAATTGGAGAACATTAAAGTTTGCGTACAATTTAACAGTTTGAGAATTAAAAAATGTGGAAGTAGGATAATTTGCAAGACAAAAAAATTGTGAAGTTTACAAATTCGTCCTCGATGGAAGTAAACGTACATTGAACCTGAGTATTTAAAAAAGGCCTCCTGAGCGTACGTTCTGTAAAGTTCATGATTAAACGGTTCTTGCACTCTGTAATTGTCCGGAATTTGAACGATTCAGTTGGTAAATTATTCAAGACGCTAAAACGTTCTTTCTTGGTCGGAACAATTCTCCTTTAAATAATATATCATCGGCAGCGGCAGGTGTCCCATTAGAAAAACTCATTACAATTCCCACGTCATCCCGGGTGAAACATACCCGCCGTACGAACAAAAGCGATCCAACTGCGAGAAAGAAGAAAGTTTGCGAGCAAACGTTCGGCGAGTCTAGAGCTGCTTTGCATTCTATAGTTTCTCGAAACTCGAACATCGTGAGTACGATACTCGTACGAGACGATTTGTATCGTCTCTAACTTCCTGCCAACTTTTGCGCCCCCGAAATATTGGACCGAGGGGATCCCGAAGAAATTTATGACGGACATTAACCCCGATGATTCATTTATGCTAACGATTCGTTGTTTCGACAATTTCATCGAAACGCGATTTGTTCAAATATGATCGAACCCATCACTACTAGATTCGCGATTAATCTTTCGTTCACAAATTTTGCTTGTAGGAGCACATATAGAGGTTTAATTTTGTAAGGAGATCGTTATAGGCAAATTGTATTTCTAGGTACATGTATATACAATAATTGATCATTTGTGTGTTCTGAAATACTGAACGCAAAATTCCACTGAATTTCATTGTGAATTAAAATGGTACAGAAATATCTAGTTTGACCACTGTGCCGATCATTGTACCTAAGAGTTGTATGCTGTACAACAGTATATATATTTTGTGACATCTCAATAAGAAGAGCAATATGTTTGCACACGTGATGAATGTAAGGCAATACAAGTAAAAGAATGAAAGATGACGCCGAGGGAGATACTCAGCCAAGCTATTTGGAACGAGCGCAGAATTTTTCCCTCCCTTAATTAACGGCCATTTGTTTACACGACGATTCTGACGAGTTATTCGAGAGGGATACTATTACTGTGCACTCGATGACGTCAACGAAACGGAACAAACAACGCGTCAAATGTCACTAATGATATTCGACGATGCAGCCGAAACACAGTCAATGGCAGTGTATTTATTTGTGAAACAGAACGAACATGCACGGGTGTTCTCTTTCAGGAGGAAATTTTGTTTACCGCGTTTCCAAACTGCGAGAAGGGTGGTGCGGAATTACGCGGATGAAAACGACGCACAGAGATTTCGTTGTTGTAAACGCGTATAACAGCCAACGCTGATAACGCTTTGATATCTGCCCTATCGCACCAGTTAATCGAGCTAAATGTTAACCAGATAAAATTTTGTTTCACGCACATTCTCTGCGCTGCCCTTTTTTTATCGTAATACGCATTTTGCGGAAATCGGAAAATTCGTGGAAACACTCATTTCTTCTCGCTTGGTTTCAGGAATTTACGGTCGGAACTTTTCATTTACAGGTTTACTATTCTTCAACTTTTGCGTTCGCAGATTCTCCGTATTTCGGATTTCAGGTTTACTGAATTTCAGATTTTTAAATTTAGGAATTTGGAAGATTGGAAATTTAGAAAAGGAAGATAGGAATTTATGAAAATAGGAATTTACAATTTTTCAAGATCCCAAATTTCCAATTTTCCAGAATATCCACTTCTCAAAGTCCCAATTTCCAAATAATAAAATTTACAAGTTCTCGACCCCAAGTTCCCGAACCCCTAGTTTTCAAATCTCCAACTTCTGAAATACGCCTCGTTGACATAATCGGTGACCCCACATAAAATCAACAGGAAAGCCTATGGTCCAAAAAAGGGCATCATCGCTGCACCCCATATTCCGGTGCGACGCGACGGGAATATTTCTCCCCCATTAAGAAGGAGTCAACTATCACGAGCTAAGCTCGTCCCGGAAAATTCCAGGGTTCATTTCTTGGCGAGTTCATTCCACGGCAAACAGATTTCTCTACGGCCGAGCACGTTAATTCCGGCGACACCGGCCTTCCAGCTAATTCCCGGCTACGGATTTAATGTCCGACAGTCAGAGCCACCCTTCGCTAAGAGCGACGAGTAATTTTGATATATCGAATGAGAGGGTCTACTTCAACCCCCGTCTCGTTTTTATCGAACAGGGGGAACAGCTTTCCCGATAATATTGCCCTGGCCGGACTCTCGAGATAATACCGGACCGGAAATCGACTGTAAGCGGTCTACGGTATCGATGCGTTTTCCGTTCCTGCTGAAATAGCCTCGAGTTATCCATTTCAAATGGGTCAACGGTCGCGACGAAATTGTATTCTCTTCGCGATGGGTTTCTTTGATGCATAGACCTCGTCTGCGTTTCGTGTGCAAGTACCATGGCGAACGTGTCTGCGGTTTATGCGAAATACGAAGGAAAAGGTAGGCGAAATGTGCTGCCAGACCAAGTGGCTTCGTTGGGTTACAATTGGGGTGGACAGCGGATGGTTGATGTTTAATATAGTCGAGACATTTGATGGCTCCCCGTTTATTCAGATACGGTTTATTATTTTCTGACTTGAATTATCATTTAAAATGAAATGGTCGAAATCTTTAAATTTTCAGTGGAATAATTTCTTCACTTTCCACCACAATATTCTCAACATTTTCAATCAATACTTCAATTGAAATCATACCTTTTATTCTCCGAATTCGATCAATTAATTGATCCGAGTACTGAACATATTTGGGTATCTGTGAATAAGCTTTCTATCACCCCATGATTACAAGAGAAAAATCTGAGAATGAGTCAGAAGGGTCGACCCAATTAACCGCCCCTTCCGAAGATATCTCGCCACAGAAACAAAACTATCAGCCATGACGTCATTGTTTGACGAAGAAGTACGGTTGTGTGGCTCTCATGGCAGCCTAAAGCCAGCGGCAGCAGACCGAGGGATCGATTGCGTTGCGTCGTTTCTGTTTGCTCCGACGATCAAATGTCGTTTCGACGAATTGTCCCGCAGCGTTCGATGCGATATGAATTTTCTCGTCATGTCGCGGTCACTCTCTTCCTCCCACGTTTTTCGCGTTTTCCGTCTCCCTTTTTTTTCGGCAACAGTACACACAGGCACATAGTGGAAATTTCACGGTCTATTTTCCTTTTTTCTTTTTTCCGTAGCGGCGACACGAGTGTTGCACCGATGAAATTCCAGGCGACACAGGGAGAATCGTTGATAAACTTTTAACGAGATACACGCCGGCACAGCTTCGACGACCGATCGAAAATTATTGGCAAACACTCGCTCGTCAACAGCGAAAAATCGACCCAATTGGTCTTTTGTGCGAGACAGAGGATCGGTTTCGGTCACTTGACAATTTCAATGATTGCTAAAGGGTTCTCAAGACTTGATGCTTCGAGTAGGATGCACATAATTAGAAAAAAATGCTGAACAATTCGTTCGAACAATAAAACCTGGAACATATTTTCCTTGCGAGATAATTTTTAATAAAAAAGCAATCGGAAAGTTAAAATTAAGCATCCCTTAAAAGTCAGCAATTTCGATGTAATACGGTAGTTCGTGTTACAGCAATTTTTCTACGAAACCACGGTGAATAATTTGCGGCAAAGTAGCAGGGTCATAATCGATTATGGCAGGCGTTGTTGCGTTATTTGTCGGGCAAGCTCGTTGTTTCCACGAATTCGAAGAAGAGATGGATTTTTCCGTGTGCACCGCGGCTCGGTTAATTCAAGCTTTGTTATTATCTCGAGCGCACTCGGGACTTTTATATTGCACCACTTTCGAGCACGCGAAACGTTCCAACCGAAAAAATGTTGGGTATTAATCCTTTGTTGGCGTTTCCCGCGATAGCTACAGCTTCCACACCGCTCCTCGGCTTTTATTTTACCCGCAACGTTCCCTGGGAATTTTTTAATTCTCTAATGGAACGTTAAAATTAACCAAGAAAAGGTGAACGGGGCCAAATGTTCACCAGAAATCGATCGCTATTTAAACCCTCGGTATTTCACCGCAATTTTAATCGAACATTCATTATCGACTCGTTCCTCGTTTTTTCTTCAAACATTTTATCCGCGAAAATTATGCGGGAGGCCATTTTTAATCCCACTTTGTATGTATCTTACACTTTCGATCTATGTTAATTAAGGATTCTGTTCTTCATTTGTCACCTTGCATCGTTAGCATATCTATGTGAGCAAAGAATGCAAAACATTCGGCTAGCTTTATAATTTATTTACATACGTTGTGTTTATATTAATAGCATCATATTTTGTACAGATGTAGCATTTTATTATGTACGAATGTAACATAACATGTATGAAGGTAACATTATATTATGTATTATGGATGTTATTATGGATGTGATGTAACATATGTATGGATGTAACCTAGCATTACATTATATGTGGATATAACATAACATATTATGTACATGTCACATTATACGTCACATATGACACGTACACACATATTTAAAACTCAGCAACATTTCTCATATATATAATGACAACTGTATTTAAAATTCAATAATGGTGAGCAAAACTAAACAAAGTTTCGAATCAATGAAGTAAAAATATATGAAAATCCTTCAAAGTTATTAGAATGTGACTGGAAAGATCAGAATCAGGAAATATACTTCATAAGGAAATTTCTTATGCGGCATAGAACTCTGACACTCCTATTCGCCGAGTTCCCGGGGAAAATGATATCAGGGTGTGTTCCCTATGGATGAAACAGCGAAACCAGCCAGGTTCAGAAACGGCACATGAAATTTTATGCAGAAGCAGCGGTGTACAGATACCGGAAATCGAGGCAAGCCGTTCGCGCGATGACATCGGATATAATATTCCCGTGGTGATATCTTAACGAAGACACTTGGCGCGAAGTAATACTCTCATCTCAGAAACGCCGGAGACATCGTATCTGCTCGATTTGAAATTCAAGCTCACGTTCGAGTGCGATGACGTCAAACCTAAGAAGATTTCACGGGAAAATCACGAAACGGAACCGATGTGTTTCCTCACCGTTGACCGCCATTTGTTCTGATCTGGATAAATTGCTGTCGGTGGATTTGGGGGTTAATGCAACTTGGAGTGTTAGGAAATTTTTGTGTTTAGAAGGATTTTAAATTTATAAATTTGAGGATTTATAATTTAAAAAATTGTAAATTTCAATACCTGAAAGGTGGACAATTAAAAAATTTGGAAGTTTAAAAATTAAAAATTTGCCACATCCCAATGATTATGTTTTATGTTGACAGCGAATCACCTTGAGTTCTGAAATGTATAAAAATTCCTTATCCGATAACTACGTAACCGATGCAGCATTAAACGATTGTAGTCGAAAGAAAGTATATCTCGAAGAATATTATCCAGTTATGCGAGTGAAATCTACGAGTTTCATCCGTAGCTTCCGCGAAATTAAGCTTCGGAAGTTGCGCAAGTCGAACGAAAGTTTCCGCTACGTTTGCGAAAGAAACTCGTGTTCGTATCGCGATGCAAAAAAGTCGGGGAACAAATGGAAAAAGGGAGCGTAGCGAACCGACGACGAGTAGTCTGATAAACAGACAGCTTGAAAGGTAAGAGGAACGTCGAATGGTCGAGGAAACGATCGTTTTTCTCGAGGAGAGGCAATTTTATCATCTCGAGAACGGTCCTCGATTCAATTTCGGAACAATTTTCCCGGATAAAATAAAAATTGTAAAAGAGAACTGTTTAGGAGACTTTGGAATTTAACTTCCGAAGAGTTTGATTATTAACGGATAAGGAGCCTCCATTGATTTCAGCATCGTTTCTGTTTGTCAGCTTTATCTTCGATCGTAAACTTTCTTTCTCGAGATTTATAATACAACGTCCGATGTTTGAACTTGCCGTTGGCTTAACTTCTCCATCATTTTGTTCAATTTCTTAACGTCAATCTTAAACTTCTTCTTGGCTTATCTCCGACGTTTCGTTACTTTGCTCGATTCGGTAAGATCGATCTTGGACCTTGCTTTTCTTCATTTCATTCTTCATCTCTTCGACCCAACTTTACCGCTGTGTCTTCTTATCCCGTGTTTTCTCTGTTTCACGACTTGAAGTGTCCTAACTTCTTTCCCTTTCGATTCTTCCTCGAGCTTCCCCGACGTTTCATCCATCAACGTCAGCATCTACGACTACAACGTTTCATCTACATAATTTCCATCCTTCGCGTCTTCAACTATTTTGCCCCTCTTTAAGTTTTCTTTACCGTTCAACTTCCATCCGAGTTTAACCCGTCTGTTTTACAAGCTCTCGTAAGCTGTATCTTCCTGGGCTTTCGCTTTGCGCTAATTACTACATATTTCTTCAGCTCTCCGTCCTAATTTCACGCTCAACTTTCTTTCCCTGTCTCTGTCTACTGCCTCTCCGTTTTCTCGCTGTACTCTCAGGCATCTGTCTTACTTTTTATTTTAATCCCCTTAGCATCTAGTTCGCGTGAGTTATATTCCGAATGTCTGATCCTCTTTGATTACTTTCTCTGACTTTTTTTAAATTGGAGTTCTTCGCTTTATGCGCGATAAATTCTCTTATATTTTGCGTCACAACTTTCCACGGATTATTAATTCTTTCCTCCGACGTTTGCTCGCTTTATCTCTCAAATTAGCGGAATTTATATCTTCATAATGGTTCACGTTGCTCTCTACAGTTGTACGCTAAGAACTGCTTTACTCCGTATGATGTATTTGCTGAAAATATCCTCTTGGTTCCGAACAATGCAGGTCGTTACTACAGCTACAATGTGGTTCTCAGACATGCAAGTACAATGGTTGAAAAATATTCAGTAGGATATAACAAATGACTACAGTGTCGAAATACAAGATGTAACTATTCGTTATTCTAAGTCTTCAGTCTTTTATGACTGCTTTAAATATTCATTGCTTCCTATCAGTCAGTTGTTAAAGCCTCCTAAGCTGGCTCCTACAACTTCACTCAACTCAGTTCAGGTTTCGTTTGAGATTCTCTTTATTTTTCTAATTTCCTTCGATCTTAACTAAGCTCCTGATTATAATCATCAGTTATTCTATTTGTACTTGTATGTGAGTACGTGATAAATACATCAGGTTCAACACCAAAAGATACATTACTCTAACATCCCCACGTTTCCTCTTGATCTGATCCGAAGAAGGAATCATTCGATTCCCCATTTCCTTTTATCCTTCACCCACATTATCCCCTCGTTCATTCTATTGGAGGCCTCTCACCTTTGCATCCTCTCATCTTGCACCTCACCCCATCAATCTTTTCGTTTCGGTCTCTTTACGAGCTGCATAGCAATCACGGTCAGTCATCATTACGTCGTATCCTCCCACGATTGAAACAGCGGATCCTCTCAAAGGCACACGCGCGTCCACGCTCGAGCTGATTGCGTCCTCGCTGACCATTACGCCGGATCTGCCAATCTTCGGAGCAATATAAAGCCGCGGCTTTATTTATGTATACCGACGCGTCCACTGTGTACATTCTTCTCTTTCGACGGAGCATCCAGTCGCAAACCACGCCCTTACATAAACAGAATAATTGCGGGGGCGTTCGAGCAGGGGCTGACGGCCCTAACTTTTATCGCCGCTGAGAGACAAGCCCGGCAAGAAAGGGAGATACTACCCCATCTCGTTTCGATTCGCTACTTTTGTCCTTGATTCGCAGAGGACGATGCTGAGACGGTCTGACTTCCGTTTTTACGATTTACGTATTTTTTTAAAAGGAAGAAGGGTTGTTCCATTCGGAGATTTTTCTTTCGTTATTTATACAAATCACACTTATAATCAATACATTAACAAATTTTTAATTATTTTTCATATCGTATATTTAGATCCAAGTTACTGTCTTTTGTGTTGTTATTTTTATCGATCATTGAACATTGAATAAACAAATGCTCGTGCAGAAACTCCAGTTTATAAGTCATCCATTTATTACTTGCCTCGAATAAACCGAGAGTAATTTACATTTCATACGCCCCTACCTTCCGTGACTCCTATCTAAGAACTGATTAACCATCTGCGAATTTCATGACACACTCGGTGAGTCGTTGATTAATAGTCAAGATACGCCGTGGCTTAACAACGATCGCACGTTTCATAAAAATTCGTAAATGCACGAATTCATAAGCAACTTCTGCGATTTCATTGCTTCCTTTCATTCTTATCGCTCCTTTCTTCGGCCTTTCGGCGTTTAAAAAAATCCTAACAAAACCCGACGTGTTCAGAATATCGAGCCTTTTCAAACGTCTATTTTGTGAATCTACAGGTTGTAACCTTGTTCTTCTTGTTCGATTAACGTTCCTCAGACTCGAGCGTGGCTCGACTGAAATATCACCCCCGTCTTTTCAACGCTAACAGTTTTTACGCTCGGCACGTATTTATTCCGTCGAACTTACCACGGATTTCTTTTCAATCTTTTTTTTGTTCTTGCGGCGAAAAGGCGGTTTTACTGCTGCTCCTTTTTCCTTACGTAAGTCTCGGGAATTATTTATACGAGCTTCATAAAACGAAGACGAGCGTAAAAAAGAAGTTCTGATCGCGAAAACCGTGAACGGTGTTGCCCTTTACGAGAAATCTTGCACAATTGTTTTCTCCTCTTTGCCAATTCTTGCGGTTTAGGAGTTTCCTAAGAGGCTTTGGCTTTTCTTGACGCAGCCGTAGAGTTTTCAACCTCCCAATTCCGAAACCTTTAAACGTTTAATAAGGCAGCTTTAACGATCTTTTGACACTCTCGCGTCATTGAGAGTCAATTGAGATTCAAATGCCGCTTCTGTCACGATGCCATAAATTTACGAATTTTAGTGTCTACTTAAAAAACGCGAACGGTGTTTTAAGAGTATTCTGACCGTCGTAAAAAAGAGAATTCGAATAGATCAGTTTACGTTAGCTTTATCGAGATTATATAATATTGCGATTGGAAATAAAAATTCAGTTTCGTTAGCTTGAATTATGCAACCGGTAAAAATTTCTCTTTTGCATGAAATACTTCTTCATGAACAACTAGCTACGGTACTAAAACAAGATGGGCTTGTTAATTTTGCATACTCAGACTGCCTAAGTAATCAACAACTTTAATCGCGAGTTACGGCACTGTATAATGCACAGTTACTCCTTTTATCTTTTAACGAGAAATCGTAACGCTTCCGCGATGCTGCTTCTTCCGTTATCTAATTTTATAATTTCCCTTGCATATCTCTGAAAAATGGAGTGTATGCATCCAACGGAAATTCGCCTCGTTTAATTCTACATTTTTTAATCGCGGCTTTAAATATCAAACGAATCGTAGAAACGTTGGTAAAAAATTTCAATGAAATCAGAAACCGGTTAATTTTGGTATCGGTAAAATTTCCACTTTAATTAATAAACAGCGGCGGAACAAAATTGCCGGTATAAAAACGATCTGCCTCTCGCGGTGTCTCTCTGGAAACGTTTCAAATCCCAAAGTAACAATGCGGCATCTCGTTCGACAAAACTTTATATTCCCTCGATCCGCCAGTATATCATCAATAAAACGAGACAATGTTAACCCGCCACGAGATTCGACCGTCACTCGAAACGTCTGAATTTTTTCCATGGTTGTTCGTTCCGCGCTCGTACACACATGGGGATTAATAAATCCGCTTGCCTCCGCTACGCGCATTGTTTCCATTTCGCGGTAATCGTGATTCATGCGTGCACGACAAATCCGATCGAGACTTTCCCGGAAGCAACCCCGTTCGCCATTTTTTGTTCTTCGTGTAATCTCACTGTCTTGTTGGCCAGCCTCGATACATTTATTATGAACAAAATTCCTTTCGCTATGATATATAAAATATTCAACAAATTGATGTATTGAAATTTTTCATTGCTTTTGTCGGGTGAAAATATTTCGATAGGAAGAAAAATGCAGGTAGGTTTAAATACAAGTCTTAGAAAGTGTAATATTGCATGTTTAACATACTATGTGCTGGTATGCACTCATATGTACTGATATGTTTAGAAACTACTCATATGTGGTGGCACATGTGGAAACATATATACTGATTTGGCAATGTGCTCATATGTGTTGATATGCTTCAAAATTGTATACTTAGATGTACTGGTATGTTTGTTGATGTACTCATATGCAATGATACGTTTGGAAACTACTCATATGTGGAGGCACATGTGGAAACATGTATTGATATATTTGGCAATATTCTCATATGTCTTGATACGTTTGGAAATACAGTCAGATATACTGGTATGTTTGTTGATGTACTCATATGCAATGATACGTTTGGAAACTACTCATATGTGATGGCACATGTGAACGTCCAGTTGTACTAATAACACACCAATTAAATAACACGTTCAGCACATGAATTAACAGTTTAAGTAATGAAACTAGTATCGTCTTGAATTCGGAAAGTGGGAGCACAAGGTATTTCCTGAAGGTTCGTATCTGTTCTTGGGCGGAAACAAAGCGCGAGTTAGCGGTAATTAAGGACAGTTAGCCGGAGAGGCGAATTTAACGAGGGTCGTCAGGCCGACGACGAGGTTCGACGGATTCTGCGGGCCAAGGTAAACTCTGACCGGTTAATTTCAACCGACTCGAGAGTGCATAAGCGGCTTCGGTTATCGAGCCCGACCACCGAGGCAAACCTTTCGTTGAACGGTTCATCGAACGACCTCGATCTCGTCGAGAACCTCGGAATGGGACAGTTTGACGTTTACAAGTTTGATCTATGGCCGGTTGTTGCTGCTCCACGAACTTCCAGAGTTGATCGAGCTATTTTTAAAGCCACTTCCCTGCTCGATTTTGCGAAAACCATCGCTGTACGGTGATGTACTTTCTATCGGGGGTTCCTACACGTTGAGCTCTCCTATCGGCAGGGATGCTGAACCAGAAAATTTCTAAAGTTATGAAAAATTTCTGAATGTGTGACGGACAGGGCTCACGATCAATATATCGCCATATTTTACGGTTCAAGGTATTTATTCATGATACATTGCAGATTTGGGGATATTGAAAATATGTGGAAATTTGGGGATGTGAACGTTTCGAAGGTTGGAAATTGGTGTGGTAGGGATTTTTGAATTTTGGGATTTGGGAAATTAGAAATTTGAGATCTTCCTAATAAAATTAATATGTATTTCTTATTAACTGCAAATATTCATCTTAAAGGTTGAAAAATGCATCGTTAAACGATGCATTTACTGTATTCCGTAAACTGCTTGATTTATGAATTGTAAATCTTTTTAGTCCGCTATACGACACAAGTCCTCTTGAGCAAACGTAACCGAGTAAAGTTACATTCATTTCGTGTCTCGTATCATTTCAGTCCTTTTCGCGAAGCTTCAAATGCTTCAAAATGAGGTTCCCTTTCATCATATTAAAATATGTATTTCTTTGAAATGGATGCCACGTTTCCATGCTTTTTATCGCGTTTTCCGACAGATTTCATTTTAGAAGTTAAAAATGTTTCCAACGTCACGATTCAAAATTTGACACAGTACCGGCAAGTTTTTAATAAAAATCCATCAACCGGTGCGTTTAACATCACCGCGCCGAAAACATTTCATTTTACGTACTAAAATATTTCGGACCAGAAATGTGATATTATTTTTAAAAACTCCGAGCTCTCTCTTTTACATTAAAATCGTATCATATTTTTTGAACTACAGCAGCGTTTTATTTTACGGAAATACATGGCGCAAAATATAACATTTATGACTTTTTCAGGTGCCAAGTAATTTCATCCTTCCACGCGTTTGTTTCAAAATTATTGTAGACGATTAAATAATTGGACTTGGAATTTTGGTATTTTACAATTTCAAACTTGACATTTTTGGAACTTTTGGGATTGTTTTGTAATAAATTTTAGTGAACAATTCGAGGGAAAGATAAAAGTAAGAATTTATCTCTCAACCCAGTAAATTTGTATTATCAATTTATCGTGTTAGTATATAACTTTTATATCTCTCGCATTATATCACCCGTACGACGTACAATTTTTCAGAGCAGAAAATAAAATAATTGAATTTCCATCAAGACCCGTACGTTTCCCGCGAGTTCACACGATTTTTCAACCGAGCATCCACAGAAACAAGTTAAAACGAGTTTTCACCTGAAAACCTAGAAACGGTGGTAATAAAACTTCGCCTCGGGAGGAAGATGAAAAGGTAGACGGCAAAAGGAGGATGTCTATACGAAAGAGAGCCACAAAAGCTTAGACATCCCCTGTAATTTCAATCGGGGAAAACTTGGGTCGGAAGAGATACACGGGATCGAATTGAACTCTGACCAAGCAGCGAGCCTTAATTTCCTGTTCGACTTCTTAATTGCATGCTCGTTGGCGGAACGTGCACTTACAGTTCGGCCTTCTAGGGGACATGTTCTAATTTGAAAGGAAACTCTATACGTGTATACGGAGATCAAAGGACACGCATCTGTTCAACCAGTGAAAAACTACCCTTCCGCTTGCTTCCTGGATATCAAACGATTCGATCTCGTCAATATTTCCTGCCCACTTGCGTCGCTATTTGATTAGAAGGCCCGATGGAAAACATTATTGCGTGTTCGTCAAGGCAGACGGCTCTTACCGTGTGCTCGTTTCGTATAATTTTATTCCGAATCGCTTTTCAAAGGAATGTTTTGATAGACACATGGCGATAGTTTTTATAATATTCTACTTCTTTTTTTAAACTGAGGTTCAAGTATTATCATTTTTGAGTATTTGTGGGAGGGACTGTTTTTGGGAATTTTAGAATTTAGGATTTAGCAATTTTCGAATTCAGGAACTCAGGAATTCCAAATTTTTGAAATTTTCGAATTCCGGAAATTTTGAAATGTGGGAATCGTGAAATTTAGGCATTCTGGAATTTTGGAATTCAGGAATTCTGGAACTGGAATTCTGCCATTGTGGAATTCTGGAATTCTAGAGCTTTGAAATTCTGGAATTCTAAAAATGTGGAAATCTTGAATTCTGGAATTCTGACGTGGAATTCTGGAATCTTGAAATTCTAAAATCTTGAAATTCTGGAATTCTGCAAATTTAGGAATTAGGAACTTTCGAATATTGGAATTTTAAAACCATAGAACTTTGTGAGTTTAAAATTTTTCTACTTTTGAATTTTATTACCTTGAAATTGTGTTCGAACCCCTGAATCTTGCACATAATCTCAAGGAACAGTCAAGTATCCAAAGCTTTGAATTCCGAATAAAAAAAAAATGCGGTATAATTTCTCCAGAGATAAACGAGACTGTTTGCAAGCAGGATTACAACAGCAAACAATAAAAATGAATTAGAGCGAGGTAAATCTGTTGAAGCCTTCAAAGAGTTCGATCTGTAAGATCAAAGTCCCGCAAGAAATGGCTGGTCTCCCTGAAACGGAGAGGGTTTTAATTAAAAAATTAGCTTCACCTTGGCGCGTCACGGGAGTTAAAGGGAAGGATAAAAAGTAAAAGACAGGCGACGTATCGTCCCGTGGAGATCCGGTGTAAACGACGGCCAAGGGCACTTTCATTTAAAACGAACTGTATCCACAGGCCGGCCAGTATGGGACGCGGCGCTAATCCAATTTGTGACCAGCCGTTCCTTTAATCCTTCGGCACACACAGCTTCCGGCGTAACCAAGTTTTTAAATTAAATTTTCCAGGCTGCCGCAAATCCCCGCTCGACACCGTTTCATCCTCGATTTTCTACTTTCAGTTCGCCGGAGACGACTTCGATGTTTATCTGTCGCCATGCGTCAAACGAAGACGGAGTAAACTTCTTTCAACTTCATGCAAATTACGAAACTTTCGTGCGAGTTACTGCGAGTATCGAGTGAAAATATCGACAACGATAACGAGTAACAGACACGACGGCTTGTCGAAAGGACGCGATAAAATTCTTACAAAATTTTATATCGGAGAGCCTTTTCGTGTTCGCGAGTTTAGAATCTGCAAACAGCCGATGCACAATATGGCCTTTAATGGAAGGCGAAATTGATAGAAAATCAGTGGAAAATTTTATTGGGACGGATTTATTAACATGGAAGTTTGGGAAGATGAACTCATTTATATATATATTACATACACATCAATATTAGTTATTTATTGAATTATAGTTCTCTCATTAAATTAGTGATTGACTCATTCAAATAACTACATTACTGCATGCATTTAATTTCATTAATTCATTCAAATAACTTTATTAATTCATGCCCTTAACTTCATTAATTCGTACAATTGGCTACGTTAATTCATGCAATTAGCTGTACTAATTCATCCAGTGGTTGCTCATGTCATCGTTTCGCAATAATTAAAACTTTATTGAAACTGACTTTATCGACAGATAATTCGAAAAAGAGTTTATCTCATACTTGACTATGTTGCAACTGTACGTTGCCGACACTTCGAATTCTCGCCGAATTAGCCCTGGATCCAGCATCAAAATAAGTTCGCAACATTTCGAAATAAAGATTAACTACATCAGTAGGCAGAAGTTTAGTTCATGTGAATGGGATCCACCCTCGTTGACCAACGAGTATCAGTCACGCTGAGACACGACACAATTAAGCCCAGTTTGCATGTACATACTATAGCCGAAGCAGAGGAACTGTTCCGTGAACTGGCCCGTAATTACCGCCTCCTAATAGTCTTGCTGCTAACTGCAACAAGGTAGCATTATAGGAGCCTGCTGTTAGGTTAGTAACCAGCATTCATGCATGAACTGCCTCTTCGATGGACTAAACTAACTCTTGTGTTTCGTAGAAACATGTTGGTAACTAATGCAGATACTCTGTCAAGAAAATTCTATTAAGTTGTACCGTTAACCTTAGCCGTACAAAACAGAATCTTCTAAAATTCTTTCCTTTCTGAGACATTTCATCTTATGCATTTATATTTACAATAAGTAGAGAAATATGTTGCATAGATAATTATATACATTGGTGAGTTAGGTCATTTTACAATTGCAATAGTCAAATTTAGATGCATTGTGTTATATTCTATTGAAACGTACTGTATTTCCACGTGGCGAACTGTCATGCACTAAATCACCACGTGTCGGATTACTGTATGCCGAATTACCATGCGTGGAATTATGTCATCGAATCACCATGTGACGAATTAAGGCGTATAGTTACCACATTGTCGAATTACTACGCGTTGAATCACCACGCATCGAATCACCAAGCATCGAATCACCACGCATCGAATTACCACGCGTCGAATTATAACGCGCCGAATTACCACGCGTTGAATAGCTATGCGCCGAATTACCACGCATCGATTTCCTTACGTGCCGAATTATCACGCACCGAATTTCTACGCGCCGAATTACCACGCATCGAATCACCACGCGTCGAATTACCACGCACCGAATCACCACGCGCCGAATTACTGTGCATCGAATTACTGCGCGTCAAATTACCACGCGTCGAATCGCTATGCGTCGAATTATTACGCTTCGAATCACCAGGCGCGAAATTACCACATGCCGAATTACCACGCGTCAAATTACCATGTGTCGAATTACCACACCTCGAATCACCATGTACCCAATTACATCGCGTAATATATCTAAAGATTACATCTCCACATGTCCTACCCACGCAACTCCTCACGTACCCCATTCATTATATCACCATGTACTTTTTATATATCCACAAAATTCATCATAATATCGAAGAAAACATTTCACGGCAATACAACAGGAATGTACTATTATCCACTTGTACAGAAGCGGAATTCCAAATTTATGGAAAAGAGCATATAAGTGTCGCTAATGTCCCTCTAGAGGTGACTATCGGCACAAAGCCGATGAAATGCGAGCTCAGCATCGATACAGTATCTACACGCTATCCCACAAGTAGGATCGTAGCTTTAGATCAAACAGAATCTTCAAAGAACGTGGAAGGAAACCCCAATGGAGCCCAAGTCGCGTTAACTGCTCGAATACGTTTCTAAGTAGAAACTTCTCACACCACCTAAGACAACCGTGTCCGACCACCGATTCTCGATTCCCTTTCGAGACGGCAGTTATTCATTCTTCGCAAAGTTCGATAACTTCGTTCATTATATACGTCGACCGCTTTTATATTTGATCAAACTTTTCCTTCTCAATTTCCTCATATATATCCTTCTCTGGACGGTTGCTATTATTGCACATCGGAAGTTAAATATTTGTAGATACTCGCATTTATTATATTTATTAACGTAGGAATTGTACGGGAGACTCGAAGAATTACGAAGAAAATAATTCCTGGAATCATTTTCAATTTAATTTTGAAATGCAAGAAGATTTGAAATGATATTTATTTGAATGATGAGTGATCACACTCGAAATGTTAAATTGTAATTTTGTTTAAGGATGAAACAATTTTGTTAAAGAATGTAGTGTATTATGTTCGTTTGAGAAAGCAGATGGCTGCGATTGAGCAATCGCAAAATGAAGTGGAGCTGAACTGGAAGTGCCTTTATTGTAATAAAACAACTTGTTGCGAATGAGAGAAGTCTGAAGAAAACTTGTTGAAAGTAGTTGAAGAATACTTGTGTCGAAACCGCGAAAAACACCTGGAGTTTTGTGTCCCGGAGTTTGCCGTGACATTTTCACGACAAAGACACTTCAGCGGGAAGAAAGTTTAACTTCAAACCATCTAGAATTTGCGTGGGCCGAATTATTCTTCTCTGCTCCTCTTATTTTTATTCGACTTTCTCTTAATAAAATTTAGCTGGCAGGTACTTTTTGTTGCAAACTTTTATATTATGTCTGAAAGAAGATTAAAGAATGAGGTATCTCATCCATCTATGTTCATCGATCTCCCGAAATCAAACACCAGGAGAATCTTTACAAACCCATCGAGCTAAGACCAACCCAAATCACCCCATCTCTCGGTCCAGCGAAATTCAATATACCCCTCAGTTGTCTAAATAAAGCAGGAGAAATCGATCGACCATTCGTAATTATCTTTCAAAGAACCTGTATCAATCTACCTGTCTCGGCTAATTGGAAATTCGGTATCGAGGAACGGGAAAATTTGGTGATTTAGGGTTTGTGCAATTTGGGAATTTAGTGAGTTGAAAATTTGCTGATTTGCAAGTTTAGAAATTTGACATTTACAGATATTGTCAATTTCAGAATTTATAAGTTGTACATATGAAAATTTAGTAATTTTGAAATTGTAGTTAGGAAGTTTCAAATTTGCAAATGTTGGTACTCAGAAACTTGTGAATTTGCAAACTCGAAAAGAACTTGAAAACCTAAAAATTCATTAACTATATTTTTATGACCAGTAAATTAGTAAATAGATGAACAGGCATCGCACAGTTATTGACCTAAAACGCAAATAAACGAGAAATAACCCACCCTCGAGGATCTCGGAGCGCGTATCGATTTTGATTCGGCTAATTGGTAACGCGATATATCCGCTCCCCTAAAAATCGGCGCAGAAACGAAGGTAGGCAGAACCGTGGCAACAGTTGTCCTCCCCTGATCCGGAAGAAGGTTGAAAAGAAAGAAGGCGTTCCAGCGTGTTTGAAGAGTGAAGAGGACGCGTGTAACGCGAGCGGTGGCGCCTAGACCCTGAGGAGACACTAGAAAAAAGTCCAAGTGGAAACGTAATATAGCGGCTTTGTGTCTGCGCCACTCAGACTGTCGGTCGGAATTCAGCTTTCTTCGTCGTGTGGACCTCTGCCACTCTTGCTTCTCTCGCTTCGTCCATCGATCTATCTCGCTCTTCTTTTCTCTTCTCGCTCCCTTTCCGTTCCAACAACAATGACACTATAGAAAACCACGACGGATAATACGAGCGGCACGCAAGACCCTAGACAAAATCGATTTCACCCCTGGCCATGCCCATAGACAGAGGCCTCACCACCGTTCTTCTCTTTACACCCCTTCTCTCTTTCTCTTGACGCATCACCTTTGATTCAGCGAAATTCGAGACGTCTTTCCACGCCACTCTGCCATTGTTTCACGCAGGAACAGGGGGAGAGAATTTATCGAGAAATTCGAAACGACGATCCTCTGGCTACGTGCAACCCCTCGATATTCTTTTCTTTCAACCGGTGCGCCCACCCCCTCGCTCTATTCTACTCTCTGATGTTCCAACGCGCTTTCCTGTCACGTCACCTCAACTTCCTATGTGTCCTTTTCTCCCCTGGTTATGGTCCTTTCGACCCGTCATCAGGGCTAGTAGGTCGCATCTTCCTGGATCCGGTTTCGATGCCTTCCAAATCCTATTTCTTTGTGGTTTGAGTTCTCTCCGTGTGTGGAAATTTTCGGAGAAATATTATATTTTCAATATTTGAGTTGCAGGTGAACTTCTTTGGAAGTATCGCAAGTATAACTTTTGTCAGCGAATGACACATTTTTATTTGAAAATAGATCGATACAGTACATTCTCGTTATATTGCCATCTTTTGGCTGTCATTTGATATTCGATAAAGCGTAATCACACCGCGTTTGGGAGATAAAATATGTGACATTACAATATTGATGAGATGATATATAATGTGTGGCAATATAACGCGTGACTACTCGACGCATTATGATACAATGCATGAATCTCCTACTCCCGGCAATATAATATACAATACCAATTTACTAAAATAACATGCAATCGTTCTTCTAAACCTTTTACCTTCAAGTACTGAATTACATCGAACAAATGTTATTTGTCCGTCAGATATAAAACAGCGTCCCGAATCTGAACGCAAAAAGTTAAAACGTACTTTTTTCTCCGTAACACCGTAAAACAGATTCAGTCGACGGAATTCGTTGCGGTTCTCCGTTGGCGATGTCTCGGGAGACACATTGTGGAATAGTCACCAAAGGAAATTCTCTTCGGATTTTCCTTTTTTGCTGAATACAAGAAAACACATGTCGAGATCGAAAGACGATTTAGCGGAGCATGCATCGATAAGCTACAGCTATCACTCAGGATATTCTAGTTCTCGTGTAACCTGTCTCGTGGGAATTCAATGGTTTCGTTTGTTATTTGACTTGATCGCATTTTCTTCTCCCGCATCTGTTTTTCGTTTATACAACTTGAAACCGTGACAAATCTTTATTCCTTTGTTTCTCTTTGCAAGATTTGTCTACTGCTCATCTTCTTTTCATATCGCTATGCTAGCACGAAACTTCTTCAATCTTAATTTGAAGGAATAAATACAATTAAAAGAAGCTAAAATATATACGTTGTTCTGTACAATTTTTAATTAAAATTTTGTTGCAAAGCAAGTTCTGATAGACAAGGTATCAGAACATGGTAAATTAATCACGGTTTAAGAAAATTGATTATTGAAAATATGAAGATAAATGGAAGTTCTTAAGCCGAACCTAGGATCCTTTTAAGTTTACTGGAAATAAGTGGATCGTACGTTGTCTTGGTAAAATTAAGGCCAAGTAAACTAAAGCGATTCTTGTAGAAGTTACGCGGGTATTTAATAAAAGACCAAGTAGACTGAACTATTTACATCAGAAGGATCTGCTTCGGGCTTATAGGCGAACGGTAGTTTAATCACTTTTACTCGAAACTTTCCACCAAAGAAGTTTAATATTAAAATTTAGCATACGTGTTCGTTCACACTGAGCCGGTATTTATTTATCTAATTAAATTTTATCTTTGAACTGCTATATTAAAAACTGAATTTTCAATATCTTTCGTAATTCACGCCTTTCATTACATAGCCAAATATTTTTAAAACGTTTGATGTTCTTTCATTGAACAAATTTTAATTTTGATTGAAACATTTGCAAAATTTGAAAGCATTTGAAAAATTTCCATTTCCTAATTCCGTAAATTTCAACTTACTCAAAACACCCGAAACCCCTAACCTCCTAAATTTCGAAGGATCCCATTTCCTAATTTGTTAAAGTTCGAATAACAGCGCGAAAAGCCCAATTTAGAGTCGGTTGCGAACTAGCCATTGAAACGTGTCCCGCAACATCGTTGCACCCTCGAAGGGCGCAAAAAAACTGTCTGGGAAACACGATAGAAACACGACGGCATGTATCTCGACACGAAACCCTCAATGCAGCCACTTTTCTACCTCCACGAGTTCCGATAGGGGGCAAGAAAAGTCTCTTCTTGCTCGATCGAGACGATAAAAAGGTCGGTTCGCGTGGATTCTCACACATCGATGGGTCTAAGCCGCGTCGGAGGTCATTACCTCGCGATGGAATTCAGTGTCGCACCGTGTGTACGTTAACCATGCGAGTGGGTGGCTGGGTGGATGAATGATTATGGTGTGAGTGCGTGCGTGCTCGCGGGAAACTCGCAACGGGCCAACGAGAATAGCATTTGCGTAAGAGAGGCTTGTTGTACTCGTCGGAAGTAGACATATTACGCGGATAGTCGAGTTTCGAGCGTGAATATTGGAAATGCTGCGAGTTTCGAGCACGTGTAAGGCATTTTGACGGCTATACGCCAGAGATTAACCCATTCGCACGTTAATTGTCACGTTAAACTCGACGAAAGTTGCCATTACAATTTCGACAATTCTGACAATTATTGTTCGGATTGTTTTAATGGCGCAAGTAATTTGAATAATTTCAACCTTGACAGCTTCATGGACTATTCCGGTTATCATTTTTACTTTACTCTCTTACTATTCTCTTTTTTGAAAGGACTGCATTTTGTTGCGCCAACTCTAACAGCTATGGTAACTTCTACAATTTCGATGATTCAATAACTTCAGTAATTTTTACAATTTTATTAATCCTCATAATTGTAACAATTTTAACAATCCTAATAACTCTAACAAACTAATTCTAATATTTCTTATAATCTCAAGCAATATAAATTTCGGGTGTACATCATAAATATAAATGACCGGTTCCGAATGAAGGTCTGACTACCATATAGCACACTTGCTCTTAATACGGGAACGAAATTGAAGATGTCTTCGAGCATAAAATTATACTGTCACGGAAGCTCGTGGAGCTTGAAAAATTACGAAATTATCGAAATAAATTGTCCAATCTCGGGGACAGAAAACTTGGAATGCATGAAACGTAATGGCTCCAGAAATATTACCGTTACGATACGAGAGTATTCATTTTTTATGCGCATTCAGAATTGAGAACTTCGTGCTGTCAAACTTTTCTGCGTTACAACAGCAATAAAATGTTCGCATTTCAGAAATGTGAATTTTTGCATTTGTATCCTGCATGAATTTTATAGTACACTACTTTAGGTTCCATACTTGCTGCAGTATACAATGAAAGTTTAAAGAAAAATATATTCTACGAGTAACTGAATATGAATTTCATTCTTAAAACTATTTTAGTGACTCTCACAATTCAAATCGCTTTAGCGGACCTCAAAATTGAAATTATTTTAGTGAACCTCAAAATTGAAATTATTTTAGTGAACCTCAAAATTCAAATTATTTTAATGAACCTCAAAATTCCAATCACTTTAGCAGACCTCAGAATTCAAATTATTTTAACAGATCTCAAAATTTAAATTATTTTAACAGATTTAAAAATTCAAATCACTGTAGCAGATGTCAGAATTGAAATCACTTTAGCAGACTTCAAAATTGAAACCACTTTAGCAGACTTCAAAATTGAAATCACTTTATCAGACTTCAAAATTCAAATCACCAACAGATCTCAAAATGTGAATCGAATGTTAGGTTGCATAAACAAAATTGCATTAACCACTCGCACAGCATCAACAAGCAACCCTCGCGAACACAAAAACAGGAATAAAAAAAAAATCTACCGAATTCAATCAGTACCGCGTTTCCAAATAAAAGCATCCCGGCAGCACACCTGTCGTTTCGGAACTAACGCAATTACTTTCCGCGAGGATCGATCCGCGTCGAGACCATCCCGTGATCCATGGGAATTCCCTGGACGTCAAAGGGGCACCTAATGGAGGAAAAGGTCCTCGTCAAAGGATTCGGTAAAGAGGCCACCGCGTCCCGCAGGAAAAAAAAACGTCCAAGGGAACTTTTCCTTTCCGATGTCACCGAAGGAAACCCACACGTCGGTTTCCAAAGGGTCCATCCCCTTCCGCGTCGTTTTACGAGTAGGGTGTTGCCAGAACTGGCCGAGTGTCCTTGAAGAGAACGAAGGCCGGGAAAGAAGGAAGGAAGGAAGGAAGAAAACGAGCGAACAACCAACCAAAGGACACGGCCAGGATATCGTTTCGCCAGCTTCTTCCTGCGACAACGGTATTGATCCTGTTTGCCACGTGGGTTTTAGTATTCGGCGCGCAAACTTTCGCGAAAACGTGTTCCGCATGTCTGCGGCGCCCCATAATTGTAGATTCAAAGGATATAATTCGAAAGAGAGGATGGCTGATCCAGAAGGGGGTGAAACACCGTTGTATCCCGATGGGATTTGCCGCGGAAAGGAGAGAGCTCGCGCGTGTGCGCCGAGGGGCCGAAAACACCCTTAGCCTTCTAACGAACTGAAAATTGCCCGTAATTTTTCCCCCGTCGGACGTGCGATTTGATTTTCCCACCTTCGACCCTGACGTAGTCGGATTACCTTCAAGTCACTGGCAAGAATTCCGTCGATAACGTTTTTATCGATACTATTTCACGGATATTGAATCCGATGGGCATTCGCCGATAATTTGACGGGCGTTCTTTAGCTGCCTCGGGGAAAAATGTTCTATGTTTGGTTACCGATTTCGAATCTACCAATTTCTGGGATATTTACTAAAATCTCGGGTTCTCTCATTTTCGTGAAGTTCTCAATTTCCTGTGAATTTCTAAATTTCAACATTTCTGTTCCAAATCTGGAAACTCGAAAATGGTAGAGTCTATATCTAAATTCAGACTATGCAGATTTCTCTGTACACATGGAACGATTTGTAAACTGACAGGCGTCTGTTCTAAAGAGAGCCTAATCTACTTACCCTTAATTAAGGTGAACTTTCCAAACGAGACAGTATATCGCCTGAATACGAATTAACCACATTCTAAACAGTACTCAACACGAATGCAATCATCGAAGAATTCTAAATATTTCATGAAATGCAATAATGGCGGAGAAATATTTCTGACACTCAGTCATTTTCGCTAATAAGCTCCTTCGAGCGTTTTCCAAGGCCAACAGGTTCTAATTCTTAACACGTTGTCAAGGCTACCAGCTGGTGGGGTCTTGCCGGACCCCTCTTCGGCCATCGTGTTCGGAAAAGTGGGATTATTGGGCCGTAATTAACGCTCAAACTCTCCGGCTCGTTTCGTGTTCAGACAGGGGAATCGAGCGTGGACTTATTGGCTTATACTCCGATAATATACGAGGGAGGAACGATTCCCGATTAGATTCGCTTGAACCTGGTCCAGGAAAGCCTCTGGCGCCTGCGAGAGCAGGATTTCCTGCTGGAAGTCGGTAAAAAGTACGAAGCATCGAACGTGCCGCTCCGAATCCCAAGGTAAATGTTTGGACGTCCACGATAAATATTTTCATGGGTACCATTCGCGACAATGGGAGAGTCTGTGACGTAAGGGTAGATCGTTTGGGAACACCGTGCTAGTACAACCGTGATCACCGTGTTTGTCGGAGTTTCGGGTTTGATAGGACCTTGCTTCTTCCGGCTGATAAAACCTGCTCCCTTTTGTGCACACGGCTTTCCTACCGTATAGGCATTAAAACGTGAAAAGATGAAGAGATAGGAGGCGAAACAGGTGACAGGAAGGTTCTGGGAAACGGATGTGCATTGTTCCGTGGAAAGTACCGGGGATGAGGGTTGAATTTTTTGTCCGATGCTTTGCCGGACAGCTAATGAGGATAAACCCCGAATTTTTGGTAAGATTTTTTTATTTCTAAATTCATCCCCAACCCTTCTATCTTACAATTTTCCCAAGTACAAATTAATCTTAACAATTTCCGAGTAAAGAAATTTCCCAAATGACCGAATTGAATTACCAAATTTCCGAATGAAAGTATTGCCAAATAATAAATCAGCGAGCAACCTAAAAAGGAGAGGACCCTCCGACATGCAAGCTAATTTCGTCCTCCCATGCTTCTTCCAGCTTCCCGAGCTTTATCAATCTTCCGGGAACTTTATAAAGAGACACGGTGTTTGCTCCGTTCCAAAGTAAATGTTTACCTGTCCTTCGTCGAACGTCCACCTGGCGAAATTAGCAAGTCGGATCAAGGAAGGTTTCCACGGTTTGATAAACCAGATTCGCGTTGATTCGAGCTATCAGCTCACCGACGCGAGGATGAAAGCTCGATTTCGCCTGTCGTGATCATTTTCGCCACACTCTTCGAGACGTCTCGCTTAGATCGATTTTCTGTAACACGTTCCACGATCGCTGGCAGAAATCGATGTTCGAGAAGTCGATGTTTTATGAGAACGATAGCTAGACTGGAGCTGTAAATCTCGCCGTGATCTTTAATTGCTTTCTGTCTGGGTAGAGGCGTGGTCGTTCGTCAATGTCGATCCGGTGAAACAAGCTTTAATTGCTTGTTACGTTCGCCGATCTGTGGGAAAATCGCTGGAAAAAATCTTCCTTCTTTTACTTTGCGTTTATCGGCTTCCGAGATTTTTCTGCGAGAGGTTCAGCAGCGTGTAAAACTTTCCGGAACTTGGGCGACTTTTCACTCACGTAATTGGAAAATGGAAGGACTCACAATTTTATTAATATTTCTCTGCCGACATTACAATTACTGACTTTTTTATCAATTTCTTCTTGCAGTCTAAAAATATCAGTTACATAAAAAAAATTCAGTTCTGACTAGTTATAGACTGATCAGTTATATAGAATGAATTCAGTGATTTAAAAACAGAGGTTAGAATCTCAGTTCGGAACAGATTGAGGTTAGGTTAAGGCGCTAGCGCTGAGGCTAACAATTAAAAACTTTTTCAATTTTTCTTGTAAATTTCTAACATATTTTTGTTAATGCCTCTCCGATAATTTTGACGTTAACAGTCTCTTTATCGAAAGGCAATTAGAATCGTTAAAATTCGTGTAACTTTGGATCGTTATGCAACGATATATTATACATAGCCGACTAATGAGAAATTCTCTTCTCGGTTTCTCGGCACAACAAGCGAGCTAACGCGCGAGGATATTATTTGGAAAACTACGAGACTGGTGGAAACAAAGTACACCATGACGTAGCAGACTCCATATCCCGGAGCATTACTTTGCGAACTTGCGTAGCGTGAAAGTTAGGTAAATTTTGCTTAAAGTGCACCAAGGAAATCGAATTTCTCTAGGTTTGGTTAAGCAGAATTTACAGACTTCTCGCGTTCCATAAATAGAAACTAACTTTTCGCGAATCCTCCTTCATATTTCAGCTTCGAAATCGTCGGGTGCAGAAGGGTAACGTTAGACGCCGCTTAATTGCCTGCGGTATGTTTGGTATGTGGTAATTAGCAGTTACATATATATCTATATAGAATAGTTCAGTAGATACATATCATTGCTCCATTATATATTATCCATTAACCCGGGGCTATGTTCGAGTGTAAACTTAAGGCATGCATTACGAATTACTATCACGAGTAAATATTTGTTCGTGGCAGATACTTAGTGTAAACACTTCGGTGTATTTAATTTTATCACATTTAACAATCTGTGCATCTGTTATACGTACAACTGTTCAGCAATTATGAACTTGGAAATGTTATTCATGCAAGTGCAAAGGAAATAATAAATGTTCAGTTACAAGTAATCTGTAATTTATGTCTGGATACTCATCGTATAGTGAATATTAAAATTCACTGAACACTTGTTTGAATGAATCAAAAAATGAATCACTACATAGGAAAGAATCTTGTATTAAAAAAATTGTAACTGATGCGGTAATATGCAGAATATAATAAGGAACAAAGGAACATAAGAGCAGTCCTAAACGAAGAATGGAAGGTTGACGGAAGCTTGAAGTCCTCGAAAAGCGTTAATCCAAGTATCAAGAGGCTCAGAGAGGTTCAGCCACCTTTGCCGGTTCAGAAGAATTTGAGAAAAGCATAAGGCAGTAATTAAGTGAAAAGAGGCAGAACAAGGGGAATGTCACTTATAATTCTGCCAATTACCGCACTTCTTGAGCTCTTCTTCGGGAGCGCCGTAAGAAGCAGGGGAAACCAAAGAAAAATTTCATTCGTTAGATGAATCCTTGCCGCTTTCCTTCTTCGTGAAACGATAAACGCCGAGTAAAGCTTTCTGAGAGAACTTTTAACTCGAAACACGACGTTTCGCGCGTTCCACTTTCAGGAAACTCCCTTTCACCTTTTTGCGGTTCTCCCGTTACGTTTCCGGTCGCGATACATTAACCGTGTTTGTCTCTCGAGACTTCGGATAGGAAGTCTCTTAACGAGAAATCTCGACACGATGGAAACGGGATGAATAAGTTCCCTGCGCGACGAAATGAACAATTCGGTTCAAGTGGCGCTGTCATCCCCCGCGTTTAATAAACCGCCTTTACAACGCGTTGATAATGGCAGAAATAACCGTAATTAAACACCCTGGCTATAGAATAGAAGCCTTTTAATCATTTTGTTTGAACAGAATTTCTCTTACACTTTTGCACGCGATTGTTACGTTTCACAGATATGAAATATTATTTCGAATGTGTTGGTTCTCGGATTTCAGTGGTAATTAATACCTTTCGCTGCGTGTTAAATTTTTTACATTTCAAATTTCACTATGAACTCGTTAAATTTTGCGGAACTCTTTTATATTCCTCCATTATTCCGGATAGCAGATAGGGAACCATTGATGTACAAAATTGTGCGATCTGTTTGCATAGACAATATGGTATTGAGCTGTGGACTGGGAATAATTCAAATAGAGTAATTATATGCAGATCCTGATCGCTGACATAGTACATTAAAAATTGATAGTATGTACAGACCGACGAGAGATACTGAACTGTAACAGTCGCAATTCAAAATTCAAATCAAAATTCACATACCTATAATCAATAACAAATACTTAGAATCTATATACAAGATACATAGATATTCTAATCGTACCTCACTCTAGTGATTTTATACTTTCAGATGTGAATTTTAAAGTCGACCTATCCTCAAGAGTTTACTCTAGTTTTTAGTACTGTGACTCCCACATGCTACATTAGTTGACACTGCTATTATTCCCTTGGACGATATGTTCAACTGTTCTACATTTTATTCCCATATGTCGCATTTGTTCACAATTTACGTGGTCCATCGTGTTATGCAAAGAAGAATGAAGAGCATAAGTTGCTCCTAGAGTCAGAATTTAATTTCTCGAGGGACTCAAAATGTTCAAACTACTATTCTTTTTGTGCTTATAGTTTGTCAAAGTTAATTCGAAATTACTATTGTAATTATGACAGTGAGCATTCATTTCAATATGCATGTTCGACAGAAATTTTCAAAATTTATAAAACAACAGTAATTTTTTTAAATAATGTGGTGAGTGTAATGATGTTTGGAAAACCATTGTTATGTGGCATTTTAACTTTGAAAATGTATTCTGACTGCGTTAGGTATGAATAATTCATACATCACTAAAAATATAAATGAATAAAATATAAAATTTAAAAATTGTACAATTTCAAAGGCTCCGAATCCCCTTAAAATTGTGCTTTGTTCAGGCAACGAATTTCTGTAATGTGTAACACAGTAAAGAAGAATTTAATAACGTGACGAGTATCGATCGTTCGAAAGGACACAAGAATTCATAGTACGTGGATCTGCTTTGAGGGTTTAAGATTCAGCAGAAAAGGAAATCCTATATCCGCAAAGTTCTTCAGAGCAGAACGAGAGTAAGAAAGTGAAGAAAGGGGTTGAAAAATTTCAATTTTTCCCCTATGTAGTAGAAAGGCTGTGTGTTTCTGGTGTCAGGGGTGCGAATGCATGAACGCGAAAAGGAGGCGAGAAGAGAAAGGTAACGTTCATGGAATTGCGAGATTTCCTGGTGCTCGAGTTACAAACGCTTTGTACCGTTTTAAATCCGACTGGTTAGTGTCGTGTTATGGAAGCAACACCGTGGGTCAATTGTGATCTCAATGCGCGCAGCTGCGCCTACGCCTTTTACTTTCCACTTCTTGCCCAAAGAGTCCGACTCTACCCGATATGGAACAACCTTGTTTCCCCATACCATCGCTATTTTACCACCTGCGAAACGTTCCTCGTCGCGAACAATACCGCCATCCATTAGGGGAGACGATCATTAATCCCGGTGAATTAGTGGCAAAGAGGTAAAAGTCGATTGTTCGTGCCTATGGTTCGCGAATGAAAGTTGCACCGATTAGCTAACTGCTTTCCATTTTTATTTCTATCTCTTTCAACTCCACGGGGAATTTGACGAACGGAGAATTCAATTATTTAATACGCGAAATTTGCAAGTTCTAGTGTCAAAAAATAGACGAATCACAATATTGAAAATTTAGAAATTGGAAAATTGACAAGTGGTGAATTGAAAAATTTTGAAGCCGAAAATTAAGAATTTAGAAAACAGTGAAATCTGAGCGTTTGAGTATAAATAACTCTAAACTTCTAAAAAATTGAGAAGTTTATAAATTGAAAAATATAAGATAGAAGTTCATGGAACTTTTAAAAGTATTATATATTTGATAATATTAAATAGTTTGTATAATTTCGGTACATCTAGACATCGTGTATAAACGAAAAGAAATGCCCAGCAATTTCGCGTTTTTATCCGTCAGTTTGAAAATCCCTGTGAAAACAAAGAGAACAAAAGTGCTCAAGTTCCGTAAGCCGAAAGTTTCCAGGCTTTTAGGTAAAGCTAGAATGACGTGTACTCATCAACGTGCTCTGCAACACTGGGTGCAACACCGGGGTACAAGACACCCCTATGAAGGTAACGCTGATTTGTGTAGGGTGCTTGCAGTATGCACACGTCCTAGAAAGCATGAACAAGGGTTGTTACGAGCTCGAGTTACTTTCTGCATCTGCACACTGCAAGCACTTTAACGCTTTACAATAGAGTCGAAAAGAAAGGATTAACACTTCGAAGATACGTCAAGCCTTCATGCAAGACGAAAAATTATGCCTTTATCGATGTACGTAACATAAATTATAATATTTACAATTTATTAGGATGGAGTAGCACTTGTCCAAATTGTACATTTACGATCAGCGTTTGAAATAAAAAAGTGATGTAAGTTGACCCGAAGAAAGTGATTCTTTCCCATTGGAAAACGGATTGATCCGAGTCAATAGGATCGGGTGCAAATCCACCGCATTCCTGCATAGAAATTTATTTTCTCCGCTGCAGCTGTTCGACGATCCATGATATCACTTACAGACCCATCAGCCATTTCCATAGGTAAAGCTGACGACATTTTTATTACGCGAGATATGTAAAAACTGTCACGTCTCACGGCCGCGAACCTCGATATCCCATAACGTCACTTTCGTCCATTAAAGGAACGGAACTTATCGATTCTCGATAACGTATTCCCGTCCGGGTAATTTGTTATTCATATCCATCGCGAGATGAGAAGCCGCCGCCTGGCCAGAGTGATCGTAATTTAATACATCGTACCCCGTGAAAAAGGAGTGTTCGCTAAAAATTCCTCCGCACTACCCGCAGAACAACGATAGCTGTCACCCCCAGAATCCATGGAATCCCCATAAACACCCCTGAATTCTCTTTATCCCCGTTGCACCCTGTTTCTCTCCGCCCTGAAATTATTTACCGATGCAAACTATGGAAAATATTTGACGCGGAATGGGATTCTTTATCGTACGGATACGTTTCAAAAACATTTTCTATCTTTTAAGTGAAACTTTAGCAATTTTACAATCGGAAAATTTGGACATTTGGAAATTTTCAAATACACGATTGATTCATGATAATGTGGTTCAGAAATTTAAAAATCTACACATTGGTGAGTTGCATCAAAGAAAAGAAGTTCACTTGCATAACTCGTTTCACCCTTTGTTTCGCTTCTGCAACCTTGAGGGCCATATAGCGAGACTCTACTACCCCACATTCAAATCTTTACTTTGACAATTTTTACATTTATAAAATTCTGCATAGTGCTATCTCATCTAGCCCCAGATTGAATAAAAACTGGAAATAGCTTTATACAACTATATTATTCTTTTGAAAAATTTTCTGTAAGTACGTAAAGTAACATTTCGAGAGAAGCTCTCGCAGAATCTGTTATTCGATTTTGCACTCTCGTGTACAGAACATTTTAGCAGCATGGTGTTTTCATAGATTCCTTAAAAATTCACTTTGAAGCGTCGTGTAGGAGGCGCGATAAAAACGCCTTATTCAAAAGCATCCTGGCCACGCGTTTCCCGGCATTAATTATTCATCCGGCGTTTCGTAAATACCGGTTACCTGAGGGCCACGTAATTTAAAGACGAGAAGGACCAGAACACAGCTTTCGCTACCTGACCACCGCTTTTTCCATGCTTCGTGGAAATTGCGAAAACCATGGAACGACGCGTTGCAGACGGCCGTTGTGTCGCGTCGCGACGCCAACATCGTCCGGAATTACGCAACATGAATATTAAACGCGACACATCCAGTGTATGAGTCTCGTTATCCGTGATGTTGCTGGCTTCTTTTCTTCGTGATTTCGCCGACGGTGAAACCAACGAGATCATCTTGGACATCCGATATGTTTGAATAACATTTTTAGCTTACCGTCATCGTTATACAACGATTTTCAAGTTGTCGATAAATGTCCCAAATCTCCAAATCACCAAATTCTTAAATTCTCAAAATCTATAATTTCCAATTTCCATAATTCCTTAATCACCAAATCAACAAATCTTCAAATCCCCATATTTCCGCATGCATCATTAAAATCGACGATAATTACTGTCAATTAAAACGAAATAATTAAACAGAAGAAGTATAAATAATCTCAATATATTCAATAACTGTTCCATCGTTTATGCTTGTTTTTGTTTTACAAACAGACGTATTATCAGTAATTATTAATTAATATTTACCAAAGTTCTTGTACAATCGATCGAAACAGTATACCGTTTATTTATTCCATTAATATGAAATTAATTGCATATTCAACACTTGGCTATTCAACAATTGATAATTCTCGGTAAGCACTTATTACTATAATATACGTGGACATTTAATATCGCGTTAATTTCGAATATTAGCTCGAGGAAAAATGCCTCATTAGCAAATAACCATTATCTCAGTAAATAAGTAATCCTGTCGTTTATTTCCTCCGATAATCGGATTATTTCAATTTTGTTCAGCTGTTCGATATTTACTCCGATTATTCCCGAATTATTATAATAAAGCGTAATATTCACGCATATCAAATGAACAAGATTATTAAGATTAATTTCATAATTAATTTCATGTATGATTACAACAGTGTCATGTATGTTGTAACGTGCACAGGATTTATGGGGGTTGTAAATTTGAAAATATCTCTTTTGAAGATATTGATATATACTTGTAATTCAACAATAAATTACTATTTAGTATAATATTTATGAAAAAATAAGATCATTTTTAATTTTGAAAATATCAACTGCAAAATAAATATACCCAATCTTCATATTCAATAAATTTTATTTTATACACATGCAAGCATTACATTTGTGTCCACATGCAAGCATTACATTTAAAAAAAGCCCTCTTCAATTTCACGACGCAAAGCGTAGCAAATATTTCGTCGGTTAGTAAATGGACGAAATAGCTCCCGACGTTGAAAATCCGGCTAACAAAATCAAAGACAAATCCATTCGAAAAATAAGCGAGTTTCCGAACGGGAAAAACAGGGCCGACGCAGAGGCAGTACGTGCGAAAAACAGGGGTTCGAGCGGGCAGATAATTGAACGAGGACAAAAGCGACATTCGATGCTGCCCGACACGAATTTTATCGCGAAATATTTAACGCGGCAGAAAATGTTGACCGTGTACCCGATTATTTCGTTCGTTGTTCCGCGTGCAATCACGGGCCGTTCGTTGCATAATAATAACGCGGCCGGGTGTTTAATCGAGGGTGGTCCCGGCGCTGGAACACCCCGGGCGACGACACAAAGGCACGAAACAACAAGCAAAACAACGTCGAATTATCCGACGAGTGTTTTTCCAAGCGCCGAAGACTTACAAGGGATGAAAGAGGAACGGAGAGAAAGTCCACCGACGAACAGCCCGTACAGGGCTGAAGGACGGGGGATGAACACGCGAGAGAAGCCTCACAAATTAATTGAGAAAGCGAGACGACTCGAGAGACGCCGTCACGGAAACAACCCTTCAATCTAAATTCAATTATTTGCCACCCTAACCATCCACGGCTATCGTCGCTCGAAAATCCTATGCAAGGAACCGATGCACGTCGACGAAACGATACTTTGCCTTTGAAACGCACGAATTTAACGATTTGCTCGTTAATTCGGAATCACGTGCATGGTGATTAATGTATGAGGCTGAATAGGTAATGATGCCATGGTTAATATTGTTTATATTAATTTTGGTAAATTACTTTCATCCCTTATTTATCGTTATACTAAAAGTGCCTGTACATAAATAAATCTAGTGTTAACTAGTGTTAGGATTCTAGAATCTGCTAGATTTCGAATGGTACGCCATATAGGGGAAGATAAGAGAGAACCAGTCAGCGCAAGGAAAAGTCAGCAACTTTCTGTTCCGGCCGTTTAACGGAACAATAGTCGAAAAATTAGTCGGAATAAAAAGCCGCTCGTTAGCGTCGCACCGACAGCCGTCGCCGCTTCCAGAACACGTGTTCCACACGGTAACGCTAGGCATAAATATACATGGATATGGTAAACAGTAACATGTGACGTTCTAATCTACGTTCTAAGCCTTCCCACCCCCGCGTTTGTATACAACACACAAGTTGCCGCGCGGCCAGTATCGAAAATGGTAAAGAAAAGTTTTTTAATCAGGAAAGGAAACTCGGGTCTTGGAAGCCGCTGGAATTTACGATCGCTCCTAATTCGAGCCATTACTCTCGCGAGATAGTAGTACGAACAACTATGACCTGAAAGCGACTCGAGATTGAAGTAAGTTTCAAATGGTTCGCGGGTTCTGTCGATTACTGAAATTGTTCTTGGCTTCACGGGGTGGTCGCCACCCCCTCGGTTACGTTAAAGATCCAACTCCGGAGGTGAGATGAATCTTTAACCTATATTGTTCTCTCACGTTTTACTTCTACGGTCTGTTGTTCCGAAATCACTGCAAATGCTCTATGGTGATGGATGTGGGTTTTTAGCGCAAATGTTCGAATGCTTTTCTTCTTTAATTCGATGCGGAATGGATGGTGAAGCGTAGATAACACATAAATATGAAGGATGAACAATAGATAAATGTACAGAAAATACAACAGATAAATATACAGAATACCACGTAAATAAAAATAGTAGTAGACAACAAATAAATATACAGAATACGTAAAAACTTGGAAAAATTATCCTTTAATTTTAAAACTTGTAATCTGCAAAGTCATAATTGTAAAATACAAAATAATTTATAATCGTTTCTTACTTCAGCAATGAATTCCAGCAATTCCGCCAATTCCAACAATGAATTTCAAAGGGAAATAAAAGAACGAAGAGAATGTTTTCTTTATGTTCTACTGTTCGGTGTTTGTAATTTATGTACTGTTAGACCATGTCTCGAGATTCTCGAGTATTCGTGGAATAGCCTCAAAGAAACTAGAGCTGCTGAAAGATTCACCGAGACAACGTTGTGTTAAGACGATGAATGTTTAATCCCTGATGTTCTCCCGTATCCTGCCCCACCATTATCCTACTTCTGGGAACTTGGCGGTGGCTCGAATTAAAAAACATGAATCGTAAATCGAGTTCCTTGCACCGTGTTTCTAAATTGCTAAATTTGCATTTGGCGATGTTCGAATGGGATTGGCAAAAGTCAACCGATGTTCTTAACAATGTTACTAAATGTTGAATTTAAATGCACACGAGAAATTCTGGGCAATTTAAAATAATCTTAAAATTCCTAAATTCCCAACTTGGAAATTTCCAGATCCCTAAATTCCCCAACTTGAAATCTCCAAATTCCTAAATTCCCCAATTCCACAATTTTCAAATCCCTAAATCCCCCAACATAAAACTACCCACCTTTCCACGAAATACAAAATTTGATCTGATACCGCTGCTTCCACATGAAATCGCATATCACACAAGTCTGTGTATATCATAAATATTTTGTCGCGCATTCGATCTGCCCCTAAACTCTTTGTCGGGCACTCAATGCCCATCGCTAATTAAAACGATTCGTTTGACATTTAACTCGAGTTAAAATACAAGATACAAAGGTAGAACCGAAGTTGAGTTGACAGGAGACCGCAAAGATTTAATTTGCCTACTTCAACCCTCAACTTTTCCGTTATTCACCACGTTAAATACACAGCGAACAGTTACAATGCAGTTTTCCAGTACTATGGGACTGCAAGCCTTTCGCTTTGTGAAATTAATTGCCGGAAGCTGGCAAACAACATTGCAGCCCGTCCAACTCAAAAGCAGCTTCGCAATAATTTCAAAAGCGAACGTTCCAGTAAATGAGCAAACGAGATTAATGTTAACCCATAATCAAACAAAGGACGCATCATTTCGTGCAGTGATCAACCGCGGGAAAGAATGACCTTTAATCCTTTAGCCTTATTACGACGAGACCGATTTATCTTACCAATCATCGTGCAAACAGGATCAATATAAATCATAGAATCTATCAAATTCGTGATATACAGGGTGCCATTTGAAATAATTAATGATGAACAAATTTTACGTATTCTGCAATCGTAACATTTTACGTAACATTCTAACATTTCTCTGCGAATTCTAATCATTTAAATTTTTATTCGTTTATTGAATGTATTTTCCAATTTTTTTTTTAATATGGAAGTGATGTATGAACTAAAATTGAAAATGCTAAACTGATAGTCTGCAAGTCGGTAACTTATAATCAATATTGAATTTTCTATCGCGGTGCTTTAAGGAAGTTTGCTATCGGTTACTACTTTGCGGTTATCGTGCATTACATGATCGTTTTCTTTGCTGTACGCTGTAACTTTACATCGAGGTAGGTTGCCGAGATCACATACTGATTAACCGAAAACTTTGTACCACTTTCAGCTTCGTGATTTATTATGTATAAAGTTCGAATCTCTATTTAGGAACCACTTATGGTAACTTCTATAACACACCTTTTCATAATTTGAACTTCAGAATTGAAATATCGTGAATAATTTTGGGTGATTTCGATCAGATCGGTGACTTTAAATGTGACTGGGTACATTTTAGCAATTATGTATCTAACCATATATCATTTGAATATGACAGTAGTATTGTTTATTAATTGGTTTCATTTTAGGTTGCTAATACAGTGCTGTTAATAATTGAAAACATAACGAACACGATTCACAAATTATAACAGTAATTAATTAATATTACCCAATTTACCATGATTATAAAGAATAATATTCTTAATAAATATACATTTATATCGAAGCCTTCCAATCAACAGTACAAATTGAGACAACAGAATCGATCAAATTACAATGGAAGTAATTACCTGGGCCAATTAACGCGTTAAAGTAATTATCACAAACACAACGTGTTAAATGTCCTGACTTCAACTTTCTGCCATTTGACCAACATACCCTGCGCAGTGGTAACGGTTTTCAATTTCAACGAATAGAATCTTGGAACACTATCCATAGCAAACTTCCGGCAAACATAAGGGCGTAGGATTCGCGTGGAAAGTTCACTTTAATTATATAATTATCTTTAGAAGTTTAGTTTAGTAATTACATTTTCTGGAAGCTCGCTGAATTTCCATGCGGTAGCAGAGTCTACGAATACGTAATTTCTACCCTATTCGGTGTTATAAAGTTAGCGGGAGGTCTTCAACCCCTCTGCAGGGTGTATGTCTCGCGTAACGACACAATTCGCTGCTCATGGAAATTAGAATATTCGATCGATAATATCTTTCACTTGTTAATCCGCTCATTTTTCTATTAAAAAACGTTCTACACCCTCCACGTTTCTGACACGGAGCAATATTATTATCTTTCTATCTCAATCAACTTTTATACAATTATCTGACCTACCCCTCAATCAATTTCTATACAAGATGTGTAAATAAAAAAACTGCATTCGAGTTATGGATGCAACGGCCATCGCCCACCACAGATCAAAAAGTGTACATACAACTCTGATACTATTTACACCGAACACCAATAACCACTAGAACTCCACTCTCATATTCACCGAAAGTTGAAATATTTTATTGGAGCAACTTTCCCTCCGCGTACTAACAGGGGCGTATTAATTAAATCGATACATCGGAAGGTTAAAAATCGAGGCGAATATAAAGCCGTGAGTGCGTTTCTCTGTCCGGGATGACAAGCAGGACAACCGTGTAGGCGATCGGGGTCCCACGGGAAGGTGGCTGGAGGATATTCGAGGAAATTCCAGCAGCTAACGCTAGGTAATCCATCAAAATCAACCCTTGGCGGTCGAGCCCCACCCATCCACCCTTTTGCCCACCCTTTTGTCTATTTCAGTCGTTGGCTGACAAGATGACAGGGTGTCGCGCGTCGCGAGAGACCGGGAATTAAGCTCTATTCAGAAGAAACCGGGCCCTCGTTCAAATTACGATCCATTCACGAATCGTGACTGCAGCCTTTTCGATCGTCCACCCCCTCGGCTGCTATTAATTGTAATAAGCCGTCCTTTTGGCTCGTCGCGACTCTCTTTTCCTTCGAGCCTCGTTTTCCTCTCGGAAACCCCCTTCCACCTCTTCGAGAGCCCTTCCTTTCGTAAATATTTGTCGAGACCGAGTACAAATAAATCGTCCCTTTTCACGGGCGCGAGTGTTTGGTTTTAAAACTGGGCTGCCCGGGAGGGTGTCCCCGGTATATACACTCGATTCCTTGGATTCCTAAGGTTGCATAGATCCTCGAACCTGAAGATCCGGGGTGCAGATGGCCCGGAGGAATTGGAACGACTTGCAGGAACAATTCGAATAATTTACGGGGTAATAGATTGTAAATATTGAGCATTCGGATGAGTTACTGCTCACGGTTTCGATGGCTGGAATCGCTGAAATGGAATGCGCCTCGCTATCGTTGACACTTTTAGATTTGCGTGATTTATCGATGGTGCATTTGATAGTATTAGCGATATACAGCTTTTGACCAGGTTTTCATCAAATCGTTCAAGTAGGATATGTTTCGATATGTTTAACACTTTGAGATATTAATAGAGTATTTGATATGGATTAAAAATATGTGGACTTTGACGAGCTGATTTTGGTGGAAGGATTGCTATGTTTCATAGTTTGTAATCTACGTGATTCTTGTGCTAAGTGCAGTCTCGCTATATGGCCTTGAGCAAGGTGACCCATGAACCCTATGTAGCTTGGGAATTATTAATTTTTATATACGAAGAGTTGTAAGTTCCCAAATTTCTCAATGTAAAAATGTTGAAATTGCTAAATTTCTAAATATCTCAACTTAACCCCAACTTGAAAATGTATAAACTTCTAAATTTTCTAATTTGAAGATTGTTAGACTCTTAAAGTTCCCACCTTGAAAATGTAAAAATTCCTAAACTGTCACCTTGAAAATAAAAATTTAAAAAACTGTAACTAAAAATTTTTGCTAGTTCACCAAAATTGATTTCAATAAAATAAAGTGATATTTTGATGGCCCTTAAAAACAGTACCACGCAGAATTGCACAGCTGACAGAATGAATAGCCCAGCCGGAATTAATGATCTCAATATTTTTGTACGCACAATTTTTTGCTCACCAGCGTGCGACGCATAAAGCTGTTTATTTATACTGCCTCGATGCTTGTACCATTAGCGTGACGATAATTCTGGTTACGTAGCAGATGACACGCCATTTTCGATGTCGAGAATGTAATACAAATGTCGCAGTCAATTTTTATCAACTTCCATGAATGCAGCATTTTTTTATCGAATTGAATTAAAAGTTTCAAGTGCTTTATATAATTACAGAGAGTTAAATATGATTAATTCCGACGTAATTACTGAAATTTATATTGTCAATGTTTCGTCTGTGAAGTTTCTGAGCCAGCTAACTTTCTGCCACGAAATTCCTTCACATTATTAATTGGAGATAATTTACTTTGGACGTAAATTTAATTCGCTGGAAATTGTGTGAATAGCATCCAGATCGAAAACCAACTGATGTTATATACGAAATTTAAACGTATGACTGGAAGAACAAATTTGCATGCGGAAAATTTGTTCAAATTAAATCTGTAATTTAACATTATTAACCTGTGATTATTTTATCGAGCAGAAAATATACATTCATAAGAGATAAGTTCACCATGAATATGATAAAGTCTACGAAAACTAGATTAAAAAAAATAAAGATTGAAAGGGTCATAAAGAATGTATAATGTCATAAAACAAAGAACATCTAGAATGAATAATTTTGTAGAAGCTTATATTAATAAGATTGGATGTTTTCGTAAACGGTTTCATAAAGTGCGAACGTCAATAAAGATTCGAGCAATTTAATCAATGAAACGAGGTGACACGTCGGAATCGTTCGATTGTCCTTTTCGCGTTTAAATTAGCAATTTAATCGCGGCTGCTGAAAATGATGTTATTAACACTCGGTCGTTGAATTCGACGATTAATAAATTCAAGCCCGGTTTGCAAACTTTGACCACTGAATGAACTTCGTTGATGTCACAACTGCAAAGCTTCGCGTTCAATGCTAAAAGCAACAAAAGCTAAAATGCTTTTGTGGTGAAACAAAGGCGTTTAATTGAACGTTACATCGCTTACCAATTAAACGCGATCTGCTTCACAACGTGAAATAATAAAGGATACTTTGAATAAATATTCAGGTTCGCGACATTTTATATTTGTGTATCGATTAAGGCTCTTATGTTGCTATAGACCAATCTATTTATTCATTCATTTCATTAATTAGTTATTCCTTCAGTTATTTATTCATTCGGTCATTTATTAATTAATTTATTTATTATGTATTCATTTGTTCATTTATTAATTTCATTGTGTATTCCATTACTTACTTATTCATTTATTTATTTAATTATTTGTTTATTAATTTATTTAACGAGTTGAATAACAAAACTTGCCGCAACTGAAATGTTTATTTAATGAATGAATTTACAGATTGCAGTAAAGAGTAATATATTTGCTTCTAAAATTAATTTATTAACTGTATTAAAAAATAATTGAATACAGTGCGCAAGTTGAGATTTCTTCAAATCGAAGCACTAAAAATTTTTCTTTAATAAAAGTTCCCTATCGAAATTCTATCAGCAAATTGTATCAAAGATTTCATTTTAACCTAAACTTCCATTTCGATGCTGAAACACCTGAAAAGCTGTTTCAAATAAAACTTCGATGTTCAAATTGGAACAGTTTCATTTCCGAACCGTTAAAAAACCTGCAACAAAAATCTATATAACTAGAAATTCCATATTACATATCTAAATTGAAATTCTATTTGTAAACCGAGACATCAAACGAGTATGTTCGGACCTGCATTTCCAAGGAAAATACCAAAGAGTCTTTTTATAAATCGAACTCCCGTTCCCAATCGAAACGGAGATGGAATTAAAAATTTCACTCGCAAACAAAAATACCAAATCATACAGCCAATCACAGAGTGTAAAGAAACCCTTTCAGACCGAAATTCTATTTAAAAATGAGACTTCAAAGTCTCCGTTTATCAGTTCTATATGGAAACGCCAAGAAATGTTTCAATTAAAAACTTTAGCTCGAATCGCCAAAAAGTCTCTATTAAATCGAAGTTCCGCGGATCGAAACTTTAAAGAACCCTTTCAGAAGTTGGAACATTAAAAATTCCGTTTAAAATCGAAGGGTGCAGTTTTGCGAATATTAAAAACTTTCGAAATCGAAATTCTTTGCGAATTCGAAAAATTCCAAATCGAAACATTAAAGAGTCGCGTTATGCGAACGGAGGCTCCGTTTTAATCCCCCCGCCATTGTAACGCAACACTCTGCAAGAATATAAGCTTGTTCGCGTCCGACTACAGGTTTTTCCCGATACCGTCAAGAATAATCCGTTTCATTAATTCGAGGGCTCGAATCGCGATCCCCGGCGCATTGTTCATTAAGCGAAATTTAATCCCTTTCGCGGTGCAGCGATGCAATTAATGCGATAAGCCTCGAAAAATACCGTGGCAAAATTAACCGAGCCATCCAACAGAGACCGAAGACTCGAGAGCCGGCAGAGAACTCGCAGATACCTCGATGAACATTTAACGAACATTTCTTTTCTCCCTTTTCTGCTCTTTCCGGCAAGAGAACAAGGGATGCGTTACATGCTACCAGAAGTACAGACAAGCACCAAAAGGAACACGTAAACTCCCTTTTTCTTTTCCCTGTATGCGATGGACTCGCGGTGAAATTTGAACACCAACTGTTTTACATTCGTTGATTATTTATGAAAAATGATAGGAAGTGGGCGACAGCTTGCTGATACGATTGGATAGACGGAGGGTTTATTTGGAAAATGCGTGCGTACGCTGGGGGATGCGATGTGACAGGAATGCTCAACTATGGGGAACAGACCCCCTCGAAATGTGCTACGAATATGGGTTTCATATTCGATTCTCGGATTAGAAATTTAGAAATGAAAGGTATTTTGTAATTTTGCGGTTTTTTAATTTGTGAAGTCTTCTGTTACTACAGTTTTTAATTTTCATGTGCTGAAGTTGTTTGACTCGGATGTTTGAATTACAAAATTTATAAGCTACTAACATATTTTATTAGTTAAATCAAATTATCAAATCTCAAATTCACAATCCCCAAATTCCCAAACCCTCAAATTCCTAAAACCGTAATTTCTCAAACTCCCAACTAACCAAATTCCCAACTTCCCAAACTACCAAACCCCAATCCCCAAATGTACAAGCATCTAAATTTCCACGAAAATCTCGAAATTCAGAAAAAGCATGTAATGATGCCCGATGCATTAACACCATCGGACCCAATAAATCTAGAGATCACGATCCCCGGACAAAAGTCCTATTTACCCCAACGCCGACCCTACGTGACCCAGGGGATATTAATGACGTTCGGGGTGGCAGGAAATTCTGCAAAATACTTTTGATGCGCACTTTTTCCCCGCAAACAATGAGCGAAAATTTTTTTGATTTCAATACATATTGTTAAACCGAACGAACAATGCCCTGACTTCAAATTACCAAACGATGTATTCAGTCGTTCTATTCTTTTCTTTTAATTTTGCAAAAAGAGAACAAAATGCCGATGAAAATCTGATTGAAAAGCTCGTATTTCATGGGGTATGTTTAAAAATCACAGACTGGCTTTATCACAGGGTACGCATTGAAATTGGCCAGACATCTTCCGGGATCTCTCTGCCGCTTCCATTTTTCTCGTTCAACGTCGATCGGATCGATCCTCGCTCGATTAATCGAGCCAGCTCGTTTGCGAAAAGGGACGTCTCCAATGGAACGACTGTTGTGCTCCGTCGAAAGCGGGACACGGTTAACGACACGTGAAACACGAACCGGCAACGATACTTTGCGAAGGTAAATCGACCGGTCCAATACAAAATGGACGTGTCCGAGTAAAATTGCTCGACACAATGGAGTCTTTTAGCTCCTCTCTCAAAGATTCTCAAAAACCATTCTTAAAGCATAAATCCCTATTCAATTTTATTACAAACATATTTTCGCTCGGGAACATTTCTGCCGTAGATACCTTCTTTTACTAAACACTAGGGGTGCAATTTAGTCGAGTAGACAAAACTAAACTAAAACCAGACTACTAACAATTTTTTAAATCTCTATACCACCCTTTTAAAATTTGCGAGTTCATGAGAATATAATTTAAAAGTATGTTACATTAAATAATGAAACCACACCGTCTTAAATTCTGGAATACGAAATATTTTTGTCAAATACGAAAGTAAAAAATGGCCCCAGACGAGGGTAGATTTCTCGCAAAACGCGTCCAAAATGGCCGCCACTTGTTGCACGGTATCGCGTACACCGAAATTGTTGAAATAATTCGTAAGCTCTCGTGCAATTTGTTGCGAATTGAAATAAAAAAGGTGGGGTGAAATTCATTAGCGTTATTTTTCGTAGGGTATCCGAGCAGCTTTCAACGGCGGATTTTCGCTAATTGCGAAACTCGTTCGAGCGTCGCGTCGGCGTTAATTTATTAATCGCATCGACGGACAACGGTCAATCGCGAGATCCATGCGATACGCGTGGAATACAAGCTGCGGTTTCATCTACGCAGATATTAAACGAAATTAGCATGGGGAGCACAACGTCGACCGGCACATCAGCATCCCGTAGGCCGATTCGAATTCCATTTCGCTGTTTCGACCGATCGCTAATCCAATTTTTTCGTGCACAATGGCACGGAAGGGATTTTAACGATATTACTTCGCGGTGTATTCCGCCGGAGAAACGGCACGTTGCTGGAAACGAAGGGCGAGCAAGGATCGCTTAAATTTCCATGTTGCTTCGAGGCTCTTGAATATTGAGTTTCTCATAATATCCATTATTTATAGAGACCGGTGTGGATACGCACTCTATATACCGGTACATTGCCGTTGAAAGGATATTATCAAATTTATCAGCGGAAAGGAAATCTTTCTTTTTCCGTCCCCTCACCGTCAACGTTCTCTGCACCGTTCAATTATTTCCGAAGTTTAATTAAATTTTTTTATTATCAAACGAGTTGGAAGTACATTGAATATCTGTCCACATATTGTTTCAGAAGGTAAATTTGCTTGATTACTTATTTGAAATAACTCAAAATAAATTGTTGCATCTACCCTGTTTAGATGTTTTAAAATGTTCATTAAATTGCTTGATTATATTAAACGACCCAAAAATCTCTTGATCTATCACCACTTTGACGTGATATGGAATAGTCATAAATCGGCTGAAATTTTGTCGAGATGTCTGCTTAACCCAGAATATACAGCTACGCATATCGTGATTCCTACATTCGACATTATTAAATATATGATAAATCTCTACGTTTCGAATTATTAAACTCTGAAAATCTAATAATATATTTCATCTGCTCAACTGATATTCACATTCAGTTATTGTCGGCTAACATTCACTAATGTACATCATCATTTTCCATTAAATCACCCCTTCATATTCGCCAATGTACACGAAGCCAAATATCAAACATATCAAAGTACCATAAAAATAACGGACATAAAATACTATAAACACTATGAACTTAACAAAATAGTATAAACGTAACAAACTTAACAAAATACAATAAAAATAAAAAAGTCAAGAAAATATTATAAAGGTAACGGAAAGAATGCATCAGGAATAGAAGTCCTAATAAAATTGTCAGCAGTTCGATGGTGGCAACGAGCGCGTTAGAGAAAGGGCAGAGCAGATAATAAAAATGCGGTCCATCGAGTAAGGGACAGGCACATCCGGAAAAATCCTGCAAATCCTCTGCATGTAACGTTTCATAAAGATATTCGGGAGCGAAGTGGAGCCGTGACAAGCTGATATCACGCGTAGAGACAAGGGGCGTGTAGCGAGTAGCATCCCGAAAGAGCAAAGGGTGTCGGGGAGGGGTTGTTCGCCACGTGCGACAGAGCGAACGTCGCAATTTTCGATCGATTCGCGCGCGAAAACCCCTGTTTTATGCAAATCTCGATGGCCGGGGTACCAGTGATAAATTATTCGCTTGGCCGGCTCCGTTTATAGGTACATAGGTTCATACAGCGACGAGACAACCCTCCCTCGTGCTATTATTTGTCGCTGTTGGCGGCGTAAATGCGACCAAATATTTGCCGGTAATAGCCCCGGGCGAAGAATAAATATTTATTGGACGTCACGAATCCTCCGTTGCAGCTCGATGCGCTCGATATCGTTGCGGACGAGGAAAAAAAATACAGAGTGAAAATGCGCAACGTGTCGTTGCATAAAAAAGAACCCAGAGCTCGACCGTTGTTTGTCCACGTTTTCACGATACAGCGGCATAATCGCTTTCGTCTTTGTTTCCGTTCGAATTGATCGCGAACGCGGCGCTTTTCCGGCGCTACAACTTCGGGAAAACCGAAAAGGTTTCTTTGTAATACCAACGGGAACAGAGAATGACCTCCTTTGACCGGCAAACTTTGTGATATTTCGGCCGTGCACCGCGTTCGATGAATTTTGGATCGTTTCTCTTTTTGCTCTACGTTGAATAGCGCGAAAAGGGAAAGATTTCGGATGGAAGTTTTGGTCGATCGTTAGCGAAATTCTGGTTTTCGCAAAAACGAATGGGCGAGTGGAACAGTTCTTGCGAAAATATTAATTGAACCGTGCACGTTTTAGGAACGTGTTTTTTATTTTAAAATTGTTATACACGGTACTTCACGGTTCAGTGAAGCGAAAATGTCCTTATTTCGTAATTAGTAGAATTTACGTACTTACAAAATTTTAATGTACTATAAATTCGAATTCGAGACATCCACGTTTCGACTGAAAAAATCTTTATCCTAGGGAGTTGAATTGTATCTTAAATTATTTCAGACAGATATTTATTTCGAAACCTATCATCATTATTCGGCTAAAACCTGGATATTATTAGAGAGCGAGAGTCATCGAATTTCATCAATTGCTTCACTAATGAGCAGATATAATTCTGATTGTGAGCAGCATACTTCGGACCGGGATTAATTATCCCAATTAATTATCCGAATGTCGCCGAAAAAACATGAACAGTGCGTTAACGAGGTGAGCAGAATTAGCAAACAACGAAGAAAAATAAATCGATGTAAAAAAGCTGATGGAGGAATCTGCATCGGCGCCACGCTGAATCGATCAGCGCCGGAAATTCCGTGGATTCGTTGGCTCGTGACCGATCCCCATAAGAATTCTGCATGAATGAAGACACGTCACTACGATTACGATCGTCGTAGCTTGTCCCTGAACAACAATATGCAACCAGTGACATTTACCAGCTCGTGTCTCGAGTGCTAGCCGTGTACTTTAATTATCCCGACTAAATGTATCGACCGTGCTCTCTCTTTCTCTCTCTGCTTTCCCCTCTTTCTCCGGCTGATCCAATAAAGCGGCAGCAGGCAGCCTCGAGGCTCTACCACGTTCGGAGTCGTGAACAAAGAAAAGACCGAGAGAATTCAACGATTCTTCTTCCGGTCGAAACGAGAAAAATCCCCGTGTTTCAAAAGCTTTTCGTCGGATAACCGTTGGAACCGTTTATTACCCCCCATGGCCCGTTAATAAAGGATCGCCATTTAAAAGTCTTTACCCGTTCCCCTTATCTCGCGTGGCCCCGGTAGACTTTCGAGTCGACTCGTAATTTAAATAGATCTTAAGATCTGGGATAAGCCCGGTCCGCAACGAGTGCTTCTGTTTTCCTGGGAATTCAACCCTTTCGCTATCGTTCAATGCCGTCGTGGATCAACGTTGAGCGTATTTATCGAAGCCATTTTAACTAACTGGACGATCTATTTCCATTTCAATGTCACATTTATTTTCATTTCAATGTCAGCTTTATTTTTATTTCAATGTCGTATTTATTTTAACTACGGAGAAAGGTTGAAGTAGTTAATAGACCAAATCAGATTTTGAAAAGTTAGGTTTCGAGGTTGCAAACCTCGTATGAAATATTCGTGTTTCTTTGTCAAGTACCAGTTATGAGGCAGCCTGTAAGCTCGGAGGCCTATTGTATCGTATGTCTAGAATCGCATGCGAGACAAGGATCCGGAGATAAGGATACCTCCTCCATGATCCTCTGGCAAGGATTTCACGGCGCGACAAGCAGTTTTAACGATCGTAGACCTCGAGAGCTGACCAAGGAGGAGAGTTAAACCTCGGACTGGTCGTTATCTCGCTAGGCGATCCGCTCGGTGATCCTTTTCTTCGGCCCCGTTATTCCCATTCCCACGGATTGGCAAGGTGCGAGCAACGGCCAAGTTCGTTCTAATCCAGTTCACGCGAAAACGAAGGAGAAGGAAAGGTATATAACGGAAGTACGGCGACGAGAACACCGCGTGGCTTGGGGTGTCACGGCTGACCTGCCACTTTAACGACGAGCTCTGCGTGAAGTCCCATTAGTCGTGCAGGCTGGCAAGGTGGATCGAACCCAGGGACAGGCCTCGACGCAAATATAGACGTCTTATAATCGTTCGACATTATCGGACGAGCCGTCGACGAGTTTGTCTATACGAAGGGGAGAGACAAGGTCGAGGGACCAAAAGAAATTGATTGAGAGCTAAAAAGATCTACCGGGGAAACAGCTTTCCGGAGATCAACGTGACACCGATGGGATCATGGCTAAACTTGTAGCAAACTTCGGCGAAATTGCTCTGACGTTGTAACAAAATTTTTTACGAGATATTCGGGATAATGAAATATGCTTACGATGAAAGGCAACTACTTTAAGAAAAATTGATTCCATGTATCCTATAATCGTGGGGATTACAAGGTTATCTAAATGTGATAACTTTTGTTACAAATTATAAGAGACTTCTTGTGTTAGGTTAAATGATAGGGTAATATTGCGCAATGTGTTAGGATTTCGGCGATTTTTATTTTGGACTTTCAGTGAAGTGATTACGAAAAGTTTTGTCATGTTTTGATGCAATAATATGTATGAAGGTAAAATTAATTCTGTCGATTACATTTTGTGATAAATCTTTCGAACCAGCAGATATTCTGATATTCTACGGACACTAAAATGCTGTATACAATTATATAATGGGTCAGCTATAAATAAATGTAACTTCCAGATTCACATGTGATCCACATGTACCCAGACAAAACATTTACAAAAAAACTAAAATCAAATTTATCTTCCTTTCTAAATCCGTACATATTTTCCGGCATAAATCAACGGGAAGAACGTTGGAAATCGCGATACATTTCTGTATAAAATTTACGCACAAATTGTACGACGGGTTATCAATATTATTCTGCAAGAGAGAGACGCGTTGATTTTCCCGGTGCAAAATAAACGTTTACGCAAGCACCGAAAAATCGGAGAAATATATCGGCGAAACGTTCGATAAAAATTCCGAAGGAAATGAAACGGTTTCTATTATTATAACTGTCTGAGAAAATGAAACTTGACTTCGGTCAGGCACAGCGTTTTTTTAATAGACTCACGATACCGAAATCATTCAATTTTTTCCTAAGAATATAATTTGTCTGGCTTAGTCGTTCATCCGTTTCCGACCGAAAGGATTACGAATCCATCGATTAGTGTTCCTATTAATGTTCCCAGCTTTCGAAATCGATTGCTACGTTTCACCAGTTAGCTTTATCACAATAGGATTACAGTGGAACTCCGTTTATCCACGCTCCATTTGTTCTAAAGAATCATCGTGCGATGGTTCAGTTCTTGTTATCCAGCTTGATATTATCAGTCAACGTTACAGTCACCATGAAAACGGTCATAATTTCATTGATACAACTCTGTCACTGTGAAATTGAGCTTCCAGAAGTTCGCCTTTAATCTTCGAACGCGGGAAAGGTCAATCGTCAAGATCAACGAGGATTAAAATCACACAAACTTTTAGAGAGATTTCTTGTGCAATTATTTGATTCTACAGTTCCTCTGCTTGTTCGGATTTCTTATTCAAATTGCAGCAAATTTATACGTCAAAGGAATTTATACAAAACGTTATTACAATTGTTTACAGTTTTCATGACAAATTTTTAACTCGTAAATATTTAGCTAAATAACAAAATTTCCACAGAAAAGTATATTTCCACTCTTTGATTACGGGCTTTGTATCGCAAGACCTGTTATTTCGTAAATACGCGAGGCCAACAATGGCAAAGCTCTAAACGAAGCAAAGAAATTTGCATTCGTACGACGTAAATCATTTGCGTTTTCAAAGTAACTCATTCATAAAGCAGGTAAAAGGGATGTACATAAGGGTCAAGAAGGCCGAAAGAGGATCTTTATATTTCTGACATTAGACTGAATTATTGGAGAAGGACGTGACGTGAATGGACCGTCCCATATCGTGAATATATTTTCAAGCGAAGAAAAGAAAAGCCACCCCCATTCCGGGCCATTTCACCAGATAAATCTTTCCCTACTATTCGCAGCAATGACGGTCGAAATTTTTCCCGTATCCGTCTGTATACCGTGCAAAAATGCCGCGACCAGAAAAACAAGATCGTTCAGTCCATTTAGCAAATGAGAAACCCTTCTTGAATAACGATAAAATTACGGCTCGATCGATTGGAGCTTCGAGCCGCTGATTTATGGCGAACAACAGAAACTTGAGACACAAAAACAGGCCAGATGGAGACATCAGTATATTCGGACATGGATCTTGTTTTAGCACGAGTGGATCTTGCAAGTTGCACATGACTCTGGACACTGGCGTTCGCATGATTCAACATAATTTATCGACGTGACAATTTTACCGGAGAAGAGAAGGATGTTTGAACATGCAAACTCGTAATTGAGAGTTAACACATCGTAGGCGAGGAAGTTACATTTAAGCATATTTATATTCGAGCATGACGATTTTGTTGCCGGTCGTAATATGTAAATTCAGCTATTGGAGTTTACGAGGAAATAAAGTTTACTCGACATCTCAACTGTTTGCTCGACGCCCTCAAGAAAAATCTTTCCGTTCCACGGAAAATATACGAACTCAAAGAAAGTCAAGCCTCTGTTCCATAGCATACGTATCGCATTTAAATGCAAATAAACATCCACGTTTAGGTATGACGTTTGGGAAAATATTTCTCGTTTAACACCTGCTGCTTTCGTCATCGTAGTGCTTTGAGAATAAGGGAGATCTCCAAATTTAAAATTTCTTCAACTTTACATTTATAAACTCATAAACCAACTTTCTATATCTCTGAAGTTGAAACCTTCATATTTCTAAATTTTCAAATTCTTATATTTCTGAATTTGTACTTTACCTCTAAAGTTCCTACCCTCGAAACTGACATTTCTAAATTTTTTAAATTTCACATTTCTAAATTCGTATACATATAACCAAATCTCTACAGTTCCAGTCATCAAACCCTAAAATTTCTAACTTTCTCAATTTTCAAACTCCCCAAATTCTCAAATACTGAAATTTCTACATTCAAACTTCCTACATTCTCAAATTTCCTAAATTTCTAAGTTGTCAAATATAATTCCCAGTCTCCGAATCTCCCAAATTATGAAACGAAGTCGAGGAATATGGAACACCCTATATAACGGTAGTTCGTAGGACAAGGGTCTATTTCGAAGGAAAAAGGGCCGAAGGTGATCGTTGAAAAGCGGACAAGGGTCCTTGCTCAAAACTCCCTTTGTCCTTACAGGTGCACACGACGTCAGGTTGCTGGCAGAAACCCAGAACAGGTTTTCACAAAACCCAGCCAGGTCTCCATTCCTTTTTATCTATCCCCTATCTCTCCCCGCCTTTTTCTCCCTTCCCCTTCTGGCTGTACCTTCTACTCGATATTCCCTCGACCATCGCGCGTTTCATCCTCGTTGTTTCGCTCTTTCTCTCTTATTTGCCATTTTTCGTCCCGATTGTGCGTCATCCAACGATCCTGCACCAGACCAACCAGTCCCGTCACTTTGACGAGCATTCAAATTAACCGGTCCCGAATCTCGCACACGTGGTCTACCACACGATTAAGGGGATAATTAATTTTACATTCGTTTACGAGGACCGTCGACGGTCGTTGGGGTGTAAATCGAATTGAATTCCGAGCTTCTCGGTAACGAAATGTCGATTCTACCTTTCGCGTACCTGCGATCGACGACTATTTTTATTCACTTATATGTCTGCCATTTGTTCATCAAAATTTAGCTATTTTAGTGAGTTGATAGTACTTAATTTTGATAAATATTTCGAAGTATATGTTCGTTTTGAAGTGAAGCTGTAAATGAAATGTGGCGGACATTTGTATATTTGTAGTTGTAACCCATTTGTAACCCATTATAATATTCAAAACATGCAAATTGTAACGAAATTAACTTGTAGAATTATTTTTACGAAGATATCAGACGATTGTGTCATAAACATTTGAACAGATAAAGCTAAATATAACCACGTAATTGGTACTAAAAATAATCTGAACAAGTTTTATCAAGCCGCAAATACTCTGCAGTTCTTGCACATAAAATAAGATATTATTTCCTACAAACACGACAATCTCCCATTAAATTTCCTGTTGCTTATCAAAAGAAGTAAAGCATGTCCACTAATATAAAATTAACCTTAATTAATTCGTCTCCCGTAAAACTGAACAACAAAATCAACAGAATTATTTGTAAAGCCGTGCAACTTTAAAGGTTCATTTACAATTCATGTATCGAGTAACGATCGAAAGGGAAAATTATTATCGGCGTGTCGAGAAACGACGACGTAGCAGGTTCGAAAGCAAGCCTCTCGAACAATGTTCTCCGCTCAATTCGAGTTAATCAGCCTCCCCCAGACGACTTAATTTCTCAAGGAAATATTCACGAGAGATTTCTCGAATGCTCGTTATTCGTAATATTCATCAAACTTAATAGCAACTATTCTCATCTCGGCGAACGGCATGCCGAATAAGAATCAACAATATCGCCCGGCATCAAAATTCCTCCAGAAAAATGTAATATCGCCCTCTCGACCGGCCACAGGGTTCAACGACTTCCTCTTTCCCTTCGGATAGTAATTCGTTCGAACAAACGTAGAAGGAGACGCAAGGAGACCGTCATCTCCTCGGAATATTTTAATTACAGCCTATTTCTACGATAACGATTTTTCCGTGGACGCTCGTCGATGTCGAGAGACGTTCTCTAACGATATTGTGGGAAAAAGAATCGTAGAGTGGCTCAGAATGTAGCCAGAGAAACGTAATTTGTCTAGACAGCAAACGATCGTAAAATGACCCGTGTACAGCGAAACATCGTGACAAAGAGAGCATTCGACGATACGCGCTGAAATCGTTCGATTTTACGACAATGTTAAACCCGATGCCTTAATCGCGGTCATAAAAATTACGATGCCTGCCAGCCGCTGATAAAACGGATCTCGGAAAATGTTAATTACCTGTTGGGTAATTCGCGGAATTTGACATTGCACGTTCCTTAATAACTTTTTATTATTTGTTAGGGTTGGTGCATATTTTCCAGTGTGGGCTTCGAAATTGAGAGTGTATAAGTATGATCTAAAAATATTTAGTTATTCCCAAATTTCCAAATTCTCGCATTAAAACTTGTTAATCAGTGTAACAGTGTCTCAAAACTGCTAATGAAGCTATATCGATATTTATGAAATGAAGTGAGTATCCTGTCCCTGTACAACGAACACCTTATATTCGACAAACCTCAAACAGTATTAACCGCAACAAACCACGCCATGAAAGCTTGAAAACTTTGAAAGGAACACTTTGTTCCTTGTACACGGTCCAGATGCACGTGATTAAATAACAGCCGGCTGTTATTTTAGTAAGTTAGTCCCTCAGTAGCCCATCCATCCAGAGATTCGTGGGTGGGCGTCAGTTTAATTCACGTCAAGTATTTAGCTAGTTAATCCTACGGGCAGTCTAGTGACGTCATCGAATCCTTCGACCACCGTTAGGCCCAGCTATATGAAACAAGATTAGGGTCCACTCGTGCTCTGCTTTCTTGCAATCAAATTGCATTCCATTCACTTTAGGTTCATTTCCAAAATGTGGGGACCATATTTGTGATATTTGCAAGCTTTTGTGAGGAGAAATCACAGATTGGAAATTTTGTGTCAAGGTTATAGAGGTTTGGGACTTCAAAGGTACAAAATTGTGAAGACGTAAAATTTGTTAATTCCAAAATTTTAAGTTGTAATATTTCAAAGTTTGTGTATCCCAAAATCCAGATGCTATAAATTCCATAAGGCTATAATTATGTACGTCCCAAATTTTCTATGTCCCCAGTTCTGTGCACTACAAATTCTCTACGTTTCAACCTTCCTACGTCCCAAGATCCTCACGTCCCAAATTTCCTAGGACCCCATCTCCTCACATCCCAAGATCCTAACATTCCAAATTTCCTACGACCCCACCTCCCTACGTCCCAAAATCCTCACATTCCAAATTCCCCAACGTCCCCAGTTTCCTACATCCCGAAATCCTCACATCCCAAATTCCTCACATCCCAAATTTGTCACCTCCCAAAAATCCCTAAGATTCCACAATTGTTACCTCCCGTAAGTTCCAAACTTCAACGCAAGTCCCAAAGTTAAAAAAGTTCCCGAGTTTTGAAGCGGTATGGAGATAATTGTACAGCGGCCAAACAGTCGCAACCGATTGCAACGCGGACGCAACGTTATCCGACCTGACTGACTTTCCATTCATTCGCTGGACACAGAGTCATCGTACTTTCTCGTTCGCCGGCCGTTGAATAAGTCCTTCTATGTATTATGCATAGAAGAGGTGCGACATCGCATTCAGCTTTCGTTTGGAAACTTAATAGTTCGAAACGCAAGAGGCTAAGTGGAGACGCGTGCTACCGTACAAAGCGACGCGACATTATATTGTTCGTTGACAATGATGCAACGTTCGCAAACGGATACCTTTGTGCTCGAAAAGGGACGCTGGTGAAAATGAAGATTGAACATTTCACCTACGTTTGTAACAATTTCATCAGTTATGAGGACTTCTGATACGACCAGAAATGTTTGTTGTGTACCTTGCACTTTCGTTGTTGTATTATTCTGATATAATCAAAGTTAGCTCTTAAAAGAGGTCGTTAAAATAATTATTAAATACTACTTGTACATTAACATGTTTCTTGCTGAAAAAGCTATGGTTAGGTTTAGGTTAGATTGTATGGTTGGTATGCAGAAATTTAATAATTTTAAATGACAATTATTTCTCTTGACGCATAACAATTGTTTAAAACTGTTGATGCATAATATTCTTTTAATCCGGCTCGATAATTAATTCGTTTACGTCCGTTGGTACAAATAATTTTTCTGCTTTAATAACGATGAAACGGAACGAAATGAATTTACAGAGCAACGGTGCTCATGTCTGTAAAGTACGAGATAAATATTGAATTTGATTCGTGAGCTACCAAATATTTCTCGTTAAACAACGGCACCAGTTACAAACGCAAATTTCCATAATGTAACCCTTGCTGGTATCAAAACTCGATGCAAATTCATACGAGCATTAAATGCGTCTGCTTTCGAATTACAAAATAAAAGATATTCGTATTCTCTTCGATTCATTTATTTTTTAATTCCACGCTGAAATGATCGGTGCAATGGTCAATGATGCATGAAATACAAAAAAAATCTACGCGTACGTTGTTTAAAAGGGTGTGTAAAATACACGACTGTTTCAAAGGGTTCGATAACTTTTTCGAAAATTGCTCGCAAAAAAATTTCAATGAAGTGCGTGGTGGAAAGGCGTCAAAAATTTGACAAATTTCAACCAGTAAATCCACTTAACGAGCGATATTTAAACACTCGAACGCACGTGGGAACGCAAGCGAGCGCAGTTAACAATCGTTCAAAATTTCCGAACGTCAACAATAACGATCGCTGCACGCGACCACAGAAATACCACTCAATACGGGCTGCCATTAATAACAACGCACAACGCGGACGGTATTCCAGGTTGCGCGGACGCGAAATTTCTCTATGGGTCAATGATTCCCCGCTGATAGTTATTCCAACGCGGGTCTGCGGTATCAAAGTCGTGGAACAAAAGGACAAAAAAAAAAAGAACCGAGAGAGAGAATTCAAACGAGCTGAAACGTGCGAACATTACACGGCAACTCGATCCAAGAATCTCCATGAGCGCGAGAAACCCTAGAAAGAGGAGGTCGTATCGAGATAAAACGTTTACTATCGTGAGACCTAACCCTTCGCGAACTTACCTAACGCTTTATTCCATATGTTACATGACACGCGTTTACGGTTTAACCTCTCTTCGGATTTCCGATTCTGCTGTTTGCTTCGTTTACGGTTTACGTACTGATGTGCTTTGTGACGCACGAAATAACGGTGCAGGAAGATATGTGCAATCCTTAATAATTGTGGATTACCATATGTAATTACTAATCAATCATAGACATGTGTCCAGTCTACATGATAACAATAGAAACATCACATGCAATTATATTCGATAAAATCATATCTTCACATTGTTGAATTGTGCTATCAATAACAAGCATCGATATAACAAGTAACAAAAAGATTGCAATTTTTAATTTTTGGTAAATTGTATACCAATTACACAGGTGTTAATACCTGATCTCTATATGTCACTCCCATTTTTTTTCTCATTCGATAAGATAGCTTATCAATTCGATCAGTCATTCGTACCGCGAGAACAACAGCAGGTGAAAATTACTTCTGTTCGGGGATTTTGAATGAACCCCCTCCCCCGTCTAGTTCTCGACGCTTGATTAATGTTTGGTACGCGCGAATTGAACATTCCTCTCGCGAGGCAACGTTTCGCCCCTCCGGCGAAATATCGAGCACGAATATCAGAAATCGTAATTAAAAACGTGTCTCCGTCAATCGGCCGACTCTCGTTAAGTGGTCCGCGCCTAATGACACGGAAATTATCGTCCTCGGTCTTTATTAAAATGGAAAAGGAAATTCCGCGTTCCAAGGTGCATCGATTTCTGTTCCTTTTCGTCGGGCCTCTTTAATTTAGCAATTAAGTACGACGTTTGATGTTGAAATATAAATGAACGAAGCTCCGTTCGAGCATTCGATGAATTATTCTCATTAATGCCGGTAATTAAGATCGACAGGGAGACTCGTTGCCAATGACGCTCCTCTCATTTCAATATAATGCACCAAGTTTGTGTAGTTTTCAAGGGAATCTAAACGGAATATACAATGTCTACAGAATCACGATCGCCCGTTTGGTTTCGTCGTTGTTCGTGCCAGTAATTTGCGAAACTTTCGAAGCATTAGAAAGTAAGCTAATTATTTCAAAGGGAGTACGATATTACGATTTGAAATTATAATACGATAATTATGGGAAGTAGCATTGTTTAATAATGTAACGAACATAATGCTGTTCAGGAAATTAATTATGCCGTGAAACCGAATCGGTTTAAAATTCTTTGAGATTGACTATTCTTCTACTTGAATGGGATATAAAATGCGATTAATCGCCATAATGTATATTTAATAATAAAAAGAGGCAACTGGAACGAGGCAACTTCTAATTGAGATAAAATGAGAGTGCAAGAATATCTTTCCATAAAATAAATTTTTTATCAAAGAACCATACGAGAATCGATTCCGTATAGTTACATTACGGAAAACGATCATTAAATTACATACCAGTGCACTTCGAGAAAATTACACGTTTTCTAATGACACCGTTTCAGACACACGTAACGCCGCCACCTTTGTAATCTCACAAAAATTCCGACACCTAAGTTTTACTATCTTATTAGGCGTTGCATCATCGACACCACCAACGCAAACAAACCTTCCATTTCAAATGCCACGTCGAGACCCGCCGTAAAAAAACAACAAACATTCGAACAAAATCCCTATCGACGTTGCGGTAACGATCCGTTTGAATTCGCAGCAGAAACGCGCGCTTCGCAAACAACTCAGGAGCGTACATAGCACTGGGGGTCTCTGGTCCAATGGACTGAGTTTATTCAAACCAAATGGACCTTAATGAAAATATGAAGAACCAAGGGAAATAAGGTACACAATCATCTGGTGCACAATGTGGAGGTTCTGTTAGAAATGGTAATAGTGGCTCGATGGAAAATAGAAGCTTTGTATATTTCTATTCTTTGGATTTGAGATACACAATGGTTACTCAAACCAAATAGACATTTGGTGAAAGTATCAAGAATACCGAGGGAATTAAATGAGGTATTTGGTGCACAGTATGGAGATATTGTTAGAAATTATAATTGTGGAGCGATGAAAAATTTAAGCTTTGTATATCTTAAGATTTTTAAATCTCAAAACGTTCTGGTATCCTAAAATTTTGATATTCTGAAGTCTTGACATGATAAAATCTTGACATTCTAAAGCCCTCACATCCTAAAATCCTCCATCCTTAAGTCTTGATATCCCAAAGACCTCACATCCTAAAATCCTGATACCCTAAAGTCCTCACATCCTAAAGTCCTGATACCCTTAAATCCTGATATCCTAAAGTTCTCACATCCTAAAGTCCTGATACCAAAAATCCCAAAAACTCTAAAATCCTAAAATCCCATCACGAACAACATTTATCGAATCATTTGAACACATGTTACAAGCAATAGCAATTTAAACAAAAAATGTACCGCTGTACCTTTTTTAAAAATGTAAAAAAAACAACAGCCTTTGACCCAGCCGATGCGAATCTCTGTTCTAGACGGTAAAACAAGCCACAAACGGCCGTTTCTATTTCATCAAGTGGGTGGTGATACTCCTCCAATTTCCGGGTTATTTCAGCAGAGAACACCGTTGAAACAAGCCCCGTGTGCTTTATGTTTGTTTTTCATTTCCTACCGAAAAAATCGCTAATTATCGAGCACGGAAACGCAAAGCGAGCGTACCAAGTATTTTTCTCCTCGTTCGTTCGCTACTCCTACCTCATACGGTACTCTTCGTCCGTTTCTGTCTTTCCACCGGAAAAAACAGCTCCTTTTTTACGACGACGTTGAACATATTAGTCAAAAAAAAAAGGAGTCCGTTACGACTCGTTAAACGGCGCCACTGCAGTTCCTCGGTTTCCGACGAGTATTTTATCCCTGGCCCACGTAATAACCATAATCAAGGGTTTCTCGCGACTATCCGCGCTTCTGTGGTACCGTTCGCCCCTTCACTTTTATTGTTACCACTTTATTTGATCGCTAGTTTTTCCTTTGGTGCCCCTGGCGTGACGTAATCGCCACGAAAAATTTCAGACCGCCCTGTTTTGGTTCTGCTAGTTAAACGGGGAACAATGGTGTAATTAGGCGGGCTCTTAGGGGAGATCATCCCCTTAATTTCCAAATCCCTAATTTCCCAAATTCATAAATCTCCTAATACTTAAATACGGAAATTTTTATACCTCTAAAATCTTAAATTCCCAAATCTCCAAAACCTGATTCCTGAATCCTCAAAGTACATACCCCAATTTCTAAATCTCCAAATCTCTAAAACCCCAAATTCCTAAATCCTTAAGTTACATCCCCAAATTCCTAAATTCCCAAATTTCTACATTCCCAAATTCCTAAACCCCCAAAATCCTAAATCCCCAAATTTCTACATCCCTAACTTCCTAAACTTCTAAATTTTTAAATCCCCAACTTCCTAAATTCCCAAATCTCTAAAACCCCAAATTCCTACATCCTCGGATTCCTAAACCCCCAAATTCCTAAATCCCCAAATCCCCAAATCCCCAAGCTCCATATTTCCAACTTTCCACCTTCCCAAACTTCCACTTGCTCGTACCAGAAATGAATCGCTGTGGCTATCGGCAAAACTAAGATATCTATCCCACGCCAGTCAAAAATCCCAGTTACGTGAACGGTCCCCGGGGTTTTATCGCAGCACGCAAGTTGCGTTTTACAAGGGAGCTGCAATCGGGAGTTGAAGCTCGGAAAAAAGGGTCTAAAAAGGTGTAACGGTTGCTTCGTTATATTTATGCGACACGATAATGGTAAGCCAGAGAATGGAACTTTAATGGCTCCGGAATCCACGGGTCCATAGGAACGGGTCATCGCGTAACAATGCAACGAAAAGAAAAAAAAAAAAGGTGGATCGATGACCCTTCGCGTGTGGGTTCATGCACTGTGTGACGAGGCTCCGTTGGAGAAAAATAAAAATGCCAGGAGGAACCCGGGGCACGCGTTTCTGCGTCGCAATTTACAACGCTGAAACGAGGAAAAAAGGTCAGCCACGGGGCTTTTTATTCTCTTGAGAAATATTGGCGGGCATCTGTATGGGTTTCGTTAATTCAAGCTTGATTGCAACGGACACAATTCACGAATTTATGAATTCTCTTGAAACGGAGTCGGGATTTAGCTTCGATTCCATCATGATTGAAACTGGCAAATGAAGCCTGGGTATAGGTAGGCTCATAATAAAGGGAATGTTCAATTAATTCGAGATGGTATTAGGGTGATGTTAATATTAGCAATTTTTTTTCCTGAAGAACGTAAGCTAGTTTTTTAAATTACTGAATAAAATACGGAACACTATTTTCTTATTAAATTATGTTATACTTATTGCTGTAAAATCCTGTGGGTGTCATAACACTTTAATAAAAATCATACGGGTCTGACCACATATGTGTACACTATTTTCCCCATGAGTAAAATATGTTCCAATATTTTTAATTTGGCTTAATACTCTTAAATTTAACTTCATAATTGTTACGGTTCGTTAAAAGTGCAGCCAGAGTGACACATTTTTCTCCGCTAGAGTATGTCTACGTCCTACGTCACAAGCAGTACGTGGAAGTAGTTCATACGTCACAACCACGACTTAATAAAATTTCCTACATTACAGCAAGTACTGATATTTTTTAAGGATCTCAGAAAAATTAAGAATTTTCAAAACTCATAATTCTCAGACTTTGTTCACAACAGCATAACTATTCGACAAGTCTACTAACTTTAGGTAAATTTAATCAAATTCGTCTGTCAATAGGTTATCTCATCTAAAATTTGCCTTCGTCTCTTACGTCCTGACAATCGCCGAGAATCTCTATTCAGGGTCTCAAACGTTCTCCATTGTCGTTGCGACACTTTCTCCCGGAGATCGGCTTTGTGCCACGGTAAGACTCCAAAAAAAGAGTACCGATATTCCGGGTATAGGCGTAAGTCATAGCCAGAGCCGAACAATGACAAATAAATTTCAGGGGAAAGAAAGGCTAACGCCTTTCTCGGAGGTTAGGAGTATGTACGCGCCATAACCGAGTGCTCCGAAAGTGAAACGGGGTCTACTGAAACGGTACCGCGTGTCCCGTCTCTCTCGCGATGGCCATTTATAAATTACAACCGGTGAGCGAGCAGAGGCACGCTCATAGGGACAACGAGACAAAAAGAGGAAAAAGGACGGGTCCCGTCGAGACTCCACGAAACCGGACTGAAACGACCCAGCGCCGGCGGAATATACGGGCAGAGAGGGCGATTGCCCGGGGCGCCACTTCCACGGACCGCTATAAAAATATCTTAGTATTTCTCTTATTATGCAAATAAAGAAATTCGGACCTCGCCGCACGCGATTCAAACGAAACTTCAGTTGGCGGCATACCTTCTGTTTTCCCGCCAAAAGCTACCTGCCTTCCCACTGTACCTTTGCAAATTGACTTGCAAACAGCCTTAAGTACAGTACTCTCGACATAATACCGACGATTCATTTTCTAATGTAGAGTCTTGAAAATTTGAGAAGTTTGAACAGTTGGAAATTTGGATCTATGAGAGCTTGGGGACTTAGTATAACAAATAGTATAACAAATTGAAGGCTGAAATTTGACAATTTCAAACCTGGACCAAAATACAAAAATTAAAAAATTTCAGATTAGTTTACGGAAGTTACCAAAAAATTTCAACTGGAGCTGCGAAAAGTGGCCCCGTATCATATTTCGTGTATAATCAATTCGTCCCTGAAGCGAAGAAACACGAAGACAGGCAACGTTGAAGAGTACGAAGGAGTTGACGTAGCTGAGGATCATAAATGGACGATCGAAAACGAAAGGGAGTACGAAGTTGCACGTCCAGTCTTTCTACCGACGGCAATTTGCACCGGCCATACGGACAGGTATATTTGATTGTGCACCGAGGCCGTCGCTGCAATTTCATGGAATACTCTCGAAGAACACAAAGGCAACGCAACAGAGCCTGACTTTCAGGTTACGTTTCCCTGATTCCCTTGGGAGCGACCAGGGGGCCTCCCAGCGGTCCCTTGGAGGTCAGGTTATTGTTAGCGGAAAGCCGAGTCCCGTGCAAGGTGCACCTACTTAGGCGCCTCACGTACAGGTGCAACACGATCGTTTGTTCAGGTGTCGGAGACTTTGCTTAGGCCCGCATTTAACCAACGGTCTACCTTCTTCAACAGGGCCGGTCCAACCTCTCAGGTACCAGAATTGCCCACTATTTCAATCTAACGAAGACTGATAAATGAAGAATGAATTCCTTATCTTGGAAAAATTACTTATTCACGCAGCTAAGCTATTCAGAACTCTAGCTACCTAAAAATAACACGCGATACCAAATTTTTAGTCCCAATAAAAATATCATCGAATGAAAAATTTATTCCCTATTTCAATTTGTAAAATATTATTTTTAATTGCGGTGAACTACGAATACTCCAGACATATTCCAGTAGGGATACAGCCTACATTAGGTTAGGTTAGTAAGGTCAGGTCAAGTTAGGCGTGGTTACTACAATAGGTTATACTGGTTAGGTTAGGGTTAAATACATTGGAATCTATTTATTCTTGTTCAAACTCCAAATATAATCTAATCTGATTTCAAGAAAAAATAGTTGTACGATAAAATTCCACGTTACATTCTACACATATCGATCAATACTTAACGGAACCTCGATGATACATCGAATTATCAATAGCATTGCGATATTATCAATATTTCTAGATACATTAGTAACTGCAATTCTAAATTTAAACTTAAAGCATGCCAACTTTCAGACGTAGCAAATACGTTTCTTTTGTTCCTGAACAATTTTAATCCCACCCTACAAATGCTTCTGTGGGTTTTGATCAAGAACATCGATTATCGAGATTGCAAATAGGAATACTGGGTTCAATCAGTTCAGGAAGCCTGCTAATTAATATCTACTTTCCTATCATTTAGATGTATCGTATATGATGCACTGAAGCAGTACTAAAAAAGATATTATCTACTGCTAACGAGAAATGAGACGCAGGAAATGTACATTCATATATTTTGAAAAAAGTGATTCGTTGAAAGGTTTGCGGTTATTAGCGCGTCATTGAATCTGACTTTTCCTCTTTACCGTACGGACTCACACACATCGAACAGTGACTCATGATCGATAGATTACGTTCCGATACTATCTCTTTCATTTATGATATCGCGCGTCGCATTTTGACGTCGGTGGCACCTATGTGGTTAATGAACCACGCGCATCTGTGGCCACTTGTAACACAGGTGCATGTCGAAAACGTTATTCACTCGCGTAGCAGTCACGCAACGACAAAAAGCACGCCTATTGGAGTCGCACAAAGGCGTCACACGGAGCTCGGTCGGGTTCCGGTGACCGCGACGCCGAACGAACGTTTGAATTCGTACGAGGTTGCCGCGCTCCGCCAACGCGGCAAAGAATAACCGGTCAAGTTCAGTAACGGAGAAAAATCCGTGCCCGATCGAAATGAAATTCCAGCGTTCGTGCATTTCGCTCGAATTCCACGGTGCTGCGCGTTGGTTAACCACCTGCTGAGCGATCGCGTGCCAGCCAGAATACCGCGGTAACTTTGGTCTCGGGGAAAGCGCAAAAACTTTGTGGGAACGTGCACGTGTCTGTTCGGTAGCTCGCGTTTCGCACACGGGTTTTGTAATAGATCGTCGAACACTCACCCATTAACGGCAATAATGCAAGAACAGCGAGCGTGGCAGAGGCCCGACGATGCTCGCGCGCTGCCATCGTTGACAGTGAATTCCTCTTCTCGCACTGGACGAAGTTCTTTACGGTAAAATCGTCCGGTTTTTACTTTTCCACAAAATCCCAGTCACACTGACCACTGGACACACGGAGCGATCGTTCGATGTATACCGATCAAACTAAACGTTACAAGACATCGGGTCTATGAACGACTATCCCCGCACGTCGTATCGTCACGCTAGCCGATTTCAGACTGTGGCGGGGAGCAGCTCGTACGCGCTCGGCTCGGCCTTCGGTCGCGTTCGGCCGTCTTCGGCTACCACCGGTACGCTACTCGACACGCAGGTACGAACGAGGTAGCGAGTGGGAAAGCCACGATCTCGCGGAGAACCGCGAAATCAACCGATTCTTCCTCTCGTCCGTTACGTTTCTTCTTTTTTTCCTTCGTTTCTTCCCTTTTCCTCTGTTTTACGCGCATCCTTGCATTTTTATACACCTCCACGGGAATGCGACGGCCTTGCCAGCAGTTATTCCTTTTTCCACGTTGAATATTCAACGCCGGATGTTTCCGACCATTTTTTCGAGACATTAGGAGATGTCTGTTGCATTTCGGGACGTGTTATATGGCGGCAATATTTAATTTTGCGCCGATTATCTTGGTCGACATTTTATCATTCGTTGAACAAATTCTCATGCCGATTTTATGATTCTTTTTAATATATTTGCGAAAAATAACTTGAATCGGTATATTGACTTTTTAATTCGATCATAATTTACGTCATTACAATATTAATGGATGTTAAAATTACATAAAAATAATTATTATACTGTTAAAAGTGTACCATCCTCCATAATATTTTTCTTAGAGACGCGTATACTAAAGTCGTCAAACTCGATTTTCTCGAAAACAAAGCTTCGTGTAAACCAATTTCTATTCTCAAGAGAAATCAGCTCCGAACCGTTGGTGCAATTTTGGAAACACCTTTAACATTGTTCCGCAAGTATCCGCTACGGATATAATTGCTTTAAAAAACTACTTCGATAACCAAATATATCCAGCTACTCCATTGCATAATGCCAGAATTTCGCCAACTCGGGTGGCCTGTTATTCAATCAACGTTAATTCTATTCGTAGCATCGTTATCGCGAAATCGCGTTACTCGCGACGCTGTAACGCTGTTAATTTTACAATGCAGCGAACTCTTTCCGACGACCAAAACAAGCGACTAGGTGTTAGCGAGAGGTGCAGCCGAGGCTCGTGGAAAACACGTTTAATCAAATTCGTGTCGCGCATTATCAAGCAAACAGAAGAACGCGAGATAAGAGATTTACATTTCCAACGGAATCGGCCCGCGAGACTCGGGGAAAACGTGATACGAGACCGCCTCTCGTCCTCTTCAATGACAATTAACGTTCTTATCGCGTCGTAACCAAAGAATTAATAATTTAAACGATCTCCTTGGGCGCGAACGCGTCGGTTTTCACTACTTTATCACGCACGTACGACACCGTCGTTTTCCCCCTTGAAGAGTCTCACGAATGCACTTCAGGGTACTCGACATTGGAGCGGTTCACTTTCAGCAGGCGACGACTATTCTTGAGAGTCGCCATAGTTTATTATGTACCTTTTTGTCACTTCATCTATTACCTATTTCAACGCCATCACAAAAACCTGTGTGGTCTTCTGATCACCACTATTGTGACCTACACAGCTGTAAAGTACCAAATGGCTTAGTCTATTTTTGTGTTAGTAAGTGTTTACAAAAATCTTTTATTCTATCTCAGCGGTTCTCAAGTGGTAAGAGGGTGTTTGCACCCTCCTCGTATACAGAAATTAATTTTTGTCAAGCAAGCATTAACATTATTTTAAATTAAATCATTCTGTTTATTATCTATTAATATTTATTAATCTATTATTTTGTATAATTGTCCTAGTAGACACAAAATAAAAATACGTAATAGTTATGTAGTTATACATAATCTTTTTAACTGGTGATAACATTTGGATTCTGATGGTACTAATGTACATGAAGATTGAGATTCACTCGTCTGAAACATTCGTTTGAAACTATTACTCCAACGTGCTCGCAATTTTTCAAGTCGAGTTTGAAGAGAATTTCCGAACTTCCATTTTAAAGTCAGTTCAAAACTTTGCTGCTAATCTGCGTCCAAATTAACTTGGAAAAATGATCACGGTTATGAAAAGGATATAAAGTAAAATTCTGATAGTATAATATTCCGGTAAAGTTTCATTAACTTTATACTCTAGGAGTAGTACGTCGCCTATGCAACTACATTAAGTACTCTCAGCTTACTCATCGTAATTATGACTGTATATACCAACTGTACCGACTGTGGTAATAATACTCCGGAAAGCTCAACTGTGTTTGACATTTTATTACTGAGAAGTTACTTTCGTCATCGACTTTACCGTCGACCTTCGGGGACCCCTCCTTTTTTTAATAATTATTTTAGTGCTGTTTTATGATTCGTGCATTGTAGCAGCTACAACTTCTCACACGATCTTTCCTCTGGGAATTTTATTTGAAAAATTGACGGAAACATAATTTTCTTTAAAAATCCTTAAACGCACGACGCAGGCAGCGGAGGATTTAACCCTGGAAATGGCGGTGGCGTCCGTAACTTTACTTAACTTTTCTAAGTAGATACAGCGGTCGACGTGAAAGTAGGATTTAGCTGCGGGAAAATTAACAACTTGTATAAAAAAAACCTGGCGTCCCAGGGTTAGATAGCGCTGGTATAAAACGTTGAACAAATGCTAAAGTAAATTGTAACACACCGTTAACGTATTCTACTGCTATACACAAATATTCACACGTGACCTACTTCTTTACAATGTTTACAATTAACGTTCTTTACAATTATCGCGTTATTTACCGCTCGCAAAAAACCAGTGTCATTTCAGAAGATAACAGAGAAAAGCAACCATTACATACAATCTTCCCTTAATTATAGCACACGAAACTGTTATCTGGTCTCAGTTGCAAATAAATCAATAATGATTAAGATCGACTAAGGTTACCTAATTAAAGGTAAGGTTAACTGATTAGTTCCTAATTAACGATCGATATCGGAAGGCCAATATGTATCAGATTTCCTGCAAGTTAAGTGTTAATACTCGGTCTTCGAGGGTGAACACACACATAATTCACAGACGAAAGGGTTAATGGCGCAGATGTGCGTTCGGAAACCGTGCAAATATAGCTGTCACGGATAGTTCCGGCTTAATGAAACCCGCGATAATGCTACGTGTATGTACATGCAACCGTTGCACCTGACGAAGCAGCGCTATTCTACGTGCGAAAATCCAACGCTTGCACCCGGGATTTTCCTAGACTAAAAAATAGAACCGATCTCGTCCGAGACAAGCTTGGCAAATATAACCGACGATGCCATTTTTTACGCTTTTCTCATAATCTTTCAAGTATTAACAGAAGGGAAAACTTTGTTTATAAATTTCTAAATTTCTAAATTCTCAATTTTTCAAGTATCAGGTTCCCCAACTTAAATTTCCAAATACTCAAATTCCCAATTCTACATCTGTAATTGTTGCATTCCAAATTTGTACACACCCTAAATTTTACAATTTCCAAATGTCGAAGCTGTCACTCATTCCACCCCCATATTTCCCCAGCGAGGATCGAAACGAAAGTATCGTACGCGTTAAAAACGAGGTTTGGAAACGTCAGTGGTCTCCGACGAGTGGTTCTCTTTTATTTAGAAAAACACAGGCCCGTGAGCCACCCCGGGCCGCCAAAAGACCGCTGTTCAAATAAACGGAGCGACCCCTTGGTGGTTTTACCTCTTCGCGTCTTTCGACGGTTCCGGTTGTGCTACACCGTTGACCCGTTGCCACGAGAAAGAAACTCGAACCCACTACAGTGTCGTTTGTCATTGGCCTGTTTACAGCTCGAATGAATTACATTGGGCGCAAGAATTTTCTCGCGTCTAGGATGAATTTGTTTTCGTTGCGCGGAGCAATGGGGCTCGTCAATCACGAACGTCAAACAGATTCAGCCTAGTAAACACACACAGAGAGAGGGATGATCGTCTCGTTAATTAAGCTTCACTGACGAGACGTTCCGTCGTGAAAGAAACCGCGTGAAAGGTCGCTCGGGATGTTAATCTTTCCCTTCGGGTATTCATCTCGAGTCCGCGAACTTTCCCGGCCAGCTTGTCCCTTGACACGCTTGAAAAGGAACGTGCACGACCCCACGGCTTTTCTCGCTCTTCGAGACCGAGGCAAACACCGAAAGTGGATCTCGGTTTGCCAAAGTGTCGGACGTTCTTCATCGAGGTATCAGCGAGTTTCCGCCGGAGAGATAGAGGATCTGCTGGCGAGAAAACATCGAGATTCGTGTCCCCGACGGGGACGTTACCCGGGCAAGAAGAATATTCCGGATCATCTTATTCTTTTCTTCGTTTCCTTCTTTTTCCTCGTTTCATTTCCCATCGTACGACGGCCACGATTAATAATCGTTCTTGTCTGCAAATTCGTCGATTTACGAAGATGCCGGCCAAGTGGTAGAAAACGAAGAAATCGAGCTGAGAGAAAAAGGAAATAAAAGAGCTCGAAGGCGGAAAGCTGAATGATGCTCGTGATGCTTGTTTCGTCTCTCGACGAGGGCGGCCGTTATTAAACACTTAAATCTTCTCGATGGATAAGACGAAAGGGAGAGGAAGAAACGACGAGAACAGCTAGCGGGATATAAACAGAAATGAAGAACGGAGAAGCTTGCGAGGGGTAAGTCAATTTATGGGAGGGCAAACGATGCGCTGTTTCAGTGATCGACGGATAAACCGTTCGTCAAATGGTGGCCATTCATGTGCACTGAAGAGGTATTTATTTTAAATTTTCAAATGTCTCAGACATTTAGGTGTTTCAAAATTTGGGGATGCAGACATTTTGTAGTTTGTGAACATGGAGATGTACAATGAACTAATTCGAGAATATGGAAAATTGCAAATGTTAACAAAAAAATTTCATGATTTCAAGGTTTTGAAATTGTAAAATTCCAAGACTAGGAAGTTGGATTATGTTTACGTCCAAAAATGTTTGTGCACCCTTGTTAACACAGCCAGTTTTGTATCTCGAGAAAGAGGTCACAGTATAGAGAACGCGGGAAAACGAAAAATTTGCTTCCTAACATGAACACGAAATGGCGGATGAAACTTCTCCAATATTCGCACCGAGAACGAACGGAAACAACGAGAAGTAAAAAGCAGCTGGAGGAAAACAGATGGCGACGGGAACGAGATAAATCATTTCCAAGATCAATCTTGAACGAACAGTTGGCGGGAATACGTCTCGTGCAGCCGAGAAGCCTCTGTTTTCGAGGCTACCGCGAAACTCTTGACTGGAATTCCACGAAACATTCGAAACGGTCTTGAGTCAAGTGAGCCCGGCCGTTTGTGGAACGATTTAATTAAAGCTCGATACACGAACGCTTCGAGCATTCGCCCTGATACGAGTTAATTCGCCAAACGAAGCAACAAAAAATTCCTGCACAACCTTGTTACGGTGCGAGGTTCGCACAAACACGCATATGGACAGTAATGGGAAAGTGAGACTCTTGACCTACAATTTTTCTTGCACTCAAGAGACAATTACTATAAGGTTTTCAAATAGTATAACAATTTTCTAATTTCTCAATTTTATGGAATAAAATATGGAAAGAAAACGTAATGTATTAATTTAAATAAATGTAAACTGAATGCGTTTAATTCCCCATGACACTTTGGATCGCAGTTAAACGAATGTTTATTCCCGACGATTAAAAATGACGGCGGAAAGGAAACGCGGGTAAACGAAGATGGAGGAATACAATGGAATGATCGTTCGGACGTTGAAGGTTTAATTAAGACACGACAGAAAATATTCGCGACAACAAAGTGTTTTATATCGGACAAAGCAATTTGTGAGATTAAAAAATTCTTTCATTATCACGACAGTCTACCGTTCCTCCTCTGTTTTTCTTTATTTAAGGATATAATTATCGGACAGTCTGTTTTGTAGCAACGATGAAGTTACAAGCACTTAAAAATATACCGTCGTAGACTGCGAGTAGAAAATAAGAAACAGGGAAATCAATTTTTCAGTAAATTTTATGTTCATGTATAATAAACATTTTTAACTTTACTAATTATTTGTAATTTTACGTGTATGTATAATAATTGTAATTTTATGCATATGTATAATAATTTTGCAAACTACATGAGGTTGTGTCTATTTTGTTTTCAGAATGTATACAATTCTGTTTATGAAGCTGTCTCCGCATAAGATTTAACGAAGTACATAGAGTATAATGCTCCTCTTGCTTTTGCCATTTCCGACCTCTGCTGTTGTCGCTGTCCAAGATTGACACACAACGCATGCAGCTGTAAGGAGATTCTTCAGATAAACAGTGAAGAAACTAGAAATAAGATTTAATTATTTGATAAAGTTATAAAACTTTACTGTATACTTTGACAACATGCAGATCCAGCTTCTCAACGTACACTCTGCATGAAAGAATAATTTATATTTCCTGACTTTTACAAATAATTGTGGAATGAAAATAGAGGCTGTAAATCTATAATGACAATAATCTTAGCTTTACACAAAATATACAAAAAGTAAATTCCTTTATAAACACAAAGCTATGTTTTACTGAATTGAAGATGATTCTTGACCTTCTGACAAAGTCGCAAGCTACAACCTCAAAAACTAGTAATCAATAATACGATAAATTAAGAAACTACAGGCCATATATTTCTCAACCAAACAAATGGCTAATTACCCCCAAAAAAATCGCGGTATTAAATCAAACGAACGCCACCAGTCCGCTCGATAGACCTTCATCTGGAACTCCAGAAACTGGCCGGGTTCATTCGATTGATCTTAGCCCATCAAAGGATCGAGTACATCCGATTAAGCTCGGTCCTCCCAAGGGAAAGCCGACACCTAAATAAAGTAAAAAATGTGGGAAAAATGTGAAGACTGTGCAAAAGGAGAGGTCACACGGAGCTAGAAAATGAATGATGAACTCGTTGTTCGTCTGTCCTCCGACTCCGTGTCCCTGCAAGCGTATTGGAGCAGGTCTGCCGGCGCCTGGAAGGCAGGCAGCCAGGCGGGCGCCACCGTTCAAAAGGGTTTCGCATAGCTGGAACAAGGACGACGCCGGTCGTCGCCGATGATACGAGAGAAAGAGTCGATCGAACGATGGAGAAAGCAAGAAAAAGGGGACAGACGGGGTAGAAACGGAGACAACGCAGGCGCATCCGCGCCGGGGAGAAAAACCGAGTTTACGCATCTTGAAAATCATGCGGGACCAATAATTTTGTACATTTATTATCTGCAACATTTTTTATGACTCCCCGAATGTATTAACTTCTACGATTGTACTCGCTTCATAGAAAATATACGCCCTTGAGTGCTAAAATCTTGAATGGGGATAAGGGGATGTTCGTTTGAATTTAATTTTATGGACTGATTCAGAGATTTGCTAGATGTAGGTCAGCTTTCAGACCAGATTTCGGGTGTTCAATATTAAAATATAGTCTTGGAGTCTAATGGAACGTTATTACTTATGCATCATCTCCTTCCTTTTAAGATATATTAGATGTAAGTGGGTCATGATTACCGTCTTTGCGAATGGGTCTTCGGGACGGTGAAACTTTTGGGGTTGTAGCAGTTCTAACAGTTTGAATTTTTTGGAATTTTAAATCACTGAAATTTTGTGACCTTGAAATTTTTTAATTTTGGAACTAGTCTTGCAAGGTTGAAATTTTAAGGCTTTGAAATATTCATAACTTTGAGATTTTAATATTTTTCAACCACAAGACTTTATCTTAAGAAATGATGTTAAGTTAAATTAAGGGCGACTTACTATCTTTGGAAGTGGATCGGAGTTCGCATAAATTTTGAAGCCATCACTCTGTATTGTCTGCAGTATCTACTTTTACACTATTCCTCAAATATTTCTGTCGAGTGTATGAAAAGTCGTTTCAAAATTCATGCGTCTAGCTTCACCTGAGTTGTTGTTCGATACGGTTTTAGATCGATCTGATTCTGCCTGATGTTTAATAAAATAGGAAAATCGTATATACCCCATGTACGCTTATTTTTACAACACAGTTCTAGTTTCAAAAATATCGTTTCGAAATGCTGTTGCCTTTTATTTAGGGTGTCTACTCAAATCGGTACATCTATTTCAATTGCACGGTAATCAAAATATGTCATATGATCGAATACCACTAATGTCACATAATCAACACTTCAAGTATAATATAAAACGTGGAAAAAAGGATACAACTCGTATGAACAAATATTTATACCCATAATTCACCTGCTCACTTGGATGCAACATGTATTGCCGATGCTGACAACAAAAGCGAAAAATAGATAATATTATCCAGTAATTTAAAAATATCTGACAGCAATGTATTTTGGGATTAATGGTTCATGTGGGTTTAACCAATTTATAATTTAGTATCATATTTCACGTTCCGTCATCAGCGAAATGGTATTAATCATCTTTAGGTGCAGTTGGAACGTTTGATGCAGTTTCGGGGATGGAAGTGTGTAATAGTGTATTCGACCGGGTTTTCTGTGAATTATGGGGATAATAATGTTGAGCTCATTGCACCATGATTAATGGTATAGGGTATGTAAATCGCGGTGCGAAGAAAAGAGGACATGAAAGAAGGCCGTGTCAATATATTAATATCGTAGGATAAATGTACTCGAAATTGCTGATGCAATGTATACTTTAAAAATTGCATTATAACTTCGGTTGTAAATCTTTGAAACTTTCAAGCTTAGAAATTAAGAAATTTTTTAATCTTTCAATTTTCAAATATAAAATTTCCAAATTTTTAGCAATTAACATTACATCAATCGTGTACTGTTTTTAATTACTATCAAATATATAAAACATGTAAAATCAAATTTAAAATATATTTTTCTAACTTTAGTCCTTCGAAATCAAAATGAAAAATCTACTGTCTAAATTGATGTATTCGTCAAATTTAATAGTGGAATAAAATAAAAGCTGATACATCGGATGAGGTGATAAATAAAATCAATGTAATCAATTTCCAATAAAGAATCGATTCAGTAAATCGTGCTGCAATCAATCAAACGCGACCCACTGAAGGGACAGGGTGGATCATGGGGTGACTACCCTACCAGTTGCTCAAAGTGTGCCAAAAAGGCTCGTATTTCGTCGATGGCGTGATATGAAGATATTAAATTATGAAATATTCAATCTCTGAAGTATTCATTCATAAACAATTATTCCAAAATCAAATAAAGAAAATGTAGGAGTTCGTAAACGCACACGTATCTCGATGTAACAATTTTCTTTCCACAGTATAAATCTGAACGATCAGGTATAAAAATGAATGTGTATTAACAAACAATAGAACGTTGTACGGGGAACAAATTGATTGTTTGCGGTACAAAAGTAAACGTCGATGAAGAAGGGGTGTGGAGGGAACAGATTGAAGAGGCGAACAGGATAAAGAGAACAGAGAAAAGAAAGGTACGAGGGCGGAATATAGTTAAGAGAAAGAGTAATTAGGAAGAAGTGCGATTGTGAACGAGTGAGTGATTTAAGAGAATGAAATACGGATTCTTAATTACTCTAGCATTGTATACGACAATTTACGAATCACCTCGCGTTTACAGGAAGCACTCGCATAATGTAGCGCGAATAATGACAATGAAATATAAAGCAAATGATAAAATGTAATTTTGTCTGAACGGTCTGCAATTGTCTTTCAAAAGGCGTACGCCGCTAGCAAATGGCTTGTTTCTACATTATTTTCTTTTCTATTGCAACTTTAATCAAAGTTTTCTGTGATCTTTCTGTAAAATTCAGTTAATTTTTGAAACATTCATGAAATTGTTTTAACTATAGATGTGCGTTGCAGTTATTCTCGTAAACAGCACAAATCCTAAACCACCCCTGTTCAATAACGTTGCGTCACTTCCTTCTTATCCACCCCGTCCTCGATTGCTCTTCAGTTCACGCTCCATTCTTCGTTGCTCTTCCACCCCCGGTCTCGAGCACGCTCTTCTACTCGCTTCGATGTCCAGCGCGTCTCATTTTCCCAGACGATTCCGCGACGCGACGGGTCGCGAAAATTTCATCGAAACATCGCGTCGAGGCGGGCAGACGCGATCGATGAGCGAACGTGGGCGGAATACGGCGGATACTTGAAAAAGCAAAGCGTCTTCATTGCAGCCAGGCTTGGCATACCGAAATAATACGCGAAACGAATCGATAGGTCCGCGGCTGGAAATCGTTCGGGGGTGGTTCTCGTCGCGATCGCAAGCTTCTCGAGCAGATTTACTGCTCTGACCGAGATTGAAGTGTCGGTTATATTCGGACACATACTTCCGAGGATGCGTGTAGAAGCCTTCTATCCCTTGTGCTCGGTTTTAGGGATGAAGTACAGAAACTTGAAAACGGTACTTGAAACTTGCGAATTCTTGAAGTTACAAATTCTCAAATTTCCTCAATTCCCAAATGCCTCACATGTTCAAACTTGTAAATCCAAAAGTTTGGGAACTTGGTTCTCAAGCTCCCAAATGCCCAATCTTCGAACTCCAAAATTTCAAGCTTCAAGAATTTTAATTTTGTAATTAAAAATTTTACCTAGATTTCAAAGATTTTAACATTCTTCGATCCTATTTGAAGTCTATAGATAAATCTTGCAAGATTCAATCCTCAGTTTCAAAGCTAACTTAAATTTAAGCTTCCTCAGTGATCATAGAATCGTGCGTGAAAAATAAATCGTAAACACGAAGGTTCGTGCATTCGCATCGTTTGAAGCATCGTACTTATACCAACCAAGTCAGAATCAGCAGACGATTCGTCAATCAGTAAGTTACGAGCGACGTGTCGAGTTCGCAAGGTCTCCCCTGTGGCTTATCAGCGTAGGAAACGTAGGAGAAATAAATCTCCTCCTACCCCGTTCCTCCTCAAGCCAAACTTCTAACTTCCGGTCGTCTCGAAGTGTTTATACGTACCTTCGAGAATGCAGAGAAACGACGGAGCAAAGAAAAACGTAGCGAATGCTGAGGACGGGGCGGGGAGGTGAACGGAGTGAAAGAAGAGTGTACCACGCCACAGACAATGGAGCCCTTTTACGGTAAAAAGCAGTTACTGTCTGCGTTTGAAACTTTTCCCCCTTTAGAAAAATATCACCTTCCTGCAGACCAAATAAATGTATCCGCATCCGCGTACACTGGCGGCCACTGTAGGCTTTTCTGGGGAAAATGGTGACGCTAGTCTTTCTCCTATTTAGTTCTTGGATTATTTTTACATTTGCAGCGAATTTTTATTTGATTTGACTATCAGTGAATATTAGACATTTTTTGAAAGTTTGAAATCTTGGAGGTATTAATTTTGTTTGCTCGAAGAGCGACTCGTGGCCATTTGATTTAATGTAAGTTGTTGCAGGGTAACTTGAAATAATTTTTTAATTAAGCCTGTAATTCTGTGGATGTGATAGACAGTCATTTCTATGAAAACCATAATCCTCAATTATACATACAACCCTCAGTTACTTTTGATCATACGAAATTAATAATTAACATTGTTGATGTCTCATCAGCATCGGTATCCACTTGACGAAATATACTAGTACCCTCAAGAAATATGTTAGAACCCTAAAGAAACACCAGAATAGCCAATGACGGTTTACATTTCACAGACAATATCGACAACTCCCCTAACCAATGATCGTGGTGTTGCCTTTAAATGCAATATTCTCCGGCTGGAAATATATGACACTACTTCTGTCAGAGTTTCCTATGGTAAAAGGGTTGAGCAGTGAACGGGTAGTAGGTACGCTGGAATGGGGTGAACACTTTGTTTTCGCGCAATCGGGGTAACACCTGTCGCACCAGGCTCGCAGAAATGGAAAGTGAGCGAACCGCGAGAGAAGGCCACCGGTGTGAGCACATTGCTCCGTTGGTGGAGCCGATCGATTGTGTACTCGAGTTAACCTTCGCAGTCTGAGTCTTTTTGTAACGAGGCGTGTTTGAAAGCCAACCCCTGCTTGCTTCTGCAACATGCATCTACATCAAATTGCCTCGTGAATTCGAACGCATTGTTTCGAAAATATACAACAGGGGAAATTCGATGTTCACGATGCAATTATTGGTATTCTGTTTACGTAAATATCTATTGTTTACCTACAATTGGAAGACTGCGTACAGAATTGTAACATTATGTAAAATACAAGACTGCATGCATATCATTCGACTCTATTTCGTCATTTAAATCTGTCAGAGGTAGTTACTCGGTAAGTTAGGTTAAATTAGGTTTGTTAAGATTAAGTTGAATCAAATTAAATGAATAGTTAAAGCTCGCAAATGACATTATGCGAAGGTTAGGTCCCGACTTCGCCCGATATCTTTTCATCATCCCCGATTTCTCCCAGTACTTCAGTTAATCTCATTTCCTACAAAAATAGTTTCTACCTCGATAAACTGCTTCGCAGCACGCGTCAAACAGATCAATCAAAAGGCACCCTTCGATTGGCTGCAAAAAGCATGGCAAATCGTTCGCTTAACAGCATCTGCGAAACTATTCGCGTAGGCATTGTAGTCTCCGTACTTTATCCGAACTCCATATAAATTTTGTTGGCCAGGACGGGAAACTTATCTCGCACACGGAACAACCGTATTGAAAGTTCGCCGGCAGATATTATCGCAAGGATGGTTCTACGAGGGTGTCGGTGGCCGTGTAGATAGATGGAGGCTGCACGCAGCCCGAATAACCGGTGGCTGGGAAATTCGAGGACACCGGTAATTCCGCGATACGAGGGTAACGAGCTTCCTGGCAGATTATCTGCAGGCTGGCCGAAGCGACGCGGAACAGGGGTCGTTGGCAACCCGTGTGTCCTCCTGTCCGGGCGGGCGCATCGCGGAAAATATCGATTTTCCTTCGCCACGGACGCCGTTTAACAAGCGCGTTACGTTGCTCCCCTCTCAAAAGATCGCACTTCTGACTTCAATGGGCCGTGTAATCGGATTAGGATCGGCACGATGCTCCTGCGAGTGTGTAACGTTCCGCGCCAATTCCATCTACAGGATTCGGACAGGATGCACCCTGCGCATATGTCCCCGTACGATTTAACCAACGGGTCAACCGTTCATACTCTGGAAACGTCCTTCGAACACTTTCATCGATTTTTTAACGGATACTTTGTAACGGAGCGTGTAGCCACGAACCCATCTGGATCACTTGGGAAAAGGATAGCGAGCAACAAGATTTTACGTCTATTTGAGGTTTAGAAATTTGGGGAAATATTCTAGGAATTTGTAGATCAAAAACCTTGTACATCTAGATATTCACAAGGAATTGGGAGACGTAGAAATTTTAGAATGAAGGGATGTGAAGACGTAGGAATACAGGATGAAGAAATTTGGAGACCTAGAAATACCTAGGAATTTCGGTACAACAAAATTTAGAAATTTGAGAAATCGAGAATTTATAAACGTACAACTAAAATCAGTCAGTATTAAAGTTTGAATATACCAAAAGTTGGCAATAGAAGAGCTCCAAACGCCGTTGTTACAAGTTGTCCGTTTAAAGCGGATCAAAGGACCTTTGACTAGTCAATTAACGTTTACAAAATAGTCAATTAGCTCGCAGCAGGTGTCGTGTATGAGCAACGTCGTTAAAATACCTTTACACGAACGTTAACCTCTATGGAAGTGTAATCTAAAGATGCTGTAAACGAGTCTGTCGATTTGGTTGCTCGCTCGATATATGTCGATGGGTCGCGAATGGAAGAACACGCTGGGGGTGCACTTAAATAAAGGGCCGCCCCGTCGTTCGTGGACGTCTAAATAGATGGCCAATGGGTTCCTGAATTATGAGCGAGCGTACACAACCCGGCCGGTGTAATGTAATTATTGTTCGGCGAGTGTATTGCCTCCATTTCTGTATTAAAATCGACTGCGTTCACCACTCTCGCCTCCATCCTTCGCGCCGTTCCGATTAAATGGACTTTAATTCGCGTAAGAGGCGGAACGTGGAAAAGATCCTCCGATTCAAGTTTCCCTTTTGTGCTCCCCTTCTATTCTTCTACAAATTATGCTGTAAATCATCTGATCGAGGTTGCGTAAACTTCACCTTGTAACTTCATCAGAAGATTTTATGATGATTAGATGGAGTAAATTATAAATTCTGAGTCGAGTAGGGGAGGGTTGGGAAGATTTAAAATAATTTTCGGAATTTTGAAATTTTGGAATTTGGTGATTGGGAATTTGGAAAATTGTGAATTTGGGAATAAAGAAATCAGGTATTGAGTAATCAAGAATTCGGAAAACAGGTTTCGAAAATTTGAAAATTGAAAAATTAAAAAATCGAAATAAAAATGGATATCCACTCGTCCGATCACAGGTAGAATTTTTAATAATTATGGACCGTACATAGAATTGGTGAAAAACCCGATGACGGAATCCGAGCACGTAAATCGCGTTTACCCGAGTTTACACGACGAGCACGCGGAAGCCGGCAAAAGACTAGAGACTGTTGGCCGGGACAAGTTTACCCCGTATTCAAGGGTTTATCCAGCAGACGGAGTCTGGGCTCGATTCACGAGAGGATACGGCGATTCAGAGGTCGAGTCGCGTCAACGTTGTATCCAACACGGGGCGAGAAAATCGTCGTTGATCCCCTTTACGAGAGACATCGGCCGGCCAGAAAGCTCGTTCCAGGGGTGGCGACAAAAAGCTCCTCGTCTATTTTCCATTGCGACGCCGTAGTCCGGCTCCAGGTCTCCTGGCAACCGCGGCACGAATGCCTGGACCAGTTCCAAGGACGACGATCTGGGTTAACGTCGCGAAATTGTGCCGTCTTCGCAGCTCGACATGAATCGTCTTTACAGCTTAGCTACTAATCGATAACGCGATATCCAACATGTCGCGAATCTCCCTCTGGTTACCATGGACCTATAAAATCATTTTATTCGACGCTCTTATAAATGTGCAGAACATTCAAGTATTAAACCGTCGGATATTAAGTGGAGAATTTTAAACGGGGACTTCTTAATTGGGGATTAAAATTTAATTGCTAATCGTTCTAGTCGAAAATCGAGGGAAAATTTGATATTCAGTATCATCAATTTGAAGGTTAAACTTTCATTTCAAATTAAATTCTTATTTAATCGGTTTTAATTCATTAACCGTTAATCGAAGGCCACTCTAAAGATTAAAATTTATATGGCCTTTTAAAAGGTAATTTATTATTTGAAACCCTGACGACTTCTTTCGCACGAAATCATTTACTGAAATTGAATGAATAATAATTCTCGATCGAACTAGATAGATTAGTAGATAAATCAAGCTCCTTGCAGTAAGAAAAGCAAAGCGAAATCGAGTACTTGAATATAAATCATTACTATTATGCTCGGACCGATTTAAGGGTATAAAATAAATCGTACCTGCCAAACCCTACCGGAAGGGCAGTAAAATCTTTCCTTGGCGAAATCCTGCTCTTGAGCATACATTTTTCACATTTCACTGTACTCTCCATCTTGTTGTCTGTCTATACCTCTTTACTTTCTACTAGACATAAATATAATTTGTATTAAATATAACATGTAATTTGTGTGATACATTAACACAATTTGCAGGATACAGCTTTAGTCCATGAAGTTGACAATTCACTAATTGTATAACATGTATCATATATTCTTATAATTTGTGTCATACATTAACACAATTTGCAGGATACAGCTTTAGTCCATGAAGTTGACAATTCACTAATTGTATAACATGTATCATATATTCTTATAATTTGTGTGATAAATTAACAATCCATGACGTCGAGTTAAATCAAAAGTCACTAAATGTCCCATGTTTAATCGAAAGCTTATAAAAGAGAGATTCATCGACCGAATGATCATTTAGCTTGTTCACCAGTTATTTACACGAGAACATTTCCTTCTTCGACGTATAAATTACCAGCGAGCCAACGATGATTCTATAAACCGAGCAAACACGTGTCACATGTGCGTGACAGAGAATAGCGATAACGTTGATATCGCGAATTAATTTGTTGACAAAGCGTCACGAGATCGCGGTACGCATTGTTGCATATCAGCGTCACTGCACGGCTTCTACCACTGAATTATAGATCAATTTCAACGATACAGCGAAACGTTTCGTTTGTTCGCCTCGTTATCTCGGCTAATTAGGACGTTAGAATATGCGACAAGAGCTGTTCAACGTTTCTCGCCTTATCGTTACAGTCTTAATGAAACGATCGCGTCGCCAATTACACCTTAGAATCGTTTGCCTCGCGATATGTTAATTAACGTGACATACACTGTAATAGCCAGTAATGAACGCGTCGTACAAGTGGGACTTCTGAGAAGTTCTTACAATTTCAAAATAGTTAGGTTCGTCCTTTGATAGACTTTCAGGTTGACTAGTAGAACTGCTACAAAAATCAAAATATCGAGAAACGTGAATTTTTATAATAAAACACGAGTGAGCATTAAGCAAGCTTGTACGATATCCTACAGTACTCTGAATGTAAAAAATTGAAATACCTAATGTAAGTGCAAACACAAGCACCACAACTCGTGGCCAATGAACGTGTTAAATAAAGTAAAAAGCAACTTAACGCGTGAAACACTTGTTCTGATGGTATAAGAAGAAAAGGCAAGCTCCACAATCGACGTCAACTCTTTCACATTTGTCTGGCAGCAAAGCAATCTTTTCCTGAACGGTCCCGACGCCACCGAGAATCGACAGGGAAATTTAGAAAACATCCCCCGGGTTGTTTGTCCTGTATCCTTCTTGGCGTCACACGGATCGCGCTTCTTTTCATCGTTTATCGATATGCGAGTCCACGAGCGTACACAAACCAGCGACGGTTTTCACCGAGTAATCGAACACCTCCGCGGATCCTGGATAGACGTTCACCCTCGAATTCGATGCTTTTTCCGCGATCCACTTTCATAGCCGGGTTGTTTGTGCACAGAACCGCTGACACGTCGACGACGGTATCGCGACACCGAACCGCATAGGAACGACGCGATGAAAAGCTGTCGGGAAGAAGGGATTACACTTTGAGGAGAAACCCTCTCGAGCCATCTTCGTAGGCTGCGTTCTTCCTTCTTCACCGTTCCGAGGGAATTCGATGTAAAACTGGAGGCAACGCGTTCCGTCTCTAATTTACAGCCTGTCAAAGCTACGTGCCACCCCATCAGTCAGCCACTCATATCGTGGAAAATATGCATAATTCATGGGGACCAAACGCGGCCGTATATAATATTCTGCCAGGGTCGGTGAACGTCGCCCCGCCATTGCGATCGACCGCTTCAAATTTTATTATGTCGACCGGGTACGTGCCGATATTCTCCTCGTTTCTTTTTACCGAAACATCCGCAAAAAATCGAATTGTTAAGGGAGTTATGAAATTTAAGTGAAACGAATGTGGGAGGTGGTCCAGGGTACTCTTTGACGAAATTTAATCACTGTGATACAAGGAGTGAATATGGAACACGGGGTACGTTTGTATTACTCTTTGGAACTCGTTATGGGGCTCAATTAAGGTCCTCTACAAATTTGAAATTAGGAAATTTCCATATCCATCCAGAAATACAGAAATCTAAAAATTCAGGAATCTGGAAGAGCAGAAATTTATGAATACAGAAACCCAGAAATCTATAAATTCAGGAATCTGCAAGTTCAGAAATTTATGAATGACCCAGAAATCTATAAGTCTATGCAGAAATCTGGGAGTTTGGAAACGAAGAAACGTTGAAGCTGTAAAATTAGGTATGGAAGAGCGTCTAGTGCGTATCGGTTAGTGATCGATAACGGTGCTCGTAATAAGCAAGTAGCTCGTAATCGATATCGCTGTTGCGTCTGTCAAATTTACCCTTCCACGAACAGAATACGGTGTAATTCCACTTGCTGAAACTCACCCTCGGTTACCCTTTCCCGGTCGCAGGGCAAACAATGCGGAACCATATTGGCTCGGTATCGTGAATTATTACGCTACAACGATTTAAGCGCATCAACTTTGGGACAAATGTAACAAATGAGCGAAGCGCAATGGCGTGTACCGGTGGAACAAAGTGCTGATACAAAAACTGCGCGGATGATGCACGACTTTCGACTGGAGAGCTTTTATTCACGCGACATTTAGCCAGATTGCTGGTACAGTAAATTCTCGTTATATCGTTACGTACGGACGGAAAATTCTTGCGACCGGCGGTAGAGGAACGGATTCGCAGAAAAGAAGGGCAATATAGTGGCAATGTAATTCGCAGTGATCTAACCGTGTTCCGAGAAAGGTTTTCGGAAATTCTGAAAGGAATCTTCAAACGAAATTCTGCTCGAATAAGGAAAAAATGAGAGACCTTCTGTTCCATCCCCTTGGGAACAGCAACCCCTATATAAGATAAAGAATTTTAACCCCTCGGAGAAACCAGCTGGCAACACCTTACGGGACACCCTCTACAATCGAATTATTTAAAATGCTCGAAAACTCGAGTCGAACATACCACTCGACACTTTCGATACTCGCATACACTGTGAATGTGTTACATTGCAGAACCTGAAATTTGATCAAACCGATGTATCCAATTTTGCTTTTGTTCAAAATAGAAAAAATGATTTGACATATTTTAAACGCGCGTGAATTCTACAAAGTACATAACATAACCTAGTACAGTTATATTTCACGAGACCAATCGATTCCAATTGACTAAATATTACATGAACGCAACGCGAAACCCAGGATCGTGTAACAGGATGTAAATGAACAAATATGTAGCCAGGCTCGAACAAATGAACGTTTGTTTTTTAACCGTGTATGGGAGAACACGATATGTGTTGTAAATAACGAACGGGCTCGCGAGCACGTGCGGGAGACGTTGCTGTTTTACAACTCCGCCCAGCTGTTGTTTTTTACGACAAACCACGATTGTTCTATTCACCGTAACCGTTGCTGGAATTTGGGTGAAGACTGTACGAACTGGAGCAGTGGAATGTTAATAGGACACGTTTTTTCGGGAAGCCGCTTCGACGTTTAACTTTGAGAATTAAGCTTACTTGCTGTACCTCCAACACTGATGTAACGTTTTATTTCGAAAATAAAATGGAATGTACAATTAACTTAAACGAGTTTGAGTATTAATGATGGAAATCAAATTTACAAGTTTCCAATAATGAAAACAATTAGCGAATTGTAATGCATTTGAGAATGACAAACAACGAGGGTCTCGTTTATAAAATCGTTGGAGATGCTGGTAGAGTTTATGTGAGTTTATTGATCAACCACCAAATGAAGTATTCATAAAAAAGTTGTTACATCAATTTTATCTCTGAACAGCAGAAGCAGCAACGTTAAGGATGATTTAATTTAAAAATTAAACGAAACATGAATTTCTTGGTTATAAAATCTCTGAAAGTTTTAATGAACTGGTATAATTTGATAATGAAATTTGTTAACTAACCAATGAAGTAATAAAACTAATAATAACTTTCATGATAAAAATGTAATATCAATTTTGTTCCCGTGTAAGCATTAATTTAACACATCAACATTCAGCACATTGCTATTCCGTTCCTTAACGCGTTAATGAAGTCGTTTCAACGAGCATTGTATAAATCCCACGCGTAAATAAAGTTAACATTACTGTCCTTCATGACACACGTTTTATTTTTACGGCTCGTGTACGGGAGTCACGAACCCCTGGCAGACTCGAGCTTGTATAAAGAGGATGCCAGGCCGGACAACAACCACGACTCGACGTCGTGGTTATTACGCCAAGGGTCAACGAATTTCACGTAACACGACGTCACCTCCATCAAGTCCACGGGGAAATGTGACCGAGCGGTCTTTCCATGTCGTTCGATACGTGGCACTCATGGTGTCACTTTTATGCCTACACGTGCAACAGTAAATCCACTTATTCTAGAAAAAATTGTGCAGTAGGTTCTAAATTCTAAATTAATTTTCAAATTGTTAAGCTGTTAAATTTCCAATCAGACAAGTGTCCTTTTCGGATTTCCAGATTCCAAATCTTCAAGTTTCCAGATTTTGTAATATTTTCAGATCCCTAAGATTCTAACTATATCACTCCAATATTGCTGTACAATTTACTCTATCAAAATAAATAAGTCATACATCGTATCACTGTCTTGTATCTTTTACATTCTGCATCCTATCTTTTACATTTTACTATCTCTTCCCTCTTTGACTGCATCCTATACCTTTCTATCTTTCGCATTCTGTATCCTGCACCTGCGCCCTGGTACATTTCGTATTCTACATCTGGCTTCTATCGTTCCGCATTCACCATAAACAAGGTGTTACCAAAGAACCTTCGTCATCCAGGGAACATGATCGAACGAGAATCCAGTCACGTTTGCTCACCTTTAAAGGCTGACACAGTCGATGCGGCGGTGACCCAGTAGGCAAGCTAGGATCAACCCTCGAGCGTCGCTGAATTTTTAATCACGTTATACCGTATTCACGCGTGTCGCTCACCTTCTATGAATACGTTATTCCGACGAAAGCAGGAAGCTTGTGGATTTAATTAACCCTTTCCGTGGTTAGGTAAAGCGGAGGTAACGCACGCGTCCGAAAACCTCGATATTCTTCAGGGTCTTCGCTCGTGTTGAGTCTATCGCGAGTAATAACCTCCTTCCTGTACCCTGTAAATTCTAATCGCGCTTCCTGCAGTTTGCTTCGTTCGAAATGCTAACATACAGGACTTCCTTAATGGAAGATATATTAGTCCTGCCAAATTTAAAGTGGCTGCAGTTTCTCGCGCACCAAATTGCTCCCATTACCGCAGAAAAGATAAACTTAATCAAATATTCGAACTCATCGCGAACTCGCTTGTTTAACTTCGACAATCGTGTAACTTTCGACCAACTCCATTAACTATTTCTCAATTCCGATGTCGAGCGCGGGCCTTCAATTAATTTCACGCAATTCGATTTCACCTGCGATTAATATTTCAGAGACCATTTCTACCGTGATGTTGACGCTGTTGGCAAATTTTTGCTAATAAGATTCCATTAACGAATTTACAGGTACGAGTTTATCCTAATTCACGTGGAACACGCCAGGACCTTCAATGGAAATTATACTTTATAATGGGTACAGGAGGGAGGCTGCATCCAGGTTGCTTTACCAGAAGATAAACGATTCGAGGAGCAACGAAGGAAATATTTGGCCGCCGTACTCCTCCGGCCAGATTCAAGGGGCCACGAAAATTGAATAATGGACGGGCTAAAGTTTCGCGCTGCTTTCGACCGAACGAATTTTTCAGATCGTTTACTCGCAACACCTTCGCTATATTCTGGCGACCTTCAAACACTCGATCAATATTCTTCAAAAACATCTTTAATATAGCATCACTCTTTGTTCCTTTAACTTTAAATCGTTAATGTTAAACTGTCTATGTTAAAGTGACGATATTAAACTATTGTTGTTAAAATGTCCATGTTAGAGCCATATGCACGTCAGCGTTAAAGTGTCAATGTTATTCCAAGTACATACGATTAAAAGAAAATGGAGAACGTCATCCCAGGCGACACATTTCGTAACAAAATGGCAAAATGACCGTCGAAAGAGTAAAATCATGGGTACGTTTCGTTCTGGCAGTCGTAACGAAACGGGAAGTACGTCAAAACGTATCAACCGAAGAATGAACACGAAACAACGGCGGAACAGCGCGGTCATTGTGAGAGAACGAAATAAAAGAATGAAAGGTGACGAGGAGTCGTCCAGTTCGTTACGCTAATAATTTTTCTGTCGTTGAAAGGAGGGTGCGAGTGTATACAAAACTACGGTCGTGATATCGAGAACGTGACCAGCCTCGTCTTTCGAAGTCTAAACAACCGGCAAGAACCACTCACGCAGCACTTCAGCATCGATCCCCGACTATAGTAAAACCGATGACGCCATCCGCCAACGTCGAGACTCCGCTGCTTATCGTCCTTTCGATAAACTTTTCTCCACGCACGAATATTGCACGAAGCTCCTCGACGCCTATCCCCTTTCAAGCCTGTTAAACCAATAAATCGGCCTTGTTCGAGTATCAACGTGCACGCGGTTTCTTCTTGGAAACAAATCGACCGTGCTTTTGAAGCTAAACTTTAATTGCCACGTGTCCTGCAGATTTTCGTGATCGAGGCGGACCTACGTGACTATGATAATCTACGCCTTTGGTTTCCATATCATTTATGATCGAGCGATTCAGTATAACGTATTTCCAAGTACGCAAATTATAATATATAAAATATAGAGATGCATTACATTGAACACGGTCAACTATGATAAACAGCTTTGAGGATCGTAGGTGACTGAATACGGGTCAAGCATATTTTGATCAGCTACTCACCTATAAAATTGTATTAAAATCGATGCATAATACGTCCAGTCTCTTATTAATAGATAAAGGTTAAGGTCACATTCACGCTTCACTGAGTACTCGGGTGCACATGTCCAAAAAATTGCGTGCTCAGCTGAATTTACGTCATGCGTTCGGTGGATCTTAATTTATGAAATATTTCGATACTTAAATTACGTGGAAACCCCGGTAATTATTAACGGATACAAATTGAAGAGCCCAATTTCTGGATATTAATTTCCCTAAAAATTAACAACCAAAGTTCCCGTTCGAACAGCATCCTCGAAGTTGCTGAAAGAGTATAAAACGGAGCCTGGTAAATCTAATTCTTCCGTCACGCAAATGAGCATTTCACCCCTGCGGACCAACTCACGAAGCGAATTTATTCCCGCAAGTTCGATTCACTTTTTCTCGTGAAAAGCTTGCTCCTTTTTGCCCCTGCTCGTACCACGATTTTCTGCCGAAAAACGCGGCGAAACTTTTCCCTATAAATTCACGCTCCTGTAACCGTCTTCGCTTCTGGTAAACGCGATCGATATTTAATTTCTTGTTTATACGCCTTCGCGAACGCGTTTTGTCGCTAATTTTCACGCGCGTCAAGGCGTTACCGAACGGGCGTTTTCTTTCGGCGAGTTTCGAAGCGGGCTCCGGCCACGTTCGGTCGCGCCGGAAGTTCGACCCTAAAGCCACAGATTGATGCGTCGAATTATATTTGTCGCGGGGCGCAGCTGCTGTCTAAATTATACGGTACATTTAGCCGAGCAACCCTTGGCAGTCTGTGTCCTCGCGAGTGTGCTCCCTCTCATTGGCTTTGATGTACTTCTAGGCTCATGGGAGTCGATGAATTTTATTCTACCTTTGCGGTTGTCCGGCTGGCCCCGTGATCGATCACGCGTTCCGCACTCCATTTTATTAGATTTATGCGAAAGTAATGGACCACGGGTTTAACAGTTGACTGTCGTGCTTGAAAGACCCGTGCTTAACAGGATATACACCCGTGATCAACACATTTGCTGGTCGAGAACAAATCTGCTCGGTAGCAGAAATATGGTTGACACTCATCCCCTCTGGAAGGGGTTGTCCATCTTTAGGGATTCAAACTGTCGATGATGGGTTAAGAATTCAGGGATATTGGTGTCTGGATATTTTGGGATTTGTGAACATGTGGAAACGTAGAAATTTGGAGAACTTGGGGTTTGGATGTCTGGAGACATGAAGATAAAAGAATTTGGAGACCTAGAAATTGTAGACACATTTTGAGAATACAGAATTAATTGACTAGGCTTTGTGAAAAGAAATTTAGGAATCTATAAATTCCCAATAGAATAAGAAACCCCTCAACCACTCAAAGTAATACAACCTGAAAGCATATCCTAAACTTTGCATCCCCCGAAAAGAAATGCTATTTCAGTGTTACACGAAGATACAATGAAAAACTTATCTGTAGAACAAACAAGCAGGGGGGGCTACAAATAAAGCGTCCCCAGTTGAAGCACGGAAGAATTTCGCTTATCCTGGTATATTGAAATTTTAGCCACGCGACGGGGATCAAAAACGGCGCTATTCGTACACGCGTATAACGAGTAACGTGCTCTTTATTATGGAACGGAAAAGTCGTATAATGGACGGAGAACGTATTTCTCCTTTTATGGGGTGCGTGTGACTACGAATGGAATATACATGAACGAAACAGGGAGGGAGGTAAAGACAAGCGAAGGGTGCACCTATGGAACACCATGTGCCTCGGCATCGATGATACACGCTTATGTGTCGAACACAGGCTATCCAAGGAGGATCTTCGTGGAGTATATGCGCCTCGAGGGAGACCACGGTCCCCTTTATCGAACGGCCCTGGACGACCCTTAATTCCGTACTAACGCTTCTCCTACTTTGTTCGACCGACTTCTATCCGTCACGCGGTTCCCGCGGGAACTTTGAAGGGAAACGCGATCGTTTTCGTAAATACCAAACGGATAGATTTTGTTAAATAAACACGGGACACCGTCGACGAAACTGACAGTTCAATTTCGTACAACTTCCTTGACCATTTTGGTTGATACTTCAACGGTTTCGCGACCTTTGCTACGGGATATTGCTCTACCAACGTGCTCAACGAGTTTCGTGTTTACAGCGAGACGATATTTTTGCGGTGCTTGAGGTTGCTCGTGCTTGAACAGCAGGAAGGTTGCTCGCAGAGTTCTTTCGCTTTCTATTTGACGTTAGTTCTGATCCTTTGTTTGCTCGCAGTCTCTGTTGCGCACCGCTTCCGTGTATCACGAAATTCGGGAATGGTTGGGACTGTTTTAATTTTAGCCGTTTATATTTTAAGCATTGTAGTTAGTGTAGTCAGCTTAAAATTTTCAAATTTCCAAGTTGAATCTTTTAAATTCTCAAATTTTCAAATCAATGTATACCCAAATTGGTATATCCCTAGCTCCTAAGTACCCAAATTCTTAAATTTTTTAATTTTGTACTGACCAAACTCCTAAACTGTTCCGATACAGCGTTCAATTGCGTCACGAGCAAAAGTTAAAAAAATTCCGCAAACCCAGAATCGATAAATTTATTTCAACCAGAGCATTGTATAAATACAACAAGCTTTTTGCTCGTGTTACTCGACTACCTCAGATAAGAATTGCATACACACACACGTGTGTTCGCATAAATGCTTCCATTTACAGGTCTGAAAAGACTCGAAACGCGCATTCAACGTCGAGCAATGCGACATATTTTCGACACACGCGTTCCACTTAAAGCGTACGTTCGTGAAAAAACGTTTTGTCGCGCTCCTAGAAACGCACCCATAAAGAGGACCTCATGAATACTTAATGCGGACGTTCGCAGTGTGCCTCGAACGCTTTTTAGGTCCTTAACTGATTCGTTTAGCATTGTATTGTGAACACCGATCTTCCATCTTCGTTATGCGCGTTTCTCTCGTCGCCATTATACGACGTGACGAAAACAATTTAAACAGTGCATTTAAGGTGTAAATTTTAGAACCTCTGATATTCCCAAATTCGCTAACCACATTCGACATACGAATGTCAATGTTGTCAATAAATATCGAAAACTCTGGAATATCGTTAATATGTATCTGAGGTTTTTAAAATACCATGACGCTATATTCTGTGAAACTTTGGTAATGATATTCTGATGATAACTTCGAACACGGGGATGAAATAAATTACTTTTTCATTTATATTATAATTTTCTTTTCTATATTTAAATTTCAGTGTGCGTTATAGTACTTACGAATTTTTTCCATTTGAATTTATTTTAAATTTTTCCACCCTCAAGAATTTGACACCCTGTCTAAAACTTGTTATTACTGTCACGTGTCACTGTCGATAAAAACGAATGGTCATAATCTTAAAATATCAAACATAACCATAAAATAATAAAAAAGAATTTAAACGTGTAAAGTTTGAATAAAGTGCTATCAAAATCGCGTTAAATTGCTACATCTCTCGGTCCAACAAGAGACGTCCAACAAGAACGCGTTCCATTAAACAAAGTGGTTATCTGCAATCGGGGATTGGGATCTGACACGCGTCCCTGACCTGCCCGAGGTGTCGCTAAACCACCGTATTTTCCGACAATTACCTCGTGGTACATACACACTTGTACACTGTCACGCACCTGTGTACTTGCACGCAGACGCGGCTACTCCGTAATATTCAACGATCATTGCTTTGGCTTGGTGAGTGTGGCGAACGATCGGTGGTTGGTCAGCCTCGTGGCTAGCTTGCCGCAACCAATTACTGCTCTCTCATTAACTCTCTAATAATCATCGTCGCACCTCGTCTCCGTCGCTCCGATTTCTCTTCTGACACCCCCTTTCTTCCTAGACAACCTCTAGAAATAGTCTAGAAATAAACAATTTCGAGCACCCTTAACAGTAGGGTGGTAATAAGAGTAATAATGTAATTTCTACAAATCTCAACTTTTTAGCAGGAAACCTTTGTGCAGCAAATTGTCGAGTATAAAGGATACACTGCGTATATTTATACATTTATGATACATTAAAAGTTCATGCACGAGTCTAGAGTTTCAATTATATTAACTCTGCTGATTTGTATAGTCTATAAATGAACAGCAGTCTACGAAATATGATAATACAAAGAGCGTCAGGGTCCGAAGAAGTCCGATGGAAACAACAAACTAAATTTCCAGAACAATTTCGTTGTTCACCGCAGATGCTGATACTAAATAACGTCAGGCAAACAATGCCAAAAGCAAAAAAGCACGCCGCTCACGACCCGAACAACAAATAGCTTAATTCTCTTAATTAAAATCCGTCGGGTCAGTCCACGAGTTTCTCTGTTCGATCGCGCCCTCCGGAATTATTCACCATGGCCAGTTCTGTTTCCTGTCCCGTCCAGGCCAACAATGCCACCGCGAACAACGGGGCCTGCACTTTCCGCCTTCGGCTTGTGATTATTGCGAACGCAAACTCTCGGGGCTGCTTTTCAACCCTGCTCACAGATACGCACGATTCGTCCTACATCACGAGCATCCCCTTCTTCGCGAGCAATTATGCGTTCCACATACAGAAACACTGATATTGTTAGACACTTTGCTAGTCCTGTAACACACATATTTTTCGTATCTTAAAACACACCGATGTCAACCCACGAGTTGGCGCATTAAGAGACTTATGTGGTTAGGAGAGCTATGGCTGTAATTGGTCAGAATAGAAAAATGAACGCCTAGACTCACGTATTTTCGGTTGTAGGAATTGACTCGAGTGGTCACACATACTAATTAGGGCAATTAGTCAATAAACATCTCGAGAGTGAGATTGCGAATTGCGTGATATTTGTCATTATTATTCTTATTTGTCGAAATATAACACTGAAAGTGTTCTCGATGGGGTAGCCTTTACTTTGGGTCGACCAACTTGTGGGTTGACATCGGTACATTGCTCGTATGACATCATTTCGTGACAAATGATGTGGTAAAGCTATAACAATGCTTCAGTTCTGACATTATTTTATGACATATATATGCTGTGGTAAATCAATGTCTGTAGTATATTAATTCAAGTTTCAAATTTAGCCCAAATTGCTGTATAAATTATTCGTTATTGGTACACAATGGTTCATAGTTATACCAGACAGAATTCATAAAATTCCAACTCGTATCGCGCGCGATATTTATTTTGTTATAAAAAAAATACTGAAATTGTTCACGTAACATTATTTCGTGACATACAAATGATGTGGTAAATCTGTACTATGTCAGTATGGAATTTCGAATTTGCTCCAAATTGCTATATAAATTATTCAGTTACGTTACTGATACAATATGGCCGGTTAATAGTTGCACGTATGATCAATAGAACTGGAGCTCGTTTTACCATACGTGACATTTATTTTATCTCCAGTTTAAAAATACAACATTAAATTCTGACACAATTTCGTGACGTACAAACAATATGGTGCTTGCAGCACAGTTGCCGATTTTCCTAAACGTTTTAAACAGATAATACTTTTATTCTCTTTTAGTCACCCGTAAAAATTTAAAAGCGCAAAATGGTGGATGCATCACACATGGTTAACAGAGCAAACGTAACCAAAAAATTCGGATTTTTCGATGCAATGTACGCTCGAAAGTAATCGAAAATGGAGTTGCTGGTCCGGAAGTGACGTAATTGGTGATAATAAATTAATAGTGCGGTGTCGTCCGTCACGTAGGACAGAACGTACGCGAATACGTGTGGGGCGAGGCGAGTATTCAGCTTTGTAAGGGTGCGGTCCAGGGCTGAAGAGCGTGGCGAGTGGCTGGCGCACCAGTTCTCGCCGCAGCCAATTACCGTTCCCTCATTAATCCGGTTAATTGAGGATCACACGAAAAGTCTGTTATAGCCTTGCGACACGCGTCACGGATTTTAATTTCGCCGCTTGTCGCTCCTCGACGAACAGGCGAACGCTTTAATGCAATCACCTGACGTGACACGCGACCGGTTCGCTCCTCGCCATGATATTCTGCGAGAAAAACTTTCGGGCACATACTGGCGCCGAGAAATGTGCTTTGAAAATTTCAAACCGTTTAATGTACGCTTTATGAACGCTGTGAACATTTTCGCAAATATGTGAAGCAATATTTTCACGGATGTGTGACGCTTTATATTTTAGCTCAGGTGAAAACTATGGGGGTGTATTAGTAAAATGGAAGATGCCTTGTGTGACAAAAATCTTTATAAAATAGTCACTGATGTTCTTAATACAAAATGACTGATTAACAAACATAATTTTTTTTAGTTATATAATTGTATGTAACATTTATGCGTTTATTCTTTCGTTTTTCTGTGTCATGTTTCTGTACATAGAAGGGTAAGTTCAAAAAATTCAGCTGTCACGTACCGAACGGTGTCAATCGATAAACCTTTTTACAGAAACGTGCGATTCGTAAAAAGACGAGGCACAAAAGCGTATGTTTAACAGGCGGTACGTTGCAAAACAGTGGCGTGCAAAATTGTTCGGGTCAGACCGCCGCCGCGGCTGGCCACAAAAACCCTTTGCGGATAACTCGCGCGTCAAAACACCGAGCAATTAACCCTCGAGGGGATTTAAATGCAAGGGGGGCATCGGCCCGTTCCCGCTTATGTATCCCGGGGGGTTAGCCAACAGCTCCCGTGTCCGTGGGTTCCTGTACGACCACAAGGGAATTACTAAGGATTACATGAAAATTCTATTATCGTCTTAGCGTTGTGCCTCATATCCCACCCTGAGAAATCGGGCTAATGTCGCGAATCAATCCTAGTTTCTGCCCTCTTAGAAATTTCGTAGACCCTTCACTTGCCAACTTTGCCTCGAAGAAGCCAGGGTTAAGGGTTCTGCGTATGCAAATTATGCTAACGAGTGGAACTTATTTTGCGTACGTCTCCCAGAAACTTTGAAATTTTCTATCAGATTCAGTTGATCACGAAAATTGAAAATTCTTTGTTCCATAAAAATAGCGAACAATGAAAACAGAAATGTAATATAAAAATCCAAATTTCAAACATGTCAAAATATCAGAATATTAAAATGTCGAAACATCGTGATGTACAGATATAAAACGCTCGACAGACGATCGTACAGATAAATTAAAATGGAGCGCTTTGTATGCGAATAAAAACAGCGCGTACAGTTTGAAAAGCATGAATAGTACAGCTGATCGTCGGAGCAAACGAGGAAGCGATAAAAATGTGTCAAGAATCGACCCCGGAACGTTGAAATGTATGGCACACGTGCACATACATGGGCGTCAGATGCTAGTTCCCACAAGCAAAGCTGCTTTCCGTTCTTTTGGCCGGCTCCATTGTCGAAATCTAGTTTAATCTATTATGTCGCCGGATACATCGGTGACAAGCGTGCAGTGCCGTTAATAGACGAGCGATCGCGATTTGATGGCCGAATTATAGCCTGTGTGCCCGCAGAGATTGACTGAACAAACCGTAACACGTATCGGCCAATTATTTGCCGAATTATTGTTTCGTAACAACCTGCGTAAGCTGCTTTCTCGATTACCTGTATCCGTCATTCGTGTCAATTTTACCCCCTTGTCGACCGCGGTATTATTATTTGCGACGTTAGTTTGACGTTTGACGAGCATTTCGACTATTTTGTATTCTTTTTCAATTCTTTGTTGCGCCGTTCATTTTGGGTATATTAGGTATTCATTGAGGAATGTTCACTTTGGATATTTGAACTGTTTCATGCTATAATTATTTCCTTTTCTTCAGCAGAAAAAGTATTGTAAAATTATAGCAATTTTTTAGTGTTCGAAGGGATAGGTTTGTTTGAATTACAGAAATATTAAATGATCAAATAAAGAGGTACAGTTAGGTACATCTAATAATTTATTTCGGCTTTTTTTCAATTGCACGCAAAGGAAATCACGAAACCTTCAAAAGCGAAGGACTATCGTGTTCCGTAATGTTCTCTGAACATCTGAGCGAGTTAGAGCTACTAAAATTGAATTCGACCAATATACAAGGGTAGTATATTAAATTCTAACGATACCCCTATATAAGGAACGTGCTCCTTTAACATAATATGATTCAAGCAGTTGAATCATCTCGGGCACTGCATCGATTCCGAATACTCCCCCTTCATTGTCTTGTAGATGACTCAAACGACACACATCGCCGACTTGTCATTACGCCATAACATAGCCGAGCGTTTACTTATTTCTCCTTGATGCACATCCCCTGAACACCTAAATAACCACCCTTATTTCGTTCGATCCGAGAAACAGACTGAAACACCTCGGTTGATGTACGACAATAAACAAAATGGATCTCTGCTAAGAGCATCTCGCAAAATGGCTGTTCCCCATTTCGAAGTTCTATGGGGTGTGAACATCGCGTGATTTCGAACAGAAAACGTGCTGCTTTTCTCACCCGGTTTGCCTGCCAATCTGTACATGCCATCTTTCAAGAGGTATTTTGATACGGGTGAGACAGAGGGTCGATAGCTTTTATTTCGGAATGAGAATTTCGGATTTTGGGATTTGAGGAGTTGAGGTTTTGGACTTTTGGAGTTTGGATTCTGGAAACTGAAACTTGGGGCACTAGGGTACCAGGGTTCTAGGGTACTAGGATCTCAGAGAATAAAGGAACTGTGGAACTAGGGAAGTAGGACATTAGGAAACTGTGGGATTAGGTGACTGTAGGATTATGGGACTAGGTGATTAGATGACTATGTGAAAGGAGGACTAGGGAACTTGGGAACTAGTAGATTGGAGGAGTAGAGAACTAGGGGATTAGGAAAATTTCAGACATTGGTTAGACTTTGAAATTTCTAAACTTTAGAATCTTGAGATTTAAAAATTTTGAAATACCATGACTTTGAAATACTATTATACAATCTTAGGACCTGGGAATTTTAACCCTGAAGGTTTGTGACTCAGAAGAATAACTCCATACAATCGAATGAATGGCAAAAAATTAGCATTTTTAAAGATCCCTGTGTATAAAACAAGAGAAATGCAGGGCTATGGTGACCATGGATGTAGAGGCTGCAAGCTGCACGAGGCAACCGCGTCGTGGCTCTCTGGTTCTTCTAATGTTTTTCCAGAGTAAATGGGCTTTCCAGCGGGCGCGGTGCCGTCGGTGGCGTAGCTTCTATGGGGTTTCGTCGCCATGGCAACCCCGTAACGCCATTAAGCGGGCACAGGGTGTTCTCTCGGCGAGGGTTTTCCACGAGGAAGCGGGTCCACCGAAAGCTTTCGTCTCTTTCGCTCGTTGCCGGCACGACTGCTGGGGTCGGCATCGAATCCTCGAGGACTTTCACCGTTCCGGGGAAGAAGGCGGACGCGGAACGACGCCGGAACGAGAGAAACCCCATAAAAATAAATAACTCGCGATCCTACGAGCGTAAAGGTGATACGCGCCGAACCCCTGTTCTTTTCGTCCGCATCGACACCGGGTCAATCCGCTTTAAGGGGTAAAACCACTCTAGAACCAGAAAAAAAGACTTAAATTTCACAATTTATTTTGGAAGTACGACAAGCGGAAAAGAATTTCTTTTCAGAGGGTTTATTTAACACATATTGAAGTACGAAAAATAATTTTTGTTTTGTCATTTTCGTACAAAATGGGGGCGACAGAGCCCATCGGTGGAAACAGATTTTGTAGAAACACCGCCACGGGAGGACGGATTTCTCGCCATGTGTGAGACTTGGAATAAAAAATGACAACAATTTATAATCTATATACAATTGGCTTCCGTAGTACGTAGGATTTTTTTGATTAATCAATTTTTGTAGAAGTTATGCATGTTTTAAGAAATGAATCGACTTTTTGCGTGAAAAATGTGCATTGAATTGTTTATAAAAAAAAAGTTTACATTCAATCAAAAAAATCCTACGTACTACGATAGAGGATATTGTTGTGAAGCTATTGTACAAATTTCAATTCGATCCATGCAATAGTCACCGAGAAATCCGTCCTCCCAGTATGACAAAAGTGGTTTCGAGAAAAACGCGTTTAAAGTTTTATGAACATTTTAATCCTTGAATTTCTTGTTTGCCTCTAATCAGCGATTCCTGCACCATATTTTTGGCCATCCAGGTCGATGTTCGCTTCTTCCTCTACAACCGCTTGTTTTGTAGGTAACAGGTGTATTTATTATTTTAAATGGTAAAAGTAATACAAAAGCCATGAATCGCAGCACACCGCGTAAGTACACAGTGCGCGCTCTGAGAAGCTGCGGCAAAATTGATAATTGACTCTTTTAAAATTTGTTTTCCACTATAAATCAAACGTCATTCTGTTGCTATGACCCTAAAGTATCGTTTAAGCAAAAAAAAAAAAATTCATTGTTTTGAAAATCCTAGAGTGGTTTTACCCCTTAAGGAGCCTTATTCGCGATACGAACGCATAAAACGAGAACACCGTGCCTGGACACCCGCCATAACTGAAACTCGCCAGATATCGGGAACCGAACCTCGACGTGCAAACTCACCCTATCGATCCGTGTATTTTTTATCGCTAGCACCAGACTCGTTGCATAGCCGAACGAATGGAAAGTGCACGGTGATTTATTGGTTAACGCTCTCGCTGAGGTTTAATTAAGAACCTCGTAAAGAAACCAATGGGACAATACGATTTCACGAGGCTGCTACGAAAGTGGGAGTTGAAGTCTTCCGACGCGTGTTTCGTGACTGTTACTTTGGATGGAAATGATTAATTGATTGAACGTGATGCTTGCTGAAGCATGATATATGATATGATCAAGTAATATTCAATGAATATATTATACACTCATATTACTTATATGAGGATCTCTATTTAATGGAATTTATGTAGCAGATTTTCTTATTAATAATATACGTATGGAAATTACTCTAATAGATTTTTTTTTATATAATTAGATTTTATATTTATGAAAGTACTCGTTTTTACCTCAATTCATTCGCAGTCCTCAATTATTACCGTTCATCCATCTGTATTTTTTGTTCCAACCGAAGAATATTTTAATATCGGTTCTATTGCGAAAGTAATTCATGTTAAGATCCAATCAAAATAAAAAGACAATGGAAGAGTAAAAACCATATTTTGCAATAAAATCCATTCTCGTCGCAGTTAATCATTTCTAATAGAAATGCACTGTTCGTATCTCTACACGGTCATAAATCTGATCCAACAAGTTCGTAAAAAGATTAAACAAATATCGAGCGATCCGAATACACTTTCATTATCACGGAAAGAGAACGAGACGAGAATAGTCATAACATCGTAATATCAGGCTTTGATATACGGTACGAACGAAGTTTAATCAACCAGCGAATCAATGAATCGAAACTGTTCAGTATGCGAAACCGTGTTTACCGAACAGTCAGCAAGATCGCACGTGAGATACTAAACGATATTCGTAAGCAATTGAACAGATCCGATTATATTGACTCAATTACTTCCAATCGTTCTTTATAATTGCTCGCGCCAAATCAAATACGCTATCTTCGTTCGTCAATGTTCGTTTGATAACGAACGTTAAATGGCAATTTCAGTCTCATCGAATCTTAAGTGGGATTAAAATTATCTGCCATCTCGTCGCGAGCATGAGAATGCTGCAAATAATTGTAGAACCATTGTGAACTTTTCTGATTTGGAAGATATTAGGTAAGCATATCGAAAATTTTAAATAGGTTGTTGTAGAATTAAGGGTTATAAGGGGATGATAAATCTAAGAATATGGGAACATAAGGTAGAATTGTGGGATATAGGGATTTGAGGACGTGGAGATTTGGAGATATATCTGGGGACATAGAGATTCAGGGATGATAGAAATCTGAGAATAGCGACTTAAGGGTCGAGGTAGGAGTCTGGAATGTAGGGATGTAACGACATAGAGATCAGGAGATACAGGTATTTAAGGATATAGGTATCTGAAGATATAGTTTGGGGATGTAGAGATCTGTGGATGTTGAGGTAAGATCTGAAGATATCGGAATCTGGAAACATATTTGGGAATGAATCTGTAACTATAGGTATGTGAAGACACAGAAATCTGTCAATATAGAGATCTGAAAAGAATCTAGATGGTAATACAGGAATCTGCAAACCCGACAATTTAGTAATCTGATAAAAATTTGAATCCTACTCCAAAAATACAAAAATTTTGACTTACTGTTTCACGAGTTGAGTATACACAGACTAGGCAATATACGGAAGCACCATGGAAAGATAGCGAAAGAGCATTAAAGCAGTATAAAGCTCCCCGATATACGACTATTGTCGAAAGAAACGAGTTCGTCGAAAGTCTAAAGTGTTCTTCACAGAATCGAAAGCAATCGATAGGTCGCCGAAGGAGTCGAAACTTGGGTAATTGTTCTATCGATTTCCTCGGAAGTCTCACCCTATGGCCTCGGAAATAAATGTTCTCGCGGCAGATAGACGATCGAGCTCACGCAGCTTCCCGAAATTAAACGGTTAGGCGTGCCTCGTGAGCTTCTCCTTGTTCCCATTTAAGGGAGCAACAATAGGCTGTTCTCGAGGCGAACGTTTTTCCTTTTTTCGAAATAATTGCACGCTTTCTGGAGCACGACAACCGGAAGGGGGAAGTATGGATTGTTATCCTTGGAGGAGTAATTTCTACGGGGTGCCAGGAAACGATGCTCTTCACGCTGGTTCTATAATGAAATTTGGAAAAAGATGTTCCGAGGGCAATTTGCATGGAGGGACGTTTAATTGTTGTGAAAAGGGTGGATGAGGAAGGAAATGGTCATGGGGGTTGAACATTCTATGGTGTCGAGTGTTTTCGGATAGTTACGTGAAATAATTAAAAAGTTATTTATTATATATGAGAGGGTCACAATTTTCCTATAAACATTTTAAACAAACTTTCAGTTCAATTTGATTCAGTAAATACCGAGATACCCTATATTTATATTCTGGATTAACGGAGTTAAATTATTGACCAAATAACGCTTTCCTAATTGGACAGCTGATTAGTTACAATCAATGAGGGTATTTCAGTCGGGGTTAAGATGGTAACTTATGTTGCTGCTAATGTTCCGGTTCTATCTACTATTACAGCTTTATTCTATTTGTTGTACCTACATGTATGTTCCAGCTTCCGTGAATTCTGAATTGAAATAACAGTAACATTGTATCTGTACTTTATTCCGATTTAAAAGTATAATACTGCATGCCACGTGGTCAACTGGCAGTTTGCTATGGTCAACTACATGTAGCCCAATCTGGAGCACCTCTCATGCTCCTTGAAACGCGTGTTCATGTTACTCCTAGTTACTCTGATATAAACTTTACTGCACGAACACGGTACTTCGTAACTGCACTTCTGACGCGATGACATTTGCATCTCTCCACATTATGTCTACACCGAGTCTGCGTTCGAAAGCATTTCAACTTGGAAAGCATCTTTTTTAAATGTGATCAGATTAGAACATCCTATCGACACAAAAATTTGCAAAAAAAATATCTCAAAATGTTCCAACTGAGAAATTTGAACTTTCGAAATGTCTAAAATTGGGCAAGTTCCCATACGTGTACTTATGCAAAGTGTACATTGTACCCGATAAAGTATAGCATAGCGATCAAACAGTACTCGAAATAGCGTAATCAAACTTTATAAATTACTTTATCCGAAGTTCGTCCGTTCAAACACTTCCGCTCTCGTTTTCTCAAAGACGTTCTCCGATGCAACGTCCCCTTCGAAATGGAGCATCTCTTATTTAACCGTGGCAAAATTTGCAAAGCAATCGCAAGAGTTCGGTTGGTGGAACGGCGCCCGTAGAACCACTCCTTCGCTGCAACAGTTAAGTAGGTCGATGGCTGATAAATTCGATGTTGTCCTCCATACGGAAGCCAGCCCCAAAATTCCGCCGGTTATCTGCCCGTTCGCCTTTATCTTTCAGATAATCTTGCCAGGGCATAAATCGCGAGGTCCATTCTCGCCTAATGGGCTAGCAGAATCCTCCCTCGGCAAACAAATTAAACAGCGTTTCGCGTGCACCCCGCGTGCGCTCAGTTTCTCATCCCTCCCTCATCGTCTTGCCCGTCGACGAATGACGCATCAGGTCTACTCGCGAGCAAACGAACCGCGAACCGATCGAACCTGACACTAGTCTAATGCGAATTTCCTGTTGCAGCTCTTCCGGGTTTTGTCCTTTTCTTCGGTATTCCAAGTTTTCCTCGAACGGCGCAACGTGCGTTCAATGACCGATATCCGCACGATTGTATCGGAGAAACGTGCTGCAATTGCACCACTGGGAATATTGACCTTTGCTTGCGGACGGTGGGTGATCTCGGTGGACGCTCTTGTTATATTGCCGCCGCACGAACTCCTCTTCAGACGTAACTCTGGCTATGTGTAGTTCTAGTCCGTGTAGTTTGATACTATTAGACATCGATTCTCTAAGTTTCAATCTTCAAATGATCAATTTCTTAAATTTTATTTTCAAGTATTATTAAAGAGCACGTAGTCCGAAGATCCTAGTTTCCGCAAGGATCTCCATCCGTTGCATAGTTTCGGTTACCGAAAAGAGAAAATAGAAGCTCGGGAAGAGTTGCACAGCTATATGTTCAATTGAATTTTAAGCGCGGACGTTCCGCTACGTCTACACGTCTGATAAACGAGTTTGACCCCGTCGATAAATTTCGGCCGGTTGCAGGTGTGCTCGAACAGCGCAGCGACTCGTAGCAATTCGTGAACGAAACGTACGGGGCCAAGTTTCTTCCCCACCGAGTAGTCCTATGTTACTTGGAGGAAGCAGGTGGAAAAACACTATTCTCACGGTGTCGCGTCAAAACGTACGAGGCTCGACCGTGTTACGCTACATCATACATGGCCTGATTTATATTACCCGTTTAAACGTAAAGCGTTCGAGAAACGGGAAACAGCAGGTTGATACAGCGTTTCTGAAAACACGTCCTGAACGTGAAAAATGCGAGCTTACGAATTTATAAGTTGCCATATCTACGATTTTTTTGTCACACGGTCGAACGAATATGAATGCGACATTTCGCGAGAAATAGCGCGTACGAATTGCGTAGCACGTTTTCGCGACGTAATGACCCGGTCTTTTATCCGATACGACAGTACATACCCGAATTTATATCACGTGACAATAGTGACTTTTCCTCTTTAGACAGTCTCGCTATTTGAGCTCAACGATCCACGAAATTTTGCCAGGCTAATCGCGTGGATAGCTGCCTCTCGCTTTGATATCGAATCGTTGCCGCACGGAATGTCGGACCCCTTCACGATTTCGCCCTAAGAGTAGGCCTCGGAAAGGAGATCGCCAGCTCTTCAAGATGTTATCGGAACCACCCCATACGTTCCATCGAGAATCTATTGCTTCACGCATAAACGAGAGTCAAAACTCTGGTATTCGCCCTCTTACGGTAATCTTGTTCGAGTACAGAAGAACTTTTGCAAATGTCGTTTCATAGTGGTATCGATATATTATACGGTGTAGAGTTGCTAGGGATTATCATAACGATATTTGTTTGTCAAGTTTTGTACCGTATGATATCTTTGAATTATTCAAAGTGTAGTTTGATCTTGGAGTACAGACGTTTAGAAATTTCTGCCCTGCCGTACACCCCTATAAACTTCTTCAGCACCTGTCGTAGCAAAATCTACATCAATAGGTCAGATCAAGTCAAAATTAGATGAAAGTATCCGGCGTTAAACCACTCTTACATCATCTGCCGACGTGGAGAAGAAAAATCAATAAAAGTTGGCACCAGAGATTCCGTCGCGAAATCCATTGACCTCCTTTTCCGCCAGGAGCATTAGTCGCAAAGACAGGATTTTCCCGTCGTCCTTCTGGATCCGAGCTGAAACGCCAGTTGGATCCCGGAAAAGTGCAATTACAACGGGACACGGTGGCTCGATGTCGTAAATTCCTTGGCCAAACACCTGTTTGATCGATGAACGACGGAGGCGAGGGAGGAGGTAAGGTAAACGAGAGCGGTTCGATCAACTCCTTGCTCGATAAGGTGTACAAAGTTAGCTCAGGATCAGCTGGCTTAACCTTCCATTAGCGGGCTCGAGCTCGACAAGCCGCGCACGTTGAACCACGGATTAAACTGTGCCACCCTTCACGCTACCCTCTCTTTCTATTTCACCCCCCTTCCTCCTCTTCCTGTCTCTCGCTGCGATCTCTGAGCTTGTATCGGGTGCACGTGTTCCAGACGTCCCGCCACGAGCCGCTGGGACCACTTCAAGTACTGTGTTCTCCTGCAAAATTGTCGCGATAAGACCCTTTTCGTAATGCACCACGCTATCCGCATCATTCCGTGAAACTACTCGCTCCAAACAAGCTTTATCCTCGTGTATGATAAACTGCAGATGCTTCTACATTTAAGATACGCCTCGAAATACACATGGTACAGACCTGACGTCGAGCCAAATTTTTGGTTACCTTCACTGAATTGGTGAGGTTAATACTTGGGATCGAAATCATGATTAAGGCAGCTGATGGCAGTCATTTTGATGAAAAATTGTTAATCGTTAGAAAAGTGTAACATGGGAAGAAAAGACCCATGTCTTTTCCTATATCTGAAGTAGTCCTTATCCTGGACGCTCAGATTTCGCTTTAAGCCCGATTCAAACATTGCGACATCGCATTTATCCTCCAGAACAGCATCCGTGAGTCGAAGAAATCGGACGAAAGCACAACATCTGTCCGCCTTGTCACGAAGACGGCATCATAAAACGGAGGCAGAATCGGATTTCCAGTGAAATTCCACTTCTATTGGTGGCTGGTATCCACCTTCGCGGAACGAATAAGGTATTACTGTCCGTGTTCTCCAGATCGCGTGCGTGTCTTTAAAAATAAAAGAGATTTTCGGTTCTGTGTCGAAGAAAAGCCAGGATAAATCACGCGGAACATCACTCGAGTGAACACCTCAATCATCACGGTGAAAATAGATACCCTATGATTATAGTTAACAGGGTTGATTTTTATAGGTTATTAGAGCTTCTGTCAGTTTGTCAGTTTATAATTGATTAGACACATTGAAGAAGGCTGACACCATTATTTGTAGAGATTGAATTAATAGAAAAGACAGAAAAATTTATTTTGACAGTATGTTCAGGGTACAGTTATAAGAATGTGTGATGTAGATAATTAATATAGTGTATTAGAAATAGTCCAATCATGAATAGAAATATTATTTAAATCTACATATTAAGATAGCTAATAACAAAATCTGAGTGATTTATACGCGAAAGGAGGTAAACCAAAGTACGAAGTGCAATACGAAATTACCATCCCCGGAAGAACCATCGAAGTTTCGAAACACGAAATCAGCGAAAAGCTTAACAAATGCAGGTAACTAAGCTGAGACAGGAGCAATCTCAAAAGAAATAACAAATCAAACGGATGCAAATCACGAGGCAGTCAGATTACAAGCCGTGGGTGGCTGCAACGGATTACAGGAGCTAGCTAACTCTCCTAGAAAATAATTCGTGCTCATTAATATGCGTCTCGAGGATCTCCCTTCGTGTAATTCCGACGTCTAGACTCTTCCTCTAGAATACGTCTTCCGCCGGAATTATTCAACGACCCGGCATTTCCGAGGTCAGAAGGGAGAGTAAGAAAAAATGTGCCGAAAGTTCGACGCGCTGAATGGCTTGATTAAAATGAAATTAGGCGACCTGTCCCAGTGAATCGATTCCAAGATAGAGGTAGACCAATTACCTAATTATCCTTACCGTACCGCCCTTTCCGTTCACGCTTCCTTTGCGGCCTGATCTAATTATTGTTCCACAAACCCACCCCCGTCGAGTGGGACAACTCTTGCAGCCCTTGCCGATGTCGCTTTTGTGCCGCGTTCCCCTCCGTAAAAACAAACGTTCGTCAACGAATGTTAGCCGTGGCTCTGTCTTAAATTGCACTCGAATTAGCCGGAAATGTATGCGTACGGGCTTTTCGAAATGGCCGGGCAAACTTTGGGAATGTGTCTCGGTCACTTTACTCCCTCCGGCTCGACGCTTCGCTAATTATTATTGCGTTGCATATAGATTGCTGACATTTTCAAGGCACGGTGAAAACGTGGTTCCTGAGGTGACTTATCGATCTGTGCTTTGATAGATTTCGTAGTGGGGTCTTGTTATACGATTGTACTCGCAATATTGAAAACTGAAGCGACAGACTTCTGAATAATTGTAGCGTTTCGTTCTGTCATGAATTAATATACAAACGTACGATAGAATTTTTTTCACGAGGGACGAAACAACGAAAGGATTAACGAAGTAACCCGTCGGCCATGAGGTGTCGATCCTCCTTCGGCCGAGTAAATCCCTCGGGAGGCTACCGTACGAACGGAACAAAAAAAGAATCAATATCCACGGTGTTTCATTATCGACGACGGTAAGTGCTGCAAAATTGATTGCTCTCCCCCGTGTTCCTACGAGTTTTCTATCCGACGGTGGGTCATCGGTGACCTACTTCATTTATCAAAAGCAGCGAAAACGCAGAAACTGCAGAGTAATTTATGGAGAGTTCAACATAAGCCGCGTCGTCCTCGACATTTAAATATCCCAGTTTAATCTACCAATTTCATTTTTACGATACTTTTTATTAAAAACTCAAAATGTTACATGAAATCGTGCATCCTCGGAAAGTAATCGCTGTCACGTAACATTTAACACGGGAAATTTAAAGCAAGATTGTGAATTGTAGCTCTGTCTGATTAGCCAGTGATGTAGGTCAACGTATGTTCCGGCTGACCCGGTGCTGTACAGTTTCGATAGCAAATTACAAATGAATTATAATTACAGTGTACCGTGGTTACTTTTGCATTCGTAACGTAACGACGCATGTAAATTATATGCAAAGCGCGTGCTATGTGCGGGGGAACAAAATAGAATGGACAGAATATGCGGAACGTGTAAAATATACGAACATGGCATGATACGTTTGTCCGACTCAGAAGGGACAATATTTTATGAAAATATACATATATGCATACATATGAGGGATTATAGATATTCCAGAGTACATTCGGGGAAATTCCAGGAACATTTTAGACACAGGTAGAATATCCGACGGGAATTGGGGGACCTTGGAGTATAGAAATCTAGGGAACTGGGGGGCTAGAAGTATATAAATCTTGGGAATTCGGGGTTAAAACCTAAGCATTTAGAAATTTGGAAATATAAAAATTGTCAAATCGTCAAATTTTATGCAACCTAATGTAGAGGAAGTTCTGTATCCTAGCACAGGAGGGTGAAATCTATTTCTGTAAAATACGTGATCGAGAGACGAATACTTTTCCAGCAGACTATGGGAACGCACGCGATAGTTTACAGTAGTTACTGCACGTGTCTCCTTTCGATTCGTTCGGTTCGATTCGAGCCACGTACAAGTAATTTATGCCCTCGCGAGCTTCAGTATTGACTCCCGCGATCGGGTTCGAGGTCCGCGCGAGTCCACCATCGTTTTCCACCGAACGGCTATGAAATTAAAGAGGAAACGAAGGCCACGTGCACGATCTGACCACTTTGGTTCTAGTACCCTGTCCAATACTACACAAACGCACCTACATCTACGTACACGAGCGCTCGTATGTGCGGAGCTCGCGTCGGTTTTGCGGCTGATTTTATGGCTGTCCCAACGAACTTTACGAGCTGACCCCTGATCCTAAAACATACCGAATTACACCGCGGCCACGGCTCGTGTTCGTTGCTTCTCTACCGGCTACAGACCGGTCCGTGGAAAGAGAGGAAAATTGAGAGCGGCTATCGATCCCCTCGGTTCCTTTGGACGGCTACCAACAAAGAGCAGCACGGGTTCAAACGTACCAACGACACGACGCCACGGGAATCTTAACGATTTTCATTCGCTCCGACATTCTGCCAGCTCCTTCCAATTGCCGGGTATTTCGCATCTCCTCGCTCCCTCGCTTTCCGGCTGCTCTTCTTTTACACTACTTACATGGAAATTGTTTTACATCGTATATCACGTGGGACTGTAATAAGAAACGGGATGAAATTTACAGAATTTTATCGGACCGGAATATATTGCTAACCCCTTCATGCATATTGTATACGAGATTTTTGTGTCTTGAAAATACATTTCGTAACATTTCTTTTGTAGTACAATTCCTTAGGGGTCATCTCGGAACAAATTCGGAATATTCTATCGTTTTAAATAGAAAATATGTTCTTACTATTATTTGTGAGAGTTCAGAAATGTATGTTTTTCAAGATTGGAAACATCGTCCAACTTTTACGGCTTCCATATTTTTCTGCTGAATTTTTCATATGCATTTTGAAGTGTATCGCGAAGAATATTTTTCTTTGTATTTAATATTGGATGAAAAAAATAGCTACACATTGCATGGAGGATGGTAAAATATGTAGACAGGAGGCTAGCTGGGAGTTATACATCTTAAAGCAGTATTTCAAAATTTATTTAGTTATTTAGTTTTAAAATCTGTAAAAATCCAGAAATATTTACAATGGATTGTCGATGTCTCCATTACTCTAACAAAGTGGTTTTCATTATATCGAAACACAATTCGAGATATCGATTAAACTAACCTCTTCAAGGATGACTCTTTTGAGGTTAGGAAAAGATGATTTAACTTTTAAATGTAATTTTGCTAATTTTAAATGTATCTTGAAGGAATTCATAATACACAAAATCAATATCCACTAGATTTAGTTGATTTAAAACTTTAAATTTTAGTCGAATTTAAAAGCGGATTAAACCACATATGTACAAATATTCTCGAACAGATTAAACACCATGTTGACGTTATCAATGATGCATTTCCATACACAATTCCCTTTCATATTGAAATAAAGGTACTGTAAATTGTACGATTTTCTAATAGTCGTAATAATTTTTACTTTCTGTGTTACAATAAATTAAAGGATTGTATGGAGAGCGTTGACAGTATTCAATGAAATATTTAGGTGTACAATGGTTTTGATGTAATTTATGGATTCTATAAATTCCCTTTTTTCCTTCTTCAAAAATATATCAACTACAATAAATGTCCTCTGTAATTTGTAAATTTTACAAGCTATCTTTGCCGCTCCACATTTTTCAAGCGAATTGATAATTAACTCTCATAAAACATTAAAAACTCCTCGAAATACGCGAGACAATCTTCAAATATTTTTTTATGTATACTTAGTCCATTCACCTGATCCTCCACAAAAAGACCATTACCCAGATAACACTTAATTATCTGATTCAAATATTATCGAAATTTTTTCATCAGCCACTCAGCTCCGTCAAAAGATTCATATTTAAAAAATGGTGAAAATATTGTGACGCACGATCAACTACAAATCTCATCCCCCATTGAAAGAAGTCAATTATCCGGAAGACCCGACAAGTACATATATCGAACACGGCTCCGCAGGATACCGATAATTTCTCGAAGGAGTTGAGGGAATGCAGCCGGGGATTAGACATCGAAGAGGATCAACGGGAATAGGGGTGTATCCTGAAACGAATCGGCCCCGAATTAGGCTACCTCCGCGTGAATTGATTTTGAATGAGGCTAGATATATCCCGCGTAATCCGGCGACAGCTTACTTACCACGGTAGACAGATATGTAGGAGCAACAATCTAATTACCGAAGGACATATTTCATGCCAGACACGTTTCTCATAAGAGAGGGACTGTCGGCAGGTCTGCTGATTACGGAACACCAAGTCGCTCGAACATCAAGTTTCACTAAGGGTCACGGAAGTTTAGACGCTTCGCCATTCGTTATACTCTTCTTCTCTGTTATTTGAAACTTTCAATACGAATAACGCGATACCCTTCGTTATTTCTATCTCCAATCGCGCGAATTTTAATTCACGTATTTTTAATGCGTGAAAGAAATTAACGATATTTTATATTTTATATTTCTTGTATATCATATTTCAAAAAATTTAGAAAATGCGAATAGGAATACAATAAACACTGTCAATCATACATGGGTAAGCAAAGAGGATTAAAACGTCTATAGCTTGTGCGATAAAATTCATTTGTCTTATTTTTATGTACGGAATAAATCTGCGCGCCCGTAAAAAATCGTCAAATAAATAAAATAAACGTATCGTCATCCGGTATTATATTTTTCAATTTATCCATCGATTTGTCGAGCAGCTTGAAACCTCGCCGGGATTACCGATGAAATCTCGAACTTCCGGTCTGGCCATAACCGATATATTTGTATTATCAGGAAATAAGGGGGTTCGGTTTTCACGAGCGGGTCGCGGTTCATCAGGAAGTTAGAAATAACGTTATCCCTCTAGAGGATTTAGCGGGAGAGATCAAGAAAGTTTGATCGAATTTCTCGCGGGAAACTGCAAAATGAGTTTCAGGCGCGATCGTTGTCAGGGAAAAGCATAACTGTTCTAGGTCAGTTGTTTGGCTATGGGACAACCGCAATGACCACCTGATAGAACGGAATCGAAATCTATCCAGACATCGAATAAAAGAACCTCTGACCGGGCCAACACAAGGTATTGATCCTTTTCACAGAAACGTCCAAAGGTATGGTCGTGCCTTCGCGAAGAAAGCTTTTAAGAAATCTATGAAAATCGGCTATGATGAAAAGAAGTATCTTTACGTAACCAAAACGGGTTCGGTATTTAACGTTTAACTAAAATGAAGTCTGCAATCCTCACTAGACATTCTTGCACCACTATCTCAATTTTAATTGTTACTTAATAGAATTTTATTAAGTGCATGATTTGCTGACAGATAGTCCAATGAACATTATAATAATCGTTTCACCATAAATTCTAATAACAAAAATAAATAAAATTTGTTCATGGTAATCAGGGAACCAGTGCAATTAAATTTCAATAGCAGTATGTAGATAGAATATCATTGTGATAATGAATTCTAATAGAAGTCTAATACAAAATGTACCAACAAGATATTTTATTCAGCCACCCTGTATATTTGAAGAGATTTGAAGTAATTGCTAGTCCCATTACTACACAGAGTCTTCTCACCTCGTTCAGCTTGAAGCATCCGATTCCTGGAGAACCCTGGCGTATTAAAATGAGCAAAGGAAAAAAAAAAGAACGGCCGATAAGTGCCTTTGACGGGCAAATGGAATCTCCGATAAACGAATACGTGCAAGTGCCGGCTTAAAGTCTAATCCTCGAACGAAGGCACGGACCCCGGGCAAAATTCAATCGTTCTATCCCGCTCATTGCGCTCGCCAGCAAACGTTCGTACGTGAGGCTGCTCTTGTACGAGCAGGCTCTCAAGGGAAGAGAGGATGGTTCGTGCGAGTCCTCCCGCTGAAAAAGGCCACCCCTCTCGATACACAAGATCAGGGAAAATCCGTACGTGCGGCGCCTTCCACAATCTGCATTACATATCTCTGCCAGGAATCAATAAACCGAGACACGCTGCTCGACGTTGCAATGAAATAAATGGCAAAAAAAGGGGAACAGGGAAAATGAAATCGATGGAAACCTGCAGGACGAGACGGGCTAATCAATGTAAATGAAATATCATACTTCTTTTTTTTTATTGGCCGAGTAAATGTCTGCGTAGTTACAGAGCAAATGCGATTGTACATATTGTCGGGCTCTAAAGTAATTACCTTACCAGCGACGGAAAGTTACAGTCAATTAACGTTTTATTTGAATCGCAGGAATTTTTTGTTGTAGGAATCGTACAAGTTCAGTGCGGTATTACAGTTCTGGGAATGTAAATAGTATTTCGAAGTTTCGAAGTTAAAAATTCTTGTGTTTCCAAATTACAAAGTTCCAAAGTTTCAAAGTCGCAAAGAATCGGAGACATCAAAAGCTTCCGAAGTACCAAGGACTTGAAGTTCCACGATTCCACAGTTCTAGAATTCGTAAAGATCTAAAATTACAAAACACCAAAACGGCGAGGATACAATGTTCCCATAGGACCCAAATTTGAATGTGGAACTAGATCCAGCAGCACGATGCTCAAGAGTCCGTGGGATAAATCACACGGCAAAGTAGCTAGCGCCAGTAGCAAAACCGCGCTTTACTATCCCCATTGGACAAGTGGTAGATAGAGTACCGAGTCATTGTTGGAGCGGAGTAGGATTTCACCGTGGAATACTACTCCGGCGTTATCCTCTCGCCGCACTAGCTCTATCGGCTCTAGTGCTGTCTCCAGAGCTAACTCTAGGAACGTTAACGACTTAAAGCGGAGGCATCTTGAATAAAGCTTAAATCGTATACAACCGTTCGCTCGATAAGTAGGTCCCCTATCGTATTCGGAGGACTTGGCAGGTTGGTCGAAAGGGGCCGAGTAAGGAAGAGGAAGCGGGAAAAGGCGAAGAAGAAGGACGATGGGTGGCGGTATCGCGTACGCACGAGGTAGCAGGGGTGTTCTCGGTTAAATGAGGCTAACTCACCCTCTCGGGCTCCCTCTGTACGCGTTGCCAGTTCCCTGCCTCTCTGTTTCCCTCGTTTTGTCCCTCCCTCCGTTCCTCTCTGTTCCAGTAGAACTCTCGGTATGTCGAGGTGGGCGCGGTCCCGTACCGACCGAAATCGATTTTGGAAAGACGAAGAGGCCGATGGGAGGAGAGACGGAGAAAGACGCGGTACAGATTACGGACGATGCCGCACGGTTGGGCTTCCTCTGATCTCCCGTATCGGGGAGGGTCCCGACGAGAGGCCGCAGGAGGCGAACACCCGAAGAAGGCCTACAGCGACGGACGTGTACGCGACCGGCCTTCTCTTCAGCCTCCGACCGAGACAAGCACCCAGCTCTGTTTTAATCATTAAGGCGCTCGTAAGGCTGCTCGCAGCTGCGATCTTTGATCTATGCTCGAGTCAAAGCTACTTACGAGAAGACTACTCGCCCTCGCGGGGGTAACGAGCGTCGAGAGGAGCACACCTTTAGAAGGGAGACCTGTCTACCTAACTCGATAACACGCGACGTTTTACGTGCCACCGCGTACGACGAGCACCTGCAACGTCGCTCACATATAATGGCGAACCCACCGGCGAATTCGGTGGCGACGTTAATCGCGAATGAAACTTTCATCGACAACGATCCCGTCCCGCCTACGGAGCGTGGCTCCGTTCGCAGCCGCTTTTAACGGCGCGGCGAAACGCTCCAGCCGATACGCGTTATTAATTCAATATTCCAACACGCGTACCGCGAATTAACCGTGGCTCGTTTTCGCCCTTCCGTTCCACCCGTCTCCGTCTACGCTTTCAACTTTCGAAACAGTGTTTTTCTTATTCGTTGTCGAATATCGTGTTTCTCTTTTATGCGCTGAATATTTTCGATTTGGCGGAAAAGTGAATTTGCCGGGAAAAGTGAAATATGGCCAGAAATATGAAACAGACTTTTTCGAAAGCTAACGACTAGGTCCACGCTAGTGATCGTCCGTGTATTTGATTTTATTAACGATAGTGATCGTGTAAATTGTTAAGCTTGTCTCGATCAAATAGTAATTTTCTATCGATTCAATCTAACTGTCTAACCTGTTATTAACTGGATCAATATTGTATATAAATTTTCAATAGGTGTAAATAGAAAAGTATTTGCTATCGATCAGCACCGTTATTTGTTATTAATATTATTTTATTACTCCCAGTTCATTCGCCCTCAGTCTGCAGCGAACATATCGAATGGAAATACGGGAAGAACAAATACGGCGTCAGCTTTTTATACGGCTGGAGTTAGCGGAATTATTCGTTTTTGTGGGATACATGTTGGAGCAAGGAATGACGATGTTCCCCGTGGAAATTGTATTTTTCATTTAAGCCAATTTCAGTTGAAACGGCACTTGGTAAAGCACCGAGAAGGACATTTTAGACGCTTGTCGAGTCTTTTCTAATTTTTTAATTAAACTTGGTAACGAACCGGCAAATGTTTCCGCCCAGAAGGCAGGCATATTTCGAAGTTGAAGCACATTTAATTAAGGGATCTCTGTTTGACATGATCTATGGGATTAATTTTTTAAAACGAGCCCGAAGCTTCTTATAATTTACTACGTTTTTAATTGAGAACCAGACGTTACCACTGCTTCAGTCCGCTGAAAATGAGAGAACGAAGCCAAGCTGTTGCGAACGGCTTTTTATACGTAAACTTGTGAAATTGTTTCCGATGAAATCGCCTTTCGAAACAATTCGGAATTTCAATGCGTATCTAACGATTGCTAGTCTTCAGGTACAGACAGCAAGAAAGAAACGATCGTCTTTAAAAGGCCAGGTAAAACTCGCCGGAAACTTACACAAAGAACTGCAAGATCTTCTTAATTCATGAAACGAAATCTTCCGTTACTTGGACAAAACATCCTTTTCGACTAATTACGTTCCTCAGGCGTAAGCACACCCGTGCAAAAAGTACTGCACGCTTTAACTACTCCCGAGGACGGAGGCACTGATAAGAACAATGTAGAAACTCCGGCAGATTAAATTTTTATCTCTTCTTGCTACTGCTTTGACAAGTTCTGCTCCAGTTTTTATATGTCAAACTTTAGCTCATCAAATTTTCTGGTCGCTTATTATAATATCAATAATTACCATCATTATAATTGTATACGGTTCAATATGCATATACTTCAATACAATTTTATATTATAAAAATTATGACAATTTATACACATCAGTGTATACGTACTTTATGATAGTTTGTATACACACATACTTTATACACCTACTTTATTATGATAATTTATATGGCATGATAAAATTTATATTCTTAAGTGTCACAAGTGTTATATTTAACTACGAAGTATTCCCCAAAAAGGACATCAGTCTCTCAAATTAAAAATGGACACCAGACTCTCAAATTAAAAATGGATATCAGTAACTCAAATTTAAAAATGGATATCAGTCTCTGAAATTAAAAACGGCTACTAGTCTCTCGAGTTTAAAGATGTCAGTACTGGTTGAAACTAAGCGTTTTTAAATAGAAGTAAAATAGTGAATCGACAAGGGAGTTCTATAATTCCACAGGGAGCTGATTATCGATCGGCAGAGCACGTGTTCGCGAGGAATTCCGGAACGAGAAGCGTCCAGGATTCCGCGAGAGGGTGGTTTGCGACGAAACGTAGAAAAAAACAAGCGGGGAAAACGCTCGATTTCACAGTCATTGGGTCGGGAAAATGCGAGCACGAGGCAGTCATGTGCGTTCGAACGTGTACCGCGGCACACGAAAGGCAGAGAAGTGTGCATCGTCGTCGAATGCGGATGCACTTGGCCATTCTGACCCGTGGTTTTCTTTCGTGCACGTATGTGGTCACCGGTCTATATACCTCAGTTTGCCGTGGCTGCCGCGTTTCTTTTAAACTTCGCTACTTAGCGAAAGTCCCTTCGAGCATGATTTTTAAAGGGACACTTTGAAGCGAGAGCTCGCGACACCTGTTTTGAATTCCCCGCCGAGCTTTCAACATTTTTAACGCTCAACGACCGCGACACCTGTTCCCCTGTTTTCTTTGCGAATTTTTAACGCGCAGTCGGAAACGTTCGAAAGAAATGGAATGCGATTATTTTATCGCAAACATGGAGACGTATTCGTCGTTTTTTACTCGTGCATATGGAGACATGGTTTTGTTCAAAATGGCGGATGTAAGATCTTGAGAGATAACGACTTCAGGTTTATTTTATTGGACCTTGGCAATCTTCGTACCAGTTCTACTTTTGTTATTGCTACTCGTATCTTCTGGAGTTGGCAAGAGTTTTATGTAGACCCAGTTTCGACAGGGGTGGGTTTTAGCTTATGGTGCATATTTTATAAGAAAGCACCGAATACAAAATGTCATTATATTTTACCATTTTTAATATTGATTCTTTGTAATATTACAATAATCAGAAATATAAATTTATGCGAAAATTTATGTACTGGTACATGAACAGTACATAAATTTAATAACAAGAAATTTCGATATAATTTAGAATTCGATTTATAGCTAACATACAGGGAGTATTGCAGAGAAAGGGGTCATTTTCCAAGGTTCATAATAAGATTCTAACCTTGAGTGAGTTAAATTGAATGTCATAGACTACAGACTCATTAAAGGAAAATGCATCAGTATACATGTACGCTTTACTGTCGTCAAATATTAAGGCTACACGTGTCTCTATCATGTATCGTTAATCAAGAAGCATGTTTCGTGTGACAGGTGCATCAAATTGGACCGAATACAATTAACTATAGCAGAACGTCGAAGTACCGTGCGATACACGATACTGTTTCGCAAAATTAGTCGAATTAGGACTATAATAAATTCTCTCAGATTATTATCTAGAAATAAATACTATCCAATTAGCAAATAATTGGATATTCTAAATTGTGTTGAAATAATAGAGTGATCTTGATATCGTGCCACAGTTATTCCTAACTTCATTTATTTTCTGATCAAGATCTTATACAATTTTTTCACCATTTATCACTATCGACGAGCTGTAATTGTTTTCTCGCGCGGAACAAAATGGATATCGAATATCGAGCTGCACCAGAAACAGGTAAATAATTCAACGTGGCCAATACTGTCTCGATACCGATAAATAATGAAACACGAATGGAAAGACATCTCTTTGAGACGTCGTTTTTCGGTTTCGTATGCAGGATAAATATTTACCGAAACCGTCGCCGGCCCGTTATTAATAGAAACAGAGAACACGGGCCAGAGAATAAAGGCAAAGAATGTTTGCGAGATATAAGAGCGCAGGATGCGACGCGCGAAACGTTGCGAGGAAAAGAAATACGATTTCTCAGACTGCTCCTCGGACGCGTTCTACAGCCATCGGAATCCCGTACACGAACTTCAAGGCGAACGAACATCGGGGAATTTAAAGTACGTCGCTCTCCTGTTCCGGGGTTATATTTTCGAGCTCGCCGAGGATCGCACCCGATTTCGCGATACACACGCTGCGAGAGCTTTCTTCCTAATATATAGCCAGCTATCGAATCTCTTGAAACGCCTGGCTTCTACAGGATGTTGCCAAACTTACTGCTGCGGATTACGCTGCAGACTTCTCGCGTTGGCAATATAACGCGTGACGATATACGTTGTGATATTAACGTGGAGATGGTATCGTGTGAGGCGTAGGATATTATGCGTGACGATATTAATATGTGATATTGATGTGTGGGAGGTATAATGCGTAGAGATATTAATGTGTGGGTGATACGATGCGTAGGGATATTAACGCGTAGGGAAGTTAACGCGCGGGGTATTAACGCGCGGGGTATTAACGCGTGGGGATATTAACGCGTAGGGATATTAACGCGTACCAATATTAACCAATAGAGACATTAATACATAGACGATATAACGCGTGGTGATACCAACACGCAAATATTACAACGCACAGAAAATTTAACGTATAGCGATATTAATTCCTGTCCATATAACGTATACAGATACGTAGCAGGTAATTCAACCCATAGCCATATATAACATGTAGCGATACAACATAACGTACAACATATCGCTATAGCCATAATCCTTAATAACAATCCCAGAATAACATCATTAAATATGTTAATAGTATTATATTTAGTTAAAGTGAATGATTAAAACTCCAGAATTTTGATTACGAATGTATAATTATGAAGTGCATTTCAAACGTACTGCAATATACAGTACTGTTTTATTCATGTAGATACATATAGAGAGTGAATTTGGTGAAAAGACAAGCGACACGTTATCCGATGTTGTTTAATAAATCATAAGCAGGGAAAACATTATTATGAAGCGCACTGAAAGATGTCAACGTTCACTCATAAAAGAGTGAATTCTCATTAACGTCACACCCGTTCAATCCACTAATTTTCACCGTGCCGGCAACACGCTGCGACGAGCAACAGCCACGTTAAATAATCCAATCGATAATCGACTAATAATAAATTTGTACCAGCTACAGCCCCTAATGAGACGGCACGACGCTTCCTTTAAATTATGCACTATGATAGAGCACCGGTGACGTGTCAGAATGAAACACACCAGAAATACCTCTAACAGAGGATGCGATAACGTACTGGGTGTTAATAAAATATCGCCACGGATGTTAAATATGCATTCACTGATCGTCACTGTTGCCAATGTCGATTGTTTCATTTTCTCGGGGAATGCAAATATCTCGAACTCTGAAAAAGAATTACACGCTTTCGAAATAGAAGTATTTACACAGTTAAAAAGTATACAAATTATTTATATATTTATAATTACATCACGAAGGTTGCATAATTTAGTAATCCAAAGTTGAACAATGTTTTACGAAATTAGACAAATCTCCAGTTGCAATGATTAAAAATATAAAATAACAATTTAAAAATACAAGATATTTGTATAAGAGCTGTAAGCAAATCGAAACTGAACATATTTTTCCAGGAATGAACGGATTAAAAAGGTAATACGTATCTCCGATAGCAAAGTACGTCATTACGAAGTCCGTATTCCAAAAACGTATCACTCTTCTGCAGCTCTCGTAAATCTGACTGATACCGGGAGCAAAGCTTTGGCGTTTCATTCAACGAATGTTAATTCATCAGCACCCAGTGTAGAAACGTCGCGTTAGTCATCCGAGCATCGACGTCGACGAGGCCCCGTCGATCGTCTGTTTTCCATCTCGCCAGTAATTCGGTCCTTTGTAAGCTGGTCATCAGATTATTAACTATCATCCGAAGGTAAATGTACCGTGGACGTGGAGCAGACGGTCGATAATTCATGCGCGATGAAGTTGCTCGCGCTCGAAAAGGATTAATTCGGGCATAGAGCGAGCCGGCCATCGTGGACCTCGGCGACGGCCTCTTCGGGTCCATTGTAGTCTTTTTAACCACCCTTCCATCAACCCCGTGAGCGTCAAACTCCGACGTATTTATAAAGTTTCCGTCGCTCGGCGGGGGGTGGCGAGCAGGGTTGAGTGGCCGCGTCGGAAGATTCGAGGAAGACTATTGAAAGGCACGATGAAAACTTCTTAATTCCGGCACAGGCCTGCTCCAGTTTTCTCAGACTTGGTGGACGAGTCGGTTCTTTCATGAGAAACGCTTGTGTATACAGGGCCGAGTTATTACCGGGAAAAGAAAAGAAGTTCTGCTTCATACTGAACCGGCTATTAACCCTTTCAGCTTGGAAATATTTTCACGGCGCGGGCTCCGCCGACGAGAATCATATCGATGTTTCGCTATCCATTTCGAAACTCTTTACGAAGTGTTCTGACAATTTTATGACTAAATTGTTTTGATAAAAATTAATTTCTGATACAAGAAAATATCATCTATCCTTCAACAAAGAAATATATTGTTTTATAAATCGTTTATTCGCTTAGAATTCTTAAATCGAAAGTACGAATAAAACACGGTAAAGAAATATAAAGACGAAGTATTATAAAAACGCAGATAAAAGAAAGGAAATATAATTTACTACAAAAGGAATGATTAATCAAGATCTTCTTTCAAGATTTCGTACCCATTTAACCTTAATAGTCATAGCCCGTTAATTTCTCGACAGACACATTCGCAGAACTTTCCCTTTATAAAACTTATCGTTTTCATAACTCATCCAGTACAAAGGGTGGTTGATACTAGGGGTTGACCGACCAATGAAAATATGTCCCTGTTACGAGAGGATTAGCGAGGATTAGCTGGAAGATTTAGAATGGTCTCGTGCTCCGCGCTCGCTAAACATCTAATCCGAAAATATGATCGTCTTTCTTCGGGATCTCCATCTTAGTATTCCGCAGATGTGTCTTTTGATCATGTATTTTGAATTAATATTAATTGTACGTTCTTTTCTTTCGAAAATTAGATGTGAGAATGTGATCCTTTTATTTTTGCTTTTATATGACTAAAAATAAAGATGAATGAAATGCTGAGGATAAAGATATGTATTTATCAACCCTTGAGCCATAATCTTAATCAACCTAATCTTACAAACTTCGTCCGCATTTCCAAGAACAATACCATATTAAAAATAAGAGTAACATTTTACAAATATTTTAGAAAATATAAGTATTATTATACTAATGGAAAATCTGAAAGAAGTTACATCAATTTTTCATTTGTAAGTTTGTTATATTATCAATCACAAACTTCTACCATATGGTGCGGTGCAGTCGATCTATCATAAACGACCAAGAATTACTCTGAAATTCGAATACAGAGAAGTACTATGAAAGATAGGTTTCCACTACATAGATTTACCATTAGTTTACGGTTCCCATGGGTGCACGAAGGGTTGCGCTATGGCACCATGACGCTTATAAGGGCCCGTAACAGGGAGTTGGATAATGTCGAGCCCTATGGAGAACTACTCTCTCCAAGTTATAATTGTTATATGTTAACCAACGAAGACAGGTAGGAAAATGAACATTCTATACAACGTTTTCGTTATCTTTCACTGGCAAACCATATTGTAATATATTGACCATTACTAGCACCTTATATTAAAAAGTTTGACATTAACGGGGAAACTACGTAAAATACCATGTTGTAATTTCAAGGAAACTTTGTAGAGAGAGAAAGTTTGATGTGCATTAATATAGAATGTCGATGTACTATCTAATTAATGCTGTAAAACCAATTTTGTTTTATTTAAGGTGATTAGTTGCAGCCTCCTGTGAACTCACAGCCCACAGTGATCGAAAATGATAAATATCGGAATACAATAAATAAATTATATTGTTGAGGTAGGAAATGTAAATTTAATACAAAAATATTTTCATTGATACAATCTATGTAAATTAAAGGCACGCATTTTTCACAAATAAAAAAAAAATGTTATATAAGTGGTACAATGTAATACAATGTTTTAATTAAAAAATGTATACTACTTCTCCTCTTGCTTTTTATTTAAATTGATATAAAACTGTTCTAGTCTCCTTAGCCATTCTTTCCATGCCTCTTGCAATGTATCTTTTTCCAATACGTGAACAGTTGCAGCCTTACCATCTGTGTAACCAATAACTACCAACCCCTTATCGATCTACAAATTCAATTACAATATTATTTCAAATAAGATAAATGTTAGTTATTTTCGACAACATTTTATTAAATATTTGTATTTGAAAGAAAATGTTTGAGGCTTTTGATTTCGATTTATTAGCAGTGCAAATTCTTGATAAATTAGTGGTTGTAAAAGAGACTCCCTAGTATTTTAGGAATACTACTCAAGTCCTTTACAAGCATGTAATCATTAGTTAGTAAGTTAGGTTTAAGAATTCTTCGCCCCTGTGTACAACTATTTCAATATCTCCATGGAATTATAATTGTTATATGTATAATAAATTGCAAAATTTAATAATAGTTACCGGTGATGGATACTGTTGGGAAGCATTTATAGCACCTATATAAGCAGCTAGTTGTACAGGTGCATCAAAGGTGTCTTTCAATTTCTTTTTCGGTTTTTTTGACGTTTTCCAGTCAATTACACATACGTCATTTCTAAACAAATGTTATAAAATACATAACATAAATGATAAATAGTATTTTTCTACTGACGATAAAACAAATCTCTGTTATACCCATAACAAGCAATGCAGTCTACAATTCCCTTGTATCTCAACATTGGATGTGTTACAGGAGTCTCAGTTGCTTCAACAGATGTTATATTATTCAACACTGGTTTTACACTAGAATACGCTAATTCGATTTTAGAAGAAATTTCCACTTTTTCATTATTCTGCAAAGTACTCTCTATGCACGAATGAAATAATTTACCATCACTCAATAAGCCTAAAAGTAAATAGTGATGGATACATAGAAAATTAACTGTGTCTGCATTACTCAAATCTTATACCTGCAGAAAATTCTTTAAAATACTCTTCTCCAAACTCATCAATAATACCCTTCTTCCATTTCTCTAGAGCTTTTCTTCCTTGGAAAGACATAGTCTGATTAAGAATGTGCGTTACACTTGGAACTTTCAAATTATCAGTTCCTTCATAATGTATTCCATAATCATCTGGTACTACAGAACCAAAAATTGGAAACGATTGAAAATCTTTTTTTATCCTAAATAATTTATTTGTTTGTGATTTCAAAAATTCCTTATTTTGTAAGCTATCCGGTACATTGGTCTCTTCAGGCAAAAGACAATCAATATTATCGTTAGACTCTGATGTTACTTTATCAGATCCTGATTCATGATGGATGCTAGTCTATAATGAAGTTATGTTTAAATTTAATGTTCATATAACAAAATATATTCAAGTTACTTTTAAAATATTCTTTGATGATTTTTATACTCTTACATTTAAGAATTTAACATCATGTTTACACAAAAATAAATGTATTGTTTGCTTTCCATTGACTTTGCTTTTGTTAACTTTATCATATACAAATTCCAAATTCCTAATACAAAATTGAAACATGTTCTCTATATTAAATTTACAATAAAGTGTGTTATTTGTTATTGGCAGTATTCAAAATTGCAGGTTATGAAATTATAAATTATTTCTGGCCTCATTCAAGTACACTGGAACTCTTCGTATCCTTCACTAATAAGCAAGTCATTAATATTAAATCTTGTAAACAATAATTGCAATTATTAAAACACAATTGTAGTTGTCAACATGTCATTCACTTTGACTTTCTGTGTCCTTTATTAGAAATTGCTTGGTGCTACATCTATGTTCTTCTTGCAAAGCTTGTAACCAGGTTCGAAAGCGGGAGATAAAGTTATTTTTAAATTCTGAGGCAGTGGGACTTTTGGCGAGACTTCGGAAAACAGTCATGTTCCGATATTTATCAAATTTTGCTGATAAGTTCTTTTTTGCAAAAGAAAATACATGCGAGAATAATTTTTGGTTTCTTATGTCATTCCCTACATCATCGATGAGATGATATATTTACCATTAGAAATGATATATTTACCCATATTTTACCACTAGAGGGCCGTACACTTGGCGCCATCTAGCGGCAGTCTGTGGGAACTAATTAAACTACAGTTTTAAAAGTGTGTAGTTCACCCTGTTCGCCGGAGAGATGGCGCCACGTGTTCCATTTAAAAAAATTCAATTAATATTGATTTTATTGGCTTAATTTATTATAATATGCATGAAATTACATCGGAGTGCAAGACTAATTAACTTCGGAATGTTTTGACTTTACCAAATCATTATCAATTTGCTTTTCTTTGGAAAACCATGCTTCGGAAAGTCATGCACTCTGCTGTCACAAATGTTTCCATTTGAAAAAAGGACCTTGTTTGCAAAATTTGGCTAAAATCGGAACATGGTATTCCAAAATTTTCCCAAATTTTTAAATTTCAATTTTAGTTTCAACTACAGGTAACTGCTCTATCGTAGAACAGTATACTTCATTGGTTTTGTCGTCTTTCGAAAGGTGGCAATAACAGCATCGTTTTAAGAGCGCGCGGTAATAATAAAATTGAAATCCGTGTAAAAACAAGGTACACATATTACTAAATTTCTAAGTTCCTAAACTCCTAAATTTCCAAATTCCAAATTTCTAAATTTTCCAGATTCTCAAATTTTTCAATTCCATAATTTCCGAATCTTAGATCCCACATTTTCAAATCTGTAAATTTCTGAAAATTGCTTGCTTGTTTCCTGTCTAGAACAGAACTAGCACTAATGAATCCAATGATCCCACAAATATCCTACTAACGTCAAGTATATAAACAACGATAAAAGTAAAATAATTTTTCGCCCGTTACAGTAGAGTCCGAATAAAAATTTCGCGTAAAAGGTCGTAGAAGACCCGACAGATAACGCTATCTCGCGGGATGCTGAGAAATCTTGCGGCACCGCGAACGGAGCAATGGCGTAGGCGGCGATCCATGTGATAAATTAATTTTTATAGCTTCGTGGGTGGCGGCTGTTTCTATTGGTTGGTGATCGGGCACCTCCCACTTCGAACGACGTTGCCTTCTCCTGGTTTATTCCATTCAACTGTGATACCATGATATACCATTTGTCTCGTTTTAAATGAGCTGGCAGGAGAACGGCAAGGATGGGTGTAATTGAAATACATTCGCGGATCTCTCTCGAACGACGCTTAACAAAGGCGCAGCTTGCACGACGTGATTTTTATTCTGTCGAGCGCCGCTTTCAAAGAGGATTCACCGTAATTGCGCATTATACGCGATCGTTCGCGTTTTACGACGATGAAAACACCGAGACGATTGCATAAGGATCAAGACGATATTTTTCTTCTTTTTTTTTCTTTATTCTTTCGTATCGTGCGATTAGCTACGCGACTGATGAGACATCTGGATAAATTGCTCATATTTGATTGCTAATTGCGAAAGGTTCGTAGATGACAGTGCAATTATTTTATATCAAAAAGAACGATGAGATAAAAATTTTCTTTGGTTCGTTCTGATTCTATCTCTAGCGATGATTTTTTAACAATTTTATTTTTGTGGGGATATGGGAATCTAGAGATATAGTACTCTGGGGATGTAGGAAGTTAAGAGTACCTTATATCGAAGATATGAAAAAGAAGATGAAGCAATTATTGATCGACTGGCATTTATTTTATAACAGTTACTACATTCATTCTCTGTTACGCCTGTCTCGAGACTTCTCTAAATCAATTTCAATGTCCACTTAGCGAAACGAGAAGTGCTAAATACGATTTAAAATTCCTATCGGAAGGTGCTGAGTTGTACGTCGATTGTCTGTAACATGTATGAAAGAGTGACGTTTTTAAGCGTTTAAACAATGGAAGAATTATTGCGTTAGTAAACTGAAAGCTAGGACGGAATGGTTTACTTGAATCCGACAAGCCCAGCGTTGAAATCGCTATGCACCTCTTCTACGCGGGCGTTGAAATCTCCCGCGCGGCTCAAGTAACACGTGTCAATAAATGTTCGAAAACGTTCCACGATACTAAATAATCGTCCCGAGTAACTAAATCCTGGCGTGTACAGACAAAGACTGATATTAAACAAGGACTGGAAACTTTTTCCTGAAGCATTCACATGATATTACATTAATATTAACACCACTGTTTGTAATATTAATTCTAATATGATAATCGACTAAATTTTAAATTCAGAGTAAAAATTATAAAACCCTGCTTTCAAACACATAAATCTAATTTTCGACATTGTACTATCTTAGATCAATTTTTCGACAATCTATCAATTTTATTCTGTATTTTCCAGGGATACACTGCCTCATCGCAGTTCCACGACTCGATTTTCGCTACGGAGGATCCTGGCAAACGCGTAAAATGTACGATAACGACGGGAGAAACAAGAATTCCTGCGATCGCGATCGCAATCACCGACGGACAAACCACCTGGAAGCCAAATGGCGAACAGTGCCGGAAAAAAGTTCGGGGTCAATAAAGTATCCTGGTATACGAGTCAGCGGTGCTTTCCCCGATTACGTTTACGAGCCGGTCGACTGCTATAGTTACGCGAATCAGCGGATCGCGTTGTATCGTAGAGGGTTTTATAGTGCGCCGCTTTTCCGCACCTGCTTCGCCTTCGACCGCGGGGAAATCGTGTTGTCGAATGGACGGCTCATTAAATATAGATGGTTATCTCGATGCTAATGCCGAGGCCGGGTCCCGGGAAAACGTACTCCGGGGACTTTATAAACCGTCGATTACAAAGGTTAGAAAACGTTAACGCCGTGGAAAGTTTATAATTTTCAGCCTGTAGACGTTTTCCTCGGTCGTCTCTTCGGAAAATCAATCAATGATAGCCATCAGACAAATTTGTCATTCGGGTGAGATCAGTTGTTTGTTCAGAGAAGAGTGCCTAACTTGAATGCTACTTCAATCGAGATCAAAGAATATTGATGATAAAATTTCTTTCCCTAGAATTATTCGTAGATGTTCCTAATAAAAGATGAACGATATTTTAAGTGTGGGAGAAGTACTTATTTTTTGAGGTGATAGCCACAACAGACACAAGAAGTCTACTGGGAGAAATACGGAAGAGTGGAAGAGTGATGTATCTACTGTGACTCGTATAAAACTAGAGTACAAGACTACATGAGCGTAGTCTCGCGAGACTTCTCGTGCGACGCGGGAGCAGAACAGCGTATCAGCACCGAGCGTAACGCTCCTCCAAGTATCCTCGAATCGGTCTCGGGACACGCATACGCTCGAGTCGGCAGAACCGCTCGCCGGGTCTCGCGCTCAGCATCCGTCTGCTCCGCGGAGAGAGATCGACAAGATCAGAAGCAGAAGGAGAAGCGAAGGTGGAGGTAGGAACAACAGAACAACAGAAGAACCGTGGAGGGAAGAAACGGCGAGAAAAGAAGAAGCATCCAGCGGAGGAGGCATAGGAAGAGGAAGAAGAAGAAGAAGAAGAGGAGCGTCTCCTTCTCGAGGTTCCCGGCAGTGGGGAGAGGAGAGAGAACGAGAGAAGGCCGCGGTAGTCTTTCTCGGTCGAGCAGGTAAGATAAGGACGAGGCGGACAAACGGACTGACGAAGGTGGCCGAAGTAGGGGATATTCAGTCTCGCGGCCACGTGCTACACGAGCGCACGCCCCGAGCCGGCCGGTGGTCCATCCACGACTCCGTCCTCTTCTTCTTCGTCCCGTTTTGTCCCGCGTTTCCTCCTTCTCTCCCTTCCATTCTTCTTTCGTACACCCTCAACCCGTGTTCCTCTTCTTTCGCCTCTTCGATTCTCCATTTTTATCGCGTTCCGCCTCTCCTCTCCGTCGACGAGGGGCCGGCTTCCGAGTCCGCTCGTCGAGGACACGGGCGAGACGAGCGGATTCCGTGGACGCCGCTCGTACGCGCCTCGCGGGTACACGCTCGAGGGTGAGCAGCTTCAACGGGATATCCTGTCACGCGTACGCGAGTGCATCGTTCCTGGGAACCGGACAGGACGCAAACGATCGAAATGCTGTGCGATACCAGACCTCGAATTGTGTGCTCTAACGCGGGATGATCTGTGGGACTCCGTAAGCTCATGGTACGTGTTACATCCTACAACGTTCAGTGAAGAGTGAATGTTATGGATATTGTTTGATACTCTGTGATCGGTTGTGACTGTGCGCGCTGAAAAATCTGCCTGGTCAGAAAATCTTGTGTGACGAAGTTGATCGAATTCTTTCAATTTTCAAGCTTCCTGGATCATGGAAGAGAGAGTGGACTGTAAAATATGTGACGTACACGTGAGTTTCATTTATATTCGAATTCTTGCTATGTACTGGGCTCATCTTTTCTATCCGTCCATCGTGGTTGCAGCACCTTGTGAATCTCTACTCTATCTGTCCACTGTGAAGATTTAACAATCTCTGATACTTTGTGATAGTGATGTACAAGTGAATTTTTATTAAAATTCTTCCTATGTATTTTTCCATCCGTTTGTTGTAAAGGCTGTTGAAAATCAATTGCATATTACTCTAACTCATTGTGAAAGACGTAAATTAAATTCATTTAAGCTCTCCCCATGTTTCTGCCCACGTCAACCACTTTTTCTATCTGTCCATTGTTCCTTCAAAATAAAATGCTCTGATATGTGATAGTGACGTAATGAGTGCAATTTCTACAAATTCCCCCTAAGTTTCTGCTTATCTATTCTCTACCCATGTGGCATATTTCCGTATCTATTGTGAACACTGTAGAAAATCATTCATAAAATGCTCTGGAAAGATGGTGATCGGAATAAATCGACAACTTTGTACATTTAACAGTACAACTATGTATGCAACGCGAAAAAGCGACAAAGTCCCCAGCTGTCCAAACCAATTCATCGATGATTAATTTGTCACGATGCCCGGCCACAACAATTTCAACTGTCCGCAGTCGGTGCCATGACATCCGTGTGACGTGCCGCTCACAACCGGTTCATTAAAGTTGCAGCCGCTCGTCACTCATTGGCTGGCGGCGATCGTGATATGCTTGTGATAGGAAAAAGTAAAAAAAAAAAGCACGGGTAGAGGAAAAAACGATGGACGAGCGATACTTTTGACGCGAGTGTTTCACCTTTCAATCATTATTATCGCGAACGCCGATGCCTCGAATGATGACCGGTCAGGGTGAAAAAAGTTGACGGACAATTAGGATATTAATGACGCGTGACGGCATGGGAAAGTTGAAAAAAAGATTTCTACGAGACGTAGAAACGTGTGAAAGATGTACGAAAGTGTTACTTTGCAAATTTATGCTTCGTTTTTTTTCATCCTCGGACGGCGTTTGATCCTCCATTGTTAAACGGTATCTATTTTTAGAGGGACTAGTTCCTTCGTCCATGAGAGATGGTCAAATGTGACGTTTACGCTCGATCCTGCTGTTTACGATGTTTGTCAATGGGATTTCCATCGACATTGGGATTTTTCGAATTTGTGCGTGTTTGATAAACAATCCTGATGGGCTACATTATGTAGACGAATTTTTTTGCCGACCACAAAATTGTACTTGTTTATGGCAGAAGTGTCCTTCGTATAAATTGGGAACTTTTTCAAAATTTGTTAAGGTTAAATGCATTCTTTTTCCGGAATAAATTAAACTGTTTTAGTACAGAAACAGATGCTTTTATGAGGAATAAAATATTTAATAATTTGATGTGCATTATAATCCAATATTTTCACGTCTGAAAGAATAGTAATTTTATTTTCAACAAATCAAGCATTTAATAAAATTACTGATTGCATAAGTAGAAACGTTCTTCACAAGACTACCTTAATTTGTATGTCATCCAAATATGGATGTCACGGTGATCAACGCGTTAAACAGGTAGTAATTTAATGTTGCATTTGCTTGTTTAAATCTACCCAACATCGAAAGATTGAATCGATATTCATAAACCGTTAATAACTGACAATTGATATCAGTTATAAATTAATCACCTTCGACCAGTGGGATATAATATTCTGACAACCTTCTTAACTTAGCAAAGTTATAATTATCGATACATTCAGAAATTCATAACTGAAGGTCAAATACTGTTGTGCCAAAAAGTGAACAAAACCTAACCTCACATTTTCTCTTTTCAAAAACGCGTCTGCAATACATCTTATTGTTAAAATTAAACTAATTTCTAACGAACGAAGTTTGAAAGAAGCGATGGAGAAAATGTGTTTGAAAAAAGTCGAAGTTGTTCACTGAATCCTCAGTTGAGGCTTTGAGTAATCGAAATATGTAACTCGCTGTCGTCGAAATGCGGCGTCGTTTTTAGTCCTCCTCGGACAAGGATTGTGAGATGCTGTTAATCCAGCTTGCCAGCCAGTCTTCTAAAGAGTGACGCGATGTATTACGTTCGCAACACACGCGGTAACACTTGTGCAGGTAAAAGAGCGATTATTTCAAGGACTTACTTGTTGCGCTCGTGGTAACGATCCATGACTTTGTTCCTCTTAACTTCATTTGTCTCTCGTCATTTTTTGCTTCTCTTTCGTAGTTGAAGGTTCAATTATAAAAATGCAGGTTCAAATTTAGAAAAATGTATTCTGGGGAAAAAACGGTGGTGTCAGGAATTATCGCGTCGATTCTGCAATAGAGCAAAGGCGTGGGAATATTAACACGTTAAATGACGCAGGGAAAATGGTCGTAGACGCCAATTATGTTCTACGCAATTCTGCCATTTTGTAATCTAAATGCTTGTTATTCTGGGGAGTGTAGCGTTCGTTTGTAGAATTTTTTATGACTTTTTGGACGTGGTCATCTTCTCAAATTTTCAGTTGATAAATTTCCGAATTGTTGAATTTCAGTCTCGGGTTTTGAATTTTTTAACATTTCAAATTTCCAAATTCCCACATTCCCACCTTCCTACCTTTCCCAATTCCAAAATCCGTAAATCCTCAAGTACCAAATCCCAAATCTCTAAAACCCCAAGTTACCAAATGAAATCCTCGACTTCCCAACTTTCCAAATAACCAAGTCTAAAATTCGCGAAAAGAAGTAATCGAAATATCATCCAAAACGCCGCCTTTTTCCTGGCAGGATTCGCAAGCACGCAATGAATTACAATATCATAATTGCAGCGGAGGTTTGTGAATCGAGCTTAGATTGCGCAACGACAGTGAACAAGCTCCTTATCGTTGAACAGTGTGAACTACCGCAACAATTTAATCGGCTAATTAATCGTGGCCGGGGGAATCAGTTAATTACCCGCGTTATCTGTTGACGCTAAACGAGCCGACGCTTTCGTCGTTAGGTTGAAATAATATTATAATGTTCGTTGTCGGGTTATTCATGGTTAGCCGGCGACCGCGGGAGATTCATTTCGTCGCGTTATATTTCCCGCACTAAACGGGAACGTTTGCCCGTAGAAACAGGGATTTATAGGAGCCTCGCGAAGGCGACGATCCGTTCGCAGGCGAACCGGTATTCCGCGACGATACGGCCGCTTAATTAATTTGTCATTACTCGAGAAAGACGTCCGACGATAAAATTTAGCGTCCTCGGTGTTTCTCGTTACTCAGAACGTCGGAGAAACCGTCCTATCGAATCGAAAAGGAAAAAGGAACGCTTCTTCCCGGTCTATGCATCATGCGAATTTTCCACGGGCTTGTACCAGTCCAACTGGAAATCAATCTTGCGCGGTGCTTAATTAAAATTCTACAACGTTTCGGCGATATAATGTATTCTATCGACGCAACAGATAAGCGTGACGGCTCTTCTTTTTTATGGTATGTTTGACATATACAGAAGACGTCGGTAGCGTTTCCGGGAGCGGGTTTCGCTGGAAACCAACTTTTCTGTTTTGTCGTTTTGCCTGCAGTTTCCAGGAAATACCGAATTAGTAGATAACTTTTTAAGTCCATTCAGCCATCGAAAAGTTCGGTCTTGTGTATTTGTTAATTTATGGGTTGTTTAAAACAAATTACCTCTATTAACACGATATTTGCATCTATTGTGGGAATTTATAATTTTTGATGACGCAGTCTGGTCAGTTTTATCAAGAACATTTTCTAACCTCAAAAATTTGGTTTATTTAACAATCAGTATCGCATAGGTTAACAATGTGTTGTTCAAAACGAATCTCCATTATTAATTTATTCAATATTTGCAAGAATGTTATAATCACTTATTTCAATATAACAAAATTAAAGAATGTTAATTAACGACGAAGGTAACGATAAGGTTAACTGCAGCTAACTCAAACTGCAATGTAGAACATGATTTTTTACGACTGTTTAGTTTCGTGATGAATTTTTATTACATTACTGTCTTGCTGTTTTGATTACATGTACTTTTTAGTCACATTATTATTAATTATCTTTTAATTACAAAATTATGCATTATTGTTTAATTACAAAATGATCAATTGTCTCTTAATTGCAACATCGTAAATTGTTCTTTAAATAAAATACAAGAATGTAATTATGATGGGGTAGACAACAAAGGCTATCATTGCAAAATAAAATGTGTAAGCAATTCATCCCTTAATTGTGGAAGTCTGAATTGCTCAATTTAATGTGCGTTCCGGAAGGCGTTACAAAGTTGCGAGCGAGGGTGGTATCGATTTCCTCGAACGAGTCGAAGAGGAAATCTCGTTAATCGGAAGCGGACATGCTTACACGCGTCAGGCGTATATACACGGGTTCGGTTCCCGCGCACGGATGAAATTAATACGTGGTCGACACCGTAATTAGCGCTCGTATTTATGCGGCTCTTGCGAGGCGGGCTCCGTTAACATGGTAATGGCATTACACCGTTGTAAACACGACATGTTATCTCGAACGAGCTTAGCGAGATTCGCGCAAGCTTCGGAAGTTCAAAAACTGCTTTTGCTTTCTGACGAACTTGAATTCTATACAAATTTTCTTAAAAAAATAATAAAACGATAGGTGGTTAATCTCTACTCGTTGAGTGTATTGTACACTTGTTAAATGATTAGTACGTTCATTTGTTAAATGATTTTTGAAACTTGAAAAGTTGTGAGTGTCATTTATGTAGAACTTATGTTTACAAAATGGCCGAAGATTTGAAAGATCGAAACAGTTGTTGCTGCCGAAGAATGAAAATAAGAAAGCAAGTTTCACTTTTTAGAGAGCTGTTGTCTACTGACAAACAAGGTGTTTACATAAAAAAGAGTTAGTAAATATGAACGTAATTGTTATTACAATAATTTGTAGCTTTCATAGCCAACAAATTTGAATATATTTTGTCAATAAATAACATTACAACGAGCAGAAAGTTGTTTTCCCAGTTTTGGCATTTACAGCGATATTTATCTACGCTCTTAAATCCAGAAGAAGTTGAAACTAATGATGGAAAATACTTGACGTTTAAATTAATTATCGAAATATACTACGAGATGTATAAGAACGTTGCAATAGTAGAGAATGGAATACTGATATAATATTGTTGGTTACTCGGATAACAGTAAAAATGTACCGTATGTGTGTCAGTCATTAACATAAAATTATTAACCAACCACTGAGAAGTTAATTAACACGTTTTCGGTTATACGATTTCTGCGTTTAAACTCTTTGCTTTTCCAATTATTTTCACTTGCAGGTTTCTGCTCAAAACTCTGTCCGCCGGAATCTTCTCGATAGTTACAAATTTAGTGTAATAATGTTATAATATGTAATGTTACCAAGTTTTTAAAATTAAATTAGAAATTAAAAATTAAAAATTAAGAAATGCAATAAAAATGTAGTACCGTCAACTGATAAATCCATTGAATTACAAAAATCTCGTTTGTGATTGCAGTTGACGGAAGTAAGAGAGAACATCCGATGGTCCGTCTAACGGGGACCGTGAGAATCCACGAAGTAATAGGGAATTTTGAAGGGAGTCGCAGGTTGTAATACACGCACGAAAATGTTGGGTCGCGACATCGAACACGGAACAGACGGCTCGAGGGACCGGCGCGAACGGTTTACATCGAGAGATTAAAGAACATCGAATGGACGTGGGCGATTTGTCCAGCTCGGCAGGATTGGCTGGGAGCGGATCCATCCCTGCTGCAACGGGTGTTGGTATCATTACAAGTACGACATCCGCCACCGTAGGGTGGTGGACGCCTACGTCGACGATTGCCACGGCAGCGGCCAACACCGACGTGGTGAGTTTTCCTTTCCTCGCATTTTTATTTCATCTTCTTTCAGTTTTATTTTGTCGACGATCGTGGACTTCGCCGATTGAAATTTAACTCTCGCTGCCACACAGAATTCGGACGTGTGTAGTAAGATGTTATAAATGCAATTAACATGTGATGGTCATATGTGACTGGATGTAAATTCGGTTAAATTATTCATTTAATTCGGACGGAACTTTTGAGAGTTCTTAATATTGAGACAATGATATACTGCAGTAGATTATAAGATAATATTGAAAAATGAGTACACTTGTTCTTATGTCATATGTGATATATGTGACCGGCGCTGTAAGTACAACTAAATTAATTATTTAACTGAAAAACGAACGAAAGTATTCTACACAGAATAATTTTAAAAGTTCTAGTTCATTGCACGATATGTATTTTATTCTATTCACACATTTTTCAACCTAGACGCGATCTCTCCAGCTGACTTCTCTCAAGGAATTTTGCACATCCTTTAAAGGTCGGATTGATCAGCGTTTAACGGATGATTGACTTCGTCTCCCTGCCACGGGAAGATGGATACGTTGAAATATCGAGGTGTAGCTATCAAAGTTAATTTAAATCGTTAACATATGTGATTGGATTAAAAAAAGAGCTTGAACGTTCTAAAAGTTCTCATTGGAAAAGTTTCTCAAGTTTCACATTTCTCAATAAATATCAATTACATATCCGATCATCGTCGATCGAATATATATTTCTCCCGGATTTGCTTAGATCACGTTAAATGCGTAGAAACTGCAAAAATGTTATGAAGGATCGAAATAGCAGCGAAGCGAAATATGAAAGTACAAATCGTAATTTGTATACGACTGTCATGTTCTGAAGTGTATGTTACAGAAATGACTGTTAAAACGAAGATGACCATTTCTTTTATGATTTAACTCATAATAAATTATCGGGAACAATCATTAAATTCAATGTTATTATCATTTGTTAGGATCATGTGTTTTACTATTATCAAGTCATTTGTTAGCATCACGTATTTTACTATTATTAAATCATTTGTTAGGATCATGAAGAATTTTACTACTATCAAATCATGTTTTAGGATCATGAAGAGTTTCACTATTATAAAATCATTTGTTAGAATCATGGACATTTTTACTATTATCAAATCATTTGTTAGGTCCATGAAGAATTTTACTGTTATCAAATCATGTGTTAGGATCATGAAGAGTTTTATTATTATAAAAACATTTGTCAGAATCATGAAGATTTTTACCGTAATAAAATCATATATTACGATCATGAAGAATTTTACTATTATAAAACCATGTGTGACCATGAAGAATATTAAAATTACCAAAAATAAGTAAGATATTGCAGTTACATGTTGCACCCAGTAAACGTCCATCAGTGTCTATGAAGAGGGTGAATGTTTACATCGTTTCGAGCAAAGGGTTAATGGGTTAAGTTGTCGTATCAAAAAATGATTTCCCGTTTGTCCATTCGCGTATCTAGGTGAGACGATGATGGCTTCTTGTGGGAACAGGCAGCAAAAGCTTAGCGCTCGCTAAGGTAAAAAAGGTTAAACGTCCAACAGATGACGCGGCTGTGTCACCTCGCTTCTAATCCCTGCACTCGCGGCGGCCCGTCGAGCACCAACGGAACTAAATAATGTTCTTCGTGTCTCGATGGCCTCTCGCCGCCATTCCTTCTTCTTCTCCCCGTTTTCTCTCGTCCTGGCTCGTTCACCGAGCGAACTTATCTCACCGTGTTCCTCCGACTTCTCTGACCGCGCGATATTCGACCCTCTTCGACTTAATCGCACACCCGCATCCACGGAGACGTCTCATTAAGCAAAGGCGCGAAGGTAATGCCGATGACGAATGGCACTCGACGAAGAAATGAAAGTAGCGTGCCAACCGGGGATCTTTTTCCTCGCGTTATACGCCTGATGATTCGCCTTTACGCTCAAGCTGTCTCGCCGTGCACGCACGCACGCTTCTTTCCTTTTTTACACTTTTTTAGTGTCTCAATGTGGGTCTGTCCGGACAACGGTGTCTTTATCGCTGCTTTCTATTCCCTCGGTCGCGTTAAATGTGGGAGGTTACTAATTTCATTTTACACATTACCGATTCTACAAATTCTTCATTCTAAATTCTAAATTTTCAAACTTCCCCATTCTGCAGCTTTGAAGGATTCCTAGGGCTTCCCGTTTTGAATTATACAATTTTGCAATCTCCAAATTTTCAAACTCATATCCTCGAACCTCCAAGTCCTCAAATTCCCAAACTCCCTAAATTAAGATACTAGAAAAGCGACTTCAATACTATAATAAAATTTTCCTGCGTTTCATTGTGAGAACCAGAACAGGGATTTCGAGACCGCGTATTAAAATCTAGTTATCCAGTCATTACCGGTGAATCAGAGTGTTGCATCCTTTGAGAATCAGACGCGCGACGATCGAACGAGAAAGGATGACCGGCACGAGAAAGGCAAAATACGTGGACGTATTCGCGCGAGAGATCACTCGTTGAACCACGAAGATGCGGGAACAGGGTGTATCGATCCTAGTTTGCGATTTCGTAATCGAGAGGCAATCGTCGATGTAAAGGGGGCGTTCTTCGAAATATATTATTACGTCAGGCCGCGTGCGTGCCCGGAGAGAAGCTGTCGGAATAACCTGAGGTCAGAGGTTCTAACATGGACGGTTTCGAAATATTTTTGGAATCCGTCCTTTTCGTTCTCTTTTTCCGATGGCATTTACTGTAACATACACGTTTCACGCTTTATCGTTGCCCGGACAAGATCGTATGCCTGTGATAATTTCGTTTGGAATGTTGTGTGGCAATTGTGAGGAGCGATATTTCGATGAGATGATGGACAGGGTACAAGTATTCGGTAATTAAAGAAACGTGGCTTGTTTCAAAGTTTAATCGGTGACTAGGATCTTTGCTAGAGATAGAAATTCCCTAGAGACTCCTCAAAAGAGTACCGAACTCTGAAAAAATTTTGGAATTTGGTTCAGATTTTCGAGCGTGAAATGACGTCGGTTTACCGTCGTTAATCAACAGTGATTAATAACACAGAAAGAAATATCTAAAGTCTGACGGAACTGGCATAATTGTATGTTCCATTTTAACTATGAATAATTTGAACAGATGATTCATATACGATACATCACAATATCCAAATAAAACATCGATTAATTTACAGATCTTTCGAACTACGAAATTCTGTTCTTACAAATGATTTATATTGTCAGAGGTTAACGCAAAAAGGAGAAGAAAAATTTGGACATATTACCGTACGAGTCGAGACAGCTTCGATTTATTATGCACGAACTAAATTCATTTTTATATGTATCTATTCATGCTTTAGCGGACAGTGATGAACGATATAAATTTCCGAATAAAATTATCTTAATTAGGTGCAAATCGTATTGGCAACAATTTAAAGAAACTGAAAGGTCTTGTATATCACCGCAGGTACATAAATCTTCTTTCATCATTACCTTTTCTCTAATTTATTATGAAATCTGTTCCTGCTACGATCTCGGAACCGTCGTGAGCGACCGTAATTTATAAGGTACAATCAAGTAGATCATACATTCATACTTGTGTCTTTTTACCGTCTCAATTTTGGTCCAATTAATCTCTACTTCTATTACTGTCAAGCATTATACTATATCTTTACTTATTACTTACGTATGGTACTTGGTAGTTTATACCTGATATAACTCGGTAGATGGTACTTGGTAATTTATTCTTGATAATTGGTACCTACACCTTGATAGTAACTGATAGATTATTTGATAGTTGTGCCACTTGATACTTGCTATTCTAAACCATTGAAGATTGTTTTAAAACAGTGATAAATGTAAGAAAAATATAATTTTAGACGTTTGTCCGCCTTTCTCCGTATTATGCTAGCAAAGATTCTCAACTTCACAGCACGTCCGTGCGATGATTGGCGGCTCGGGATTCGAACGGAATCGGCATACCGTGAATCGATCCCATCATTCACGTAGCCGTTCCTCGATCGGTCATAAATCACGGGGAACCATCAAAATTTTTTTTTTATAGACGTCCCAACGCGTCTAAGTTTAAACGTTTTAATCGTTCACCGACTGATGGCAGTCACGCGGTACACACGGGACGTCGTATCGAAGAGCTTGTTAAACACCGAATGATTAATCCGACGCGGTTAAACGGTGTCCAACGTTCGTCGGGTGAAATAAATATCGCCTAGCAGCGGGAGCACCGTGTGTCGTCGTCCACCGGGTGTATTTCTTATCCTATCGTCCGGGTCTTGCGTGCGATTCTTTTTATTTTTCTCCGCCTGGTGATCGCCGCGAGCGAACGAGCAAGAAACTCTTCCATGATTGGCACATATTGCGCGCGTGCTCGCGGCATGATCACCGCTGCATTCTAAGCGTCTTCGGTTTCTTAGCCGAAGCGTAACCACATGTCGCATCTTTTTGTTGCAGATGAATCAGCTCTGCAGGGTCTGCGGAGAGCCGGCCGCGGGTTTTCACTTCGGGGCCTTCACGTGCGAAGGTTGCAAGGTCAGTATCCACCCTTTGCTCTCTTTAGATCATCAGACCGACGGAAAAATTCAATGGCCGGTTTATATTCTCGCATCTTTCATTCTTCTCCCTTTTATGCGGTCCTCTTTCTCTCCTTTTCACGAGCCGGTCGCGAATGCAAATAAAATGGTAGCCTCGAGCGGGCAGACGCGTGCATCATAACCTCGTTACGATTGCTCGTGCTACGTTGATCTGTCTCTCCGGTTTCGAGTTTCTGAAACTGCTCGAGTTCTCTATTGGTCGTGTTAGGTTACCGTATATTAGGTCGTTCCGAAAGCTTCGGCTCTTTTTGCTTTGAATGATACATATAACAGCAGACTTAAGATGGTTTGGATTCTTGGGATATATTCTAGGATCAATTCGATTATGTTCGTAAATTCTTTACATCAAATTCTTGGTACTCTTCGTTGGTCTAACAGAGAACGTCCCATTTTTCTGCTCCACAGTCGTTCTTCGGTCGCACCTATAACAATCTAGGCAGCATCTCCGAATGCAAGAACGGCGGCGTGTGCGTGATCAACAAGAAGAACCGCACCGCGTGCAAGGCGTGCCGTCTGCGGAAGTGTCTGATGGTGGGTATGTCGAAGTCGGGTTCCCGCTACGGACGCCGCTCGAACTGGTTCAAAATCCACTGCCTCCTTCAGGAACAGTCGCACCAGGCTCAAACGCGTCTGATCAAGGACCCAAAGTCCGCGTACGAGAAGGCGTTCGGCTCGCTGGACGTGGCGAACAATAACAACAACAATAACGAGAACACCAGTAGCACGAGTGCCGCGAACGTGGTGGGTATGGTGACCACGACCACCACGACGGCGAACAGTTACCATCACCATCACCATCCGCATCATCAGCCGGACAGGTTCCCGAAAAGGGACGATATCAGGCCGCAGGACATCAACGCCCAGTTAAGAACGCCCGACGTGCCTGCCAGAGCCAGTCAGGATCCTCTCCTGAGGCCGGTGGACCTCGTGCGAGCTCCCCACGAGTTGCTCAGGCCGGAAGTGTCCAGGTTCCCCATGTGGAGGGGTCCTCCGTTCTTCCATCCGGCCCTGACGCACATGCAGCTGCTGAACGCCCCGTTCTTCCCGTTCCAGCAACGATTTATCGTCCCGTACGTGAATCAGGTCGGTGCTCCTCAAATGGTCGCGAGTCTGACCAGCTCGTCGAGCGACAGCGTGAGCCCCAGGTCGACGCCGTCCCCGAAGAGGGAGGAAGACAACAGGAGTCCTCGCGAAGAGTGCAGAGGAGCCGATCGACCGTGTCAGAGGAGTCAAACGGAAACGCAGGATAAGAGTCTGGCTTTCCTGCGCTCTCTGGGCCCGGAACAGGAAGAACCGATCGATCTGAGCATGAAGAGCGGACGGACGGATGGACAGGTGGCGGACCCTGGTAGCACCGAGGAGGAGAGGTCGACGGACAGCGAGGACAACGAATTGTTGCAGGACACGGGGCCACCCCTTGATCTTACTAGGAAGACGTGACCCGGAGCCAGCTCGTGAACAGCTTTTGATAGTAATTGAACTGGCTCCGGGTTGGAGTGCGTTGTCGAGGTCGTTGCTCGGGGATTCATGCCAGTTTCGCACAGAGACTCGCATTGTAGTCTTTTCGCTGAGAGGACGACTTATGAAGTCCGTTCGAATGACCGGGAAAAGAAAACGGTTTCCAGCGAGGGAACGAATTGAACGGAGCAATTTGGATCGAGCGTGAAGGGAGGAGAAGGAGAAGAAGAAAGGGCCCGCATAGTGGCGGGACCAATGCAGGAAGCACGAAGTGGACGTCACGGGCCATGTGTAGCCGTGTACAAATGACTTTACGATCGGCGATCGGATCGACGCAAAATTGCTCAAGTCCTCGGTATTAGCCGCCACGGTCCCTTTGGCCGGCTTTCAGCTTTGCCAGGTGTTCATTGACGGAGTGGTCGAAGATCAAGCTCGATACATCGTTTCGCGGCGAGATGTACGACGGACGATTGTGCCTTAACCGGTGCCTTTGAGCTCTTGTACCGAGTATAAAGAGAGATGGAGAGTGCCAGTAAAAACCACGTGATAGTTTAACGTTAAATAATAAGCGGCACGCGTACCACCTGCAAACGCGTGTCCAAGTAGATAAATACATGTATATGTTCGTGTATGTGTGCGTGCGTGCGTGAGCGTGTAAATGCGATCGAGGAAGTGCAGGATCGGTGAGGGCGTTCGAGTTGAAGTATCGCGATATCTCGAACCCTCGGGAATGGCCAGTGTTTCGTTAAGCCGCATCGAGATTTATTTATGTCCAGTCCTTTAATTTAACGCGATCTAATTACTCGTGTCTGATTGCTTGGATGCTGGTGTGCGCTCGTGAGCGAGCCCCATGTTCAGAGTCTTGTGATGTTTTGCACTTTGATTCGAAAAATAAAAATTTTTAATTCATCTACAGTTGTGGTTTATGTCTTCATGTTACTTTCAGGCAACGGCATCGACTGGGATTAGGAAATACAATTTTGTGGTGGTTCAAATTCTAGAGAGGTTATGGGTTTGGGAGTATGAAGATTTGAGGATTCGGGGATTATAAAAAAAAATAATAAAATTCCCCGCCTTCACCACTTTTCTACAACCTATAAGGCAATATAAATTTCCACAGACATGAAGAATTATGTCCAGAGTTAAAAAGTGGTATGTAGGGAGATGATCGAGCGATAGGCTCGAAAACGCTTGTCAAGTGTCCGTCGAAAATACGTAGTAAAATAAAAATACTTGTACAGCCAATACGTGGCGCCTTGATCGTCGTTCATTAAATCTCTCCTCGATCATCGTTTCCTTTACTCGAGCGTCCGTAATCACGTACCTCGAACTCGAGATGGTATTCGATTACTTTCGTCTCGCGCGTCTTTCGCATTCCAAACCGTCGCCGCGGAACACACGACGCGGGATTCATCGCGAGGCGCGCGTACACGCATCCGTCGGCTTATTTATTTAGTAATAAATTTGTTCGCGTTGATGTACTACCGCAGAACACGTTTTCGCGGATAATTCCGTTCGAAAAGTTCGCGGAAACCTCGGGAACGTCGCGATGATGCTGAACGATAAACATTTTAGAAAAAGTTCACCGACGAACGCGCGATAGTATCGAATGTAAGGCGTGTCGATGGTTTGACCCAGCCGTGACACGAGTTATGCATTCGACTAGAAGAAGAATTTCAGTGGATACGTAGGATGAGCAGTTGACCTGGGACGTCCTTGTTTATTACTACGTTGACCTAAAACCGAAAAAATTTCATCTTTAGATCATATATCATACGATGAATTTATGAACATTCGCACAGCAACTGGAGACGCAATGAAGAGTTGAAAAGTGTACAGGTTTTTTTCCAAGGAAACAGTTCTTTTCAAGCAAATTTTATAATACTTTTATTCGATAAAATATTCTGTCTTTCGAAAGGTAGTTTGAAACTCGAAAGATGGTACTTAATGGTAATTGGAAGATGGTATCATAAGAAACAATCGTCTGATTTTGAAGTTAACTTTTATGTCCTAAAGGGTGGTCACAAATTAGATGTCCGAACTGAATCGCATTGAATTTAATCGCCTCCGATTAAATAACCTGCAATTAAATAGCGTCGAAGCGCATCGCGTCCCGGAGACTTCAACGACCGCATAAGCGAGATTTCCGTGTGTTCACGTTTTTTCTCGATTTGCTCCACACACGAAGTGACACAAACGAAGATGCGTTCACCTGCGTGCACCTGCGTGCATTCACGAGCACTCGTGCCCGTAACCCCGGACATTCGAATGCCTGGGATCTCGGCTTGTTGACTTAGGTAGAACGAAGAAGGACCACTCGACGATGTCCGTCGAACGAGCCATAGTGGTTTCTTGGTCCAACGATTCAGGCTTCCACGAAGCTTCTGGCTCCACGAAAAAAGCGCCGGTCTATCGAGGAATCGTAAAATTACGTAAAATTGTCAAACATTGTTTTTTGGGGGCGATCTTTAAACAAAATTGAACGAGTTACGTAATATCGGTTTTTGTAAAGGATCAATTATTGATGTTTATCTTCCTTTTGTAGTCTGAGTTAAGAGGTACTGTTAATTACGAAACTCATTCTTGAAAATGGAGTGTTTAATTAAAAACACGACAGTAAACTTAATATTATTAAAATGTGAAGTTTATTAAAACGTTAAGGTTTAGAGCTTCACATATGGTTTCAAAGAATAGCCAACACGGTTATAAATTAATACAAAATGATTAAGAAAAATGAATGATCCCGAAGTGAATGCAAATGTCACTATCTCTAACAAAATGACAGATCTATTTTCTTCTTCACAGCAGTAGCAGAAGTTCAAGCATATATCATTGTTACCTTGTCTTCAGCAACTTCCAGGAGCGAAAAGAGGCACACATGCATACAATTATACGCTTAATGGATAATTATTCAGAATATGTTTTGACTCGCAATCAGTTTACATTGTTCCTTTCATATTACGATAATCTGAGCGTTGAATGCAGATGCCACTTATTATACGACACCTGTGACGCGTTGTACATCGCGCCCACGTGAATTATCTCGAGAAGATTTACGATGCGTCCGAAGTCACACATATATCGCTGTGTCTCGAAATCCTCGGACAAGTACCTGTTATTGATGTCGGAATTAGAAGAAAAAATCGCCCCGCTAGACCACTACATTAGTATGTTTCTCGACAACAGAAAACTCTGCTTCTAAGATGTCGAATGACATCGATCAACAGAACCGTCTTTGTCCGTCTTTTACGCCCACTGGCGTAACTCGTAGTAAATCTGACGACGTAGAGAGGAGGATGTACAGGAGGAAAATTTTAAATTTGGGGATTTAGGGGTTTGGGAATTTAGCAGACTTGGAAATTTTGGATTTATGACTGTAGAAATTTGGAAACGTAGAAGTCTAAAAATTTGACAATTGGAAAATTTATCTAAAATCCGCAAATTAAAGAATCCAGTCAAAAGTATACCCAACCTAAAAAAAGAGTCCTTACGCCAATGTTCACACCTCTCAAATGTTTCGTCCACCCCCGTCCATTTTTCATTTGTCGCGTGTTTTCCACCGTGTTATGTAAATTCTTGCGGTCACTAAGTTGGTGTTGTCGTAAATTAATAAACTTCCTGTCCGAAGAGAGAGGAAAGGGAGAATGTATCACGGAAGGACCGGTTGTTCATTCAACTCTGTTCCCCGAACGGCATCCAACAACCGAAAGGCCATTGTCTCAATTTTTTAACCCTGATTACGTTTTGCCGCGCATTATCAATTTCGTGTCTCGTTTATCTAATTGCCTGTTGCTTCTCCTCGATCGATTCATTATTCGCGCTGACGCCTCTCTCGATAGAACGCGATTTTTCACGTTTCGCGTTAGAATATCAAACGAGACGTTACATCATTGTATTCTGACTCTGATAAATTACGACGTACCGATCGTTCGTCCAAGGACTTCTCGATATCTGCGAATTCTGATGGCCGGCTCTAACGAACCCGCAGGACACGATGCATCAAGCATCGACGGCATACGGACGTGCTGCTTGTAATTGCGAGAGGAGCTCGCAGGTGTCTGACGGTGACCCTTATTCCATGTTCACTTGCAAAAATTTCTTCAGGGTACAAAGTTGGTCAAGCAATTCAATTAATATTCATCCTCTTCGATATTCCTATCAATTAGTTTATACGCTTTCGTTCGCTCTTTGAACAATTCCCAGAAATTCTCGCTTTCAGCTATATTAATTTTGAGGTTACAATCTTACTATTCACTTTATACGACTAAGGTTTATTCATCAGCTTGATGCAAGATGGCAGGATTCATCGTATTATATTATAACGTTATTTTATTATTCAACAACTATTTGGTATCACATTCCGTACTCCTACCTACATGCTATTTATAGTCCATGCCAGTTGGAATTCTTATCGATAATTTGCCCAACTGCATTGAAAGTTGGACAAACACCTTGCAGAGGTACCAATCTGGCGTACAACGGGCCGAAGTGGAGAAGAATGAAGGATAAAAGACGTCCAGGAAGAAGCAAGCGGACCACAGTTGGCGAGGTAGCATGCGAGGTCGGCAGATGCACGGCACGGGTGTAAGAGGGGCCATTACACGCGAGTGCGTGAGGTAAAGAGGTTTACTACACCTGTGGCCTGTGGGCTTGGCCGCGTTGGGTCGTTAGCGAGCGACGAAGAGGACGATATAGAAAATCCCGGTGAAAAGTTGCGGAGAGGAAGGAGGACGGGACCTTTAAGGTTGACAATCCGGGGTCACCGTGCGTCGGTCCGATTGGTCGCCGGGAAATTCATAATAGGATTTTTGACAGACGCTTCGAGGGACTCCGGCGTGTTCGAGCGAAGTCGAGCCGAACGTTTCGTCGGACGTTTACGAGCGTTTGACCCTAAGTGTACACCGGGAGGCGGAAGACACGGAGAAAGGGAGAAGTTGATCTCTTGTGGTCTCGCTAATTGGGTACGTTGCACACGCATCGTCGTAAGAGGATTCTGAGGACGTAAACTCAATATCGTCGGCCTGTGAGAAAGGGTGACCGATAATGGCTAATCTCTGGACAAAGACCTTCAGAGACGATGTTGACAAATTTGGAAACATGAACGTTACAAATTTTCAAATTGCTTACACATCGGTATCAGTTTTACTCCCACATGACAATTTTTACTCGTTATAATTTTTAACAAGTTTTACTCGTAACAAGTTTCACGAGTATATGACAAGAGTTACTTGTACATGTCGAGTTTTACACGTGACCAGTAAACATAGTGTTCAGGATTTGTACCTTTTCAACCATATCATCGTTGAAAAGTGGCAGACACGTTGACGGATATCTCACCAAACTAATTTTACAAGAACAACTTCTTGATTTATCGGTGCAACTTTCGTTGAAATGTAGAGCAACGGTGGTCACCATATAGATGTCTACCGCAACGATTGTTAGTACAAATAACTGCATACTCGACATAATCTTATGTCTGACAGAATAACAAATAGAGATTAAGTTCTAACAGACTTTCCACTCATTATGCTTGTCAGTATGTGTGATCAAGCGTGTCCTCAAAGCGTGGAAGTTCATTGCAATGATTCGTAAAATGTCGTAAAAGTATTCCATTTATTCCGAGCGAACGATACGAGTTTTCATCGTACTTTACGATCGATAGCTGGTATCGTTTCGATTCGTTGAAATCTGTATATCTTTTAATGTTCTTTCGCTATGATGATGGTATTGAATCCTTGATTTCGAAACCTTGATTTGAAAAAAACCGAGAAACCAATAACACGCCGTGGCACGATAATATCGTGGGGATTAAATGAAAAGAACTGGTTCTTCCGAAATACCTTGTAAACCTATTATTCATGCTTACACGCTATGAAAATCAATGGAATTAACGACGGCCATATAGCCGATATTTACACGATTCGTTTTATTTTATTGCTGTTATTCGTTCATCGTGGAATAATAAAATATTCGAGAAGCCTTCGAACGTTGCTTCATACGGGGACAAATGTCGCGGCAGAAATAGAATAAAGAGGTATACACGAACTATTAATAATTTTGATGTTAATCCCCGCTTTTTTAGAATTCTTTCGTCGCGAAGGAACCACATAATTTCAATACTTGTTCACGTGGTCGTTTATACATATTCTAGAATTATAAGCTGGTCCGGATTACTATTAATCAGTCGAAAAGAAGTCTGAATATTTAGAGATATAGAAACTTAAAAAATTATAATCTTCGTTGGCAAATTGGTAAGACATTCACAGCACTGGACGCTCCAGGTTATAATAGTCTAATATACATAGAATACAAATTCTATGATATTTTGAATATTTAATTTGAAATTGATATTTTAGAAGATTACATCAAAGATCACTATTAATCTCGAATTAGACTCGAACCACTTTCACAATCACCGGTATGAACCGTATTCACATATCCAGGAGTGCCATATAGCGAGACTGTTTACCGACAAAATTTTCACCTATTCTCGTATCGTGATTCGATCGTGAAAATGGTAGCCTTTTAATTATCCCCCGGTCGATGATCAGCCGTTCAGCTGTGTCATCGAAACTTTCTTGATCGAAAGTTGCTGCGTAGGCGCGGGTCCGCTTTCGAGAAATCACGCGCGGACGCTCATTAATAAGAGTCGCATCATCGTTAGACCGGCACCGCGTGACACTTGACAAATATCGTAATTCTTTTGCAGCGAATGGATCGCGGGCAATTACCGAGGAAATCGTGCGCGAGAACGTTCCTCGCCGAAGATCGATTCGCCTCGCATTGTGCCACGTTAATTAATTAACTCTCTGCCTGCCGGTTTGTGCGACGACGCTCACCGGCGTCGACGTACGGGCATACTTCAAGCCCGACGAGTTGAAGGAATCGTTCGACTAGACCTCGTATCCGTGAATTCTTCTTGCTCGTAGATCGCGGCCATTTATAAAGGGGAGAGGTCGACCGCGATAAGGGAATTCTGCGGTAAACGATGCGCATCGAGAATGCGTATTTTTCGGAGCTCGCGCGTTTCATTATGCGCGGCGTGCCTGAAGAGGAACAGCGAATCGAAGCGGAATCCAATTCCGTGGGAAGAACGCTTTCGACGAGCTTTCAAGTCGCGGACGAAGTTGTCCAATTATTCTTTAATGTGTTACCGGCTAACTTCGTTGCGCTCGCTATCGAACGCTTCGCGATAATGAAACGTACGCGCGAAAGGGAAGAGATTTCACGTCGCTAATCTTGGATAAAGTTATCGTCTAGATAGAAGTAATGAACGATTATTACCGATACTTAATATTTAATCATTGTTAATATGTATATCAATTGTTAACATTTTTGTGACTAGCAAATGGTGAATTCTAGATCTCCAAACATACTGTTGATCGTGCACAGGTTCCACACTTGATGTCACTTGGAAGGAATATTCCAACAGAGCAAAATTGCTTTACACGTGATACGATATTCTACTAAGTTATTGGACATGGTATTCCACTGGTAGGTTCTTAGACACGATATTCCATAATAATTAATTTATTACTCTAAAAGCGATAAAATTACAGAGTTCGTTTTCGCTCGCTGACAGCGACTAAGCTTTCAGTTAACGCAGCTTTCAACGGAGTCGTCGGTCCCATTGTGAAATCCGTCGATCGTGAAAAAATCGGAAGGAGAACGGATCGTCCGCGAAACGCCACCATTAATAAAACTCGTGGCTACACGATAAGGACCCTCCCGCGTGCCTTTAAGGATCCTTAAGTCCTCGCGGCGGGAATGCCGTGGCACGTCCTTTCGCGCGGACTAAGGTAACTTATTCTCTGTCTTTGTGGGCGCCCTTTTTGCGCGCTCGCTCCGCGCGCCGGATAGGGTTAAGTGGGTGCGACCCCAGGACGCTAAATAATATCGAGCTGTGCCATCTACCGAGCACGTAGCGCGCCATCTTGAAATATTACGCCGGCCGCTTTATTATTCGTTTATGCGCGACTTCTCTTGCCCGCTTCACCGCGCCGTTCCGCCATGTCGCGCCACGCCGCTTTTGCCGATCATTATGTGCACTTGGCGAATTCTCGGCCTGGCGGGGAACCGAGTCGCCACGCTCGTGATACTTTCCGGGAGCCATCGGGCTTTTTAATATTCGCGCGATTGTAAATCAAAATCCGCGGGACAACCGACCGTGAAATATCGTGTGCCACTGCTGCACGACCCGCTTGAAACATCGCCGAATTACTGCCGCCAGTTTCGGCTAATACGAATGTGCCTGCCTCGAGCATGACCGATTTTTACCAACTGTGGCGGGGTCGTTGATGAATAGGTACGAAGGACGACTAGATAGAATTTGTGAAAGAAAAAAAGGAGATAAAATATGAGTAAGCAGCTGCGGTGCGATGCGTTTAGCACGATTAACACCGTCGTGTTCCAGGACAACAGGGTCCACCTGTCCGATCTCGAGCCGAACGACAAATATCCGTTTCCACAGAATCGGCTGTATTACTAGCAATTTTCGTTTCATCTAAAATTCACGACAGACCTGACGGACAGAGGCGACTAATGGCCGTGCCGGTTCTTCATAGGTCTTCTCCCCGTTACGTTTCGAAAGACGATATCTCCTCGTAGAGCGTAGCTCATTGAAATTCAAATGTCAATCTCGAGAGTACGAGCATATATACTAACGAGACGAGAAGAAGAGGGCCGTAAATGTGGAGTGCTTTTCGTGTCGTGATGTCGAAAACGGTCGTCGGATCGCGCCCATGTTTGCTCTCGAATTCTGCCGGCCGGAGAATCTCCAAGGCTGCCTTCTCGTCAAATGTTGTTTTATAACTACCAGCTCGGAAAGCCTTGCTCCTTAAAATTCGTCCGGGTTTAACGGAGACCGATATTTCCTCGCTGTTACGTATGGTTCTGGTTCGAGGGTAAGGTCGATGTTGGTTTAGAAAATCCACCTGTTCAACTCTGCTGTTTGGAGAAGGATCTTCGTCGAACTGTCACGGATTTATGGACTATTTTTAAAAATTCTGACGTGTAAAATATTCCTAGAAAGTAGTTCAAGTTCGTGTAATACTTTACTAATTGCAACTATGTTGCTGGACTTCTGGATGTTTTCGTTGATGGTACGAAATTATGATATGGTGACAGTATCGTTCAAAAATGTAAACTACCAATTTAATCGTCATTAAGTAAGAAAAATGGGTGTTAAAATACGAAACCTCAGAGTGCATTACGTTATCGGTAGAAATTCCAAATTCCGAAGTCGTTAAATTAAAATCAGTATTACAGCGATTCGGGGTAAAATAACTCAGTACATTGCCCTTTATCACTTACAAAGACCATAAAAATGGACGTTAACCCGATTTTCCGCAAGTCCGAAAAAATCCGGTGACCCGTAAACGGGAGACCTAAACGAATGACAAAAATCGATGAGAAACGGGTTTCGAGCCGAAGGACTCTCGAGGCAAACGATAATGAACCGAAAGGTTTCAGGAGTAAATATCCTGCGGAGTTTGGGCAAAAAGCGCGGCGGCGTTCAGACAGCATGCGGATACCCTCGAAACCTGGACGATATCGTAAATTCCAGCAATTATCCTTAATTAATAAGTATCCAGTTAGTCGAAGGGGGATGGCGTTCGGGTCGGTCGTGCGCTGGCGCTCGGTCGGATGCGCGCGCGCGCGCGAGCGCACGCCCCAACACGAATTTAATGTCGACTGTGGGAAATTTAGGTGAGGAGCCGGAGTCTCGAAGTTCGCGTACCGTAAAACAGGCTGTTTATTGGTGAAGCGGCGAAACGCGCTATCCGACTGGCACTTTCATTACCGTCTTTCTAATTGCCCGCCATTTAGGTAAACGTATATAAGCACCGTAATCCGGGACTCGTCGTTTGCTTCGGCCGCGATCTCGCGTCACCGCGCTTGAATCCCCACGGACGGCCTCGAGAGAGGACGCGACAATTCCACGGAACCGAGCTCCTTCGTACCTTCGAATGGACACCTGGTTTCCGTTTTCTTTTTTTCTTTATTTGAACCACGCTCGGATGGACCGAGATTCTGTTTGACGAACGCGCGCACCGAATACACATAGCGGAACGTTCGGAGATAACTTATAGCCAAGGGCAAAATTCACTTCTCTAAGAAAAATACACGAAACATGGGATTTAGGGTCCAGAAATGTGGGGATTTCAGGAATTAAGTAACTTAGAGATCTAGAGATTTAGGTGACGTTAAAATTTGAAGATTTCAAAACTGATGAATCTAAACATTTCTGAATTTGTGAAAATTTCCGAATTTAAAAATTGCCAAGTTTATGTATGTGTCCTCATCTAACAGTTGTCTACATTGCACTCAATTAACCATGTCACTAGGGACATAACGATATACTCAGAATCTAGATATCGAAAGATCGACCATCGTCCTAATTTGACATCGATAACCAAGTATCCGTCGAGTTTGTCGAGGAAATTCACGCGAGATTTCGCGAGGCGGTCGTAGTTCAGGTCGGTCGCGATAAAATCGACGTTAAAAAGCCCCCGTGCGTCCCGATCGTTCCGAAAGCCGAGGGAACGTGGCCGTTATCGTGAATTGAGCGCATAGGCAGCCCTGCTACACCTGTAACTTCTCTTCTTTATCTCTTCCCTGGGCTCTCGCTTCCTCCACAGGGGTATCAGTTGCTGATCGATTCAACCTGTGGGTGGTCTCGGCCACGGGTACGTGCTGTAACCCTACTCGACTCCGACGCTACCCGGTGTCCGGATCGTTTCGGCGTTAATCGCGACCAGGCTCGATAGAGACTCGCCTTGCCACGAGTCATCCGGGGATCGAACGGGTCACCGGGTACCGCCTTTACGATTCCCTGTGTCGCGTGTTTTACGGCCTCGTCCCTCGCTACCCGTACACTGGTAGCTCCCACGGGAAAAATCGAGCTCAATCGAGATTTATCGGGTCATTCTAACAGTCTTTACGTAGTTTTTTAAATTTAATGAAAATCATGGGTGATTATTGTTGAAATTTCCGGGTTATGAATATGTGGTGAGTGTTGTGAAGTTAGGGAATTGGAAAATTGCAAATTTGGGAAATTGGGAAATTAAAATGACAATATTATAGAACCGTAAAATGAAAAATTCTTTCAATAACTATATCTACTTCTACTACTAAATCTGTATCTGCAAAGCTCCCAAAAAATAAAACAATGTATCGTATACGAGCAGATACAAATACATGAATGCTTCGAGTTTGCAATTTATAACGAAAACCGCTGTTTGTAATGAAATTTTGTTGCTCGCTGAAACATCGATGATGATAGGTGATTAATTGTGGTTGCGCGGGAGAGGATAGGGGATGTGGTGTTGTTTTGAGCGAGTGATGCAGTGTGCGTTATTGATGACCGGTTAGCGAGTTTCGGAAAAAAAGATACACCGCAAGTTTTCACCCGGTACGTGGTCGAGGCTGCGAAGCGGTACGAGATGGGGGCGTAAAAGACCGGGAAACAAATGAGGTACAAGGGTGGTAACCTACACTCTTGCATATCGGATCAGGCTACCCTAATATCCGTCAGAGATTTTTGATCATGCTAATCCGAGCCTTGCAGCTGGCTATAAACTTGTTACGCTACGAAATAACTACACTGTATACTTCTTTACTCGTTATAAATCTTTTTTATATAAAATGTAAGGTGAAAAAATTTGAGTGGAAAAATGTAGATAAGTAGTACATAAAAGATATAGTTACATGACAGATGAAAAGAGTAAAATAGGTAAGAAGAATAAATAGAACTATAATATAGAAAAGAAATAGAAATTGCATAATAGAAGTACCTAATATCACTATAGTATAGTTGAAGTAATAAATTTTGTAAAACGAATTTATGCCGACATAATCACTGTACACACGCGAAATTTGTAGTACAAAATATCTCTTATATCGTAATGTTATCACAGTTTATGATAATAAATTATTGCTATTATACCGCCAAATAAATTCTCGCGGGTTCCGATTAGATTAATAATATTCCCAGAGCTCACAGTAAATTCTCGTATACAAATTCCCCTATCGAATGATCAATTTTCATTTCCATCGATCGACATCCGATTTTTCCGAGCATTCTGCGCGGCGCATAATAGAGCAAATACGAATAATTTACGAGTGAGATCGTCGTATCTGAAGTATCGCGGATGAAAGCACGTCGGATAGTTGCAGCGAGCGATATAAATTAAGGCCCAGTCTCGCCGGTTACTCACCTGGTGCATTATGAATCGCTGTTACCCGCGAGATATAGTCTCGCCTTTATCAGGTTTAGATCACTCGCAATGCTCCGTGGTGGCGTGTGCAGTTCATTAATCCGTATTTGCGAATAGGCGTGTTGTACGTGCGAAGTCGTCAGACGCTCCTTGAGCTCTCACTTTCCACGGTTCTCCGCAATTAGCGCTGTCGGATCTGAATCTGTCATATACGTTTCAATATTTTCCGATGCAGGATCGACGGGAACAAAGTATCATTATTCATCGGGAAAGTTTCACCGTGAACAGTTTTACCGTTTGAAAGATTACTCTGCGCTATTGTAACTCGGATCACAAAATCTCCACAATTTGGTTAACGTATAATTTATCCGACCACGAGTATTTGCTCGTAATTGATATGTTTGCAGCTACGGTTTAAGCAACCGATACTTGATGAATTAAATTCGAACACTGATTGACTTCGATAAATGCGTCGGAGTCAGCATTTCTATAAATTTTGCAAGCTGACATATTGCCCAATGAACTTTACCTCTCTGTTTCTTCTTGTTCGACGGATTTATTGTTACGATTAAAGGGCAAAGTTGCAGCACGTTTGTTCGAATATTGTTATTTAAACGAATGAAGTCACGAAAATAGTTCAAGGGGAATGTACCAGAAATTTAAAACGGTTGTTTCTTCGATACCTTATCTACAGTGTAATAACGATTTTCCTAAGAAGTCCTGCAAAATCGCAGAAAACTGTTTATAGGTCATAAACGGATCAGAATGCAAATTTTATGCGATAAAGGCTTTCATTAAGGGTTTTAAGGAGCAATAGATCGCTAAAGGATGCATCGAGATAAATGTGAAATTCTTAGGTGGAACAGAGTTTACGAACTATTTGTCGGCGAGCAGTTCGGAATTAACCGGGAGCCTCGTTTTCATAAGAATCCGAGGAGCGTGCGTTTTCGAACGCGACAGCAACGATGCTCGAATGAGATACGACCCGAGTAGGACGTCGCACGGCCATAATCTGCCTCGCGTTATGAATCCTCGCGCGAACGTGACGATACGTATGCCCGTGTAGAAGCGTCGCGTCGATGCGTATGCGTCCACGGGGGTGGTCCACTCTTCTCGCGATGGAAACCAGCTGCTAATCACGTTCCCCGTTATAACGCAACCTATTCAACGTCCCCTTTGCCGCGCTGACTACCAGGCAAATACACACCTATGTATTACCGGCGGCTGTTCGCTACCTACCTGCGGCTGTCACCTTCAGCCACGTTGTTATCGAATTTCGACGAACGCCGGAGTCTCGTTAAAGCGGCTTCCTCCGCTAGCACACCGCATTTTTCCGGCCACGGTTAACTAAATCAGCTTTGCTTCGTTGCCTGATGAGACTACCAGCCGTTTCGTCGAACACGTGCGTAGGGAAACGGAGACACGTAATGCAACTGTGGTATTTCTCCGATGACAGAAGCCGCGAAATGAAACTAACCTTCATTTGCTGCATTTTATTTTATGACGCCTCTGCGCTAAAGAGCTTTGGCTACTCATGATTATATCGCTGTTGCATCTTGATGTTGCTGGAATTTTAGTTAGGTTGCCTGACTCGACGAGGGGATACTCACTTTGATTCGAGATAGGAAATGTGGAGGTATTAGGGGTTGCGGAACTGAGCTGTATTTAGCGAGTACGAGGTAAGTTGTATATTGGAGTTAGAGAAATTTTAGTTACATTGGAACTCGAGTATATTTGTGTAACAGCATTATGGAGAATTAAATGTCCGAATATTTCTGTATCGTAAAAATAATATGCTGTATGATGCAATTTGTTGTATGACAAAGTGAAAGTGACAGACATATTTTCGAATAGTGAAAAACCAAAAATATGTAAATTTAATTATGAAGAAATGTACAGATTAATAATTGACGGAATGGTGTCTGAATATTAATAAGAGTCATGCATATAAAATGTACCCCTAAGAGCGCGGAATATTCGCCAGGAAAACTTGGTACAGTGATTGACACCTAAATAGCGCAGCATAGATAAAGATGAACTACAATAGCGTCGGTTGATGAGCAAACTCATGATCTCCGTTGCCCAACAATTCGTACTACCATTTCGAGACACAAAGCGGGTTTTTGAATCGGGTGGTCAATCGAACGGCAACACGTCGAATCAGCACCTAACCAGAACCTTTCACGATCTATCCGATCGGGCGACACCGATCAAGCCACGTTGATAGTTGAAACTGGCGTTTCGAATGCAATTAGCGTCGAACGTTAAACGCCATCCAGTGCCGTGAATCGTCGAGTGACGATTACAAAATCACTCGCCGATAGAAGACGAGAATAAAAAAAGAGCGTGTATACAGAGGACACGAACGACACGAGGCCAGTCGTTTCCGTGTGTTGATCCTAAGCATGTTCCTGCGGCTTCAGAGACGAGCCGCACGTTCGTCAATTTCCACCGGGAACGTCCTCTCACTCGAATAATAGAACGTTCAGCGTCGCGTCGCTTCGCTCGAGCACGAACGCGCCTAATCATACAAGCTGTACCGGTCGTTTCGATGCGTGTACCCGCGGGTTTCTCGCTGCTCTAACAGGCACCGCTCGTGTACACACAATACCGTCGACCTGCGCGGCTCTAACGGTGAAACTTGGGAGGATTTCACGCCAGCCTGGCAGAAATCTTAATTCTCGGAACGGCCCGCTCGCAGATACAAACGCGAGAAGGAGGAAGAGGAAGGCACCGGGTTGGCCTGGAAAGGGTCAAACGGGAGTCATAGAGGGGTTACCGCGCGAGAGGACTCGCAACGCCCGTTTCGTATGCCGGGATAATACAGACAAATCGTAATCCCGCGAGCACGGAACGAGTGCCGATTAATTTCGAGATGAGCTCTGTCAAAATACAGGCGCGCCGTTAGGGACGATGCTCCCACGTACCGCGGATAATCTTGACTAATAACTGTCGCAACCGCGAGCAATAGAGGAAAAGAACCTGTTCCAACTTACTATGAGACTCTGCACAGTATGCAGATGTGTTTATGGCGTGGCTACTCGGATGCAATGTTGCCTTCGTTTCGGTACGAGCTAAGAAGACTTTGCCACTTTCTTCGCATTTTGCAGGTGAGAGTGAACATTCTTAGATCTCGACATTTGGTACTTACTGATATTTCTGAATGATCAAGATAAATTATAGTCCTACATTTATATATTTCCAAGTTTCTTATATTTTATATATTTCTCGATTGCACAATAACGTGATAAGATTACCGCTCTAAATATCCATTATATTACACCAGAAGTAGAAGTACACTTTCGTCTCTAATTAATTTTTTGTACATATAAGTGGATGGTTAGGAGCACTTTAGAATATGCAAAAATGAAAGTGCACGACCATATACGCAGATAAGAAATTACGAGGACGAACCAATTGCCTGTTTTACCAGTTTCAGAATTCACCACGGACAGGAATGCTCTGAACGTCTCTCGATTAGTCGATCGGTTTCTCGCGCTCTTCTTCGATCTGGCTCTGTTATTACGATAATCGTGTGACGAGGATCATCGATCGGTAACGTGGGAATGCTTGGCAGTTTGAACACGGAGAAAATCGTCGATCCATAAAGCAATTGCAAGGAGTAGACAATTTTTGCAGTTAATAGTCAGGAATGTTCGTAGGATTTCAAACAGAAATTGAATTAAACATCAAACGAGTATACTTGGATAGCTACTCATCTAGTTAATTTTTCACTCGTATTTTGTAATTACGTACCATGCAAAATTATTAATGCAATTGAAATTATTTAAAAATGAGTTCCAATAATTCAGAGAAGTAAACTTTCCTTATGTGTATACCCGATCGATTTCAACCAATTATTCTCCCTAAAAGTACATGCAGAAGTATATGTTTTCCGCTTTAACCGGCAGCTATATCCGATTTAGTATCCTGTCAGGGTTCATCTTGTGGCGTGCGAACTATACGTGGGCAGGTCAGTTCACGCGTAGGATCGCGTCGTGTGAAATGTCGTCCTGTTGGTAATTCGTATGGCTACCGGTTTGTGGAGATCCTTGGAAAACAAGCTTCCTGGCGACGTTTCCACCGGGTCACGATCCAGAAACGATCCGACGGGACCGGCAGGGATGCACAGCTCCAGTTGCATGCTCGTAAACAGCGTTTTGTTTAAAGCCGAACCTATCGATGAGTTATCGTAAGATCGGCCCGGTAAGAACTAGCGTGACCGAGAGGTTTGTGTGCTCGTTTAATTACAGTGTGCTTCAGCTTTTTATTGCGCCGCGTTATGCCCTCTCTATCGCGATGCACGCGATCGCCAGAGCAAAATATTACAACCGTTCGTACGTAAAGAGCGATTGCTCGGACAATTATCATTACTTATTTTCTTTTCCACCGTCTCCAATCAGCAATGCCCTTTCGAGTCTCGCTGTTTTATAATCGCCACGGTTTTCTTCCTTGTTGTAACTCACACTTTTTAGTTTTCGCGTTCGATAATGAAGACACGCGATTTCTTGACACGCGGTGTCTTGAGCATTTAGAGATTTGAGGATTCTGTGATGTAATATTTTGAGTATGTCACAATTTTTTAATTTGATTAGGAATTTGTCGATTTGGAAATATAGGGATCCTGGGACTACGGATGATGGATCTTGGGATTTACAACTTTGAGTACTTGTAAATTTAAAAATTCAGAAAATTTGAAAATTTAGAATCGCAAGATTCCAATAGACCCATCCTACATATCTGACACAGGTTCACTCTTCCTAGTGTCTAGTACAAACCATATAAGATCACATTACATCTATTTTCTTCGTAGGTGCTCAGACCCTAAATACTTCCTTACCCAGTTCTCCATATACTTCCTATCTCTCCTAACGTGCAGATCATAGAAATCACAGTCCACGTATCACGTTCTTCCTCGGGTCGGGTTTTGATTCTCGCAGCGAAGTTCATGTCGTTCTCACGTGCTACAAATTCGTTCGTTCGAACGAGTTCTTTTCTTGGGCGATAATCCGACGGACGAGATGTAACTGGATTGCGGGCTCTGTGCAGGTAGCCAAAAGGGTCGAATAAAAGTATCGCGATGCGATGTAACGAGCGCGTGACTCGCCGCGGATGCATCGATCTCTTTCGAAAATTGCAGCTGCATACATTGCACCGATATACGTCGATACGGATCATCGTTGAAGTCAATTTGTTGTTGCCCCGCCGAGGTCTTCTGCCCCTGGACCGCTGGTTCGATCTCGAGATCTAGATCCCTCTTCGGGTTCAGGTGTTTCCTCGTTATAATGCATTCGACGTGTGCAGCTACGTGCGAGATTGCTGCATCAGAGACAAACGACGATCACGTAACAGCATCACGTCATGGTTTTCGAGATGGAACACGGTGGTTAGAGTCTGATTGCAAACCTCGAACGGAGCGGTTTCGAATCGGCTCCGTTCGAATGACGTGTTCCTTTTCCGGGGGTGAGAAACATTGTCGGATACGCCAAGCGGTTTTGCGGTAATGGGAATTAATCTTTTGCCGCCAGCTTCGTAATGTGATTTGGATTCGCGGTAAGTTCGGTTCATCATAGCGAATCGTCCAATTTCGCGAGTAAATGTACTTTTATTAATCTCGCAATCACCGGCTTAACGATTATTTGCTGTCAGACCATGTCACTTTTTCCCTCGTTTCAATGTTAAGTCAAACACTAGAACTACTGGTTTCGCATGTCGTCTCGAATTCAGGATAAACAGATTATGCTGATTATTCATGTCAGGTGTATTCATAATTTTGATTGCTATGTACGACTATGTTACGACTTTGTATAATAATTTGTTAGGTATATCTTACTACTGTGATAAATATTTTATTGTAGAACCCAATGTGATATAGACTTAAACACGAATAAGCATAATATGTCATCTGGATCAGGTTAGGTTAAATCTACTTGCTAAATTTTAGAGTTAACTTAAATCTACTCATTATATTTTATAGTCTACTCGCATTTCGTTAGATCACGTGTCGCCGAGAGAGAGTACACCAATGTAAACTATGCAAGACGAGGAATCAGTATTACATCGGTAGTTTCCATCAAACGGAATCTGAGAAAATTATAAAGAAAGTTAATCGATGGAATAGAGGGAACGGTACCATCGATTAACCGTGATCGTTCGACTCGGTTATCGATGGAATAGATCCGAAGAAACGGGACCGATCGTGTTGGTTCGATTCACATAGTTTCGCAGAGCGGCGGGGACACGTTTTATAGGCTCGATCGAGATCACGATCTCCCATATATTTTTCCCACCTTCTACCCCCATAGGGAACGAGATCGAAGGAGATCGGAGGTTCGAAGGAGGAAGAAGGAGAAGGTCGAGAAGGATGGCGAGAAGAGAGGTGGACGACGAGCTCAGGGAGAAGTCTCATCGGCCACTTCCCATGTTAATATCCGGTTATGCGTAAGGTATGGAGGCGTACGGCCAGTTTGCATGGAAACTAAGGCATTACCGTGGCGGACCACCGGCGTCGAACCACTCGTCGAACGGCCCTGTTTGCCGACACCTTGGAGGACGACTCTCCCCTACCTTCTTATCCTTCTCTCTCTTGTCCTTTTCCTCTTATCGCCGCCCTTCTTCTCTCCTTTTCGTACTTTGCCGCTTTCATGGAGCCTCGATTCCAATTTCAGACATTCGTTCCCTCGTTCTGGCGCGGATCTTCAGATTACGCGCGCGCGCTCCTGCTATCAACGACGGATCAGCGCGGTTTTATCGACCGAGACAGGGCCGGGGTTACCTGCGACCCTACGTGGACCTCGAACCTCGATAGATATTTTCGTTCGAGTTCGATCCGTTTCCAATTGGTCGGTCATCCTTTGTTCGTCCTCTCGCTCGCGCTGAAAGCTCGACCGTCCTCAGATTTGTTGTATCACACGAAAATATGGAACGTCAGCGATTTCGAAGGGAAACCTGTTCGACGGAGATAAAGGAAGAGAACGAACGGATGATATCACCGGTCACGACTCTACCGGCCTTTTAAGAGCTCCTTTTTTTCATGGCGGCGGAATGAAAAGGAGACTCTCCGAGCGGTCTCGATCGTTTATATTGGGTGTAGATTAGACGTGGGCCGTCGATTACGGGCTTAGGCCTGCCGCCTACCCCTACCACGAATTTATTCTTACATCCTGATCGATCGAGACACTTTTCTTCTTCTTTCTTGTTTTCGTGCTTTATGGCTGCTTCGAATCCTGTACGTTATAGGATCATCGTTAAAAATGCTTCGAAGCGTTAGCGATCGAAGATCTTTGTACTCTGCTTCATCTGTACAACTCATTAGCTCTGACGTATCTTGAATATATTTCAATAATTTGGTCTCTTACCGTCTTACCCGAAATAGCATCGCAATTCCTATCCTTTGAACACATCTGTGATACAATGATCTGCTGTGAACAATTCAGAAAACGAGGAAATTATTGTCTACTCAAAAAAGTATTTTAATCAACTCTGAAGATTATAATTTAACTTCCTTCAACTTTTAAATGTATTATTTTTTGAATTTAATAAAGCTGTACATACTGATCTTTACATAGTGGAAGATTAATTCAAGTTAAGGTATATTTGTCAAAGATTTAAAAATCTCTTATATCTCGCAAACTATTTGAATGTTCGTAATGCAGAAAAATATTAATACAAAACACAACCACCTACACTCACATATTATCAAAGTCATTTTCCCTGTAACCTTGATGTAGTCAAAGATTTCCATAGGTGTTCCACTTAAAGGAGGTCAGTAAACGTGCAAGTCACTAATTACGAAAGCATCTTGAACGTCTATTTACACGGCAGGCCCGGTAGATAAAAGTTCAATGAAACCATCAGCTACCGTATGAAAAAATGTGTGGGAACATTTTTCGAGGTTGAATGAAATAGCCAGTTCACCTGTCGACGATGTTGCATTCGCTACGGCCCTGTCTCCGTGACACCTATGCCCCTCTGTTCGGATCTAAAAGTTCTCCGGCGCCCACACTCGGGTTCCTAGGCTTAAAGAGGTTCAAAGTTCCCTCCGTGGTCGTTTACGCCTTATTTATTCTCGTAATTTACTCCCACGCGGCCCTTGCACACCGGCAATTTATTTTACGACGATCATATCTGGAAGTGGCTGGCAGAATGCCGCCCTGTCCACCATACAGAACTGACTCCGTGTACCACGGGTTCACACTCCTTTCCGGAGCACGGTGTTCGCAGATACTTTCAGAAAAAGTGTTTCTGCAACAGGTTTTCACCTCTTATTATCGCCGGTTATTACTACTTACGGTAGACATTGTTGGATTAAATTTCGAATCGTGATTTTTAGTGGACAAAACTTTCAAATCTTCACTCTTTCTGTGGTATATTCTTGACACAGGAATCGTAATTAATTAAAATGTTACGTCTTTAACTTATATTACTAAATTTGTTTTCACTTTTTCGATCATTTATACTCTTGACAAGTAATTTATCATTGTCATGTGCAAATTCTCCCCGAATAAAAATCTTCCACCGATTTGTACAAGCATTTCTGCGCATAAATAAGTTTTGCTAATACGAACTTCTTGTTACATATCAAAGTTTTTTATAGTTTCTTCTAGGAGTCTTACTGATTTGTAACTTTGACTGAATTTTAAATACTTCAAAGTTCACAGCAAAACTGCATTAACATGTTTCTTCTTTGGCATCTCTCGTCTGCTTGCTTATTAATTTCGCACTCATCGTCGAAGTAGAAAAAATTTGTCTAAAATAACGCACCTTCGTGAAGAGCGTCATACCACGTGACAGTACGGTTGAGACAATTTATATTGCATGTTGAACGTGGTAAAAAAACGTGTTAAATATTGGATGACTTACGCAGACGTTTTTGTGCGATCATCGAAGGACGGTGATATTTTACGTTCATGTCATTTGTTTGTTACGTTCATGATTACCAGTTTTCATTCATTATTCTCATTTTACTGTTGTTTGATAATTTTTTGAAAATTATTTTGCTTCACGGTAAAGTCTCTCGTTATATTGCCTGGTAAGGGTATTATATTATGTTACAATATTACAGTGCTTTTAAAAAACGTTGTGTAACAGTTGTAGAATAAAGGGATTGAGAAATCGAGAAAGAAAAATTCCATGGCACGTGTTGGTAAGCAAACGATGAAATATGCAGGCAGCATAATAGCGTAGAAAAGTTCGATCAATCACAGGTTGTCAATGGGAGAAATGAATGTTTGTTCATACCCTGTGATAATCACTGGAAGAGACACACCGTTTCGTGATTATTAATTGTCGCATAGGAGGGGACAGAATAGGGAGGATTAGGAAAGAAACTTGTAAAGAAGTTGAGTTAATCTCGCGGTACAAGCTTTTAGCGATCACGGTTCATCGAAAGGTCAGAGAACGCTATTTAACTCTGTCAGCAGTAACGTTGGGTCTAGATGCACCCCCTCGAGATCTGTCGACTACGAACGAATAGTCGACTTCTTAATGAACGAGGAAAAATAACGGGGTATCGACACCACCGTATAACGTTAACGAATTTCTCGATACTCGACCTTTAACACCAAAGACAATAGTTTTGTAAGATACTGGCTTGTTAGATCCACAAGAAAATAAGCTACAGTATTCCTCCATATTCTTGTATGTAAATTTTCTTTAAAAATTGTACAATGCATTTACTTTCGAATAAAAACGTCCCACGTACTTCTCAAGAAATTCACAAATATTGACACCTTGTTAGCCTTTCGATTACTTTTATGTTTCCTCGAGTCAGTACGTAAATATGTACTTCAAATATTTATAATCGAATTTTGTGCATCAAAGTAGCGAACAGATACGGTCAGAATATCCTGTTACTTGCAATCTTCGCGAGCAAAAATGTGCCTCTCGAAATAAAGCTGCAGAGAAACGATCAACTTCAACGTCCGCAGGAATCTTGTTCGCGCTGACCGAAACATTCGAACGGCCAGTTAGGTAATTACCGAGATGCGATATTCAGTATCGAAAGGCATCAATGGCTGCACCGAAACGAAGCTCGGATAAGTACAAGGAAACTAACAGAAAATCTAAACATCGCTACTTAGCAAATAACAAATTCCATCTCCCGTGTTCGCCAGATGTTTCTTCCGCAACTTTGTATATCTTTCGAGGAGCAGCATCCTCGAGGCGCGGAAAAATCTCTCGTTTAATGTTCCTCCTTAAAATTATAACTAGCCCGTTAATTAATCGCTAACAAAAAATCCGGTATATCCACGGGGAGGTTGAAGTCGTCAAGGAAATTCCACCGCGTGCGGAGACATCGATGCCCGCGCAGGAACGGCTCGACATGGGAGGCGGGCATTTTTCTCTTTAACACGTACGCCGGGGGGGAAACGAGGAATTTTCGCGCGGCGGTGGGCCTCGTGCAAGGATCATCTCGCGAAAAGCCGCTCTTTAAAAGAGGTTCGAAGTGTTAAGGAGGGTGCTAAGGAGGGCGTGTCGCCGTCCATTAAAAAAGCCTCGAACCCATCGGTCGGTTCGAGTCGCGAATGACGTTGAATGCCGGCGTAACCCTCGCTAATTTTCCGCCATAAAGCCACCGGCTCATATCGGAATAAATAAGCGCCCGCAGCCCGACAGTGGGCACCGTTTACCCGGAGGTGCCAAGTGGGGCTCGAACAACGCGCGACAACGCAAACTAACACGCGCGAGTATAAATGATAATTCATTTTACGCCCGTTAACGCCTTCAACCGCGTGTATGAGCTTACTGTTCTCGACTCGCGAAACTACCCCCGAATCGCTACCGGGCAATCTTCGGACTCGAAACGCTGAAAATATGGCTACCGAATGTCCACCATAAATTATATTCACTTTTAAAGTAAAATATGTGTGACAATAATATGTGAGAAAATATAAAATATGTGAGAATGTTGATTGGGTGGATGACAATCGTATAAACGTCGGAGCGGGCGTGAAGCGAATGAATATAAATACGTGAGCGTAATTGAACCATCACATCCGGAGCTATTTATCGGAGGACTGGCCTCTAATTTAGAAGTACCTTTTAGCAGCGTTTTTTTGATTTTTTCGGATAATTATCGAGTATCGTGAATCTCGTTGCATATGAAAATATTCTGTAATAGTTCAAACAAATTGCACGTAACTGTTAATTATTTGTTAACACAAGTGGTTTATTTTTAGCAGAGAGTTGAATCGTGATCGTCGTTATCGTTAATTGCTCTCAAATATGAGCTACCATGATTAAAAGTGAAAAATATGTTACTCATTCTCGTGTACCTACTCGGAGAGTGCTCTGAGAAATGCCATGGAGAAATTCGAGAAATACTATTTACTACTTAACGCATCGAGCCGTAAAATTGTGTATAATTATTCCATGTGTACTTTAAACCACACGATTATTTTTACCGAACTGAAAGAGGAGCACGAAGCGACAAAATGTTTAATCTTTGACGTGGTCCACAAATTTACGTAACGCATTCAGAAGAAGCAAATTCGGTTTCTCCGATGTTTAAAATACCATAAAAAAGACCGCAAGCAAAATTACAAAATCTTGCTGCATCTCTTAACGTGACAGTATCTTTCTTCTCGAAGATCCAGTCGGTGTTGCAATCGTCCTTAAGATTCTTTTAACTTATCTTGTCAATTTGACACTCGTACCAAATGGTATAGGAAATATTTTTATCTACAACAAACTGTGACTATTTTCACAATATTATTTTTATTCTTCATTGTTCTCCCTTCATTCCTATTTTTAATAAATTTCTATGAAAATGCATCTTAATGTTGACAGTTATAATAGCGCACGTAAATACACGGAGGTAACGAACGATTACGGACACAAGCGAAGAATTTTGATGGTCGCAGTTACAATGCATTCTGGATCCCTAATGAGGCCACTGAAACGTTCGAGATTTCCTCGAAGAATGTTCAGAACGGATCGAAAGAGACGAGAAGACCGCCCAGTACCTGCATCGCGTCTCTCCGTTAAGTTACAACGACTGGCGCTTAACCCCTGACACAGGGTACAATGGCTGGACGGGACTCCATAATTGTTATTTTAATAAGCTAATTTTCGCCGCGCTCGGCCGCGCCGCGATGCACACGAGAAGGAAGAAGGTTGGCCGAGGGGTTAGAGGAGGGTGTCGGACACGAGAAGCGAAAGAGAGGAGACGAAGAAGAAAAGGGACGAGAAGGTGCACCGGCTGTGGCCTCATCGACGGCCACGTCGGACGTGCCGAGATTAACGGCTGTACTTCCGAGGGTCCCGACGATTTACCCGTAATAAACGTAGCCACGCTTCTTGCACCGCGATTCTGTACTTCGTGCTCTTTTCGCCGAAACTCACCCTTGCTCTGCGCACCGTGTCTTCCCAATCTCGTAGCTACCCTGGATTCTTGCTATCATTTGGCAAACTCTAATTTTCTTGGAAATTAGATATTGGTGAAATTTTCAGACCTGTAGAATCAACTGCTCTTCGCTAGCTTCTTCACTTAGTTAAATAATAATTCTTGTACTAACAGTTCCAATATCTGTAATAGTAACAGTAATTCACTCGAACTGTCCTTCGATCGTTCGAACACAACCAGTGACCGGTAAAGAACTGGAAAGTGCAACAAAGGACATAAAGGCTTGTCATAGCTGCACAAGATAGAGGAGTAATTTCCTTGTTTGTAGAGTTCAATTTCTTAATACAGGTTGACCTCAGGTTCCGCGGTTGGCGAGGAACATAGACCGTATATTTCCCGTAGGGAGATCATCCGTTCGATCCTCACCCAATCGGGCGAACAGGACATTTATCTCGTTACAAAACTTCCCATCTCCGTCGCTGGAAGATCGATAGGGTTTTCTGGCTTTATCGGACACGATGGAAATCCATAATGCCACCTTCCGCGACCTATCCCGGGATACCCGTGGTACTTTTCAATCATTGCGAAATGTGAAAGGACTCGACCGCGGCTTTATATGGTTTTCAGTCTCTTATTATCTGCCACGGCTAGATTCTATTGTCAAACGCGACCACAGAAGGTTAAATAATGTCACAGCTTATATGGCAACGGGATCTCCGCGCGATTCTGTTTGTCGTTTCGTACGGATACCGCAGGATCTCTTAAAGATCAAATCCTCGTACCTGGAACTCCCTTAGGTGGTACAAGAGGAAAAGACACCGTTGGATACGTTGATAGATAACGGCCAATCGTACATCCTCTTAAGGATCGAATTCTTGTGCTTCGTTTGCATGATTATTGTCATTTCCTTCTTCATCGTTACTTTGTTCCAAGCTCGTAAACATGAAAAACGTATTTGCAATCGTCGACAGGATTCCGTGTCTTCTTGCGAGGAATTCCAATTTTCTTCAATTTTCTTTTATTGCCAAAACGAAGGCACCGTGATTAGTCACATCGATCACGAAGGATGAAATGATTAAATAATTTCCGTTACAATTTATTGTACCCCTATATTTCTAGACGTCTGTATCTCTGTATCCTTAATAAATTATAATTAGATTCAGAGTACAGCTCCAGTAATGATTTATAAGATTGAACATTATCGAACGAAAGTTGTACCATAAGATAATTAAGCGTATGAAAAATGATAAGACAAATGGTAAATAGATACATCCGAAGAGCATAGATGCCATTTAACGGGATAAAAAGAAGCTTAAGGTATCGTTGAGCGAATCGATCAATACCGATCGCGTCGTTTGCATCGATCGATGGGTACGAAAGGCTAATGGCGATTAATTCGTTCAGGAGGAATCGTAATGAATTTACCGGGCGCTGGATACGTTCGTTGGCACGCATCATCGCGCTCGAGCGTGTTCCATCGCGCGGCCATCGAGCCGCGTATGAGTTTCAGCGGGAGGACGTTCACTCGCATTAACGGCTTATGGGATTCCTGCGTAACTTATTTACGATGACAAAAAAAATCGAGGCTCCCCCTCGTCCGCCTATGATATACGCTCAAATCCGCTATTCTTCAATTACAGCTCTTCTCCTTTCTATATAGGTACTCTCTGTGTTCCCGCGGTTTTATCGTTCCGTCCCTTTCTCGTTCTCCCTACGTCTTCCTCCGCGTTCTTCTTCTATATAACCCTTTTCTTCCGTGGCTCTTCGTCGTGTATGCGCGTCTCTCTTCTTTTCTTTTTGTTCGCCAAGCGGTGCACGGCTTGCGTGCATCTGAACGCGTGAGCGCGTACAACACGGGTTAGCTCGGGGTCAGAGGTCGGGTACCGTGTAAGAAGAGAAAGAAGAAGTGAGGGAGAGGGGGATAGAGGTGGATGGGCGTGGTTCGTATTTGAAGTAGAATCGACCCTCCACCTTCTCTTCTCTATCCCTTCGACGTAACCTCTTCCTCCAGCCAGAGGATACGTCACGGAATTCTGTGCTATTCAAAGGAAATATTCATCGTTCCCGCCATTCTCGTGTCGTGCCAGGTCCTCGACACCGACGGAGGGAAGCAACGTTTGTTAATTTACGCGTTAATTGATGCCGTGAATTTTGTCCCGTTTACGAGCCTCGCTTCGGAACGTTAATACGCAGGGGTAGTTAAGGGAAATTGGTAATTGATGGTTCGTACGTGCGCCAAACGAAATCGTACGATAATAGATGCATAAAGTTTTCGTCTATCGAACTCTAAACCTATCATCCACCGGTCAATCTCTATACTAATATCACACGTTACATTACCATGCCTTATACAATAAATTATTGAAACGGTAAAACAGTACATCGGCAGAGCAGAAACTAAAATAGCAAAATTGTAAGAAAGTAAAATAGTAAACTAGCAAAATAGTAAAATAGTAAGCTAAACGTGGAAGAATAAAGTAATGAAACTCAGACTCAGATCTGAAAAGTGGAAGCTTATTGTAACACCACCATGACGAACGTTCTAAGCAGCCGACCGATGAATATGATACGATGATTCTAGAACGCGCGAGGGAATCGTATATTAATGATCGTTGTATCAAAGGTAAATCGAACTTTTTTTTTCCAGGTATGGCGTATTTAGAGACACCGGTCGCCGATGTCGTAATTAGAAAGGGAAGTTGCGTACGTTCTCGCGCGCGCGATTAGTCGCGGGAATACCAAGAATCTCTCGTAAACGGAATGCTCTTTTAGCCTGAGGTATTGTGAGCGTTAATAAGACCCGCAGCTCGTTACGATTACGAGGATCGTGTCCGATCGTTGCAAGTCATACTTCGAGAGGAGACGATTCAAAATGGTAATGCGACTCGCATCGCTCGCCGTGGTACAATTTTGTATCATTACATTATTTCGTTGGTGCATTATGCTGTTTGTCAATTTTCTATGGTACCGGGTCATTTCGCAGATCTGTTCAAGATGTTCTCCATGGTATCCGAGATCTCCGTGAACATATATGCTGAGATCTTCATAGACACGCATGCTAAGATCTCCGTGAACACACATGCTATCTTCATACACGTACCGAGATCTTCATACACATATGCTAAGATCTGCATAGACATGCTAAGATATTCAGACACATGCTGAGCTCTTCATAAACATACATGGTAAGATCTCCGTAGACGTGGTAAGATATGCATACATGCATAGATTTCCATAAGACATACATCCAATAAACTGTTTATCTATTCTGCATGGAACATAAAACCATCGAACACGCTGCAAAATCGCGGAACACCCAAACATCCCTGAAAACTCGCGGACTATTGGTCTTCAATCGCGTTGACAACACCGTCCACGGTTACGATGGATAATTATCAGCGTGCCTGGCGCGTCGCGGATGCCGTGGATACCATCGATGCATCTTTCTGGTTCCGAGGTACAAATCAAACAGAGAAGGCGACCACGAAGAACGGGACGACGAGGTCTGGGGATCGTCGCGTCGAATCGATCGGTCTCCGCTCGAAAACAATTAAAGAGTGGTCGCACGCGAGATATTCCGAGCGGATAGCGGCTCGAAAGAACGATTCATCGCCTCTTTCTTCTCGAGCGTGATCGAGACGTGACGACTGGCCGATGGCCGTTGCTAATTTAATAAAAGCACCGGGTTAGAAAGGAGAACTGGTCTATATCGATGATCGGTTTGGGTGTCTGAATTCCGAAGCACCTTTGAACGCGCAGATATCGGTATATCGATACCTTAAATATTGAAAGCTGTATTAACACTCAGACCGATATAACATTTAGAATACTGATAATCATATTAAGATAATACCTAGAGAGGTTAACTACCAATTGCTTATCTCCGTCACTCCTATCAGAGTTTTAATGTTATTATCAACACTGTTAAGCAAAGTACCGATAAAATTATAAAGACTTATCAGTACCCGAGTACAGCATTTCATAACACGATGGAACGTCAGTTTGACGATCTGATCCGCAATAGTTCGACTTGTGAGATGACATTCCGCTTAGTCACGACGTCCACGTGGCAATTAATTAGCCGGAAAAACGTTTATTTCTAGCTTGGTCGTGCTCGAACGCCAATGGTGGGTGGAATTCTGATAGCCGACCGGCTCGTTAAGATGATTCCTCGTAACCGGCTTCCCTCGATGATGTCGGCAATTAAAGTCTTATACCCTCCATTAATCTGCATAGAGAAGTAGATAAGTGCAGGGAGGGACGGAGATCCGGCGAGAGAGAGAGAAGCAGGAGGGTCGAGAGTGTCTCCGCAGGGGTTTTGCGACCCCTTCGAAATGACACGACCGATGGGAGAAAAAGGGAAAACACGAAGCTTCTGTCACTGAAGAATCACCGCGGGAGGGATATTTAACGGCTGCGGTTGACTTCGAGATTCCCAGACGAGTTCCTGCGATATTTGTCGAGATGTCTCCGTGTATCGAACCTCTTCCGTGTTACATCGTAATCTGGACAGATTTGGATTAATTGTGATTGCTTACATAGGTGTTTTATTGGTCCGTGTTTGCGATATTTTAGAAATGCGACTGTACATGTTTAGATGTGTACATTTGTTTCTAAATTCTCAATGTTCCATATTTTTAATTTTTCAAATTTTCGAATAGTTAATTTTCTCTAACCTATTCGAAACCCGCCATTTTATCACAAAATCAGAACAACGTCGAAGAAACTCATCCTAACCTAACCTCCGAAAGAATTCAATCAACTGTCCGGCGATTCGCGAACTTAATTGCGGCATCAAGATCCACGACATAAATAATTTACACCGCGAAATGACTCATCCGTGTCGGTTGATTTTTGAAGATAGCCGGTAGAAAGCCAGAATATCGAGACGGCCGCCATCACGTTTCCTCCGTCACGTAGTTGACGAGGTAATGGTGCACAGGGATTAACCAACACCTAACACGGGACACTTACCACACGGCAACGACAGATAAATTAGCGATGCTCGCATTGTGGATGGGGTAATAGACGTCGCGTAGCTGACATTTAAGCCAGGACAGTGCAGCCTAGCTCTGTTTTGTAATCGCTCGATGCCGCGCGGTTCGACAGACACCGCTTTGCCGGTTCCATTTTCCGCTTTTCTACGCCGCTGACGGATCATCTCGTTAGACAATACACGCTCGATGATCGGAGGGAAAAGAGAGAAAACGTCGTGGAACAACTGGCTTCGACCTTTTTCAGCCGAGACTTCCAACAGAAAGTCCCCTAATTGCTGCACGAGTACCACCGATGGGAATATTCATGAGCTTTGATAAAGTTGATTTATTGACCGCGAATTAATTAGACGCCTCGGATAATGGCCAACAGAAGAGGCACACAGAAGGATACGCGAACAGAAGTAAACGTGCACGTCGGTTTTAACATCGTGCTGATGTGGCGAATCAAGCTAACCATTATCGAGCTTCATCCCCTCTGCATTGGCGTAACTATGTAGGGGGTGAAGATATGACTCTCTTACTCCGTCGTGTATTATCAAAAAAGTTTGATATGGTAATTCATTTCTTGTCTTTCTAACGTGAGAAAATGAATGGGAATTGTATGAGGATTACAGGACACTCGATACTTGATGTTTCCAGCGAATCTAGGGTACCTAACCCCCGATAGCAGTTCCAGTTACGCCAATGCCCTAATAAATCTCGCAAATTGTAGGCTGCGGACGGATAACTTCACCGTTCTTCCTGTAAGCGTGCAATCGGTGTCTTCAGAAGATGCACGGCCACACGAGGCGATGATGCCACGGAAGCAGTTCGTGCAGACGTGAAATACGTATTGATCGAAGATGAAGATTTATGCGCGAGAAGTTGAACATCTCCGCGACGGAGTTGCGAAGTTTCTGAAGATCTATGAAAATTGGAATAGTAATAGAAGCAAGTCCATAGGTTATATTATTAGCATATTGAAATACGACTTCGAAGTATGACGAAATATTATCAAACATTCGAAACGATCGCTGTAAATTTCCTGATCGAAAAGTGAAACGAGCGAAATATAAACAGATGGACGAAGTGAAGGGAAATCGAACGCGGTCTCATTAACGTCCGGCTTTTCGTTTTACGCGATCGTGATCCGACTGAGTTACGAAATAATAGTGGCGTCCTTAATCTTAGATCACCGTCGCGGATCAAAGTTACCGATGGAATATCATTACGATCGAAGAGATTCCGCTGTTTCTTATCTTTCTTCGACCGGCGCGGTACGAGGGACCGAACGCAATTTGTGCGAGCGAGACGGACGGCTAATGATAGTCCAAGTAGAAATATATTATAGATGATGTTACGGGATAACGTAATGAGTAAAACGTGGCTTTATCCGGGAATTTTGCGAGCGTCTTCGTTATAACCCTGCAAGAATGCTCGGCTTGTGTCGAGGAAAATGAGAGGAACAGAGAGGGTCTGTAAGTGCATCCTCCACTCGATTTTTTCAATGTTTAAACGCAGCTGTTCAATAAGGTTCCCCAACATCTGGCGGGTTCTAGGCGAACTCTCGAATCACTTTGCATCGATTTTCACTTTCAGTCATTCATTTGCGATTGTGGCGACCGCGTTACGTTCAAATCGACGATTGCAACTTTGCTACTTTCGTGCTTCAGCAGGTTGAAAGTTTGGGTTTGTAGGAATTTTGAAATTTTAAGACTGTAGGAATTTGGGGATTTTGAGATTTGGGAACGTTTGGGATTTTCAAAGTATGAGATATTGTACTTTAACTTTGGAAGTCTGATGTTTAAGACTTCCAGACTTGCGGATCTTGCAAGTTTGGTACTTTGAAATTGATAAAATTTCCTAACTTCTGAAATGACTAATTATTGCCACAATGTGAAGACGAATAAAGGAAATGAAAAAGTTAGGTAGGTATTCAACAATCCTTGATTATGAAGATCATAATTAGAAGTGAACCCGAAATGCAATTGTGAAGAAAATATGGGTCTGGTTTATCAAGTATGAACTGTAGTGTGCGTCACGAGTATGACACGACGTTATCAAAGATCTTGGAGATCTCTCAGAGTGAACCCGAAAAATATAGAATTAAAATAGCCGTAAGTAAAAGATCAAGCACCCAATAGATCAGCGTTCGAAGTGGCTGGGCACTCCATAAATCGTGGGTCCGTACGGGAAGCCAGGTACCCGGTAGCGGTTGGGAGCGTTTCCAGGAACCGGAGAGACATCGTACGGAGGTGTAGGTTTGGCGAAGAAAGAACGAACGAAACAGCAGATCGAGTCTCGTTGTTTTTTCAAAGTCCCTGTCAAGGCGACAGCAAGCTAACTATTCACAGGCGCGATCCTCGAGGCGTGTACGCGGTCGTACCTGTTTCCATCGTCGATGCTCGCGAGGCAGGTGAGTTATAATCCGGCTTCCTCGTCTCCGATCGTCGTTGGTCGTCGGTCACCGGTCGTTGAAGAGAACGGCGCGTATGGGCCTGACCGTCAGGTATGTATCGCCTTGAACGGGCACCCGAGGCTGACCTTCGACCCCCGGGACGCAGGTGAGCCGCGATTTTTGAAGCGATCGTTCCCCGAGTTGTCGGTGCTCACACGCGCGCCCAGATATCCGCTGAACGCTCGAGGACAAGGGGAGGTGAGGCCGGAGGCAGCGTTTGCCGATTGGTCGGCGCCGTCCTCTTCGCAGCCAGTGACGAGAATGGAGGCCATCCTGACCCACTCCCACCGCGCCTAGTTTATTCTTACCTTTCCTTACTTACCTTTCCATTCCTTTCCTTTCCAGAATCCGCACTGTGTCGCTGCACACTCCCTTCCCCCTCCCCGGCTGCCGCGACCACCCCTAGCCCACCTGTGTCGCCGGGAATCTAATCCAGGAAGTCGAGCCAACGCGGATTTCAATGCTCTCTCACACCGACGCGAATCTCCCTCGCCGACTCTGGACCCTCGGCTACCGGTGACATTTCGTTTCCTTTATGGTTTAATTGGAGGTTTATGGCCTTACTGCTCGATCGCGTTATCGTGCTCATGGCGGAAAATTTGCGGAGTTTGATAGAATAGGTTGGGTACTAATTGGTAGCTACTTAGTGAACATTGTCTTGGTAGCTACTTATTAGCAAATTGCAATCAAAATCAGCGAATGATGCTTCCAGAGATTCATTCACATTATCGTGATCACGACGGCAAATTCATAGCGAGTTTGGTAGAAAGGATCTGATGTGACTAGATAGCTACCGATGAAAATTGTCCCGGTGTTCAATTTATTAGCAAATTGTAATTAAATTTGTTTATGAACGACGCTTTCAGAGGTTAGCTCGTAATTATGGAGGCAAATTTGCAGCGTTTGGTAGAAATGATCGGATGTGATTAGCTAGCTGAATATTGCTGCAATATGTAATTTATTAGTAGATTTCAATTAGATTTGCATTCGGTGCTTTCAGAGGTTAAGCCGATTACGGCAGCAAATTTGCAGTGATTGGTAGAAAAGGTTGTATATGTTTAAACAGCTACTTAATTAAAATTATTGGTAAACTGCAATTAGATTTTATATTCAAAACCACTACTTAAAAATATTACTAATCAAGCCATTTTGCTAATCCACCATTTTGTCATGTAACAAAAACAATGAACAAACAGCCAAAGTAAAAAACAATAAAATTGATCAAACAACCAATAAAACAAGCGGATAACAATAAAACTGACCAAGGAAGATAAAAGCAATAAAATCGACCAAACAGCGAAAGATAAAAGAAATTGATCAAACAGGAAAAGGTAAGAGCAATAAAATTGAACAAACAGCGACGGTTAAAAACAATGATACCGCTTCTACAGTAACGAAAACGCAGCAACACCCACGTTTATCCACCTGCCGTATTCAAGTCGTGTATCTTGATATTAGCTCAGCATCCAAGCCGGATTAAGCTCGCTAAAAATGTCTGGCACGCGTTATGTGTGGTCAGGCAGAAACAGATTAGAGCGATCAATCTGCTTCGCTGATCCTGCTCCCTTGTTTCTTTGTCTCTTCCCTTCCATGGACGTCCCTTCGTCCCTTTCTGCTCTTTTTCCGCCGACACACTTAATGCCTTCTCCTTTGGCCGGTACTCGAGCTAATCTCCAGGTAACGCGTTCCCTTACGACGCCATGGTGTCGTAATGCCCCGAGCGAGGGCAGTAATATCTCAATTAATAATGTAATTGCTCCACGGAATCGTGGATCCAATCGTTGTTGTAAAAGGATTTCAGGGTGAGTAAACCTTCCACCTGCACAATTTGCACGATTAAAATTATATTTAATTACGTACTTAAAATTGAGTGTTCTTGGTAAATTAAAATGGTGGGATGTAGTAGAATTTGAGCGGTTGGAAGATTTGATGCTCAGAAATGTTGGGATTTAGGGGGTTCAGAGATCTTAGGGAGAGAAGTTAGGAAGGTAGAAAGTTCATAGATTTGAAAATTAGAGAGTTTATGTGAGGATTTGGAAATTTAAGGGTTGCAGAATTTAGAGACTTAGGAATTTATAGATTTCAAAATTGAGACTTGTAAATTTGAAAATTACATAGAAACACCCCCAAGCCGATTAAAATTGAAAGTGCAAGAAAGTTTAAATTATAGCTCGAGTAGCTCGTTTCCGCCATATTAGTGAAATGTCTAGAAATGACTGGAATTCAGACAAAAAAGAGGAAGAATCAATCACGAGAGTCGAGACCCATAGTTCTCGAAATAAAGAAATCCGTGGAAGACAAGAGAAGCTCTAGGCGAGCCGTTTTTAGCGTCTCCGAAATTCCACATCGCCTAATAAGGAAGTGAGAAAATGGTGGTCGCGCGGTGTTACGAATTTTTGCAACATTCCATCGCATTCGCTTACACGTACGTTTATAATTCAAGCGTTTTTGGTGGTGGAAGCACGCAACCCAGACAAACGCACCGCTCTTCTTGCGTCGCTTGAAGGAACGTGTTTGCCCGGAACGGTACTAATTGCATTTGCACAGTAATGGACGAGGCCGCGTGGCAACCGCGTGCGTTTCTCACCGGCCAACGGAAAAAACTCCTCTAACTGAATGACAGGTATGCGCTTCTTGTGTTTCTATTACGTGAATGGACCTCTAAGCGACTGCCACCCAAGTGTATTTACTGTTTCTCATTCGAGACGTTGAAGAAAGAGCACGGCAAAGCAAACGACGATTTAAACAAACGAGTTTCACAGGCGAATATTCTATTTTAATCTGCTAAACGGGTCATTTCAACAGAACTCACGAAACTCTTCTACCATACACCAAGGTTACCATCGTCCATATTTCTCGAAAGAAATAAAACTGTTGATTACACGACAGAACACTTTAGTATATTTTACGAACTTCACATCTTCTGCCATCTGGGTGCAGCTGTTCTTTGCAATATTTAATCTACAATATTTCCTGCTGTTAAGGTAATTATAGAAAGTTAAAATATTAAACACAAAATTTAATTGCAGTGAAAATACCAGTCTGATTTACCACATGTCAAGCGTAGTGTGCGTCAGGAGTATACTGGACTGCAAAGGGTTCAAGATCACATTCAGGGTCGTCATTTTATAATAAATTAAACACTAATCTACAATGAAACTGGTGATATTATACACCATAGTCATTTGACAAGATTTACAAATTTTAATTATTCGTATCCCCAGATCGCTCGAGGCGAATAAAAGTCGACACAAAGGTAGAAGCAATGAACTCACGCGACAGAGTGGCCATATTTTTCCGCGGAGCAGAAGATGGCGACGTGGCTGGCTAATCGATAGGAGAAGAAAGCAGCGATTTTTTCGCGGTGTCGCCAATGAATTTCACGAGCATACTTCACGGCAACGATACGGCTTCTACGAAGAGTGTGCCACGCGGAAAGTTATTAGCGGCGATGAAATCTGAACGCGAAAGGGTGAACGAGACGAGGAGGACGGTGGCCGCGTGCGTGGACGCATCTCATTCGCCCATTAGGAAGGTATTTCACGGCGTGTCACGTTTTATGTCGGCCACGTGACTTCGCGTGACACTGGCGAGTACAGTCGGTGCCGGGTCAAAGATCGTCTGCGATTCGCGTCGAACCGCTCGGACCTGTGGTTCGTTGTTCGCCTCCAAGTTCGTCTCGAAACTAACCGTGGAATCGAAGAACCTCATACTTTAATGAACCGGAGATTTTCTAGCAGCAGGTACCTTCAATTCCATTTATGATCATATACGAGACTCTGTTAAATTAAATTCTGAAACGTCGAGGAAGAGCTTAAATCTGGGAAGACGGAGCCTTCAGGGTTGATGTAACAGATGGATGTAAGATTTTTACATGGTCAAATGCAATATTGCATAAACATAAAATACAATTTTATATTAAACGTTTGAAGTGATTGGGTACATTTAGATATGAGATAGGTTTCTTTCGCATGGTGAACAGTTTAGGGTAACATTTGGATTTGATTTTCCGAGCTCTTGGAAACTTGAAAGTCTTTGTGTTATGACATTTAAATGTGCAAGTTTACAACTTTGTAAAGAACTTTTTAAACGAACAAATTCCCAATCCCTATATTTCTAACTCTTCAAATACCGTAATTTCCAAATTCTAAACTCGAGAAACCTCAAGATTCTCGAATCACCGAAACCCGAAATTCTTCTTAATCAGCCTCATTAGTTTTCCGAGAGACCTGGTATTCTAATTTGGTTAAACTTTCATAAATGGGACAACGCGGTACGAGACGAGAGCCCGCGTCGCAGCAGGGGTGCGCGCCGCTCTTTTTAACGACTCATTTGCGTCTCCGCGGAACTTTACGGGCCGACTGATCGATTATTTTATTTTATTTTATTCCTGGTCCCTGACTGCTGCTCTTCTCGTGCACCGTCTCGGTTTATCGTTGCATCGCAGTTTCGACACGACCTTTCATCCCCGTTCCAAAAACAGGGCGAAAATGTATCTTCAAAATTTTACCATATCGCCATTTTACCAGTCTTACATTTACCGATATACAATAGCCATTTCGTGAGAACAATTCGACCGTAAAACGATTTCACGTAGCCTGGGAAAACGCGGATGAAAAATGGGAAAGCACGGTTCGCAAAGGGAAATGCAAGTGTCAACGCAGGTTTCACGGAACGGCGGCTACTTTATCTTTACGACGATGAGTTTTTAGCCCTGTCCATTCGCGCCCGCTTGCTTTCCTCACAATTTTACAATTCCGCACGCCGCGCGGGAGTGCTACAGGTTTATAGTACTTACGTTTATAATACGTCTTGGAGTTTATGACCGACCGTGCACACTTTACCAACGACTCCTTCCGTGCTGGACGTAGCTTTTCTTCGATGCTAGTCACGGCCGCGACAATGTCCCCTTTCGTTGCAGAGAAGCCTGCTGGTAATTCGGCCATTTACACCAGACACTGTGTCGTAACGTTGTTTTGCCTGAAACATCATCTCGTTGTTAAAAGGAGCTTTTGCATACGGTTCGATACTGCTGAAATTCATTCTTGTGTACGACAGGAGGAAGGTATTTGAAATTTTGCAAAATAGTTCAGTGTTGAACGATCAGTTTTAACGTTTAGTTAAATGATTAACTGCACCGTAACATATTTTAAAATTTGTAAGTTTAGAACTTATCGTTATGTAAGAATTCGAATTGATACACATGAAATTATAATGCTTTTCCCAGTAATTCCATGATGTGGCCAAGTCGTGTAACCCGTTATGTGACTATTTCAATCGGGAAAAATGTACAGGAAGAATCTACAGTATGTTGAAAAATCTGCAGCTATTGTTGAAGAAAGATTGTTACTGAAAGATTAATAGAAATATCATGGTTGATCAACGATGAAAGATCATCGTACTATTTCGAATGCAGTCGTTAGAGCAGAGAGAAGCGAATGTTACGGGCATCAGTTGTTAACAAGAGTGTGTCAATACATTGTAAATGAAATTAACAACGACAATGGCCATCATCCTCCGGTGGTGTGTATCGGGATCGCTGAAAAACGAGGGTGACGTGGCTTAATTATCGGGTATCAATACCGTCTAATTTAATTATCGACAACCGTGCAGGACGAATGACTTCACGGGAGATTAATGTAATGACGATTCGCGCGGAGAAACGATCGATCACCGGGGTATCGGGTATCGAAGCGTTCGTTTCGAAATTTTTGTTTCGATTGCCACGAGTCACCCCGCGTCTAACACAGTCGGAGGATTATGCACGCATCGCAATCGCGAATAAGCATTGCCATCGCGTACGGATACCTTGTTCACTTGGCCAGAATCTCGCGAAGATATCGTGATCCATTGGCGTAGACATATTGATCCTTCGCGGTCGTTCATCAACCCACGCTTCGATCCAATAAAATTCGATGGAAATCTTATTGTACCCGCGGTATTCTCCGCGAACGATCAATAAAGTCTTGTTAAAGATCGAACGTGACAACATCCTTTACAATCTCGCAACTTCTATTTTACAACGTCCATTCCCTGTTAAGACATTCGTTTCGATGTAAAAAGGCCTGGGAAAAGTTTCATGACTCAATTATTCGCTACTTTCACTTCTATAGTTTCAAGATTTGTTGTATCATTTTCTAATTTGGGAAAAATATTTTAAATGCAAGAGGAACCATTTGTGGAGAAATATGTGGATCATGTCAAAGTTAGCTTTGGTACATATACATACATATACACACTATATGCATATATGTACACACATAACTCTAAGACTAGTTCTATGGTACTGAAAGTCCAACATCCGCAGGTCTAATTGTCATATATCGCCGACTCTGCGACAGCCATAAATCCTACTTTCCCACATCCACACAAAAAAAATTAACTCTAAAAATTCTGACTTGCCTAATTCTAAGAGGTCCAATTACCAAAATAGTACTGCTTCTGTCACTAGTATCAAAGTAGTGTTTTTGCTCATCGATGACCGGTGTCAGAGATATCGGTAGTACGGTGAACAAACAGGGAGTCTCGGATTTACGCCACTGTCGGTGCCGGTTGTATGCAAATAAAACGGGATAAAAATTGATCAACGTCAGCCACCCGATGAATCTCCGAAGCCAATCAGCGTGTCTCATTAACCCCCGCCCCTGTCGAACAGTGCCTGTCAGTTTCGCGGCGAAACGAGCAGCCGATGGATCGTTCGTTTTGCCGAACGTGTCACGAGCGTGAGAATCACTGCATCCCAATTGATCCTAGGGTCAATGAAGCTGTTGAATGATGACCACTGACAGGTGCATTCACGGGATTGCGCATAATACCTCGCGTTGCCAGCGAGTTTTTAGCTGTGCCTTTTGCCTCTTTCTCTCTTTGCACTTTCTCTTTCTTCCTCGATCGTCGTTCCTTATCCTGTTCGCTGCCGTTTCTTCTCTCTTGCGCCGGGGAGACAACATTCTTCTGCTCCTCTTCCGTCTCGTTTTAAAAACGTTTCGAGATGGGAGAGACGGATCGATCGCATTGTCCTGATGTGTTATTTAAGACTGTTAATTGGAGACGGTAAACGGTTTCTCTTTGATTTATCACGCCGATTGCTATAATAAATTCGTACCGTACAGGCATTTTAATTTTGACAGCTGCGGTTTATTGATGGGGTGATATAATTTGTTAATGGAAGATATCGAGATACGAATGCCACAAGAGTTGAATCTTTCCCTGTTCACATTTTTGGACGAATTTTATACGTGATTATTAAATCTTTAACAGGTGTCAAGGACCTGTACTTTTGATCATGTTGACAATTGAAAAAATTTATTAGACACCTCAATTTATAAGTACATGCTAAATATATAAATACAGATTTGAAATAACATATTCAGATAAAATCTCAACTTCGCACTATAAAATAAAACAAATAAAATAATTCGAAATGATCATCCCCTAAATCTCCTCTCTTGAATACATTCCACGTTCCACGTAACTTGTAGTATCACGCAAAAGAGCAGTAATATTTGATTTTGCGGTGAAAGAGGATGATCCAACAATCAACTACCCCATCTGCCAAGATCATGCGAGCGCACGAACCCGCGAACGTGCGGAGCTTAACGCTTTAAGTGGTACAAAGCTGTCCGCGATTGACGCCGCGTTCACACCCGCCAGGCGTTCGCGTACCGGTAAATGCAGTCGATTCATCATGGAATCATTCGCGCCGGGAGAATTCATTTATATTAATGAATGACTTATTAATCACCACTGACGAGTGGTCGTGCCTCGACTGGCCCCTCACAGGGGTATCAATTATTATTCGCGCGTTGCACGACCGCACAGGTGTCCCTACACTTGATCGCAAACAACCCTTAAACGAAGGGTTAATCGTGGTTGGGTTTCGTCATGATTCAATTCGTAGGGGTGAATTAAATACTTAATTACGTAGGTGTTGGGTTTCGATTCATGGTACGAATTTTGGGGTTGAATTAGAAGCTTAAGCAAGTGTTAATTTTAGGAGCAAGTTTAGGTCTTGTTTGTTAAGATTCAGAGCTTTCGGGAGATTTGAAAATTTGGGGGTGGAATTGATAGTTTGGGGACGTAGGAACTTGGGAACTTTGAATTTGGGAATTTAGAGATTTGGTGATAATACTTGAAAACCTACAAATTTAAAGATAGGAATTCCTATACAAATTTGAGGATTCAAAAATCTAAGAAATTGAAAATGCAGAAATCTGGAAACCAGTCACTACCAGTGAAGGTGAACAACAAACAATTTCTAACTACACCACTTTCCAACTTTATAAACTGAAAAATTCGGAATAAAAAATTTCAAATGTCAAATTTTTCGAATACCTTAAAGAGATAAAACAAACTATTCCCATATTTGTTAATCGCGATACAATCGAGAAGTAGCGTTTCATCATTTCGATGTTCGCGATAGTTCTGTTTCTAAACAGCTATTATGCTAATAGAAAGGAGAGAATCGACCGCGTGCGTTTCCATTCTTCGAGGAGCACCGCCAATTATTCAATCCCAATCATCGAAATTAAATCTCGGCATCTGCGATCCATCACTATTCCGTTTTGCCGTCGTACAGCGAGAAAAATCAGAATTCGCGGTCCCGTGTTCGCGCCGTCCCGTCGAGCTCGTTAAAATGGAAACGGAAGAGGGGCTCGCGAAACATATTGTTTCTGTCAATCGTAGGGCTCCAGTCGATTTCTCAAGGTTCGTCAAGCATCAAACATTCCATGAGGCCCTAGGTCAATACGAATCTACCGGTGAACCTTTCTTGCAACGAAACTGATCTTACATCTCTTGATCGGATCTGTTGTTCTATCAAATTTTTCCAACACATGATATACAATTGTACTTTGATCTTTAGAAGAATAGGTTTAAAGTGGAGTTCTAGTTGAAAATCACTTAATGTCATTAATATTATTTATTTTGAAAATTCGAAATCTTAAAGATGGTTGAACAAGCAAAAAATAAAAAAATAGTATTGTGTTAATGAAGAATGAATCACAACAGTAACCGCGGAAAGGAAAGAAAAGTTGAATAAGAGATCCCACGCAAGGAAGTGAAAACCAAATATCATCATAAGTTCCTCTAATCACGTGGCCATATAATTAGACGTCAATTATCAGACCTCCAATGGCAAATAATTTAACCAAACACCAATTGCTAAGGCTATACACCCTAAAGAAGCGTTGCACGATAAATCATCGCGTTTACAAAAGCTTCTACTTCGTTTCACCATACTCATCCCGTTACGAGTTCCACGGTTACCCACGCTCGAACCTGGCAAAAAAGCCGCTTCACCCTCTGGCTGGTCTTCAATTATTCCAATACACGATGAAATATTACAATCGAATAATTTATTCGCTCGATAACGCAGCTTGGCGTTAATGACGATCCTCCCTCGCCCCTTCTCACCTCCCCTCCTACAACCACACTAATTACGAAATAGCAACCGCGTACCAACGATTATCATTATCGTCGTTCCATCGAGTTCCTTTATCCGTCAGCATGTACCAGCCTGGTCGGCCCGCTACAAAAGGGTTGCTCATGAAAAGGGTTGTTGCCTATCTTGGCGAGAACCGAACGCTGATTAACAGCCTGGCGAGACACTAACGATCTCGTATTACCACGATATAAATGATGATATTAACAATCTTGTAAACTGCATCGTGGGAGTCGGTCTAAGGTGAAACGCTCCTCCTCGCCGCTGGTAATTAAGATCTTAATTAGGTATTCACCGGCTGGTGCGCGTACACACACGGCTCAAGTACTTGTTCTTCTCTCTCGTGCGCAGTGGCGTAACCAGACAGGGGCAAGTATGGACCCCCATGACGCAAACTAAATCATTAGAATTTAAATTCCGTTCATAAAATGCAAGCTGCACTTGGAGGTGGGGATATGGGTGGTTAGGTAACGGGGCTGTACAACTGTGATCGAATGTGGTGGTGGACCAATCAAGGACACGTCGAACACCTCATGGGCAGATGTAGTTGATTAGATGATAGGAACTTCAATATTTCATTTGCAAATTTAGAAATTTGGAAATCTAGAAATCAAGAAGAATAGTGACTAATTTCCAAAATTAAGAAGTTAGACCCATCAATGCCTGCGATTGCACTCACATGTCCCTGTACCAAGTAGACAACCTCAGTAACCTATCACCGATGTAACGCACGGTCATATAACCCGTTGTTTTCAAAAATGTGCGTTACGCCAATGCAGCTGCGTGTACGTTTGAGGCATCTTGAAACGCGCGTTACACAAGCACGAGGACACGTCGTTGTAACTTCTATAAATCCCTCTTCCGATTCAGCAGACGGCGTAAATTACGTCCGTGGCAAACAGTCGTCGATCGACCCGAACGATTGGCTAATTTGCCTGCAATTAATTCCGCTTGAACGGTCTCGCAGCCGCGTTCGAAGGCAACAATCGCTTAGATTTCAAGCGAGTCAGGGAAACGGCAGTCTCGTCGGTTGATTCATCGAATCGAATGTTATCGGGGGCGCATCTCTGGCATACTTTTCATGAGATCGAACGTACGATAAACGCAGGAGGAGTTTCTCTCTATCGAATCGTCGGTGAAACACGAAGAATCTCGACGATTTGATTGTTCGTCGGTCACACAATGGTCAGGCTACGTGAATCGTATCGTCGATCAAACGATAGTGGCTCGCGTTAATTTCGTGGTCCGTGGCGCCGGGAATAATTAAAATATTTAGACGAGGCTCGCAACCGCCTCCTTATTTCACGACTTACGCCGGCCACGACGATAAAGAACGAGCCGGAATGCCGGTACGATCGTATCGCCGCGACTTTTATGCTTTCTTATGTCGACCACACACCGGTGGCCGCGTGAAACGTCATAAGCCATGCAGAAGACAGCCGTGTCGTAAAATGGGCTCCTTTTTTCGCCGGATAGAGACACTTTCCGGGAGTAACGCGACACCGGCATCTTAGAAATCGAGATCATCGCTCGTGTAGAATAGCGGGAGGTCCCTCCGGACTTCATTTTCTGACTTTTCTCGAGATTATCGTGGTACCTCGTTATTCTACTGATCTCTTGATAACGACCGAAAAATATAGGGACCATCATTAAACACGGTTGTTCATTTACTCGGACAATACTCGAAATACTCAGCTCACGATACAGAAGTATTGTTGACATTTAATCGTAATAATAATCATTCACATTTGCGTGTGTGATTTAGATTTTATATTTGTAAAACACTGACATTTTGTACTTGGAAGACAGTTACACTTTATGCTTGTAAAATATTCACATTTAATATTTGTAAAAATGTACACTTCACGTTTTGTACACATTTCAGCTCTCGTTTTATTTACCCATATTCTATTTGTAACAAATGCAATGCATTAGGTTGTACACTTATAATACATCGAAGTTTGCAAATATAAATAAATCATACAATTCCTGAGATCCAGAACCTACAGATTAAATGATTTATGCTTACTTTGTAGACTTTGATATATTATAAATGCATATACACACGCAGTCTAGCTATCATGTATGATTTTTATGCAGGAGAGAAAGTCTGAAAAGGACATCCGAACAAATCGGAACCTTGCTGCGATGAAGTCATTTATAATTTAATACATAAATTATTGCACATGCTCCACGATTGGAGGTATTGAAATTTGTCTACTCTGTTATTAAAAACAAATTGATCAGTGAATTATGTGGACAGACATATCACTGTCACAGCCAAATAGGCTACATCCACTACTGATTTTCAGTACTGTAAATCGAGTGATATTTTAGTAAAAATATCATGTAATTGTTATCTAAAATTCATGTTGAAATTGACTTCGATTTAGCCATGAAAATTTTCGTCATGTTTATTACTGATATCTATTGCAACTCCTGTTCTAAACTTTTTCTTTTAATATTCCAGCTGCAAGTGACTTGCGTTAGAAATAACACTTTCTAACATCGAACAGTACTGTAAGGTATAATGATATTTTACACGCAGAAGCGAAGAACGCTGTGCGAAAGATCGAATGCTGAAATGTTTCCAAAATCGCCAGCGTTCCGCGTGTAAGGTATCGATATCGCGTCGAAATCGATCTCCGGTCAAGGGGCGCGTGGGTGTGCGATCTTTTGAGGTGAGCCGCGTCGAAGATTATCTCCATTATCTTGCTCTATCGCGCACGATCCTAAGATCTCACCCCGAGATACGATCGCGCGAACGATCGAGGATCTTTCTCGCGGTGAAGCAGAGTAGGGCCGCGACCGGTCGCTCCATTACAATCCTTCCAGCCTGATCATGGCCCGTTTCCCTCCTATTTCGCACAAATCTTCTCGCGATCATCGTGGATCGATTCCTAAGTAGACGCATTCGAATCGAACGATCGACGATTCACCGCTACGTTTACGGTTACCAGGATCTATATGTAACCGTACGAACGATCAGCGTGCAGATTTCGAGGCGAGACCTTTAACCTCTTTATCGGCCAATTTTCTTCTCTATTTTCGTCGTTTAATTTCGAAAATTCGTGAAATGTCTTAATCTGCCGCAAACTGATTCCTAACTTTAAGAACATTGTCTCAATGTGATGCCCAATTTTAATATAAAAAGGAACGTAAAGTTAACCCCTAACTAGTATGGCGAGACCCATTAATTTAAAAAAAAAAAACTTCATCTTCGAATTAAACAGTACAATAAATTTCCACTATCTCATCCCTTTTAATTGCCTGCTGCTACATTTACGAACATTATGTATCGCATTATATTTCCTACGTGATAAATCGACCAGCATGAAATGAAGAACACGAGTTGTTAAGCGTTACAGAGTAACTGTATCATAAATATAAGCCAACCGTACCGAGTCAGACAGAACGTTATATGACAAGCTGATTAAGCGGAGATAAAATGATTGAAATTACAAAGTGTTCATTTTAATTTGTAACAGTCCGATTACTCTTTCAAGTATCAATGGCAAAATAAAACTGTGTACGAAAGTTATACATTCCATTTCATACGAACAGGATCTCCGTGCCTTCAATAATTACAGAACCAACGGGACTGTCACAAATTATCGCCACGGGTATTATTGTATATAAATATGTATCTTCTTCGCGTGTATGTTAATTAACGATACGGGGACGCGTCGAAGGTGGAGTGGATCGGTTGCGTCGATTGATCGAGTCGAACCGGGAGCACGTGCACACGTACACGTAAGCTCGTCGGGGCTGCAGTAAATACACGATGGGAGCGGTGTTCGATATATATTTGATAAGCTGCTACACGGCCGGTCGACCGCTGACAAATCGTCCAGAGATCGCCAAACCGATACCGCGGACCCGGACGACGTGCTGATACACCGATGCTTCGGTGAACCGCGTGAAGCTTCCACGACCATTCTTGGACCACGCTTTTGATTTTGTGAACATCGCTATGCATGCTGTTTTTATTTCTGTATCCAAAATTTGGATTCATATTGCGATTTTAACTCCTGGTGATGTGAACGTGGAGATTTCAAATTGAGGTGGTTTGAACGCGTGGTGATTTCGACGCATGTGAGTTTGGACGCGTGGAGATTTCAATGCGTGGGGTTTTGAACGCGTGGAGATTTGAACGCGTGGAGATTTCAATGCGTGGAGATTTGAACGCGTGGAGATTTCAATGCGTGGTGATTTGAACGCGTGGAGATTTGGACCTGTGGAGATTTCAATGCGTGGAAATTTGTACGCGTAGTAAAGCACATGGCAATATTTTCCAGACTGACTCCATAACATCTACAAAAGTAAAAACCTATACAAACACTCCCTCCAAGTAGTCTCCACAAGTAATTCTAAAGAACATCTACTGAAATGTTCATTAAACTCATCCTGTTTTTATGATGAAGTTGTTTTCAGTTGTTACTAATTGGACAGTAGTACTACCTGAATAGTAAACCACTATTCCAAAATACCAGTACCAGTGGCAGGCCTTAAAATCCGATATTTAAGGTCCATCAGTGACAGGCAGCTTGCTGATGACACCGTTTACAAGCTCAGAACGAAACGCATGCTGTTTTATCGGTCCATCTTCGTTGGTTTGGGACAGGAGGAAAAAATTCATCGTAGTCCCGAACCGAATGCAAGCTTGATCTGACGAACGACATTTGATATCTTGAATCATCCGATTAAATCGAAACCAGTTAAAAGCACGAGATACAACGTATAATATTTCTTCTTTTTTTTCCGAAGAGGGGAGACATTAAAAAGAACTCGCGATCTTTATATTTTTCCTGGTCTTTTTCCATCCGATCTGATAGAGCGAGGTCGATCCTGATATTAAAAGAGCGACCGTGTGTTCCAATGTGAACGACATACCGTTATTTTACCTGTGTTATGGCCCGAAATTATTTCGACTCCGGTCGCAGCCTCTGGTCGACCGGTTCTCGTTATCTCGATTGATCCTCGAAAAACTCTTTGATTACGAGACATTCCAGCTAAGAGCTAGCATTCTAGACATCCAGCTGAGTGATCTTATAAATTTAATTGCATATTTCTATCAGCCGATTATCATATTCCGAATGTGTACCTAGGTAGGTATTTTCACTTATTAAAATATTTAAGTACGCATTTAAGTATGCCGGGTCATAATCAATACTAGTACTAAATGACCTGCCATCAGATCTAAATGTCTCGCAAGATAACATACACAAAAATTAGAATTTTATCGTCTTGTCCAAGAGCAAGAAAGGTCGAGCGAAACCGACCAAAGGGTCAAAATAGCTCGATACGTTTTTCAGGCCGGGTTCCACTCGAATGTGGTCGACTGGTCTGCTCCGACTTCTTTCTCACGAACGATCACGGCTCGATTCGATAACGAACTCTCCGGCTAATCGTGCTTTATCGCTGCGTGCCCGTGGTCCGGCACGTTTCACGCTCGGCGATCTCGATAAGGGCAGCTCGCTGCCACGGCAGCGCCGCCTTCTAAATACTGTGGTAATGGCGCTTAATATATCGCCAGCAGATAACAATCGTCGGAGAAACGCGGCGATACGCGCCTCCGGACTTTTACCGGGTTTTATCTCTGGCAAAGGGCCCTCTCTTATAAAGGATCGCGCAAGAAAACGAGCAAACCTAGCTGCAGCCCCTCTTCTCTTCGCATCCCTGCGGTTGCATCCAACCTCTCCTTTTCATTGCCTCGCCCTTCAAGACAGATCCGTCTCGCGTGCGAATCGCCAGATCCGTGCGAGATACCGTGACAGCCTCGAACTCGGCAATTAAACGTTCCGCGAGATTCTAATGTGATTACGATGTCCGTGTTGCCCGATTTGAATATTTGATATACGGTAACGACGGAGATAAAGAGCGGAAGCGAGATTTTTATGGAGATGCGATTCTGCCGAGATATATCTCGGAGTTCGACGAACCTCGCAATTAACAGTTCCATTCAACTGGATATTCGTGGGTGATTTAAATATTCGATACATGGGAAAGATGGAAGATCATGGACTCTGTGGGTTTAACGAGATATAAAGGAGGATTTCGCTCGAATACTCTAGTACTTAATTCTCAATCTGAAGTTCTGACTTCTGGTTAATATCTAATTTGCACTGTCTACTTTACATAGCGCTTGGCAATAAGCAGCATCGACGTGAATTGAAAAAAACTGTAAATTAATTGAAATCGATGCGACAGACATTAAGTCCGACTGAAGTCATCCGCGCAGAAAAGCCTGTTTACAATAGCAAAACGTGGTAATAAAGGAGACTGTCACGTTCTCGGTCGACCGACTTCGAAGAAACCCGCTCCGCAATTTTCGATGTAATAAAGAATCGCGTATATGGAGATTCCATTACTGGCTCAGCTGTTTCAGGGTCGCGGCGTATTAAGCAAATTTATACGGCACCTGACTGTCATAAAAGACCGGCGGCACGTCGAAGCGCGCGTCAACTCTTTCGTCGCCGTTTCGCGCCACAGTCGCGTCGTTTTCGTTCGAACCACCGGATCGAGGCACGAATTAAAAAAAGAAAAAAGTTCGGCGACTCGCTAACGAGAGGAAAGCGAACAACCGGTGTTGTTGCATCGAGTAGGTTCGTCGCGGGGTCAACCTCGAGCGAAGAAGGAGAGCGGCGAGAGGGTCATCCAGAGGTCAAGAGGCTGCCGGCATGCGGGGTTGACGGATAAACATAATGATTTAATGACCATTTCGTACGCGAACGACACGAAATTCTATGATCGCGGTGCCTAATGACACGGCACTTGCCACGAGGCTGCAATTATTTTGCGGCACGTTGGACTCCGGTGACGTCATCCTGGACGTACCTTCTCACGCCCTATGACCGGCTGCGGGCAAAGTACACTCCGCCCTAGAACCACCTCTGCTCTGATAGCCTTAAGCTCCGTTCATATCTACACAAATTTTACATGCCGAATCTTCACCTCAGATCTTCAGATGCGATTCGTATCTCTAGATACTTTCGATAGCATTGTGACTCTTCGTGGAACGCTGCAGAAATCGTGGACGCAAATAAATCTTACGAAAGTTCAGTTCGATCGGTTCTTTTTAATATAATCGAAATATTGCGCAGAGCTGTTTCTATGTTATCGAACTTGTATCGTGTGTAATTTATTATAGTTACGAATTCAATTTTACCATCTTACAGAAACAAAAGATATTCAGTTCTATGAATCCGTTTCGTTTCTTGAACTTTTGATATCGTGGCTTCTTTGGTCAGTGATTCGTATCATTCATACTAATGTTCTTATCAGTCATACTTTTGCCCTCGTTCACAAATGTTTAAGAACAGTACAAGGACAGTATAAAGTATACCAACGTTGTAGATTGTTTTAGACTAAATTAAAATTATCGACTGTAAGCAAGAACTGTCTATATACTTTTAAAAAAATATAGAAAGGAGCAAACATGTAGGACAGAGCAATGTATTTGAAAGGAGGAAATTCGTGCAATCACGTCCACGCATTCGACCGAGGTCCGATCTTTCCTGGATCCGTAAAGCTCAAATTTCCACATCATCCAGGTTCAAACTCTCCATCGTCTGGCAAAGAATATTCACCTCGGATCGATGTCGCAAGTCGGGGCTCGGCTCGATCGACGTACAATTTAAATAAAATATCAATTAACGCGGCGCGAGGTCGCGTAGCTGCGTTGAAAAGCAGCCGCGCGTGTACACCATGCTCGTGTCCAATATAAATCAGATTGTATCATCCGGTTGGCGGTGCTTCGCTTATCAGCCATTGGATCTCGCAGTCTCGTTCGTTGGGCAATTATCGTCGATACATCGACGCGGGCAAAATGTCACCGTGCGTCTAACGAAACCGTAAGTATCTTCCCACCGTGTCTCACCTTTATTTTTTTCACGCGTTTCCATCGGGGATAATTACATCCGCGCCGAGAAATTCGATTCATCTCGATCCCGTGGCAGATTAGTTTCCCCCGAGACGCGACGTTGTCGCTCCGCGAAGAAAAATGATCCTCCGTTATGTCACCGTGCCGCGCGCGGATCCATAAATCGCACGCTCGAACGTTCGCGGACGATCTCTCGCGAACGTGGAATTACGCGCGCGTGGATGCACCTTGGAAACGAGAAATAAACGTGATTGCACGCGTCTCGGAGCATCGTGATCAATTTTCTATTACGTCGCGACGTTACCTTCGACTGATAACACTCGAACGGAAGATTCCTCCGATAGGGAAACTTTTCCTTATTAACTACTACAGAATTAATAAGATATTACAAATACTATTACTTTATTTCTAATTGAAGATTTTCATTTGCCTCACACGATAATTGAAGGTTACGAGGATACTCCAGTTCACGTGATAGGATGGACTGACCATTTTGTATCTGTACATCTCGTTTCGGTTCCCGTTAAAAGCCACGGGGTACCAAAACAAGACGATACCAAAGAAATTTATGCTTTTGCTGTTCTAGGAGCGAGGACAAGCCTCGTTTCGACGAAAAGAGAAGACCAGATAGCGATGGAGAACACGAATCTCGTAATTCGTAGTGTCTGAAACGCCCACGATGATCTTCACATTCGAGTGAATTCACGATTAAACGTGATGCCGACTAATTCGAGAAATCTATCGAACTAAACACAACGGTTTTATTACACGTACCGCTTTAAGGTTTCCTTATATTTAACTCTTTGAATCAAATAATTGATCTTATCTTTCCAAATCAATTTCTCTCTTTACCTGATCATTCAATTTCACATCTATTCAAATTACGTAAACTGAAGAGAGTCAAAACCAAATCGCAAAAACAGCAATTATCGAGTATCTAACATTGTATCTCATAGATTCACAATTACAAAACGGAAATAGAATGCAGCTGAAGAACTGATGCAACTGTTGAAAGAAACTTGCTAGAAAATAATGAAGGTAGATATACGACGAAGAAGATTATTTCGCCATAATGGTCCCCGAATGGTCCACGTGTAAGTACGACGAACACGATTATACTCCAATTCCAGTTTCACCGAATTATCATAACGACCTCCGTCGTAGCGGAGAGATGGAGGTCGATTTCTAATTCCTCGTTTGCGGTGTTCCAACGGGCGTCTCCATAAATCCGGCAGTTTACGCGCGTTTGCTTAGTTTTTACGACCCGCCCAGTTTTCAACCGGTGCCCAACGCTGAACCGTTCGAATCAACTCGACGGCAGCTCTCGATCATACGATTGTCCCCATTTGTGGGTTTCACAATCGATTCTGAGATTCTGAAGCATCCTGAAACGCGTCGTCGCGATCCATCGCTGGTAATCGAAGCTATTTTCGAGCGATTACGCGACTCTCCGACGGCCTTCGTTCGTCGATTTCCGTCGTTTCCATTCTAGATGTTTGCCGGACGCGCTCTGGAACTGGATTTCTGTGATAGACTTAAAGGACGATGAATCAGCCAGAACAGGTACCATTCTCACTCGCAACTGACGTCATATTATTTCGTTCATGAATTGATAAGAACGAACTGTTGCAAACAAAACGAGAGACTTTATTTTTAATACAGTTGTAATGTTACAAAATCGATCGAGAAACTCCACAAGAATACTTGTAAAATTTATGTACATTAAATACAGTACTATGTGGAGTTGGAACGTGACGTTATTGCTCGTTTGTCATTCAAATTCGAAAACTCAGGGCCTGTACGCATCGACGTTTACACAACGCATCGTCTCGTCTATCCCGTGGCTGACACGCAGCAATTAATAAATTTAAGAGAAGCCGTCGCGAATGAAAAGGCTGGAAGAAAGCGTGGCCGGTTGTCTCGTCCGCAAATAAGCCGCCTGCGGCCAGGAGACAATAAAAATATTGACAAAAGCCGACGTAGAGTTTAATAAGGAACGTCGGTGCCCGCTGATTACGCGTTCCCGGTTGCATCGACGCGAATCGTTCGCGCTGCCGATGAAAAGTCGCACATCTTTCACGGATGCCCGGCTAGGCGTGCGAGAATCAGCCGGCCCTTAACGTGTAATTCCACGTGTTAACGTTATTATAATCGGTCCGGGTTCCCAGCCCGAATGATTGTGCGGTTAGAGTGTGGCACGCGGTGCCCATAGAGCGCCCGGCTACAAAGCAGCTGACTTCTAAAGGATGCAAAGGGAAGACGCCACGCCGTACGTCCGTTAATAGCTGACATCGTGAATGGCGGGAATTTCATGCTTTTCCCATCGCGACAGCCTCCTATCCGCCTCGTGCTTTTCTTTCGCTCGTTTCGCGTCATAATGAACGAGACATCTGTATCCTTGACGGACACGATCCCGGGTTTCACCGGGATATGTCGGAATCGCCGATCGACCCTGTTTCCGCTGAACAATCGTGCCGTTTCATATTCTGACCGATGAGTCGGATGATTTTTCAACGAATCCTGTCGCGACATCTTCCGTAGTTGCCGAGTCCTTGTTACTTTGGACAATTACAGTTTTGCATATTATTAGAAAAATAGAAGTCGTAGCAAGCCGTGTACCTTTCAACTTCCTCTTCCTAGGGGAAGTGCCCTGAACGACCATGCTAACGTGTCCTCAGGACGACTGTCTTTGAATTCTTGATTACTATAATGTGATAATCATATGTAGGTAGATTGTTTGATATCTCGAATTCTAAGTCCCTGACCGATAGAAGCAAATCCCAGTCGAAATGACGGAACAGAGTGACTTGAACGAGCGCACAAGCGATACGTGGCTGGAAGCGAGGACCAACGGTGCCTCGCAGCACACGTAGCCCGGACATCGGCGTGTAGGATGAAGACTTCCCCGCAAAGCGACCATTATCGTTATGATCGCGGCCAGGTAGATGCCACCCCGTGATTACCGTATTGGCCGGCGATCGACGGCGACAGGGCTCGCCATTATGCGATCGACACCTTCCGAGACACGTTCGCGTCGTAAATCATCGGCTAAACGGAAAAGCCCGTCGGCTGTGTTTACGGGCGAAGCCAGGGAATGTTGGGCCGCGTGCACGCGCCTACACGTGCGTTGATTTCACGCCTGGACACCGATCCCGGTGTGAGCAAACACACGGCGAAGATGCACGCGCGCGGCAACCAAAGAAAGAAAGAAGAAACGCCGCCGGTTGCCGCGTGTTCGTGGCGAAATGCGACCCACCGCCAAAGGAAATTGAAATTTAAGAGACCGCGATACGTTGGATTGTTTTATCAATTTATACTTGCTGATAACGGACACCTCGGAACTCATTTAGAATTTTAGATCTTCCATGTGTAGGTTCCTTCTGCTGGCAATTATACTTAGGGTCTAAGAGGGACGACTATTTTATTAGCATAACCACTTTGACCTGGGTCACGTCAATTGAGGAGCTTCTTTGAAATTAGTTGAGCAAAAGCCAGTTAGTTCACATAGAGTAAATATATTTAATCCTGACAACAACGCTGTGAACACCTGTCACTTTCGATAGTTGTAGACTAAACTTTGAATTATTTCCAACGTGAATTTTCACTGTATTATTATGTCCCAAAAATATGATCAGAGTCAAACTGATATCTCCACGCAAGTTACTCTGGTCGATTACAAAAATCCTAAACACCGTGAATGCCTATTTAATTAAAACATTATGTCAGTGATTCTTTCGAAAGTTCTCGGCGAGATTTCCTGGACCTTATGTAAATCCCAGCAGAAAGATACCGTTTCTCAAATTTCCTACGGTTTCGCAATCAAGATCCCGCGATCTAAGACGCACATACGCGTGATAAACGATTCAGAAGTCCCCGCGTAGCGCGGGTATTAATAACAGTGACTATTTTCAGAGATGAAGCGTCACCAAGAATTCAGCCTGAAAAGTATTCAAGAATTCTAAGACGTTTCGCCACGTTCGAAGTGGCGGGGATTATTTATCGAACACCTGTTACACGAACAGCCAGCGAAATTATCATAAGTCGACCGATCTCGACCTCGACTCGTGTTGCTCCTCTTCGTACACATCCTCCGTGCGAATTATATTTAGACCTTGTCTTCAACACGTGTACTCATCCCGACGAGACACCTTCGGCAGACGATACGATCGCGTCGCAATCGGTCCGCCAAAAATTCGGTATGCCGATTTCTACACGCACCACGCGGTTTAAATATTCATCAGATCGGAGAGAAAACGCTAGTTTCACAGGCTATTAATTTACAGAGCAAAGATAACGTAATAGTCGTCGCAGATTCACGTTTTCTAGGACGCGCGGAACAAAATGGCGGTCCGGGCAAATTGCATTCGAACTTTCAGTTTTTTGGTCCGAAGGTACAAATTACTCGAAACAAGTTAGGTTCAAAAGAGAAATAATTGTATGCGAGTAAGTAGTAGGTGAGAGAAGAATAGTAAATTTTTACTCGATGTACGGTGATTATGATCATAACCTGACTTGACTATGATTATCACCTGACTGTGATTATAATCCCAGTCTGACTCAATCATACACGCATGTCATGAGAGGATTTAATTGATTTTCAAAGTTTTGCACATGACAATGTATTAGTAAAAAGTAAAGGCTGTGTCCTTGTCACGTGCTTAAATGTTATGTGCTTAAGGATTTGGCGTATCGCGTTACTGGCAATTACGCGCATTTCATCGATGTGTTTATCGCGAGATAGGCGTGCATCGTTTTACGCGAGGCTCGAAAAATTACCAAAATTGACAGCAATTTGCGACGCTCGTAATGTCTGGTCCTCTCTTCATTCACACCGAGGTTGGACTCGCGCGCGGCCTCGCGTTGTATGGCCCCAGCACCATCATCATCGCCGGATGAGATCGAGGGACCGCTGCTACGTGATCGGTGTGGTGTTACAGCAATTTCTACGATACAGCGCACGTTGCCGTACGTGAGCAACGTTGTCGTGAACGCTCGAGCCAACAATAAGGAATACTTGAGCCCCGCGCCTTTTGCCTGTTATCCTGCCCGAGAAAACGAGCACACGGCCCGTCGACGTGTTGCGCTCGATCGGAACCGAATGTTAATTCGGACGAATCGATCGTAAATCTTGAAAATTGCCGCGAACTGGAAGCCCGAACACCGAGCGGAGAAGCGGAGAGGAATGCGGAGAAACACGCGTGCGAGTTATGCTGTTTGTACAGGACGATTCAACCGAACGTATGGTTGCCATATTTGTTGATGCATTGTTCGATTCTTTTTGCTCGCAGCATCATTTGTTAACTTTGGACGGGTTGTTGCGTAAAGATTTAGTCATTTCAGAAGTACGAACTTTTAATCATTCAATCTTTCAACCTTTCATCTTTCAAATTTATAAATTTACAAAACAAATCTAGAATGTACATTTAATATTTTTGACAATTAATATATTAATGCTTAATATGCGAACGTATAATCTTCAAATGACAGTACAAGGAATGTTAAAATTTTATACTTTCAGAGTACGTTTATAAAAATATTTGTGAAAAGTTCTAGGGTAAAGTGTTAACAGTAAATGCAGTAAAAGTAGCTTTCTTCGTATTACGCAACATCTGTGCTATTAATGTACTATTACCAAACTAACTGTGCTATTACCAGTAAAGAAATAACTGGTTTTCTAAATAGTTATGCACCGTTTTTGGAAAGCTGTGTAACATCGATGGAAACAGAATGATGATCAGTTTTTTCTGTTAATCGATTTTCGTAAGTCATTGGCCGAAAGAAGTTCGGAACACGTAACTCTGGAATTTTTCAAATTCACGTGCGTCAGGGTATTTCATTAAAACATTTTTTTTTATTCGAATTGCACAAAAAATTCTAATTTTAAACATTGCTATCTATTAAATCAAATAAATAAATAAATTAACACGAATGATCTTTTTATACACGTTCAGCTGAAAAACAAGTTTTTTTTAAATAAATCGCAAAGTGTCGCGAAAATGTCAGGTTATTTTTGTTCAACAATAACGCAGTTCTATTTTTTCACATCGTAGTGACAGATATAAACTTACACCTCGTTTAAATATCAAATTCTGTAATAATTTTCTGTTATATCCGCAATATTGCATGTAATAGGTATGAATCTTCAATCGTTGTATGTTGAGTATGTTAAAAAATATAAATACATTGCCAAATGTTATTATCGTGCATTTAAAGGTTAAAGTTGTTTTGAACACTCTGATGCTCACTATCGATACGAAATTTGCATTTACGATATTCTAGAACTACATCCACGTATATCACTGTTTCGCCAAATATTGCCAAACAACAACGTCAGAGATTCGCTTTTTTCGACAGATCGTGATCTGAAAAATTCGTCGCCCGGGGCGATTTTTGATTGTCGTCTATCATGTGAACGATCGTCCCGATTTCAAAACCCTCCTGGTAAACAGCTTGGTCACATTTCACGCGAACTCTTGCCTACGCACCATGATACCGAGAAATCTTGGCTATTAATGCCACGTCGAGAGCGCCTCTCTGTTTAAACAGTAACCATAAGTCATTGAGTAATCCGCGGATGGCGGCCATTCGGTCAACTCGCGCAGCTGAGTGCAATGTTAACTTTCCTTCCTTTTTGGGAATCAATAACGTAATTTTCTAATATCTAATTTCCTACATTTACAAATTCAAATTTGCAGATATTAAAATTCTGATATTGAACTCCAATCTTGGTATTCTCAAATTTCTGTATCTCTACAGTAATTCCCAAGTTCTCATATTCCTAAATTCTCAAATTTCAAATTTCCATCAGCCCTACACGTAGAAAACCTTATCATATTATCAACATGCGTTGTTGACACACCTGACATCATCGACACACGGTAAATGGTGGGTGAAAGTTTTCGTATCTCTTTTATAGCCGTTCGCGTATTCCCGGTCCCACAAACGATTATTTATCGCGGGTAGACGAGAGGATTCTAGGCTGGACCGGATTGACCGAATTCTCGGCACCGATATAGGCGTGGCGTTCTCGATGATCGCGAGTCCAGGTGATAAATTTCGATCGTTCCGCTTGTCCCAGCCTCGAAATGGCCAGCTCGAAAATTTGATCGGATTCCATGATCCCCTAATGCTTCTGAACGTCAAGGTGACTCTTGGTCAAACTCTTTAGAAACCAGTTCAGGGAATATCGGTACACGTAGACGTCTGAACGATTTGGACGGCGAAGGAACGTAAGGGGATGTGGTGGTTCTATCCGTGGGTGAACCTTGTGGTTATATTTATGAGAGGAAGATTTCTCTGTGCGGTTATAATTTCTCTGAAGTGTCACGTTTTTACGCTTGGAAAGAATCTTTTTATCCTTGGCTAAGCTGGAAATACGGCCACGTAACTTGATCATCATCGTTAGTGGATCAATTCCACTTTTTCTTATTCCCCTCTATCGGATAATGTTTTCAGGACACATTCAAATGACGTTCCTTGTAAAAATATATATTATGCTTGATATTCTAGAGCAAAGTATGTTAACGATTGTGTTGTAACATATCGATGTCATATTTGTAAAAGACATATTGAACTCGCTTTAACTTCTTGTCCTCTGATTTGTCAGGTGCGTCAGAACTGGCTAATCACAGTTACAATATTAAAACAGACAAAGAAAGTTGAAATGTTATGTCAATTTGATATTATGCTATCGTTGAGTATGCAAATTGGACTTGAACTCCAAATTGATCACAGTTGAAGTAGAAGTTGAAATACGAGTGCGTCACGTATCAGAGTATGGCAAAGGGTTAACAAGATTTTTGAAATAGTATTGCACAATCCTGAGCCATCATGCACCGTTGAAATTGTTAACCGTGATCCATGCAAGTCTGCAGAGGAAATAGAAGAAACGAATACGGACCACCCGTCCCCCGTGTCCGGCAGTCCGTTCACCGTGGTCCCCAGGTCCCGTGGAATTATTTATACCGTTCCCCCGAAAGGGGAACCGTGGCTGCCGCTCCTGGCGCATCGTCGCCGTAACTCAACTTAGAAAACAACGGCCGTGAGCGTGCATGTGTCCCAGGTAGCGGTAAATTAGTAGCGTGGGGCCCCGAATTTCGACCGCGGCAAAACGATGGAGGGGTGGGCACGGGGGTACGGGCTGTCCTGGGGCCCGCTGTGGCCCTCTACGCTCCGCGGAGGAGACGTCCCGCGGCGAGACCCGGCACTCCTGATTAAAATTACTCTGCCGAGATCCGGCGAGATTTCCGCGGCGAAATTTATGAAATTGTCCCGGTTTATTGTTTTAAATGAGCTTGCGTTCCCCGAGAGATCACCGACGGATAAGGGGTTACCTGTAAATCCAGGTCCGTGGAGAGCGACAGCGGCGAACGGTATGCCACGATGGGGGCGGTCGACCCCCTAGAGAGGACTACTCTCGTGAAAATCGTTCGAGGCTAAATCAGAATTAAAAGGGACTGCTGCTTCGATCCTTCCAGTTAGGATAAGTGGACCCTCGTTTGAGCCTTCGATCGTCTTCGGTGCAGATAAAAAGCTGAGATTGTTGGAATAGTTTAGGGATGCACGAAATAACTCATGTCGAAGAGCAAAACTTTTAGGGCTCTTCTTTTCGGATGAAAAATACTAGAATCAGACATGACCTCTCAACACCATCACTTTATATAATTTATAAACATACTTACTTTAAGACATAAATTCTTTATAGACAATATATAATGATATTGTCTATGTCACAGAACAGAGTACACATACATTGTGTCACAAGGGGTTAAACAATAAATGTAAATTTCTAATTTGTAATTCTATACAACATTCATATAACAGATGAGCAATCTTTAAAATTAAAAATAACTACAGTCTTGCAGTCACAAAATTAATACAAGTTCGCTGTATAAAATCACCTGATCATCAGATTGTCCATCTCGACAGCCGATTGAACGACAAAACATTCAACTCTATAGCTAGTTAAACGTTTGTCGAAGAAAGACGAAGAGTCTTCGCGCAGCCGGTACAACTCAATTTAAAAAAAAAGGAGGAATCAAAGTGTGGTGTAGCACGCTCGCGCACTATCCGGCCGCTATTAATCTTCCAGTTAACCTTTATGATTATGTTTTTGACGTTCCGCCAGGAGACCAGAGTCGATCGGAGTTGAACACACGCGGCGTCGCGTCGATGGAAACGCGACTGGCTGCGTGCGTGTATCGTGAGAAAATTATGGAATCTCATCTCATCTTCGCGGGAATTCCGATGGAACAGCAGGTGCGGATCCAACAGTGCCAATCATCATCCCGGACGAAGTAGTCAGTTCGATGATGCCGGGGGTCGCCGTATCGCGTCCGAGTTTAGCTCAATATCAATCTAATTTCGCACGGATAACGGTCCCCGAAGGCATGGGAATCGTGTCGAGATCAGAACGGATCAGAACCGGGCGTAAACCTCGATTATCCGTACGCTCGTTTTACGATCCGGCTGATCACCGTGACCGGCATCGTGTCGATCTGCTCTCGGTCGCGTTGGCTCGATCGTTCAGATTCTCGAAGCGCACTTTCAATTAATTAGCCGCCGTTCGAATTCGAGCTAAGTACGCATAAAGGACGAGTCCTTTATGGATCGCGATGTCGTTAACGGCGAGCCAGTTGGGTATTAGGTACGAAACACATATTTCTTTTCCTGACTCCGTTGGAATTCCCTTGATTGCTCGTTGCAACTTTGTTGAAAGGCAACAGTCGTTCTGATTTATCTCGTTACTCCAGGAATTCCAAACTTGCTATACTTTCTTCGCTGCTAGAGATCTAATCTGTAATGTACTCCGAAAGCAACTGCGGTTTCAACTTGAAGCCCCATTCGTCTGTTTTTTCAACACCTAATTTTTCACTTTGTACCTCTGTTAGCTGTGTGTCAAGAATTTGTTAAATTAAACATTTGTGAAGTTCCAGTGTCAATTTTGAATGTTTGCTCGTTTTTGTTGACGGTAAGCTATCCGAATTCCTCGAGTTAGCTAAGTAGCAAACACGACAAATGCTTTGCTCGAAAGCTGGTGGTTACATCGAGCATGACGACTCTCGTGCTTGGACATTACGCTTAAGGACGATGTTGCGAGCGTTCATTATAAGGATGGAACTCGGCATGGGGTCCCTGCGGACTCGACACCCATCCCTGGGACGCTGTATTTAATTTCTCTTTAAGCCGGTCCTAAGAAACTAATGAGACACGCGCTACGGTTACCGGAAGTGGACATCGCCAATTTATTAATCGGTCCTAACTTTTCTTTCGTGTATTTCTTTCTCTTCCTCTTGTTTCAGGAAAACAGGATAATTTTGTCTGTGTAATTTTTCTACTGTTCCTAAAAACCACGCTACATTACAAATATCGGTTAATAAATCAAACAGTTTGATACGACGAAATTAACGTCATGATACCACGATTTAAATTTCGACGACAAAAGTCATAACATTTACTCTGTCAAGTACGCGAGAACATATGTTTCAGAAGATATAAATAATTTACCGGTCTTATAAAAATCATTCCATATAAAGAGCTTGTATACAGCTTTTATAATCCTTATGGATTTGTACACAATTTTGCAGGACAGTCAAGCAAAATCGTAAAATCCAGCAGTGACCGAAACAAAACATACAGCGATAAATTACGAGTGAACGGAAAACGCGACAAATAACCGGAATAATACCGGGGAACATTGAAAAATCCTCTCCTTTATGCGAACGGCCTCAATTAAACACATGTTCACAAGGATTTCTTTATAAGCCGCGTTGTAGCTCATCGATCAGTGAGCGAATGATGCAAAAGGCGTAATAGTTGTGCGCGGATTGCAGAAAGGTTCGTTGTCGCATTTGCGAAGGAAAGCCGTCGATTTACGCGACAAAGCGACGAGCAGGGTCGACGAGCCTTTCGCCCAGGTTAATCCACTTGTCGGCGTTCGTGATTTAACGTGCGGTTGCACACTTTCTGTCAACCGTTGCGGAATCGTGTGAAATATTGTGATTAATACCCTTTTATCGCGACGCCACTCGACGTTATTATATTTCGTCATCCGACGAGCGCAATCAGCCGTTTCTATCCCCCGCTTTTTTAACACCCTTTCTCGCATAATCGAGTGTAATCGATTAACGCGAGACCCGCTAGATTCTCCATGATTTATTGCCGGCCACTGGTGTTCGAACATTCGGTGAATCGTTAAATTGATTGATATCGCGCGGCATTTGATCGTGAGCAAAGGACGTGGAATCTCCGCTATTAAAACGGTTATAATTAGGAGCGATTATGAAGCCGGGATTAAGCGTGATTGTACGCGTGTATACGACATTATGGATTATTAGTCTTGTCACGTGTAACGAGGAATTCTTCGCTTTTTCTTTTAATTACGCGACAGAATAGTGGAGGACGAGTGGATAAAGGTGCTGTAACATTTTTTTAACAATCGTCTTTGAAAGATTACGTCAGATCGTAGACAAATATTTGGCAATTTGTATTACGCATTCGAGATACGTAATTATATGAAGTTTTATTACTCGTTGAATCGAGTTTACATTCCTGCATGCATAATCGATTCACGATTGATCGCTTTCCGTTACTCAGGCCCCGAATTCCATTCAACATCCAGCATTATTCGCCCGAATTTATTGTTCTGTATTAATCACCATCATCGTCCAATCAATACAATTCATTACGCTGTCTACAGCTCGAGTCCTCATAAATATTTATTTCAACCCCTTTGCAACTAGTTTCGACACGGCGCTCACAAAAAGTTTCATATTCCTCGAAGCCTGTTGAGAAATCAAAGATCGTGATCCATCAAATTAAAAGATAAAGACAAAATTTATTATCTTGTATATAAATCAGAAACTTCCAGTCTTTCATCATTCACCATAATGGGATTCACGGTACACGTATATCAGAGATACTATTAATTCTTTTTTTACCGTGAACGAGGAAAATTTAATGTTTTGGAAAACGTAGATTCGTAATCACGATCGGAAAGTCGAGTTTTCGTTGCGTCCGGAGTCGACCGCGCCGGGGCGCCGATGCTCCGACGTAAATCACCGGGCCACGCGGAGGTTTTCCGTTGCCAGCAGGGCACCGGGGCCCCGGCGCGGGCCCCATGGCGGTGCAAATGTATAAATACCAGCCACAAATCTGCCAGCCGGCTAATTTATAAATTTCACGCCGATCTCGTAAATGCGTTTCTGATTTAGCACGTTTAAATTATCGCTAAACCACTTCTAACTGCCCGGCCGTGTAATCTCTCTCCTCGTTCAACCACCCCTCCCATCCTCCTCTGCTGGCTATACGCCGTTCGATAAATGGGTGTCCGCATAATCGCGAACGATACTTCTGCGACGGCCTCCACAGAACGGCCGAGAAATTATGGAGATTGCCAGATAACTGGCGACACTGTGTATCTTCTGCATTTATTGCTTGACTGCTTGAAGAATTGCACGCGTCTTTCCCTCTTTATCAGGACTTCTGCGCGAAATTTACTTCAAAATTTATCAAAATTTTTAACTGAGATGTACTTTTTTATATCGTAATAGTAGACCCTTAGAAATCGCCATGTTTACTGTGTAAAATTAGTTACACTTATATTTGCTATCTTAAGGAAAGATTAGATAGTTCATTTTTAACTGAGACTATATGTAGGTAATTGAAGGTTGAAAATTCCAAATTTGAGAATTTGGAGATTGAAAATTTTAAACGCGGACGAGTATAATTTACCGTTGACTATGTATCGCGATAAATTGTTCCGTCAATGGTAAGAAGCCCCCTGAACGTTTCGAGCCGAATCGAATCTCCATCATTCAAGATCAAAATTCAATATGTTTCCGCGAAGAAATGGATGTTTGAAACGTATCTCGGACACGTCGAGTGGAAACAGCGAGGGGGTGAGCTTAATTTTCTCGCGTCGCCTCCCCCGCTTCGCGTTCCGCCAGGAGCGTACGCGATGGGCCCGTTCGTGGCCAGCGAAGCGTAACGATAAATCAATAGCAGAGGCCCCGCGGTATTCTCGCTGGTGCCCATAATAAATTCATGAATTGTAAAACTGCTGCTCTCGCACGGGACGAACCGTGGCGTATTGGATTTATTGGCCGACCTGACCCCGCTAAGACGCCTCGCTACAGCCGCGAAGGAGGCGAGCGTGTTCTCGAAATAAAAAAAAACGAGAGACGCAGAAACGTCGACGGCGAAGGGTGGCAGAAGGGGCAGGCGTCTCTCCGGACGGTGGGTGATGTATGAACGAGTTAACGGGTCGCAATCGATCAGCCGTATTACCGAATAATTTTCAATTACTTGCTACGGGCTCGAGTGACTGCCGGGACGATCAGGAGACAGAGTATCGACGACTCGATATCGATCCATCGTTCGCGATAGGAACGAAGCGTGGCTGCGCATCGCGTGCGTTCGATGGCGTCGTTGACCCTTGCGGAACAGAGTTCAAACGGGCTTTATGAATGGGAATTGTCGATTACGAGGGATTTTAATCAACGTACCGATTTTACCGGTTGGGGTTAAGTGTACGGTGAATCGATGTTAACGCGTCGAATGATGCTAAATTGGTCAGCCACGCTAAAATTACACTGGTCCTCGATGCGAGACAAAATGATAGAAAGGGAACTTCCAACGCTTCACATCATATCATCAATTACTTTATTACACCGTCCACAAAGCTGTTCCTATATACCTACATTACTTCAAACTTGAAAGAATTCTTCACAGCGACAAGTTGAACCTAACTTATATTTCAATCCAAACGTTCTAATAACAATGTTCGATGTTCCACGTGGGATTGTATGATTATTTGACAAAGCTTGATTCTGCACTAACCTAACCCACGTCCAAAACAGAAGCACCCCTAGAAAGACGCCCGAGGAAACAACGGAACTTGGACAGCCGCGATATCCTCGAGGAGGACGCAGCAAGGCGAAGGGAGACCGAGGTCGAATCAGTACGCGGACTTACCGTAGAAATCCCGTAGTTCATTAATCAAGCAACGCCCGGAGTCGGAATGCCTTCGTATTTCGAGAGTTGCAGTCCATTTATCACGGCGGAAACGTATTTGTAGGCAGTGGCTGTGCCCGCTTCGCTAACAAGTGGATACGCTGTCCCCGTGGATGATGTAGCACCGGCTAGGCTCGGGACCCCCTACGGCGTCTGACACCTCGAACCTTACAACCTTCGAACCGAACTCCCTCCCGACCATCCCGCGTTTAACCAATTTTCTGCTGGAAAAACATCCGCGGAGAGATACGGGATAGTCAAGGGCAGTGATGGGTAAAAATGCTCGGCGAAGGACTTGAGGGCAGTGTAATATGAAATGTGGCAATTTGGAAAATTTGTGGATAGGAAAATTTGGGGAGGTAGAAATCTGGGACTTGGAAGTTTGAGGATGTGGAAATTTGGAGTTATAGTAATTTATGGAATTGGGGATTTGGGGAGTTGGGGATATTGAGAATTACAAGCTTAGCAATTTCGGAACTTGGGCATTTGGAGATTTGGAAATTTGAGTTTCTGACGATTTGAAGATTTGAAAATTTTGAAGTTTGAGGGTTCAAAAATGTGGAACCTTGTAGGTTTAAAAATTCGAAGGGAAATTAAATTTATAAATTACTACATATAAAAATATAAAAACTTCACTCACATCTCTGTCCCTATTGCGCGCAGTTGTCACCACAGAGATAAAATTCTCTTTGGCAGGGATTCCTCGTTTCCGGTTTCACGTTGCACCAGACGCGGCGATTTACAGTACGATTGCAAAAATGGCGTACGGTTGGCGATCGTGTCTGGCGCTTTCAGCGAATTTTCCCCGGGAAACCGCGAAGAGTTCAGCGGCAGGTTTGAGGCGCGTGTTGGAGCGGAGGGTGTGATTTATCGAGGCGCGACCACGGCTAGTGACGCGTTACATAAGTTACAGGTTGTCGGCTGCTTTTTGCGCTGCCGCTGCCTGCGCGTAGTAAATTAAATATTAAAACGCCAGGATGCCGATCCAGGATGTTTACACGGGAAAGAAGCGGATTCCCGCGCTCGCGTACAATCGAGCTGGATTTATCGCTCCAGTAATAACAAACCGCTCGTGGCTATGCCGAGATCGATCGACTCGAGTAATTTCTGTGAATTAAGGATGTTAGGTACATTCCTCTTGAAGATTAGGAGACACTGAGATAAGTTGTTATTCGACGTGAAGCTCCTCGATATACGTATTTATGTTCCTACACTGGATAATTTATTTTAGCAGTTTATTCAGTTTGTTATCTTATAGGTGACATTTTATTGGCATGTAATTGATCAATTATATTGTAATGATACTCTAAATTCATGTAGTAAATAACACTTTAATTTCACGTAATAAATAACATTTTAAATTCATGTGTGATTCAATCACATGTACCATTATCTCCTATTAATGCAATCAATTTGAACTTTCAAAAAACGTTGTATATTTTTATTGTTCCTACAACATATTTCATAATAATTTCATTGAAATAACACTAGTACTCTCCTGTCTTTACAAATCAATTCTCACGTTCATGTAAGACACCGATTCATTAAATAAACCCGACTATACGAAACGGAGCAGTTAAGGTGTCAATCAATCACAACGTTTATTATAGCGAAAATATCGAGTTGACTAGAAAAACGCGAGGTTCCTGTAACATCATCGATTGTAACATGGAACCTCGCGCATTGTTAGCGTTGCCTTTGTTTTCTCAAGGATTGAGCAAACTGACGCGAGAGGATCAGGATTTAATCGTCGGCACGATTACGTAACGAAATTATTGGCACGATATTTGCGCGTATCGCGCGAAAGAAACGCAGTTTCATGACTGACAATTATAATCAAGCGGTAAAGGTTCGTTATATGGAAACCGTCGTTTACGGTTTGATTGGCTGAAATTCAAATGTTCCGCTTGATGAATGATGATGAATTTCGTCGGACGCCGAGATTACCGTAGGACATTGTTAGACAACTATATTAATATGCAAATGCGGATGCTGATTAGAACGTCCTGTTCAATTACGCGTGGATTTTTGAATAATGCAGGAGGTTTCGAAACTTCTGGCAGCGATTGAAAATTATCACGTACAGCATATTTTCGATCTGAAGTCGATTAGCATTTCAGGGTAAATCAAATTTATCAGGATCAACTGTTCCAATTATTAAGTATTAATATTTTTACAACAAATGTAATGTAGCAAAAATTTTTACCTTAAGTCCAAGAGCTAAATTCAAAGTACGTCTGACATTTCAAGTTTTATTTATTTTAATATTACGACAGTGATTAATTATTTCCGACTGCTGAAAAAAATTGTAGGTTAAAAAAATTCCTACAATAAGAAATTGTTCGATAAGACGTTGACTTTAAGAATATGACATGTGACAGTATTCTTTGCATACGATGACGCAAGATTTAGTTTCCATAATGGGTATACATAATGTATAAAGAATAATGGAAATCTCCATCGACTGGTATCGAATGCGACCGTCCTAGGAACTCACAGATCCAGTGAACTGGATCCTCCAGTCGACTAAAAGGTTAGCCGGTCTACGATTCCGCCGCGTGCACGGCTGGCATGCAAAAGGGCAGAGCATCCGCCATAATTCGTAGCGAGAGCACGACCGAATTGGAATTTCGAACGCGCTTTTGTCCGTGCTTCTTCCTGCGCCGCAGGTGAGAAACGGGCCAAACTATACCCGTCATCCTTTCTTTCGATCGGACTTTTAATCGAGAAGAAAGCTCGGTTAGATCGTACACGATGCGTTTTCAATAGCAGGCGTGCGACTCGCGCGAAACGGAACTTTTCTTATTTAGCCGCACACGATGGGAGAGCGAAATGAAACCGACTATCAAAGATCGACTGCTCTCGATCACTTTCTACGTTCCTACGTGCCGTTATGGCACGAGGAAATTGGTAATTGAACGTTTCGTGCTGCAGAAACAACGGGCTGTGATTGACGGTATAATGCTGTGGAATTCTTCTGCGCAAATCATTTTAGGAATAATAGGTTGACATATAAAAACATGATTATAAAAAGTGACTTCTTTTGACTGTACTCGATATTTCTGATTATTATTTTATAATATTGATTCAAAGGAGTGATTTTAAGATGTACCACACTCTGATGTAAATACACAAATTCCTAAGTTCCCCATCCTCAAATGTCCTGAAAAATCCTAAGCAATACGAGTCCTCCTGGTCGCCATGTTTTCTCAGGAAAGTTTGCTGCACATCTCCGAAATAATCAGACGTCCGAAGAATCCAAAAGCAGTAATTCATAATACAGCATAAAGCAGTAAATTCAAAATCCAATTACTCCGATTAAATTCCCAGCGGTTAATTGGAAGGATAGCAGGTCGGTAAGCTGTAAGATCGGCGCACAAAGAGAAAGCAAAGCGTTAACTCGCACGATATCCGCGCGAGCGAGCACGTGCAACGAGCCAACGAGCAACACCGGCTGGGAGGGGTCGAGACGTCAGGTTTCGCGCTCGTTCGCGCTTCAAGCCAGCGATCTTGCCCGTCAAAGCGGGCAACGAGCACGGTGCAAGGGCCGATTTCAATAAGCCACTTGCCCTTTTATTTATTCTCCTGGCCCACGGAGGTGCCAAGCGGCTTCGAGACGAGCAGAAACCACGGAACGCGAACGCGAGAAGGCGGAGAAAAGCGTAGGCCGCCTTCCGCCGCGTTATGAGCGCGGACAGCTTAGCATTATTGCGTCGTCCGCGCGTTAAACGCCCTGCGAGAATACAAAGACGACTCGCAAACGGGGTACACGGGCTGCTACACGAAATTATCACGACCGTTTTTATCGCGGCAAGGGATGTGGCTACTGCCACGTTTTCTATTATAAGATTCAAACATCTTTTTAAGTTAACCTCTTAACGAGGTACCAGACTGATCTTTGGTATGTTTACTAAAAATTCTTTATCACATGAAATGATATCAACCAGAGAATTATCAGTTAAACGATCAAAATTATGAGTGCGACTTGGAAAATGTAATTCAATGAGAATCTTGAAAGCACCAACTGAATGAATGAACACCGAGAGTCAGAGAATTTCGGAAATTATAAACCTAGTAATCGACCGTGAGTAGGAGGTTATAAAATATAAAGGGGTGTGAGTGGAGGATAAGGAATAATAGCGAGTGTAGCAAACGTCGAAATCTGATCTTATCGTCCAAATGTAAATGGAGTTGAGCAACGCTGACCACAATTTGATATTCTCGGTTTGTTCGTGTCGAGGCAGATCGCGCGTGCTCGCTAAAAGATACTTCAGCCCCGAGCAACGCCCCGAGCGTCGTTTCCTGTATGTACACCAACACCGTCGCGACCGTGTTATCTGGCGAACACGATTTTCCCGTACGCAACGTTCAACACCTGCCCGGTGTCGAACGTTCAAAGAATTCCGTCTGTATCGCGTCGTTAATTACGCGGCGAGGAACGCGAGTCGGCGTATTATTACGCGGCGGACAATCGACGTTCACGATCGATCGTGTGCCCGGCTAACTGTTTCCTTCCTCGTGCGGGAGCCGCGATTTTTCCGGCATATCAGATGCGCGCGACCTGTTAAGTAACGAGTCGCGATCCGAGACGCTCGTGCATCGTAAAGCTCTGTTAGCCAACAGCCAGCTTGGAATTCGGCGATGCCTGCGGAATATTCAGAGTCGTTCTACGGTTTCGAGATCTTTGGGGATCTACATATTTAGAGTCGTGCACGCGAACGTGACTCTACTTAAACGATACGAGAACGAAGGTGACGTTCGATACACCGGCGCATAAGTCTAGATTTGCATTCCCGTTAAGGATATTTCTACATCTGTTCGCCGGGAACATTGGAACAGTGCCGCATTCCGACCACGGCCGTGCGAGAGCTATTTTATATGCCTCTGCTATTAATTAACGATCGACTTCTCTCTTTCGTTCGTTTCAACGGGTGCTCCTAAAACTGGTGCAACTTTGCACACATCGGAAAATAGCAAGATCACCATATCATATTCTGAACATGATCAACTATCAGAAATTTCTCAAACCGAACAATAATGTTAAGTCATATAGTCATATTCAGATTCTGACTCATATGGGATTCTTCATCGAGGATCTGAACTTATACATTAGGTCAGAAGCATTTGTGCACGTGCAGCTTGTAGTTCAATTGAGATCTTGAACCGAGAAGCTTGAATTATGTAACTCAATAACAACGTGATCGAACCACTGATTGAAATACAATGCAATTAAGTTACGATGAAATGCAACAGTACAACTGCGATTATTATCTGGCACCTTTAGCAATGATCGACCACATTCAACTTGATCTGACCCTAATCAACTAATTCCAGGTGCGGCCGTTTCTATAATCTACTAAGATCAGCCCCGTAGTGGCTAAGGGGCCAATTCAATGACACTAAGAATTTCAGAACTTCATATTCGATGACATTAAAACATTCATGCGAGGAACCTTTGTATACTTGAACTTCTACATTGAAGTGTCATGTCAATTTCAAGATAATAGTCACGATAATAGATAGAATACTTCTTAGAACTATAGATCTCATGGGACTCGCGCGAATCCAAATAAAGTTCCACAATTTAAAGTCTTCCCTATTTTCCCATGAGACTCGAAGGTGTGGTCGAAAGATCGAGTATCGAACACGCGAATGGTGGCACATTAGAAGAGCGATAACAGCTGGAATCGATCCCGAGGAATCGGGAAGATCGGGCGCTTCCGCGGGATTAGCGATCGGCTCGGCTAGCGGTCAGCAGAGGCGAGCGTTCGCCGCGGAGAAAGCACGACGTGGGAATACACGTCGCCGCGGATTACGCCCCCTCCTTGCGGATCTCCCTCTTTCTCGCTCGCGTGTTCACGCGAACACGCCGCGCGCGTTATCTCGCGTGTGCATGTACAGTCACGAGCAAATCTGCCTTCCCTAGGGAATATGTGCCTGAACATCCCTTCCACTCCTTCATTTCTAGGTATTTTTAAACTATTCTTGAACCAAAGTTTTGGGATGGATCATGCACTTGGGGATATAGGAATTTTGGAGATCTTCAAATTTCGGTGCTTTGCGCTTTGGAGAGTTTGGGATTTCTAGTCTAAGATCTTGGGATTTGAAAACCTTGATTTGGGGACCTAGGTACTTGGGAATAATTCGACACCCTATTGGCAGGACTACTAGCACCAGTTATTGGCATAGTGTAGACAGTCCCTAGAATATAGAATATAGATTTGGAAATGTATAAATTTAGAATAAATGAATGTAGACAATTGGAAAGAGGTAAATTTGTGAATACGGAAGTCGATAATTAAAAAATGTTGAAAAGTGCATAACGTGAAAAGAGGCTACGTTGCACTCGAGTGTACGCGGGCTCTCGAGATCGACCCGCCATGGATAAGTATTCACTTTAGCCCGGTGGTTCGTGACCTCGTATCGCCGGGCATTACGGAGCCCCCCTCAGCTGGTTTTTTATCGGGGCGCACGTCACGCGGAGGCTGCAATTACTAATTTAGAGGCGAGACCGAGTCGTGCCAAAACCGTCGGCTCCGCTCGCGGAAAACCGCCCTCTTTCCCTCCTCTGTTATATTCGTATGAAAGCAACCGACCTCGTGGATCGCGAACGCTGTTCCCTCCTCGCTCCGCGTACTCCTCCACGAGCGGGTACCGAGCGTGGTAGCCGCGGGTACCATGGTCGGGCATAACGTACGGATGCAACCATCGAAATATGCAACGGCCGCGAGGGCCCGCGCTAATTACATGCCTGTCGCGGCGCACGAACGCCGTTTCCTAATTGTGAACGCGAGAGAGAGAGAGAGAGAGAGAACGAGAGGAAAGACTGGCCGTCAGCGCAGATCCGCTCCGAGCATTTTTCGCGAAACGACTGACGGACGTGCTGGGGGTAATAGAAAAGCGGTCTCGAATTAATTGCACCAACCGTTGGCCCGTGCTGCTCGACTCTCGATGGCTAATTGGTTTCGAGATTTGTTTCGAGGGTTATTCTTCGGATGATCGATAGGTGGATGGAACTGTTGTAACATAACCCCGGTTTTGTTGCTCGCCTTAATGGTCTCACTGTTTGGAGAGCCGTTTGTTTCACCCTTTGATGGTTTATCCGAGCGGAACGCGTGGTACATCAAACATGTTTGATCGTACATTTGTTCCTCGGATGAACGACTGAATATGTTCAACTTTTTTGAAATTATTCTTTATTGTATCATAATAGGTTAACTAGATTCATTTGTTAGAAGATGTATCACCATATGATAGTGTAAATGACTGACACTTGACAATCCTATCTACATCCTTAGAATGTGTAATATACAAAGTAGACATACATATTTCACACAATTATCGAAAACGACATAAAAATGTAAAATGTAACATCAGTATCGATATGCTGAATAAAAATTGAGCAGTTTCGAGCGCGGTATCAGAATATTCACTCGACGAAGTCTTTCCTCGATCATTCTTCACCGGGTTTCCCTGCGCCGTCCACGGGTCTGGGTGCTTAATTTAAACCCTTCTCTATTCCGCGCGATGGAACGAGACATCGAGAAACCGGGATTCGTCGAGCCGACCCTCCGCTCGTATCGTAGAACAATGAAGGGCTGCTATTAATATTGGCCCACTATCTCGCCGGTATCGCGCGTTTCACACTCCCCACGCACTCGAGTAACACGGCCCGCGTAGGGACATTTTCATTGCATATTAATGTCTCTCATTACTGCCACTCCGCACCGCATTACTCAATGCTACACCGCCGGCCCGTCTAGTGTTTCAAACGGGATCGAGGCGGAAATGCTATTGACCGGCTGAGTTCCTGCCACGTAAAACTCGCCCCCACCAACCCCGCTTACCTTTCGAGTTACTTCAACGAGCTCGAAATACGATTCTAACGATGTACGTTCTGTTAGAGGAATATTAGGAGACTCATCAGAAATTAAATGCGGAGATTTCATTTTATTATAACAGATTTATATTTCCTGTAAACTATATTTCTCTATAGCAAATGTTCCACGAAGTGTAGAGGATACCCTATGAAAAATAATGATTTTAGAAGCGGATTTCACAAGCGGACAGAACTTACGCAGCAACCGAATACCACCCTGTGCCAGAGACACACGATATTTCTGTTTCCGCTACGAGTTCATTCTTAACCTTGTCTCGGCTAACGAGGCGAGAATTAATAAGATTATTAATAAGCGAAAGTATCCCCGGAGGGACGAGCGATACCTTTCCTCGGTCTACTTTCGACGAGTCCCACGAGCGGATCGCGTGCACACGCTTCCGACTCGTGTGCGGAGACCGGTGGTGAAAAGATAACTCCCGAGCGGGATTATTAATCGTGCCGGGAGACCTGGTCAGGGTTCAGGTGAACGCGCATCCTCGAGGCGGGTTCAACGCGCGAGGTCGACGACGACGACGACAACGAGCAGCTTATAAGCGACGTGTCCGGGACATTAGCTATCGAATCCGTAGCCCCGTGTAAGAAATACTTAAATGTCGAGGACTCGACTGAGCCGAGGGAGAAACCGTTGGCCGGGTCGTGGTTTTATCAGAGCGATATGTCAGTGCGTGACAGCGCCGTGTGTAGACATCGGTCACGGGACGAGCAACATTTCTCACCTCTTAGAGCTTAGGCAGGTAAGGACGTCGCGGCGATGCCGTGTCGAATCGCTCGATTAAATTACACCATTTTTCATGGCCTCGTTCCCGTCTTCGTACTGCCATCTTCTATGTTGCTAGCCGACCGGACTCTGGATTCACGTTTCTCCACAATCTCTACTCCGCGCCCGCGTGATCGATGCCCAATTCATACATTTCCAAATTTACAAATTACTACATTTCTACTTTACGTAATTTGATACGTTTCCTACAAATTCCTACATTTGTAATTTCCTTCCAAATTTCCAAGTTTCTTGTGAAGTCAAAAGTTCTCGAATAGTTTAAGACATTCATGTTCTGTACCATGAATTGTATTACAATTACAAACGTTAATTGCTGATTCATTGCCTTCGCAATTTTTGTAGAATAAACACATGTCCTCGACGGCGACTGGAAAAAAGTATTTGACACGCCAGGAGGATACACCTGTCTTTTATCCCTATATATCCTTCACATTTTAACCTCTATCATGATTTTTAAAACTGCCGTCCAATTACGAAAATTGAAGATGCGGGTGTTAACGACACCATTTTATTCTCTGAAGCTTCCTTCGTAATGATACAACATATGTGATACCTAACAGGCATAGTTCACAATCCCATAATGGTTAAAATGACTCGAGACCTCCATAAACTTGAACAAGTATTATGTAAAGTATCTATGAATGCTATAATCTTATTTTACAAGAGTCTTTTATCAAAAATTCTGCAGCTTGCAATAAAGTTCAAATGAAATTGAATTCAAGTGAAACTGATATTGGTATCTAATTCTTGTAGACATCCCCGTTCGCTTCATAAATTAATCCCAATCGCCTCGCGTTTGCCCGGCGAAGCTCTCTCACGCTCCTCTGTAGAAAAGGGAGACGGTACGCGAAAAAACGAAACGAGCAACGCCGGAGAGTAAGCGGCGCGATTTAATTGCGAGGACATTTCTTATATGGAAGTTATCGGTTACGGCGCACGTGCCGGGCCGACGCGGCACGGAGCCGAGCAGAACGGAGCGGAACGCTTAATGGGAGTCCCTTGCGCGTCCCTGGATTCGAATATTTTCAATGGTCTCTTCCGCGCTTCTTATCTAAATGCGATTCCCCGTTATCTAACCGTTGTCTGGACTCATCACCGGGCTAGCGTCTCTCTTACTTATCCCACAGGCTAAAGCTGCACCGAGAAAAGGAGGATAAAGAAAGGTCGCGACAAACAAGGAGAAAAAGCCAGCACGAGCTATGTGGTTCGACTTTTCTTCGAGCAGAACGTACATGGTCGCTGAGACAAGAGTTATTAATTTAACCCTTTATTTATCATAACGTGACTTAAGTGGCGATTTATAAAGCGTTGGACACAATAATATGTTTTTCAACACCTTTCTCAACTTTTTATTAAACAGTGACTTTGGTAGTCGATTGCATATATTGGTTAATTAATGATCTGCATTCTTGACTCGTATAGTGATGCAATGATAAGTGTCTTTATCACAAGCTTTTGATGTTAAACATACACTATAACATATGTACATATTTGGATTGTGGTGTATGTACATGTATGATATGGAACGTGTACAATTGAACTTGATATCTATGATAAGTAGCATATACACTTTGGATCAACATATGTGATAAGTAATATCACAACTTGACAACTTGAATGACAACTTGAATTAACATATGTAACATGGTATTGTCATACATGTATAAATGGGCTGCGTATGTGTATATGCTTATAGAGTCTACATACTGCAGTCATCTAAACAATGTCAATACTTGATAGGAACAAATTGTAACTACATTGTGTATATCTTAAAATTGCATGCTCAGGTGTCCATATAACTTGCATAAAAATAAAAAAATTGTCAAATGAAGATCAAATAAAAATCAAACATTAAAACACAGCAAGCATAATGTGTGAAATAAAATAATGTTCTACATCCCCATTTACAATCCTCGACAAAAGTAAAAAGAATAGCGGCATTCAACCGAACATTTCTTTCGCAGCACAGGTTAAAAATGAGCCGAGATAAAATTATCGCAATGATCGTCTCATTAGGTATGAACTTTTACAGATATCGCGTCCACGCTGTTAGGTTACAGAGAGTAGGTACGTGGCCACGGTTGGTTCTCCACTTTAACGTCCGCTCTGTCTTCTCCTCCTGTTTCTTTTCTCTCTGTGTTCTCCGGTCCGTACGTTGAACGTTCCAGCGTAGGTATATGCAAGAGAGGGGCCCCCGCGTACATACGTCCCCGTTGCCGCGGAGATCGAGATGCAAAGGAGACCCGCGCCGCTTTTAAACTCGCCGCCACGAAGCGGATAAATTCGCCCGGGTCCCTCGATCTATTAATTCGAGCCGCTGTTGCATTCCTGCGGGGTCTCGACCGCTCGGCTCCTCGACTCCGCGACCTTCCTGCTTTCTCGCGATTGCCTCCGCGCTAGCTCGCGACCGGCTACGCCTGTATCGCTTGTACACGCGCGTACACGCGCGCGACCTCCTCGCCGTGCCGCTCCGAGTTCCTTTCGCTTGCCGACTCGCGACGCTGTCTTTCGAAACGATTCATCTTCCTCTTTCAGTTCTTCTACTTGGATTAAGTTACCTTCTTTATTAACTCGACTTACATTAGGTTAGATTTTTTCACCACAACCTAGGTTAGATTAGGCTTTTCTTACTTCAAGTTAAGATAGGTTAAATTTTTGACTAGCTCAAGTTAGATTAAGTTAAAGTTTTTTAGCTAAAGTTACATTAGGTTTGATCATGTTAACTAAGCAGAGAGGGTGTGTTAAGTTAAATTATTGATAAATGGACATTAAGTTATGTCAGATTAGTATCGCAGATTATTCACGTTATCCAAATTAAAATGTCGATCTCACGACACGACGCGATGTCGGTTTGAACTTCCGCGAGGGAAGTTGACGAGCTCGTGTCCATCGTCGACATAAAGTACACCTCTCGTAGCCGGCCCCTCGTTGTATCGCATAATTACCAGTCTTTACAACGCTCTTTACACTTGTTTCCACACCACTGTATCTCCCTCGCATCGGCGTGTAACCGGAGATCGTAGGAGAGAATTTCGACGCGTACGCTTCGCGTGTATAAATTCGCGCGCGTGTACACGGCGACCCGACCACCACTTTTTTCTCTTTCGCGCGTAGATAAAGACCTATCGGCAATATAGTATCAAGAACGGCGTAAATAAGGATAATGCAGCGTGCCGAGGGTATACTTCCTGCTAGGCGTGTAGGTGTACCGGTATAAAAGGTAGATTAGATTGGCATTACCTCCCAACAATAAACTTTATCCGATGGTTATTAAAAGGGGACCGTAACGTCAGCCTCGAGTTTCACGCTTATCGTATCGACGATTCGATACAATTCGACGCAGATTGTTCATTGTGAGCAATAATCGAACTCGGAGAGAATGGAAAACAATTCTCGTTAACGTCCATTCGGTTTACGAGACGGGTTTTAATGTCCATTATTCAAATTGCATATTTGGAGCCACCATTTTATGTTTGCTTTTATGGTACCTCTATTTATTCATAGTAAAGATAGTTTAGGATATGATCCATTACGGTAGAAGCTTGTTATATTGCCTGATGAGTTCCTGTACTAATGCTGTAATTTACTTATAATACAGAGAAACGTGGAAAATAACATTTTCATTATTTGAAATTGTTAAATTGAGAAAGTTAGATACTTTCGAACTTACAAATTTATAAAACATTCTCAAATGCCAAATTTCTAAATTAAGGAGTTTAAACGTTGTCAAATTTACAAAGTTCAAAATTGAGGGGTTGAAAAATGACCCAAAGAAGCTTTTCCCGCAGCAGCTCTCATAACATAACTCACTTCTCATTTCAAAACAAAAACCATGGAACACTGTCACGGTGTCGTAACAAAGGCCGAGGAGGTAAAAATGGAAGAAAAGAACGGCGCGAAAGAGAGACAAGAGTCGAGATCTCCCTGAAGGGTGAAATCAGCGTTGATGAGCAAAAGCGACAGAATAATCCGCGCCGCGGGACGTCTCGCTGTGCGCCGGATACGCAGGTGCGGAACGCGCTGCCACGGGGCCTGCGTAGCGGATAATCGATTAATCGATTGTGCGCTCATCGATGGCCGGCCGCGAGGGACGTCGGGAAGAGAAGCGGACGTCTGGAGACGTCGGAAAGGAAGCAGTGCGGTATTCGAGCGCGTCCCAACAATTAGCCTGAGAACGAACGAGCGAGCTAGCGATTTGTCGCGCAAGATTTATAGCTTCATACATCGAGATCCTCTTCTTCCCTCTCGCTCAAGACTCTCTGGGATGCTCTTCTCGCGACTTCGACCCATACGCGGCACGCACAATCGAGAAAGGGCCCCGACCAGCATCCAGGCCTATCGCCATTCTCGTGCTTGCTGTCCCTGTACGCTTTGACGTATGAAACTCTCGCGGATCTCCAACGAGATCAGCGAGATCCATCTTGCTTTTCTTACCTGTCCACGGAACCCTCCTTAACCGTGACCTACCGGAATGCATGAGAAACCGATCCCGCTGTATCTGTCGATCGCGCACTGTCTTCCGGTTGGAACATCCAAAAGGAAACCCTAGAGCTCCTCGCCATTTTTCTTCTTCTATGCAGATATACCGTCCAACTTCTCCAGAATAAGAATGTTCTGACTATAACAGGGAAGTAATAACAGGGAAATGGATCAGATAGTAAAGACACATAAGTCCAGTAAAATTCTCTCGAAAGTTTATCAGACGTGTAGAAGTTTGTGGCAAAGGTTATACTTCGTTGCAAGTACTTATATCACCGGAGATAGGTTCTAATGTAACTTTTACTCATGCAGTTTTGTGCGGACGTTGGATTGACTTTCAGAAAAGTCTCCGTGCAGACTTCATTGCGTAAAATCATCAATTTCGATGCGGCGAGTAAGAACTTCTCTGTCAGAGATTAATTTGCCTCGCTAATAGAAGCTGCTAATTGAATTTGAACTGATGAAGTAAACAACGATGAATATAATATATTTGCAGACGCGTTCTGTGCCCATTACTGACAATGTGTTTGCTGTTGAATTAAAATCGAGAATTTCGCTATTACAGTAAAACGTAATTTAACTGCAAATGAACTTTGCTACCCGTTCCGTTGTTCCGTTGGAAGAATAAGACGTCACGATTCATCTTCATTTAGATCGACGTCCATACTAACGTTCTTTGACTTTACCCTCTCTATCTTCGAACACTGCTTTCCTCCAATTCTCAACTCGAAAAATGGACGTTTCGTGAATCTGTATCACTAGTCTCTCGAGACAACAAATTCTTACAGCTTCTCTAATTTCATAGCAATTTGCAAGTCACGAGGGAACAAATAAGGTAAATGGAAATCTTTAAAGGGAGAAACATCGACTTACACCGAAGTTCTGCTAGTATGTTCCATTGAATCGATTGCGATCGTTCCTTGAGGCAACAGTCCAGGATGAATGATGCACAATGCACATGCCTCGATGTGCATATTCAAGACTGACTCGGGATAAATCCTTTACGCTAAGAATCTATTCTAATTTTTATACTCGTGTACTTTATATTCCAGGATGTCACCCTTTCTTCTTGCTTCATTTTTCGTTTTAGTATTCATGCACCGACGCATGAAAGTCACGTATCGTGAACTTCTATTAATACCGAACATATCACATTCGAATGTGGAAATTGTTGTATGTGATCAAAATATCTTGCACATTTATTTGATGTTATGCAATACGTATAACATATGCATATGTACGTACATGTATGAATATGTGTATGCATATGTATATGTATATGTATAAATTACCATGCTAAATAGCATACATATTTGCAAAAAATAGCAGTAGTGTATTTGTGAAATTGACACCATGTTCAGCAGGTTAAAATATTTCCCCCTGCGGCAATATAACGGGAGTCATTTGTAAATGTGTTCCATCTTCCAAAATTAGAAGTTTGCTCAGCTAATAAGCTCGTCGCTCAGAATAGCGACGCGAAGATTACGAAATGCTGACCCGCCGCAAATCCCGGATTACGTTAATCGTGAGATTCTCAGCCGAGTGACACCGCGTGCGCGCGGAAGTGCAAAGTAGCCAGGAGAGAAATCCGCGTGCATTATAACGGCTAGCTGTAAAGAAACTTTCACGGCTAGCGCAAACAGCACTATCGGTATTACACGCGATAAGTCTAACTGCGGGTCACGATCCGTGGGCGCGCAGGTGCGTTCGTCGCGTTTTTCAACCGAGCCCCATGGAACAACCTGTGCCCGATCGTAAACGAATAAACAGGTGCGACTCGGACGGTTAGTCTCTTCTTCGTTCCCGGAAAAATCACTGCCGTACGATAAAACGAGTCACCTGCCGTGCGAACTCGCGATGGAACACCGTCTCGCAGACGAACAATGTACCGTCCCACTACGACGATATGGAAAGCGGAGAAAGAATATTCGTGACTCGTGTTTTGCCTCGTGTCACGACGTTCTGCCGTTTCTATGATTCTTCGCAGTCACGCAAACAACGTTTTGCCTGCCTTTGGACTATTCTTTTCCGAACATGAACTGAGACATTCGATAGAGCTTTCAAATTATATAATTTCGAACTCTTCGATTTCTAGATGCTATTTGCTGAATGTTGATATTCTTACATTTATAAATGCATATTTGCAGAATGTTGAAATTAGAGAGAATAGGATCAACGACTCCAGAATCTGAGAGACCGATGAAAGATTAATCGTCGTAGGAGGAAAAAAAAAGGTTGTTCGTTGCGGTAACGGTAACCGGACGGCAGAAGGAAGCTCGGCTAGCGACTTTTCCAAGAAGGGTTCTGGCAAATCAGCGTGGATCGTCTCTGTTCGTGGTCTTGTCGTGCGCACCGAGTCGGCCCCTTTACCGTCGTCGCCCTAGACGCCCGTCCGGAAAGTCAAACAATGCGACGTGCAGATTCCGCCTTATTTACTCGCGGTATCCGCTAGAAGAGCCCTCGACATGCAAAGCACGCGTTGTCATTTGCTCCCATCTCGAGCGGATCGGTTTACGTTCGCCGCGCGCTCGAGAAAATCTCTTCTGGCTTGCACTCCACGGAACTCGCGGAGTCCACTTCCTTCTTTATTCTATCTTTCTTCGACCTTCGACTTCTCTCTGCTCTTCGCTCTCGCGTGTGAGCTTTGCCCTCCTAGCGACTGCGCTCTTGTCCGACGTTTGGCAGGGTCTGCCTGTTGAAATAACGCGGAAGAGTTCTGCTCTCTTATTTGGAAACTTCGTACTTCGATCAAACACATTTAAAATAATCTTATACTTCATTAAATGTACTAGTTCAATTCTGTACATGTACATTTTAAAAGTACCTCCATTATCACCCTAGTTCATAGGTACCAACAATAGTGAAGCATTCAAGTTGAAATTTTTTTAAAAGAATGGTTGAGATGCAATTCATAGTTCCTCTGAGGCTCATGATCCTCTGAAAGAGCATACTGAAACAATAAAAAAAGTTTGACCTTGAAGTCGAAACTCAGGGTCAACTTCTTAAAATGTGCATATGAAGGCTTCAAGATTCATCAAAATTTCTGACGAGGTAGTTCAAAAACTTGCACAGCAGGAAGCTTAAAAGTGATCTTTCTCTAACTTCACCCTGAAATTCTCCAAGTTATCTGAACTTGAAATAACATCAGCGTCCAAAAGTGAAATTTTCAAGGAACCAACGATGTTCCAGCTTAATCGAGCAGCATCGAGGTAGCGGATCGAGTCCACATCACGACAGAGATTTACGTCCGAGATCTGTCGGAAACGGGGTCGGCCCTTAATCAGGTCGGAACAGGTTCCCGCGCGTTCCTCGCATGGAAATCGTAGGCTATGCGTCATTGGATTAAGATTGTATCCAAATTATTCATCCGGTAGACGTCGCGCGTGTGAGATAGCGAGAGAAACGGGAGCCAGGTACGCGCGAAGGCGTTGCTTCGCGGTAAAGCGATAGCACAGGCTGATATATGGGGACCACACAAACCGCGTAACGGGAACCTAAATCAGAATTAATAGCGCCCTTCGCGGGACGTTTTCAGTCCTTGGCACGCGTGCTGGAACCTTTGAACGGCCGCGATAAGGCGACAGATTAAAAAGAAACTGAACGTGGAAAAAGAGCTTCGGGCAGAAACGACGCGACCAGGCGGAAACGCAAGCGGATTACGTTCGCTCGTTCGCGCGTGATAATCCTACAACGCTTCGTGCAACATTCTTGCGATTCCTCGATGATTTAGTGCTATGCACATGCTTCCATGATTAGTAAACGGTCGCTTTTATTTTCGTTTTCGGATTAACGTTTCTAGGAGAAAATTACAAGTCGTAGGCATGCGGTGTACATAACGCTGCAACTCCAACGTAAACATAATCTAGTTTCAATCTTGCAATCATGTAGAATTATACCATGTATCGTGTCGATACAGATATGTGTTAAGTCGTTCATCGTCTTTTGAAAGACACGTATTTCAATCATTGTATTTAACAATTCACTGTTAGCTGCTTGTGGACCACTCTTAAGCACCTTGAGTTTCGAAAATTATTTTTTAAAAACTAATATGAAGTTTCATTGTTATGAAGTGTTGTAGGACAAAAGTGTCTAAATATTTAAATATTTGAAATTGAAGTATCGCAGCAAAAAATCGTGGCGTTCATACTTTCTTTCCCGGAGTCCGATCCCCGGAATCCGGCTGAATGGTTTGTAACCGTGCACGGAATTCCCGCCATAAATCAGATGTTGGAACGAGAGGAAAAAAACTGCGGCACGCCGTTGTTCGTAGTCCCCAATGGACCGTGTAGTATTTCGCGGATCGCGAGTGTTGGCAGTATTTCGTGGGAGTTTCAACCCCTGCCTCCGCCACCGTTTGCGGTCCAGAAGTTCCCCCATGTCGCTCGGGGCAGCGTAACGCAAAGAATCGGGAACTGGCCAGGGTCCCAGGACCACCTCGCGGCTACAAATTGCATTGTTCCCCCGTGTTAGTGGTCATGGCGAGCATACTTAATGGTATTCTCCCTGCGTTTCTGCGGGAACAACCATTCCTGCTATGCTTATTCGGTTAATCGGAAACTTTTCGTTTCGTAAAATTAAGCTTCTTGTATTCGAACGTGAGATGCTAGGATCTGAGAATTTTGGGATTTGAGGAAACGGAAATTTGAGAAATTGTGGACTTAGAAATTCGAAAATTTAGAAAGAGACTTCGCAAACTTAAGAATGTACCAATTCTAATTTGGAAACTTGACTAACTTCCTCCACATAACACAGTCCACCTCAAACCATAAATGACACACCCTAACCCCAAAGCTGTATAACCTACTCTTCGAACCTCACACGTACAAATATTTCAAATCGCTAGTTCAAACGGCTATCTCGAGGTCAATGGAGAAATCAGTTCGAAAGTCTTCGGCATGTTCCTCGAGTACTCTCTCGCGCTTCTAAACGTTCTGCGGTCTCAATCGCCTCGTCTAGAGCGGAGCTTCGTGACGCAGGGCGTAGAAGAGCGAGCGTAGAGGTCGAGCAATGAGGAACAGAACGGTTTTGCGGTTCGGCCTGGTGCTTCGAGAGAAGCCTGATTCTATCCTGCTTGTCCTCTCTCGTACGTAGCTACGTAGCAGGCCAACCGGACCATCATCAAGAAATATGATGATTGCAGGCTGCTACCATTTACAGTAGTGCGGTTTTGTCTCGTACCATCGCGTTCTTCGGGTATATATACCTTTTCACGCGCACTCCTTGTTCTGAGAGTCTAAGTGACTGTGCCACCGATTTTCCTCGAGCAACGGTTCACCTGTTTTCGTTTTCTCCTCTTTTCGATCTTTTAGTAATCTTTGACTACTACATTTACTTTGCAAGTTACAGGTTCTAATTGTTTCAAATATGGGACACTTCAGACTTGTTTCAAATTTGAAATGTCAAAGATACACATCTTACATATCAAACTTTGATTGCTTCAAATGTAGAGCGTCATATGTATTGGAACAGTGTGGTCACATTACAAATTTGTCAGGACTAATTGCGTGAAATTTGGATAGCTTCGGTTTGAAAGGGTTCGGAAGAGATGAGAAGGAAGATCGTAGCGATCGTCATCGAAGATCCGTTTCGTTGTTGGGGCGATCGTGATCAGAGTGACCGGTACGCGTTTTCGTAAGCGATAAATCATCGCGCGGCTCCACGGTGCTCGCACAATGCCGTACTAATCTTCCATCACGCACGCACGATATAACTACGCCCGCATGGCGTCTCGTGATTTACCATCCTGCGGCTAACCTCCATTATGTATGGCGCATGCTGGAAACTGTTGAGAATACCGTGCACCTTGCGCGCTCTCGGATAGTTACGTACCATACATACAACGTGGTCCGAGAAGAGCGTCGGTATGCGTCGATTTTCAAATTCCTGCTCACCGTCATGGAGCCTACTCGACGATCACAAATCTAGCTTATCCGCTGATATTTTACAGACGATATTAAACGATTTAACGATTAAAATATATTTCTCTGTCATATAATCCTTGTCGTTGTTGACAATCATCTTATCGCTTTGGCAGATCTTTCATCTCTTTTAAAATGAGGGTACCTTCCTAATAGTGTTTTTACAACTCTGATATATCCATAAAATTAGAATCTCAAATTCGAGTTCCAATTGCCGTTATCCATGCAAATGCGAATATACGTATCCTTCTGATAATCCATTCAGATCTAAAAGGATTTTGCTAACTGCGTTCTCAAGTTTCGATTACTCCCTCACGTGTTTCCTGAACTTTCCAGATAACTCTTCAAGCAAACTTTCGAGATATCTCATCTAAATCGCGTAGAATGTACCGCATTTATCAGGGGCAAAGGTTGATAACAGTTGTGGCATTGATCGGACAAAAGAACGGTTCACCGGATGAATCCTCGCGAATTAGCCAGGTAAAGCGGAGAGCCATGAAATTTTATCGTGATACGACGTACGCTTAATTATTGTAGCCCGGCGATCGTAGGTTGTTTGGAGGGAGCCGCGATCGTCCGCATATACGGTAAACCCCTTTATTGCTCCATTCTTCGAAACGCGCTAAGCTACTAACGACAACGACGACGACCTATTCCTATCGGATGCGAGTTATGTGCGCGCAAATATCGTTATCTCCTTATTTCCACGGATACTCTCTCTCGTTCTGGGTCTCCGAGACGTAACTTCTTCTGGCTTCGCTCTCTCGCTCGATCTCCGCGCGGGCTTACCATCGTATGTAGCCCGGCCAGCCGATAAAGAATCTACGGTGCTGCGGTAATGTCGACGGACATTAGAACGAGAATATCGTAACGAGGATGGCGGTCGTTGCAGTCGCTGCGATCGGAGGTAATCTTAAATGTTAAGTCGACGTAATGCACGAGTGCGAGGGTAAGTGCTCGTCGATGCCGTATTCTAATACGGGAGGAGATATCCACTGATAGATATCCACCCTGAGATCGTTACACTCCCTCGACACCCAAAGACCATCAGTTGCAAATTCGACCTCCGTTAACTTGTAAGCAATTTATAAGAAAGAATCTTCAGAGGATAGAAAGTTATCTTAATTTTGATACTTGATGTGTACACGTGATTTATTTCAATTTGTATTATGTAGCTTGTACGATTTTTGCAAGGTCTGATATTCAAGTGAACATGCTCAGCCTCCTTATAAAATAAATTAATATAATTTTAGACCATGTACTCAGTCATCATACAATAATATCGTACATTATTAGTATACTGCCGTTTGAGATCATTTAACAAGACTTGATCATCAGTTCTTCTACATGGCCATATAACGAGACTACATCGTAGTCGATTAGGAACTGTTATGTATTTATTTCGTGAAAAAGTTCTTGTTCAACACTCGATCGTATGTTCATGATACTCATAATTATAGTCCTATACTGACGAACATACATTACATAATAAAATAATAAACAGCTAAACAAAATGGATCGAGGGTATAAAAGTGTTATCAAGATGATAAAAAAGTATAGAAGTAACAAATAGTCATATAAGTGGTTGGAGTTTCTTTTGTCCGGCAGTGTATCACCTGCGAGCGGTTCAGTTTATCTTCACTTCCGTAAGCGTGGTGAAGAGAACGATGAGAAAGGACACGGCGAGGAGAGAAAAACAGAGGACAGCAGGTTGTATCTCGGCAAGATAAGGGAATTTACGCGTACATAACTCGCGGTCGATAGGGTTAGGTCGTCGCCATCGTTAGTAGGTTGGCACGGTACGAAGAATGGAGCAATAAAAGGAGGACGTGGCGCGAGTCTCGCGCGTTCGTCAGCCGCTTTTTACGAGCGATTTTCACGGAGTAACGGTCGTACGATCGAGAATTACGCCGGGACGATCGGAGATCCACTCTCGGCGCTAATAGCGTACAAATCGGGCGGCTGGTATTATCCTCGGGACCGTATATGTATCGCTCGCGACCATTCCTCCTCTCGGTCCGCAAGATTTGCGAGCCTCTCGGTTCACCGTACCGATCGGGCGCATGCCTTTTAGAGACTCGATCGAGCGGACAGCCGAGTCCTCTCCCGCTTCGCCTGCTATTCCCTGCTGAATTATTAAAACGCTGACTTAGGAACTCGCTGCCGTGATAAATTATCGCTGGAATATTGTTGCCCAGAAGACGCATCGACTCTCCTTCGCCGGTTTTCAAATGGAAATCGAGCCAGCGATCGATCGGCTGCCGCGGAGCCTCGCGCGTTCACCAGAACCTCGTAAATATGGAAAATAATCTTAACGGCTTAACGTTACCGGACGGCTAAATTATGGCCGTCTAATCGAAACATTGGAATAACTTGTACTCTCGCCGCGAGATTACTCGCCGACTTACACGATCGCGTCTGATGCGCGAATTAATCGGTTTTTGCGCAATCGACGATAATCGAGCTGTGTTCGCGACTGTGTCGTGGATCGAGCGTGTGATTAAGATTGAGTGACAAGTGCCCGTAGAAAGAGAGAGAACGAGAGACCACTGATTGAGCGATTCCCCGACTTGTTCGATTCAAATTATCAGCCAATTCGAGGGAAAACGATCGCGACTAACTGTTAACGATATTGTTGACTTCATCAACGCCTGTTGGTTCGCTTCTTTATTTATTTAACAAACACTCGATCGATTAATCGGTTGTGCAGTCGCTTAATCTATCACTGCTACAGATTAATACGTACGTTCGGAATCAGAATTGAAATACGTGTATACGCGAAACGTGTTTATAAATGCGAAGCTTCCTAGCGCGATAGCCATTTTTGAAGGGTGGCTTTATAGGGCAGCCGGATTTGTAGATCATCTAAACAGCTCAATTTCCATAGAAATATTTCAGGAAACGAAAGACTCCGATCCGAGCTGTGCACAGCTGCTTCGTCGATAAACTTTATTGGTATTCTACGATCATGAAGAATCAATTATGAATAGTATAACCACAGGACGAAGTTGACACTTTATTTCATTCAATCTTACTTCAACATACACAAAGTAAAATTTATCATTTACTGACCAATTAACATTTAGCACTAGTATCGAACCGCAACGATACCTTATTCAGGAACCTAGTTGAGAAACCTTGCATTCGCAGAAACCAAGCTGCAAAAATGCGCGACATCTGCAGAAGAATCGAAAGCGTGGACTTCCACAAAGAACATGCAGATCGTAGAAAACGGGACAAAACGAGGAGGTACGAATCGAACGAGGAGAAACCAAAAGAAGAAACTGGTCTCGTGTCAGCGTGAAGCGCGAAACGACGCGTGTGTCCGGCGTGCCGTGACTCCTCTTAATGCGAGACGAGTGCTCGGCAAACAAAGTCGCATTAGTGCGCACCCGATCCATTAATGAAATTAAAACGAATCCTAAGAGTGTCAGCCAACGCACCTTTTGTTGGATTGCGTCATTAGAGCCGGCCAGTCGGTCGGTGTCGTATCCATCGTGGGATCAGGGTACACCCGCCGGTTATGTCACACCATTATTTCATCCTCTACGTCTTCATGCGATGCGTACGTCCGCGTATTTCGTCAGAGACCAGAGGCCACGGTGCACGCTCGAGTGCATCATTAATACGCGTAATAACAGCCAACAGCGACGCTCGACGAATATCGTGGATATAAATTACGCGAAGGGTCGAATATCACCGGTTCGTTACGTGGAAATTACTGAAACGATGGTGGCAGCGGAAATTTTCATTTGCATTGGGACTCGTTTTTGATATTGATTCGTAGTTAATGTTGGAAATGAAGGTTAGGTAACTGTAGATGAATTCTGAAGATACTCCTGAGGCTGTTCCTAAAACGTTCTTTAAGAGGATACTCGACTGTAGGCACGTTTTAGGGATATCGGTTTATTCGTAATTGGTGGTACTCCACTTGGCTCTAGGCGAATTTTGTAAGTACTACTTACGAAGTTCACTTGTACTACTTGTTACTTGTTATCGATACCATAAACGTGGGTTTGATCGCTCTGAACGTGAAGGTACAATAACATTTTTCTGTCACGTAGGAACATTTCGTAATTTCAGTTAGAATGTCTCAACTCTACTAATTTGTACTTTGAGATTTGGAATATCCCTTTGAGGTTAGACATTATGTACACAGGATTATAGGTTGACATATCCGAGCAACTCGTGCAGCGTGACAGGTAAAAAGATTGTAACCCAAGCATTCCTGAAGGGGATCGGGTTAAACCGAGGTAAATTTCATTTCGATCTGGTCGTGTACGTATGAACATGGTGACTTCCGCGAGAAGGTGGCCGCGATGCGCTTCTCGTCTCATGGCCGGTGCACGAGAGCTCGAATCACCGAACAGAATCTAATTACCGCCTAATTAGGACGATCGTGTATCGTCGGAGCGATTGCATCGAACAACGAGTTAAGGAGCGGTGCATGGCCTGAGCCGATAGGCCATATTTCCTCTCCGCGGACGACTTTCGGTACACGGTGAAAATGATTAGCGACAAAGCCGGGCGACCGATCGCGACTCGCTCCTTAATTACCGCTACACCGTGTGTGATACCGTTCCGGCGATTTTTCAGCTCGGCAACCTCTGCACGAACAGGCTGTCCTCTCGTGGTGCAGGTCGCCGCGCCGTGAACGGTTCGTCGATCGGCGAAAATACGACCCGTTACTTAATCCCATTAACATGATCGCTCGTGCGATCTAGCGCGTCCACGCGAAATCTCTCGACCTCGAATTTCGCGTCTGCGTCGGCACCTCTAATGTCCACGGACGACGGTCGCGAGGAAATAAAGCGACAGCTTCGCAAACAGTCACGGCTCGCACGACGAGGATGCTCTAGGCGTCGATCCACGGTAGCTGGATCGAGGGGAGCTGGCGGGAGAATAGAAATGCAGAGAAGGACCCAGTAAATGGCGGTCAAGCCGGCTTAATGACGATGTTAATTAATATATTTGAAGCGTCGGCGACGCGGTGAGACGGTAACATACCGTTCCCAACGATTAACATAAGCAAACTCGAGAGGACTCGACGTGCTAATTCGTCGCTAGGTCGCGATGGTCAGGTGATCCCGAGAGAATCAGGTTATAGAATATGGAAGAATTCTTAAGGGATGAATAGGGTGCAAGAAGAGATTAGATTCATGAAAGTAGAGAAGGGACAAAAAAATCTCTGTCTCAGGAAAAAATACAGTCGGCAATGTGGTAATCCTTTTGCTATCAAGGGAGAAATATGGAATCGAACATTCAAGCAGTGGCAAACTTACACCCTGCGATCCTAACCGCAAGTAACTCTTGGATCACCATAACCAAAATGAGTACTCAAACCATCCGATCGTCGTTAACGAAACCCCCTCATTCCTCAATAAAGATCAGGATAATCCTTTCAGAAGGCGAGTAGCAATAAAATCCGAAGGATCACGATGTCTCCTCCAATGGTGGGCAAGTACCGTCCCATAAACGAGTCGCTTTTGTCGATCGCGAGCTCGTTTCTTCTTTGAAAGACGCAGAAGAAAGGGATCGTGCGAAATGGCAGCGGATGAAGGCGCGTTACCGATTCCTCCCAAGGGTTGGGGACCTGAATTCCTCGAGCCACGGCGCCGGAGGCCACCTCCTGCACCTTCCAGACTCGCTTTGTCCGCGGTTATTTACTGCGCGCGACTCTGGCCGCGTAAATTATGGCGAGGTCGGCTTTCATAAATTCCTGGCCGAGATATGGAGCGACAAATTCAAGTCGCAGGACCCGGCGCCCGGATCGCGGGCTCGCGCGCGCACGGTAGCGCACACGCCTGCGCTTTCGACCTACAGGATGTTTCACTGAGCTCGTGATAAATGGAAGGATACTAAACGGGGAGGACATTTGTTTTCGGTACGGCTGATTTATGTAACTTCTTTTCTTTCGCTTATGAATTGTCGAGGGATACGTTCATTATCGATTTGGGCTATCAATGGGGCTATTGACTACTTTGCTGTTTTATAGGATTTTACTGGTAGTAATATCTAGCTTTTTATTATAGGATTTTACTAATTTATTCTTTTTGAATTGTGCTTTACCATTCTATGGTAAATAACTCACTAACCTCATACTTCTTTCTCCTCACACTTCTTTTCAATTAAAATGAATCTCTCCTCAGATATCAAGGGGCAATATCAATAGCTCAAATTATCGTAACTGTCCTTTATTTTCGTTCTTTATTATAGTTAATCGAAGCTACGGATGCAGCCTGTAGCACGTTCGCAAGATCTTCAGATTAGCGTAAGGCGACATCCTGCTGCGATAAACGCACTACCCTTTGGTTTCCACCCTCGATACGATCCGAGACGCGAATCCTGAGGGCATCCTCCGGTATGGATGTGGATCAGCCTCGGGTCGTGGATGCACGAGCGTCACGCGGGAGAACCGGCATATTTTAACAGGGCGAAGATGCGGGTTTGAATTTATTGGAGTGCTGCCAGCGATAACGGAGACTCTCTCTGTTTGCGTATTTTTCATCCGTACAAACGGTTTATTTATTAGTTTATTTTGCTGACTTGTCGAGGAACACCTGACCCATTCGACACTGGTCCTTTCTTACGTCGGATAATGCTTGATAATTAAGTTGGCGATGCTTCTACTCGATAATATATTACTCGCGAGTTCATAAATAATCAAAGAGTTTAGTATAGCTACCGATGATTGCAAGCTGTGTCGGATGAAAGCTCATTTCAATGGTTTCTAGCAGCTGGCTTCATTAGGAATCGATGAATTACGAAGAATGGTTTAATGTTGGCGGAAGTTAATTTCATCAATTGTAGGTGAAGGGAACTTGGACCCGCATTCTTATTAATTACACCGTACAATAAATCGTTATTTAAAGTATGACTGTGACTAATAAAATATGATTTGTGGTCTCGCGATGGTGCTTGTGAATGGAGACTCGAATAAAAATTATTTCGATCTAAAAATGATCAGTTGAAATTTTTACTGTATTTCAAATAAAATTCAAGTTCACTAACGCAATAAAAATGGGATGAAGGAACATTGATCTTTCTCTGTTCAAATTATTGCCAAGCAAGAAGCAGAGAGGATTTTCCGAATTTTAATTAATCACAAACAGCTCTGAAGGAGGAGAAACGAGTAGAAGAGCTGCACGTTTCCCAGAGAAAGGGAAGAAGGGAAGGACGGTGGTCCCGAACTACGTCAAGGAGAAGAACAGCCTGGAGATCCCAATCTTGCGCGGAGGCCTCTCGAGCAGTGAGTAAAAGGTGGCTAACATCACGAACATCGTCCCTGTAATCTAATGAGCACCTGCTAGGACCGCCGCCTACGCTTTAATACATAGACGAACACTTCTATGGCGCTGGTGTGTCGCGTACGCGAACCTCAGGGCCGTACTCTCTCGTTCAACGGCATCGACGAGAGCCAACAGGAAACCCGACACGGCCGAGGGACAAAAACACAGGAAAGGCAGGATCATCGAAGACGATCGTCTCCGATCGTCGCCACTTGAGCAACCCTCGGCCCGATTTCATCGTACGCCAACACTGACGTACGGGCAATAGGTTGCGAAGCTGAAGAAGAGGAAGGTAGCCGGCGTATCGGATATCAACGGCAAGCAAGACAAATAGCGAGACGCGGCGAGAACGTTCTCTTTGCGAGGGCATCCACCGCAGGGCCGTATATCCTCTCGCGAGATCTCGAACCCCTGACGGATGCCTTCCAACCGCGTCTACACGCGGCGGAATAGCGAACAGATCCGCGTCGCGCGACGATTCTCGCCGTCAAACGACGGGAAGCCTTTAGACGAACTTCTCGGTATGCAACAAGGGAGATAGTTTGCCACGTGTCTGTCTCACTTTTAAGCACTTGCCTAGCTACTTGTCTGACTACTTGTCTAGCTACTTGCTCAGCTACGTGTACCCATTTGTCTAGCTACTTCTTTGGCTACTTCGGATACTTCCTCAGATACTTAACTTAGCTACTTGCTCAGATACCTGCTCAGTTACTTGTCTAGCTGCTAGGCTACTTACCTATCTACTTGTTTGGATACTTTTCTATGTACCTACCTAGCAATAGGAAGTATTGCATGCTTTTAATATAATAATTTTAATATAATCCGAGATGGTTTATGTAACAATATGGGAGGAATTGTGAAAAACATAAATGGTGCTCCTTGAGCAATACCTCTACCGCTGAAAATTTGAAATGTAAGATTGAACTTTTCAAATCTGTCACTGCACTACATCAATGTGTAGACTAATGTAGGAAAAATGATTTTATCTGAATAAAATAAATGAATTGGTAAATCGTGGATAATTTGTCGGAATCGATCGAACGTAACGCGCGGCGCAACACCCGCGGATGCGTGCACACGAGCGAGAGACAACGTCCGCTTGTGCCCCTCTCGTCGGGGCACGGCTATATGTTATGAGGGTACAGGTGCCGGTTTATCCTCCTTCTTCACCGTCCGCTTCCACCTCCAGCTGAAAAGCCTCCTTGTCCCTCCCTGCAGCGTGTTCCCTCGCCGTTGTCTACGGCCACGTTACTGCCGCAGCTTCTACTCTTTTCTTTTTCTCCTTCTGCCCGCGCCTCTGCCTTTCTCGTCGTCGTCGTCGGTGTCGTCGTGGTCCGTGAATCGTTCGACCGCGCCACAGAATCCGGCTCGGTGTGCGTGAGGTCGTCGCGAGTGCGGGTGAAAGTCTATGCGGGTCACCAGCCGCCCCTACTCCGCCTCTCTGCCATATACATAGCTGCACCTATATCGCGCGATGGTCAACTCGCCGCGAGACTTCCCTCGTGAAAACGCAACCACGCCACGAGCCTGCTATCTCGATATCTCGCTTGCGACACCGAAGATACTCTCGCGTCGATAAAGCGCTTCCTGCTCGCGCTTTGAACCGACTCTTTTCGAGCACCATGTGATTAGGATTATTTTGAAAAACGATTTTAAATTAAAATAACTAAAACCTTGATTACGTTTGAATCATGCTTGGGATTTGAAAGATGTAATCTAGCACTATTACTTTCCATAACATACATTTTTAAGTTAGGTACATATGGACCTGCATATGTGAACATTTGTATACACTGACTTTCCTCGATCACTCTTAACTAATCGTCAATTTATCAACTTATATCATGTTCTCAATTTTATTCGATCAGACGTTAACTAAACCTTCACTCGTGTCTACACATTGAATATACATACAATAACATATACACACATGTATAATACGTGTATATTGAATACTTAACAAGATGGCAGCAGTGTCTCCCAATGAAACATCAAGCTCCGTGTTAAAGAAATTCATAAGGAGGTTAAGGGTCAACGAATAATAGAAACTGCCGCGAGAGACGAGTCTATCGAGCGATAGTGTTGGAGCGTAGCGGGTGAAATCGTCGGGCGTAACATTGTCGCGAGGCGTGGGTCGCGGGGTTACGCGATTTCGCCTCGTCCTCGCGAAACTTGACGGGATCAGGTGGGGATTCCTCCCTTCCCTAGGGACATTGATCGTTAGTCGGACTCGCGCGCCATTCCCCAGCACGAAATCCGCGCGTCGTACGCTTCGGGATGTCGCTCTTAGGCCGCGACCCCTCTCGATCCCGCTTTTACCTGTCGCTGTCCTCGCTCGCTCGATACAAATGTATCCTTAATCCGACTGATATCCTCGCTCGATTTATTCCCTCGTATTATTCTCCACACTTAACGAACCATAACGGAGCTGGATCGCCGTAAAAAGAGAGGAGAAAGGGTCGTGACGATAACAGGAACATTTCCTCGTGGGAGTGAAACGATTTGGCAGGACGATTTGTCGACAATGTTATGCGATATAAATTGAACACGATTTTACTGCGGGGTGTGGTAATTGGAGACGGACTTTTGTTTCATTGTTTTGCAGACTTTGGGTACAGGAATTCGTACAGAGCGAAGTACAAACATCGTCAGTGAAGTACAACTCAAATATATATGAAGTATAAGTCGAATGATGGTTTTTAAATTATTAGGTGATTTGTTGTAAATTTTGTATTGGAAGTCTTTTTTTAGAGACGAGAGAACTTTCGGATGGAGCATGTGTAGATAATTATAGGATGCTCTTCGACAATGGTGAAGTTCGAAGGTTAAAACGAATAGTTACGAGCGAGCGATTTCTAACGCGTGCTAAACTCTCGTAGAACCGAGATGGTGTTTTCACGGAGCGATGCGCTTCGCTCGCGCGTAACTCGCTTCATTCTCCGTTAGTCACGTGTTCCCTTGACAAAGTACCGGCTTATAATTCACCATAGCTGCGTTCGAGGAAACTTGTAGCTATCGCTGCCAACCGGCAACAAATGACACTTTGTTATTTGGAGCAAACATAACCACAGTGGCTCGCAAACCACGTTCATATATTATTCCAAATTTACCGATTCTCGAACATTAAGTTTATAAATTTACAAATGGTCAAACTTTAAATTCGTAAATTTAAAAATGGTCAAACTTTAAATTCATAAATTTACAAATCTCCAAATTGTCAAATTTCTTAACTACAAATTCTTTAAGTTTCCAATTCCTCAAGTTCTGAAATTTTCAAAATTTCAACGTCTCAAATCCTTAAATCATAAATTCAAAAATTTCCGAAATACCAAACCCTAAGCCGGTACAAAGAGCAACTTCAGGAATGGAATTTCAATTAACCTTCTCCCTTCAATTAACCTAATCCCCCTGCGCCTGGGCAGCAGGGGTGACAAGATCAACAACTCGCTCGCGCCAAGTGGAACACGCTAATTTATAAACCGTCCACGTCGCGTCGGATCGGTAAGCGTCTCAAAGTAATTACCATCGAGCGCCTCGACCGGTTCGAAGTTGAAATCGGCTCGAATAGGATCGAATCTCGAAGAAGGAGGAGAAGGTCGAGCAAAGAGAACGATGTGATCGGAGGAGGTGGTGGGTCTCCGCTGATTTATGCCACACGCTTTATGAGCCGCGTGTTTCTCCCGATCGTTCGTTTTGTCCACGTTGTACAGGAAATTGCCAGGAAACAGGCACTGGTAAGAATTCGAAAACTAGGAGCTTCCTAATCTCGTAACGTTTCGACTTTCTTGCCGGACGTAACCCGGTCGCTTTCCCCGGGACGATTTTCAATCGTTGAACGACCGCAAGGTGAAAAGTACACGATTGAATAATGCGATCGTTTGTTGGTTGCTCGACGATGGCCCGTTTATTGATTTACTCGTTTGCATGATCGATCTACGGCTTCGAAGGTATCAATAACACGTACCTGTTCGCTTGATTATCGGGTGTTTAGGAATTTTCCGCGTTTCTAGGTGTACAGGATATATTTACCGAGAGAAAATTGTACTTTCTCCAGAATGCTAAGTGGCCATGAAATGATATTCAATCGATAAACTGGGAATTGCGATCAGATATTGCGGGTACGTACAAGCCTAAGTGATAATAATTTTTATGCAAGGGTTAGAAATAACAAGTCTATTGGTTTCTGGAATTTTCAGTGGAAAGTTAGTATTATACTATTCATTTCTGATGTAGTACTGGCGGTACTAGCTGATCGTACAAGTTAATCATTCTAGCTAGGTTATATAACTTGATAAGAGTAATTGATAGTAGGTATTGATGACGCAAGCTGATGATCAAGCTGATAATACAAACTGATGATACAAGCTGATGATACAAGCTGATGGTACAAGCTGATGATACTATCTGATGATGCAAACCGACGATTGTATGCAATGTTACTCGCATCAAAAGTATCATATCAGTGATGAAATTAAAACAAGACAGACTCATCTATAATATAAATTTTTTAGTAGCTGAAGTTCCCATAGCATACATCATAATGGCTATAAAAAATGGCGAACGCATCGCAACGAATTCAATCAATGCCCGCGTAGGTTTTTTCGCAAGGTATTCAGGTATGTTGATTGCGAACAGCGATGCGCATAGGTGCCCCGGTCGCATAGTTGCGCCGCGCCGACTGCAACTATGCACTATGGTTGGTTGAGCGACATCGGTTAAACGATGCTCCGGACCGAGCAGAGTCAAAGAGATAACCGACGGACACGTGGGAAAATTACCGAGCCAACCTCCGGCCGATTCCTCAATCCTCCGCTGCCCATTGTGACTTCAGCATTTACATACCGCTATTGATTTATTCCGAGGTGCACGCACCGAGACCGCTGTTTCCAGGGAAGCTGCGAGCACGCGAGAATACGGGATTCATCAGATTCGCGATGCCGGTGCTATGCTCGTGAAACTCATTTCGCACGACTTCTTTCCACGGACCCGTGAGACCATTTTCAACGGGTTTTCAACGCTCGTTCGTCGCTGCGATGCAAAACGACTCTGACAAGGGACAAGGATCAGATACTCAACTCGGATAACATCAGATTCATTTATAATTCATAATTTGAATACTTGTGATTCGTCAATTGAAATTGAAAGTGCAATAGAAAAATGAGTAAATATAAAAATGTGCATGCGTATATCAATAATCAATATAAGTATGTGTCTATAAGATAATAGTAAAGTGACATAACAGTAAAACAGTAGTGACAGCACCTGATATCAATATTTCACGATTTCATAACATATCGGAATCCCATGCATCCTATTAATGTCCCATACATTTAACAGTGCGATCCTGACTACTCAAAGGATATTTTCCACGTGTAAATGCACAAGGCTACATAGCTGAAATGCATTCGAATAATGCAAGGATCATTAGAATGCGCCTTAGAATAAAGATAGTTAGCATTGTGATTGCACGGTGTAGGCAGTAAAAGCATAACAGTCATCCTCGCTACGGGAACGAATCAATTACCAATCAGATTCCTAAATAAAAGAAATCGTAAATTCGTACCAACCATAAGTGCTTGTAACGCGGTAAGATTCTTCGAGTTTATCGACGTTTTCGCGTGTCACGACATTGTTCAGTGGGGTCATGTAAATCATCCGGTCGCTTTCTAGCACCGATTTTTCTGCGTTCGCTTCTTGTCTCGCTCGATCACCAAGGTGTTTCTATTTTTTCTTTCTTTTTCATGATACGCGCTTCCACGAACAGCTACGTCATTGCAATCAATCAAAACGGAATCGCAATTAAGGAGGATCCCGAAAGAAACGACCTGCATAATTAACGACCGACGATTTCCACCGTGACTTTACGATCGAATTTCACTTTCTTTTACGGCATCGAGCGTTGCGTCGTTTCTAAACTCTTCAGTAGCATCCAAATCGGGGAAAAATATTTCCTCGTATAACAAACATTTTATCGATCTATCACCCAAACAATCAATTATCCTGCTATTCTATCCTCGTGAGTATTGCGTATTATTTTACTACTTCACCGTTTCACTTTCTCACTATCGCTATTGCATTACACTTTAAAAATCGAAATGTTGACAACTGACATGTCTTCATCCTCGACCTTATTAAATTTAAATACTCTTTGAACACACATCCTCGTCTTCATTTTCTTGCCATTTAAACACCTGGACGTCATATGAGCAACCAGGTTAAGACGCTCACTTGCCATTCAATTAACGATTCAACCACAACAGAATTCCTTACCTAGCCCAATTGTTCAGAACCTAACCCAAGATCTTCGACAATGCGTTCATCCTCATTAACACGTACCGAACATCAAACTCTCCATCAGGGATCCTTCTGAATCAACTCCTGGGCTTATATCTCGAACAACATTGCCTGCAACTCATTACCATCCGTCTCTAACACGTACACCACCTCATTACGCAACATTCTCTCGGTCCGACAGTGGAAGGCAATCGTTGCTCGAAACCAGAAGCTAGATCCTCGTCGCGATACATCCCCGTTTTATTATGGCAGAAGCGTATCACCGTCATTTAAATGTAGGAATGCAGAAATGGTTGATTGACTTTGAATATGGCGAATATTGCTTGATTATTGGTTATTGGTTATACAACGGGTGTGGGTATACTTGTGATGATGCTACTGGTGGTACAACTTGTGTCGATACTAAATGCACTGTGGACTATTATATGGAGATGCCGCTTAGAAATCTAGCATGTAGCACGTGACAATACTAGTACCTAATCAAAGTCGTAACGTATGACACTTCACCGCATAGAGACCCCATCCACACAACCTAACCTAAATCTCCGATACTTCTTCGCCTCTATTCTTCCTGACATTCGGGATGAATGGTGGACCAGCTGCTTTACGAGGGAATTCCATTCCCTTCTTTCGGAGCAAGTCTGGTTCTCCGCAACTAGAGAAGAAGCGATATTGCTACAGCGAATGTCCAGAAAGCTTGAATGTCCGGTCGAAAAACTGGTCGCACCACCTACACGGTTGATACGGGTCCGAACGGGGTTAAAGGTGAAGCGTTGGCTGCCGGTAAACGCGAGTTTTTCGCGCGACCCTCGAACGCCAATGAAAACCGGGTTATTAATAAATCGGCTCGATCGTCGAGCGGAGAGAGAGGACGGCCATTCGTGCGAGGTCGGTGGGAGGAATAAATTAAAAATAAAATAAACAGAAGAAGGTCAAGCGACGCGACACTGCATTAATAAACCGCACGAGTCACCTCTCGATGGCCGCTCCTTTTGGTTTCCGTTCTGCCGGTGATATCTCATTCGTTTCGCGAGATATTTCGTCGCTTAATTCTCGGATTAGACGGCGGAGGTCGTTGGGATTCGGATTCGCGGCTGCGCTCCCGCTGGAATTATTGTATCGTAAAACCTTGAATTGTAAACTATGCGAATACCTTGTGCTATAGAAAAGAGAAGTGCTTCGCAGGCATTCGAAAGCTTCATGGTTACGACAGGGTGTAATAAGGAAATTTGTGTTGATACCGAATTACGGTTATCGCAGCTCTTTGATGGCCAGATATGCTGCAAAAATTAGATTGCACGAACGCGCATTAAACGTCTAATTCATCGTCATTTTCAGAATTGAACGACTTGAATGCTCGAATCGATCAGGCACAGCAGAATTTTCAACTGTTACAATAATGAGTTAGTTTGATTCACTTTAATTTAATTTAACTGCAGGACCATCGATGCACGGTTTAATTAAAGGGTGAAACTACCCCCGAGTCACAAAGCAAGCTAAACGCATCGCTGAACGACTGTCGATTTTTAGGGTTCAAGGGAAGGGAGAGACAAAGGGGTTCTTTGGGAACGTGGTTCAGGGTCCAAGGCGTACGAGCAGTATCCTGGATACACCGGCATCTAGATACTTCCTTGGCGAGCTTCAGTCCCGTATCTGAGCGTAGATCGGAATTCAGGTACACGGTAGCACTACCTCGAGGCGCACAGCTCGTGAACACCACCTCCGTGGAGAGGTGGCCGGCGAAACGGGGTGGGGAGTCGTAGGGGACGAAAAAGAGACAGAGGCACGATACGAGCGTGCGGGACGAGGAGGAGGGAAGCGAGAAGAAAAGAGAAGAGAACAAAAGGACTGGAGAAAGAGAGAAGAGAGCGCGAGAGAACGAAGAGACTCGAGCCCCGGCGGCTCTCTCGAGGTTCGCGGTGATCTACCGTCCCGAGCCAAGCCCCTCATTAACGCCTTTGCTAAGAAATTACACGCAGTCGGTGGCAAACAAGAGCAAGAAGGTGTCGGCCGTGCTCGTTCGAATACACGAGACCTCGGTTCTGCCTCTCCGCGCCGATTCCCCCTTTTTCGCCTCTATTTCTTTCTCTTCTTATCCAGCCGTGTCGTTACACCTTCGCACACCTTTCGCCTCCTCCTTTCTCTCCGCTCCTCTCGTAAACCGTGCGAACCTTCGCAGCCAATTCGATCGAGATTCTGGTCCAGATTGCGTGCCGACCGCTCACCCTCGCGCTCTGCTAAGCTCTACGTAGATCCCGCGCGATCTCGCGCCGATCCCACTTCCGGCCAACTCCTGGGCCACGCTCTTACACACTCTCGAATCTCTTCCATTACCAACTCTTTTATTATCCGGAACAGCTTTTATCTTCTTAGTTAGAGAGTTATCTTGAAAGGTTTGACTTCTTGTGATCGGTAACCTCATGTGGTAAAGTGTCAACATATGCCTCCTTCGCGTCTCTCAATATAAATATGAGCAAGCTTAATTGCTCGGATAATAAAAATGCAGATATTTTATTCAGAAACAATGCTTATCGTAAACTATTTTATACAAAATTTCCACACCTACCATAAAACTCAAATATTCCTGAACCACTTAGCTCTCGAATAAGAAGAAACGATAACTTCGGTGAAGAATATCCGTTGTAAGCACGGGGAACTTCCTAGACGTGCGTATTTCTAGAGCAAACGTAGAATGTAGAGACAGGATACCGCGATATGCCATCTCGGCTCGAGCACCGCGACCCGTGTTTCTACGCTCGTGAAACAATCTCAGCCATCCGAGATTGGACCGCGCTTTCTGCTCCGCGTGTCTGGCTGTCCCTTGTCTCTCCTCTTTCTCTGGCTCCCTTTTCGTCTGGCCCCCCGCGAGGAGCCCTTCCGCTCTGTTTCTTGTTCTTTCCGAGCTGACTCGAGACGGTCTGCCTGCCGGACCAGAAAGATTCACCCACATCGGTCAGTCGCGCGATCCAGCCGACGACATTCGACAGCGGGGGGTCGCGATGTTTCCTGTCAGTACGTCAGTCATTTCGATCGTAACACCGGCCACGTCCTGGCAACCAGGTGGGAACAGGGAGGGGCTGCACGACCCCGTTGGAATTCGGCCGACGAGCCGGTGCGCTCGAACATCGCCGGCTACGATCGTCCACGTCACAGGGTCAATCTTCTTGTGATATCGATAAATGTAACACAACGGGGGATGATAGATAAGAATCACGGAACAACGGTACACGGGGAAATACGCAAAAATCGGTGAACACGAGTATAATTTGCTCGGAGAGAGTACTCGGGTCCGAGAAGGTTCTATGATCTTTGGAGAAAGGTTTAACCGTGGAGAAGATGGATGATATTCTTGAAATTGAGACTCCAGGAAGAATCATGTACTCTCTGTAATATAGAGGTTACTTCGAGCTAAACAGATGGTACGAATTACACTTTGCATTGGGAACGTGTACACTTTCCAGTTAAGACGAACACTTCTGTGTAATAGACTGCTCTCAATAATCTAAGTACTGTTGGTGTCCTTTCAAATGTACATAATATTAAGTATTGTTCTAGTCAAGCTTTCTATAAGTACGTGTTTAAATACATCTTACTTTCTCAAGCGAATGTTTTAATTTTACCACTATCTATGATGGTAGCATAAAATGTACGTACATGTACAATAACATTATCAATAAGTATAAGCACTCTCAGGAATAGAATTCCATAATTTTATTAAGAGTTCTTCTCTACTGCTGTCATTTTTACATTTTGTCAAATTATCCTTTATTAAAAAGAATTGAAAATGTATGACCACACAGACCTCATTTATCATCAGTTATTCTTCTGAACGTTGTATTCCCACAAAAAGTACATTGTATGTTAATTATCCGTTTCAATGCGTTAATTATACAGTTTTGAATTCAATTTCCGCAACGTTTCACTTAGGCCTCATCGAAAGCATGAGACCGGAGAGGATGACAAGTGCAGAAAGGCTGAAACGGCGGATTAATCAAAGAAGATGAAAGCTGTTGACACAGGCGAAGAGACTATGGAATCCATCGTGAAAAATCGCTGGAGATGTATCGAGACGAGCACGATTACGAGACGAGCGTCGAGAACGTGTGTTCCCATAAGGTACGCGTGTTCCGTGAGCCCATAAAACGAGGCCGTAAGAGCGCAAACGAAGCCGAGTAAGCGTGTTTTGGCCACGTCAAGTCCATCCAACCGGAGACGTAATCTTATTAAACGGCTATTAGCTGCTCGCCGAGGCTTGTCAACATTTAGACATCTGGCAGACACGGGAGAACGCATTCTCTTACGACTCTACACGCCCGCGGGCTCGCGAGACAGAACAGCGACCCGCGACGAATTCCCTCGACGTTCTTCAAACGATCGTTTTTCTTGCTGATTTGATGGTAATCGATAAACCACCTAACCCTTCGCTGCGATTTAACTTGTTAGATAGTTTAGATCGTTATCGGTATAATTTTGTTGAATACCCAAATATTTCAGTATGTCAATTTCCAGATCCACGAAAGTTCCCACATTGCAAAATTCTTAAGCTCCTACATTTTCAAATGTCCAAAGCTCAAATTTTCAAGTCTTCAACTCTGAAAATTTCGATAACCCCTAATATCAAAGTCTTTAATTTGAAAAGTTGCAAAAAACCGGGATTGAATCGGTAAAGCTATTTCGTTCAGGGATTACGGTGATGTTGCTCGAGATTGAAACGCCTCGGAGGGTACGCGGAGGATCGAACGTCTCTCTCACGCGGCCATTTGCATTCTTATTTCCACCGGTGAGCGGTTTCACGGGCAATATCGCGAAATTTATCGGGCTGCGGTTCGCGATGATATTTTACGCGTCGGGGCCGGTGGTTCGCGGGCCCACCCATGGCGGGGCCTCGACGTCACCCCATACGTTTGGCCCCCGATGGAGGAACGCGGGTCGAGAGCAGTCGCGAACGGGGTGGAGGCGGGCAGAAACGCTCGTGCCATAACCTCGCTATTATTCTGGTATTTATACCAGTGCGCCCGCTGCTCTCGGCCACCTAAATCTTCTTAATACGCGCCGGTTAGTGCACTTTATTAAACCCGCGTGCACGCGCGCGATCACCGTGCACCTCTCGCGTTTCGACCCCGTCGCTCTCATCGTTTTTCCCCCAAGTGGTATCCCGAGGGAGAGGGCTGCCCGAGCAAGGAGCACCGCAGGATGTCGAATTACTTACACGGTCCACGAGGCATGCATCTGAACCCAATAAGAGACCGAGTACAGGGACCCCCGATACGGTATATTAAATCCGACGTAATGATCGTGGTGGGGGTGGATTCATGGAACCAGATGATTTTAATTGCATTCGTACGGTTGCTTTCATTCTTGAATTCGAATCGGAGATAAATACTTTCTATAGCTTCGGACAGAATTTTTATTTCAAACTTTCTTCTGGTGGACATCATTAATAATTGTACCAATATTGAGCAGCTGTACCTAGTACTAAATCACTCACCCAATAATTGTATTAAATACGCAAAAGTACGGAATAAAAATGGTATAGGAAATCGGAGAGGATAATCTGCCTTAATTCTAAATACCGATATTCGATTTAACGAAATTGCGATCATTAAAGTTGAGGCTGACGCCCACAATTTGGAATATTTGAAATAACCTATGTTAAACTATAATATAATGAAATACAATGTGCCATAAAATTAATAGCATTCCCTGTTCTACGAGGTTCAGTTGCAGCTCCTCGTGGCGGATCTTGAACGACGAAGCTTTCACGGTAACGAGGGTCGCGGACTCGCGCACGTAGACTTGACCTCAGCCTCGCGAGGATCAAAGAGGTATTCTCTCAGTGGGGATTTCGCGTCCATATGGGCGTCAGAGGTGCAAGATAGCAGACCGCGGTGGCATTAAAGTGGATAATTTACTGCCTTTTAAGGAACTCTCGCCGCAGCCCGCCTATTATCCGCTTCTGATCGTCGCGTTTCACCATATTTTTTTCCAGAACAAATGAGCTCGCTTCCAAGATGCCGCGCTTTTATTCCAGCCTCTATAGACACTGCATCTATACGATTGACCTTACCTAGCAGAACCGTGGAAACTATTTCTACCCTATACAGTACGTTCAATCGAAAACATTTCGCGTTAATCGTCCGGTAATATTACATTTATTACTAGAGGTGAACTTTTTATCATAGTAGGTTAACCGTTCACGTTTTAATTCACCAATTAGCCGTTTACGACCAAAATAATCACCGTTTAAATTAGTAATCACTTGCTATATTTATGGCAAATTGCTTTTGTGTTTTTCGAAATACGTGGACAGATTCTGTATTTAGGGTCCATATAATATAAATGAAGGTTTTAACAATCAAAATGTTGTTTCGAGGTTCTGAGACCAATATTCTATATAAAGATCGTGTTAAAAGACTATCCAAATGAGTTACCCTAACAGGTTAACATCTGTGTACATGCAAAATTTAGTTGATCGAAGGTTCGATAAAGTTTTCGATACAACGAAGCGATATCGCTCGATGAATCAAAACCGTCGATGTAAAGTTTCCGTCGGGCAGACTTTTCAATTCACCTCGAGTCATCTCATTTGCATGTTCGCGGCTTGACCTGAGTCAGCCGAAAGCGGGGTCGCCTTTATAAAATGTTTCACGCATCGAAGACAAACTTCCTCCATCTTCCTGTTCTGGTTTTACCAGCAGCGTGTCCCCTCCAACCCCCTCGGCTGGCCGCTGAAGCGTCACCTTGGTCAACGCCAGGTGATCGCCGGTCGAATATTTATGCTGTCGCAAATCCTGCGGAATCGTCGTGCGGCCTGCAGCTTCGACAAAATGGTCGCGGGCCAGGATTTATATAAAATTGTAATGCAGCGTCGCGCGTGTAACGAGCTGAACCCGTAAGCCGCCAAGGAGCGGAGTAAGAGGAATCGTAAAGGGGGAGGGACTTTTATAGCGGCAACCGTGCATCGTGGATCGTTATACTTGCCAGGATTTATAGATTTACTTGGCCCGGCCAGCATGGGCCCGGTAGTTTAGGGCGCTTTTAGGACGAGACGAGTAACGATCGGCTTAAAGTCCATCGTTTAACGACCGTTTTAAATTCGCTCGCTCGGGCACCAACGCGCTTCGCGCATACAATGAACGATCCTCGTTCTTGCATTGACAAATTTAAGTATAAACTAGTATTTTCTTATTGCTCGATTATTTCCCGAATGACTCGACTTTTAATAATTGTTCGAATGCGATTCAATTTGTAATTCAAATCGAATTTATACGACCGAACTCGACCTGATCATTCTTGCGTTGCTTTTCTTACTTTCCTGGAATTGCGAGAGTAAACTACTGTCACCCTAAATTTCGAGAATGAGCCTGATAGCCAGCAGTTTCTTTAATTCCCGTCATTGTCGTCGACGCACGCGGTAATTTACATTAATTTCGGAACGTAAAGCTTCGGTGAGGTTTACGATCGCTGGAATTACTGTGGAATATACTGCTTCGCTTCTTGCTGGTATTCCAAGAATAACACGGGCTTCACCATACGCGACGAGTAATTAAGGAGATCGTTATGGAGACGCAGGGAATTTAATTTCGATCGCCCTTTGCTAAAAAATGTTGTAAGTAGGCTATGAACTCGGAATCTGCAAAACACCCAGCTGCAAGGTATAAAAATTTACAGTGTACAGATTACGATTTATTTGTTTACTCTTTTTTTAAGAAAGGAGAACAGTTAGCAGTTACTAAATAAGGTACACTAAAATGCAGTTGAAAAATAAGATACCGAATCTTCCTTCTGTTTTTCAGAATTGAGGGGTGTCAAAAGAATGTTTCAAAACAGAAATCGATACCAATAGTAACACAATTATCAAGCGAAGTGCACCTAAGTCTAATTCAACACCAACTCGTATGACCATCGAACCCAGAGTCGATTATCGACTGTCAACGATACTCTTAAAAATGGCCGCTCGTCAAACTCAAAGCTTCTAACCGCGCACGCCTGGCACGCAGATTTATGATGATTTAACGACGATCTCGCTGCTTCCACGACAATTTATTATCGCGAGGGGGCTGGTCGATTGGAAGCTTTAATGGAATTGTTCATAATGCTCAATAGACTTTGATATATTTCCCCGGCAATTTCACGCTGATGATAGCCGAGAAGCTTTTCCCCGATCCAATCAAAATTAGTCACACGATAAGCGAGCCTTTCGAAGCCGACGCCAAAAATTCAATCACGGAATAGGCAGTCAATTTCGCGAGAAGACCGGAAACGAATATCGCAGGCGCAACAGGGACGAGGAAAAAGAAGGCGAAGGGGATGACGCGTGGTAGGGGTGGGTAAGCCGGGTACAGGAAGAGTATGTTCGAGTGGAAGGAATAGGTAAGGCCACGTACGCGGGTCGGCCTGGGCACGAACGAGCGAAAGACAGCGTCGTAATCACATTACCGCGATTTTTCCGCGGCGGCTGGCTATTAATTCCGCGGGTGTACATATATGCTCGGGCGCAGAAGAAGGAAAACGAGAAGAGCAGGAACAACGCGAATAAGAAAAGTACGAGGAACACGAACAACGAGCGGAAGAGGAGGAAAGAGTGAATGAGCTGGAACGAGCAGAAGAAAGAACCGGAGGAAGAGGTAAGGAGACGAGGACTAAGACAGAGAAGAGGAAGAAGAAGAAGCATCTGAACGCGGCCCCTAAGCATCGGTGTGCGGGTGTGGCGAATACGTGCCGGGGTCGGCGGGTCGGAGCCCGATGGACCCCTGGACCCATGGTACCTGGATCTTCGTGCCCGTGAACGCACGCAGCTCCGCGTACGAGCGTGAGCGCTCGTGTACACGCTCGAGTTGAACGCGCGTGTGCGCGCCGAGCATAGACGAACGAGCGGGCAGCACACGCACGGACCCATGTGGATGAGCGCGAATAGGCATAGGCGTGGGAGAGTTCATTCAGCGAAGATACTATCGCCGATTTTATTTCTAGCCGGATATATCTATGCCCGTTAACCAGCCACAGGAACGGCCGAACTCCCCTCCGTAACCGATGCACCGCCGCATACTGCCTGGACGTTGCCGGGACCAACCGTTTAAATTAGAAAGATAATTTTCTATTAGTCGCGCCGTTCTTCTGTCGAGAAAACTTCTTAGTCTCGTTCATTTTCTTCCTCTATTTCTTCAGCTAACTTTTCGCGAGGAACGTTATCGAATTTTAATCTGACGGGATTTAGATTTTCCATATTATTTTGTCAAATCTGTCATTTTTAGAAAAGTAGCCAAATACAGTTAAAATTCATACACGTGTGTACAGTATACTATAACTGTACATATTCACAGTATATGTACATGGTATACAGGATGGAACAACTTGAACACCTTGAATAATTTTTGAAATTCGCATCGTGACCTTAAAATCGAAACACTTTCACTCTACAAAAAGAGAAGTAGAAGTAAGAGTAGTGTCCCTCTAAACCATACAATAGTTCTAAAAAGAATTTTTTCCAGCAACGTTACCTCATAGGTTACTTGTCTCAAATTGTCAATCACCCTACCAGTAAACTACGAAAAGAACATTTCGACACAAAAGTTCGACAACAGTAAAAAGATACATTGTACAGAGAATCAAATGCAACTGAAGGTGTACAGAATCGATAATACAGTTCGCTACCGTGAATTCAACGAGCACGATTCGTATGAATTATGCGAAGATGAAAGCGAAGAGCCCGGCCATCTATTGTCCATGCAAATCGGCTTTTCACCGATGGTCGAAACATTCGCTGGGCTCCCCCATCGCTGCCTCTTAATAGTATCGAAATTGCTAGTTAGACGGATAATCGAGTTACAAGTTTTACCGAGAATGATGAAGGTGGATACCACGAACGTCTGTGCCCCGATCCTGCAATGGGACCCAGCTAATGAAAACGAAATCCCCTTCGAGGTGCTCGAACATCCCAGAAGGCGCCTGGCTACTGTGAGAAGTTATTTCCTGCCTCCTGCAATTTCAACGAATCTTGGTAGCAATAATAATGGGACAGTGGTGTTAGAAATGATTAAAACGGAAAAATTTGGGTATCTGCGTTTGCAGTAAGACAGAATATTTTTCTTATAAAATGGTAGATCCTGATTTTTGCTCAAGAATATAACAAATGCATGTACATGGATGTGCATTGAATGACTATCTACTGTGTCAAAATTATTCCGAATCTCTCAAAGTTCCTTACGAGGTTATCCCTATGATAACCGATCGTTATCGTTTCTTCCACTTCCTGCGCGGAAGAGTGGTGAAGCTGGAGGCCGAAGCGGACCACGCGAGGCCGAGCGTAAGATGCCACGGCGATTTTAGCGGTAAAAGGCACGGCATAAAGAAGAGCATTATACCTACGGCATAATGCTGCCACGTAACGACCGATCGAGGGGATCGCCAATCGATGCCGATCGTTTGATCATGGTGGCGATGCCGATCATGGTGCAATGGTGGCGGGATCGTCGCGAGACGAGCGAGACCTTTTAAAAGCACAGAGAACGGATCGAGCTCGGGCTAATTGTGCGATATTGTGCACCGACAATGCTCTAATGAAGCATTGTCCAATGCCCCGAGATCGGTGTCGCCCGCCCCGCGTCTCTTTTTTTTTCTTTTTCTTCTTACACGGGACACGGAAAGCGAACGTGCTTCGTGGAACGGTGCGATAAATGTCGGCACAAAAGCGACGCGTTCGACGTCTCGTCATGTGCCGGACGTGCCGGGATTCTTGTCGAGGTTAAAGATCGTCCGCGGATATTCTAATAAGTGGTCACGGTGAAACAACCGGCCTTTTGTTGCCGCCGCGACCCGCGGACCTGTCTCGACGAATTAGTGTTTGTTAGCGACGATACGTTCGAGAAAAAATCCCACGCCATTTTGCTGTTTCTTCGTTTTCTCATTTCGTTCATTTTTCTTCGTTTACTTCTTAAATATGCGAGACTTTATTTTTTTATTTTTAGATATCTGGACTTTTTATTTATAATAAACTTCTGTTATATTCCCACCAACGAGGTACTGCTTGATCAAATCTTGCATAGTGTGCCTTTTTACAGGTACCTCCCTACCAAATCTTTTTTACCGTGTTAGCAACCTTGTATAATACAGTATCAATAGTCCAATTATCACATTTCCAATAGTACATCCACCAATACGATTTCAGATTTGTTCCCCCGACATTCTTGTTCGCGAATCCCGGTAAACCTGCGCCGGTCTATACGGTAGAAAAACGAGCATTTGTGTAAGCTTAACGTAGAATCGACATTCGAGAGAGTCGTTAAACCTTTCTGTACGCTGAGATTCTGCGGCGGATTCTTCGCTGGCATAAGGCACGTTCACGCGTGTGTATATCGATGTTTGCCGGGTATAGATACAGCTATCCGAGGGAGCCTTTCCGTCACGACAAAGTCCTGTGCTAATGAAAATTCCGGTAAAGCATATACACATAAAGAGGGAACTCGGGTGGAATGCGGTCCAATTAGAAGACGTTTGCCCGGCCATGCTTTCTCCCCTCGACCCGAGAGGGAGAGAATTGGTTTATTACATCGAAGCTAGAGATACGGTTCTCCCGCTAATGGTGATTCCGTTTCACCGTCTCCTCTGTTCCCTGTTGCGGTATATATTGTGCTCGCTATCTTCTTCAGAAGACACGGCCTGTTCTCGCCTCGCCCTGTACGCTCGCTATTCACCGGCGTTAACGAATCAATTCGATGTTGATTAATTCTCGCCTCGAGTCCTTCTCTAATTATGCGGAGAGTTATTGCTCGACTATCAGTTAAGACCGTACGTGTTTTCCCAAAGGAAGGATTTTCCGTAGATACCCTCGATAAGAATTCTTCGACGTACACGCGCGTTTCTAGCGAGAAAAAATCCCACGACAGCGCGTTCAGGAAGATCGAACGTTCTATCGAATCGGTTCCGCATCGACATCGATTGTAATCGAGGCTATTACCCGCCATTATTCCCCGGACTCGGTTGCATAACGCAAAAAGAGGAAGGTCGGATGATGTTGGAAACGTCGGTGCCTCGATCCCGATCGGAAGCGGAGAGCAGAGTTCCCCGAAGCTATTAACGCGAACCGTGATTCGAGCGGAGGATGGAGGAGACTTCCCGGACCTGTGTGCGCATCGGCTAAAGATCGCTGGAACGCCACGCCGTTCTCGAAAGCTTTTAAACGATCACGAGGTAAGGAAGACACGGTGAACCTGTCCGTCACGTCGCCGCGGAGATGAGAAGCACCTACTTCTTCGTCTTCCTCTTCGTCTTCTTCTTCGGGGCGGCTGTGTTCTTCCTCTTGGAGCGTACTGCGTGCCGGACCCCGGTGGGAGGTGAGAGGTTAGGCAAACACGAGCTTATCTGATGGCCCGTCAGCGGCTCTCGGCCCTTCTGCCGCCTGCACCCAGACCTTCTGCTATCCCGTAACGCATTGTCTGCCCTGGACGAGAAGTAGAGCCCTTGAAAGGTTACACGGTGCCGGGATACCTCTTCCGTTCTGATAGATTCAATTCTGAACCGTGCCACTCCCGGACCGACGTCTTACACCCAGATATCGATTCGGACGGTTCGACTCGTGAAATCAATTATTCGGCCAAAGGTCGTTGTCGTTGATACAACTATGGACCGTTTGGTCTCCTGTTAAATGTGAACATCTAACGTGTACAGTCGCGATGTGTAAGTTGGTACAGAACGCATAACCATTTACACGTATGTACAGCATGTGGTTATCTAAGGGTTGACGATCTAAGGGGTTGTGATCTAACGTGTCGTGATGTAACGCATAGGTGTACCACGCATAGCCATCACATATGAAGTTATACAATGCATGGTTACATAAGAACGATCTAATGCACAGATCTATAACGAATAGCTATAGCACGTGGCCGTACAACGCGTGGTAATCTAAGGCCTAACAATCTAATGCATAGCTAACTAACCTTGTGTCTTTATAACATGTAGCCATATATGTGTCCATATAGAAGACGATACAACACGTAGTCCAAGTGCTGACGATCTAACGTTGCTCTCATACAACAACCATATCGCTATACATGACCATACACAAACATACAGCGCATAACAATATAACACGTGGCGATCTAAAATTGATTTCTAACCGACAAAAGCGCCGATTACGCCAATCGTCGCGAATGGGAATTTGAACGTTAAAGAGAACGGTACCGTGAAATTGATTGTGCGATCGAGTGATATTAAGATTCATTTGTCTGAAAGAATCTGTGGTGAAATCGCTTGTGCAATAGTGATCAGGGACACTTTGCTAGATCGTGTAATGTGTATCTTCTGGAACGTCCGACTGCGATACGATGATTGATGACCGAGCGGTTGATACGGCTGTAACGGTGCGAATTGAAATAATTGAGCCTGTTAGAAAAATAAATTGCTGTACGAACGGTGACTGGCGAAATTGAGATGTCCCTGGATCAGACACTTGACGCAAGGTGTTTCGTACACCGTTAAACGTTTCTATTAATAGATGTTCAAGTTTAGAAGCTGTTGAATGGTCCACGATCGATGAACTTGATACGAGAAACAAATTCTCCGTTAGTTCTAACAGTGCTACTTTTTTCTAAACATGTTCTGTCTTCGAGAGTTCGGTCAAGATTGATTTTCAGACGGCAAACTATTAAGACAGTTACAAGGTTGATTATTAATTTAGAATTAAATACTGCTTTACTCTAACTCTCTATAATCTTCTAATCAAGAAAAGTCCTAACGCGACCATAGCACCTTCTTCTACTTCTCTTCCGCACTAAAAATCCAACGCGATTCAAGTTCATCCATTTTCATCACCTGACATAGATCAAAAGGGTATCGACGATTGAAACGTTCCAACAGCCTCGCTCTAGAAACCCATGACGAAGCCCAATCCAGGGTTAAGATCCGAATCGGTCGAAGAACTCAGGCATCGTAAGAGCACGTCACTTCGCGCGAAGAGAAGTGCATCTCCTTTCGACAGGTACATCGACGTGCCGTCCCGCCCCCTGTGATACGAGCTCCACCTCGAAGTTCTCGTACTTCAACTTCATTCTCTTTGAGCTATTCGATCAACTTCCCATTGTCTTGTAGTCAGATCGGCAGCGATACCTGTGTATAATCTTTTATGTCGTAAGCTAACCTCCATAACTAACATGATGTTACAGATGTAGACTATGCAATACCCGTAGGAGAATAGAATAAACAGTTGTTATTGAATATTTGTATCTCCAAATTCAGTTCAAGGTCCTCTATATCCTCATTTCTAGGTCTTCAATTGGATCTAGGTCTTAGATTCTCACATCTTATATCTCCACATTAACTCACTTCCAAGTGTTCAAAACCAAATACGTTCGTGAAAATCGATATGTAGTACGTCTTTCCCTTGGTTCTCATAATTTTCCCAAGGAAGTGAAATGTGCTGTACAGAAATGCAGTCAGCAGTTAGCTCGAGCGTTTAATGCCGTTTCGATCGAAAGGCTTTCAAAAGAAGAGTTGGGTCCGGAGGTTTCCTTGATGGCTCTATCTCGAGCGTCCTAGAACGGGCCGTAGCTTAACGCGCTGTCCAGCGAAATCTCAGGCAGTAAATTGGAGGCCTCGGCCGTAATTGAGATGGCTCTATCGGCCGTCCACTAAATCCGAAACGCTCCGTCCACCCCGTTCCCCGTGGGAGCGTGACTTACTAGCGTGGACGCGTTCTCCCCCGGTTGAACGTGTACACGGACGCATTAACAAATTAATTCCGCCGCTATCTCGCTCCCCCTTCATCATCCTGACTCTCTACGGAGGCGCGTTTACAAGCTGCATCGCGGCGCTGCGAGGAGCGGACGCGAAATTCCGGGAAGCCGTGTGTCGACGAAATTTACGCGTGCCGCATAAATACGCGATGTGATCATCGCGGCCACGTTGATTCAGGGGGTGGTGCGTGGCGTGGCGTGTGTTGGCATTCCCCGGGGCTTAAGACAACCGACCGTACCGATTTAGGATCCAATCGGCCGAGTTTATGCGAGCTTCGCAGCTGGATGCACGGCCGGTCTTATTTCACGGTAACGTTATTACGCGACCGTGCCAGAGGATCGAGCCGGCTGATCACGCCTGTTCCGTACGCGTGTACCAGCCTTGCGTACAACCGCGGGTTATCCGAACCTCCGACGGCTCGCAGGGTGTCCCTGGAACCGACGACAGCGGGGTCGATGGGGTTACCTATCCTCCAGACGCGACGGCCTCGAATGGCTTCTTCAATTATCGAGACTCGTTCTTCGAGGGCAAAATACGGAAATTGGCTCCGGTCGCCGTGTAACCGGACAACTTTTCGAGATAGCCCGAAAGAGTCCTCAGGGTATTTTCATTATGAACGTCGCGGACGTTCTTCCATCATACTGCTCATGGTCTACGCTGCTCAGAAGTTTACGGGTAAGTATATTAGATCTTCAGGATGAACGGGTAGTTTCGTTATGTCTGTAAAGAATACTTGTTCATCGATTGCTTTCTGTGTAGTTTCGTTAGTAAGAGACATGATCACATCAAGTGCACCAATGTGTAATTCATTATTATAGTCTTTGACTGAAGTCTAGTAGCTAGTGACTTGAAGACTAGTATTTTCATTCATGCGTTCATCAATTGCTTTCTACGTAGTTCAGTGAACAAGAGACTTACAGTGATTATAGGTGTACCAGTGAGTAATTCACTATTATGATCTTCCCAGAAGTCGTATTTTATGACAAGCCCACCACTTTCTTGCTACGCAGTTAAATCAACAAGAGACTTAAGTCCTCCGATTATGGTACTTTGAGTACCTTATCACTTCTCTTGATAAATTAAACAGGTACTTCATATTTAAAATATACCATCATTCACAATATCGAAGCTTTGTAATAAAATGTTGAGCAACAAATATTAACAGCACTGACTGCCAAATATTGAATGATATATTTATCGTCCAATGTCTTTAAAAGGTGTTCAAATTTCAATAAAAGCAATAAAAAATCGAGAAACGAGGGAGAATTTGTCGTGAGATGAAGGTGGAATACCCCGTGGATCCACGAACAACCATTGGCGGTGTCCAGTTCGAAGATAGGCTTGTTTGGTAATTAGGCGGTAGGATGATGACCACAGGGGGTCCGTTTCCCCTTGAATCGCGTGGGTGTGAGCGACTTAAAATGTTGCCAGCGAAATTGACAGTGACTCTCTAATTAACGCGACCGACCGCTTCCAACGATTCTCGCTAGATTCTTTGCTTCTTCCAAGAGTTTTACTGAAACCTAATTGTCCCTTGCCTCAAGAATTCATTGAATTTCTGAACTCAGTTTTGGAATAAAAGATTAAGAAGTTTGAAAAAATGTCAAAGTTCCTGAGTTTGAGACATGAAAATCTGATAACTTATATCGTGCTCTCCGCAACTGTTCCTCGAATTCAACGAGCGAATTAAAACGAGTAGGGCTGCATTCCCCCGTCGCAATTTTCCGCAGCGTCCGATCAAACTCATTACGAATGAGAGTTGTTCGTGCAAAGTCTTGCACCGAGCGCAACAAAACCCGAACGAATAATTCCATCCAAAAACTGGTGGGTGGTCCATACACGATCCTCGAAAAGGAAGGAAAAAAATCGCTTCCACCCTATCGCGTTTCTCCGTAGCGAGCTGGTCAAATAATCGAAGCGTGCACGTTCGGAGAACAGGGCCCGGTGTACACGCGGGGTGTGACTGTATTAAATTATATCGTAATTATAATGAACGCGCTCGTACCAGCTAAAGAAACGGCCCTCTATGGGTATTCTCGCTGGACAGAAAGGAGAATAGCGGCGGAGGCATCGTGGAACGAGGGGAAGGAAAGAAAAGGAAGAGCGAACGGAGAAGGACGTCCACGATGCTGCCCACGCGCTCACGAACATCTCTCGTATGAAGACATAAATCAAAGGCTTTCGTGGACGATGCTCGCAATTACACACGCGTAAGCGTAACGTAATATATAATGACGCACGCACGGCGTGGGGTAGGTACGAGCGAGGGCCTCGTTATAATACGCGTGCTGCTTCGTTTCCGAGCGGATCTCGTTCGCCGCGCCGGTTACCTTCCTCTTCGCACGCGAGACAACCGATCATAGTGTGGGAGTCGTGCCAATTTGCTCGGTATTTGGACCGCCCTTTTACATAACGAGATGCTGCCCTTTCAACCTTACCCGAGAAACGATCGCGGCACATCTCCCCGTTCGATGCTTTCCAATCACGACCGACACCTTCTGCTGCCCGCTGATATCGTTATTTTGACAAGTGTTTCCAAGCGAGTACGAGTAAATGCACGATCATCGAGCAACGATTAATCACCCGTTCGACGTCCAAGCTACGGTAGTTCGTCCTCGGCCCAATGAAATTGGGTCGGTTTTGACCTATGGCTACCGGAGAGCGTGGATCACGGTAGCTACGCTCGATAATTTTAATTCACTTTCCTTTTATGGACTCGTGTGCGTGCGTGATAGATGTATCCTTTCAAACCTATCTCCAAACGTGTAGTATAAGGTCGTATACGCAAGATAAGACGGTTATAACTTTGTACATACAAGCCTACCCGTTCGATGTATCACCGAATATGTGCAGTAAAATTACGTTCGAACAACTGCATTTCACTTCCTAGTTATTTTCAGTTTTGAAAAACGACTCGAATACAAGGGTATACCCTTGCATGATCGCACGCAAGGTAACTCTTTGGGAGAACTCAATGGATATCATTTCGTTTAACCTCTTCAAGGACACATGAATATGTGAATGTTCAAACGTTTTACAATTTTGCTCGTTATCTCTCCTGGATCGTTATATCTATTGGCCAGAGAGTTCGTGGTCGATAAATCATCTCGGGTCCGATCGATCTTGCCGGTGTCGACAAATCCGAAAGAGACAATATTGTCGGCCAATGAGTTCTCGGTGTCGAACCGGCCCTGGAACCGTGGATGTTTGCCCTCCTTTAACGTCTCCGGGTTGTCGAAGACAGTCAACGTTTACTCGGCAATTATGTAACCCCGTCAAACTGTTTCACCAAACAGTCGGAGAGTGCACGTTCACACGGCAATATAACACACGGGCCGACGACAAAAGACGGGCCCGTTACAGATCTCCTTCCGCTTGTTTGACTATCTCACGGATGCCACGATAAAGCCGTCACCGATTTGACGCCCAGGATTCACCTGTTTGACTCGACTCGCAAACTGATACCGTGTTCGCGTTAAACACACCTCTTATCGATTCTTTATGCTTCGGTACTGGTCGCGATGGTTGGAGAAGACGGCGATATAGGAAGTGGATTCTACCATTGACCAACAAACGTTTCAAATTGTAATTAAAGACAAATTCCATTTCACAAGTTTTATAATTCTTCCAATTCTCTCATTAATCCCTCTGTCGAATTTTCAAAATATCTGAATATTACAGCATGTAAACGAGAATATTAAAAGAAATTATCTAATGTTGATCCATCCACTTCTCAGGACATTGACTACGAGTTTCAAATTAGTCTTCGCGCGGTGATTAATCGAGCGGGTAACACGCGAATCGAGACACGTTAACCCATTTTGTGGGAGGATTTTCGATCACGACCGAGTGGAACGGGTTTCCGGGTTCGCACGAATCTTAGCCATGGGCTAACAGCCCGTCAACAACAAATTATATCAATTTGTTAGTGGCGCAACAGCGGATAGGTCTGCGGGGGTGGCGCGTTGCATGCGTGTTCCACGGCTATCGATCATACCGGGCCGTGGTTCGCAAAGGCGTGGAAGAAAAAGGATCGTGCGCGAAACTCCGTGGGCTTTCGAGGGAATATGGAATCCATACGGTTAAATGAACCGTTTAATGTTGAAGAAACGTTTTGTTTAAAAGATGTTTCCATTTTATTTTTACAAAAAATCATCCCTAATTATAAACGCATTCTGTGCTGTATTATGTCTGCAAATAGAGCGACGTTTTTGAAGCAGCAATTCTTTTCTCTTCATATTTTATTCCATCATGTCTTGTTCGTGTTCCAATTGGTTGTGCCATAAGTTCATGAACTCATCTCGTGATGGGTTTTCAATCTCGAAGGTCAATATTTATTTGATTATGTCTTATGTCTTATGACAAGTTCATGAAACTGTTGGGTCAACCTCGAGGGTCAATATTCTTCAACGTACCAGCACATTATTAGTACTTAATAATAAAAAGCAAAGGAACAAACGATATATTAGACAATAAATAAAACAGAATAAAAGACCACGAAGTATAATGCGGGCAACTAAAGGTTAAAGACTTGTATATTCATGAAAGGTGCACGTTTAGCCTGGCGGCAAAAAGAATTCCAGAGCAGAAGGGACTGAAGAGGAAGGCAGATGCATATATCGAGCAGGTTTAACCGGAGAAATACGACGATGAAATAGATCGCAGGTGCGTGGGTGCCCGGGCACCGGCTGTGGCAGAGAGCAAGAGTGTTACAAAATATGAAATTGAGCCCATTTGTTCCAGTGGCCTCTGTGAGAGCCGACACGTCGTGCCGCAGGGAACCCCGTTCCAGCCTCGCACTATACGTTCCCCACCCCCGTGTCCTTCGACCCCCTACCCGATCACCCCACCCTGGCCTAATATCATAAATCCTTCGAGGTGTTAATACGTTCGCACACTCTTCGGTTCTTTCGAGCTCGGCACCGATCTGGCCCCCACGTCGAGAACCATTTGGACATCGTCTCTCACCCTTTGTCCTCATACGTCCACCTTATTTGTCTTCGTACGTCTCTAACTCTTGCGATACTGCAAATATGAGATACTTGTTTCGTTTCATTTTTTACTTATATTCGCTACAGTTCAGATGTAATAGATTCTTCTCACTCTTCAATTTTTATTCATTCGACTTTATTTTTTGTAAGAAAGACGGAAAAGTGTATATTGGCACATGATATTTGGAATATGAAAGGCCATAAGAGGTTTCAAATTGAAACGATACAATTGAGTGTTTAACCAATCATCGGAAGTTTGAAGACTCGTTCGAACTGTCTTAATCTGTCGCTCAAATTTGAGCACGGTGCAAAGAAACTAAATTGTGAACAAACAATAGCTCGAACGAGACTTTCGTACAAGTTAATCTAACGCTAACCGTGTGTACAAACACGGGAAACCCTTTATCTTGTAATTTTTTGAAGCAGCAAATATTTTCGAAGATTAGTTAAAGATCAACGATACTGATTAGCTTAATTAATTCTAAATTAGGGTGTACAAGTTTGTGAAGCACTTTTGTTCTTTCAATATGATGTTATAATATTGTATACATTTTTTATGAAGACAATTTTCTGTACCGTATTTTTCTCTGTACCTTTATCAGACTGCCATTTATCTTAAAACTTGATCATATTATCAAATTTTTGTTTTATTTTTCAATCGGGTTCCCACGCATCTTAATACAATTTTATTCACAAGACTAAAACGTAAGTTAAACTTTCATGATAATTATTTTCTTAATCAGCATCAAGTTGTGTTTCACTCAGTTAATTTGCGTTCCAGCGAAACCAATTACAAGGTATCTCCAGCGATATCGTTTCGATTTTTCCGAGGACGTTTGCACACGCGAGCGCACTCGATCGAGCAAAACGCAACGGTTCCCTCTCGCCGGGAATTATCGCAACGCGCCGTGAAACATAATAATTAGTTCCAGTTTAGCGGGGTAATGAGCGCCGGACTCCATCGCCGACCTCATAATTGTAACCAAACCCCTATTAAAATCGACCTTATAAACGTGTGCTTCTACCTCGAGGTTTGTATGCGCTGACCAAGGAACGCTATCTTCCTCGAATCGCGGGATACCCCGCTAGTAACACCCTATAATTTCCGACACACTACACCGCCATGGTGTTATCCGCGACCGATCCCCGTGGATCTCTACCGATCGCTCGGTTTCGCTCGATTTCGAGATGGGATTTCACGCGATTCAAAAGGTTCGACTTTTTTTGAGGTCAGGTTTACAGGGGTAATCGTACTGGATGATCGAACTTTTCTCGCGACATTTTGCCAGAAATTAACAAATATTAAAATTGATATGGTAATTTAAGATATTCTGAATAGAGGAGTGATCTTGTGTGACAGATATTTTCGAAACATTGAATTGTTCAAAATTTATGCGTGTACCATCATACGTGTCCAAAGTTTGAAAGAGGAATATGGAGAAGCTATACGGAATTCGTTTACTAACGGGGTTTGTTTTTGCTTTACACCGCTTTGCTTCGTTCGTGCACGTCTCGCTAACTCTCACGACTTGTAAGTTAGTGGCCTGGGAGAGGCAAACCGAGGCTGTTAAAGATTTAGAGTCGGCCGTTAACGGTCCTCGACAATTTACATTTGCGACTCACCAGCGACTAGTCTGGGATTTCTGTTTTCTCCTTCTTTTGTCAGCAAGAACACGCGCACAGAAAATACATGGAATAGTGAAATTTTCGTTTTGAATCACTGTTGTTTTCATCCAACATCAATTTTCTACTTTCTCAATTTTTACAATAGATAAAATTAATTATGCTGTTGAAAGATATTTTGATGTTTTAGAACAATCCTCGTTATACATGGCATCCTCCTAGTTATGGCGTAAAATACCGTACTCAGAATCAAAGAAACAGATATTCAATCTCGCAGCAATGATTAACATTCCATCAAACGATACATCATACCAACAATGGTTCTCATACCAGTCAGAAATTCCTCTCCATCTTTATAATCATGTAATCCATCGATGTATCGATCATTAACACCTCCTAACCCATGTTCTCTCGGGTATAATTAATTTTACCGGTATCTTTTGCAAAACGCTTCCTCCTGAAACAACCACAACGTAATATTCACACTTAGCAAGTCTAAAACAGGATTTAGTCATTTTTAAATTTGCAAATCACTTAAAATCTAACAATTTCTTTAAACATTCGAATACGTAAATGTCTGAAAGCTCCTCGATCTGTCCACCTAATCTGACACTTCATAAACTGATACCAACACAAAAAATACGATCATAATCAGCACGATCTCGCGTTCCATTAATAAACTGATAATTAAATACCATTAAACTTACAATTACGCGAGGTTGTATTGATTTTATCGTGATCGATCAGGCGCTGCGATATCTTTTCGCGAGGCTTCACCGATGCGTAACGAGTCGTGAGACCACTTGGGTAATTTATGCACGACGATGCCGTACATCAATTAGTACCGTGTAACACGATATTAAACTCCTGAATATTTTAGTTTTTTAATCTTGGAATTTACGAATTTTTGGATCTTTGAGATCCTAAATTTTTAAATTTTTAAGCCCTCAAATTTCTATACTTTCAAATCCCTAGATTCTCAAATCTCAGAACCTCCAAAATACCTATGTCCCGAAATTATTACGTTGCCAAATTTCTAGGTCGCCAAATTCCTAAATTTCCAAATCCCAAGATCCCCAAATTCCAAAGTCCCCAAAATCCCAAGGTCTCCAAAATCCAAGGTCCCCAAATTCCAAAATTCTCAAAACTCAACGTCCCCAAATTCCAATCTCCTCAACTTCTAAACCCCCAAATCCTCACCCCATCCCCAAATATTCCAATTCTAAAAACTACAAAAATCAACATGCGACACCTTCCCCCTTCCATTACCATCCTGCATTTCCAAGGACTCCAGATTTGTCCTTGACTGTACAGATCCTTGAAGGGCTCCAGAGGACAATAAGTGTTCAAGAGGGTAAGGACATAGGATTCACGGGCAATAGACGAGGAAGGGTTACGGGGTCATCCTTGATCCGAACGGATAACAGCTCGAGCCGCGATTTAACCGGCTCGCGGCTCGCTTGAAAGCCGATGCGATACATAAGTGGCTTCGTTCGCGTGAATCCTCGATCCGGATTATATTAAGATAAAGACCGCGATGGGCGTAACCACGCGGCGCCGCCGATCTCGTTACAATTTCGGAAAGGTGGAAAGAGATCGAGCTCGGTCGAGATCTTGATCAAACGTTAGCGTACGTCACAAAGATCCCCGATAACCAGCTTCCCTTTGTATCTCCTCCAGGGCAATCGCAGATAGAGTTAATCAGAACTTTCGAGCTGATTTTATTCGCATTGACAGGGAGGGTGTATAATATCGGGAAGACTTATAATATCAAGAAGATGTTCATAGGATTATCTTCAGAAAATTGTGTCAGAGATACGATTATACAACTGTAATTTTGTAATAATGTACAATGATAATTTGCCTGTTATTTTTTGGTATATATTGTTATGCAATGTTTGATTTGATCTAAGTTGCAAATGAGGAGTTTATGACTGATGGACCTATTAGCTGATGGAGTAGTTAGTAATGTATTATCGATGTATTGTCAATCTTCAGATATAATGAACCTTGAAATATTAACAATGTACGTACATTTCCTGAAATGTCTAATACTTGCAAGATCTGATACCGTGTCACTAGTCAATCATTTGCAACGTCTTTGCCTCACCAGTCTAACCATTTACCAAAGCCTTTATTTGCGAAATAAAGCCATGAACCAAAATTAGTCCACACTTGTGCACGATAAATTGAAGAGATCGTAGCCTCCCAATTATAACGGACAGGCATCCGCAAGTAGAATAAGTCGGCCATTTTCGACGTGCACAAAAGGAGCGTCCATATGAAAGAGGCACGAGACGCAAAGTCGTAAGCGCGGGTATTACGACTCGGCTGCAAAACGTAAGACTCGTTCTCCGGGCGGAAGAGAGAAGAGGAACGTTTAAGAAGCCCATCGGGATGCCGAAGGGTCCGCGATACATGTAGCAAAGGTCGGGCCAGCACTAAACGCCAGACAATGCCCGTCGGCACCCTTTATACTTTCCTCGATCAGGCCGCGAGATGGCTCGGAAAGAGTACCGCGATGCCCCGTAAAATCGGCCTTTTATCTCCTGCCGGACTCGTTCGCCTTCCTTGCAAAGTGGATCGAGCCACGCCAATCAGGAGCACGTGTTCTCCAAACGCAACCCGCGAATCTCGTTTACTCCGCGGATCTCGTAACACTGGTAGACCTGCGACGCCTAATCGCGTAATCGCGAACCCGGTAGATCCTCGCTTTGACTTCCACCTGTTACGAAACAACCGGTCGAGCGAGTAATTACGAGACGCACCTTGCGTTTCGACGAATCGAGATGAACCCTGCACAATCCAAAAACAGTTCCACAATATTGATATATCTTATATAAATTATATATATGTATACTGGATTTTATCTAAATCGCAAAAAGAACACAATACAAGAATTTTTGTATGATCACAAAATTTTAAAAATGCCTAGAAGTATGAACCAGTATTCTCTAGATTATATTCAGGATTAGTATGAAATAAGCGTGAACGCGTTCACTCGCCTCGATCGGTCAAGGGTTAATAATAAAGCTGTCATTCTACGCTTTTAATTGCGTCATTGCACATCTCGTTAAAATCGGATTCCAGTGTAGGAACATAGAATTAACGCACAAATGATTCCTCGATGACCTGACTCTTCCGTTCCGCGGAGATTTTCACCGCATATTTCCATACCGATTCTCACATTCCTCTACCAGTTAGATGAAAATCTAAGGACAAAGATCCTTGGACGAGTCCTCCGCGAGATCCATAATTAAAATCAATCAGCGGGTCTATTAATACTCGTCCGCGCAAAAAATGAACGTCTATTCCTCGTTCCGACGTGGCAGCACGTCACGTTCCGAGTGACAGTAATCGCATCGCATCGGCACTTTCATCTACGTCGTTAGAGGCCGTTGAAAAAACGTCCAGAACGGTCCGATAACGGACTGGTGGTGGTTTTTCTTTCTTTCATTTTTTTCGTCGACTCATTTCGATAATCGCGCTTACCTCGTACCGCTCGTCGAAGAGGTTCCCGGATCGTTTCGAGGCGTTCGCACGCAGAAATTCCTTCCTGGGAAATTAAGCGGACTTTCAGAAATCGACGTGCACCTGGGGGGTCGTTGTAGGACACTCTTTAAACGGGGAACGTTACGTGCACCGTGCAAACGTAAACGGCCGTTACTCCCTGACCTCGTCGTATCTCCTGTTTCCCGGTTGACACCGGCGCGGCGTGTATACGCGTTAACTGAGAATAGAATAAACCTGACTTTCTGTGTACCGTTTTATGGATTTGCCCGGCCAGCCGTAAAGGATAATGCCGCTCGCGCCGGCAACGTATTACATTCAACCGTCTGTATATCACGCATCTAATTACGGCTAAACGATTCGACGTTAAACTGATTGTTAACGACGAACTAACGATGCTCCACGTTATCACAATAGAATTCGCATTTCCTCCGTTTCTTTTTGCCTCGGTATCGCGGATGAATATGCGAATCGCGGAAATATGCAAACACCAGGATTTAAAGAGGTTCATTATAAAATACACCAGGCTCGGTATAACATTCTGATGCACGATACATGTGTCACAAAACGACCAGTTACTACCCATTAGTAGTAAAATGGAAATAGACGACGCCATAAGTGTGTAAACAAAGCGCAAGTGGATATAAGAGCGAGATAAAGGTCAGGACATGGATCTATATGAAATTTCATATCGTCCTCGGAGTTCATTCTCGAAGTCGCGAGTAACGATACACCCTGTACATCATAAACTCGTGACAATTCTCGGATTACGACCTTGTCCGTTTACGAGGTATGCGAGAAAACGGACGACGAATTCACCGGCTATAAATTTGTACGAGGCGAGGAATTCGCACGACTATCGATACCGCGTGCCCTTCCTGCCACCGTGCAATCATTCCTCCATGCAAATCGATCGATGCTACCTCGAACGCAGCCACCGTGATGATACTCTTTGAACGCTGCTCATTCCACGAGGGGTACGTCACCCGACGAATCACACAAGAATCCGCTTCGACCGCGGATATCTGCTTATGAATTTACGTTCTTATCGCACGATCGCGAACCGGCAACTCCCATTCATAGAACAATTATTGTTATTCCGTATTAATTTTAATGATGCTAGGAAAACCTGTGAAACATGGCTGCAGGTGTCTGTCATTCTACTGACATCGTCTTGCAGGATATTTCCGGTTGGAGATATTGCGTCGTGGGACTTTGGGATTTTTACATTTTTCTATTAGAATCTTAAGGAACTGGACAGTTTAAAAATTTGAGAAGTTCGGAATTTGAGACTTTTAGTGCAATCAGTGCAACCTACACTATCACTATCAATACAACCTACACTAGTATGTTGCAAGCTGCCAAAAGTCCTTTCCCAAAAGTTCCCTCAGTAAACCATCTCCAGGTCGATTACACTTAAAAAGAATACAGCACCAAGTTTCGAAACGCTTCGTTCTAAACGTATTCAACTAAATAATTTATTAACATTATCGAAAGATATCGGCCATCATCTTCCTAATACGTCAATTTCTCATTTAGCCGGAGACATACGACGCGAATACCGGCGACGGTGGCTCGAAACGCAATAACGCGTTTATGGGAAATGGCGGAGGATAGCGTTTGCGTTTATATCGAATTTCTTCGTCGCGTTACTTTGTCAGTGATAGTCACTATGAGCACGGGGAAAGAGTCTGGGATGGAGTACGATGGCAAGGCTGCCGGTCGGCAATGCATAAGCATGCATTATCCAAAGATTACGATTATTTTATAGCACTATACGCGCGAGTCGTAAAATTCGCGTGCCATTTTAACAACTGGCTTCCTGCTGATGCCGAACGGTCGATCGCGGTTAGGGAATGGGCGTGTGGACGAACGTGGATGCTTTTTAATTGATGAATAAATCATCGACGAGGACGAGCCGAGATCGAGTTACTCGATTCACGATTCGTCATCCTTGTGTACGTGTATGCAAACATCAAACTGATACTTTAGATTTACGAATTTACTTCGGAAATGGTGGTCCCGTTTGTATTATACTTTTCCCATATTGGTTACATACACGTTACGTTGATTACATATTTTTAAAAGAATATCAAGTCCCCAAATATAAGACCCAAAAAGTTGGAAGTCCTCCGTCATATTTCGCGTAGGGAAACCAGATTTGTTCTCGGCCGTCATCTAAACACTAACAACCGCTAGCTAAGATAAGAAACACAATGTGCCGGTCGTCTGATTCAGATTTGGACACTCCGGGTAGCCCGGGCGATCTTTCGAGCGTATCCAGAGCTGGTAGGAAGGTATCTCGGTAACATGGTCGCGACAGAAGTTTGACAAAGAACGCAATTAAGGGAAAAGCCGGGCGGCACAATAGCACCGGTTCCATATTAATAGCGAACACGGTTTCGAGACGCGGCGCAGAGGTTACGGAAGCCAGCCACGTAGCGATTATTCGTCCTCGCATTGTGGTCCTCTCAGTGGGAGCGCGTTTACACGGTCTATCGTTTCGACCACGGGCTTCTTTCGGTACAGCAGCCCCCGTGGCAGCTCACGGGCTTTGTGGCCACCGACGTCGTTCTTACTAGGCCTCTTCGTGTTCCGTTTACGGTAGCTACTTACGTATCCATTGCTCGGTCTACGTGCTACCGGTAGCCGAAGATATTTACCTACTTACGCTCGTCCCAGCCACACACGTGGCGCGATGTGTGTGCATGCGCTGTCCGGACATAATGCTCGAGAAATATGAGCTCACGACCCCCGGCTATACGGATTCTGATGATGAGAACGAAATGAGGCTGAGCAAGGTAGCTGCATCCGGAGGAGATCGTAGAGTGATTCATTGGAGAGGCGGCGGGGATTAAAAATTGCCCGGAGTCAGAGGTGGCTAGTATGTTACTTCGAAAATCGACCGATAGAATCCCTACTTTGGTGGGCCCCTTTGTTGCCATTGGATAGCTAAACGAAAGAACTGAGCTGCCACCTGGTAATGAGACTCGCTCGATTCTCTGTGCGTATGCACTTCGTTAATTAACGGCAGGAGCTTGATGCGTTGCTTTGAAAGTCGAGCACCAGCTTCCTTTGTTGGTGGCCCTCTTACTCCACCACAGTGGCGTAGCTGAGTACCGGGATGAATTTACCCCAAGAATAGATTACCTCTATCAAATATTAGGAAAACAAGTGGACATCGAGACAGGGCTGTTTTAGACATGATGGTCCTACAGTTGTAACACTCTAGAGACATTATGCCTAGTTTGTATAAGGAGCAACAACCAACAAAGTTGCATATTTGGAAATTTAAGAACTTGGAAAACTAGAAATTTGGAAATAACCTAAAAATTTCTTCCCCTATTTTCCTTGAAAACTACAATCTCCACTAATTCTAACTGTTCCCGCCGCCATTTTCTGCATAGTAACCTACATTGCCCCCTGTGCACGAACTCCTAGTTACGCCAATGGCGCAGTGTCTTACTTAACCACTTTATTATCTATTTAGAAGGTGATTTGTGTTGGTAGCTGAAGGGCTGTAACGAGATCTCGTCGATTCTTTGCGCGTGTTTATTGCGCTAATTAACTGCAAGATTCTAATGAGATTTTATAGATTCCCTTTGCGTTTGCAAGTTTCGTCGATTAACAAAGGCGATTAACGTCTAATATATTGCTTGGAAGTTGTTTGTTGGTGGGCTCGTTTATTACCATGAAATACTAAACGCAAGATTACTAGTCTGCAAGATTGCAACGAGATTTCAGCGATCCATTCTGCTCATGTAGATTTCATTAACCAAAGGAGATGAATAATGGTTAATCGCGTTAAAAATCGCGAAAGAGGCCTTCTCTCTTGATGGACCGTTTTTGTATCAAACGAGATTTCATCGAATCTCTGTGCGTGCATTTCATTAAGCAACGCTCTCTGCGCTCTGTATATGGTCAAAATGACTCACACTGATTTGCAAAGTGTTTTTTGCTGGTTCATTACCGGTGGTCGTCCGTATGAAACTTGATACGATCTGCACTAGCTTGATATTAAAATATCGATATCGGTGAGGTTAGAAAGATGTTCAACTGCTTTTCCATTATTTTTTGCATTAATTTCGCTAAGTTAACCTGAAACTAATGAGTAGCGTTTCATCTCGGACTACGCTTCGATTAAGCACGCGTTCATTTATCTCTTTACGAAATGGTTTCCGCCGAGGTTAATTCATATTCACGTTCATAAACATCAAGTTTAACGTTATCTACTTAGCGCCACTGAATTAGACTACCGAACGAAAGTCACTTTCGGTATTCACATTAATGTACCTGCGTATTTAACACGTTACCAGCATTTAATTACAAATTCGACTATCAATCACTTTCGTTGTTACATGTATTATATGACAGAATTCGATATTTGTCTGTTCTGAAACGTACGAAGTAATTCATATGAGAAGTCGAAAGCGTCACATGTGTGGTAGTCTGCTGATCCACTACCCTAATTAATTGTCATCCACAATGCACATTCAAGAGTACATTTTGACATTCAATTTGATACATTATATTTATTATTCATTTTATACATCACAATTTTAGTGTACAGTTGCACATTCGATTCGATTGATTTGACCATTTAAATTGTGAGAGTAAAATGGCACCATCATTTCCTTAAACCAATCAATCGAAGAAGTAACGCCGAGAGAAATGAATAAAAACATTGAAAGCGACGACCACCTGTTCGCGGGTATCATACAATTATTCTACCCGTTGGTTACCATACAATGCTTACTTAAAGTCAGAGATTTCGTCGCGCGATTTCTGAGAGTTACCAGCAAAACGGCTTCATCAGCCGAGTTGTTTGCATGCGGCCAATCGTTCTGGCCCATTCTCTGCCAACCAACACGCACCGATAGTCAACAGTTTCGCTTAGATTGACTATTCGTGACGAACAGTGTTGAACCTTGCTGCAAGAGTCAATGTTTCGTGAAACCTCGACTTAGAGGCCAAACCTGTTACCTGGAACACGCTAAACCTCGGAAGTTACATGTGTAGTTGTGGACGCGTCGATCTTTCACTCAGTTTCCATAACTAGTTTTTTTCACTTTTTTAAAGTTCAGAAATTGCGAATATTATGAGGCTGAAGTTAGCAACTTTAAGTCCCCAAACGTCGGAGTTTCCTAGCTCAAGGTAATTCTAAATTTCTAAAATGTCAAAAGTTCCAAGGTTTCCAACTTCGGAAAATTGTAAAATTTCTGTCTAGGGATAGCGGAGAGTAACTAGCAAGTTATCCATCACTGTCCCTCAATCCGTCAACATCGTTAAAAATGGAAGAGAAGTAACCTTCTCACCCCAGGTATTTTTAGCCGCAATTACACACCTCATAAACGTCTCTCAGCTCGGGCTTCGTTGCCACGTCGATGTTTATCGTCGCCCGATCGTTCGTTGCACCGTCCAGTAATAATACTAGCATTCTCCGTAATCCGTCGTATCATGACGTCTGCTCGGTGTCCCTTTGTACGGGGATCCTTACGGGTTCCGGCGGTTCGTATATATGCGACACGTACGTGGTTCGACGTGGCACGAAGGACAGGGAAGAAGAACGACACAGAAGAGTCGAAGCTCGTGTCACGGGCAACACAGGTGTACAATGCGCACGTGAGCCTCGGTGCCGTATAGTAGACTACTTAAAATGCATTGGCAATAAGCCACGTCGCGTTACGCGTCGCCGCTTGTGACTGCGACTTGTCTATCGTCTGAACCACTCACAGGGCTAGAACCTTTAAAAATGAGAGCCTTTCATTCTCGTCTACCCTGCTGATGCAGTTCTACGTACAGGAGAGATGGTGCTCAACGAAAAATAGAAATTGAGTTGTTCTTTGTAGTGTGATATAGATTGTCACGTATGTAATTTACTGCGTGTGTAGATCACTATGTGTTAGATTACTACGCGATGGACTACTACTCGTTACATTACTACACGTTTGATTACTACTCGTTGGATTACCACGCGTATACAGCACTACGTTAGGTTACTGTACCCGAGACTACTACGCGTTAGATGACTACACGTTATATTACTACGCGTATAGATCACCACGCGTGAAGATCGTCACGCATATAGATCCCTACGTATAGGTCATCACGCGTTAGATTACCACGTGTATATTACCACCCATCAAATCTCCACTCGTATAGATACCAATGCGTCAGATTACCACACGTTAAAACACGTATACATACACATACTAGATTACCACGCGTGTACATCCCCACGCATTAAATCCCCATGTAGACACCTATGCTTCAGATTACGTCAGACCACCAAGCGTTACAACACGTGTACACGCGAACAATTTAACATCTCATCATCTCCAATTTGCCCTGAATGTTACCATTAAAGAAATTCCGTCCAATAAGGAAGCTTTTCGTCTGTTCATTCACATATCAGGCTGTATCTACCGCGGTACGCGTCCAGGTTGGCCGGTGTCAGAATATCCGAGCGGTCTCGAACGAGGTGGTTGAAACGTAATACTGGTAACGAGTACCTAATTCAAGCATGGCCGCGTCGTAAGTCCGGCGAAGTGCGCTGTAAGTTGCCCCCGCTAGTCGTAATGGTGTTTATGGGCAATTGCCGGGAGGCCGTGGGGCAGGTAGCAAACGGCGACGGGTATCTCGGTTGTGTGCTTGCTCTGGAAAAGCATCCACACGCGTACAACGTCCGCTGGAATTCCGCGATGAATGGAATAGGCGTATGCTTGCTGGCGTGGCCGATGCTCCTTCTTCTCTCGGCTCCGTCTCGCTCGCTCTTTGGCTCACGCTCGTGCGAACGCGCGTGTTGTTGCGACGGGTCGCAGCATCTTCGAGCGTGCAACACGGCGCCGGGTATTGTTTCCAACTGAACCTGGCCGGGGTCGAGGGTTCAATTCACCCGACGCGTCGATGTTTGCGTATCTACCTTTCCAGCGGCAGGGCTGTTCGCTAACCTTTCGCGAATTTTATCTCTAGAGTTATTGCTCTTACTCTTTTCTAGACGATATGTCACTGATTATAAATTATACAATCAGGTTAGTAATTCGAATTCATTGTAAGCTCTCTAACATTTTCAAATGATATATTTATTTGTATGTTATGAATAAAAATATTTTTTTCAATAAATGTCCGGATCTTTCAGAGTTAATTAGTTATTTCTTCGGAAGAATTATGTTATAGTTTCATTTAACGTCCCTATATGTATGTGCATGCAATTGCTGAATTCAAAAAACAGACGGAAGAACAAGGACAATATTCGCAGTGAATCGCAAGAGGAGTTTCACTCCCGTTCACGCGATCGTAAAGCGCGTCCATTTGAATATGAATAAAGCGTCCCTTGAGTTAGGTCCGCGCGTACAGTCAACAGCAAATCTGTCTTCCCTAGGGAAAATATTGCGGTCGAGGGAGAAGACTGCTACCGACTTATTTTTAGGGAGTTCTTGAAACCATAAAACTTAGAAATGGTTTATGAATTTGGGGACATAAGAATTTGGGAACCTTGAGGAACTTTAGCATCAGTGAACAAATAGAAATTTAATAAATCAGAAGTTTGTGGATCTAGAAAATTTGGACCTGGAGAATTTGGGAATTTGAAGATTTGTAAGTTAATTCGAATTCGAGTATCTGGAAATTGCAATGCTCGAAAATTTGGAAAGACGAAAAATGAAAAAATTGTCAAATTCGTGTATACGTCGTCCAGAAGAGTCGAAGGTTGCACCCGAGTGTACACGCATCTCGGATGGGAGCAAAGAGGGTCGAGCTGGACTGGTCATCCCGCCTGGCCGAACTCGGGAGTGTTTTACGCGCACGCATTTATGGATTGTTTAATGGCGGCCGCCTACAAATTAGACGAGCGGTAAATCAGCCATCGAGCGGACCACACCATGTTCGCACAATGCACGGTGGGCATTGTTGTGGCTCGACCAATAAAATATTGGGTGCACGCGCACGGCGAAAGCGAGCCAGGAGACGATCCGATCCGCTCGGGCATATTGGTGGTGGTCCTTTTCGCGAGGAGAAAAGCACGCCGAAGCGGGTCGTATATCAAACGCGCGCGGATAAAATACACTCGCGGCCAGAAGAAATAATGAGCCGTCGCGTGGAAACACAACGTGAGAAAACTCGGCGAGAGGACTGGACCATTGTCCCGCCGATGCTAAAACGCGGCGACGATGCTCCAGGGTAAGAAAAAACGTGTCGGACATAGTTTTCAGCGATTGGCGGCCCCGTAAACGCTTGTTCTCCTAGATTTTCCCATAATGTCAGTGGGTTAACCGCATTGGCGTCGAAATACGACGCATTGGAAACTATGTGACGGGTTGAACGGGCGGTAATCTAACGCGTAGTACTCTAACGCATGGTGACCTGTACGCGTAATAACCTAAAACGTGCTGCTCTAAAACGTAATATTATAATTTACCATGAAGCAATGAATACTCTTCTTAAATTAACGTGTGACGATTTATACCCCTGGTAATCTATCGCATGGTAGCTAATGCGATATAACGAGTGGCGATGTTAAGCATCTACAAGAAAAATCCTAGCTACGCCAATGGTTAATGGAGGCTGTGTTTTGTAAGGAGGTCGCGTAACGCGCGCGGAAATCGTGATTCGCCCGCTCCTGCCCGATTATCGATGCGGTGCCTCTTGTAACTGTTGCGCATACCCGCAATATCGTCCGACTTTCTCACGCTAACTATTGTTATCATAATGCCGTTAGCCTCTTGTAGTGAATTACTTTGCGCTTTTTACCGCGATCTCGCTCGCCTTTGATCGAGCCTTCGACGCGTATTTATGTATATACGCTCGACGGTTAGAATCGTGTGCGTTCGGATCGCTTAATCTTGCATGAGACTGTTTTGTACTTTCTAGATCGAAGTTCCTATGTAACATGCTGTTTGGTCTTGTTCTGTGAGAAATTATGGTCGCTGGTTGCTGGGTGATTGGGAAAGTCGAGAGTGCAAGCACAAATTTTCAAATTCACTATCTTCGATTCACAGATCATTAAGTTTCTTCTAGTATTTTCAGAAGAAGATATTTGTAAATTTTTGGTTTGTAATAATTCTCAAATTTTTTAATTTTCTAATGGATCTTGGGGATCAAGTTTCAAGGTTATTAGATCTGTAGGTTCCCACATCTTCAGGTTTCCTCTACTCCCCAAATCTCCACTTGCCCAGCTTCCCAACTCCCCAAATCCTGAAACCCCAAAAATCCATCGTGTTCCACACAATTGTACCTTGCGTAACCAGGTACTCGATTTGAAACTTCAGCTCCGACAACGTCACGAATTGAACTGTTGCACGGAAGGCGAGTTATCCGCGAGCAGATATACACGGTGGAACAGGAAATCGGTGCAGAAGTGTTCTGATCGCTCGTTACCAAGGAAAACCACAACGATCGGCGGTAGTCGAAGGCTGTTACAAGGAAACTTTCGAACGCCGGTGTATAATACGCGTCGAGTCATAGGAACATTAAAAGACACACCATGCGCGAATAGTGATTACTACGAGGCTGCTCGCAGCTATGGCTGCAGGTTGATTATCTCACCTGTCCGGACTCTTTTACTCTCGCTCCTGCTATAATAGGTTCCTCGTCTCCATGCCAGTGGTCTACCGCTGCCATGCGATTATATTTCTTGCTCTCCTATATCTTTGCTCCCTCCTTTTACTCCCTCCCACATTGCCACTCTATTTCATTCGGGCCTTTTGCTCTTTTTCTACTGTATCGGCTTTCTGGTCTGTGAAAAGTAGATCTAGACATTCAATCAGACCGACTCTTAATGCCTATCATTGTAAATTCTTGGGTAAATGATACGAATTTCTCGTTAAATAATTTTTGTATCTTATAAATTTTCTATCTGGGTTGCCAAAGAAACTAGCACGGGCAAGTGGATCTGTGATAAATGAAGTAGTCACGGGCGCGGTGTAAAGTTGCAAGCTGACAAACAATTTCCCGTTAGAAGCATCCAGGTGGTCCTAGGAAACGATTCCCACGCATCATCGTTATTACAACTGTCTTCATCAAACCTCTGTCGTAACGATTCTAACCTCTGTATCGTATTAAACAAAATCTTCGTTTCATTTACAAATGACAATTTTAATTTCCAAGTTGACCTCGTGTTAAGAGTTACTCAACATTCAACTCCAGGTACAATCATTTATAAATGCATTAGAGTCTAACTGTCTGATCATTAGACAATTTCAAGAATGTCAAAATATTAACGCATTGATCAGCGTGACAGAAATTGGCATGTTATGTATGTCATACGGTATGTGCATTCTACGTAACAGAATACAATGAACGAACTGCATACATTTCACAAAAAATTCAATTTGGAGAACTCGAAGCTTGAATCTACCTTTAACCTCTTAACCCCACTCGGTGGAATTTATTTTAAGACCTTGATGCTATTAATTGCAATTATTTGTTTTACCATACCCCACACGTATAAATACAGTTAATACCAAGAAAATACCGACTTTAAATTGTCGTGTTAAATCCGAGTCACCCCGCAAAAGTTTGAAAAAAATTTGTTGGACATTTTCGAGTCGAATGAGACTCCGACGAGTATTCATCGTGAAAAGGCGGTACATCAAAGAGGCAATTCGCGATCTGCTCGTAAATGGTAGTGTGAACGCGACATAAGCAATCTCGAGGGACGAGGGAGGCGAATCCAATCGTCGAAAGGGGCGCACAGAAAACTCCATTAGACGTTAGATCGTTGATCGCGCGAGTTTCGTGGTGTGCGCGCTCGAAGCTCGGTGCGTCGCGTTGTAAAGCGAAACGCGAGGCGGTTCGTGGAGGACGAAGAGGAAAAGGGCAGAGAGGAGGACATTGCGGCGGCAACCGCGGTGCCAGCGAGCAGAAGAACAGTCGCTTTTTTGTCCAAGTCAATATATCAGCGCGGGGGCCATGTCTAACGGGTAATGCACTGCTCGATCCCTTCTGCACGACGAAAGGAAGCTAGCTGCAGCTCGCACGGCTGCTATTCGCCGAGAACGCTCCGGGCTGCCGAGCGATTGTCGTTGTCAGAGAAGAAAACTACTTCATTTTCCACGTTAACTTCACGGATGTCGGACACCGAATGGCTTTCGCGATTGGAGTACTTTCTGCCGCCGTATCTTGCTTCTTTACCCGTAACGAAATTTATTCTATTGTACGGGAATTGGTATTATTAGGTTGCTTACTAAATTTAATCTTCGACTTACTCTTTCGAAATACTCTACAGTGTTTTGTATTCATACTCAAATTTCCAGTTTGATCTATTTTCTTGGATCTCCAAATCTTCCCTCATCAAAGTTCACTTCTAAATACACTTACAAATATTAAAATTAGATGTCCACTACACATCGTTACCCAACTTTCTAAATACCTAAACTTGAAAGTCCACGAATTTCAGAATTTGCTAACCAAAAATAACCGAACGGGTCACCATTTTTCTTAGAGAAGTCGACAGGTGTTCGCACGATTATCGATCGAGAAATTCCTTCACAAATATCGTAAATAGGTCAGATTACCGGTTTTCGAATTGGATCCTCGCTTAATCAGACAGAAAGAAAAAACAACACCGATGGCTCGAATGAGTGGTACTCTAGAATACACGAAAGCGGTAATCAAAGTTTATAGGCGCGTATAATTGCGAGAAATTCGACAACGTCATTCAGCCATTCTAATTTCGAATCACGATCAAGGTTTATTGTGTACCTTATTAACCCAGAAATGGTGATCGTCCATTGCGCAAATATGAGGTGTTAATCTACCAAGATTGCTCGATAAAAAGTGGCTGTAATTCCTAGTGTGTTAACACGTTGAACCCGGCTGCGGTAATAATATCGCGACGGTCTCAATTATGTCTGGTAATTTATTACAAAGAAGTTATTTTAGTTATCGGGAATTTTTCAGCGTTCGGGAAAAATCTGAACAAAAACCAGCTACGAGGAACACTTCGCGTTCTCGGCACGTGGAAAAAATACGCATTCTTCGAAATTCACTTCTGCACCTCAATAACCATTTAAGTTTTTCCTACGGGGTATACATTCAATCTCAATCACTCGATCGTTTTCAACGCGCGGAAACGTCATTCGTTTCCACGACGGCACGAAGCTTCATTAAACGTTGAATCCATCGCTGAAATAGGTGCCACTAGTAAATATACACCCTGTACGCGTACACATATCCTGGTCGCGTCACCATCGAACACTCGCCGTTCAATTAGCCTCGCATTCCGCCAGCGACAGATGTTGCTACCACCCGCGGCGCGGCACCGTGAATTTGATCGAAGGAATATGGATACGCTCGTGGTATCGGTGCTAAAGGTTTCACGCGGCGAACCGAACGGTGGACGACGAGCTGACCGGTTCGTTGGTTCCGCGTGAAATATCAAATTCATAAACACAATTAATTACGAAATTACGGTAATGGTTCGTCGACCGTCGCCTATCAATCCTCCAAAGTATCCGCTCATCCGACATTCGAACCCGGATCTTCCGCTTATCTATTCTACTAATTAAGCTTACTGTTCTACCAATTAAGCTTACTGTTCTCCCAATTAAGCTCACTGTTCTACCACCTGACTTCACTGATCGCACTGATATCGGAAATCGCTGAGTGTCTTTTGAAGGATTTCTTTTTATAAAGAAACGTTCAAATTACGCTTACTCACTTAACTGATAATATAATGGCTGTGTCTTTTAAGGATTACTGTTTGTACAACAGACATGTTCATATGAACACTCTATAAAAATGATGTGCACAATGGTGTACACGAATCTAATTAAAGTTGGTGTTCATATGAAATTGTAGGCAAACATGTATGCAACTGTCCTTACAATTCTTAGTCAACATTAGTTTATAAATCACAAATTGCTTTACAAGTAATATTTATCAATAAACAATGAGTTTTGTAAGGCATACTATGTAACGTCGTTTGAACTATGCTTCCATTGAAATATCAATACCAACGACGTCACAGAGGGAGCACGTCACACATCGGGACAACAGGCGCACATAAGTTTCTCCTCTATAACCAGCAATGTACCAAAGTTCCCTTTGTAATGGGTACCGGAAAAGTTACTCAACTTAAGGGTTGGAGATCGGACCGCCCGGGCCATCTACCTATAAGACACGGTCCATGAAACGCTCCTTCCCTTTTTCCGTGCTTCCTATTCCCGCGTTCTCTTGATTTACGATCCCGCCGATGGGCAGCAGCGAGTTCGCGCGAAAGTCACCGCGAAAAGCATTCTTAGACGCTGGCGGCGTATCCGGCGAAGCTTGGTCTCCGTTGATTTTCTTATCGAGGGAACGAGCCACGAAGCGAGCGCGGCGATCTTCTTTCTTACCGAGGCCTGTAAGTAGCCACCGGTGCGCCGTAGGCCTCGTCAGTCGCTTCGAAATTACCGGCGCGCCGCTATGAAAATGATAATTTACTGTGACGGGTCCCGACGGCTGTGTATCTGGTTCACGCGAAACGCTCGAGCACGCCGCGCGCTACCGTGTTTTCATGCTGCCCGCTTACGCGACGCCACAGGCTGTTCCGAGATCCTACACCAAGCTGATAGTTATTTGCAATACACGAACCGAAGAGGAAGCGGCGCTCTATGCTTTGATGCCGTACGACTATGAAAAACGAGGGAACTACTAGCGATCTCGCCTTGTTCCTCACTTTGGTAGAATACTTCGGGAAAATGGCCCTCAAAATCATATTTATCTAATATGTATCTATGTGTCTGAAAAAGTTCAAATTCGACAAAATACGAAATACGAACAACCTGAGTAACATTACACTGCGTCCTCTTAAGGACATATAGTCAGTACACTTTAACCCCTTGTCCTATAATATCGTATCACACTCATGACACACACTACATATGTGACTGTCGTGTTTTCAACGTAATTGAATTTTGGAGGATCACTTGATACGTAGCTTTTAACTTTCTTTACTGGACCTCACTTTGTAGCAAACAGGCATTCGTGCAACTATATATAAAATTGTAGCTTAAGGGATTAAACAGTATATTTACAGAGGACAGTCAGTCTTTAATAAATATAACTACTGCGAAAATTTTCCAAGAAATATAGTGAATGGAAAATCGATTGATCGCACAGAGGGAACGGTATCAAGACAATCTGAAATCAAGATCAGCGGAGATACCGTTTCATGCGGCCGCTTATTTATCTCCATCATCTCCCATCGCGCTGTCCAAGCGAACGCTAATTAATAACAAACATTTATCCACGAGCCGGGCACGATTAGGCCGGCCGATAAGGCCGCGAGTCGGTTCCCACAGAGAGGCGTTCGTTAGAGAGCTCGTCTCAGAAACGTAATCATTACCGTTGTTATTATCGTTATCGTCATTATTATACCATGAATAACTAAAACGCGCGGACGAATCGGCGAAGTCATTCTCGCCCTCATCTGGCCGCGGCGGAGGAGGAAACCGACGCGATGGGGCTTTACGGTCACGGCTCGAAGAAGGATGAACAAGAAGAAGAAGCGGAGGCCTTCGCGCCTACGTTTTCACTCGCGCCGTCTCTCCTCTGTCAGGATCTCTCTTTTCCGCGCCGTCTCTATACACCGGGCACACAGAGGCCGAGTATTCGCCAATTAAGCTCTATTGAAGCGGTCAGGCACCGCAAGGTGGCCTCGCGCCCGGAGACCCGGCCGTTAAATCCAGATTAAGAGCGGCCCATGACACGTTGAATCCGCGGCTCGTCGATCCAGAAACATTTAATTTAAACGTTACCGCCTGTTGCCAGGAGGAGATATCTCTTTATTCGCCGGGATCCTCGACCGGGCCCAGGGGCGGATTAAACGTCCCTCGTTCGCGAGAAATTTATTACGAGCAAATCTTTTTCCACCCATACTATCCTCCGTTCGCTAAGATGTTGCAAATCTTTCAGATCTTATCGGGGCTGAAATATCATACTCGAACTACGTGCCTATGTATGCTGCTTTCGAAGAAATCGATCTACCTCCTAACGTTTCAGTCGTATTAAACTGGAAGTACATAGGGAATTTTCTTAAAAAATTATGTTCATCGCAAATGATTGTAAGTATTTTAAATCACAAAAAGCACGAATTCAGAATAGAACAAAGAAGAAATAAATTGTACCTAAGTAGTTACATTAATAGAGTCAGAATTGTAAATCATGTTCCTGTAAAACTGTTATAAACCAGTTGGCGTTGTTCATGTTAGGTATCGAATCATCTCCGAACAAGCTTTAACCTCGTTATCGTGTAAATGAAAACCTGATCCGGCATAAAGGATTGTAAGAAGGAGCAAAGAAAATGGTTCGCGGTCGTTAAAAGATTACGATCCTGGGTAACCCGTAAACCTTGCTCCTCCACCCACTTGTCCCTTTCGATGTGTTTATTCAATGATAACAAATTACCGAACGAATCTGTGCAGTCATACTCTATAATTGCGACTACCGTGGCCACTGGTGGGCACGGTTGTCCGGCCGCTCGTCGATGAATCGTTCCAGGAGGTTAGGATCCGCGAGAAAGTCGAAGGTGAAAAAGCTCCGCGGCAATAACAGGGGCCACGGTGTAGAGCGACGCGTGTAAAAGCGTCAAAGAAGCGCTAAAGAGTATAATGCCTCGCGCGCCGAACTATTCAGCCTGTTTCTATCGCGTGGATGATTATATTGCCCGAGCCTTAACGCGATGGAAAAGAAATCCTAACGTGGAATTACTCCTGCGTTGCGCGAACGGGGCCGTTGACCTTTAACGAAACAGAAAGAACCCGGCAACGATATTTCGCGCCGTGAACGCGTAAACCCGATACGATTAGCATCTTCGACGTAATTGGCGACCGGTCGGAACGATCGCGGCAACGAGATAAGTTCCGGAATTTTTGCGAGTCGATCGGAGATGAACGGTGATTCATCTAGCTTTATTAACCGCGAGGTTTCTGCGGACTTTGGGGTTAGAACGGGGAGAAGCGTAATCTTCCGTATCTTAGATACGCTGAACATTTTTCACGATTATGAGTCGATAGTGGGAAATGACCGATCATCTTTGTGTTTGATACCTTAGCGATTCGTGTCGATGTGGATAACACGTGGGAGTCAAAATGGTCAAATAATCGCTTCACAAGTTTGGAACTATAAGTTCCACAATTTAAGAAGCTTTTTTTGAAATCTACGTTCATCTTCATCAAGATGAAGAATTAATGTGTATGATTTTATGTTTAGTCTTTAATGTGGAATAACATAAAATTGATGCTACATAAGTGCAATGTCTCAGAACCGTGTCAAAGTATCAATGTATCAAAACCGGTAATTCGATAAGTGTTTGATAACTGATTCGCAAATCTGCACGCCTCGTCAGAACGTCGCGGACGCGTCGAGAGGCCCGTCAAACGTCAATCAAAGGAACCGTGAGCCACGAAGGTACCATAAAGCATGAACGTGTAGGAGGTGACGCTAGAAAAATCGATCGAATCGCGCAGGAACGTAACGCGTCCATCGCACACGCGTACGCGGTTCTGTCTGTGCACGTGCTAGCGTACGTTCCAGACCGGAATACAGACTGTTGGCTCGAACAGCCGGCAAACTCTCACGGCCTCTGAACTCGTACTCGTCATAACTGCAAATGGAATGAATACCTGCCTAGCCGCCTATAGTGGTAGCCACGAGTGGCCATTGCCGGTGGATGGTTACTGGCATTTACGGCACTAACCCACTGAATGCAAGCTCTAAGATTGGCTCGAGATATTAAGCGTGTACACGAACACATTAGTGTCCACGTACAAGGACGTGTCCACGTAAGCGTCCACTCACACGCGTGTGTGTGCTTCTGGCAGAGATACGAGGTGAGGATATACCTGTCTGGCGACGCGTACGACGGTAGGTAGAGAGCGTAGTCCCCGAAGCAACGAATTGCGGGATGACCCGTCGACGACGAAGACAACGATGATCGCGAGGCTGTGTACTGTCCGTCTGCGTGTGCACGCTGCGACGCGATGATCAGGGAAGCAAGGTGCGAAGGTGGCATCGACTCGAGCACCTGCTACCGTCATTATCATCAGCCAGACGGTTCAGAAAACACGGGGAGCAAGAGACGAGATTCGAATCTAATTCCTGCCTTAGGCTGCAATCCGCTCTCGTTGCCGGCCACGGTGCCGCGGGTCAGCCTTTATCCGATTTACAGTGCCACTCGTATATACGCGAGAGGCCATTACCATTGGCCGCCACGACCGACACTCTTCCCCGCGGGCGAAAGATTTGTCCCGCAACTTCTGCTTCGCTTCGCGCTACGGTCCACGCGAAGAACTTACTTCTTTTAGAAAATTGATGACGCGCGAAGCTGCCCATCGGGGAAGCGGAGCGAACCGACGCCATTTCGTACCGGTAAATATCTTTTGTCGTAATCTACTTGTGTGCACAACCTTTCCCTTAAGAGACACAGCTATCTACGTTCTTTTTAGTCTTCCGATTCTTCTTAGTCTTGGGTTCTTTTCTAATTTCGATAGGTTTCTGTCTTCTTAGATCGATATGAATTTGTGGCTCCACATTCGTTGTTAGCCAAAGATGTTGCAGTGGAGTATTACGAGCGTAAACTTTCGATAACCTTCAGTTAGAATCTCGACGGAGAGTTATTTCAGTGAGATGAATCGAATGTTAGGTAACTCCTAAATTGGAGATTCCGAGGAATTATGGGCCTGTTGGTTTGGAAAGTCGAATCTCCGGGGTTCCCGTTTAACCACGGACATAACTCTACGTAGGCATAACGTGTTTCCTTTCGGGATATCTCGGTCCCTTTTGGAAGCTGATGAAGTTCGAATTCGTAGATAGGGGAATAAGAGTAAATCAAATGGGGACCGCGTTGATTCGTTTGCATCGATAACGATCCGTGGGGAGCGTAAACTCGACACGGTCGCTTTGTAGAGTCTTGAATCTTCTCGGTTTCCCGGGTTTATGAGAAATATATATTGTACGAGTAGCAAACGACCGGCAGCAGGAAAGAATGAAGGAGCGGGAGAAAGGTATAGCCCGACACAATCGTACGTTAGACGTCCCGTGGCGGTTCGACGATGCGAGGAAACGAGACCTCACCGCGGGCAGAGCATTATCGCGCGAGGAACGACAGGAGAATCGCGAGAATTCGAGCGGAAAGAGAATTACGAGGCGCAGACGGTCGCCGAGTGAAATGTCGGCGTGCCGCACGAACGATTCGCGAGCGGGCGATAGAACGAGACGGCACGAGGAACGATTCATCGATGTATCGGGCTGCCGATCGAATTCAAATTATTCGAAGCTCGCCCTAGGCACCGAAATCGATGCGTCGATTCTAATCCACCGGACTGGCTTAAAACCCGGTATCGGTATTAAGGTATCGATGTCTCTATTAAGAAACTCCATGATCCGTATTAGCATTCGTACGGTAAATCTTCTCGGTTACTTAATTTATTTCGATCGGTACTGCCTTCTCATCTTTATATTATGTATTAGACAGCTTGATCGATGGAGAAAAGTTCGAATTAATAAATATTCCTAACGGCACTTTCCTTTTTGGTTATAGTGCCCGATTAACGTCTGATGTTTGTTCGTGAGAAGCTAGGAAATAGTGTCAAAGTTTATGCGACGGAAATAAAATTGTTAAGGGTGTTCGCTGTCGTTCGAGGAGTCCTGCTGAAGCTTCAACGAAGCTTCCAGCCTCTGTGAAGAGATGGCACTGCCTGCACTGCTTACGAGGATTCAAATACCTGACACCATCCCCCTTCGATCATCCCTTCCAGTCGGACACGTAACGAGTTTAATACATTTGGCAACTACTTTATAAGTTTTTAGGAACGAACTCTACAAGATTAATTCGTTTCAAGTCTCATAAATGTATTCATGTCTTCAAAATTCTAAAAAAATTCGTGTTACTCTTCTCGACAATTACGATTAATATCGTTTAAGAATTTTTGATGCGGACTGTATCCCATAGAAAAGTATTTCTAACGTTTTACCATTACAGCGAATACTAAAGTTCTCTTGAAAATACTCACAAAAGTAGTGAAGAATGTTAATAAAATTAAAAGGCAACACTTCAGTCCTTCCACTTTTTCTCTAACAATTAGGAACTGGATGCCTAATCAATGACTCGGAACATGAATACGAATACTATTTACAAATATATGTATTATAGAGTGCATTATTTCCTGGTGCATACCAGTATCATCTTTTGACCTCGGGCGATGGGCGTTGCAATGCTTGCATCTGAAAGCCTTGACCCCTGCATTAATATTCGTAATATTCACGGTTTTTCTATAATCGAAGAATTCTTGGTATTCCAAAAGATCTCTAACATTTCTTCATCTCAGATGAAGATGGTCATAGAATAGAAAATTAGGGCGATTTTAAAGCAGTGTAATAGAATTGCAATTCTTGAGAATTTTTTAATGTCACTGGTGCTAAAATAGACTTTGAACGGTACTTACATATTGGATGTTATGGGGATCATTGGGGATCAGCTCCATAAATTTTATGTATTATACCATTAATATTGTGCAGGGTAATATAAACGCGTGAGCGAAGTAATGTGTAGGCGATACAGTGTAGGTGATACAACGCGTGGAGATATATCGCAAGGTTTATACAATGTGCAGAGTATGCAATGCGGGGAATGTACACACGCATCGAATGTGTTATGTATTGAGTATACAATATGTAGATTATGCAGCTCGTTGACTGTACAATACGTTGATTGTATATTGCATGGACTGTATAATGTGCCGAGTATACAACGTGTAGCAATACAACTTCGACTATACAACGTCTAGGTTACACTATATGTAAAATATACAACGTGTGAACTATACAACGCTAGCGTCGACTACATCTCGCGTGTACTATACAACGTGTCGACATATTGCTTCGACTATACAACGTGTAGCAATACAATGGGGAATATGTAACATATCAGTTATACTACGCATTGACTGTGACGTGTGATGCATGAGCGCATGATATACATCAAGTATGTAACCTGAGAAGTACACAGTGCATGAATTATACATGAACTCTACAACATATAACAATAAAACTGAAAAACAGAATAATTGTTACTTGAATTATTAAACCAGCGTTCCGTATTACACCTAGTTCACCGCATCATTAACCACGGTCCGGTAGCACACCACTTCCAAATCAAAAGTGAATTTCCGATAGCTATCATCCCAATCCCGCAGTTCCCGAGTCTCGACAATGCCATCGAAAATCTCTGAAAGTAAGCCGAGCGTGGCGGATATACGGCACACGTCGTCCGACTAAATCGGCTCGTAAAATAGGGAAGCTCACTCGCATAAAGAACACGGAAGGAAGAGATAGAGGCGAGCGCGAGAGCGAAGGTGGAAGATAACCGTCTAGAGTGTGTGGACCCATAGGAAAGTACCACCCAGCGAAAAATTAATAAATCCTGCTCTTAAACAAACAAACTCCACCCACCCGCGGATCGGATAAGGGACCGGTCATTGATTTATTAATTTAGAGCTGCCCATTCTAAGACACGGCTGGGAGAACTGGCCGAGGGAATATGCTTCGGTCGCGCCTGTGCCCGCGCCCTCGCCCTCGCGCTCCTTCATAGCGCTTCGGGACCCGAAGTTAAGGGATCCGCTATCCGACGTGGTATCGGTAATTATAGCCCTGAACGCGGCCGCGCGTCGGTTACGTTCATTACTGAATTATCGGCTCTGCTCGGCAAACAATGTACCCCTTTCAACCCTCCTACCCCTCCGTCTCTATCCTGCACCCTCCCTCTATCCGTTCCTGTCTCCGTCCACCTCGAACGCGATTCGAACTCTCTCTTTTCTCCTTTGTTTTTCCTATCCTCCTTCGCCGCTTCCAATATCTCCTCTTCGAGAGACTGGGTACTATCTGATGGGCCACGGGCTGAACTACGACCGGCTCTTTTTCTCTACCCTTTTTCTCCTATCCGCTGCTCTTTCTGCAACGCTGTCTCGCGAAATTCCATCGTTCTTTGCAAGTAGTTTAGAAAATATTCGGGGACACGAGATTTTTGAGGGTGAAATACTGTTGGGTCACTTGAAAATTCGTAGCTTTGCTATTGTTGTCGATTTTATAATTTTTAACTGCCATCGTATTTTTTCGTAATGCTTCGTACATAGTTCTAAAAATGAAAGATACCAATGTCAAAGTAAAAGAAGCTACTTATGTACCGATTGAATTCATGAGACGTAATATCAGTACTACCAGATCAATGAATAAAAAGAACGATCGAGTATGTTAGAAATTGAAGATGATCCAGGTTGCGGGTGTTCGACGACCGTTTTGGTAAAGTTGAAAATTCTGGGGCGTAAGGTGACGAGGTAAAAGAGTCCGACGAAATGATTTATTGCATTATGTACAGCGAATTTCGCATAACAGGAGATCGGTCAAATTAGATGGTAGAAGCGTGATTCTATTATGCATCGTAGCGCTTCCCGATACGCTGAAATTTAATAAATTCGACGTTTCGCGAAACCTCGTTACGAATACGAATTTTACATTCGCCACGGTGTTATTAAGTGTGAATCGACCTTAATACCTAGGTGCACCGTATGACTATAGGAGAGACGCGAACCGGAGGATGCGGCATAAACCTTTGCTTCGTCATCCACGATGAGGAACGCAAGAACGCGCATTACCCACGGATCGCCGCGGCTTTTCTGGTCCACCGTGCGACCGCTTCGACCACCACCATCGACCGCTGCCATCTCCCTTCCTTCCTTATCTCACAATCATTTTCAATCGCGACTGGACCTTGGAAAATTCTTATACGTAAACTGACCGATTTGCCACTTCTTACCGAATAAATATTAACACTAGGTTTATGGAAAGTGTCAAAATGGCGCATCTTATTTTAGATCACAAAAATTAAGATGCTTATTGCAGTATACCAATGTCATTTCTTGGTTCTATAATTATATTAATATACAGGGTGAGGCATTTAAAATCACAAAATCCTTGACGCCTCCACCTACTAAAAAACTAGTAACATCGGATCAGCTCGATACCAAATAATTTTGGCCTGATGCATTTTTTCCTAACAACACGTTATCCAGGTGTGACACAAAGATCAATTTAACAATATATATTTATCATAAAATTCTTATAACTTTCATGACGAAATTGTTCAAACAACGTGTAAATTACAGCACGAAACTCGTAAGGGTACAGTTAGTTATTCAGGAGCAAAATTCTAAGAAAGGTTAAAAAAACGACAAAGAAGAAGAAACGAAGGAAATAAGAATATCTTCTCCTTTTATCGGCCGGTCTCCACCCCTTCGTTTTAATTCGTATCTCCAAGGAGCATCGAGCTCGTGCCCGGTGGATTGTAAACCGAACCCATCATCCGAATGTAAATCCATCGCGTCGATAACCACTCGAGTCGCGAACAGCAGGCAGGTGCCGATGATTCACGATCAGGTTGTACGATTCTCTTTTTCGCGCCACGATTTGATGCCCGTGCCAGGGTGAGATTTTATAGAACGCTATCCAGCTTTCGCTCGTGGATCACGCTGGAGAATTCCGCGAAACCATAGCGGATCTCGACTGACACGGAGTTTATGGTTCCGGAGAGCTATGTGGTCTTCGTAGCGACCGAAAAAGAGAAAGCTAGAGCTCAGGGGAGAAGGAGCCTCGTGGTAAAATGTAACAGTCTACGGACGCAACGCTAGGTATAAATATGCAGTTCACCCGTGTCCGAGTTGCGTCGGCGGATAATTTATGCCGCGGTGGTCCCGCACCGCCCAGTTCGCTCTAAAAATTATTTATTTGATTGAACGCCGCTTCGGGGAAGGCTATTCTTGGCGGACTCAGGTGATCGCTTGCGGGAACATCCTTCTATTGCTAGATACAAAAGAGGAAGCATTGCTGTGTTATTCCAGTTTAATCTTCTCAACTTTTAATACTACAAGAGAAGTATCCATTGGAACAATAATTGGGACCATACTTTACTTCAAAAGAAATAATTCTGCATTTGAGGAACAATTGGAAGAACAATTAGAGGAACAAAACAACTGGTGCAACAATTTGAAGTTAGCTTTTAAAGAGAATCGACAAATTTGGAAATATTGCAAGAGCACAAAAAGTTGTTGAAGAACAATCGGACTGAGAATCTTTATATTTCGATGTATAAATGCGAGAGTCTAATGATGATAGTGTTTGTACTGAATGAAAGATCCTCCGGAGTTACATTGTCGTAAAACAAAGGCAGAAAATGAAATCAGTATCATCCCCTCAATTAACGGGATAACAATCGAGAGTCATCATCGGCATCGCAGGGTATCCTCGACTGTCCCGATATCTTTGATATCGCTGGTACACGCGATGCATTATAACGAACGATACTAATCTGGTATAATTAGGTACACCTGCGAGGCTGTTGCAAACAATGTCGAAAGTGCGAGCTTCACGCATGAATCATAATATTACGACCGATGCCTTCGAGGTCGAGTTACGTTAATCACGAGCCCAAGAGATCGATGCAGATGCGCGTTATATACCTGCTATCATTGCCTAGTCCGTGCTCGGCACAACAAAAAACCTGATTGCGAGCCGCTCAACCTATAACTTTCTACCTTACGACCCATTAGCTTCCCACACTTGACTCATACGAGTTCCAGCCCGAACAATGCCAAGCATTGTCTCGTCGCGACTATAATTCGTAATTAGCCTCCTGATTAATTATCGATTTATCAGCCAATTATTATAATTATCCCTGACTGCGCCCCGCGGATCTCGTGCACTAGAGTAATCCCGGTTTTATCTGATAGCCCGAAAGGTCTCTCTTCCCTTTCGTTCCGCTCGGCGAGCTTATATAACCTTCCGCGAGCTTCTTTCGCGAATAGACGAACTACGGGTACGCTGACCCCGGCGAGAACCTCCGCAGCTTCATCTATTGGGTGTGTAAATTCCACTGATATCTCTCAAAGACATATACGGAGGAAACAATATCATAATTTATGCATGATTTGTTTAACGATCGATATGATGGAAATGTACGTAGATTTTATTTGCACATCTGCGGATGATCAACGCCCCCGCCGTGTTGCGTGACGTAAGAGTAACCAATCGGTGATTCAAGTCATTTGTACGACACGTGTGCGCGTCGTTTTCATCTAGAAACGGTTGTTAACGTGACCGCGACAAGGTGTACGACCACCTAATATATCGTGTGGTATCGTGATTCCGCGACGCACCAGGAAACCCTAGTAAATTGGCACAATTACCCTCTCGCATGGACCGCCTCGATATCTTAACTCGCACGCAAATGGTTACGTGGCGAGCACACGTGGCTCGAGACGAACGCGTCGGGTTACCAAGCAAATAATTCAACCGGCTAATACGCCGTGATAAATTACGTAGGACGATAATCGATGTCTACGCCTATGTCATCCAAAGTAATAAATGCACCGCACCGGGATCTACGACCGTCGCGGTTTATCGCGCCACCGGACGCGCCACGAGGATTCTCCTTCCTCTCCGCGCGTGGAATCTCCGCGATTCGCGGAACCCCGGCCGTTTGATCGAGCCAGGACCCACTGAAAAATGAACGTCTTACGAGCTGAATGTTTAACGACACCGTCCTTTTCTCGGTATTCCGCGAGCGCATCCGGACCGAGGACGGCTCGATACCGGCTTGAACGGCCGATTGGAGGAGTGGCCGATCCCAGATACGAGGGTCGACCTAACTTTATTGTATTTAATTAATTACTCCGTCCAATACCCGATCCTGCAATTTGTACCTTCCCATACCTCGGCCTCCCCCTTCTGCGCCATTCCTCTTCGTTCGCGGTCGCCGCCTCCGCTCCGAAGCGACCTCCGGATTCTCTTTTCTTCTTCACATGTGAATCCGGACGGCCACGACCACGCCACTATATTGATACGTTGCAATAATTATCGCGAATTTATTGGCGATTTGAGAAAGTGTTCGACGAACGTACCACGAATTCTTGGCATAAATAAGGATATTTCAACACCTACCTGCGTAACGAAGGTTCATCAAAATGACAGAAAATTTTACTCGTTAATAAAGACAAGTCTTTTAAAATACTTAAGGAGACTGATACATATTGTTAACATTTCAGGAATCTCAATATTCATTGACGGTATATGTTGTTCATGACAATCATGGGGATCTTGAAATGTTTAAAATATGTATTTGTCTGAGGTCTCTATTACTCGCAGCAACCACACATATTGGTAAATATGTGTATATATGTATAAAACAATTTGGTAAATCATTGTAAACTTCGTTGCCATTTTGTTCTCGTTTATATTAAGAATTGTATGGTATTCCAGAAGGTATAGAAAAGGTGCATATTTTGAAACATTTAAGTGGAACAATCACGTGCCCAGTCTCCGTAAGATCCATAAAAAATCTCATTCTCGAGGAATGTTAAAAAAGGAAAGGAACCGTTCGATCAGGAGAAAATATGACCAATAAAGTAGATCGACGAATCGAAGAGCATGGTACGAGGCTGCCACGATGACATCGTAAATTACAAGCCACTTCTGTCCCTTGAATAAGGAATAAGCGGCGTATAGCACGGAACGGCAACGCGTAGCATAAATCAGAGTTAGAGAGAGCTGATCCTACGCAAGCCGTCTTGCCACGGATGATCCGAACGCGTGTAAGGTGGCGTCACAACATCGGTAATGCGACCGTAATGCTAATTTACCGTTTATACCGAGCGAACCTCCCTCTTTCATTCGCTCCTCGCCCCTGTATCGTCGATCGTCGTTCTGGCATTAACACTGGTTCCTTCTAAAGAAGCTTGACCTTGACCCTAGCTCCACGCGATTCGCGTCCATGTAGAAACATAAACATACGGGTCTAGATAAGTGGAAAATCCGAGGTATGGATTAAGCTTCGACTTTCATAAACTTTTCTCTAGGTTGGATGCGGATAGAAACTACCCTGCAAGGAAACGTCCTTGATCGTTGTAACAACGATCGTTTCACAACGAAAAAGGGGTTGGTTCATAATAAGATAAGGTTGTTCTTCATAAGTATCCCTGGCACGGAAAATAATATCAATTTTATTGTAGTCATTCTAAGGGACATTCTAACCTACTGATTAATATATCGATAATACGTTATTATAAGATCTTATACCTTCTCATGCTATTTGCTTAACGCAACCATTGCATGTTTCGATGCTTAACTCGAAAGTATGAGGTCGCCCATCAATCAACAGGGTAAATGGAAACATACGGTGCATATTATATTTCGCAATATATTTGCAGTGGCCTTAATCATCGTTATAATAAAAGAACAGCTTAAACTACTTTATAACCACTAATTAATTCTATGACTAGATAAAATGTGTAATGCTAATAGCAAGTAAATTATTAAGTAAATGACATCGTATTAAGTGAATGACCAGACTAGTCTCCTAGTTGCAATGTAATCTTTGTCATTGTACTCACCGATCTGGAACTCAACGCCGCCGCCCACCGCGTTCTCCAGTTATTGGCTCGAATTTAGAGCTCTTGACGCTTTCAGATTCCTTCGTCGGTGTTCCATTCTTTGTTAGGCGCAGCAGACTGAAGTGGCCAAGAGTGGAGGTCGAACGAGAGCTTCCAGCGCGGCTCAACACGCGGATAAATATTCATCCAGCCGGAGGTAGGTCGGCTAAAAAGGCGTTACACTATTGAACCACCGACGAGTGCACTTGTAACGCGACGTTTGCAAGTCACTTCGTGACCGAATCGTGAGAAATACAAATATGGCGTCGACCGGTACACGCAGTTATACGACTCGCTCGTTTCTGTACACACGCGCGTACCGTTTTTTCCTTCCCTAGATATCACCAATCATTGCGAACGCGCTTTTTCTAACGTTATCACGCGATTCACGCATAATTTGCACGATAAAACGCAGAATCATCGCGACGAGTTGCCGCGAGAAAAATCGTATCGGCAACATGGCGACGTAACGCGCACTAATTATGCGCGGTGGCAATTAGGGTGATCGCACACCCTGTTCTAATAACGAATCAGTCAGGTTCAGCGAATTCGAATGCGAACATGGCGGCTACACGTGTGTGACACATATCCGTTCTCTGAGACGAAAGCCACGTTTTGGAACACAATGTGCGACGCTGGTGTTTAACAGAATGAACACGGTACAAAGAAAGAAGAGTAGTCATGTGTTGCGCGTGTAAAAGGGACTGCGTGACGAGCTGGATATCTCTCCATGTCTACCGTACGTGCTGGTGCTCGAGTAAAATGTAAACTGAATTGGAGCAGCGTAATTGAGGCGTGAAGGAACGACCACTTACTGCAGAGCGTTGATCCGTAACGTAAGTCGAAATAGCTTGAATATCTTGTTTACACGTAGGAAATAGATTACCGTTTCTGCTGTACACATTGACTCGAGCGTAGAACAATTATAAACATCGTTAGAGGTCTATGTACATTTTAATCGACACGAATTTTTAACAACTCTGAATTGGAATACTTTTGATAAGCAGCAAGTGTTACGTAACCACATATTTAGATACTTAAAAATTTGTTTAAAAAACCAGGTTTTTATTGACCAGGTCTTTATGCGTTTTTAGAAATCTAGGTCACGATTAAGAGTACGACAGACATTATGTTTCGATTATGATCCACAACCATGAAACATCGATATACGTTTCTAACCAAGTTTTTTCCGTAAGATCATCCAATTAAGGCAAGTGCATTTAATTGCACGTATACGATCTACAATAATAAGTTGCCGGGCAAAAGTGACTCTCGTTAATCCGAGGCCAAGATACACGGAATGATTGGCCGTTTCTTTTCCCCCCTTGTCGCTGTTCACCCTTCCCGATCGAGAAGGACGGGGCACAAAAGCAAAATAAAGCGAGGCGAAGAGGAAAGGACGGGAGAAAAGCGTGGAACCTGGCTCCGGGATATTAACATTATAAATCGTCCAGGCCGGCGACACGCCCGGGGCGGAGTCGATCGTATCGACTCGATACCCACCTCCAGGCTCGATATCGATTACACTCCCGTGATTGGCAGGATTCGTAACACGCCACGGGTATCTCGCGATGCGACCGATCGATCGATCGATCGATCGCGCGTATCGCCGCGTGCAGTCCTTCGATGACCGCGCGACTTTGTTGCGCTTGATGGACGCGGAATCGCGAATTCCTCTCCACGTGCACGCAACGCAACCTTGAACGCTTCGGAATCGTCGATATTTATCGACGTCGATCGACGGGTGATCTTCGTGGAGAAATATCGTACTGCTTCGAGGTTTAAATCGGATTTGAGACTCTGGAATGTTGACATTTGTGTGCCTCTGAGGATTTTGAGATTTTGGAATTTAGTGACTCTGCATTTCTTCGAATTGAATAATTCTTAAATGATATATGAATACGTTAAAACAAGGAAGTATGCAAAGAGGCCTTGCTCGGCTTCGACGTCCGTTTTACGATGCACGGAAACCGGGCGCGAAAAATTCCTGCTGGAAGTTTGTTATTCCTGTGGCTCGTCCTTTTCGCGTTAACTGCCGTGGCACGCCGAAGAGCGGACCAACTTTGCGGTCGTGATCGTTCCGTTCTTCCGAACAATGGGCAGCCAGTGTTCAGGAGACTGTGTCAAAGTGCCCTTTTATTGGGTCGTATTTTACCCCATCGTATTCGAGAAGTTCGTGAACCACGCCAAGACGATTCACGACGGACACCGTCGATCGTCTTCGATCGATGGATCGTGTTCGTTTTGCTCTCGTGTTCATCTTGCCTGAAACTTGAGCGTTCTTCGTCGTAAAACGTTAGAACCTCACAATTTTCCTGTGTACCGTTCGTATCTGTATTTTAAAAATTAAATAATCTTACAAACTTGTCAGCGAACGAATCGCAAGATTGATGTTCGCGGGATTCTATCATTTTACTGTTAAACCTCGCGTTGAGATTGAAATTCCTGAAGGGGACTCTCGATTGACAGAACCCTCGGGAAGAATTCCGCGGGAAGAAGTCGACCGCACGAGAACGAAGCGAGTATGAGAACGCGAGTGTGGGCACGTCGCGTCATAACTCCCCGAGCATTGTAAATCACGGTGGACGCCTCGTGCACCCATAGAAACGGTTATATTCGGCCATAACGGCTCGTACCCACCGCGACGACGACCAAGCTATATTTTAATAGTAACGATAAATTACTTACGAGGAGAGAATCGCGTTTCAGAATTGGCGGTGATGAAACCCTCACGCGGAGAGGCCGCGATCCTCGCGTCGAGACTACTCCAATCGCTTCTATCCTCTTTGGATACTCAACCGAACATTCGTTTCTAAACTAATCCATTAATTTAACTCAATATTAAGAGTATTCAACAAAATTTTTCTCATAGTACTGTAAATAATTTCGCTAGACTTGTACATCTGGTTACCCAGTGACCACTGATTATACAAAATATCAACCCACCATTACTTGTATAAACTTGTATAATTAATTTCTCTTGTATTTCCAAAGAATCGTTTCATTCAAATTAAAGTTATCTCGTACAATCATTTTAATCAAGTTTCTCTGAATATAACTCAAGGAATACCTGTATACATTACCACGAGCTGCAAAGTACCATTTTCCCACCGTGTCTCAGCAGAGGTGTCTGTTTCCAAGAAACCGGGGATTCTCGTTTAATGCCAGCGATGTAGTAGCCAACCATTCCCCACGAGCTACCGGCTAGTTTAATTGTCGACGAGTAACATTTTCGACGCCCACTGGAGAACAGGATCGCTTGCCACGTGTTCCAGAAACTCGAACACACCCGGCGACACTAATCACTCGTTTATCTGACCGTGTGGAACTGCAAGATTTTCGCTTTCTGATATCTCGTCTGGGTGGCGACTAGCCGAACAAGGTGGTATTACGAATACTTTAGCAAGATTAATGTTCACATCTCGTCGCTGTTTATTAATACCCTGACGAGTTGCTCATACCTGTTTAGGATTATGTCGGTGATAACAGGACGGATTACATGGTAACGTATGATTAGAAGACTGACATTTTGGAATATTACAACTATGAAAGATTAATGGACCACAAAAATTAACAGGTTCCAAGAATACATTGTACCCCACAAAATATTAGTGACTTCCAAAAAGTGATTACAAAGTATGATGTATGTACTACATCTCGAAAATTAAAATTCAGACCCTCTGCCGGCATCAATCCACGACTCAAATGTGTAACATCAAAAGAATATAAGTCCACAATAAAGAAAGTTAATTACCAGGGATTCCTGAAAATTTTTCGCAACGCTGTTCGGTGTTTTCTGACCCAGCAAGTCTGGAACTCGTGCAAGCTCTGCTAACTGCTCGCGAGCTCATCGCCCACGCGGCGTGCAAGGTGGTCCGAGCACTTGAGATCTTCGGGTCTCGGTCTCTGGACACTTTTATGCCCCCGACGACGAGCGACGACGACATCGCCGAGCACCTTCCACACGGCGTGGGCGAGTCATGGGAACCTGCAGTCCGTCGTCCCTCTGCTTGTTTTCCGCTCGACCATTTGTACAACGTTAGTGGGTCCATGTTACGTCTGCTTCGTTATATATTCGTTCGCTCCACTATTGTATTTTAATTGATACCGGATCGAGTTAACCTGGTCGGGGCAAACTTGGAAATCTTACGCTGTTTGGCGTATAGAAGTGGGTGTAGTAGTGGATATAAAATATTTATCAAATTAACATGGTTCAAAAGTTTGAAGATGGTCGTCGGAGAGTCACACGCAGCAAGAGTGAGTCAGTGCTATGTTCTCTTATAAAACACTGGTATCTGCACGTAACAGAAATGCGAAGAGAAACAGGAATCCAATGAATTAGCATGAGCGATCTTCAAGCATTTCAAGGTTCAAGTAGACTATAATTACATTTACGACGTGGAGGCGTGAACTTCGAGCACTAAATGAAGTACAAAGTAATGTGCACCTTCTCGTCCGCTCGAACGAGTTATATCCTTATGCCTCCTCCTTCGATGCCTCTGATACTTGAACATTCTTGATACTCTTGCTACATTTGCGCCATAAGGGCTCAGGTGTGAACATTCCGTCCAAAGATTCCCGATGAAGGGTAACCCGAAATGATCGAAGCGTTGGTCCGGGGATGTCGACAAAATCGGTCGATTTTCGATCGTGGGACACGTGGCCGTTGCATCGAGCGATTTACCGTGCTGGAATGCGGCGCAAGGTGGTACGCGATAGAGAAAGAGGAGAAGCTGGCAGCTTGTGCGAGGCGAGAGAAGAGAAGCTCCGTGACTCGTACTCGACGTTCCTACATACCCATCTCGTCGTCTCTTCTCTCGTCCATGACGACGCTTCTCCCTACTTCCCTCGTCCTCTTCCTCCTCCTGTTGCGTCCTTCTCGATCCTACGCTCCGTACGTGTTGGTCAGGCCCCGTGAGAGCTGTACGTAATATACCGGCGAGGGCCCCGAGAACGTATAAAACGCGTCTTTGTGCGCGCTCGGGCCAGCTGTTTGTCTAACACCTCGTACCTGCCTGAGGTCAGTGGCGATTCTGTTACGAGTCCCCGGGAACGCCGTTCGATTCACGGGCCGGGGTCAACGCCACGTTCCTGCTCTATCGACGCTTCTTCTCAAACGTGAGGACGACGCGGTCACCGCGACGTCCTCGGACCGGTGCCTTCTTCGAGACCCCTTTGATTTATGATTATTCGACCAAGATGCGCTCTCCGGACCGTTTCTATTCTTCGCCAACTTCGTTCCCTTTCATCATTTTTACTGTCGTACTATTTTTGCTATCGGAGAACCGTTAATCCTTTGCGGTCTTCCTTGCGCAAGTACACTGCTCGTACCCAAGGTATGCATCGAAAATAATTGGGAGATGAGAAGCGGGAGGCGAAAAAATTCGAGCGTTTTGGAAGCAGACTGCTAGCGTATTATGAGACAGGATAGCAAGTGGACTGCAAGCGTTCCGTACGAGCATCAGCAACCAACCAAATACCTTGCATTCAAAGGGTTAGGTTTGCTCAGCGTCTGTAATTATTTCATGTGTCCTATGATAGTTGATATTGCAAATTTTCTTCTGTCACAGTGACAGTTCTGTTTTGTCGAATGTGATAATTTAGTCTTGTAGTCAATTCCTACTATAATCTGCGCAATTAAGGATCTCCGAATGTATAATGTAACATTTTAACTTTTTGCAGTTGTCTTCACGTTGCAGGAATAATTAGCTGACTCTGAATGACGGGTAAAATTGTACCTTAAGGGGTTAAGTTTTCTGTCCATAATAGTCTTGATCCGTCACTGACCTATAATTCACCAAATATAACCAAGGCAATTGCTTACGAAGGGAATGTTTCCCAGCGGACACGCAGCAATTCATTAAGGAACTCGTTGCACAAAAAGGGCTCATGCAATATTGAAGAAGAGGTTCAAAACGACACGTTGCATGAGATATCGTGGTCCATATTCAACGTATCCAAGTGTCCGCTCGGAGGAAGGTAACGACGAGTTAGAGAGAGTGGAAGCGTATGAATAGGAGGCGAGGGGAAGGCAATAACTCGGTCGTGATCTTCTGTGGCGTTGAAAAAGTCGGTCGCCGGTAATAAATACATCGCGAAACGGGGTAAGTCCGCTGCAGCATCGATATTCGCGTAGCTGGTTTCTTTCCCGGGCGCCGCTAATAACTTATCCGGTAGACGGTGGTCGGCTTTCTTGCGCGTCTATCGGGCGTCTCCAGCTCTCGGTGGAGAGCAGTGTCGTCCCTCGGGTCGCTCGTCGGGGGCGAGTGATGTTTTCTGGCGCGGCTAGCAGCTTGCTGTGTGGTCCTCGTGTCAAAATGTGTCAAAACTCGAGTTCGCGGTCTCGGCGTCGCCGGCAAAAAGCGGTTCGACGGCCCTACAAATTAACGGGCCGTCCTGCTGCCCTCGCCAGCAGAAAAGGACGAGCCTCGCAGGAGGAAAGTCCATCGTGCGACGCCACACGGGACGTTGGATCCCGCCGGGCCCTAGAAACAGAAACGTCGCTCTTACGAACGTCCTTGAAAATCGACGGTGTACCAACTTTTTGCAACGCTCGATCTCGTTGAGCTTTCGAAGACGATCGGAGACCAGACGCGATCGTGACTTTTTCCGATCTCGCGTCGACTACCATTTCAAGCAGCGTCTGCGGAAGAATTTCAAGGAGACTCGCGACACGAGCGATACGTCCGCGAAGACGTACTGCGCTGTTCGATGAAACGTTACTCGCTGTTTTACCGGCAATTATTGCACGTGTTAAAACGAGCCTCGCCGAGTTCGCGGCTTGTCCAACAGGATTTGTCTACACAGCGAGATTCTTGATTAATATTTCAACGCTTTTCAACAAACTTCTACTTCCAAAACGCGTCTTCATCCTCTTCCGGTGGAATATTAATTCTGGTGACAACATTAACCCCTTAGTCTATGATATTTTCGGCAAGTCAGACAGGGCAATTTATTTTATTATGTTAAGACAAAGAATGTTCAAATGTTAAGGATATGGCGATCAGTGGACGGGTTGGGTTACTGAACATTCTATGTATGTCTATCGAATCTTTAAAAAAGAACGCAACGACGAAACGATTCCCAAGATAGAATAGTAAACGATCGTTGAATTCATCGCGTCGACCTTAACACCATTGGAATTTTGCGACGACCTTCGCGTTTCATCTCGAACGCGCTTCCGTACCCTGGACACCCCCGATTCAGATAAGATCGAGGTTTTAACGGGACACAAATGGCGGGCTATTGTCGGGCAGAATCGACCGGCTGATTTTCTATGGGATACGGCGTCGTCATTGTGCGAACCGCAACTGGATGCGTTCTCGTACGCGCGTCCGATTGCGTTCTCAACCACGAAACGCGAGGTTGTTTGCCGCATCTCGATTTCTAGCGATAAACTTCTGCTCGTACCCACGAAGAATACAACCGGATACGCGGTGACGTTACGGTGACACATCTGTTGCCGTTCGATGTTTCGATCTCGTAGAGAAGCGTTTTCAAATGGAGAAATGATATATCGTGGTTAGGTTTTTGTACGTGTGCAAATCCTATTGTGTTACGTTTCGATACGCGATAACGTTGGGCAACAAACTCGAAGCAAATAATTGCGGGTTTTTGTGCGGAGAGATGCGAAGATTGGAGTAGAATGTACAAATTATCTTGCCTATTGTGCAATTCTATCCTATTTTACTTGTACCTATAGGTTTGGATATTATAGAAATGTTGTGGATGAAACGATTCTTAGAATTTTTATAGAAAAGAATTACGTATAACTCGGATCAACCCCGTTCCCTACCATTAAAGTAACTTCTCAAGAATGTATGTACTTACCATAGTGATCGATAACAGAAAAACGACTAACAACGTCTTAAGTAGTTGAGAATCGCGACTGATCCGAAAGAGAGCCAACTAACGAGGTTGTCTATCGTGTAAACTCGAGCCCGATATTCGCTCGATTATCGAAGAGGCATCTATTGTGTACGACACAGATCGCTCCACGGCGAAGAACGATTTCCTCGTCGATCGACGATTTATTCGAGGATCTACAACATTCCTGATAAATCCTTATTCGAGCTCAAGGATCTCGTCGTCGCGCGGCCACTCTCTTTCTGTATTATATACTTATCCGACATTGTTATTATTGCGAGCACGACTGCCAGCTGCTCACCGAGAATAATAATGATCGTTCGTGCACCCCTTCGTTACATGGACAATATCGAAGTCACGTACCTTCGTTATTGTTATTTAATCTGAACCATTCGTTCGAATTAATCGCGACACAACCACTGGTTTCGAGTCCGTACGTAAAATGGCAGCGTGAGATGTGCACTTCTCCTCTTTTGGAGAAGCTAAATAAGGATTCGAGAAAAAGGATGATGAGAGATTCTGTTGCAAAAAAATAATTCCACAAATAAATGATAATAATATTCCTAAATTGTCCAATTTTCACATTTTGAGAAAATGGTTCTTACAAGCAATGCATAATCAAAATGGCGAATATCTATTCTCTCAGAGAAGGTTACGAGTCCTAGCAGCATGACAGAAATTTTTAGAGTTACGATTGTTATTTACCTTTAACGAGCCCATAAAGTTCAGGCAGCTGATAATAATTCCGCGTCACGTCGATAACATCCCGATACTCGTTGACGACGTTTTATTTATTCATCTGCGGCTATAAACCATTTGAATCACAGAGTAGAACGAGAATGTACAAAAACACTTGTAACAGGTTTTCGCGAATTCACGAAGGGTCTGCTCGTAGATCAAGCTTAATTCACTTCTGCAACGTGTTATTAGCGAATCGGTAATACGTTAAGGGAGCCGCGAAAAAGTCCGCGGCGGAATGTTAATTGAAAATTAACAGGGCCGCGTCGATACGTGGCTGGACGCATTCGAGCGACACAATGAACTCGCCGCTGGTAATCCTCGGCTTCCGTACGCGCGATCCCGGAGCGGATTCTCTGGAGCATCCTCGAGCATCGTCGCTCGTTATTACGGAGGCGAATGGTCCGACCGCACGCACGGCTCGACACGGCAAAAAAGTCGTTTTCGCGTAAAACGATCGGCGTTGCTCGGCTTTCCGTCGTAAAGTAGCGCCCACACGCGCCGATGCTCCGCTCGCGTAAGCACCGCGCCGCCAACAACGTGAGAATGTCCGCGGGACGATAAAAGTTACGCTCGTGAATTTTACTCGCCTCGACGTGGCCTCGATCGCGAACTACGCCAAAAAACATATTCTACTGCTACGCGAACTTCAACCTTCTAAGTTTAATTAACTTTTTAATCGACGATCATTTTTATTGTTCGAGAAACAAGCTATTTCGGATGTGTACACATGGTCCATGATATATTACAATGTTATTACAATGATATATGATATAGTACCATGATATATTACATATGTCCAAATAGTATTTAATTACAAAGTATCCACAAACCCACACCTTAATCGCAACGAAATCAGTCATAATATTAATTTAATTTAACCAAGTGGCTGTGTCATAAACCTAGACCACAAACGTAATTTCACACAACTTTCGGATTTACACCGGGCAATAATTGTCCTAGAATCGAGCACCCAGCACCGAGAGACTTTCTTTAATCAGTGGGTCAATTGTTTCACCCTCGAGCCTCGTTGCACGATGAATCGAGCAGAGCGGGGCCACCGACGATTGTTTATATCTGGCTGAATTCCTGCTCGATAAATTCGCATTTTTACATGCGTACGAATATAGTGCCGGCCATTCAGTCGGGCTGGCACAGGTCGTGTCGGCCTGTACTCGCGTTGCGTCCTCGTGGTCTTGAGCCTTTACAAGAAGCCCGGTCCATTCAAGAGTCAAGCTTACTGAATTATACCTCGCTACGGATTTGCACGGATTCGCTGGCGCGCGAATTCGCAGCCGGATTCCCCGTTGGACCGCTCCTGACCCCGCGAGCACAAGAATGCCCTCGGGAAGAGCGGCATGCTCGCGGGAACTTAACTTTTGCACGGATGTAGGAATATGTGTACTAGGTTTGGACATGAGTTAGTTCTGAATTAACTAGGAGTTAGTTGATTGACCTACACCTAAGTTAAATGCGAATGAGATTATGTTTGGGTCCCTAGGACTTTGTGGTTTATGAATTCTTGTTCTTTGAAACAAGCTAGCAATCTAATTGAAAATCGTATATCAATGTACAGAAATAAAATGATAGACTGATAATCGTATTTAAAATATTTAACTGAAATAATAGTCACGGCTGGTAGAGCAACTCGCTAGCCATCCGTTACGTAAACGCGCGTGACCTTATCGAGCGTCGAATCGAGCAGCGGCTGTCCGCAATAATATCGATACCGACGATCGTTATTAATAATAGTGATCGCGAGAATAAAACGTAGAAACGCAGAACAGAAGAGCATCTTCCGAGAAGACCATTAACGTGGCGTCATGCAAAGATATCGCGTTCCCCGCCGCCCCGTCACGGCCAATCGCTTATCCGCTCGCCTGGTCATCAGGATCGTCGCGGTATCAGCGAGGGAAATCTAGAATCCTGGAAACCGATCTTTCTCGCGAACAATCTCGGCTCGATCGATGACGATTCCTTCTCCATCGATTGCCGTCAAACGAAGAACGAGGAGCGTGTCGGTCCGCGCACGGAGGAGGTCAGAACCACCGTCGCGTCGCGGCGATGTACAACGCTCGATAGACCTATTCGAATAATTTATAGTCGCGTTAACCATAATAGACACGAGCGTGCTATCCGTCCGCTGGAAATGACAAGTACCAGCGAGTATCGGCTGTAGCCTGACTTTTTCTCCTCTCCTCGATCGTCCTTTTTCATCCTCTTCTGCTTCGACTTCGCGGCTACCACCAGGGACGAGCAAATAGAAGCGCGTACAAACCGCGAGAGACGCGTTTCTTAACCGAGAGAGAATAAGAAAGAGAATCGGTGACGAGGAGAGAGAGAGAGAGAGAGAATACTCGCCACAACGATTACCGATGACTTACGTATGCAGGCAATCTCGTGGAGTTTGCGCAATTATTGGAACACCTCGTGTCCGTAATAAATGGGGGAATATGCCCTGAAAGGTGTTAGTTCAAGATCATCCGGTGATACAAGACCGCTTGGACGGTATCGCGGCTGCCTGTCACAACGATTTCATCACCAGCGCGCTCATCCGCGCTCGGCTACCTACAGGCACTGCTTTATGTAACCGGTCGGGACATTAAGGTTACCCTCGATCGTGGAAAGTCGCGCCTAACCCTGTTCTACGCCGTTCCGCCGCGTTTTCATAATTATTTTCCAGCTAACACGACCGTCCGTTCTTATGTACAACGTTCGAGGGTCTGCCGAGCCGAGAAAGGTCGCCAGCTGCGGATCGCGCGATCTGCTTCGAGATTCTGTGCGAGTCTCTCCTTCGAAATCACCTACCTACTTTTATACACACTGCCTCTTACATATTTACAACTTTCATTGCAATTTTGACCGTCGGATCTTCATTTTCAAATTTTCGGTCTTTAAATTTGGCAATTTGAAAATTTTCGACTTTGATACTTCAGGACCTAGGGATTTTAAAACCTTAACATCATGCAATTCCTTAATTTAGAGTCTTTATTATTTCTTACCAAATATATATTTCACAATACACATTTTTTTCAATGAATAATTCAATGACTGATGCTGTGAGTATTGTACTTGTTTACTGTCCTGAAGAGCCACATTAAATATCCATAAGAACCACGTTTCGCTCACAGTATATAATACACACCTTTTCGATAAATAATTCAATGTTGCGATATGAACTGCAGTTTGAAATGTTAGCTCTCCCTGAGAGCCACATTAAGTATCCATAAGAACCACGTTTCGCTCACAATTTATAATACACATATTTTCTATAAATAATTTAATGTTGCGATACGAACTGCAGTCTAAGTTGTTAACTCACCTTGAGATCCACATTAACTAGAAGAATTTTGTTAATAGTTTATGAAACATTTTTCTTGAAAATACATCTTTTCGATAAATAGTTCAAGATTGCAGTTTGAGTTGTTAGCTCCTCATGAGAGCTCCTCAGCTACAGCTCTAGAATCAATTCTATTTGAATTAATAACGCTATTTCCTTATGGGATCAGTAAAAATAAACAATGATTATAGCAATTACATGGATTTAAGAAAGTGGAGCTATCGAAGAAGAGGTTAATGGGACCCAGGCGTGGAAGGCCATCAGAAAAGTCCAGGTCATTGAAAAAGATTCCATGTGAATTCCTGTAGTTTGATCGCACGATGTGATCTCGCCGCGGTCCAATTACCGGCTGCTCGTTACGGTTTTCTCGACCATTAGCCAGGCAAATGAGCATGATGAGCATTTTCGCGAAATCGTAGCAAATTCCTTCGGCGCGAGTGTCGACACCGCATGAAATCGCGGGTTGATTGGCGGCCGGTCAGAGTGGAGGAAGACGCGGGCAAAAAGAGCAAGCGGAACGCAACGAGAGCGAGGAGGAAAAAAGGAATAAAAGTCAATCAAGTCGGTCGATGCGCACGCGTTAACCTTAGCGCGAAATAACTCGAGTGTAACTCGTAACGCAAACGTTACGCGCTCGCTCGCTTGCTAAGCCGCGCGATGTTAATTGGAATTACACATGTGTGGTCACACGCGAACGCCTGATCTTGAGAGCTGGCCAGCCTGGCCATACGTACTCGCCGACTGAACAAGGACGAGTCCTCTCACTTGAAAGATCATCCTCGGCCAGGATGGTTCCTTCTACGGTTCAGATGCAACGCGATGCCACGATATTTCTACACTCTCGGTCAAAATTATACCAAGAACTTGCTGTTTTCCGAATTCCGAATATGCTGTTGCGACAGAACATATTGAATCTTTGCTGATCTTCAGAGTAAAGTATCGAAGACGAAGTTATAGCACTTTTACAAAACTACATACTTATGCACACATGTGTATTTTTGGTCTAAAAAGGGGATACTCTTTATATTCTGTTTCATCCGACATGTTCTACAATTATCCACATTCTATAAAATGTAAAGTAACGAACAAATGTAACCAAAAGTAAACCTAACAAAACAGGGTACAATAACAGAGAATTGAGTACTATGCAAGAAGTTGATTGTTGCCGTATTCAAATCTCGACATAAAACAATTAGTACTTGTACAAATCAATCAAACGCGTGTATCCGAACGTTAAGAAACCTGACACTAATTTTACCGTGTAATTCGATGATTACCACACACGTAGCTCGACCTCGTTGAATCAGTCAGCTCCATCCGAGTTACTTTTGTAGGAAATTAGCAATCAAGATTGATCCGGCAAAGAAATGGCCACGTAAGAAGCAAGACGAATCGTTCTAATCATTTTTCCACATCAAATAAGGCTCGAATCGAGGTTGAAAGAGCCCGAATTCCCGGGAAGCACGCCTGGATCCTTGGAAACTCGGTTAGAGGAGACACCGAAAGGCTAACGAGCGTTGAGTCAGAGGCCGTCGCAGCGGGAGAAAAGGTCTCGCGAGCGACCAGTGCATTAATCGCCGTCCTTAATTGGGCCATGTCGTTAAGAAAGGAGCGCGACGAAACTGGATATCACGTAATCGATCACAAACAGTACGATTACGCCGTACAGGGAACACGAGCGCAAGGACGGCGACAACGTTCGTTGTGATGCATCGCTTTGTACCGCGTCTTGCAATTACTCCCACGTTCGAAGCTTAGGATCGAAACTGTGGTACTGTTCTAGAATTCCTTCGAGATCGTTCTGTATCATTTACCGCACAGCTTGAAGATGTGTAATCTTAACATTGCTGTAGGACTACTTTTATGGACTCGAAATTCTATGATTTTGATATATCAAAATTCTGAAATATCAAAGTACCATAGTTCTGAACGTACTGTGAGTACTAAGGAATCAGGAGATGTAAAATTTTGAAATGTTAAAGCACGAGGTCCCAAAATCTCTAAATGAACAATTTTTAAAATCCTACAGTCCAGCAGTTCCAAAACCCAACTGTCGAAAAGAGTGATCGTTGTTTTGAGAGTCTCCGATGCAGAGCGATAATTCACGGTCCAATATCCAAGGTGACGTTCCCGATTCGTCTTCCAGTGTTCATCTTCCTCGAAGACCCCGCGATCAGCGGTAGACAATGAAAAACGAAATAGAGGAGGAGTAGATCTCCGTCTGGCAGAAAATCTCGAGGCGGAAGAATAACGATTGGCACTAGAGAACTCGAAGGTGCCATTCACGGAAACCAAAACATTCATTTTCGAGTGGCTATGGACAATGACGAGCCCGTTGACCCTTCGACAATAGAGTCAGCGACGCCACTGAAAGAGAGTCGTCCATCGGTCGACCCATGGTCCAGATCGGAGATAAATTTCGTATTTGTAAAAGATCGCGTGCAATACGGTGCCGCAGAAGGAGGATCCTTCGAAATCGTGCCGCTTGATTTTCTCGAGCACAATGCTTGACCGACGCTCCTTTCTCGTCCAATAATTGTCGCTCTGGACGATAATTCTATGAAGTTCTGACGAACAACGAATAGAGATCCCGCTAAATGCACTCGGATACCGGTACATTCGTGCACCTGAAACGACCGGGGCTCTCGAGGCAAAATATTATTCCGATCCGAAGGTATTATTCGTGAGTCGATGTTGCGATAATATTTTCTCTGGAAATAAAGGCTACTCGATACACTTGCCTAACTCTACGTGTGGTCCGTAAAGGGAGTAACTTGATCGTTATCGAACACTCGATAGTGATACGAAAATGACAGAGCGTTGTACGTTCACCCGGTTACTCACAATTCCGCAGTTTTTACAGCTCCCTGTCCTGCATTATTCATTTAACCAGAAGTTGCAATGAACTTCTCGCAAATTTTTTCCGCGAACGCGACTCGCCGCACAGTTCCACGAGACGATCAAACATTCTAAAATCGTCCGTCGCGTTTACCCAATTAAATACGCTCGTCGAATGAAAATCTCGGCACCGCCCACTCGGACTCCGCCGATCATAAGCTGACACAATTTTTTGCAATATCCGTAGAGAATGCGCGTGCTCGTTTCGTGCCTCGTCACCGACGTATGCCGATCGAATCGTAACGCGTGTCACGCACGAACTACCCTTTAACGTTCTCTCATTACCTCGGTTCATTCCACGATTTCCGTGGATGTCACGATAAAACGGCGATTTTATGGAGGTAAGCCCTTTTAACGCTGCCGCGAACAATCCGCGACATAATCCCCGGCACGAACGATCGTCTCGTCGATAATCGTCTCGTTAGATCGAGCCTGAGAATCGGTAGACAACGCGATCAGAGAACATCTGGCGAAACCCTTTTTAGACTCGCAGCCGGATTTGTATCGACGAAAACTGACTCGTTCCCGCGAATTTATGTGCGCCGTCAGATTAAGGGGCACGGACCTTCCCTTCCTTTCTTGGGGGCGCCCCGGACCATTGTGCCACTTCCGTCTACTCGGTTACGCATAACGAGATCCTCAGGATTTCACGGACCTTTCGAACGACGTGTCGCTATTTCGTATTAATGACCCTCTTGCCGACAGACTTTCCGGACAGATGTTCTCTTCGAATCAAACTTCCAAAAAGGCATTCAACCGATCTTCTACCGCGACACACGTATTTAGGTATTTTCAAACCATGATATAATCGAGCGTAATACTCTCTTCAGACAAAGACAACTTCAACTGCGAAAACTTTCAAATTTAAACACTAGAACTACCATTAAATGGAAACATAAAATACTGAAGCATCAACTAACATGTACAAGCATTTTTTACTTCAACATAACATGTCAGACATTTCCATTCACGACAATAAAATTTTGCAATATAAAATGGGAAGTCTGAAACCAGTCATTTTTACTGACTAGTAGTTCATCTAATCTGATCCGTCAGAACTTTCCGCTGAAACTAATAATACCATTCTTATGACACAGACGTTACCTAGAATTCTATCTTGAGCCACACTGATTCAGAAGCTCGTGCAATTGAAAGATTACCGCGTATCCACAAATCGCCCGAGTGCGCAATAAGTCAATCAATAAACGATCACGATAAAATCACCGCGGAAAACATCCTACTCCTGATTCCAGCGTTTCGCTGACGGATGATCCGACGTACCTGGCGGAAAACGTTTGTTTTCGTCGTGGCTGGCAATTAATCGAGCGTAATTACCTCTTGTTCCGGCACAGAACTGACGTAAGCAGAGCGTGATTGACGTGCCAGCGTGTTTTTCCTTGGTTTGCGCGAGCTGCATCGACGGATACTCGAAGAAAAATCGTTTACCCTTGAATTTTGACAGGGCGAGGCTGGATTTCGTGAGAGGGAAGACCGTCCGGTTAATTGCGAGCATTGAGGGAGCTCGAGGGCGCGCGTTGCTCGCACGAGGGTTGATCGTCGCGATTAATCATGGCCGCCGGTCACAATCGGCCACAATCTGTATCTCGCGTGCACTGGCCCGGCCTCGCTCTCGAACCGTTTGGCCTGTTCGCTTATTAAAGACATTCAGGTCGATGCCAGTAGTCGACCTGACGTCGATTCATAACAAGAAATTAACAAGCTGATGATAAATGGTCGGTTCGATGTTGCCGGACAGATCCTTCGGACCCTGATTCCGTATGCATGCCTCTCGAGTCTCTTCGGACCAACTGCGGATCCGTTCACGGAAATTCGCAGAAGTCGCAAGAATTTGAAGTTTCAACAAGAGAAGTTGAAGAGATTTTGTAGAAGCTGAAGATGTTTTCTTTTCTCAGGACACCCTTGACCGAGTGTTTTCGTTGTTGAACTTTTACGATGCGATCAAATATAAATAAATTCGAACAATTCCATATTACTCGTAATTCAATAATAATTTTCTTGAAAACCAGTCTAATTCAACTGCAATAATATGACGAAGACTTCGATTCACCTCTAAAGTTCAAGATCTGCTAAAATATCAGATGAACAAAAAATAAAAAATATTTTACCTTTGAATGGTTAATTTCATGTTACTTTTGAACTCGGACCACGTCGTCCAAAATCCTTTCCTCGAAAAATCAGCAACCGGAAGTCGGACGAATTCCGCAAGAACCTCGAGGACAGCGAGCTTCCGTTAGCGAGGTATGTTAGGGCTGATACGCGCGGCGCGACCGACTGCCCTTGAATTAAAATGGTAATAGAAATGTACGGATTTGAATTGCGAATGTCATAGCGTGCACGCCGCGGCTGAGCCCGGGATATGTATATGCTAAGCAGCGTCTTGTTTTGAATTTAGAACAGGCGCCATCTTGCCGGCGAGCGGTTTGCTCTTTGCCCCCTTCCAGCGGGTAATTCGTGCGCGACCAATGGGGATGCATTCCGGAAACCACGTTATGTACCGGCTGCTATAACCTGCGAGCTATACGTGGCTATTTCATCGGACGAAACACTGGCCCCTTGCCTGTACCTTTATTCGTGACAGGCAGTAGCAAACTCATTAACCTTCCGGGCTCGTTCACGACCCCCTTTCTCCTCCTGCTGGTCATTTTTCTGTCTCACCCCGATGGAAGGTACACGAGGTTACTTACTTCTCTCTTGGGGGAGAGTTCAGTTTTATTTTCGTCTTTCCACCCGGACGTTTGTTCGAGTGCTTGTCGTCCGTCGGTTTTTCTTCGGGGACGTTCACCGAACGCTTTTATGATTTAAGTTCGTAATTTGATGGTTAATGGTTGGACTCTTTATGACTACCTTTGCTAATAGTACGGTAGGATTGTACTTGGAGAATTTCTGGATTAGGTACAGTCTTAAGCTGGGGTGAGGCAGGACTTTTTTTATAAGTATATTGCAGATGATTTTAAATCGGATAAACATTAAGTGCAGATAAATTAATGTATCGAGCTTGTTCAAATTGCAGTTCAAATGTGACAAACCTGACTAGACCTAACAGATAGTTTTGACTGATGCATCTGATAAGTTGTAGGGTAAAGAGTTAACAATTGTCAGTGCAAAATGGTACAAGTTATTTAATAATCTAATTCTCAGAACATTGACAAAAGGAAAATATTAGCCTCTAAGCCTACTAGGTCGTTAGAAACCACTTCTTGTGTCCTCGTAAAAAAGTCCCTAAATAAAAAAGGTGTCCAGCAGGTACACAATGACACACTTTTCTGCAGAGACCTTCGATCCGAGCACGTTTTTCAGGATCGTCCGAGATCTTCTGCAATTAGACCATTCCACGACGCCCGTCCTTTCGCCCTCTGTTTATCCGGGGCAAACAGAGCGCAGGCAGCCGGTGTTCATCGAGTCCGAGAAAAAAAAAGAACGGTGGCGAAAGAGGGAACTTAAGAAAACGAAAGAGGCGAGACAGAAGAAGCGGTGGAGGAAAAGAAGCGACGATCCTGCCTCGAATCCCGGCTGACACGAATCACCACCCTCCTTTTGTTACCAGGACCTTTCTCCGCCTCGTATTATCCGCTCGCCTAAGTCAACAGGTCCTCCCGAGATGTCGTACCTTCTCCTCTTTTCTCCTCGTTTCTTCCTTTTAGCCGTCGACACCTTTGAGCGATCGTTTCTCGCGACCAGCCGGTGTTTCTACGAAATGTTTCCAGTTTGCTCGAACAGAGATGAGCTGGATTTAACGGATAATTGTCCCATCTAGGCTCCTGTGGATCTCTAACTAGTCCTGTGGTCGCGAACGATCGAATCGTGGTTTCGTAACACGCCGCTCTCTGACGATGTCCAATTTTAATTATGCTCGGAATCTTATGTAACGATAATGAGATCGATTTCGTCGGCATCGAAATGCGGATGATGAAGAAAATATTGCACGGATACGTGATCAGCGCGAGCAATTTCGTACCAATTCTCTCTCGATACGAGTCATTATGTTATTTCAGATTTTTAAGGTTAAACTTTACACCAAGAGAGGTACATAGCGTTTCTCTGTGTCTACGAGAACATAGTCTTTCGCTTAAATGCTTTATGTTGGCAACTAATTATCAGCGATGTCAGTAAGAATTCGTCTTAGATCTCCGAAAAATTCACAAGGTTTAACGGTAATATAGCCGGTACCGATTTTCAAGACGATCGAAATCCTCGTAATGGCGAAATGAAACGAAAACGCATCACACGGGACTCTCGTTAAGAGTCTCCCTTCGCGAATAAATTCCGTAATTAATAAATCCCTCCTCATATTGCACGTTAAAAGCGGCGTAACCCGTTTAATCGATCATTAAGCACGTTGGCCCGCGTGCATACCGCTACGTATTTTCTAGGATCGCGTCGGCAGCGGGCGGCCACTTTAATCGATGAAATTTCATTTCCATCGGGCATATCGCACCGCGGCTCGTTACGACCGAGCGTTCCGTGATCCGAGAAGAGAATGCCAATTACGTTTGTTTCCTCGGTTGCTCGCGCGGGTCAGAGCCGAGGCGAGGCGAAGCGATGCGACGCGTGCATCGTATGTGCGTTTTTCGACTCGGTTACTTCCGCATCGATGGAAACGTAGTCATATCGATGCAGCCGCGAGATAGCCGCCGCCGTTGCCCCGTGTGTGCCGAGCGTTGTTCGCGATCAATAGATCGCTGTACCGGCGGATCGGCGATCTGGCGATCTAGCAGCGGGAGATCGTGTAGCGATCGTTCGTTCCGCGATCGCGCACAATACGAATCGTACGTTCCGGGGTCGTACCGGGGGCGACTGTCTACGTATACTACTTCGGATCCGTGAGAAGTGTGCTGCCTGCTCACGGACCTCGTACAACGCTCGTGCTGCGCGATGCTAAAAGATACTTTCGACGACGCTCCATCGCCGCGCGGACAAGCTTCTTCGGGGCGAGCCCATCTTCTCCTAGACTATCCCGCTAAATTTATTCCTGAAATTACCACCCAGTCCAGGGCAGAGGGACATCTCCAATATTTTTATTTTGTAATATTCTGCTGTACATATGCCACAAGATCCAGGAATTCAGGGAAGCAATCTACTTTCCTTATTTCTTTAAATCAACTCGTATGAATGACCGATGCACATTTCGCTTTGGTTAAAAATACGTACAAAGCTTGGAACATGCTTGCACGTTCAGATAGAAAATTGGTAACTTGCAACTTGTCATTTTTCAAAGATTAAGTCTTTACCTTGACCGCAAATTCGAGACAGCTCACTGGAAGATCAATTTTGAAAATATAGACTTGAACCTGACACTAGTTAAGTTCCTCCGAAGTATCGGTAATAAAGTTCTAAGGGTAGATAATGATCGGGACATGGAGAAGGAACTATACGAGGTTACGCATGTACAAACCAATGATGCGGTCGATTAAAGAGTTTTATACGGCTCTAACCTCCGACCCAAATTGCTCTTTAGCCTCTCCTGAAATACTTTCTAAACAAATAATGATTGCGGCGAAAGGCAATGTTATACGATTAATCGATTGGTCCGCGAATAATAGCGCTGCGACATTTAAGACTCAACGCGCGGAAAGGATTAATTGAAACTGCAAAGTAATTTCAACGAATGGGATAGTCTGGTTTACGGGTTTCGTAGCGTATTCCATTTACATGTTAACGCGTGGTAAAAATTTGCATCTGAAAGTGCTAATAATTCCACCGATCGAGAGAAAGTGTCGGCGCATTCAAATATTTCAAATGCTTCGTGCGGAATCTTGTAAGTTTGAATAATGAACGCTCGCGACTTATGAATTAACATAGTACGTTCTGTATTTGTTAACCAACCTCATATAAAATAAATTCCCAAATGCCCAATTTCTCAACTTTTCGGGTCTTCAAATTCATGAGATCCTACGTCTCTAAATCTGTAAATTTAGAAATTTCTAAAAACTTGAAGGTGGGTACTTATCTCTTTTTCCTGAATTACCCCAAAATCATCGTATGCAAATTGCACAATGTTTCGAAATAAAGAAAATAGTGAGTTCTAGTGCGTGGAAGTTGTTGTGAGATTAACATGGAGGTAATGATCGCAAGGCCATCGACTCGAGTTGACGATCTCGGATGGAGTGGTCGCGGCTCCATGATCGGCTAAAATAATATTTTCGAGGAAGAACGATATGTTTTCGCCGGCATGGTTGCACAGGCACGCCGGGCATCCGTTGCTCGCGGAAGGTATGCAGCGTCAAGTATCTCTAGCGGGCCAAAGTTATATTATACCGAGCGTATCTGATGTCTACATGCATGCTGCTCGTATATAGCGGCATTCACGCCGCCGACGTTGCGCAGGCCTGGAGCACGAAATAATGCGAGGATCGACCACGGCAGCTGCCGCCAGCCTCGCAACGATATCAAAGGATTTGCTGATTCAGAGGCGAGAGAGAGAAAGACGAGGATCGTCCGTATTCCTCGCGAAGAATCGAAACGTCGATCGATCATCGAGGGCGTAACGTCTTCTCGAGCGCGGATCTAGCATAGAGCTGACAGTCGCTCTGCGAGCCTTCGAAGATTTATTTGATCGTTGAAAACGCTCTGATGGCCGTGGGAGTCGGCCCAAAAAATCCTCATGCTACAAAGAACCGTTCTTCTGTATCGTCTTATCTCCTTTTTTATTTTATAATAACGGAGGTCTTTATGACTCAGAATCTAAATTCATTTTCTACATTTCATAGGTATCTTCTATAGATTTGCTTCGATTAAAATCGGTCAACATCGTTCAGTAAATATTCCAGATCAGTACATTTTAAAGTTTGAATAATTTTAGCAGATGCATAGAACGATTCTTACCCATTTAACAGTACAGCAGCTGAACAGCATCAAATCGACATGGACACGTAATGTATGCGAATCTATCGTTGAAGATCCGATGCTGTGTGACAACCTTCAGCTTAACTATGTTCTAACGACATTGTCGAAGCACGAAGTATCATTGTTTATCGATAATCGACAGCATACGAACTCCGAACGAGCAGAACAGCGATACGAATACCGATCAGGTACTGTAAGATCGTGTCTGAATCGATCTGTTCTCGCCTGGATCGTGTTCGCAGTGTCTCCGTATCGCTTCAGCTCGTCGAGATCTTCGATTTCCGAGTAGACTTACCGAGCAGTCGCTTTTCAACGGACGATCCACGGAATTCGCGTTCCCGTTCGTATTTCCACGGCGACAATTCGTTTTCAGCTCGAGTTCGCTCCGAATGCGCTTGTTTCAACGGACGGGATCGGCGGGGTGTCTCCGGGGCGACGTTTTGCAACGGCGATTTATCGGCCGTTTATTTATTTTCGCCCGTTGCTGTCAGAACAGAACGTAGCGACCCGATACCGGGGTGTCGATCGCTATCTTAATTTCGTATTGTGATCGGTCAAACGGTGCTGGGCTCGCGCTTCAATGGGCCCGTGTGTAGGTACACGCGTGACACCCCGCACCCTCTCTGTACCAACCTTGTACGATGACATAGTGTCGACGAGAAACTACACACGAGCTTTTACGAAACGTCGCGTGCAACTATCCGCGTCCCTTGTCAGGCAATCAGCGTCGGCTTGTGCCGCGAACGGCCGGCTGAAAAGAGTTTTTTGGCCCTGCTTAAGCGTGCCGCCTCGTCGAGCACACCATTCTCGTCACGCCGTTCTAACGTGAAAGTACAAATAATTTAGTTAACCGATACCTGCCCATTAGGAAGCGGGAAGTTACGCCATGTAAACGTTTCATGGTTGATTATGCGAGTTTGACATTTATTCAAGCGCTACTGGCTGAAACGTTTCCGGAAATTAGTTATAATAACCCTATTACGTGGGACACTGTGTACCATGGAATTATTTTAAAGGAAAACGATAATCGTGTGTAAATTACGGTTTACGACCGTGCATAAAATTTCATCCTTCCACGCGACTAAAACCCTTGGTGTACAAGGAATTGCTCTCATTTTGAAGTACAGCAAACTTATTCACGAAGGAAGAAAGGAACGTTTATCGCCCTATAAATTACATCCCCGTGGTCCCACCTCCCTCCGTAGCTGAAAAGAACAATAGGTACTGCAACAAGTGTCGAGCAGGAGCCGGGGCGAAAAGGTGGGTCAAAAAGTCGAGCATCCGAGCGTGGGACCTACCCTCGGCTCGAGCGACTTTCATTTTTATTGACCGACGAGATCCGTCGATCTGGCCGCACGGGAAAGGTAAAAAAAAAGAGAAGAAAGAGAGAAAGATCGTTCGAGGTCGACTTTCTTACGAGAACGTGGCATAGCGTTGCATTCTTCGTTGCTATTCCTCCGCCAACCTCTTCTCTCCGTCGAGACGCTCTCTTTTCTCCTCCCGGTGCGTTTCTTCCCTTTTTTCGGACCTGCCACCCGAAGCAGCCACCTGCTGAGAAAAGTGCTCCGTGACCGTTCGACGGTTGCGTCAGGACCGGGGCACAGTTATTTGCATCATCCATCAGACCGACGACGGAGACGACCCAAGGGAGGAAGAAGGAAAGGCGCAAGGGCAACGCAGGAGAAAATAAAAAACGATAGAACGACCGTCTCGCTCCCGATTCCTCGAGGATTCGCTCGCATTGTTGCCTCTCCTGGTGATATTTTATTGGGTTTATGACGTCATTAATCTGATCACCGGACCCGCCCACCGGCTTAATCGTGACGCATCGAAACCGATGGACGAACGGTCTACCTGCCTCTGTCATCTCGAGAATTTTCGGATCGTCTAACACGGATACACCGGCGAATACGTAAATTATCCGGTTTATGGCCCTTCCGTGCACTCCTTTCTTTCGCACCGATACAGCTCGTTTATCTTTCTTCGGGACGTTCGTCCACGTGGGTAAATTTTATCGTTGAAAAACCAGGCCATGATTCAGATATTCGCGAAGAAACATTTCCACGACTTTCAACGTCGATGTCCAAACGCGAATCGTTAAAGTTGAACAGGGCAACAAATAACCGTGGTTATAAACGCGATCTCCCGATCGCAGAATCACATCCGCGGTACATCGCGCGTAGATCGGATCGAGTTTAATCGAGCCGAACTGTCCCTCGACTAAGCAAATGAGTGTCTAGCAGCGGTCGACCAACATCCGGCGATCTGTCGATGATACCACTCGCGTTCATGGGCAATCCTTTCTCTCCCTCGTAAAGGATGTATCGACAAATTCGTGTCCCGCGGCGAAGGAGGCAGATCTGTCACATCCGTGGAGAGCAATCAGAACCTGCAGCATGTATATTGCGTTCCGCTCGTGTAGAGAGCCACGGAACCGGGGGTCGTGGGGTCGGATATCGATAGTTCGAATCGACGGACGATGTCTCTCGTCGTGCTCATCAAGACGCAACAGGGCAGCCCGTTGCTTGCTTCGTCATCATCTGCAGGATGTCTGCTCGATGACCGTTTCCCCTTTTTTCCTGCCCCTTTTGTTATTCACGCTGCACCCGCCAAAATACTACATTACCGCGAATCAAGCAGCTGCGTTCTGTTACTCGGAAATCTGCTTACAAATTTTCCTTTCGACTTGAAAGCTGGTTACTTGGAATATTTTCCATTTCGTTCTCGAGGCTATGTATCTATTATAAAGATTTAATTTAAGCACTTGGAAATTTGAAAAACTGAAAAAGTTTGACTATGAAAATTTCGAGACTGAGGGATCGTGCATTATAAAACGAAACGCGTCAACAAATCCGGTCAACTAAAAAACAGACCCTCGATCTCAAATCGTAGGACAATGAAGTTTTATCACCTGCTAGAAGTTTATCGTTTTGTTGGTCATAAACGGAAAAACGAACCAAGTGTCCTGAAAGTACGTGACCATAGTGGGACGCGATCAGAACTATTGATAGCAGAAAACGTGTTTATTCCTTTCACGTTTCGGCACCCTCGACATTTTTACAAAGTATACTTTTTTTTTCGTTTTATTGTCAGTTCCAGTTCCCTCTTTTATTTCCGCCTGTCCGTCGACCACGTCAGCTCTGTTTCTTTACCTTCTTTACGATCGGTCGGCCTCATCTGGCCGTCGTAAAGTTATTACTAATGCCCATGGACAATGGGGAACAATGGGCACCGTGAATGGGTCATAATCGATTCGATTGTCGTAAGGGATCAGCCTGGTTTTCCAGGACCCGTCGTTACGATACCTGGAACTTCTCTCGCTTCGGAACGTTTTCGATATCATTAGGCTCACAATTTTTAAACGTTGTTTATACAGGGATTACATAATAAGGGTTTCATCGACGAGTAATCCTCAAAGTGTTATAAATTCGAGCGAGTTTACACAAATCCGTGATGCTCGGTAAAAATGTTGTAAACGAGACCCGTGTTGACCCGCATTATATTCGAGCTCCGGACCCGTGTACCTGACTCGAACTAGCTCTGGACTTAAGCTTCTTTTTCCGTTTACGGTTCTCCGTGTGCGTGCAATTAGAGACAGTAAAATCGGTCGCAGAAAAAGAACTCTGGAAAAAAACACTACCATTTAGTAGGTAATTCTATGGGTCAGAATTCGAGTGACATTTTTTTTATTGGTTGACTCTTTTTTACCTCAAAAATGAAAAAAGTATCAAGGGTACATTAAGGGTAGAAAAATGATCAAGGGTACGTAGTAAAAAGTATTTGAACTATAAACCTAAAAATTTCTTGTAAAAATTAATAACGGCAACATGGAGGTCTTAGGTGCAATAGAAACAAGCATCCCCGTATTTTTTTTTATGGCAGTTCATCGAATATCCTTGGATTATCTGCACGAGTTCGCGTTCCGCAGAGGCGGTCATAAAACGGTCGAATTTTCGAAAAAGAGCATAAACATTCCACAAGGGTGCTCGGTTATCTTTCTACGGTCTAAAGGTGCCCCGTGACTTTTTAACAAAACGGTACAAGGGCTCCGCTTTCTTTCTTTTCGCCTTTCTCTTCGGCTTTCGTACCAGAGGGGAAAATCGTACGGTTCTTGCATTTTTATGGCGCGCGCCAGGGTGAAGAATACGCAGACCTGCACCCTCGTTTCGTGCCGAAAAATGTGGGTCAAGTCGTAAAAACATTCGGAACGACAGAAGGGTTCCTTTTTCGAACAGACTCATTTTTGTACCGTTATCCCGGAGCGAACCCTGTAAATTCTACTTTTTACCATTATTGCTCCCGAAATAACGCCAACACGATTACCACGGATCGTAAAAAAGTGCTCCATAATTTCCCGTGTCCAGGCGTAGAAAAAATTTTATGCTCCAAGATAATTAAGTTCTTTTTAATTGAGAATCAACATCTCTTTCATAATTAAACGTTCCTTAATTAAGAATCAAATCGTCGTCGCCAATGGAACGGTTTTATAATCGGAAATTAAAGTTCTATTTTTAATTCGAACTTAGCGAGCAAAACATTAAAGGGTAATTTTGATTGTGAGATTTTTTTAATTAACGATTCTCAGTCGCTTAATTAAACGACCTCGAAGTAAAAATTAAACTGCAGTTTCCGATAAGAAAGTCATTCAATTTTATATTATCCTTTAAACGATTGCATCCCATATGGAAGAATATTAAATTATCGATTATGAATCATAATTTCCTGATTTAATTATTTATTAAACGTAAAAATTAAATTGAAGTATCTAAAAATTACCTTTAAAAATTATCTTCTAGAAATCCTGCTATGCTTCATACTTTCTACAGAATTTATTAGCTCCATCAGTTCAGAAGTAAAAAAGAAAGAAGGAATTCGAAACGCTGTCAAAAGTCCAAGAAGCCTCCCGTTATCCAAGAATCACAGAAACGAAGGATCAGAGGGTACAAAGGGAAAAGGGATCACGGTGAAAGGGAAGCAGGGAACAACGTGAGTAAGCATTTATGCAAAACGTTCGTAAACGTTCGTTTTGTTGCTTGAATTAGCCCTACGTGGTCTCTCGAGCCGGCAAAGGGAGGATCTCCGCAGTCTTCTCGAGTTTCGGTGCCCAATCACCGCTCGATCGGTCAGGGGCTCTCTCGGTTCGGGGCAACAGTAGGGTGATTTTTGCATGTCACGTGGGCAAACGGGCGCGCGCTGAATGCCCGTCGTTAGGCTCTCGTTGTGCCACGATGAGTCGGTTTCACGCAACGATACGCCTGGAGAACGCTCCACTTTGGGACCCTTCGAGGGGTTTCCGACGTGACTGGAACAACCCTGTCTATCGACTCCCTTTCCGTGATCAAGAGTCCGGAAAAGTTGTACTTTTACAACGGTACAAATCGGTGAATCGATGTAGCTGGGGTAACTACTCAGGATCTGTGGGCAAAATAAAAATGGTCGCATTATTTTCTTGTCAGGAAAGTACATATCAAAGTTGATGTTTCATAGAAAGATTACTTAAATGTAATCTAATTACAGTTACAGTAATGCTGTATTTAATTTAAAGATCCAAAAGTAAGATAAGAATATTTCTAAAATACAAAAATGATTTTTCCATTTAATGAGGAAAGTAGACATCCAAGCATAGATATTAACAGGCAGGTCAAGAGTCAAGGGTCGCTGAAGACAGCAAGCACCGTGGAAATTTGTACGTACTTAGAAACGCGTGGTTTTTTGCGGCGATAATAAATCGTGCCATTAATGGAAATAGAAGACGCGACAACCCCCGCGTATGCACGTCCTCGAGTATCCCGACACAAGCTGCGTGAATTACCACGAAACGGCACTTCGTTAGCTCGTATATTAATGAGCGGCCGGAACTCGCCGATCCGAATTACTCTCAATCACCTCGCACGGCCATATGCTCGCCATTAATTACCCGCCACGAAAACCTTTAACGACGCAGGCTGCACGATCGATTTTAACCGTCGAACCTTTCAAGCCAGGCGCTGGCCACGAAACGAGGCTATAATAGCGCGGAGGCGCTGCTAATGATTATCGGCGAAATTAGATAATTATGATGTTATCAATTATGTCGTTAACATCTCTTCGTGGGATTGCTGCATTTTCGAAAATACTCTGACAGAAATTCACCGCTATTCTGCACCCATTTTTTGCCAGCGGATTGTCCTTTCGGTGTAAACGTTCTTTATGGCCTGCTGGTTTATGATCTTTTTAGGCGTTTTAGGCCTGTGCTCTTTTTGGTCCTTGTTCTTTTTGGTCTATGGATTTGTTAGTTTATAGTCTTTTTGGTCTATGGTCTTATTGGTCTACGGTCTTTTTGGTCTATGTCTCCTTGGTTTTTTATGGATCATCTCTTGGACATGATTTGAACAATACGACAATTGAACCTTGGGTTTCAGTATCGCAATACGTTGGTGTAACAGGTCGTTTTAACGAAAGTAGCAACTATACCTATCCCTCCTCCGCAACCCCTGGCAGAAACAGGAGTGCACGCAGAACCCTTCCTCTTCCGTCTCGCTTCGCCGTTCGTTGGCAATCGCTCATTCGGGATCACGGTATATCACGCTTCATATAGAATGCCGTGGGGCCGATGAATTATTGACCGGCCGGTGGCATCCGGCCGTTCGTTCTACAGGCAGAAACGATCGACCATAGCAATCCCGTTCACGGCAATGATGAATCCAATCATAATTTAGTTACATCTTATTAGACTCCTACCGCGCCGGCTCACCGTGAGACCGCCAGGTATATAACCTTCTTAATCCACGAAATACATCTCGCTGCTACCCTTACAGTCTCTCCCTCCTCGTCTCCTTATCCCTGCACCCTTCTAGCCCTGGAACGGAGCCAACCGATTCCTTACTCTTTCCCGCGTGTTTGTCCTTCGCTCGTCTATGAAACCGCCTCTCATCTTCCACGGAGATTGCCCGGTCGAGTCTAATTTCCGACGCTCGCATTTCCGATTCATTTGGGATCTGCGAGCTTGGCGCCCGCTTACGGAAATTGATTACTGCTGCAGGCTGCGAGCCTTTGGGAGGCTGCAATTTAGTTTATTGCAAAGATCACTGGGGATCTAGGTCGCAAGATGAGCTTGCAAGTTTACCAGCTTAGAATTTTATAGAAGCGTCAGAGAATTTGGGTTTAAAACGGTAGAGATCTATTTGAGCTACCGATCTAGGTACGCAATTTCATCAAATTCAGCATTAAATTTGGCTCCAACATTTTAAAGGTAGAATTTATGGTTGGATCTTTTACGTATAGTGTCCCTGGGAATTTCGATACTTTGAGCGCAGAATGTTTGAAAATTCGAGAAGAAAATAACGCATTGCTTCAACAGATCTCGTTCTTTTTCCTCCTATCCATGTATGAACGTCAATTAAGTCAGACTTAAATATAGAGATAAGCGGGAACGTTGAAATTGATGTCAGACCAAGATTGTTGTTTGTGCCTTGAAATGAGTAATTTGTATGTTAATGAAAACAACCTTAGTTAACTCATTGATTGACTGTATAATGAGTGCTATAGAGGGTGAGTCACGTAACTGGCACGAGCTACATCTCCTCTGATTGAAGGCACAAGAAAGATGGGCGAAAGAATTTTACGGCTTAATCAGCCTCATCTCCGAGGATCTATTTCCTCCGGGAGTAAGCTCGGAATAGAACAATTTCACCTTTTGCTCTGACACGACTCGTGCAATAATCTCGTCCGGCGGTTTTGTCGAACACGAAAATGGACGTCGGCAGGGAAATTGGTAATTCTACTCGGTGATGGGATTCCGTAAATGTCTCTGACTCATGGTGCAATTATTGTGAAATCAAAAGTACTATCGGTAATGTAAAATTAGACACTATGGTTCTTGTGGTATAGTCAAAATACTATTATAATTCTGTTTAAGCGAACATCTAGCGAACTCACAGGTCTTATCAGTGTTATCAGGGTCAGGCTAGTAATTCTCCAATATCGAAATTATTCATCCGAATTAAAGGCAGCGTTCAGAAAGGCCCATTAATTCCTTTATCATAGAATTTTCCGCATGCTGACATATTCAATTAGGAGCGAGATACTTGGAATTCAAAAGTTGGCAATGTTTCACGATCGGCGCGTGGTTAACCAGCCAACATCCACGATCGACAGGATTGTCGATCGTTATCGATATCAGTTTCCCCCGATATTCGACCGGGTTCGGTTTAATGCACTCGTGATCTTTGGCACGCATGCGCAACAAGGATCCGGGCCATGCCCGGTTGAGTCACGGATTTTATGGTCCACGACCCCGCATTTCGCGGTTCTCACGCTGCCTTTACGTAGGAATGTTAAAAAGTCGTTGCTCATTAAACGAACTGGAACGGAATTCCGGAACGGTACTGGAAAATACCACGCAACAGGGCTGCGTTTCAGCGGGAGCAATATGGATTGTGCATCGCGTGTTCGCGTTCGTGTTGAGCGTGCACACGCGACGCGTGAAATAGAGACGCTCTCCTCGTCGAGCTGCCATGCCGCTTCTATCCGCCTCGATTCGCTCGAGATGAGAACGTTTCGTCGCGGTTCTCCGCGATTTATCTGCACCGATTTTCCTTGGATAAATTACAGGCTACCTCCGCTGAACCTGTCTCGAGGATGAAGAGGTGATTAGAGTGGTCGATGTTAGATTTTCTACCGCCTCGTCTACAATTTTTCTTTCTACGTGTGTTAATTTCTTCTTTCGCGCAAACTCATGATAAATCGGCAGCTTTTGATTTCGAATTACGTTTATTTAAAGGTTCGCGACCTACACTTGGAAGCAGAGAATAATAGAGATTATACGATCTGACGCATTGGCAGAAGCGAAATTTGACTTCCCGTCGAATTTTTATTTTTTGTGTCTCAGAATTGTTTGATAACTGTTGAAAATCAGAATTTTAAGGTAACACACACAATCCTACAGAACATGAAAAGATTCAGAGAATCGAATGAAATTGCAATTGGGTTAAATTAACATGAAAGAAGAGCCTCAGTAGGTCAAATGACCAGAAGGATTACAATTTTTGTGGTGAATCTAATCCTGCGGCCTCATTATACAAGGAGAAAATATTTCGTAGAAATTTTCTGTCCTGCTCGTTTCAGTTGGGACATTTTCTGCATAAAGAACAGTCCACTTCCGCGAAACTGTTTCGAGGAAATGTAGTTGCAACCAACAGTCTGACCGGTTCGAAACAATGGCGCCAGGAACGAATTATGCGCGAGCACGTTCGCGTAATCAGCCATGGCTAACTATATAATCTATGTTCCAAGTTGGTGGATAAAGTTTTGTCGAAGCACCGTAATGTCTACTTTGATCAGACATTTTTAACCGAACTACTATACCGTACACAATCTTGCAATTTCGATGTCTATCGTCATATCTGAACTCGATCCGATTCGACCAGCAAATAATCCGTTCTGCGAGTTAAAAATTTAAGTATCTAGGACCAGGTAGTGTCAATGCTTTTGCGTTGAAAATTCTGGGAAACCCATGAGGAAGTGAGATGTGTATCCCGAGTGAAAAGTTACATTCAGACAGTGGCGCTGTTACATTCATACGAACACGCCTTAACGATCTTTCTGTGATTTGTTTGCGGAAAGGAATGCAGCTTTCTTGAAAAGATGTCGATATTAGACATCCATATATGCTTTATCCTGTACGAAACTGCGTTGTCGTATGTTTTATGCTGCAGATTTGCGATATTTATGAGGTACTTCTGAGGAGTTCGATGATACGATGAAGTCTCGCTATATGGCCCACAGATGGATTTGTACGCTGAAGAGAAGGTTGTGGTCGTGTATGAAACTTCTTGCATTCACAAAATAATTATTGAAGCTCTGCAGTATAGAAAAAGTTGAAAGTATCTACATCTGCGAATGTGGAGATCTGAGAATTTGAAACTTGCAAAGTTCTGTTGGATAAGAGAAGGCAAACGAAAGTCGGTACGTCCATTTTCCACGGACGAGCGATTGCATGTTACTCGCGTGACACCTGTAAACTCGCCACGTTCCGGTTAAATAGGCAGCGTAGCATCGTGGTTGCAGCAGCTCCGAGCCGCTCCAATTCCCGGACCTTTGACCCGGCCTTGTCGTTGATTTACCGTTGGAGCGGTTCCTCGCCGCGACAGAAGACGAAGAGGAATGCTCGTCCGGCAAGAATGCACGGCGAGATAGACGGGAAGAAAAGGAGAGAGCCGAAAGGGAACGATGTCGAAACGAAAGCCGCTCCAGAATCGTGGTAGTCGTGCATCCGATAATGAGGCTTTTTCGATCCCGTGCCGCAAATAATCCCTTTTCTCTACATGGGAGGCTCTCATTATCGTGCAGAAACGAAAGGGAGCAGAAGCGAGCGGGCCGAAGACACGAGAACCAGAAGAAAAAAGGCACGATAAGCATGGGGGTGCATCCAGACGGATCGATGCCGTTTTATTTTTTTCAGAAGCTGATTGAGATCGACCGAGATCATTTACCGGTCGACCTGTTCTGGACCTGGACTAATCAGATCAATCAGACAGAATGATCGCGAAATGAGTTCGGGATCATTATCCTCTCCGGCTATAGCTACCCATCTCTCTTGCTCTCCCGGCTTTTTCTGATTCTTCTGCAGTCACGGGACCGTCGCGATCGCAAATCGAATCGTGAAATCGATTTCGAACACTGAGCCGCGTCCTCGCTGCGCTGATCAGGTTTTCTTATTAACGACGAACGCGTTATCGGATTAAAGGAATGGGGCTTGATAAAATAACCAGTTTCCTTATTTAAGCACGTCGATGTTTCAGTTTGTTCAGTCAGTGCTTCTTGTGAGCATAGAACTTCTTTTCATTAAACACATTTTTTCGTTATTAAATTATTCTGTAGCGCAGAGATTACCAGACTGAGGGTTCGGATGGATCCAAAGTAGAAACTTTGGGAGCTACAGATTTTCAGACCTGTAGTTATTAAAACGTAGAGAACTCATAACCTAGAAACTTAAAAATTTTCAAATTTCGAAAAATAATCATTCTCATAAGTGGAACGCAGTTCATAAAGCTGGTTTAATATTTTACTGATACGTCAAAAATGAAATATTAATCGAAGTATCATTATACGACCCCTCCGCCTCACATTATATCAAAAGCATTCCCTTAGTAAGAAAAAGGATAGCAAAAATGCACCCTAATGACTCAACCATCATCGTGACTCTTTTAAACAAGACGTCGTAATAATTATCCCGTTCACCGGTACGAGTCTCGGTTTCACGTTTCTCACGGTAAATCAGCGTGCGGCTCGAAACAATTAGTCGGCTCATTAGGGAGAACGGGGGCGGCGCAGCCACGGTTCTCCTCCGTGTAAATTACTTCGTCTCGTTTGTCGCCGCAAATGTGGAGGAAGCGTGGAGGAGATCGCGCGATCTCCGTCGTTTAGATTTATCATGCTCAATGCTGCAACACAAACTTACAACTAAAGTTACACAAGTATTCAATATTTATCAATTACAATTTTTCGTTTATATCTTGTGAAATTAATATAGACAACATTTATACTACTTAAAATTTTCCCTTTCAATTCTTTAGTATTCAAATTAAACAGGTTCCTCAAATAATGCATCAAGTTTAAAAAAAAAATGTTATACACTCTAAAATTCAGATAGTTACTTCACTTTTTGTAAGAATAGTCAATCATTTTCCTCGCTCTACAGCTGTTCGTATTTAATGGTTTCTGTAATTTGACCAAGGTACTATTAGAAAAGGGGAAAACTCTTCCAGACCCAGACAGCAACCTCTTATTAGTCCGCTTTTACAAAATTACATCAAATTATGATCTACCGAAACAGAACACCTAATCATCGTGGTCATGTGATTTCACAGATTCGGTCAAGTGTATTTCTAATTTCCTTTGATGTTCTTTGACCGTGTGTCGATGTTCTTGTTCTTTGATCGAAGTCGTTCACCTCGTGAACTTCCGTTTGTTTCGAAAAAAGCTACGTGGTGAAAATCCTATCTGCTTTCGACAAACGTTTTGACTCGGACACAATAGAAGCATTTCACCAGGACTTTCACACGGAGTGTTCTTTGTCATATCGGTAGGCGTGGTTGAAAAACGCAGGTACGTCCTTTCGACAGGACTCACCCTTCTGAACGATTCTGGTTAATATTGCCACTCTGTTTCGTTTTTTACACTTTAGTCTTTTCGGGAATTTTTATAAATAAAAGAGTACAAAGATTGAACATATGAAACTTGAATTTGGGAAGATCAAAAGTTTAATGCGATTTGGTGACATGATATTAAAAATGGTACTTTACGTTAGAGTTATCTATCTCGTTAAACTTTGAATTTCGTATCAAAATGCCGCAAGCGCTGTTTTATGGTATTTTTATGGCGTCAAATCATGTCTAACTTTCTATTTTCGAAATCCGACATTGCACACGCATCAATCTAATTAACAGAAATAAATTCGAAAAATCGGCAGAAACTGAAGAGCGATCACGAGTCGACAATTTTGAAAGCAATTTCTTGACGAGATCCCGCGAGGCGTAATAAAATAATTTACACGGCATGTGTCAGGAAGTCAAACTGAATCAAAAGTGAAGGAAAGATAATTATCGCGTAATGTTGTACTTTCTCTACGAAGCGTCGGCGTATAAGCGGTCGTTTACACGCGTGTAAAACGTTGATGCTCAGAATAGTGATACGCGTAATAGCGCAAGCGCGAACAGGTCGCATGATTTAAATCCCGCGATTAAAATGGATAGAAACCAGCCTGAAACGACGTCGAGCATCCTACGCGTTTTCCACTTTATAGAAAATTTCACTTACCCTTCTCTCCGGCCTGTTAAACGAGCGACAATTAAAAATCCGTATACCATCGCGTCCGAGGACCAAAAACACGTAAGAATCCTTTCACGAAGATCCCGGAGATACTGCGAACGCAATCAACCTCGAGTCCTCCTCCCCTGATGAATTTACAATTGGTATATCGCGATACGTGCGCGCGTAAAATAAATTTCTCAATTTCCCGCCCGTTTCAGCGACGAAATTTACAGCCTAACTTATAGGCCTGGACGAGGCGGTCATTCGACGCGCACGAATTTTTCCCCCTCGCTTATTTACGCCATCGGTACTCGAATCCTGATCACAAGGAAAATATAGCGCAGATCGTGTTACGCTCGCGCGGACCTCGCAACAATAAAAGTCCCGATGATATATTCCGCGGTGCAAGTGCGTCTTAACGATTCAGCGGACTCCTCGAGGTATATTAAACGATATCGAGGCTCGTTCGCGCGTGTCCTTTTCCGCTCGCCGCCTCGTCCTTGATCGCCGAAGGACGCGGCCGGCAACGATCACGGTCGAGGATTTTCATCGAGCGGTGAAAAGGCGGTCGGTTTCGGCCCCGACGGAAGACGCAGCGCCGGTTGCCAGGCCGGGCTCATTTTGATTGATCGGGCAATATAGGCCTGCGAACCCCCCGCGGTTCGTGCATTACCCGCCGCGACGTGGAAAAATTACCGGATTGAGATGCACTCATTAATAATACTCGCGTACGTGTGCGCGACCGGGATCCAGGGGGGTGGCCCCTACGCTTCGATCCTAAACGATCGCGACCACGCTCTCGAGTAATTACTCGCGCGAACGAGAATGCGACGAGGAATGCGTCGCGAATCGGCTCGTTTCACGGGATCGATGACTTTCCGCGGGAAATCGAACCGACTTAGGCCTTCATAACGAGAACTGCACGCGGTAAGAGGATCGTGAGGTAGGATCGATATTGGCGAGATTATTGATAATGGAATGCTTTATTGAATTTGCTGACGCGTTATTATCGTGGATACGGGAGAGGGTTTACGACTTTAACTTTATACTTCTATTACGTGCGATCGCTGTGATAAGACTACTGTGGTATATTAGGGCTCGAATTACAGTAATGGCTAGTTACTGCCGATGGATGGCGTTGGTGTCCTTCATCAGGATCTATATTCCAATAGTTACGTGTCATTTTTCATTCAGCCTCTGTCAGAAACTAAATACGACTTATAACTTATACTACTACCACAACAATAACCTGTGTATCATAACAATTACCTGTTAAGTTCAATATAATTTTCTATGTCGATCCATAGATGTTCAGTAATCTCTAACCTAACCTTTTGAGTGTATTAATTAAACTGCATTCTAATATATCAATATTGCATCAATAACAACAGACTGACAGCAATATCCTCTTGCAAAAACAAGTAAACGAAATAAAAATTTGTGATATGTAAGAGGGTTAAATAGACAAAGAGGAATCGCTACCCCCGAAGGAAGCGCGTTTCGGGCAAGTAGAAGCGAAAAGACGTAGATGCACAGCATTCCCGTGAAACTCGATATCCGTTTATCAGGTATCCACTTTGCTCGTTGGATCCGGTGAATTGCTCCCGGTTTCTTGTCGCCGATCGGAACGTAAAGCAGCCACGTACACGCAGCCCTTGTCGGTGAACGCGAACTCGGATAGTTTTATGGCGGCCCTCTGCCTCTCCGTAATGCGTTTGGCTAAGAACTCCCGTGCGAGCAGAAAACGAACAGAAAGGTGAAAAGGTAGGAGGATGAAGCCGAACACAGGAGGCAGTGAGTTAGTCTCGAAGAGCGAGCGAGGAAAGAAAAGAAAAGGAAGACAGAATGGTCTTAATATCCTTTGATTTATCTCGGCTGGGTCACGATGCCTCCTTTGGCTCCTTCTCTCCTTCTTTCTCCTCGACCGATCTTGTCCTTCGTCTTCCTGCTTTGCCTCCCTTGTACAACCACCCCCGTGCAAACCGCAACTCATGGGCGGGCCAATCAGTTTTTAAATAACCATAACTCCTGGTTTTATGGGCGAAACGGCGCGCGATGGCCCATGGACGATCTTCTCGCGTCCGCGCGACGGTCAAACTGTAGCGAGCAACTTGTTTGCTTTATCCCCCTTTATATTCGATTGGTTTCGGGACTGAATGGACAACCTGTCCACGATCTACTATTCGATGCTTTTATTCGGTCACGGTCCTCGTTGCGTACACACATTCGGGGGCTGATTTGCGACCCACTGAATCTGTTGGTCGAGAAGGCCAATTTGTACACCTACGAGCATTGTAGACTCTCGTGGAGAAAATGGCGATGTAGAGGACTTATCACCTGTTTATTTACCGGTGGCAAATTTGGGTACTTACAAGTTTTTTTATCTGGAGATTTAGAAGATGGGGATTTTAAATTTTGAGGATTTAGGTACTTGTGAAGATTAAGAAACATGAGAACTTGCAAATTTAAGAAATTGGAAATTTAACACATGCTACCACTATACATTACTATTGCTACACATGAGATCATCGCATCGCCACATCGTCAAATCTTAAGCCTTTAAGATTCCTACACCGTGTCTCATCGATTTGCCACCAGAAACCAGAGAAGTAACCGAAGAAAATGTTCGAGAGTTAAATGCGAAAAGGGTCCAGAATCTCAATCTCGCTACACCCGTCCCAGTTTCCAGCCACGATTCCCACTGGTATCTCGATGCGGAATGCATCGTTCTCGCGCATTAACCGCAGTCATTGTACCTCTAACGATCCGTTCATCCTCCATTATAAATCCTGTGGAGATTTACCATCCAGCTTGCGGTGTAACTGCGGCCGGAGGAGGCCGTTCCATGGCGATCCGAAAGCTCGGTCGGGCCGAGAAAACGCTCGCTTCGGCCCCGTCGCTTATCCACCGATCGTTCGAAACGAATTGCAGACACGCAGACGAGATTCGAGGCTCGTTCTCGCGTTGCTATCCCTCGTGCGATGCCCGGCTTCCTGCTCCTATGATTTAACCCGCGTGCACCTCGCGAACGCGTTGCTGCGCCTTCTTCCCGCCACTCGGCATGATTTAAACTCATTGGGTGCCATGTCCGTGCGCTTAAGTCCGACACGCGCGTTCACGCATACACGTCGACTACGCATGCACCACCGACAACACTTTTGCTCCACGTTGTCAGGGTACGCTCGCGGAGCCACATCCAGGTTGCCGTACAACCTGCTTCGCGGTCCGGCACCACCCACTCATCTGGTAGCAGGCCGTTAAAGCGGCCTCTTTTCGGGGGACCACCGACGAGACCAACATTTGGACCCACAATATCGTAAAACGACTCTCGGTTCAGGAAGCTACCTCTCTCCGATCTTCGATGTCATACGCATAAACCGCAGCTTGTCATTTGAGTGTTCAGGTTGGTACAGACTCTAGCAGTATCATGGAGAAATAGTAAAAATATTGCCGTACATCCTATAGTAGATTCAAAGACAGTAGCTGTAGCAGCTACAGCAGATAGTTCTGAAACAGCAGTTCTGATCATTCCAATTGTTAAGCGTTTAACAAGAGTCTTCCTTTGAATGTATCTACAAGTTCACCATGTAGCAAAATACACAATTCGGTATAAAGTTTCAGGCTTTCGATCGACAAAGCGATGAACGGGTGAACTGTCAGTGATCCGTATCTGCTCGCATTTGAATAACAAAATCGTTCGAAGCACAAAAGAAGCAACGGATGCTCATCATCGTCCAAGCCGTGACGCATGTGCTCTCGAGCAGTCGTGTAGCGAACGAGCATCGTCTATCAAACGAGGACTAGAACAATGGGCCGTGACTTAGTAGGAGCGCCTCCGCAACATGACACGGCGTGTAGAACGCGCGCGGACCGCATGCGTCCGTCTGTCGAGCGAAGAAAGCGGGCACCTCGCTGTTCTAGCTTCCATTCTGTAATGATCTACACGAATCTGGCCCCGACGCTTCGTATCCTACCATTCGTTCAGCTAGAGACAGCGCTTCTTCCAATAGCGAACCCACGTTCTTTCCGATCGCCACGATGATGCACGAGACGAATGGAAGCTTGTAACGCTGTTGGTCAGGAAGCTTTTGCACACGGCAAGAAATATCGCCTTCAGATAATCGAGAGAGGTCTTCGATTGTTTGATGTTTGGAGTGGAGCTCCGGGTGATTGTCTGATCTCTAGTTTCAGATTTGGGAAATTTTAATTCTCCAATTTGTGTATTCTGAATCATCAATTGCCATAATTCCAAATTTCTAAATCTCTAGATTCCCGGATTTTTAGATTCCGAGATTCTCAGAATTCTGTATCTCCAGATGCTAAAATCCCCAAATCAGTACATTCAGAAATCTCTATTTTCCCAAATCGCAACATCTCCGAATTGCTACATCTTCAAATTCCTACATCCCCAAATTTTTAGACCTTCAAATTCGTATACTTCCAAATTCCTACATTTCCAAATTTCCAACCCTGCAAATTGAAATAAAAGTCAGAAATATATATTTAGAGTCGTTCCAACGTGAAAAGGCCCCTATAGCTGGAGATCGTGCATTCGTTGATCGCTCATTTCCTGCGCGCAGTTCGATCCTCGTCCTCCGGTTAATCCTAACAAATCGAAGTCAACCGTCGCGACGCCACGAACACGAGGCAGCGTAAAAAAAAGAGCGGGAAGCGATGATAGTAGAGGAGGGTAGAGAAGTAAACGGTCGAGCGTTGTGCTCGCTGAGCGCAACGAGGGGTAGAAAGATGGCCAGAGAGGGGCAAGGAGGCGGACGCGGAAAAGGAAAATAATAAAGCGAGTCGGTGCCAGGTGCCAGGTTGGCATAAGAAGGTGTCCAAAAGCAGTGCGTGTCATTAGAGAGCGTGAAAGACGTGACAAATGACAGTCTGTCTCGCGTTGAATGCGCATTGGCGCCCCCTATCGCTGCCATTCGTTTGTTTGCGGTCACACATTGTCGTGCTGCACGGAGAAAGGCCGGGCCAAGGTAGTTGTACTTGTTCGTTTTATCGTGGAACCTCCGCCGTTGGCGTTTTGCGACTCTGTGAGAATGTGATTCGCCATGGATCCTTGGGGATGTTTTGACGGCTGGTTGACGAGCGATTGTCCTTTCTCTACTTCTGACGCTGCCCTTTCCGAGAGCGCCTCTTCGTTTCTTTTTTCTCGTCCTTCTCCGACACGCCAACTTCCTTTCTGGCCGCCTTTCGAGTGGCCTCGATTAACGAGCACGCTTTTTTCACGTTACCGTTCCTGATGGATTTCGAGGAATATAAATTGATCATATTCAGCTCCGCTGTCTCCGTGGGGATGCACGAACAGTGACGCTAACTGGAGGATCTGTTGCAACCGCTACGGAGATGTGGTTTAGCTCTACGTGTCGGGGAATCGAATAATACGGAATTATAAAATGATACGTGGAATGTATTGCATTAACGATGACTACGCACATATCCGCATGGAAAGGATTGTGACTATGGTGAGCGACGTTGACAGTCGTTGAAAGACAGTTGTTGTATACATACAGGTGTCTTAGTATGACTTTACGTATTTAACGATTTCACAATTTTAACGATACTGTAATGGCACTCCTTCGAGTTATCGACAGAGCGGACCCTTTATTGTAAAGATCGTTAGGCAACCTTAACGAGTCCGAGTAACAAGGACTTATTTTCTAGTTCCTCTCTCTTCCCATTTCTTCGTATAATGACAAATTTTTCGATATTGTAGGTATCGTACATAATTTTATGTCGTATAGTACGTTGTCGCACAAGATCGATAAAAATAATCGGATAAGGATAATCGCTCCAGGGGACTCGAGCGCAACGTGCAGCATCCAAACTGCAAGGGAGCGTAGCGCGGAAATGTCGACGACATAACTTCATAGAGCCGGTATCTCCTTTGACCTTGAGAACACGACCAATAGCCAGCGAACTACTCGATACAACGGAAGATAAGTGTATCGCAGTGCCTTAAATCCAATAACGTCAGCGAAGCAACGATATTCTCCGTTGGTGGCCGGTAGTCATCAGCGGACACTTAACCGCGGCGACGCGTCCAGCGATCCGAGGAGCGGAAAAAACGGGCTCGACCACCTAGATGGCGCATGCTCGAGGTTCCAGCTGGGGATCCACGGGACACTGTATCCTCTCGGTTTCGCAATTACGGCGAGACGGTGAAAAGCTCGCGGCTCGTCTACGCCGGTTGACCGCGGCGGCGTCTCACGGATCCATGTTAACACGGACGGCCACTAATCGTTCACGTTTTCGCCATAAGGGCTGATTCACTGGCAGCGCCGCTTCTTTACGGCATTGTTCGCCGGTCCAGTCGGATCGCTATCTTAACTAGCCTCTCGTGTGCGCTACTCGGTTGGCCGCGAGCACCGACTGGTAGCTACCGAGGCTGGTAGCTCCCGACCGCTCGTAGACATGATCGTTGCTGCGGCCTGTGCTCGGCCTATACGTGACGGCAGTAAAGTAAACGTTGCTTCGAACCGGCCTGGCCGAACAACAACGGCTCGGGAACAACGCGGAGCATCGCGGAAAACGTCCCGGTGCAGAGAGAGAGGAGAGATCGAGAGACGATAGGAAATGCCGTACGCGAGCAGAGCGAACAGAGGCCGAGGTGCGAAGAGATGGGATTGGCCGGTGCTACCGTGGCCCCCCGTCGAACCCCTATCGCGAGCATGCGAGCAAAGGTCAAGTTACGTCAAGTTGTAAGACTCCCTCTTTCCCTCTGCTTCTCCTTGAACGCTCCTTGCATCCCTGTTCCGTACGCTGCACGTTGCTCCTTTTTCCCTTGTTCGCCAGCGTACTCCGTTTCCTCGAGGTCACGTCCTTCCCGCGCGAGACGATTTGCGATTATGGGATCCGCGGGGAATCGTGATCGCTGGATTGGGTGCGAAGCACGTGGTTCTTTGTGGCCGTCACACAGCTTGACGCTGGACCCAAGGAATGCGTAGATTTGGCGGCAAGATTGCTTCTTTTTATTTTCGTAATTTTGTGTTAGGACGATACTAAAACGGAAATAGAGTCTGGTCACCACGTAGCTGAAGTGTCATTACATCGTGTATTTACTCACGAGTAGACTATGCGTTTATGATGAAGTCTGCAGAATACAAATGCATCACCTATGAGGATCACAGATTACATGATTTATGTTCAACCCTTAAATACATAATGTTGCAATATTGCATTTTTTCTTTGAGGACCTGAACCCTAAATAAAGATCAAAACACAGTGTGTTTTTATGAACATTCGCTGTTGATGTCCCTTGAACGCATCACAATTTGCAACAGACATCGTAGTACAAGATCTTTGAACGAAATTTTAGAGGGCTCTTTGTTCCCAAGAATCTTCAACTTCAGCTTGCGCGCGCTGCTGAAATTCTACCTGAACGAGCAGTTCCGTTCTTATCGCTCGGATCTTTTAAACAGAAGGTGCCTACCCATTCTATGTTATGAGAAAATCGAAGGAGTACCAAGAAATCCACGGAATTCGAGTTGAAAAGAAGCTGAACTTGCATTTCTTGCATTCTGGCTGTACAAGGATGCCAACATTGTAACGATTTAACCATTCGAACAATCCAAATGATTAAAATGCATTAATTATTCGATGAATCTTGTAAGTGCCGGATGCAAAGAGTTGAACATTTCGGTCGACGATGTTGGCAATCACTGAAATCGATAATGTTAATTAAGCAGAAGAGTATGCAAGTACGGAAATTTCGAATTGAAAATCCCTCGTCAAATCATAAATCTGTTCGCAGCCAACTAAACGAGAGTCCATTATGCCAGCGCATGCCGGTCAAATTTTATTTAGGGCTGTCTTCTTTGGGAACACAATCAGCACAAAAGGAAGCAGAGGGAAAGAGAGAGTGAAAGAGGCAGGGATAACCCTTTGTCGGAAGCAGAGACAGAAGAATACAAGGACGTCTTTAAAGGGTGGACCGTAACTTTCGCGGTTTCGCCTTGCTAATCTCTGCCACAAATTTATTTATGACACTTGCAAAGCCCGCGAACAGTTACTTCCAGCAAATTTCGATTGTGTGTCGTGCGATATAGTCACCTTTATTGCTACTTAATTGTGACTTCAACTTATCGTTAGAGTGAAGGTGAATTTTGATCGATTGAGATCATGGGATTTGTAATCAATCTTCTCCCTAATTTATTGATCGTTATATTTTGGACAAAAAGACAGGAAGTTGTAACAATAAATGTGTGTATTTCTTTTAAGTAGTAAATGATCCATCGATTGTGGAGAACGATGCAAACTTTTAGATGTATGTGTAAAAATATGTTTTTGCACGTTACAAGATTGATACAATCTTTCGAATAAAAGTGTATCAAGAATTAAAATAAAAAATTGTATACAAATTTGAAAAACTCGGACGATTGGTTAAAAGAAGGACAAGTCCCCTGAACAACAGTTACACGCAGGAACGAAATATGGACCTCGAGTAGCCGGGCTCTTCCTCGTGACAAATTAACTGGCGGGCAATAAAAAATTCATGCCGGATCCCGATCTCGCTTATGAACGCATGCCCGATAGTGTCCATGACGTTGAATTATAGGGACCAATCCGAAACTTGTAAAGTGGCAAAAAACCATGCCTCGGCGTATGATGGAGTGTCCCGATATTTCATCGCCGAAACGCGTACTCGATGCCGGTGGATTAAGGCCAGGCCGAAAAACAAGACGCTATCATCATTAGAATGGTAATATTCACTTAGGAAAGTGAAATCAATTTGTTAAGAGCGACGGAACGCGTCGAAACGGAGCAGGCTAATGGGAACGCCCCTTCCAGCGTTCGATTATCATTCATTAGAGTGAAATTCCCTGATGGTCATCTAATTGTTTTCAATCGGGCGAAAGTCACGCGAGAAAAAAACTACTGGTCACGTGGCGCCGTGTTTACGAGACACGAATGTAAATCGCTGTTTCTTTATTGTGAAAGAACATTTTCGTCGAAAAGTCGATGAGGTTAACTTTGAACTATTGCATCGATCATGGGTTTGTCGAATAGTCAAAAGATCATTTCTATTACCGATAGTAAATAATTTGTATTTGTTCGCATGGTTACTATGTATGTAACCTTATGTAACCGTATATACTTCTAAGCTATCTATCAGTCTAATTTTTTAAATATTTTAGCCACGTTCGAATTTCATCGCAGGCATCTTTCATTTCTAGCAGTACACGAAATTCGTAGTACGTCCGCACGTCATTCGTTTCGACGGTTTCAGGGGCTTTTAAGCGAGAATTATTAGCATGCTAAAACTGCCACGCGTTGATTCATCGAAATTGATCGGTGCGAAGATGGATAGCGTTTGATGGGTTATCGATTGAGATCGATATCCGGTTTCTGTTTACCCAACACGCACGCACGTCAACCTCGGGCAATCGATCGTGCAAAAACCTGGTCTAATATGAATCACGTGAATGTAATCTATACCTTGTATGAATGTAAGCGAAAGATGGCGAATTTAGCGCAAGATGGAGCACTGGACCAATGATTGAACAGCTTCGTAAACTTATTCCGAGATTAATTTCAGCTGTCCACGAACAGTGACACAGGATTTATTCAAGAAAATTCCTCGCCAGCCAAAACAAACGAAAGGTCGTGTCACGGGGAGGGTAATCGTGTCTCGAGCAGATTCATTGTTCTACCGGTCAGTTCGGAACGACAATTTCCTCGCGTATTTACCAGTATTAGGATAATCCCATTTGCCGAAATATGCCTGCTTATGGCAGTGGCACGAGAGACACGCCCCGTCCATGCGATTCCAAAGTTGAAGGGTGAAGAACGGGTCCAGCCGGTACGTCGACCTCCCCGAGGACACGGGCTACTTAAGGGTGCGTTTGTTCTTTTACTGCGGCGGCATTGTACGGCCGAACGAAAGCGAACCACTGTGGCAAAAGGCAATCCGTGGTCTTAAACCGCGTACCGTTACAGATGCCACAGAACACTCGGCAGCAGCTCGCACTGCGGGAGCAGAAAGGGCTGCCCTTAATGCCGGAAAATTTAAGGCCGGAAAATCGAAGGACGAAAAATCTCAGACCGAACTCCTCCCGGGGGAGTGCTACGCTCGTTCGGACAATTTGTCTTCGTCCAATTTGCTATTTCGTTGTTCGCCACTTCACGAGTCGTTTCCAGACGGATTAACAATTTCCAGACTTTGGAGACAGCTTCTCTTTCGTTTTAATACCATTTGTCTACAAAGAACTGAGTTGTATAAAAGAGCGTATTTTGTATCTTGTATATTATTCCATATAATACACAAGGTGAAAGTTTGAACAGCCTCAAGTTACTAGAGATAAACTTTATGTGTAAGTTTGGTTCAAAAAGAGACATTTAGTGACTTTGACATAAATACCCAGCTTTGAAGGAATTTTAAGATCAACCTCCGACTTTCAAATTAAAAAATCTGAGTCTGCATAAGTCTAATTTCAAATAAATATTAAAGGCAGGAATTCTACATTCCAGCTGCATTAACTGCTTCACAAGGAAGAGTTCTTGCAACAATCTCATTGGACGATCTATTAAAACCACCTGGAACCAGTCTTGCAAATCTACGCCGATTCACGAACGAGAAGCTCAATAAAGACGTTAAGTGTTTGCAATACACGACACCTTCATCCTTTAAATAGATCGTGCAGTAGATCACGTCTGAGGATCTACGGAGCAATTCTGAAGCATTGATTCGCTCGGACGAAGCTACCCCTAAGACGGTACACAGAGATCTAACCCGCTCTTAATCCGTCTCAGTCGATGTTATCCTTTTACAGAGATTGTACTCGTGCTGTATCACAGTAGGAATCTTATCTCGAGAACTTTAACCAGCAATCTGGTTAACCGGCACGCCGGTTCCTCGCTAATCCGCGGATTGACCGTGACGAGAACGGATTATCCGTGCACGCCGTGGGCCACCTTTTCGAACCAAATACAGTTGAGTCTCGTTATATTGCCGCCATCGAAGTTGTACGACGTTGCAATCAACCCTTTGCTCTGGGAGTACTTTAATTTAAGCCCTTGCAAAAATATAATTATCTGTCATCTGATCTAATCCACTGTTACTGCGTGGTGTACAGTCATCGTATACCAAAAGAGAAAACTTACTGATCAACTCAATATATTTCCAAAAGTATTCCCCTGCAGATTCACCCGATATAACGAGAGGCTACCGTATCGTAAAATCGCGCACGCCGAAAAGGTGCGGCTCGTTAATCCCAATTTAAATGGGATTCATCCGCACGGACAAAAGTTCCTCAGAGGAGGAAAGAAACAGAGAGAAGGAAAATGTGGGTGGTGCAACGAGGATTAGAAGGAAAATCCGTAGAAGGTTCGTAAGCAGTGCACCGTGAAATTGTCAACACAACTGGTTAGGTTCGTAGATGATCCGAAAACGACCATTTTGTTTCCACCTATTTCGAGAAGATGTTTCCGTCGATTTAGGGACAGTCCTTTTGCAATCACGGTTTGGTATGCTGAGTCGATAGAGGGGTGAAAGTTCATTTCCATTCGAATTACGTTCTCGTAGGTAATTCGAATGGTACTTGGAGAAATTTATGGTGGAATGCTTGTTAGAATTCAATTTGAGTGGGAAGAACGTCGGAGATATCGCTGTTCGAGGCTTTTGAGTTTAGCCGCGGCTCCGTTAGGTGTCTAGGAATATTCCGATATAGACGTTCCGTAGACCGATTATTCAGGTTTATTTGAAGAACGCTGGCGCATCGAACATGATCGGTTAGGTAGATTTTTTGCCGGTTAAATTAAAGCAGACATTTAATCGGTGTAGTTAGGCAACTTATTTCGCATAACAACACGTTACATCGAGCACGATAATCGAGCGGAGAAAATTACAAGTAACCCAATCGCTCTTCTCTTTCTACGACGCCGCGTTTCGAACGAAATTCGAGGTAATAACCGGCTGTGCCTCTCGAAAATTGCTCACCGCAACGTCTCAATCAACTAATTAACACGTCAAACGAGCCATCGAGATCCATCAACCGGAAGCGTTCGATGTTGCCTCCGTTCGAACGAATTCGCACAAAATTAATCGGCAGAAATCTCGCGCAAACATCCCCGGTGCCGAATGATTGATACGCCGAGGCTGAAATGACTGGCATTAACGAGAATACGAAGAAAGCCACGGCGAGAATCGGCGAAAGATACGAGCGGTCATTACGCGAGCACCGGTCTCGAGCATCCGTAGCGGAAACGTTTTAACCGTCTCGGAGGACTAGAAACGAGCTGGACGCTCGTAATCGCGCGATTGCGAAGCACCAGATTCAGGGGAACGAAGTGGAGAATCGTGTCGGCGTCGATATCGCAATCGGACGGCCGCGAAACTCGTCCTCGAACGCCTCTCGATACTTCCAGGAACGAGTTGACGACCGCGATGACCCATATGATCGTCGATTCACCGCGGATCGCGTCACGAATACGACGGCTACCTCGCCGGAACACGCGCTACCAACGCAAAGGCACCGCGAAAATTTCCCGGCTTTACGCACTTACACCTTTGACCCGCGTTTCGTCACCGACTCGACTTTTATGCACCTCTACGGATCTCGCATACCGATTTTACGACACGGCTGCAATGGGGCAGAATCCCAAGAAGCGCAGAAAAATTTCACGTCGCATTTCCTTCGCTGGAAGTACTCGGGTCAAAGTTTATAAATTTCTTCAATTGTACGTTTCGTCAAGGTACACGCTGTTATCGATAAATATCTTCGAGACAAATTGAAATTTTTTAAATAAAATTACAATGTACATTTTCATCGTTTTGCTACCAGGACATAATGTATTCTTGGTTCAGGATCATCAACACTTGGTTTACGTCTGAGGATTTATTTTAACCACTTAACCTATGATTTCTTGGACAGTTGCGTCAGTCAGAGTCAGCTAATCGCTGTTGCAGTATTAAAATAAATAAAAGAACTTGAAATGTTAGATATTTTGAATTTAGCGATTTTTAAGTGTACAAACTGTGACTCATAATTCAGAATTTAATCGTAGAGCAAATATAATTTATTTTTGAGTGTGATGTCATAAGCCAAGGGGTTAAGTTACAGAAATTATTAAAATGTTTTTTATCGAAATGTGTGTGAATCTTTGTCGAAATAATTCTATAAATTAATTCATGTATTTCATGTGAAAAAACATTGTACGACTAGAAAATTTCTTAACATTTCGCTGCTCCCAAAGTCACCAGGTACCCATATCCCGTTCGAATTGTGACTTCAAAATGGTCGGTTTCCCGGAAATATCGAGACAGCGAAATAGACCGACTCCTCCCACCGAAACGCTCCGTTAAAGAGGCAAACAAGTTCAAACATTTGCACCACCTACGGTGTTCATCCCATTCAACCCTTTCGTCGGTCAAATTCACCGGTTCTTTGCCCCCGTAATTTTCTGTTTCGTTAATTTACGATACGGTACACCCGACTATATTGTGGCTGACCGCATCCTACCAAGAATATCTAAGAATCGCTCGTAAATCCTCTTCCCTTCGCCACAATCGGTACCGTAACGAAATACGGTCAATCTGATTTTTCCCCCGGAATCTGTGTTTCCCGCGTTGCGAAACTGCGGAGTTTTTAAGACGAATTACGGGCACGTTTCGAGAATCGCAGAGGGCACGCTCGCAGGAAGGTGTTTTGTGTAACGAGTTGGGCGTGGTTACTTTTTCTCGTGAATAGACACATAGAAATCGAAAATTCGCAGAGGGTAAAGTCGAGCAGTAAATCAGAGGAATATTCATTGAACAGGTACAACGGTATTGCGAGCTGCAACAAGAGTGAAATTGAATTAGGGAAATTAATTTATGACCTTTCTCGTTCTAACTGTTCGGTGATGGAGCGTTCGGCCTTTAACGAAACTTGTGGGTCATTCTCTTTGTCGTGATTCTTGGTATTCGGAATTTGATTATCGGTAGCAACGTCTCGAATGGCCCAATTTTACCCGGCTCGGAGTTTAACCCAAAGTTTAGGGTACACATATACAGGTTTAGGATTCATATATACCAAAGAAATTACCTTCTACATATAACAAACTACCTTACAGTGACGAAGTTTGACTAACATTACAACTTTTGTATCAAATTCTTCATAACTGCAATCTATTTTTTGTATCTATTATGAGTCAGTAACACTAAGACCCAAAGTTAAAAATCTACTACTGCAAAATTGCAAGATCATCAAAAGATGACGTGAAATCAATCAGCGAGGTATTATTTAAAAATGAATTTACGCGAAGCTGACGCAATTCCGTGTCGGCAACTGGTTCGCTAATGAGATTAATATTAAATCATTCGATGACGTATCGATAAGTGGATAAGTGATATCATCGCGTTTTTCCGTCGACTCGTGCGCGGTTGCGGCGATCGAGTTTCGTGGAAGCAGAGCTTAGGACGAGAGCAAAATCGCAAGTAACTGGATTTTCCGATTCAATGACACGATAATCGGCTTACGAGATCCGCACGGGCTTAGACTGCGACGTTTCGACGTGTAACTGGATCGATTAGATCGCTGCCACGACATACCAATGAATACCGGCAGGAGACCTGACTTTGCGCGAACTAAGCGGATTAACTGACCTAAACATCGGGCGAACATGTTTGCCAACAGTTCTGACAAGATACGTCACGTTTCCGGTCATCGAGCTGCTCGAGCATTATTGAAAGAGTTCGTTAATCTGTGCAAAGTCGATGAGAAACGTTGACAGGTTGTTGATAGTTTACGCGACAAATAATAGGTAGATAATGAGTACGGTAAATATTTTATATAAGGTCTTGAATTTATTCTGATTTATGTTCCATTTGTGTATAAAATAAAATTGTCATTCATCTATTATTAAGATGTACTTTAAAAACATCTTGCATCATTTTCAAAGATTTTGCAAAGATTCAGTTCCTTAAGCGATAAACGTGTACAATTTATGTAGAGAGGTTCTTAATTTTTTATCTTGATGGCTACCGAAATTTCGGCAAAGTGAGTCACTCGCAGTGAAGAAAGTAGATATCAATGCGAACGTCTTGATTTTATGTTAATGCGTCGAACACGCGTCACCTCGAAATATGTGACATTTCGTCCATGAGTCACGCATTCGACAGATATATTTCGATCGAACTAATATCCAATTTCAAGCAAGGAAATTATCGAGGGACCGGTAAATTTGATAGGGACGAATAAAATTTCCTCCAGAAAGTTCGTTTTAAAACCGATCGCTGTGACCCGGCACGATTCAAAGGGAACGGCGGTGAAACCTAACTGTACAATTAAAAGCAGAGATCTACGATCTCTTCCACGTAACGACCTACAAAAGAAAAGAAAACAAGAAAGAAGACCGCCGCGAAACGGAGCGGACACATTATTCCTCGTCTTCGAAGCCACAAAGAATTCGTTCATGTTCCAAGTAAGCGTGTAACCATCTTTGGCGTAGAATTCGTCGCGTGAAAAGGGAACCACGAAAGAAACACGCATAGATCACGTAAAGGGAACGTTGCGACACCCAGAACCACCACCCTACTTCCATCGAACAGATACGATCTTCAGAAGAGATTAATCGAGTGTTAGACCCGGTTTCTCCGCTAGCGAAAATACTGGGAGATGTTTGGTGTACATCGGAGTTAGGCAATTCACAGGTGTGTCCCGTTAAGAAGTTCCCCTTTGACGGCTAAAAAATTACTACGAATGTTCCTGTTATATGAGCATCAAAATATATTAAATAATATACACATCACAAAGTCACATTCTGTCTTATATTCTTATTAACACCGGTAACTTCAATCAACGCGTTAATTATCCGTACAAGTGGGAAATTATATTGCCATGTAACGCGTGTTGATTCGTTTTTTCTTTCCTTTTTTCTGACCCGTGGGTATAAGCATACGGAGCTAGGTTAACGACTCGCGACGTTTATTTGATAAGTAGGTGTCCGATTTATTGCCGCGTCTGGGCTGATTTATGAGACAGTTTTGTTGCCTTTTCGAATCGATCGGGAGCCATTTAAATTCAACCGTGTTCGCGTTATCGTCTCGTTTCGAGGTTTCAAAAGTGTCGGCTCTGTTAAACGTTTCCGGATTCATTGAACGACGAAATTATTGATGTTGGGATATTTTTTTTCTGTTTAGCTCCGATCGAGGCCGGTTTGCTTGAATTTAAAGCAGTTCTCGGTTCACGTTCGACTACGCTCTCAGGAAACCTGAATACATTTCTGGTGTCTAGTTTTCAACGTTTACAACACTATTTGATACACGTTAACTTTGTTTATAGAGTTGCCAGATGTAGCAACAGATAACGTTACATTGATACATGTATTAATACATTTGTTACATAGATTGGTGCACATCATGTGGACTGTGATACTAACGATAACATACAAAGTTAAATTAAGTTTTAAAGATGTAACTCTGTTATTATTATTTTCTTTTGTATCTGATCAATATTACACGATACCGTGTTAAATTTATTAATCAAGAATCGCTTTTAACTTCTTCAGCTGTCTTCACATTGTACAAATAATTAGCTAGCTGCGAATGACGCAACTGTTCAGAAAATTGTAGGTTAAGAGGTTAATTGTATACGTCGCTACCATTAGTACCATAATTCTCCGCACGGTGTGCACGAATCGTATCAATATGTATAACTCTAACCCTGTCTTATAACTCTCTGAATGATTCAAAATCTGATAATATCGACGTATCTCTCACGACTTCTCGTGTTACCCTGCTTCGGTAGCTCTGAACGATGGAAGAGACCAGTAGAAGAAAATGGCGGGAATCTCGGCGAAATAAGAGGAGAGACCCATCGGGCTGCGGGCACTCCCCCAATATTTTGACTAGCGTGTCAACGAGCTGGCTTCCCGCGCATTCAGCATGCTCGTCGGCCCGTAACGCCATTCATTCAGCCCGCGTTAGCGCTCCCGGAGCAGATTTATCGAGCGACGTGTCGCCGGTTCAACGCTGCGCGTCCATGCGGTTAGATTTGTGGCTGTTGCGGTTTTGTCCCGCGGGATGAAAAGGGACGAAACCGGTGGCCAAAAGGCGCACGGCAATTACAGAGCCAACACGGGCCACCGTGTTCGATGTTCAAACGCTCGATGATGTTCTCGGCTATTGCATTCTGGCTCTTTAACGATTTTATGTGGCAACCGGCTGGGTGCACGCGGTTTGTCAGACTCACTGTTTCGATGCCTGTTCGCTTGGATGATTTTGTTTGACTGTATTGCGGGGACGCTCGTTTTGTCGAGATTTTGTATCGGAGTCGTGAAGTTGCAGTTGTGAAACTTGCGATCTTATGGATATGGGAACATCCGATTTTATCTGATAATTTGACGTTTTACGATCTTTTATGGTGTATCGGTGAGAGACACCGATGAAGCCGTGTTAACGTAAGTGCTTGCGGTTCTGTAACACCTTCGAGTTTCTTCGATAAATAATTCGAAACTACCGTCCGTAAGAATAAATAGTTGCGATTTGTGCACGCGCTAGCAAATATTTACCCATGTGTTAACTTTAATTTTATCCCATAAAGCATCCTTCCACCTTTTCCTGAAAGTAACGGTTATAGTTTTACGAGTCCCCCTGTTTTATTTCACTTTCTATACCAATAATCGAATCGAATATCTCTTGCATTTCATCAGAACTATTTTTATCGCGTAAAGCAAATCGACTTTGACATATGTCCGCAAATAAGTTGATTCAGCAGATTTTAATCTGATGTTATTTCTTTCATCGAATCGAACAGTTTCTTCGTACAATATTTATGAAAGATTTTATAAATTCCGTTAAGAGGTTCCTTCAACGTATATTGAAATGGACTCGAGCTTCCTCGTCCGAGACTACTTTCCCGACTCTCGAATCGACGACAGGAAGCAATGACCCGTTCTGTCGGTGACGAGAATCCCCTCGGTCTAAATGCGCTTAATGGATGACAACTATAAACTACCGTGCCAGTACATAACACGGAACCACACGGTGAATATCGTTCCGCACGATTGAGCTCCTCTGTACGTAAGGGATCTGATGCTGTCTCGCTTTCAAACGATCAGCCTATCGTTTCGGTCCCCCATTGTTTCTCCTCCCTGCAAAATACACCCCAGCGACCCTTCACTGATGTCGATATGAACACATTCCTAAATTACCAAATTTTCGAATTATAAATTTCATCACTAGTCTAAATAGACTTGATGTTGCCATTACGAATAAAGCGAGAAAATAACATTAGAGATAATCAATCTAGCCATATTTAATCAACCGTGTCTTTTAACATTTAATTATAGGATCAGTTAATTCTCGTCTCGTATTTGCGGCCGCATGGAACAGCGTTCTACCGTGTTTTATCTCGAAGGATTTACTTTTCGAACGAGATCTCGACGATAAAATCGAACTCGATTCTCGTGGAAGTTGCAGCATAGGGGCTGGTCGATCGAAGGCGGTAATTATCGATTCGTTCGCGTTCGGTGATCCTTTACCGGAATTCATTAAGCCTCTTTGTTCGCGAGGGGTTCATGGACAGCGTCCGATTCTGAACGATGGCTCGCAGGCTGCGTAAAACCCATGGACCGCGTGGGGAGGTCCGCGCGAAGGTCGAACGATTTTCTGTAATTAAATATGCTGGGCCCCGCGAGTGGGCGGTAGGCGGTGGGCAGTCGATTTATCGCGAAAACCGCGAGGACGCGATATTAAATTTCAGATAGGAGCTGGTAGTCCCTGCGCGCCGAAGGATTACGTTTCAGGACTCGTGTGCCGCGTCCACGGTCTCGTATCGATGCTTTTGTTTCGATTCGAACGGGCCCTCGTAAACAGAGATCGATCGACGTACCCGATTCGCTCGGATTGAACTTCGAACTTGGTCTTCGTGCTTTATCGACAACGTGTAACACGATACACGTGTTGGTCCCTCGAAAACAATCGGTATCCTTGTTGTACAACCTATCCATACAAAATGGCAACCTTAACTCTGTGCGTTCATGAAACAAACATTTCGTGTACAAATACATTTGTACCGCCCATATCATTAATTTTTACGTTCTCTTGTTTAAATGGATCGTTATATCAGTAACATTTGTTCATACAAATTCATTTGTAAGCTTTACTCATGTAATCGAACATGGCTGACAAATTTCTACAGTCTAAACCTGAACATATTAATTAAACACATGTATCGAAGACTAATTGTACAGCTTTAATATTAAAAAGTAGACAAGTCTTTAATACCAAAGTTGTATGCAAATATCCCTAGGATAATTTCTAATATACTTTAAAGGTTTCCCACCGGATTGCGAATATTGCAAAAATTGCATCGAAATCGATGTCCGTTTATCGGTAAATGTCTTTTGGAAGTTTGACAAAGTGCATCCTCGCATCAAGCACTTTCGAAATTGCAGAAAACGCTTCGTATCACCTAACGGCCTGTTTATCAGCCGCAGGATTCCTCGTACGACTCCGACCAGCCACTGAACGTGCGCTTCTAATCAACACCTACTATGTCGCAAGTTGAAAGCGGTAGCCGTAAATTTAACGATTGCCGGCGACGGTTCAAAGCGTTTACCTACCGCGCGATTAATCAGGACCGCGTTGTTATTTAGCTGCGTTGAAATCGCCTCGGGTGAAGGCGGTTTGATCGTTTTCACCCTGGCCAGGGTGTCATAAATTTCTGCTGATTAGGGGCGCAATACAGAGGCTCGTTACGCGTATCGAAACGGGCGAATCTACCGTTGCCTAAACAACGCTGTTCTCACGAGGCCGCGAGTACTCGCGCGATTCGTCGCGGTTTGGAGAGCACTCGACGCTTTTGCTAGCCACTAGACTCTCATTAGCGGCATTCAGCAATTATCCACAGAGGCGATCTCGAGGCGGCTGCCAACCCATACCGTGGGTCGGAAAAACGCTCCGTGACGAATCGAACAGATGTCGAGGTCTAGTTAGACCCGGGACACTTTGTCACCGACGCTCGACTGTCAAGATCGATGTTAATCATTGCCGATCGTTGTCGATTCGTCATTCGGAAACGTAATCGACACCCTGTGCCAGTCATCCGATCTCGAGTGGGATCTTCTTTGTGTGCCGGAGGGCTGAAGTGGTGATTTCCTGAAATCATGGGTCGAGGAGAATGCTTTCTGATTCGGAAATTCTACGATTTTTGTATTTTATATTTATGAAATGTTTCGTAAGAAGTATTGCCGTCCTTATTGGAGTACTGTTTTGACAATTGGAGTATATCTCTTGTTTCTATTCAATGGCCACATGATCTTGTGTTTCTCTTGAAAAAAATTCTCAACTGTCAGACTTTCGGTAGACTCGCTTGGGCTCGAAGCTTTGGTTTGAAAACAACAAAACGAACCACGGCGACCCGTCACGATTCCGGCTCCTCCGCAAGCAGCACGAAAGCACGCTATCAAACGTCGACAGTCGCGATCGGCAGACTTATCACCGTGCTCGGTTGCACCCCCGACGAATAATTCTCGGGGCCAAGGGGCGACCGTTAGCCCCTTCGGCGTCGTACATCGGCGTATCGATTTCAGCCGGGAACCCGACGAATTATTTCGAGTGATCCGCGGGAAACAGGATCTCGATCGTGCGCGTGTCCTTCGGCGAAACGCTGGCGGTATCCTTCCGCGGGAATGGGCGTAGGCGAATCTTCGATCTCGAAAGCAACTGGAAGTCAAGCGGCGGCCATATGCGCGACCGGCACGACCCCACGGGAACTGGGAGTGCACCGTCGGTATCTCGAATCTACTTTGTGTCCTTCCACGGGCTGTGACCGGTACAGGTACACCCCGCGATCCACGGGATATACGTTTCAATGATCTACGACCCGGTCAGATCGTCGCTGAAACCGTGCTGGAGATTCCGTGGACTCGCTGAATCCTTTCCGATATCTCCTGGACACTCGACTTTTGGAGCTACCTTCTTAAGCGACATTTTCTTATCGGTTGTCCTTGCGAGTCTCGGGAGATGCTCAACGAATTGCTGGATCGTTTTGTCCACACTGAAGCAACGACTGAGTAACATTGTGTTTGAGGTTCAGACTGAACATTAACATTAGACGTTCATGAAGTTAATGAAACTTTAACTGGTAGCTTCAGATTCAAGCTTGGAGGTATGAGAAATGAAGGAGAGAACGTTGTCAGAAAAGGGATGTTTGGAGCATCATCGACTCGCGTTTATCGTATTGTGGGCAAACATCGTTCGGCCGGAGAACGAGCTCGTTTTCGAGCGGCCATTCACGCAGGACACCTACCCGTGACAGAGATCCTGCGCCAAAGGATCCTTGCTGGGTCACGAGTCTGGTCGAAAGTGGCCCATGCTGTTCGAACGTTTTCGGACGACTAACGACGTTTTGACCGGAATCCCTTTTCGGATTCCCAAAGAAATCCACGCCAGTACGAATCCTATTAGGGCTCGTTAAAGCGTCTTTTTCTCGTCCTGCTGGCAAACGAGTCCCACTCTGTGCGAAATACTCGACGGGCCTCGCAAATCGCAGCGTAACGGATACCATGGCTTACCGACTGCGACTACGAAACGACAGGGACTCGGAATTTATCGCTTTCTGCTCGTTTTAAGCTTCTGATCTTCTTGCCGGGTTAATCTCGACGTTCGTGTGCCCCGATCTCTACAAAATTCTCGGACTATGCTGCTTTGCATCGGGTTTAGGTTCTTCTATGAAATAATCGTTACATCAGTTGCAAACATAAAATTCTACATAACACCTATTCAATTCCGTGTGTGTAACAATTTATGGATTAATTAGAAAGCGTATTTTAATTGCGTTGGTACTTTCTGGCCACGCAAGTTAACGACGCATAAATCATGGGTAAAAAGAACGTAATTTATTGTCGTGTCAGTAGAATCTGAATATCAAAACATATTCGGTCAACCATTTTAACCAATGTGTGGATACCCATAACCAAATACTTTTAGAAACGTCACCTTTAGTGTTCTCCGTAGGTCAATTCCACTTTCCATTGAGCAATATAATCTATTGATCATTTTATTATAGATGTAGCATATAATGTAACTGATGGCACAACCGAGAAGAAGGAAGTCGAGCTTCAAATTCGCGTGGCAGTTTCAGAAAAGCTCAGAATCGCGTTGTGAAATGGCAAAATTCCAACAAGCGGCATTTTCGTCGGCAATTAAAAATTTAGTCAGGAAATACCGTCGAACCGTTTCAAAGCTCGTCGACGTCGTTTGACGAATTGCCCGCCACTCGCTTAGCACGGCTCGCGATTAATAACGTCGGCGCGCGCGCGTCCGCGTTCGTCCGGAGACTTTAACGCCGGCATCGACGATTCCCGAAGCCGGCTGTGAAATCCCGCGAAGAGTTTTCGCAGCGAGAAGTCGCTTCGTGTCCCTTTGACCTCGTCGAGACGCGTTTTCTACGCTCGTTGGGACCCGCTTAATAATCCGGCCATAGTAATCGATTACTGCGACGATGAACGACGTCGCGGCGCACCGCGGCGTTTCGCATACGCGCGTCGGTGTGCAACTCGCGCCAAGCTGTTACGACATTCCGCGGCGCTTTCGATTAACGAGATTGAGTGCCAGTTTTCAGCACCGGCCGCGGATTGGTCCGCGGAATTCAATTAATCGTTCCCGCGTTCCTGAAATCTCGCGAATACCAGCAACTATGCTTGTCGAGGCGCGCTTGCGAACGCTCGAACGTCATAATTCAGCCGCGCGGATAGACTGAATTTCAGCGGATTGTAATCGTCTTGCTGCGGCGAGATCGATCGCGCCGCGAACGGAGATCGATGTCGCGATCGCGCGTTCAGACTTGTCGTCGACAACCTGCGCGCCGTGCAATTGAGAGATTTCGTGGAAAGGGTTCTTGTACCGGAAATGAGATATCGTGGAATGATTTAATTATCGCACTGTGTTACAAAATTACGGTGCAGTGAACAGGAACGTCTCGACTGACTTTCCAAAGATTAAGTTAACACCTTGACTCCATATCTAGAGTAACATATGTGCAAACGTCTGCATAAGTTCGTTCTAGCTAAATTTTGTTAGATATCGTGCAATATACCTAGGTCAAGTACATATTGTTGGAAATAAATTCCAAGTCTTCAATCTGTCTGCAGCTACAGCGTAGTACAAAAATATTATCACATACATTTACTATGTCTGATCTACGATCCAATAACAACTGATCATCAATGTATTAAATATTCAATAACTGTCAGGTGATTGCACAGATTTTTATCGCCAAAGCAGCTCGAAATTTCTCTCATGGTATTCCACGCCACGACAATGAAAGGGAGGAGAATAAAGAGACTTTGTTTACGCGTGTTTTCCGTCGCCATAAATAATTTATCCGCTTTTGGCATCAGACAGAGGCTACGTGAAAGAACTCGACGGTATGTCCGACGGTGTGTAGCAAACACGAGAGGCGCGGCAAGCAACGTCAGATTCGTGATCAATTGGCCGTACATAATCCGGATGTATTTACGCGTTCGTCCGTCGATCCGTTGCTCCTCTTCGTTTTGTCTGTCGTTGTCTCGTCTTGTGTGCCTGTTCGCTCATGTAGAAGCCCTTCCCGAGAAGGCAGATGGGGCTAATATGAACTCGATTCTGCCCCCGAAGATATGAACTCATTCGTTCGAGCGAGCACGAAGGTGTCTGCTCATCGACATGGAAAGAAACGAGATTTATCGTCCTCCGCGCGGAGAACGGTCACCTCTTGTCCTCCTCGAAAGCTGGGGTCGAGTGTCATCCTTGCGATCTTTTACCATTCGACAAGTTTTTTTTGTATACTCCTGTGCGATGAAACGTCCTCTTTGGATGACGTGGAATATTTTCGGGTTCTGTTCGATTATTAACTCTAGCTGAAGATGATAAATAATATACTGAGAAATTGTTCAAACTACGTTGTTGTACTACTAATTTTTTAGAAGTTAGGTTATACATGGTCATGTCACAAATTCATGATTTATAGCAAAGTTGAGCTTATACTAGTGCGTATAATTTTATATTTAACAAGATAAAAGAATTTGATAGGATTTACAACAAAATGCACCGAAGAATATTCCTGACAATTTTCAAAAGATATATTATCATAATAAACGAGAGTACAGATACTTTACGAGTGTTATACCAAAAAATCGATTTCTGAGGAAGCAACGTTTATCCGTGTCGTTCTTTGTATCGAGACGACAGTTTATCTGAGTAGACAGAAAAACTTGTTGAATCAATGCAAATCAGGTGCCGTGAGATCTACGTCGAGCCACGTAAACCACGAGATTCGTCGACGTGTTCGTGACGCAACTCATCCAATTTTCGATTCTAACAGGCAGTTTACGATATCGGTCCGGTACCATAGAATCGACACCGACACCATCGGCTATCTGGCTCGTAAAAAAGCACCGAAACCTGACCAAACATAGCGGACTTTCCCAGATTCGTAGCCGCTTCTACTCCGGTATTATCTCGATAAAATGAAATCGGTCGTTAAACGAGGAAGCGAGACAGTGTTCGGATCCCAGGGAAAAGACACGACCACAAAAAAGCATCGGGCCTCCGGGAGGATTCGTAGAGTCAAGACGGGGGTAGAGGGGTCAAAAGTGGCAACGAAGAGGCATAGAGAAACGAGAGAGACAGCGCGAAGGATCGAGAGCAGGAGAAGAAGCGTTTTACGTTCGAAACCAGTTTCCTATGGTTTAATTTCTACGGGTGGACATCTTCTTTAATTTATGGCGCCGTCCAACCCCGTCCTTCCTGCCCTCCTACTCTCCCCTTTGAACGCCTTTCGACATTTTATTGGGTCGACCAGTTTCTGTAACTCGCCGGATTCCTCGTGCCTCTTGGCTCGAGAAATTCGAACGGCTCCGTGTAGACACGTTAATTCATTCGCGTTCTTTTTATCGTTCCTCCGATTGCGATTAGGTAGCGCCTAATTATTCCAGCGGTTTTGCAAGCTCCGTTCCCAGCGACAGGATTAACGATTCCGCTTCTCCGTTCGCGTCATTACGCTACACTCTGCCATTTATCGAATCTCTACGTTAATTGAAGCAGAGAACGGGTAATGGCCGTGATTACGAACTGTTGTACTGGCGACTAAATTACATAGGTGCAGTTAGCCGATATCGAAATGGAATATTCCGTTTGTTGACGTAACGGGATTTCGGAGGGAACGGATGTGGAACGTCAAATTCGAGTTTAGTAAAATACAGCTGGCTCATACTACAAGCGGCTCAACTGATCGAATTTTATAATGAACGAACTTTCGAGTTAAATTAGAATGTATAACATGAATAAGTCGTGACAAACATGCAAGTTAAAGAATGATTTCAGTTTGTTATGAGATACAGCAGAGTATCCACATCTGCTGACCTTTTGACCGATCCAAATATAAAATTCAGCTGAAACAGATATATGAAAATAAATGTAGAAAATTGTAAAATGGCTGTAGATCGAAAAATCGGTGCGATAGTTGGGAGAAGGCAGCGGCCGTTAGGCAGTGGAAGAAAGCTGGTTGATCGCAGCGAGCGATCGGTTCTGCACGGGGATCTGGTCAACACAGAGCACGAGGAGCGGTCGGTTCTGCGCCGGAGAGTGGAGGAGCGAGCGATCGCAGGAAGTGGGGAATCGATGGGTGGCACCTGGCCAGCCGGTTTCCTGGGACCAAGCGTAGTCGGATTGGTGGAGCGATTGGGCCCAAGAGGGACCCATTGGCGGGCAGGAGGGCAGGCGTGCACCGATGGGCAGGTACAGGTGGCCCCTGCCACTACGGGAAAATCAGATCCCGTCGTTTCGCCGTGGCTCTCCTTATGCGCCTTCGATGCAGTCGAACAGGTCGTAGCGATCGCGAAGCGCCAGTCCTCTCCCGTCCATCGACGTGGCCGCACCGTGACTCGTGGATGTTCGAGAGAGACAGACGACAGCCAGCCACGGGAAAAAAATCGTCGAATCGAGGACGGCCAGAGAGAGAGACGCTTGCGAACCACGACAGGACTCGCCGGCATCGTCTCGAAAACAGTCGGTGAATTTGCATCGACAGCGACAGTTCGTAGCCGGCCGCGTGTCCTTCGAGAGGGTGCAGATCGATCGCGATCGAGCTTCGAGGTGAACGATTCGTACACGCGACTCTCCGCTTGTACGCTCCAGGAGGAAACGTGCGCGCTGCGTGCGATGTGCCACGCCACGTGACCGACCGCCACAGGACAGAACTATTTTGCGGGCAGTGTGTGTCTCGGGCAGAAACTAAGGTTATGGTGTGTTACGTGTGACACGGGACTCGGACCATCCGGAGAACAACGTTTTGGTGGTTTTGTGGTGAACTGACGACACCGGTTGGCCCGCGAGTGTGGATATCGTCCGATTACTAAGGTGAGTGCATACTACTCCATATATCGGGGAGCACCTCCTGTGCAGGCGTTCATGTCTCCGCTGTGCCTTATCGCGCGTTCGACTCTCCGAGTTTTCGAATACCTTCGTTCGCATTTTTACGCGTTGACAAACATCCCTGTTCAGATCTCTGTGCGCTGAAATCACTTTGCATCAAGATCTTCCCTTTACAATTACTACGCGTTGAAAATTATATAAATTTTCTGCTCATTAGAATTAGTAATCATTGAAGTTTAATGCATTAAAATTTTAATGTGTTGGGACCTACTTGACATTTCTATGCATCGAAATTTGCACGCAGTAGGTTGAATTTTCTGCGCGTTCAAATTTGCCATCGAGATATATCAATTTCGAGTAAGTAACGCACCGTAAAATGCAAGTGCACCGGTTTACAAGCGTCGCGTAAAGAAAATGGCTTGACAAGGTGAAACTGTAGGTACAGACACGAAGGGAGGGGGCGAAAAGGTCCGACTAATGATAGTTATAAAAACTAGAAAATAAATCACGCGCGTTCAGCCGGTAATCACCGGCGTTTCGTCAATCTTACAGTCCATTCACCGCTCCATTTATCCCTCGTAAATTAAAGTCTACATCCAAAGTGGCTGCGCTGCTCGCGATTATACCACGGCGTGAAATTGATAATGCAACCTAATAGCGGCGTAAGTACGCTTTTGACCGTTAAAAATATCCCTTCGACTAGTAAATTTTGATTGGAATATAATTGCGAAACCGTGAGACTGCGTGTGCTAGGCACGGTATTCTTCGACGGCCGCTGTTATCTACAGGGTTTTAGTACTCGTTTACTTTTGACAAGTACTGCTTTTACTCGGATACCGTTCTTTCTGAATTAAGGAGGTACTAAACACTCGATGAATCTTTTATCTTCTTTTCTCTCTAAAATTTCTACGAATTTAATTTTTTGTTTAACGATCTGTCCAAAGAAAAATATAACTTGTCTTCTGATTTTTACATTTCTGAAATATGAAATTCATTTAACTTTATTCGATCATAACACTATCACAAAATCCACTATGCAAACTTAATTCAAAACGTATAAAAGTTTGACGCTAACCTCTCATTATATTGAAGTTCACTTTGTTTTATCTAAAATTTGCTACTGCTTAATAAAATGATCAACGATTTCTGGTGTATTCTTTTTTTCGTCTTTCGAAGTACAAGCCACGAAACCCTCGAGTGTATGCGGTCATATAGGGTTAGTCGCAAATGAAAACATTATCGTCACCCCTCGTGGCCGCCTGTTGCTATAATATTTGCCTACTGGTAGACAGTACCGTAATTCGGGTCGAACAAAGGCCGACACTTTTGTCAGTGACATAAAGGCGAGCAAGAGTCACCGACAGTACTCGTAAACGCACGTGTGCGACCTAACCAAAGAGAGGATTCGAGCCGGGTCGAGCGTTACAATTATTATGCATAGGTTGCCTCGACCAGCTTCTCCCATGTCAAAATATATTTATTGCCCCCCTCCCTTCCTCTGCCGTTTCTCCTCTTCCTTTTTTTCACTTCGGTTGCGGTGTGTCAGCCACCATTGTCACCCTTTCATACGCTTATTACCCACTTGTACGTCGGAAGAAACCTTTGAAAATATACCGAGTTCATTACACTGTACAGAGTCGGCCATTAAAATTGAAATTTCGAACCAGAAGTCATTCGAGATTCTTTCCGCAGGAAGATTTTTAAATGAAAGTAAAAAATAACAGAAGCAAATTAAATAACGTTTAACGCGGATAAAAAACTTGTTCGAATTAAGAATTGTCGATATTTGGAGTAAGTTCGGTACACTTGAAAGGAGAACATTAATAATAGCTGTCTTTCAAAATTCATCTTTTATTTAATCTCCGCGAATACATTTTCATTAAAAAGAAATTACCAGCTGTTCTCGAACGCGTTCGTTTTATTTTAAATTAGTATTTGAAGATCCAAATAATGACCAACTGTACGCGAAGACCTGCTCGTCCGAGACCTCTCCATCAATGTTTTGCATTCATAATACCGTCTTCATCAGCGTGTAATTACTGCACGTCGTAATTTCGTCGATTACTCAGGCTCTCGGTTTTAGGAGAAAGCCGGTAAAAAACTGCAGCTTTGAAAACGACCGTTTCGTCGGGAGAAAGTGCGAACGAGAATAATAGCTAGGCTTCGATCGACGTCAATTTGAACCTCGAACTTTTTTCTTTTTTTTTTTACGAACAATCAACGGCTCCCTTCGGTCCTAAAAAGCGTCGATGCGCATTTGCATATCAACCCTCTAGGGTCGTGATCTGACTTAACGCCTTTTCGTTGCCCTTTCGGGACGGAAATCGTAAACTGTCTTCCCGACAAGTACGCGTATTATCTCGTTTTTGCCGTTGGCCGGCGACGGTATAGTCCCTCGAATCCGGGCCCTTTCGACCCGGTCACGTCGCGTTCGATTCTCTATCTGGCGAATCTACGCTCGCGAAAAACTGATTTCGAGAGGATAATACGTTCAGCAACCTTTATCTCGATAGTACGAGACATGCATTTAACGGTACACGGCTCTGTCCGATTCCAGCTGGCCCGTTACTTTTCTAATCTGAACCGATGCACTTTGTCCGTGCCGCGATAATTCGCGAATTACAGGGAATCACACTTCGTGCCGTTTCCTTCCATTTGCATTTTCACCGGGAGAAACGGCGGAAGGACTCGGCCGTTATCGCGTTTCCAGAGCGGATTCGCTAGAAAGCACAAATGTTCTCCAGCGGTTCACCTCGCCACGTTGTTCCGAGATAATGGACTTTTTAAATCTGCCTCTACGTATCTATTGCATAAAGAAAATGTTAACGCTTTGAATGGTACATTGTACACAAAATAGATACATTTTGTTACAACTATGCGAAGCACACAGTTTACCGACTCATTCTTCGTTCATCAATCAAATATAGAAAAATTGTCGACTTTTCTGTAAACGTAACATTGTCCTTGACTCGGCTCGTCATTCTGATGCAAATATTATTCCCGGCTCGAAATTCAAATGGATCGTTCATTTATCATCGGATGTGCATCGGACGTGCATCTATTTACAATATTTTTGTACGTGTATCAACTAAAAAAACTGCAAAAAGGTGCAACTTCTTGTTCTCTGCTATATTCTCGCAATTTATAAGAAAGACATCGAACCGAAATTATATAGAAAATAAAATGATACCTGACGCGTATGGTAAAACGAAAATCTTCGGTCGTTCGTTCTTTAGAGTGCACCGCGAGCAGCTCGAGGTTCAGAAGGCTGATTCGGTGCGCGATATTGCAACGGCCGTTAGTGTCGCGCGTTTACGATATTGTAAATCAACGGCGGGCCACTTAATCGCTATATAAAGAGAGATTAAATTGCGGTGATTCGCTAGTCGCGATGCGGACCTCTTCGAACGCGTTTCGCCGGCGGAAAAGCGCGCACATAAAATCCGCTCTGGGGCGACGCGCGCTCGTACTCCGAGTCGACGAGCGTAAATCAGCGGAGCGTGTAATTAAAGCGGGCTTTATGGCGAGGGAATTGTTCGAATGCGACTATTTGTTCGCCTGTAAAACGTGGATGGATGAAACGCGCGATTCGATGCGGAAGATTTGCAACCAGATGGATAATCTCCGCTTGGAAAATGAACTATGTTGCCGAGCAGGTTCTTTCAAACGTTTAATATAAATCTTGAAATTTACATGGAACCAATTCATTAATTATACTCTCATCATTGTTTAAATTACATTTCATACATTTTTCACATCATTTATGTACATATTTTTGATATTATTTATCTTATATTACATTTATGTACAGTTATATACTTTTTTAAAAATATTTAGAATTATTTGTTTCACACAAATGTGATTCAAGGAATTTATTAATCGCACAAGCGAGGATTAACGAGACAGAGGAGATAAAATGTGCAGATAGTTATCTTTTCTGTGTACTTAAAGATTTGCACGACGTAGCGAAGGATCATGCGATGCTTTGACTGACGGCAGCGCTTTATTCTGCAAAGCGTCGTGTTTATACGTTGTCACGCACACGCGCTAATCTATGCACCTGGAAGATGCTATTAACGGTTCAACTTGCGTGTACGTTTCTCCCTCTTCGTCCGTCCCGTTCTTGTTCCATCTTTATTCTATCTCTTAGCGAGAGATCTGTAACTGCCACCTCGGGCGAAACAAAGTTTAACGTCTGATCGTGCGCGTTATCTCGGGATCACCTCGATATATTTTTTTATCCTCTATTTCTTGCTCCCTGACGCAAATCGCTCGAAGAACCGTGAAACTCCTCAAGCGCATTTCGATCGTGCATAGGAAACAGCTGCGACATCGAAATTACTTCAATTCGTCTTCCAGCTCATTTACATGAGATTTCCTCAAACATTCCTCGAATGCGTATCTTTCACGCTGGTAGAACTTGTGTTACGGCTTAAAAGCTGCTTATCTTTCGCTTCCATCTTTGCTTTTAACGTATTAATTTACATCGATGGCCAATAAATTCTAATGAGGGAAATGGATCTTTCGAGCTCACCATTTGGATCTAAATTTTACAGGGAACTCTAGAATTCTGTCCCTTAATTGTGATTGTCCAGATAAAATTGTAGGTCAGACTCTTAAAGACGTTTGCTTCTAACGTTTTTCAATCATTTGGTGCGATGGTCTCATAATTGTGATTCAACAAAATATTCAAGGAAGTATCTTCTTAAAATTTTACAAACGAACTGATATATAATATATCCTTTGATCAAGATTTAGTTAATGGATATACATTTTGATGAGTTCTATCTACCCGTTTATGTCATCACGTTCTAACAATTCAATATTTTAATAACCACTGTTATGTTCTATTATACTTGTAATACAGCTATAATTTTTTCAAACTGTCTTTGTAATAAATTGTTGAATCGGCTCCCGTTACATCGGTATTCATGATTCCCCACGGCATAACGAATGCGGCGAGCATCCCGGAAGAGCGTTCCCAGAAGTGGCAAGGGTTGGTGTCAGCTCGAGTGGTTGAGGAAAATCGAGCGTAAAGACGAAGCGAGAGGAGGGCAAAGAAGACAGTGTTAAAAATTGGATCGGTCACGGGCCGAGGAGACGAACAATGTGGGTCCGTCGCCGGAGCCTCCTTCACGAGCGCGCCATCCAGGTTATGCGGCCTAAACTGTCGCGATAAATGATCCCACGGAAGGTTATTAATTGTCTTTGACTCCCAACCGGGCGCTTTGTGGATCGCGAAAACATATTAACCGAAAAGGAGCTGCCGTTTCCCCTGCCATATGCCACCAATCTCTGTGTTCGAGTGTGTGACACGCGGTGCGGATTCGAGAGTCTGCCCGGCGCGTACAACGATCTCGAGCGTCATTTTTCAAGGGCCCCGATCGACGTGCCAGCGAGGTGCGGCCATCATCCATCAAACCGATCGTTAAAAACGCATCCCGACCGATACAAATTGCGCGACCTGTACACTGGCCGCATTCTCAACAGCCACTCCAGTTTTCCTCTCGACGCTGATTTCCCTGGACGTGTCCCTTGGCTGGACGACCCGCGGTGACTGCCAATGAGAGACCTTCTTCTGGGACGCAGACGGTCTTTTCAGAGCCTGTCGAGGAATATCCGTCGAAAAGGAATTCGCGAGTTAAAGGAATTTCTCGGTTGGCCGCTCGAGTTGAAATTTAAATTAGACGCTATGGGTTAGATTTGTTAACCTTTTCAGCTTAGGACTTTCTGCAATTAAAGGAGCATGTCATGTTCGCATAGCAGAGGAAGCCGCAGACTCCTAGCGGACTAATAATATAGAATTTCTGAACAGATTATTGTGACATTTCTTGAGCGTGCAAGCGCGTTGATATACACACTGCGCACAAGTTTCATGTGTTGTTAAATGTACAACGAAATAAGTGGTACACGTACTAGAATACCTTATACTTATACTATACAAAATAATCACACTAAATATACTCTTGACTTTTTAGAAAATTTGAGAGATTTGTAGAACTTGGTCGGAGAATTAAAAATTGTTACTTTGTTCTTTAAAAGTATTTTACTTTGTAAGTATTTTTTAAGAGTCAAGACTGTTTTTCCAAGATTTCTAAAATTCCAAAATCTCTAAATCCTTGAACTTAAAAGTTCTAAAATAATAGCAGGAGTGCAAGGATAGCATTGGAAGCTCGCGTTAACCGGGTGCAATGGGTAATTGCAATCGTATCGAAATGCCCTCGCGGTTCGTTCCTTGTCCCTAATTGGCGATAAACGGACGTAATCGTCGGTATATTCGAAGCGTTGCTCATGGCCGAGCATGGTCGCGTTCGCGACGATAAGATCGCGACCGGTGGCCGGGTGACTTTCGCGCGAGAAACTCCCTTGACGCGGCGTTATACGACCCGCTGATATATCGACTCGTTTCTTTCGAGCGGACTCATTAACTCATTAACTTAGCGAGAAAAATGGCTGGCCGTATATCAAGCGGTGTCCGGTAATCAAGCGGTCATTCTTAACGCGGCCATAAATTCGCAAATTAATATAACCGCCAATTAATTAAATCGAGTCCGCTTCGCTTTCTTCGGGGCCGCGGCGCTCGTAGAATTGTAACAATTGCCGCTCGCGGACCCTGTCAACCGAGTAATTGCAGTTAACGCGCTCGTGAATCGCGCGCGGGAAACTCGTTTGCTCGGTTGGCTCGCGGCGGAAACTCCATCGGCCGGGGATCATTCGAACCGTTTAATTGGACGATTATCTCTTACACGCTTTTCGTTCCTCGCTTTTTGCCCTCGACGAGTACCGTCTCTGACAGGTGAAATTAATTTCGAGGAAATGGTATCGTTATCCAGGGGAATCGGCTCATGCTACGCCTTTATAGATCGTGATTGTGGGTTTTGAAACGTGATCGGATAGGTGTTGATAATGATTCGACTTTGTTCTTTTTCAAGATATTGCGGCTCTCCTTCGATTAAATCACTGCGTTTATCCAGTCATTTGCGATCGACCACATAGATTACAAGCTGATAATTCAATCCACATATTTTTTGCAGACTTACACATTCTTTTTTTTAATGTATACGACAGTGGTTTTGTCCTCAACCACAAAATTAGGGACTTCATTATTAGCTGCGAGAAAGTACAATTTTTTTAACCACCATCTTAAATTAAGTGAACAAACGAAAGTTAATTTTCATTCATATTTTTGATAGTGTCCAAAAAGAAGTTCTCAAATGGACCCACAAATACAATTCTGCAGTAACATCATTTTCATGTTAAGTACCGCAAATAGCACTGTTGAAATAAATAAATCTCGTTGACTGACGTGTTTATACTACCATCATTTGTCACAGATTAATTGCTTGAATATGAAACCGCTGTTTTATGTAACGCATAATACAGATGTCATTGTTTATAATCTACTTCTAAGGCTAAAAAACCTCAACAGTCATAAACCTAGCAGAACTGTCCGGTGCACCTAATAGATTGAGAAAACCAGATATTTGCATCGCTCATTTTTTCTAACAAGCTAATTTCCCTCGCAGAAATAAGATTATGTCAGATGATTGTACAGTTCGCTTCACCGTAAATAAGATACAGCCCGGATTAATCTTCTAATCTCGATTTAACACTTCGCTGACCGAGACTAATGCCCGATACTTTGACCTCGATAAAAAAAACAACTGTTCGAACGTTTTAACGGGGAGCCAATAAATAAGATATTTATTGCTCACAATTAGTTCTATGCTCCAGCGTTATAGAATCTTCAAGTACTCCATGCGGAGTAATAAATAAATATAAGCGAGTTCGAGTGCATCATTTAGGCCGATGCATATAACGTGTTAACTGTACATCTCAACTTTAGGGATACAGTATATCACGCTTAATTTTTTTCAAACTGTCATTTCACATACCCCATGAAATATGTTAAAAGTTATTATTAATTCGTAAGAAATTTAAAGTTGTTAGTTTCAGACATTATTATCAACAATTCAGTTTCGATGATACTTAAAGAGTTCTAGAAAAACATGCATCTCGGTACTTTCATATATTTACTTTTATAGTAAATTTAAGATCGATCTAGTTGTTTCAAAGTTCAGAATTAAGACCGATTCCGGCGTTAAAATATTCAAAGCTGGAAGAATCTCTAAATCTATCATCCCCGTCAGATCTCAGTTCCAGTTTGCCCGTATCTTCCCCGCGCGAACGGGTGCGCAAGAAGTCGCCCATGAGAAGAAAGGGTTGCCTCGGGGTGCAGGGACAATGGCGAGAAAGATCTCTGGAAAAAAAAGTCTCATAAAAGGGATTAAACGTCGCGCGGGACTGGAGTTTAATGGCGCGTAAACGTTCAACGAGCCCCTCAGGAAAGGGAACTCGCGTGGTAGAGTCGAACGATGACAGGAGGGTTGCCCCTGACCCCCGTTGTCCCCCTTACCCGTGTTCGTTGGCGTTCAGCCGTGCACGCTCGAGCGATCGAGGCGGGCCCTGTAAGCCGATATTTGGAGCAGGTCGATCGACTTCATTAACGAGCGAGTGCCAGGCAAATATTGACTCCGGCCCCGTGGAAACTGGGGTACTGGGTGCACGCGCGTACACACGAGGCGGTTCGTTCCTCTTTCATCTGGACACCCGCTTTTTATCCACTTTGGCCCAATGAGACATCGATGAACAGATTATAGACTCGGTCTTGTTGCTCCTCTGCAGCCTGCACGGCTGCTTCCTCTCCCCGGCTTATTTTTGCATATCAATGCGCCGCAACGACGCTGGTGGTTCGCAACTTTATCTGATCTCTCGTGCTCGTGATAAGCGTCTCGCTTCAAACGGAACTCGCTACCTGATCTTTCCTTGCTCCGGGATTTCAGTGCGGCCGAAACATTTTCTGTGATGCAATTATTTTCACTGTACAAATAAGGAAGTTCTCTCGAGTTCTGGACAAATTAGGAAAATATCACAATTATGATCCTCATCGTTTAGGATCTCCTCCTCTATTTTTCTACAATCCTTATAATCCTCCTAGATTTCCATCCGCTATGATTTTCTAAGCTCTCCCTCAAATTCTTCACAATATCACCCCTTAACAGCAACTTTTCTGAAAGTGACCAACCATGCCCGAGAGAGGAAATGCACATAATCGAAAGAGAAAGGTTTTCGCGTATTCACCGAGACAGTTTAGGGCACAGAGATCAGCCGCCAGGCGTACCAGCCTTGGCCCGAATTAACCTTCGTGGGATAGCGTCGATATCGATCGTCGCAAGACGCGTGCAGATCCTTTGTAAAATCAATAGGCTCGGCTACTTAAATGGTACCGTTCGCTGCTTATGGCCACGGATACGGTTACGAAGGTTGAATCGATGCGCTCTGTGATTTACTGTTTATCGCGAGAGCACTGTTAATCAACGTCGGGCTGCGTGCACGGCCTATCCGGCTACGAATATTCCTCGTGTGGTCGCGCATCGATGGAAACAACGTCCCGATATTAGCTCCGCGCCCTCTTTTTGCACCGCTTAACCTTTCCCTCCGTCGAGATCCTCGTAGCCACGCTGCTACGAGCGGAAACCTCCGGTCCGCTCGAGCATTCTCACGCGGCCACGATCATCTTCTATACAAAATAATATAACTAGCCATTCTTCGTACTTTTTAGAGATGAATTCGCATCTCCTAGAGAACCGGAGATGAGTATTAGATCGAGTGTCCCTTTAGTCTCTTACAGTCTTGCGTTCCTTATTTATTATTTTACACATGTTGCAGTATTGCGAAATTAATTCTTATTAGCTTCAAGTCTATTTGTTAACACTGTTTAAGTAATTGAATGGAGAAACTGTCCAGACACCTTGTGAACTCATGGAGCCGATGGTCTCTTGACTGTTTCCTTCTATGGGATCGAACAATGGGCACGTTGCAGTTTAGGCGCCAGATTTTCTCCAAGTTTTCAACCCATTTTCTATAATACAGATAACTACTGTAAACGTTCTTGTTCTATTAATTCGTGCTGTATTATCCGTGGCTGTCAGATGTAATATGTCGAATAAAATACGTTCATTATAAATGTTAAGCGAATAAAAGCTTTTCCAATTGAGAGTAGCGTTAGAGAATGTGAGACGAAACGGGGCGAGTAGGTCATTGTCGTGGTGTAAAAAAAAGAAGAGAAGGAACGAGGAAGAAAAAGGTAAAAAAGCAGGCATACTCGAAGTCCGTTTCTCCGGGGAGAAAGAGGGAAAAGAGAGGATGGTCTCGGCTCATCAGCAAGCGGAATGAAAGAAAGAGCGGGCGTCAAACAACTGCGTCGAGAAAAAACTTGGAAACCTTAACGAACCTGCGAGTCGACTTCTCTTTTACTCTCTCCGTCTCGCGTCCCATTCTTGGGGTCGTCTTCGGCCGTTTCTCTGTCTCTCGGTCTCTCGGTTAATACGAGATGGCTACCGTTCGCGGGCGCCAGCTCGTTTCCATTAGAAGAACAATTGCAAAGGGACGATTAGAAGGGGCTCGTGTCGCGGCTTGACTCTAATTACAGTCACTTTGAATTCTCGTTAAGGCGCCCGCGATCCTCGACAAAAACTCGTCTTTGCAGAAATTACCGCTCTTTTCGAAGGATCGTCATTAACATTCAGCGAACACGCTCTTTCTTCTTTTCTTTACGCTGTTTCGAAAATACATGAGACGATATTTATAGCAATTTGCGACGAAAGGAAAAGGGTACTGTACCGGGACTCTTAACTCGCTTTCTGAACGGTTGTCACGGTTATTCTGTATCGCCATTGTCCTTGCAGAAAATTTCATTCTCGAGTTACTGCACTTACGTTCTACCACTACATTCCACTTCTAACTTTACTAGTCCCACTTCTAATGAATTAACTCTAGTTTTCGATAAATGAGAGAAATTAAAATAAACCATCTTGAATAAAATTATATTCTATAAATTGTACATTACATTCTACATGTTTAATCAAAAATGTAAAAATAAGAGTGGGTGCAGTTTCCTCTGATAAATTACTGTAAATGTAGAATGATCTTTGTCGTCAAACACTTCATTTAAGGCAATTAAATTCGTACTTGAAAATGGAGAAACGAAGGACTGTAATTACTGAATGTAACGAGTGACGAATTCCAGTTTGTGGAAACTCGAAACCAATGTAAACAGTGATTACTCGAATGCGGTTGAATTTTAACCACACGCTTCAATTATGTAATTAAATATCCTTTTCGGTTCGAGCAGAATTCGATTGAAAAACGCTCGGTTCTGCGCAAGGTTCGAGCCGGCCATTTTTGGCCAGATAAACGTAGGCGACATTAGAGGAAGCCAGGTGTGTTCGAGGTCCCTGTGAGCTGCCCTTATCGGACCATCGATGGTCTAATTTTATTCCAGTTTATCCGAGAAATCCGACCATCGCCCTGACACTACGACCTACGACAGTTGATGCCGAGATAACACTGATTTATGATGTTCAAAAGAGGACAAATGTCGCCTTGATGCTGTAAGAATAATCCCTTCGTTCTTCTGCAAATCATGTCAAGTTGTTACTCTTTTTGTTTGGAATGTACTCATGTGATTCTCGGAGGTCGAAAATTGGAATTTTACAAATTTACAGATTTGGAAATTCTAAAATTTATGAACTTAAAAATTTGAGAATTTGACGAGGCAGTGAAAGTGGAGAAACACAGTTTCCACAGCGATCAGAATCGATAAAGAGAATAATCGGTTGTGCACTCGGAGCAATGTCAAAGATCACGTCGACGGAGCAATACGAGAAAAAGACGAAGCAAATCGATGGTCGAGAATGGTTGCACGATGGTCGCCCGAAGCATTAGCGCAGGATAAATCGTGTCAGGGGCGATAATGGTCGTAAAGAAAGCGGGAGAATAATTTTTCAAGTTCCTCTTCCCGGTAATCCAAATAGCGTTCGAATGTCCGTAAGATATTGTGAACGAAATAAAAATCGAAACGTATGCGGAGGAACCGGTTAGCCACCGCCTACCCTACAACATCGGTCCCGTTTCTTATCTTGCCAAGGATGAATCGGACTAAACTGACCCACCGATTATCCTCCCAATAACACTATTTCTATAATTGCAGATGAACCAACAGTGCAAGGTCTGCGGCGAACCGGCGGCTGGTTTTCATTTTGGAGCGTTCACGTGCGAGGGTTGCAAGGTAAGGCATCATTTACTTAATTATCACACCTTTTCCTCGATTATTCCTGGATTCACTGATTTCTTCCTGGAAATGAATATCTGTAGATATTCTGGGGATTTATTACAAAACCTTGGGTATATTCTCCATAGAAGAGCTCTGTATTACAAAATGGTGTCCTTAGAACATTTCTAAAATGTACATAGAATTCTTATAGTCCCTATAGGCTCTCTAAATTTTCTCTATGTTCTTCATGGATCCTCTGTGGGTTGTCCTAGAATTAAAATGGCGACAGGATCCTCCTCCTTTCCGTTTAAAAAATTTCAATACACAATTCGAAACCGATGAATTTGCAACACAATGGCGACATTGTATACTTGATCGGATCGAAACAGCTGCGATGCACGCTTTTCAATATTGCCTCGTAGAGGCACCTCGTATCCACTCCAGTTTAAAGCAGGGGGAAGTTTAATAAGCCGTGTCGAATCGCGAGGAGGAACAACAGGCATGTATACGTCGAGCTATCGACGAAGAAGGTGAGAAAGTCCCATCCCGATAGACGCGAGAGCGGGACCGTCGATGAAAAAACGCTTGGCCGGCTCGAATCCGTAAGTGGTCGAGAGAATCGAGCGCGTCGAATCGATTATCTCAGATCGTCCTCCTTCGGGAACGGTTTCATGGGCGACGCGATTGTTTCACGAATCGTGACACACGATACGGACCGGTGACGTTTTATTCCGTGCGATCGATGATCGAACTCTGCGTGCAATTTTTTTCATCGATTCGATAATTAATTTATGTGTAACGCTCGATGGACTCGGGAGATCGAGGAAATCGCGTTTAACGGATCGAGGAAATACGTGTTTAACGGATCAAGGCAATTAGTATATAATGGCGGCATTAGGAATGCAAATTAATTTCCAATCGTTTATATGCGTTCGATCGCTTTAAATTCTGCTCGGTTATTTATTTGCGTCTGAAAAAACTCGTCGCTGAGTGCATCTGCATCCGTTATTACATTCGCGTTTAAAATTCATTGGCGAGAGGGTAAAGTATTTAAAGGAAAGGTAATTCGATTTTCAAAGAAACATCGATAAGTGTATTTTGCAACGGAGCTTTTGAGAAATTCCTGTTGGGACGCTGAAGTGTCGACATCGGAACCGTCAGGCGTACTCGCTCAAAGTCTCTTCGGCAATCGCGTCGTCGATCTTGAGCCGTATTTCACTGGGCAGAAGCGCGCTCGTCCGAAACCCAGATCTAACCCTCGAAATCGCAAAAATCCTCCCCCTCGTCGGGTCGTACGACAACCGGCTACGTTCAGATGTCAGGCTAGCTGCGGGAACCTAACCGGCAAAGCGGATACCGCTCGCTTTCATCGCGATGTCCTTCGACGTGGCCGTGTGCGCCGGCAGCGATCGATAAGGACGCAAATAATATTCAATCGGCGAATTCCGCGACGCACGTGCGCGCGGGAAACGCGGACGACAAGAAGACCGACCGGGTCTCGTTAGACCCAGGCTCCACGAGCTGGCCTAAGGGTGTTGACCCTTGCTCTCGTCTCTCGTCCCACTAATGTGGTGCACCGTGGAATATCGGTACCGCATACTAAGTGACCCATCCGATAGTAATTGGACCTCATTAAGGCAACAACGGGCCACGGTTGTCTCTGTTTCCTACCGGCAACGGCGGTTGTGCGTTCGTTCGGGAAACCGAACGACCGAGCCAACAGATAACGCGTTTTAGGTAAATTAGACACTCTCTCTCTGCGAGGCTACGATCGAACCTGCGGGAAAATACGGCCGCCGCGAGATACGGATTTATGTGTGGATCCCTATCGTTCTTTACCTTCGAAAGCGTCCTCGTCCACGATCGGCATTTTCTCCTCCGTTTCTGTATGTACAGTTACTCACAAAAGTCAACGTCTATTATGCCAGTGAAACTCGCGACTTCGTATCATTACCCTATTAGTTCCATATACCTTGATTCTCTGCGGACATTAATGTCGTCGACGGCAAACGTTTCAGATCTTTAGTAAAATCCTCTTCGATTCGTTTATGAACAGATCGGGGATAATCAACAGATTGGTAGCTGTCGTTGCTCTGGGACCTACAACCTGATTTATCGATAGTTTCTCAGTGACAATGTAACCACATACATCAATTTATTGGAGACAATTAATGTGATCGTTTTCATTAACGGTTGATTGGGGACAATCATAATCACCGTTATTATGAATCGGTTGAAGAGTATGATTATATGAACAGTTGATTAGGGCAAGCAATGTGGTCACATTTTAAACTGATGGGAGACAATATGACCACCTTTATGGACAATTGATTGCAGACAATATGGTCACATTTGTCAACGATTGATTAAGAACAACCACTATAAACACCTTTATGAAAAATTGTACGTTGAGTCTGTGAGGTCGAAGACAAACATGATGATATTTTTCACTAACTGATTTAGAAAACTATCATGTCCACGTGTATGAATTAGCAATAACAGATGTGACCATGTGAACTGATTCTGGACCAATAACCTCCTAAATGTTTATTACCGTTAGAATACTTGATATGATACTTTTGTGAGCACCTGTATATGTTAGGTAAACCCCTTTAACGGAGATCTGGCACTACGTTTCGACTTGGGTACATTTACGATAAGCCTACGACGTTTACATGTTTATTAATGCTCTCATCGAAGAGTGGAATTGAACTATTAGTCCAGTTACAGTCTTGCATTCTTCAATCTTCACATCGTTAGATATTTCTTAATATTATACGTGATTGCAAATTGTCTGCAACAACCTTCTGATCCAATTATTCCCAACTCTAATTATCTCACGAGTCGTGTCACTTCCTTCGTGGAACACTAATCTTGAAATCAATTTTTGGACAACTTTTCTATGCAAATATCTCACCGACGTTCACATGTTTATTAATGGTTTCCTGATCGACTGAACCGTGAAATTGGAGTGTGGAAATCGATAGTATCAGGCATTCCTCCATCTTTGCGTCAGTTAACGTAATTCCTAGACATTGCGTCGTTGCTTCAAATCAGTCCTTTCGATCGTGATTCGACAATAGATAAGCTTTTCAACTCCTCGGATTCACTGGTAGATCGGCAATTTTTCAGTTGATCTATTATCTCGCGATCGCAGACTTCGTTCCATCTTTAGAACTTCGTACTATCATTTACGAGCTTCGTTCTATCATCGAACATTTTCCAATTTTTTGAAATCGAGTAACTTACCGTTATCACCATTTTTTCCGAGGTTGATCCAGCATCCATCAAGAGTCGTTCCCGGAGCGAGGCGAGCCCCGGGTCGATCGGCGCGCTAAAATTTCTCATACGAATTGAATGTTTAATTAATGATCACGGATCGCCGACGCGGGATCGCAATGAAAGACGATACGCTAGCTCGGGGAATTAATATTATCATCGTGCCGTTGTACGTCGTTGGCTGGCGTAACCGTGTATATACCACCGTAGGTCGAGAGAGGCCGGAACGTTGCTCTCACGGCGTTTTCGATGTTATCGCGGGATATATAACGGCGCCATCGGGCCCTGATATCGAGAGCCGCACGAAAGTCCAGAGGTGAGAATTAAAGGCATTCGCCCTGGCGACCGATCTTTCGCGAAACAATTCTGAACTTTGATTGTCTGTTTACTTTATTCCTCATCGAGCCTTCATCGAGAACACTTTAGTCAAGTTCACTACTTTAAGGTTAGGTCAACTTCACAGCAAAATGGAGATGCTGCAATTAAACATCGCTTCTCGTTTATATTTTACACAGCGATCAAATTTATTTTTGTCGTTCTACTATACATTTTTGATATTATAAATATTTTAATGAATACGTATGGTCTCTAAACGAACAAGTCGTGAGTAAAACAGAAACGAAACAAAACACGAGCAAACACGAAATGTATTTTACCATGACGTTAGTGTCTTTTAAAGTACAAGTAATGGCTCCGTCGTGGTTTTGTGAGCAAAAACAATCGAGTGAAAGTGGTCGTCCCTAATTTATACCTCAACTTAGTTTCAAGTTCGAATCAAGGATATATTCTCACGAAGTTAGGGCGTCGATTGGAGGGTAAGAGGGAGAGAGAAAGAGAGAGGAGCGGAGAGTCGGAGGTTCGGGAAATATTTGAAATAATTTACCAGTCCGCGCATTACGGGAGCGAGCTGAGAAACGAGGGACACTCATTAGCATACTAACGACTGCCTCGAATTCTCGGCGTTACATCGGAGAAGAGCACTACCTCTCCCTCATGTCCCCCTTTTTTCGTTCGGACTTCTTCCATTTTTGGTGGCAACGCGTCCTACGGACATACGTGAACGACAACGTATGATCCCGTTCTCAGGAGCGACGGTGTAGACCGATTGGTCATCCAAGTCGACTTTCACGTGATCGGAAAATATTTTTCTTTTAAACACGATCAATGATTCATGAACAATATTCATGTACTAACCTAATTCGTACAGTAAAGTAATTTAAAAATTAAAATATTACATTTATACAAGATTTATGACCCTTACTTAGACACTTTCAAATAAAATTTATTTATGAAGGAAAATATTACTTCTGTAATAGACTTATATGAATTATAATTATACAATCATAATAAAAACTTCTATAGTACACATTGATTAACACGAAATGAGATTAAAGTAATACAAAGTATATTCCATAATTAAAAAGCGTTTAAGTAAGAATATTAACAACGGTATCACCAAGTGTTACCAAGAGAAACCAACGAATTCTTCGAAGAAGCGAGTCCAAGGTCTCCGAAAACTCCACAAATAGAACTCACAGCAGACTCTAATCCGTTCGTCGAGTTCTCCCGTCCAGTTTAACGGGTCGTGGTCTCGTATGGCGTTCGAATTCCACGTTCGTTTGAAAAGAAAAAGAAAAAACGAGGAGCGTCTCTCGGTCAGTCGAAGGCCGATCGAGCGGATCCAGCGTGCAGCCTGCTGCGCGCTCGCGTATGAATATTAACGCGCGGGTCACCTGGCCGTGGCTTCAGCCCTGGGTCATTGGCGTAACTGAGTTCACGTCAGGGTGTACCTACCCTCTGACACATCACTTGAAACATGCATAACGTGAGAGATGGGGAGTGTAGGATCTTTGAATTTTCAGAATCTGAATTTTGTAATTTATAAGTTCACGAATTGGAAAAATTTCAAGTCCCAAATTTCCAAATCTCCCGATTCCCAAATTCTTACGTTCTTATATCTTTACATCCCAAATTCCTACATCCCCAAATCCCTTACTTTCCCAAATACTCCAAGTCCCCAAATTTCCAACTATGCCTCCGCCATCGGTAAACCCGGTCCAGATAAAAATCCTAATTACGCCAATGGCGCGTCCTCGATGCACTAATTTGCAAGGCTCGACACGCTCGTTAGCGTGTGTGTAGTTAGCTGGAAAGGGAGGAGAATTCGGGGATATTCTCGACGCGTTGCGATGCAAATCGGACCCGGTGCGACCATTGTTTCCCGCTCGGCGATTATGCGCGACCGACATCGCGAAAACTTTTCGTCGCCTTGCCCTGCCCGACGAGCGTAGACGAGTGATTCACGCGAGGGTCCTTTGCGTTATTCATCGTGCGACGAACAGTCGCGGTTTCGAGGAGAAACGACGATTCTTTTGGTCGTCGAGTCGACCCCTTTACAATCGGACCGTGTCGAGACCGGCCTCAGCCTGGAATCCGAGGGACTTCCGGTAGAAGGATCTGAAAAGGCACTTAGGCGACACGAGTGCCGGATTTTCCGGCCCGGCGAACCCGCTTACGACAGAACTACGTTTAATGCCGTTCACGCTTTTATAGGAAAAGAGAAACGCACATGTTACCTACGTTTGTTTAGATTTCAGCAACTTCTCTTTTTTACGCTTACTTTTGCCAGAGGTTGAAATACTTTGGAGGTTGATGAGGCTATGGGTCATATCTTACTGTGCAAGATGATAGTATGTACTTGATTATTCGTTTTGAGGAGAGTCTTGGACAATTTTGTATTCTAATGTTGCAGCCAGCCAACTAGTGTCAGTAGACTCATTTTTGTACTATTAGATTTGAAACCAGTTGAAATAACCATGAAATCATTCTGAGATAACTTTTGTTTATTAATTGATCAGTTATCGAGTAGTATTCTTCAAAGCATCAGAAGTTGAGGCAAAGTGGCTGGTAGAATTTCGACTTCCTGTGTACGACGCTTCCTATTACGTATCATCGGACGACATCGAAAGGAATAGAAAAAGCGACGGAAAGACGCGTACCGCATTCGGACTCTCGAACGTGGAAGATATTCTTATGCAAGAGCTCGACTCGGTTGGCCCGCGATAGAAAACGCCGAAGTACATAGAAACGGATCGAGCCAGCAGTTCGCGTACTTCGTTACGTCACGACGAAGTGTATTACCAGAACGTTTTATGCAACGCGTGCACGCGTTCACGCAAATAGTAAGCAGTGCTTCTTCTGGACGAGGAACGAAATACGAGATCGAGTTGAAACGAGACGGTGCGAGCGGCGATGTGGCACGGTACCAGAAACCGTTCAGGGAAACCGTTTAGTCGGTCGATTTCCTTGGCAGCCGTGGATTTCGCGACTGCCGATTAGCGTTTCCCGTCACGATCGACAGATTAGTCGACCGGTTTGTTTTTTCTGACCCCCACCGGTGCTTTATATTGATTCGCTGGGAGTGTCCAGTATGTAAGTACCTGCTTCGCGACAGAATATATCGACTCGACTGTCCCTTGGACAGAACTGTCCCGTATTTTATCCCGAACCTCGAGAATCGTTCGTTCCTTTCGTTCCTCGCGTCGCAAATCGTAACGATTCCGCGCCAACTCCGAGCACTGGTTACGCAAAGCCTGGAACGCCGGGACTTTCGATGTTACCTGCTCGACTCTTTGCAATTGTATCGTCGACGCGTTTGCGAAACAACCGCCACGTCCAAATGAATTGCCGACAACGCTCTCGCCAATTGATTCCTTTTCTCTTCCGTCGAATTCCCCGCGAAAGACTTCGACAGACTTCAAGAAACAATTAACATCAACCTGTAGCGTGTGGTGCTAAAACATGAACTTGTTATAATATCACAAATTTATTCAAACGAAAATTATCAATGTAACCGAAAAAGAAGACAAAAATTTTCGATGACAATCACGATAAAATGTACAATTAATACGTGTCTGTACACAACGATATATAACATATTTTGAAGCGACCTCAAGAATTAACATTAAACGGTTGCAACCGCGGTTAAAGCACGAGGCTCTTATAATATATCTTAGTATTCTGTCCTTAAGAACCGCAGAAAATTTATCACCGTCAATTAAGGAAAATCTGAAAACACATCACGGCTGCATTCCTTGTACCGAATCAAACCGAAAGCTCGTTCGGCTTAGCAACAAACGTTCCGCTATCTCTGCCCTGTCGACACCAAAACGCCGAGAGAAGATTCACGGCCAGAGCCTCGTTGGCCTGTTAAATCGACCTCTCGAACTCGCCTTGAAATCGAACGCAGGTGACACCGGGAACTCGCAGGTGACCTCGAGTTCCTCGGTGTATGTTCATGGCTCAACACTGTCTCGAGAGTGCCGTAAACTCGATTATACAGGCAATCCGCGCGGATATCGCCGGCACAATTAGCTCTCTCATAAAGCGACTTCGGCTCGGGCAATAAGGTGGCGCGTGTTAACACACGCGGGGAATCCGACTGCGGTCCTCTCTTCCGCCACCATCCTCGTTCTTTTATGCGGCTTCCTCTTCTGCCAGCCGATTCGGTTCGCAACTTCTGCTTAACTGCCGCTATTACGTCGCCTAATTGCCGGCCATTTAAATACCGCCGTTGCAAATAGATCCTCCTTGATAAACAGGCCCGCGTCGTGATGGAACGAGAGACCGAACGCTGCCGAACGGTTTGATTGCGTGGTAAAAAGGTGACATTTTCTTTCGTGCAAGGCTTCTTCGATATCTGATGAATTTATGGTGAAACTTGAAGGCTTTGCCTCGCCTTTTAACGTCGATTCTTTGGACAAGTTTCAACTTTGGTTTCGTCATGTTTGCCCTGATACAATAATTATTTGAAACTGTCTTTACAAATTATGACAAGTATACCGAGAATGTTCCTAATTGAGTGCTGTCAATTTTCTTTCTTGTAACACCATCTTCTACAGAAGGCAATTTCGCAAGGTTAAAATCGTAAAAGAAATAAAAGGCAGTATTCTCCGAACGTGCAGAGAAGCGTAAAACGCGCGATGGGGAGGAAACCGCGAACCGCAACGCACTGCTCGTATAAAGCCGGCGATTTACGAGCGAGCAGGGTGGCTGACAGGTCGCGGAAAAGCGCGACAAAAGCCACCTCGTATGTGGGCCAAATCGCGACGACGTCCGCTTTACGTTCCTTTTACGAGCCAATAAATCTGCGATCTATCGATCGGACGCCACGTCGCGAACCCGTTGCCCGTCCGCGGCTTGCCAGCCCCACGAAATCGTAATACCCGTGACATAATTTAACGCGCACCTGGTAATTTATCGTCGCTTAACGAATTAGAAAGGAATTGCTCGTCCCTCTCGCGAGATGTCTCTCGTAGCCTGGTATTTCGTAACGGAACATCGAAGTCAACGTAACTTCTTGGTTTGCTTCTTCGTTTCGATGAACATCGAAGATATATTTGGCTCGAAGATACACTGGTAAACTAATCTTGATAAAATTCAAACTATCGGAGCAGATCGTACGATCGACACTTCGTGACGAGCTAAGTTTATTGGATTCTATAAAGAACTTCGGAGACGTGTAACTTCGGATCAGATTCGCTCTTCCCTGTTTCTCGTCTTTTTTTTTCAAAGGAACGCTAATTAAATTCTACCGAAGTCTACGGACCTTTAGGAGTGTCTTCTAATACGGTGATAGGTTTTAACCTTCTGAGAACATATATCGTTCTTAGCAACCACATCCAGATGGTCTGAACATTCATTATTTTGTATGAACTCTCTATGGTGGTACATTAGATCTTTTATGCAGAATTCCAAATATCTACGAAAGTTTTCAATATAAATAAATAATTAGTTCCGTCATCACGAATTTATAATTTCAATAAATGTAAGATAGTAGGTTAATTAAGGCTGACTATGTCCAACGTCCAATAGGTTTAAAGTGTTACGTTTGCACAACACGGTACAAGAAAACGCTGTTGAAAGAAAATCAGCAACTTTAAATCAGATGAGAGCACGCTCTGAAATAGCTCACGATTTCAGAGGTACAAGCTCGAACAAAAGAATGGCCCAGTTCACGCCCGATCGTCACTGTTGCCACAGACGTCGCGCCCTTGAGGATCGATATTTAGCATTCATGTGACGCTCCCGTTGAACCGGCGGCGTCGCGACGATCTTTTCAGAACGATCCAGCTTGCGCAAACGCGGGAGACGCCGATTGACGCAATCGACGAATTCTCGCGAAACGATCCGCTCTTGGAAATCCCGTAGACCGGATCCAATTCGCGGGAAAGGAACCGGTCGAGACAGTTTCTTTAATTCTTTCTCGTTTCCAAACGTTCCAAAGGTTGAACCGTCGAAAATCATCGGCGGAACGGAAGCACCGTGTAATGAGTTGCGCGTGAAATCGTTCCAACTCCTTGTCCGCTCGTTGAATACGCTCGCACGAGCGATTGCGTGCCGAGCGGTCGCATTTGCATGCGACATGACTAATGAGACGGCGGATCGAGGTTTCTGGCAGACCTCGAGACCTTTGTGATGATTTTGTCAATTGGAAAGGTATCACATCATTACGAAACCTGATTTCAAATATTTGGATGAAGAACTTTTTAGAGATTCAATGCTGACACTTCTGTTTCGACTTGAACTGTAATAAATGTCTGTACATTTAACGCACTCGATACGAGAAGACTTACAGTACTCACAACATACAAAGTTACAAATCTTGTGTCCGAACAGTAAATAAATGATACGAATGCCAAATTTAACAAAGTACAAATAGAATACAAGTTGTATCCTAACGAAGAGTCTGACAGACTAACAGCCATGCAGCAAGCGTTCCCAGACGCTCCATCGACGTCGTCCGTTCCCAGACGTTTCTCCATCCACGATTTTTCGATCGAATCTGTTATTATTAAAAACCGATGACTCGCGATGCACCGAAATCTCGATACGCTTGTACATCCATTACCTCGTTGCTTTCACTTTTCAGAAGCCAGCATGGCAGAATAGGAGGCTAATTTCGAACGGTAAACGATAAGGTGTCGCGATAAGGGGTCGGTCCCGAGAAAACAATACGGAGTTTCCTCGTTACGCGAACGAACGACCTTACTCGATCCGAAAGATCATCCTCGTGTGGATCCACGGATGCAACGAGTGCTCGCGTGAATCCGATTCCCGCGTGATAATCGTTCGACGAACGCTTTCCACGGCTGCCTAAGAGTTCGATATTTCATCCGTGGACCGGCTCGCGTGACTGAGAGGACTCGCAGCCACCTCGTTTGCGAACCAGGAACGACGATTGTCTCCTAGACAGGCAGACAGATTTAGCAGACAACGGGTCGCCGCCAACGTAGACGCGACGCAACCCCGGGACGCGTTTATTTACGAGTCTGCGATCGCCAGACGCGTATCTCTTTTGCGTACTTCCGGTGAAAGCCAGGACACTGAATCCTTACTCTGCGCACTCTCGATTCGTATACGAGACCCATGAGATTTGATAGTCTTAGACAAGTCAATTTCTATTCTGATAATGTGATAGTCAGAAAGGGACTAAATTTCTGTTAATAATTGCGTATTTATTTACGAGTCCATCTTTTAGTCTTCGAGTTAAACACGAAAGTACCGAGTACCATAGCTTTCAAATAAGATTAAGAGTTCCTATAAGACAAAATGTATGAACTGCTCGAGCCAGAGCGCAGGCAATGTAATACAAGATTAGAGTCAGTAAACGATACGGTACTTGTTCCGCCATCGATACTAGAAACAGACCTCAACAAATGACTGCCATCTGAATTTTTCGCAGCAGTTCCATTCCAACGTCCAACCCTAATCAATCGCGCGCGTATTCAAGGGTATATTTCACAAGCACGACAATCTGACTGCCCCTGGTTATTCATTATTCCCTCTTCCGTCCAGTTACTCGGATGAAATTTGATCCGAGCGTTCTTTTCCTCGCGGACATAATGGAGTACGTAGGCAGAGAACGATCGCGGATTACGCCTTGATTAAGCAACAGTTCGGTAGCGGATCGATAAACAATCGGGTGGCAGTCGCCGAAGCCGTAACGATTTATCGTTCGCTTGCGAAACTCTCTCTGTCGATCGTTCGACATTTTCTGTGCACTTTTCTCCCCTCCGTCTGAATATGATCGAGCAATTAAATCCATCTCGCGAATCCTCGAGATAATGGTATGCGCGGCCTTTGCACCGCGACATCCGCGCTGCAAGACATTTTCCAGGCGCACGCAACGGATAAATCACGGACACTGCGCTATCGATCACGTTCCTCCAGGTTACTCTCCGCTTCTTTCTTCGTGTTTTACCCTTTTCGGACAGATCTAACTTTTCCTTGTTCGGCAAATTTGAATATCATGATCAGGAATCGAGGACTCGTGTGCAAGAAAAGCGGTAATCGAACGGTGGAAACAAGTCGAGATAGGGCACGACTTTTCCATCCGCAGGTTGTTTTCCCGCGAATAGAGGTATCTTATCTGCATACATTGGCGTAACTATATGGGAACCATGCTGGGTGTGGCACTCTCGAAATAGGGACTGCTTCAATGAATGTATTGCCTCAATATATTAACTGAAAATAAAATCTGAATATATTAACTGAATATATTAATTGAATATACTAACTGAATAAATTAACTGACTACAGTACCTCAATACATTAACTGAAAATAAATAACTGAATAAATTAACAGAATATATCAAGTGAATATATGACCCGAGATTAAGTACATACATTACCTAAAATATATCAGCAAAATGAAACAAAATGTCCGCATAGCGGTGCGTTCTAAGGAAAAATGGTTACGCCAATGTTGGTATCGAGTATGCCTCGACGAGCGCTTTTCTCACGCGCAAGACAAGCGGCTGTTTCTCGAAGAGGAATACGCGTGACGGTTGGGAAGCACGCTCTGTACACGCGTCTTTCTCTCCGCACGATCAATCCGCTCGCATGTCGAGCTATCCGACGCTGGATCCTCGCGAGTTCGACTTCCCTCGAGATCGAACGCGCGCGCGGCTAATGTAAGCAAATAGCTCGCGCGCAGACAAATTCCCCGCGACCATATCGGGCCGTGGGGAAAAATCACTGACGTACGATCCTGCTCGGGACCATAAAGCGCCCCCGGAGGATGCGAGCTTTCGAGACGGCGGCTGAAACACCGGCTCGTCTCGCCGCGAGAAGATCGATCGCTTCCTGATGGAGAAGTTGCCCGAGATGCTCTGCGCCTCGGGAATACGTTTAGCTAACTCGCTCCTCGATATTTTAAGGGCGTTCCGCGAAATTAGACGATCACCTACGGGAATATTTATTGCGATTCTTTTACCTTCTTCGTTGATATTCTTATTAGCTAACAGGGTATTCCAGCGTTAACGGTTTCAAAGAGTATGTAGAGGTTTCCTAGACTAATTGACTACAAAAGATTATCTAATTCATAATTTCTGATGAATTATTCATTTCTTACAAAGTGAGCAATTTGTACCACAGTTTTAGAAATTATTGTGTGGAAATGAAGTAGGATAGTAATATCTCTGTCTCTATCATTAGACTAGTTAATTTCTATGTATCTTAAATATCGTGTGTGTACAAATTATATAATTATTTCTTTCGATGGTTTTTGTATAATCGCCTGATACACAAGAACAAGTCAAATATGTTTCTCGATTGAAATCGTTGAATTTTTTCCCGGTCAGCTGATACGCGAGAATAAAATAAACAACTCGGCGAGCTATAAACAAACGCGATAATCGCGAGATCGAATCGGGAATGAGTTTTTTAAACGATGGAACTGTACGTACCGTAAGAAAGCTTCATTATTATTTTAATGCATAAAACATCGGTATCTCGATGGTTTTGCCGGCTACCAAGACGTTGATTTACTTAGTGATTCACCTGCACAAAGCGGGACGAAATGTTACACGGATATATGCTGTTCAGACTTGATTTTCTCGGTTGTAACGAATTGAAGAACGCAGTCGATACGCCGTAAATTAGATGCATGTTCCCCGTGTTAGCATAAGTATACGTAACCTTTTGCCATTTTATCGTTTCGGATTGAAGTAATAGACTGGTGATAATCAATTGCAGGCCACCTAATACTACGTTACACACGCGAAGAATGATAAATTATGATGTTGGTTAGCGGGAGATCAGACCGGTGAGAGTGTAGCGCTCGGTATTGTTCCTTAACACACCATAAACTGGAAAATAGCGGCTGAACGATCTATGTTTATTTAGCATATTTCCCTCGTTTTTTGAAATACGAATACGGCATTATGGTATCGGTCATGCCCATCGCCGATTCCGACGCCGCGTATATCAACGGCAGGCTGAAAAGAAACCGGGGAACAATTTCTATCCGTGATCTGAATTTCGAGAAGATAATAGGGTTCGCGAAAGTTCATCGATCGAACCGAACGATTGCGCGTTATCTAACTTTCACTGATAACGAGGCGATAAATTTTCATGGTTTCCAAGAAAACGTAGGATCTCGATACATTGTTCCCCGTTGAACTTCATTGCGTTGCACGTAGCGCCGGAGAAACGAACTCGCAAAATCGCGACTGAGAATCAGCATACAATGACGGCCGTTCATTGTTCCCGCAGTTAGGAACTGTCGCCGCGATATCTGCAATTCAATTCGCTATACCGTAGGACATGGAAGCATGCCGTGTCATAAAAGCGCGTTAAACTTAGCGAACTCGAATGACGAGGCATTAAAATCGCTGTGACGTTTCGGCTCTCAGAGTCTGTCTGGCTTTCGATAAATTAATCTTTGACTACCGATGACCTACCTTAACCTTACTTCTTTAACTATACTCTTACTTCTTCAATCTCTCTAAGTTCTATCTTTAGAAACGAGCTAATTCTGAAGATTATATTAGGTTCTTTTAATTGTAATAGACTCTCGTTGTAGCCGGGAAAAATCCTTAGAGCATTATATCGAGTTGATCCATGTGTTTGATCTACAAATCGACGCAACCGGCTGTAAATCGAAACGAAAACGAGAGTGGCTGGGGTCTGGCGTTCAGCATGCAGAACGCACATCAGCCAAGGTCTCGGGACATGACGTCAAGCAGTTCGTCGCTTTTCAGCGATCCCGTTTCGGTCGAATTCTTTTGGATCTTCGCCAAAAATCCTTTACTTCTTTCGACCTCGCAATCGAACCTCTGATACCGTCCTTTCATGAATCTTTCAAGAAAACCGTTCTGTAAAAACGTTCCATGGGTTTGCGTTACAATTAACTTGGCACCGAGTGTTCATGTATTTTCTATTCCACATAGTCGCATGCTGATTTAGCTTAAACAATGTTGTTCATCCTTCAGTTCCAAAAAGGTATTCCATAAGTTTGGGTTACAATGAACCTAGCATCAAGTGTTCATGTGTTGTCTATATCACATGCTGAGTTAGCCTTAAACAATGTTGTATCTAATCCTTCAGTTCCATGAAGATGTCCACAAGTTTGGGTTACAATTAATCTACTACCAACTGTTTATGTATTTTATACTTCATAGACCATATCTTGAATTAACTTCAAACAACATTCCTAATCCTTTAGTTCTATAAGGATCCTCAAGTTTAGTTTGGGTTACAATCTGTGAGCAAGTCTCCAGCCATAACGTGTATACGTTAATAAGTAATAGTGGGACATTCGTAGAATCGCGTCGGAAGAGATCTGTGAAGAGTGTTAAATCGATAGTCGGAGTGTCGATCGTTCCTTGTGGTCAGTCATGCGCGGAGCCGATCGAGACGCGGAATGAACGCTTGAGACGGGAACGCGCTATTCTCGTGAACGGCGTCGGCCAGAAATAGCCGTCGGATCTAGATAAGTCGTTACGCGGAACGGCTCGTTAGCGATTCACTCTCCATTACGGCGACGCGTCTCGTCGCGGTCAGAGGCGGAAAAACGATTTTCACGACGTCACGAGAATCGCGCGGCGTGACCGATCATTAAAAACCGCGCTACCAACAGCAGGTGGTACCAAGTAGTGCCAGGCCACGGGATCCAGATCTCGCGCGGCGCCAAGTCATCCTCGATGGGAAAGTCACGGAGGAAGGAAACGCGGACGAACACGGATTCGTCGGAACGAGGATGACGCGCGTTCCGCGAACCTTGCCGGCTTCGATCGCGAACGTATCAGGGTCATACTGTACGAGTCACGCGCTTCGGAACAACGCCGGGGAGGATGAATCGTCGCGCCGTTGACGCGTCGATGAACCATTCGTTCGATCTTCGATAACGAGCATCTCCACATTTTTCTTCGCTTTTCGGACCCTTCAGACGTGATGGAGTAGCGAAGATGGGACTGATGATACGAGGTCTATCCAGATTAGATTCTGTCGAGGATACTCCACATTTTTCAACCATTTTATTTCCCAGGGCGGGTACATCTCTCACAACATACATGTGAACTGTAGATTTATATGATGGGAATTTGCATGGTGGATAAATGTGAACTATTACATTTACAAGATGTAAATACGAACTAGTAAATATGAACTATTAGCATGATGGGTATTTATTAAATTTACAAGATGGGTAACTATCAGATTTACATGACGATAAACTATTTATATGATGGATATGAACTACTAGATTTACGACAGGTAAATAAGAAATAAGAACTACCAGGCGGTTTCTTGGACCAGAGCGTTCATTAGCACTAACCTTTTAAAATATTGTAACGCAAGAGAAACGAGGAAAGTAATTTAAATAGTAGAGTAATTTATTAACGGTCATAAAATAGATACAATATAAGGTAGGCGTGTAGAATTTTGCTATGCTAATGTTTAGTTACATAATTGTTATTAGAGTGAGAATTTCTTATGGGTGACGAATTAGAAAATATTGGCGTAATTGTGCACACCTACGTTACATAAAATATGTAACGCATTTAAATTTTCTTCTGTTTCATTATTGTGCTACACTAATTGAACGTTAAATTTATTGAAATTATAGTTAGATAACACTTAGGTAGTTACTGGATTTTATTCGCCTATTTGCGAAAGATACCGGAAGTGTTTATTAGTCGTAGTTTACTAGGTTTCATAAAACTTGCAGTAATTACGTACTAGTAAAGTTGAATGAAACGTTTAATTGATCACTAAGGACCTAATTGTCAATGGTTCCATATGTCTTTATTTTTCTTCGTGCAAATTTTCATTTCTATAAAACTTTCGTAACCTAACCTAACACATTTTCCGCACAAGTGTGCTACCAAACATAAATGCGTAATCGTTCGTAAACAATCGCAGAGCGGTAGTGAAAATTGTTTCAGCCTCGCTGCGATTTTTCCCCGTTAATCGCGTTAACTCGCGACGTCAGCCGTCGCTCTTAAAAGCGTTGTTTGCAAGCACAGTTAGCGTCGCGAGCAAAGGTCGCGACGATTCGCGGAACGCATCGAAAGGCGATCGATCCGGTCGAAAATTGCGTTCCCAGAAGGTGGAGTGCTGCTATTTACGATCTAGCCGTTTCGCGTTCGAAACGTGCGTTCGATTCACGTCACGTGCGAGAAACTATCGGCGTGCTTGTGTTTTTTTCTCCTCCGGTTGGTCCGCTCGAGGAAATTGTTCCCGCGGCGAGCGCCGTGCCAATCGCATTCCCGACGCCGGCTCGAGGAAACGTTGCCCGTGTTCGGTGCTCGAACTGTTCGCGAAATTGATCGACGCTGTAAATCGATGACCGCCGTGTTGCGAGCTTTCAACGATATTCCTACACGAACAACTGGTTGCACCTAAGGATGGGATCAAGTACTTCGCGGAACGATGGAGGAACGGCTACTCCTGAATCTCTTAATGAGTTATAACGAGCAATCATCACTTTGAAAGATTACTTCGTACAGGCGGCACAATTAAACCGCCAGAAACGTTCTGGGAATTCGATGCATTCGAACCGATCGACGCGAAATGAATTGGTTCACATTTGTTTCTCACTTTACGAACGTCATTGCGATCCTTGAACAGTTCGCATCGATACACGTTATGCAAACTCCTTGGGTCAATCTTGAAGCCCCACTCTCGTATTGTCCATGCTATTTAACAACAGTGTTTCTCGCAACGTATTTATAACGAGAAACAAATAACGAGTCATAAATTCTGGGATCGCTCGGTTTTCCAATAGCGACACAAGCAATCATTCTATGTTCACCGGACTCATTCGTCATCGTACCCACAAATATTCAATCGCCGCGTAAACCTGAAACGATTGCAAAATTTGTACTCATCAGAATTCATCATTCCGTGTACATACAACATTAATATCTATATTCGTCGAAATTTGACCAGCGTTATACCGGCTACCCACATTCGAATTAAGTTTGAAACGTCGCTCATTAATATCGTTCGCCTACGCGACTTCTTAAAACAATCGGATCCTCATTTATTACAACTCGATTTATATGAAATAGTTGGAGAACAATTGTGGGAGAAAGGTGGGAGACTCTTTAGGTACGGTTCCACCTAGATTCTTTCGTCTCATTTATTACAGAATTCGATTTATGTGAAATAATTGCGAGATAAATGTGGTGGAAAGATAGGAGATTCCATACAGGTTAGGTCGTTAGAATCTTCCAAATTCTTCTAGGGTCTCTAAATTCTCATGCGATTATCACTAGTTCTAAATTCTTCTACAATTCAGATGTACCTTCTAAAATTGGAGAACTCCTACACTTACTGTTGTAAAACGAACTATTGTAACCTAACAAAAAGATCAATTTGTGTAAATAGTACACGAAGTGTGGATAAACTAAGTCGTGAGTCGCAGTATGAAACCGCTCCGAAATTGAATCTTAATCGCTTTCTGACACCATTCCGATGTAGTCTACGTACCGTCGAGGTGCTGTTGCATTTTTCATCGGCAATTTGTCAAACTTTCCCGCTGCGACGGTTGCCGTTCACGATCACGGACAACGGTTTCCCCGCTGGCGTTTCTATATGGCGTTACAAATCGATCCGGGATTCCGGGCGTGCCGGCAGATTTGCGCTAATCTCGGCTTGTCCATGACGGATTTGTCGCGGTTTCCCGTAAATGGCGACCGTTTCAGCGCTAAGGAATGCACTGACTCCAGTCGATTCGTACTCCGACCGGTACGTGATTCGCGATACGTACGAGGACCGGGTCAGAAAAAGCGGGAAACGCATCGAACACGCGCTCGCACGGCTCTTATGCAATATTGCGAATCCTGTTGTCCACCTTGCTTTCTGTCTACGGTCAACATACACAGCTGACCGCGCAATCGATCCCGTTTTCAATTTATTCTGCGATCCTGTTTTTCGGTGGGAAATTCTGCGGAGTCAGAATCTCATCAGATTGTCATCAAACACCATGAGAATTACGAGATTTGTACTTTTAATGAATCCGAAAGATACTTTATGAAGAGGATAGAAATGGTTGCAAAATTCTGCTCCAAGATCATATTGTCCATAATTTATCGAGTTCTTCCTCTTACGGTTTATGTAAAAGGAGCATGCACCAAAGTAAACGATGGCACCGTAACCTCTTTCGCACAGTCGCGCTGACAGCAAAGGATCATCTGGTGTACAGGAACCGTTTGCAACGCGCGATCTAAGATCGTTGCCGCGAGATTTGTGCGCGGGTACCGCTGGTCCGCTTCCATCTTGCGATCATTACCAGCTTGTCAACCGTACGACGTTGTCTCTTGATTCGTGCGATTAATCAACGCAGCGGGGAGCCCTCCTCGACATTTCAAATCTTTGATTCCACGTTGCGCCGGAATTAGAAACATAAATTTCGTGTATTAATTTGTACACGGTACCATGGCGAAATAACGTGAAAAATGAGTTTCGGTTTACGAAGGTAAAAATATCTCTGTGGTACAGCTATAATTCATGACAATACTCGAGTAATGAAATGCAGCGAGGTCGAACCGAAATATGAGGATGGACACTTTCATGACTCTTCACTCTCATTTGGGACGTGTACCGCTACTCGAGCTTTTGGGACCGTTAGTGGGCCGCCCACGTGGCTGCGTCAGGTGAAGCCCAGAATCCGAACGTTTCCGGTTCGCGATGAATTATGAATGTCAGAAATCGCCGATCATTGTCTGAAAGTTGTAAATCCGGTATCGTTCGACTTAATATCGTTTCGCATTGATAGGAAAGGTATTCGATGAAAAGATAACCGACGAAGGATATCGTACGAAGTCGGGAACGGAGTCGAAGACAGACAGAGCAGTAAATTGTAAATTGGTTCGCGACGCGTGTGATGTCGGCCGACAGCCGTTCACAAGTTTCGCCGCCCTGCTCACCCTCTCGATCCCTCTATTATTCAACCTTCTGGCCGCATGCATGCTAATTCTCGTGACGCGCGTAACATTAAAGGCTGACGTTTAATCCGTTGGAGATCTGCGCGTGGCCTACGCGGACACGGTTGAATACACGCTCGACCCTTTATATGGCACGAACGACCCTTCCATTCTGGACGTATCTGGTGGAATCGTGGACGAAAAGAACGATGGTTTCCGAACCGTAGTTCGTTTCCACGAGCTCCTACGCCCGGTAAGGAAGTTACCTGGATGACTTGCCTTTCGCGGAAACCGTGGCAAAAATTCGTCGCAATAACTCGCCTGCTTTCGCGGGGCAAATTTATTATCAGTCAGCCAGGCCACTTTTGCCGAGGATTCTTGTGGCGGTGCCGCGTTTTGTAGACCGTTTTAGTTGCCAACTGTTCACCGTGTAACGGCGTGTCCTATTGTATCGACGGCAGTCCGTGGAATTTATGGTAGCAATTATATCGTTCATTTTCGAATTAATTTATCTTGTTATATGGCCATGGTGTACTAGGAAGTTCTATTCGTCCATCCTCGCGTGCCGATAATGAATCACCCACGAGAAACTTTTGCGGTTTAAATTTCGACGATATTTTCTTCGCGTTTTGTATAAGGATATACGCGTGAAATCTGAGAACATAGCGGTAGGATACTAGGATATGGGGGTATAGGGATTTGTTGATACGAGAATAAGTCTATGTAGAAATATAGGAATTTGAGAATATAAAGATCCAGAAATTGAAAAATTTGAATTATTCCATGTCATAAACCACTTAACAATATAAACACAAGTAATGTAATAAATATTGAATATGGTGTCGATACCTCTGACGCACATTCAGCGTATTAAAAAACGATAACAACAAACATATTTATAACAAATGAATATTTCATAACTCGTCATGCAATAATATATTCCCTCCGTACACATGACATATCTAGAACTCAGCCGACACCTGAACAATGGCTGAAGCACTTGACTCACCATCCCGTCTATCCTTCTGTTTGCAGTCGTTCTTCGGGCGGACCTACAACAATCTGGGCAGCATATCGGAATGCAAGAACGGAGGGGTGTGCGTGATCAACAAGAAGAACCGCACCGCCTGCAAGGCGTGCCGTCTGCGAAAGTGCCTGATGGTCGGGATGTCGAAGTCAGGTTCACGTTACGGGCGTCGTTCGAACTGGTTCAAGATCCACTGCCTCCTTCAGGAACAGACGAACGGTACCCAGAACGTGGCACCGGGAGCAGGTTCGCCATTCGGGCCGGGATTCCTGCCGGGTTTCCTGCCGCAGGCGCAAGGTCAGCAGGGTAGCGGAGTGTACAAGGACGGGAAGGATCGTGCTTCACCTAGTCAGGAGGACCTAGCCCTTCAGTCGCATCTGCTGCACGTGGCGATGCTGAAGCAGGAACGCGAGAGGGGTAACAAGTCGCCCCACCCGGACGACGTGGCTCTTCAGAACCAGTTACGCTTATTGGCCTGGCAGAAGGAACGCGAGAGGGTGAGCGGCAACCCTCAGCATCCCCCTGGAACGCCACCCAGGGACACCACGCCTCCACCCTTCTACAAGCAGCAACAGCACCCCGGTTCGCCCATGTTCCCCATGAACTTCGCTCAGAAAGATGGCGTCTGCGTGCCGTCTAGTCCGTCGGACGTGTTCCGACCATTCCTGCCGACGTACAAGAGGACGGCTGACACGCCGAGCGATAGCGGAGCATCCTCGGTGGACGGCGGCGATGGCCACGACACCGAATCCAGGAGCAACTCGGCGTTGAGCTATTTCAAGACCAGTGCAGCGTCCCCGACTTTGTCGGAACGAGAATTCCCGCCCAGGAAGATCAACGCCACCGTCACGCTGACGACGGGTTACCACAGTCACAGTCTGGGTTTGGTGTATCCACCGCCAGGTCTGGTGACACCTGCAGCGTCACAGCACTCGCCCAGAGGCGGCGATCTGCTCTTGGTCAGCCCCAGTCCAGGTGGTCTAGCCGTGGAACAGGACGAACCGATCGACCTGAGCGTCAGGTCGAGTCGAAGTTCACCACGACCCAGTCAGTCCTCGGAAGAGGACAACAGGTCGAACGACAACGAGTGCGATCGCGAGAGCCCCGTGAAGGAAGAGGCCACCACCAAGAGCAAACCCCTGGACCTGACGTTGGGAGTGAAGAGGCCAGCAGAACTGCCCATGTCGCTGTGAAGCCTCTGAACACCTGGCAGGCCCACAACGGGCTGGTCCCGAATTTCTTTCATCACCCACCTTAGGGTGCGAGCCGAGTCCTCGTCGGAGATGAGCTTGGATCGACGGAGAATCGAAAGGAAGGGAATGGAAGATTGCGAATCGGTTCTCTTGTTGAGTGGAAAGGTTGAGAGGGAACGAGTACTTGGAGAATGTGATGCGAGGAGACGAATCGTTGCGGAACGACGATCGAACCCGCCACGAAAATGTGTTCAAATATGTACATAGGTGTTATTGAGCTGATCATGGAGGCGAGAGATTTATTTATTGCGACCATACAGCAGCGGCGTAACGTGGTAGGGATTAGGGTTTAGGATTAGGGCATCACATCTCATTTTGGCAGTTTAGAAATTTTCAGAGTTACTCGGTTGTTCTAATTGAATCCACGAACTCGAAAATGTTCAATTTCAAATTCCTCAAACTCTCAAATCCATATTCCTAAATTTTCAAGTTCGTAAAAGGCTAATATCTGATGTGGGTTTGTTAGTAAAACTTGGCGTCTCGTAATAAAAGATCCTACCTACGCCCCTGCTAAAAGGTCGATCGAATGTGTAGTTTCCTGTGCGAACATGTAGAGATCATGTCGTATGCGTATTATATATAGAAATTGTAAGTCCCTGTATAAAGAAACCGGAGAGTCGCGAATATACCGGCCAGTAGTGGAGTGCCTTAATATAATATATTTATACGAAATATTCTATATGTATATGTATGTATACTTGCAGCGGACCGCTTAAGATCCTTTATTATCATCTTAGTCGTGCGTGCGATCGATCGAGCGTCGCGTATTTTCTGTCCTTATTGTACGGCGAGGCGTAGAAGCGATAACCGGACGATTGTAAACGCGCCTTGAGCATCCGCGAACCTGTCACAATGAGAGGCCAGTTAACGAGATAAGTGACGTCGCGTCGATGCTATAAAATCATGGTGCATCTTGTAAATAAACAGAGGTAGAGGGAGAAACTCGTCTGCGAATCAGAGTATCGCTTCTGTGCTCTCGCTTGACGTGAGCGCCACTCGACTGGCGTAATCGACCAACGTTTTATTCATGTTTTCTTCTTCCGACTTTTTATCATTTTGTACATAATAGCATGTAAACGGTGAACACGAGCGGCCAGTACCTAAACGTAACGCGAAATTAAATATTTTTGTTTAATCTACACTGTGTGATTTACTTTTCGTCATTTACCCCTACCATTGTCTTTTGGCAGACTGAAATTTACAGTTGGTACTTTAGTATATCTTGATAAAGTACATCTTAAATTGATAATCTGGTATAGGTCTTTACCTTCTGGTAATGAAAAATTAGTTAAGATCATGAAATAATTTATAACCGTGTTGGTTGAACTTTTGTGAGGTGAGACCATTATGGGGTGCTTTCAAGATTAATCATTTTGTAAAGTTTAAGTTTCAAAATCTCAAAATTTGACAGTGTTGCAACAAATTTAGTATTCAGAATTATTTAACATCTCTGATGATTACTTTGCGATATATTATTAAAATTTTTGAAATATGTAATACCATCAAGATTAAGTTGAGCAGGTGCACACTGCATCCACTACAAAGCATTCAGAAGTACTCTAATTTGCCAACCTATAATTTTTACATTAACGACAATAAATAAACAAATTACTTAATCTAAACGATGCTTTACTCTTCGAGAACCTTGAGAGGCAAAGTCATGTCGAAGATAATTAATATTCCGCCCACGTCATAGTCACGAGACTAAATCACTTTCCGCGGAACAGCACCAGTTGCATTTCAGAAAATAGAACATCAAACACGTTCCGGAGAATCGTCAGCAACCGGAATATGTTAATATTTCTCAGGACTCTGTAAACCACGGTGACCACCGAAAACGACGAATCATCGGTTTCTGGAAATGCAGATAACTGGTTCGCGTCCGACCTTGAGGATCATCGAACACGCTTTGTTCGCTCGGGACAGAGACGAGCGGACATATATAACGCTGGCTGTAGTCGCTATTAATCAATTGCAACAGGAAGCGCAAGAGCATTGCAAAATCGACGAGTTACGGATACCTGCCCACGCGGATGACCTTGCCAGGTCGAACGTTCCTTCCACGTCCGGATCGCACGAGATCTCGCTGTCCTCCTCGTCCCTCGTCCACCTCTTGGCTCCGCTCCACGTGACGCGTCTTCTCGAGCCTCGATTATCGATGCTAATCGAGCGTGGCTTCCAGAGACGTTCACGGCGCGATAATCGTTTTACGTAACACGCGAAAGCCGATAGCATTCCGGTGCAAATCATTTGGATTTTCGATTCGCTTTATTCCCTGCCGGGATTTCTTATGATTTTGTACATAATGTTTTATCTACTGTAGTCAGATCTACTTCTGACTGTACACATTGTAGTAACTAGGTAGAGATTGGTGTGGTCCGGGACTAATGGACTAGTCCACTTTAGTACGAAAGATGTAAGATGCGAATTTCCAAATTTCCAAGTTTCCAAATTCCTAAATTTGTAATTTCGTAAATTTATAAAAATGCAAACTCGACACTTCTGTTCCTAAATGTCTTTTCCAACGATCAATTTTCAAACGATCAAACAAATAACAAATTTCTCAAACGATCCGATGGTCGTATTGCCATTGTATTATAAGCGCGATGACGTTGAACCTTTCTTCCCCATTCACTCGGCAGAACGTAGCAGAGTTGATCCCAGACAGACACTTGGATAGTGTCCCACGTCAGCAGAACTCCGTAGAACCGTGTATAGCGTTGCTATCCCGGATAACAAACGGTCGAGACTCGAAGCAGTGCGTCAGTGTTTGCAACGACTGGTTGCACCAGCAATAAGCAATCGCTTAGACCCGTCATGACTCTATGCATGAGAGTTGGCCAACGCTGGCACACGCAGGACGATTTTGCCCCGACCGGTGTGCGACTCCTCGGCCTCTTGCCGAGTGAAATATCGACGGACCTTCGGTTACCGGTCAGCTTTCGAGAGATCGACGTTGGTCGTTCTTGATACGCTCTGCGGGAGAATTTAGAGCGATCCAGATCGTGAGGAGACTTCTGCTGGCACCGTGTATTAAGCTCGAATCGAAGAAACGATCATGCTGACAGCGTTCAGCTGGATTCATTTGATCCTTGTATAGCGATTAATCGAATAATTGATTGCGTGTTTCATGTCCGATATATTACGTTTTTACGTACAACACGTTTTTATATATTATAAAAAGTATTGTCTTTTTACATTGCAAAAACGTTCGGTTAGATATCGTTATAGAAAGTTTATAACGTGGATGTGCATAGAAACGTTCATAAATTATTATGACGAATTTATTGGACAATTCTAAGAAGATGTACAATACGGTTGGTTAATGTAATACGGTAAGAAAATTAAACATATATCATGATTTTATTATGTAATCACGCATCGCGTACGATCTCGCTTCGACGTTCCATCCTTTTCGACATTCATACTCTCTTTTTGCTCGTTGCACGTTGCTCTCGATTTCCATACGCGTCTATAGCGCAAAAAGCCGGCATTAACATAAACATGCATTCAAATACAAAGTATAAATTTACAGATGTTCTGATCTAATTATGAAACGTGTAATTAATTAATTAATACTGCACTTAATAACCCGTGACATTTGTCGCGGATTTGTACGATCAACACTTTGTAGTCGAAATCGAGCTCTTTTGAGGAAGATGTCACGAAATCAGTCGGTACAAACGTCACAAAATCATTCGACGAATTAACATCCCGGATCAAGGAAACGATGCGGTGCTTCATATAATCGATCCAAAGTTCATGACTCGAATAAAGGCTATACCGGTCACCGATCCGGTTAAACGGCACGAGCGATGTTAATAGACTCATTTGCGAAAAACAAAAAACCAGTTGATGGCGAACGGGTGCATTGGTGAAATTCCCGGGACAGCAACCGGAAGTGTTTTAAGATGCACCAGAGGCAGCCGAGCGAGATCGCGAGCGATACCTTTCAAGAGCTCTTTTCTCTTTCGCGAGGATCTGCTCCCCGAAAGGAGAGACACGCGTATAAAATACGAGAAACGGCCAGCATAGTGCACGGGGCTGGATGTCAACAGCTCTCCAGGGACCTAGAAGTCCATCGTACACGAGAAGCCATTGATCGACTACTTACTCACGATCTACGCGTTTCGAATAAGAAGTCGCGCAGCTCGTGTATACACAGCCTCGTATCTCATGTCCGTCCATTTTTTTCTCTTATACCCCCCTACCTCACGTGCCTTTTCCCCGTTTCCCAGTTAAGCGAATTAACGAGCGGACAGGCGTAGAGGAAAAGGACAACCGTAATGAGCATTAATTGATTACGCCGGACGAGCGGACGCGCGCAACCGACGCTCGCGAACACGATAGCCGTGAGCCATGAGTAATGAGCCGCATCTTCGCGTGATTATTAATTCATAAAGACATCGTGTCGCGTGTGTGGGGATTGATAGACCCGTTGCGCTTGTGAAATCCTCGAACGGTTCTCTCGAAGGTCTCGGATTATGCTCGCTGCCTTCCGTCGGGGAACTTTGAACATCTTCGAAAGCAAAATCGACTTATCTGATACTACAGATTTATACTTATTACTGATTTGTTGGAAAAATCTAAAATTTGTTAGGATTATGCACGAACTTCTTGTGCATGAAAATTGCACATGCGAGATAATTAAGTCGGAAGATACTCGTACTATTAATATTAGGGTTATAACCTAGAAGCTCTAATGGCAGATTCGCGTTATAACCCAGAAGTGCAGATGCTATCATTAGTCTGCTGAATCTGTAATATACACTATATCATTTCCCCTAACGGAAGCATCTTTACGATAACAAAATTAAACTACCTATTTTCTTCTGATGTGACGTACAAACAGTTCCATAAGCAGTGTTTAATTCTACCAAGTCACAGAAGCAAAATGATGAAAACAGCATTAAGCTTTTGCCAACTACATACCTCCCCAACACTTTTTCACGGTTGATCGATCGGCTACCGAACGCGACCTTCTTTCGAGATCGAAGATAGACGGAAAACGGCTACTGTCGATGGGTCTCGATCGATCGAGGCGCGAGATCGTCGAAGAAGGAAGCCCGTGTGGCACGGTACACAGTCACGAGATTTCCGTGAGAGTCGACGTGATCGAAAAGCCAATATCCGTTGCGCTCGAACCCGACCGCAGGGAGAAACGAGCCCGATCCGCCTAATGAACCGATCGCTGTATCGATTAGCGCCGCTTAAGAGCGATCGATTGCGTGTCTTGTCAAATTTGTCAACGGGTGCGAACCGGCCGCAGACATAACGATCCAACTGGCCAGTTCGCTGTTGCGAAACATCGACCACAATCGAGAGAAGAAACAGGAGAGTGGGACGAACACGTGGCTGATTGGCAGGACCGGATAAAAATTATCACGTCATATCAAATTATCAAATTAGTCACTTTTATATTAATTCTTTGCACTCGGTTCTTAAGGAGACATTATAACCTACAATATTGTGTCACACTTACGCACGTTACAGTTCAGATACAAACGCAAATATTAATACTAATTATAAGGTTCCCCAAATCCAAAAGATCATTTCCATTTTTATGTGTCCTAACATTGAAGCTCTTAACCTAAAAATAGGTTAAGAGGTTAAAGAATAGAACAATTATTTTACTCAGAAACGTTTCTGCCTTATTTTCGGAAACCGCTCAGATGCCGTTAATGCCGCTTGAAACCCCCTCCCAGATTCATTCATGTTGCACCTGGCGCATCGACCGCAATCTCGTGATTAGTTCCGACAAACCAACGAACCAGACCCAACCCTTAAGAGCTGCAATCTGGCCAGAAAATTTGTACGATCGTGCTACAGCGAACTACCGGTCGATTCGAAGTACGGCTGCTAATAAGACGTTTCATTTTTCCAAGTTAAGCCACCTGAGCAGCGAAGGATCCACGTGTTCCACCACATGCTTCCACGACCGCAACACGGCGGGCGCGTTCATGCTGCTCGATCAGCAATTTACGATCATCGAGGGATGCTAAAAGCGGAATCGAGCCGAGCCTGTTAAATACGAGGCGCGTTGCCGTGTTTCACCCGCGTTTCATTCCAGCCGCGCACCCTCTCCGATCGTTGCCCATGTGTTGCTCGACAACGTTATCCACCTACTGTGTATGGTCATGTGCAAATTTAGAACGCCACTCTTATTAGCTGGGGTTGCATCCCACCACTCGTTCTATTTGTCCATGTTCTCTATTTAACGTTGGAATCTTCATAGGTTCTTCATAAGCTCATAGGTTCTTCATAGATTCTTCATACGTATTTTATAGGTTCTTCATAGGCACTTCATAAATTCTTAGGTGCTTCATTAGTTCTTGATAGATAGTTCCGGATGATTGTAATTGTTCCCGGATTATTTCTAGATGTTTTATAGATACTTCTTAGATTATTAGATACTTCTTAAATTCTTGTTAGACTCTTCTTAAATCCTTCTTAGATCTTTCTTAGATTCTTCTGTAGGTTCCCAGGAATTTTCTTGTAGGATCTCCTCATGCCTCAGACTCTTATTAGATTCACTATGTCGGTTCTTCAAGAGTTGCTTCCTAAGAATTCCTTTAAGATAGACTCCTTTTAGGTGCATTTCAGGCTTTTCAAGAATTACCTCTCAGATCGCATTAGATCTTTCCGAAGTTCAATCTAGAGTCTTATACTCTAAGTTCCCAAGAATGAACATAAGTGATGGGGATTCCTCATAAAAAGCCTACACAACACTCGAGCATTCGAAACGATGAAGGAAAATAGAACCGTGGGCCCTATTAAATTGAGTTATAACCGGATCGAATTACCGATAATTGGCGATTGCATAGTTTAATAAGATGCCACCCTCCTCTTTCAGCGTCCCGTGCTTGTCTACGTGTATGAAGTTATTCCATAAAATGGCCTCCACTTCAGAAAACAAGAAAAAGGAGAAACGTAGAACAGAATAGAGGAACGGAGAACATGAACGAGGGAAAGAGAGACAGAGTAGAGAATACTGGCTTATCCCTCAACAATACAAATTGCTGATTATGCGCCCGGCTTTTACGTGCCTTCTAATTGGGCCGCCTTACCTCTTGGGAAAGATCGACGGATCGCACGATCGGCCCTCGTTAACCCCTAACGCTCTCTGTGCATGCCACAGCTTCCCTCTTTGTTCCTCGTGGCTGCACCCAGCGTTTCTCTTGCCCGGGTGATGCTCGGACTCCGACGGACGCATATATGGACATGTAGGAAGTCCTACACGCGTCGGACCAGTTTCGAGTGTCGTCTCGATTTGACTATCGAAATCTGCATCGGATACGTACGAGACCCGTCCGTTTCGCGTCTATCATGGAATGCTATTCTGCGTTTATGGTATTGGGTTCGGAGATCGGAAATTTGAGAATTGGAATATTTGCGAATTCGGAAATGTAGGAATTCGGCGATTTGAGGATTTGGAGATTTGAGAATTTGGAAATTTGAGAATCCGGCGCGTTCAAAATTCGGAACTTTCAGAATTCGGCGATTTGAGGACTTGACGATTTGAGAATTTGTCAATATGAGTACTTGGAAATTTGAGAATTCGGAAATTTGCATATTTGAAGATTTGAGGATTCGCAAATTCCAATGTATAGTAAGAGGCAACCGCAAGATCGATGCGAACTACCAAGAGGAAGCGAAAGGCAGAGGAGCACCGTAATCTCGTCGATCGACTTTCGGTTGCCTAATTGAGTTTCCTTATGAATTCGTTAATGACCGGACGGTCGCGCACGCACGCACAGCCACCACCTCGAAGACGTCTTCATCGCGCTTCATCTTCGCGCGGCTGGTAGCGGCGCGTCCGGTTACTGTTCGATCGAAGGGGCACGAGGAACGCAAGCGTCCCGGTCCGCGTGCACGCGGAGAAACTTGATCCTTCGGACGGGGAAGGCAATTATTAATGAAGATCCGAAGGACCCGACGCTCTGCCGGAACATTCTTCATCCGCCTCCTCTTCTCTTCCTGATCCGGCTCGTCTCGCCGCGCGGAATCGAGCGTGGCTGCGTGCTATCTCTCGTGGAAATCGAACACGCCGCTTTATCACGCGAGGAACGTTAACCAGCGTCGCCGGCATCGGCGATTTTCCTGATTCCCGGCGACGAATAAACGCGTTCTGCTCGCCGACGAGATGCTGCGCCACGATTACGATCGTTATCGTCGGACGGTGGCGCTGATTAAACGGGACGTTTTCATCCCGACGCTGACAGCGCGATGTTTTTCATGCGGCTCGACGAATTCGTCGCTCGTTAACCCCTGTTACCGAAGCTTTACGCGCTCGAGGATTTTCCTAGCGGATCGATGGACAGGTCTCCTGGAGATTTCTTGGAAACGGAATCCTGCACGCGGCGGTATTAGTCAGCTGTCCAGGATGCAAAGAAGCCGGGATACGTTTGAAATGATAGTTGTCAGTCGCGCGAATTGATGGGCTGACGTTAACCTTTCTTTTTGAGTAGTAACCCTATTGTGTCCGTAATGGACATCCATTCGCTGCACAATCGTCGCTAAATTGGCCTATCATGAAACAATTTCATTACAATGTTGAAAATTTGTACGAACATCCGATCTTTGACTATTCGCGATTGCAATTATGGAGACAAAAGTAAATCTTAAAGCGTTAATACCGTAATAACCGTAGTTACACGTACCGTAATACTCTATATACCAGTTTAACCTTTAAGTCCACTTTACGTAGCTACACGTCTTCGCGCCATCATTATTCCCCTTATTAAAGAAGAACAAGAAATTTTTCGGGGGGCCTCGAGCGCGGTTTCTATCCGTCGCTAGGCGCAAAGCAATTTCCCTGAAACCCCATTAACCCTTCGGAGATGAACGACGGAGAGGCTCGTGAAGTTGGTACGATGGTTTTAAAAGAGGGATAAGGATGGACAGGCGCGAGGTAAGAAGAGATCGCACTTGTCGCTTGCCAGTTCCATGGTGTGTTGCATCGTACAAAGATGCGGCTCGCCTTCCTCGAAGAAAGAAGAAAAGGGGAACGAGGAGGAGGAGGAGGAAGAAGAAGAGGAGGCCCTCACGAGGCGAGGGGTCACAGCCGCTTATGTAAACCATATAGAAGCACACACTATCTAGCAGTGTGCCGTTTATCTAATAATATTATGGTGCAACGCCAGCGCATCCCATAACAGGCGCTCGAGATGCACTGGCCGCGATGCATATAGATACACTTAGGCTTATACGCCTCTACAGGGTAATACTTTCGTGCATGGTTTCAGCAGAGAGTGCAAGGTGTGCACCGCTCGAGAGTCCCGTGGGGGTGTGTGAGCGCTTGTACAGATCCTATCAACAGATAACCGACGAGATAGAGGAATATACCCTGGCGATATTATCGTCGCGGAACTAATATGGTTTTCGCGGCGACGCCTCGGAGTTAATGGAGGAGGTGGGCCTACACGGTGGACGCTGAATACACGCTACAATTTTCTCAGACATTCGAAATTCTGTGGGAAATTCTTTAGGTAACTAGGATCTTTGCTGGGAGTGGCTTAGGTAGCTTTTGGTAGGAGCTTGATTTGGGGGATGATCTTTTAGAAATTTGAGGACGTGGGAATTAGGAATTTAGGAGTTGGGGTACAGCAAATGGGGGTTATGGAGCTGGGGGTAGGTAGTTGGAGATTTGAAACTACCCTCATGAACATTGGTTTTCTAAAGTGGAGCAATGGCACGTGATTCCGGGCGATCAAGGGGCACTTTGGGGATTAATGCCGGAACGGCAGAAAAATAACGGAATTAATGCGTCGCGTGTGCTACCGGTTGCGTGTTCGGTCATGGTTTCAACGGGCCTGCGGAAAAAAGGTGACTGCTCGTGGAGCAGATCCGCGTAAACACGCGTGCAAAGAAATTCGACGCGGCTCGGAAACGATCGGGAAGTCTGTTAGCGAAATCGGTATTACCGGCTTGCTGCTGGCTATAATCGGATCTGCTATGGAATCATTCGGATTACAGGCTGCTGTGTGCTCTACAGCTGTTCTGGGCATACTCTAATTTTGCTGCAATGTTAAAAAAAATGGTAAGTACACTTGATTTCTTTATTTGTGATTGAGACATAGACACTAGCTTTACGGAACCAGTCAATATGATAGATCTTAGGTTTATTTTCAGTTACGAAAATTATTTAGAAGGTTTTGTCAAAATGTTAACTTCCATCAAGATGAAGAATCATTCTTCTTTAGTATAGTATATTCTCAATCCTCAAAGAACCTTCAGGAGGACTCTATATCCTCCGTATAAGTTTCTGTATCCATTACTTATTTTTATAATTTAATTTCAATGTAAATATCTGGTCATTATGCATGTCCACAAATCTAGGTTTAAAACAACCCTAAACGATGTATGTTGCAAGTTCTACATCGTCCAGGAAATATGTACTCGCTCAAGTATCCGTTCGTGTCGAAGTAAAGAGCTTGTAAGAAAAGGGTCTTAAAGTAATTAAAAGAAAATCTCTAGTGTACCGATAACGAGCGCATCGACTAATTAATTCGCTGAAATCATGTCAGCGGCTAATTGAACGGTTCAACAATGGCGAGGGACTATCGCACGAAACAATTTGCTGTCGCGACGTCGTTTGATATCTGCTCGTCTCGATTTCGAGCACGATCGCTAATAAATTAACCGATAGGTCGCCGAGGGGTCAGCAACGACGCTAGTTTGTAATTAAGTTTACCGTGGCTCGAATCGCGTGTTCTCTCTTTTTCTCTCTACCTCCAAGCGGTTGTCTTTCTTCTTACGCTTCTCGTCACCTTTCGCGCGCGTTAATCTCCCTCGATCCCACCTCGCCTCGTGGTTCATGCGTGAAGACGAACCTCCGACGACTTCGCCGGCGGATCATCGATCTTTACGGCCCCCGGCGCCATTTTTACAGCGCGCAATTGAGTTACGTTTATGACGGATTGACGAGCCGCGCCGTATCCGTCGACAACATTCCTCTTCTGGACCAACGGTTCAATCTTCCACGGTCTAAATTATGATTTTCCATCGGTACTCCGCCGTTTATTTATAACTTCAGGTATTTAGGACCCGCGACGTGTTTACGATATTGTGCTACTTTTTCGCTCTTTACCATATTTGTAATATCTTGCTGTTTTATCTGTGTTTGCTATGTTTGTAACATCGAGCTTTTTAATTTATTTTGTTGTTGATTTATTAGATATATAGAATTGTTCTTTATTGCTGTTTATTATACTTGTAAGATTGAGCTACTTTATTGTTGCTTATCATATTAGTAACAGTGTGCTGCTTCGTTGTTGTTTGAGTATATTTATAGAATTGTACTTTATTGCTGTTTATCATATTTACTCTTCGTCGTTGATCTTGACTCATATCCAGGTCATCCCGAGTGTAAGATTTCGAATCCTGTTAGATTTTAACCGTTGCTTCCATAAAACACCAAACTAATGGTAAAGTCGTTAAATCGCAGTACTCCATATTAGGAATATCGTTAGAAGCTAACCACGCGTGAAAATTTGATAATGTCAAAGATCAAAATCCAGATATTCTCGGTCGATTAGCCAGATGGTGAACATAAAACCTGTTAATGGACATCCAGATGAGTCTCCGCCGTTTCGAGAAAGGAGGAGGAAAGGAAATCGAAGAGATCTGCTAAATTGCCGGTTTACGACATCAAATTGAATGAATAATCTGTTTCCCGAAGGAGATCAGGCTCGCTCGCGCTTGGCTGGAAGCAACGGCGAGGCCCAACAGACAGAAGCTACCGCGATAACAGGTAATCCGCGATTAGCAACGCGTCGATTGCCCCGTATCGTCGATCGTCGGCCTCGATCCCGGCGATATTTCAAGCCGATCGGTACCGTGGACGGTGAAACTCGATCTCGGTGGATCGAGCGCATGGATCCCCCATTGGGAAAGCCTCTTTGAGAAGCCGGCAGCGCCGGTGGACTCGGCCTCGTCCCGCTCCGCTCCGCTTGAGTGATATAAAACCGGCATTCGCGAATAAATACTCCATTGCAGGAGCACGGGGCCCTAAATATTCATGGGTTTAGAGCTCGCTCTCCTTAGATTCTCCTCCATCCTCATTCAGTTTCCTCTCCGCTTGAACCTCGACTATGGCCGTGGCAGGGAACATCACGTTTGTTACGACCGCGAAGACTTTACCATTCGAGATCGGCCTTTGTATCGATTCGATCGATACGTTGCGAAAAAGTCACGTCTTTCTACCATTTCCCTTTGCAACTCGCTTCATCGCTTTATTCGATGGTGCTACTCTGCCTGATGTGTTGCTTTGCTCGGAACTTTGTTCACTGTCGGATTTTTCAATTGGAGTGGGCGATCGATGATTCAAGAGGAAATATTTTCTACTTCTTTTCTGGAGGTTGAAATTTGGATTCTTTTTTTCTCATCTTATGCTTATATAATTAATTCTTTGCGGATGAAGCGTACGGTAATCAAAGACCTATTTATAATCAAAGATTTATTGGGTCACATGTATGTATACCATAGTACACTATTTGCAACGAACCAAAAACTATCAGAACATGAACCAAAAATCATTTTCTCCCCAATATCATCTGCAATTACAAGCAATTGCATTATACCATCCAGAAAAATAAGCGTGTTTGAAGAAACAGTTCACCGTTCGTGTAAGACAAGGTACAAAAACATAGTCATCGAACGGCGTTGCAATCATCGTCGCCATTGCCGCAATTATTGGAAAAGTCAAGTCGATCGAGGCGCTAGGGTAACACGAGCACAATCATCGTTCTCGAACGATGATGCTGAATAGACGTCCGTCCGTCGCGAATTACCATCGAAACGTTCACCGGCCTCGAGTACCGGTAACGATCGCTCGTTGGAAAATGATTCGATGGGAGAAAAAAAAACGGACGGAGAACGAAAAGAGGAAAAAAAAGAAGGAAATAATATTGTAGCGTGTCCTCGTTGCCAGCCTTTCACCGAGGAGTATTAATGCTACCCCGCGAGAGCGCGTGCACGCGCCGATGAAATTCAAATTCGCAGCAGCTATCCCATTCCAAACTGCTAATTCCACGTCATTTCGTTGATGGACGAGACCCCTCTCGTAGCGGCGGTGTGTTTCATCATTCGCCACCTTCGAACCCGTCCACGAGACAGCTCCCTCGATCCCTCGCACGCAAACGTCTCTCGATCCATCGAACGACATCCTCGAACAACGCTCATAAATTCGCCTCTCGACATATGGAACCCCTCACACGTTCAATTGACTCGTTAACTTCTGATATTTTTCGAACCAGAATAATTAAAAGTCGTTCAGGGTTCATTTTGTATAAAATTTTCTGGCACTTCATCATCTACGTTGCCTCATAATTCAATTTCTGCTGCATCGGTTCTTGAAAGGTTAATAACGATGTAAATGTTGGTATAATAGGTAATTGGTACATTGTACAATATCTATATACGATTATAATAAAGATATTCCACTCTAACGGAACTCGATCCCCAAATAGTTAATCAACCCGCTCCTCTCTGAACTCTCATTATTCACACCTAACAACTTCATTCACCCACCCCATCAAATTTCCATAATTTCTTAATCATTCAGCTCGAGCATCCACATAACATCATTCTTTTCCGCGTTATGACACTTCCATCTGAATTTTTAACGATCGCCATTGGCGTAACACTTTCAGTTGGACCACGTCATCTCCAAAAACATTAAACATACATTATTTCATTCTAACATACATTTGTTATACTCATTTATTATTTATTTATCATATTATACTGTCATTTGTTAAGATCATCGAATGAGACCATTACCATAAGTATTACGTCGCATTACACGTTGCATTTCGATTTAAGTATCTATCTATGCACAGATAAGATCTTGCGAACTGACGTTTTGTAAGTCGTTTTAATAAAGACTAGCTGTATTCCGGTTTGTTATCTGGTTAGTGTCGATAACGTTATCGTTACAAACGCTTCGCGACCTCGGCAGAAAATGTCTGTTAGCTGACCTTTCGCAGTCGACCCGGTTTCCGCGATTTCTCGAGCCGCGGTTTCTAGACGACATCGGTGCGTTCCGAATCGATGTGTATCGAGGAGAAGGATCGCTCGCGCTTCGCCGATTGTCAGGGAATTTCTCCTATTCTGGGGAGCAACTGGGGACATCCGCGAGCGGACGTTTCCAGCAGCCTCGCCGCGAGTTCTCTAAATAAGGGGCTGCCGGCGCTGCGGTGTTGTAAGGAAATAATCGATGAACCGGATAATTTATTCTGGCCGGTGCACTCGGTCGCATTTAAATGGAAAACGAAGGGACGCTGGTCTCGCGATTTCGATCAGGTTAAAATCGAATCGATCGGGATGATGTCGGCGTACGATCGATCGGCCGATCGATACGTCGCGTCGTCGATTCGAAAGAGGAAAACGAGCTGGTTACGGTTGTCCCCGGTAATATGGAGCTAATCAACTCCGTACCCGGCTTCACTGATATTTTACTCGGTTTACAGTCATTTTTCTTGCCCCTCCCCCTTGGGCCTCTTCGTTCTGTGCGTCGCACGGAGACATATTAACGATCTGGGAAAGCTCCAGTACTCGCTGTCTCGTCGCTGTTCCTTCGACTGCACGGCCATTCTGTAAACGGTAGAATCACGCTGTCGTAAATGCGCGATTAACTTTTTACGCTTAATTGGCTCTTCGCGGTCCCCTGATCTTTCTCCTTCACCTCACTTTTTTTCATTCCTCGTTTTTATGCAGATCGCTCGCGATTCTGCAAACAAAATGTCCGCTTCTTTTTGCTACCTATGCGAACCAAGTAAATATGAAGTTTGACCGAATGAATTTATTTTACGACCCGACAACATTCTATTTTCTATTATTATCCGTTTCACAATGAAATGCACAGAATTTATTATCGAACGCATTCGATTAACCAATTAATTTGTGTACAACTTTATGTCTTTGAAACGTAAGTAGTCAAAGTGCAAGATTTGAATTCTTTATGAACTGAACGCATTCGATACCAACATATTTTATCAAAATTCCAGTTTGGTAGCATCCCTTAATGTCTCATGGATCATTCATTTTGATAAATGAAATGTGCGACAGCACACTATATCGATTGTCCGAGACCTGCATTAATCAATGCATGATCACTATATGATATAGAATTTTAAAAAGGAAAAGGTTCAAAGTAGCAGCCAATAATAAATTTAAAAGGATGCGAGTCTCCCAACTCTGTAGCCACGAAAGTGAGGCTAAAGCGCATCGCACGCCATAAAGGCAGGATACCCGGTCCGTATCGTAAGATCTCTCGACGATTTTTGATTAACATGTTATTCCGGGCCGCGTTTGGCGATAGCTCGTCATCGGGAGACACCGTTCAGATCTCTCTCCCGTTAAAAATTCCATCGTGGCGGGAGGATCGTGAAACTTTCCCGAATCGTCCCGGCAATTTATCGGGCCGCGGTTCCCTGATCGGCATCGAACACGATCGATCGAGGGGAGGACGGTTTATCGGAGGCGTTCGATCGATAAATTACAGTCAACCATATGAAAGGCAGCGGAGGAACGACGATGCGTGTTCCCGATCCTACGCGTGTCCGCCACCGTCGCGCGGTAATAACTTCGCGGACGTTTATCCGAGAGACAGCGATGTATTCGTATCGCGCAAATTATCAGTGATAAATTGAGTCACGATCGCGGCTTGGTGGAGAGGCGAAGAGAAAGCGGACAAAGAAGAAGCTTAGCGACCCGTGCTCCTCGAGAGCCCCTTTCGCGTCGAAACTGGCGAATCTGTCGCCGCAAAGGGGGACCGCCATCATCTTCCTTCCGAAAGGTTCCTTTAATAACACCTTACCCACGCAGCCTGGCCAATATATTAATTACCGCTCAATATATTAATTACGAAGACCGCAATAGACTGCACCTTGCCCAGCACGCGGTTCACCACCGCTCTGCAACTTTCGATCTTCGGCTTCTTTTATTCTTTTTTGCTCCTGCTGCTTGCTTCCGTATCCTTTTCTGATTGCGATATCTTACGGGTAATTCGATGATCAAGAGATCATGGAGATTGTTAAGGTGTGGAACGATTCTATCGATTGGACGGACCCTGAAGATCAAAATGTACTGTTAATATTCCAAGCTTCTCAATATTTACCGATAGTACTGAAATATTGGTGGTATGTGAATTCTATATCATTAAATTTCTGGATGACTAAATTCCTAGATCCTTAGATTTCTAATCTTGGATTCCTCGATTCCTGGATCTCTGAATGTCCAGATGTCTATTTCTAGATCCTTAAATTCCTACACCCCTGGATTTCTAAATTTCAGGATTCCTAGGTTTCCAGACTTGTAGGTTTCTAGATCACCGCATTCCTAGATTTCTATTATCCCGTAATTGTCCCCGTGTTCCTACCTGAACATGGATGCCCATTTGGTCTGGCCATAACGCAGATAGAACAGCATCGTTCTAGTCCTGAAACCGCCTTCGGGAAAATCAGCGAGCGTTTTATCACGAATTCCCATCGATTCCATGGAATCGAGTGCTCCTATCCGAGGACTTGTTGCCACATTCGAGCGGTTGGGGTTCTCGAGATTCTCTCATAGATCGAGGCTGGTTGCCGTTGCGCGACGTATACGCGCGAGTCCATCGGCCGATGGTAATTAACCCATAAAGAGAGGAGAGTCCTCTGAACCGTGGAGCAAGGGTGGCCGTGTGCATGTGCACCTACTTACGTACGTGTATACATACAAGGAAACAGAGTTCACCGAGACAATGGAACGAGGCGAGTTCCAATCGCTTAACGGTATAGAAATATCCTCGTCGTTCGACCGACAAAGACAATCGGCGAGAGCAGGTCGACGACGTCTTATTCCCGCGGCTGAGGTCGTACCTTTTATACGACCGTGTATATAATACGTGGACGACCAGAGGGGAGCAGGAAGAGGAGGGATGAGGTTTTGAACCCGAGTCGTGCAGAAGCCGGCAGGTTCAGCAGGGTTTAACCTTGAGGATGATTAGAAAGCAAAGGATCCCACCGTCCTCAGGCGGATCGCGCGAAGGATCACGACGCGTCCTCGCTCCTGCGGCTCCTTTGACTATCGCAGGACTCTCGTGTCGCCAGATATCTGGGGCATACTTCTTCCGATCGCGTGTGAACATCGATACCACGGAATCCGATTCCTGCGGAGAATCCATTGTGATACGTTCACGGTGCAAGGTAATTGATTTGGCAAAAAAGCTTCAGTCCTTCGTTAGAGCAATCTTCAATATTTAGTTACGAGACTACATCCTTTCTGCTGTATACAAATGATTTTCCATAGATCTCACATACTTTCGTGAAATGGAGAAAACAATATATGATAGTTAAGTAACACATGGTCATCAACGTTAACACGTGTCAACATTAATTAACGTAATGAGGTTTGAAAAATAACGCTGAATGTGGGAGGTCTATGATGTGTATTCATAATATACATAAATTTTTTATAAAAATCAGGTAATAAACCGTAATTTTATGAAATGTTATAGATATACACGTATTTTTTATACCCACTTTAATAATTTGTTCGTTTTTTTTTTAAAGAAGTTTCCTATTAATAATAATAAAATGTAAGTGTTCTTTTTTAGAGGACAATAATATTTTTAAAAGATAGCGGTTTCTTTAATGAACGATAACCTGTCTCCATTTTATCTTGTACATTACCATTTTATTCGAGTTTCTGTAATAAAATTGATATTGTCGTTGGTCTTTGATTAAATGATCGGATCGTATAACTCATCGCTGATGTAATAGTTCGACAGGTTCGATTTATTGTTTCAGATTTAATCGTTTCTTGGACATTTTTACGATCGAAGACTTCGAAACCATCATCGCGTTGAAATTTATTCAGTTGCTATTGCACCATGCCTCACATTTTTGCAAAATAGTATCCTTTAATTTAACCTTGCGAGCCATACAAACATTATAATCACACATATGTTATTTTCATATTAAAAAGAATACAACAAAAGTTTTACAACATAATACCACTTATATAAACAAAAAATGACATTGGTGAACCTCTTCTGTGTTCCTTTAATTATAAAAACAAGTTATATTTGAAAGGGTTGAACTAGTACGAGTTCAGTGAACACGATTCATGTCATCCTGTTCTAACATAAAAGATCCTGTCAGGATTTTACCTAAATACCTTGATCCTGATGATCGGTAGAATAATATCAAGAAATCGTAATGATCACATTTTATCATTTATGAACAAACCAAAGAATTTTTCTGGAAAAAGTCGAATAATCAAATGTTCCCATCCCGTGAGAGTTCGTTACAGACTCAATCGTTCCTCTCTTATAATTGCCTGTTCGTTAAAGCTTAATATAACAGACCATTGTTCCCGGAGCGGAGCCGTGGGCCACGCGTTCATATATCAGCGCGATGCTGGCCAACAGGCTGAAACTATCGACGACACGATCGAACCATAATTTCTTCCCGAGCTTGTTAATCACATCGTCCGTGGTATCGTTCGTGTTGATCACTCATAGTTACAAGTAGCGGCGAGGCAGCGTGCGTGACACTCGTGACGTCCTCGCCGCTTTTTAAACCGCCTTATCTCGTTCGATCGAGCCAGCGAGCGCTCCTGCTACGTTCGAACTAGAAACGAATCCACCTGTCGACAGGTACGCCCTTATCGTCAGCTCGAATCGGCCGCTTTGATTTAATAAGACCTCCCCGCGATGACGTGATCCTGACGGGCATTCTCGAGCACCGTCTTTCCTCCTCGCGACCATTCCAACCGGTCCACGGTCGCCATCTACTCCCATTCTCATCCAATATCTTCCCTTTACAAGACCTTACTTCCACTCTTTTATAAACTCCTTATCTCCTACTTTGTAATTTCAATTGTTCCTCGAACGTAGACATTTATTTCTTACTTTTCTAACAATTTGTAATGGAGATTTAAAATTCAATTATTCGAGGTAATAATCTCTGTCGGAGATTCCGAAGTAAAATACAAGGGTTACAGGAGTCGATGTAAGACCGTAAATGGATATTCCTTTCAACCATAGAACTCTGTCTCTCTGCTCACGATCGATACCTCCAGCTACTAGACACAGTTCTCGGTTTTGAAGCAAACACGCGTGAAATCGTTATCCTTCAGTCCGTACGTGGGTGTTCCGTTTGGTGCGTGCATTATCCTGCTGTCGTCAGCCGTGGCTGCTGACTAATGAGAGAAAAAACATGGTGGCGAGCACCCTAACTTCGTCCCACGTGCTCCTTACGAGCGTGTAATAAGTTCTACTCGCGGATAAGCGTGTCATTAAGGGGAAAAGACTTCTCGAACGTTCACCAACCAAGACGCGGAAAATATTCCGGTTGCGTGTATCTTACGTGCCGTTTTACAGCTCAAGTAGCTCGTGCACGCGCTTTAATTGGTGCCAACGAAACGCATATGTCCAGCAGGAGCAGAGATTGATTAAGCATATTGTTCTTACGGTCAGAGCTCGAAATTAGATTCCTATTGCGGAAGCATAAGTCTTTATGGCGTGACTTGGTTATGGAGGTCGCGGTACATGATTGATGGACCGAAAGCTGAATAATAACCTTGTTAATTGATGTTGCCCAGTGTTCTCTCGGATCGTTTAAGTTTCAACTCTGATATCGATAGTTTTACCTTCGGATCGGTATTAATCTTATCGGTGATACGGAACTTTGATAGGCATCGATGTCACTGGGTCTCGGACGGTCGCGTCTGACCAGGCGTTGAAATCACCGGTGCTCCAAAACGTCGCTCTCCTTAATTCTTCAAATATAGAATCTAGGGACCTGCAGTTTATGTGTACATGTTACACAGTATCAAATAACCTTTTTAAGGAAAGGAATGTTTAACTATTAACATGTATTCGAGTCAATATCGTGATTAAATCAGAACTCGATTTATGGGTTTTGAAAACTGAAGGAATTTCTTGTACATCTCGAAATGTTACATTTTTACTGTACTGAATTTATCGATCGAATTAATTGAAAAGCCTGGCGTCAATGTCTCTATAGAATAGTTCGATTAATCCCTGTGGTTCTATAATATTATGATTTATAACGGAGAATACCGCGCGAAAAAGGCTGCGTGTCCCGAGTTCCGAGGCACAGTCCCCTTTTCCGTGTGACGCGTAGAACCACCCAGGTAGCCGAGTGTAAGCAATCCCCAACACGGAGTACCGAGTGAATAGGTGAGAACGAATCCAACGAATATGTCCGTCGTGTTACGACAAAGACTACGGGCCGCGCGCTATCGGTGTTTCGCGCGAGCACGAGATAAGTAAGTGCTTTAATTTATTCGAAACACCTCGGTTATTAATCGTCCGCTCCGTGGACTCTCTCCCTTCCTTCAACCCTCTCTCTTATCCTTCTTCCACTTCTTCGTTCGCTCTCACCTTCCAATCGTGTCTTTCTCAGTCTCTTGACCAGCTCTCTTCCTTTGCTGCTCTCCGGCTTCTCCCCTTTTTCATCTTTTCCGTGTTTCGTCCTCTTATTTCCTGGCTTGCTTGTCACATATTTTCACGCTCTTACCTTATTCTTTACTTCATGCTCTTATATTCTTTTGGGGGACGGTGAATGATAAAACGATAAAATTTTTCTATGATAATATGACGATACAGTAATATGATGATACGGTAATATGACGATATGGCAATATGATAATGTGCTAATATGACAATATGTCAATATCACATCATGCCATGATGATAAGATGACAATCTGATATTCTGCTGCAATGACAAAACAATAAAATACCTATTACAGTAATTTAAAGTAGCAGTGAATACGAAAATGGCAATACCGATAAAATGGCAGAATATTATAAAGCAAAAGATATTCGTTAAGAATATGTTCTGAAAGAACGGCAAGCGATAAAATTAGTGAGGAGAGTAATGACGAAAACGAAGGTGGCCTGCAACCCTCGAAAGATCGATCCTCGTTGCCGGTCTCGCGTGCGGTTTAACCGAGATCGTATATATACGTAGGTAGTTATATATGCATATAAATACGTGGGTACAAATAACGAACACGCGGCCGTGTCTCGGGTTGAGCTCGTTGGAGGCGCGCTCCGGAGCCTGAACCAGAGAAATGTTTTAAGCGAGCCACTCACGGCGCCCACGCTCGTCCGTGGCAACAGACGCGCCGACACGCGCGCGCACACGCCGACCCCTTATTTCAACCATAAATTAATGTTCTGTCTTCCGCGGATGCATAATTGTGCGAGCCGCGCTGGTCGCCCGGCTTTTCGTGTCCGCGCCGCGGAACGACCGGACGTGCACCACGAAGACGACCACGACGACGAGGACGAAGCACTGATATCCCTGACAATGACACGTAACGAGGCTTCTAATGGCTTCGCAAACACGCCGTGTAATCCGCGCGTGCACGCTCGCTCCTACGATTGTCCAGCTGCTATGCATATCCAGATCGAATTTCCTATCGAGCTCCATTGTTTTTAATTATATCTACATTAATTTATCGGTAGTTGAATTTTTCGAAGTCTTGCGTAATATCACTTTGACGTTACGTAATTTGATTACAACGTCGTCTTAAACGCTGATATATCATTAAAGAGTTAGCCTCCAGTGGTAAACACAACAGGTGCAATGTAAATGAATGAAAATTATTTCACGACGAGTCGGTAATTCGCGATGAGAGGTAACGAAGACAGGAAGTGGCCGCGTTTGAGATTCTCCAATACACGGCGACGGATAAGGTCTGATGAGATGGAACATCGTTTTTCGTTCCGTTCGTCGAATAGCCGAGTGCATCGGGATGGGACTCACGTTCCCGCATTTACATTCGACCTATTGTCTTCGTCCCACTGTCTGCCTCTCTTCCTTCAAGCAAACGCAGGCCTTCGCTCTTGAACTCTCCCCGATTCGCTTTCAACGTTATTTTTACATCGCTCGTCTATTTACGCGATCATCCATCGATCCTCCACAATTTCCATTCCTGATTCTACGCACAAACCGTATCGATGTAGGTTCGTTCGAATCTTGTGGAACTTTCACTAACAAAACACAATTCGACGAGCAGGTCAGTACCGAGAGTCACGAGAAGAATCGACTGAAATTCGCCATTGAGTATTCTGCTGGAATTCGATCAGGGTCAGACGTTTCAGGATTACAAGGAGCACGGATTCACGAATCCAAAGGATTTTCATAGGCGATGCACGTATGATGTCACCATCATCAGGTGACCTCAGACGAGCGCATCAGGGCCACGCACGAAGAACGCAGCGAGGATTGTGGCTCGCTTTTAAAGCGTCGAATTAGCGTTCAGCTCGGCTTTTAGCGTCGATTCCTGTGTCCGTTTTCGGTCGTGGCTGGCCCGATCTCAAGGTCGATCCAAAAGTGGACTAACTCGTCGATTCGGATCCTCGAAACATCGTTCAATCGGAAATTATTCGCTGACCGATCTTTTCATGTGGGTATTGAAACGTTTGTTTAGAAATATATACATTTCAAATATCGGAACTTAATAATTTGATAATTATACAACTTCATAATTTGTTGAGTACTTTGAAACAATGTAAAACAATGTATCGTGTTTGATGGAACACGCTAAGAAGCAATTCACACTGCGAACGTTACGGCGTGGTATAATAAGAGAAAAGCAAGAAACAACGTTTCGAATTGACAGCAGCCAAGACAAATAAGAGGAACGAATGTAAAGGAATCGAGCATGTTTCCTCGGTTCGAAGTCGACAATCGACTGGGAACGTGTGTAAGGTTGATCGGAGCCCGCGTGTCAGGAAAGTGGTACGAGCAGATCTTGGAAACATAGTCAGAGGGGAAGATCCATTATTTGCTTGTCAGCCGGGAATATCGCGATGTAACAGACGTGACTCGACTTCGCTTCAGGAAGTAAATTGAGCTTTCATGAAGTACGCGAGAAAAAGTATTCGTCGCTGCTCGGTGGAAAAACCGGGTGAAATCGAAGTCTGAATACAAATTGAACTGCAAATTAAACGCGTCGTTCTTCCGTGTACGATGAAAGAAGAGAAGGGAGTAAAAGAAAAAAGGAAAAAAAGGGAAGAAAAGGTTCGTACGTGTCTCTTCTTAATTGCGGCTCGAGCGTTGCTTTCGTCTTAAATGTCGTTTATTAGCGCCGGCACAGACTTTATTAACGTGCCTCTTGATTTATTGTCAAAAACGACGAGAAAAAAAGAATGACGGAGGCGAGCGGGATTTTGTCGATAATTAACCGTGGCGCGCAAAAACCCGCTGAAAAGCTCGATGAAATTGAGAGCTGCTGCTTCGACGAATTCCCTCGAATGCCAATCGATAGAGCAGGAAAATAAAGCGTAACGAGTTCGATTCATCTCGAGTGCAAGTCGTGTCTCGATTTGCTCGAATTGGGTATTCCAGGATCGTGCGGCTGCCAATTAATCACGAGATGGTTGATCAACGTTCCAACGAGCAATTATAAAGATTGAACCCGTCTATCACCATTGAGATCTTGTTTAACGCACGGTTTTTCTTTTCGGTCGAACGTTTGGAAAGCACCAGGCATCTGCTTTCGCTAATACGAAAGATAATTACAGACAGGTGAACTGTAATTTAATTACCTTTGTTAATAATGTTCCATTCAATCAGCAAAATAATGCTGTTTTTGTAAATTCTTTTGTAAGACTTTTATAAATAGCTGGAAATAAAAGTTATTGCAACTGCAATACATGCTAATTGATTCTAGAACCATACAACACACAGCAATAAATGTAACGCAGTATGATATACGGTTCTTATAAATAAAGCGATTGCAAGAAAGCTTTTCTGATTCATTGTACATACCGGACTAATCAATCAAGGCTGCTATTTAGCCGGACAATTAATTGCACTACCTAAAGAACGAAGTAATCGATCAGACTCTGCAAGTGATCGACTAGACAATAGGACCATCTATGTTGCTACATAGTGGATCAATCAATAACCAGCTATTAAATTAGCAAGAATAGACTACTAACGCAACCTAGTTAATTGATCAACCTTTAGAAGTGCCTTACAAACTCCTCCTATAAAAGTTTACAATGTCTTTAACGGATCACCGCTCGAATGAAAGCTCGACTACTGAATTAGAAATTAATCAAACTTGCACAACCTAGCACCTGCGTTATATTTCCTTCTGATAGTTTTCAAACTTTATACAATTTAAAACAATCTGTCACGTTAGTTTAATTGTCACAAAGGAGTTATGACGTAGCGAGTAACGCATTTGTTTCGAGTGAATTTTGTATCAAAAGGGGAACAGGAAACGATGCAAAGGTTTCTTCGACGACAGAAGATGAAACGCAAGCATGGTGTCGGTTCTACCCACGAGGATCTCGTGTCCAAGGCAGGCTTTAGCAAGGTTCAGAACCGCCAGGGCACACCGGGGTCCTCGCACTCGAGGACCTCGTAGCTCATTCTTCCTGTTTCTCTTCCTCATACCAAGATCAGTGACTAGCGAGTAGTCGAGTGGTCTGAACCCATGAGCGAGAGGTCCTTGTAGGGCATAATCTTTGAACCGACCCCCTCGTGCATCTCCCAGTTCTCATTCGGTGAGTCTTAATTTTCTCCAATTACGTGCGCCTACGATTCGCCATTAACATGTATATACGAGCAGAGAATTGTAATACGCTTATTACCGGGACGAACGCGGCTCCAGATGCGAATCGCCGGACCGTAAAAACGCGTTCCGTGTCCTATCGACCATCTACGTTTCGCTCCCGTATCCTCGACCCCGTTTCGCACACCAATTTTTGGCAGTTCGCGTAAACTGTAAGTGTTTGCGAAGCGACACTAAAACCTGATTACGAAGATAATTTATTGACGATATTAATCGACGTGTCTAAAGGTGAAAGCGTGGCAGAATTAATTAACGTAAATTATGTAGAGGCGTATTATAACGCGGGCGAATTTGCATGGCAAATATTATAATAGGTTAAAATGCCTGGTGATTTCAACGCGTGGTGAGGACACGAATATTCTACGACGCAGTGTACTATCGAACTCGTCGAAAGGTTTAATATTTAAAAAGAAGTTTAGTAATCATACAACCCAATTCCATGAACTGAATACCAAAGGATAGGATGTTCGAACGTTTCCGTGACTCATCTCAGAAGGAAACGTCGTAAAGGATAATTTCCAGGTGAAATGAGGCTCATCAGTCTTAACAGCTCGAATCAACGAAGCGTTCGCGTTCTCAGCACTCGGAACGGACTGGAAGGTTTCCATAATCGCCTCTGTACCGTTCGATAGCTGACATCGATGGTCGACGGACACCGTGGCCCGTTTGCCTATCAGAAAGCACCGTCGTTTCGCCGGATAATTACGCCGTCAGGATAATTTGCAATAACGCGCTCTTCTCTTATCCCTCGTCCTACTCGGTGCATTGTTTTCCAACTCGGTCAATCGAGATGTCCTTCGATCGAGGATCGACCGAGATAGCATCGAAATCTCAGGGTCGCTCGACCGCTCTCGAGACTCTCGTGCTAAACGACTCGTTCCAACGACACCGATCGACTGCACCTTCTTCGTTCGACACCTGTTCACAGCTTAGCGTACCTTGCTTCCAACCTTACAACAGGTTCATCACTTTTCTTCGTGGCTTGTTTCTTTTATCGCGGTAAATCTTCCATTGTCGATGCCAAATGGAGAGTTAATGCACTTTTGAGTAATCGATGTTCGCTTCGGGATGACTGATTTCACGAAAGGTTATTCTTACGATATTTATCTTACGATAATGTTTTAATCGCTTTTGAATATAAGGACAGTTCTCTCTTTTATTATCCCGAGCTAAGCTAATTTTGTTCAATTTATTAGAGACGTAGCTAACGTGGTTTTATTAGAAAAATTTCCCTGTGGAACTTTTTCGATGTAAAGTCGTACAAAAAGAAAGTAGCAAAGTAACGTGAGAAACGACCGCAATAGATTTACAATAACTAAGAATCGTTAATTAAAGCGAACAGCGATCCGATGCTATTTCGCCGTATTAGTTCGCAAGCAGAAGAAGCGAAAAGGTCGCGAATTTATTTGCCAATGTACGAAACGAAATATAGTAGGCATGAAACCTAATTAAATTATTACGCTACCGTGTTGATCAAGAGAATTACGACTTTCTCACCTGCAGCATTCTAGGAGATGGTTACAAAACCAACAATTCAACCAAAGGTTCTCAACGCTTCGTATACATTATACTTGACACCTCTGGGTGCGTCGAGGCAACCGTAGGAGAGAATGCACGTTCGTTTACGCGATTATCCTGTTTCCTTTTGCAGTTTGTTATGCGGCATTTCATTTCGACGAGCAGGTGTGGATGGCCATGTGTCACGTGTGTTGTCTATGTCACCTCTGGCATCTCGAGTTCGCCGGTCGCGGTTCCCGTCGTCATTCGTCGTCACCTCGTCATTATCTTGCCGCAATGATTACAATTATTATTCCGATCGGCCAATAATCATGTCCCTAACTATGCTCGCGTGTACGATTGCGATCAGGAATCACGCGTGTACACCATCCCTCGTATGTACACCGATCCCGGTGTTTTTCACACTTCGTGAAACCGCGACAAATTTTTCTCACTCTCGACGACTGGGTAAAAGTTAAACTCTCGCCCGTAGCGTTCTAAATGGCACGGTTGTATAAAGATTAACGGATAAATTGACTGTCTAATATTACCAATTATACTGGATATTCAATATTTAAATTATATGTGTACTCAACGTGTATGCTCATCCGCGGAATTCTCGTTCAAACACCTTCATTAACTTTGCATGATTTTGAACTGACGTATCAAATTCAAAAGTGTCTTCTAAACATTCTTAGTGGTGCGTATATCGCAAATTATAGAGTAACAGGACAAACAGGGTGTCTTAATCGCTCGGTGTGGTTTAGAAGTATCGGGTGCAATATTTCTTTGGATAAGGTTACATATGAATTTCATGACTTTTTTATTACCAAATTTTTATTATATTCAAGTTTCCACATTTTCGAACTTTCAAATTTTCAAACCCTCCCAGATCGACAAACTTCCATATCCCAAAAGAATATACCTGGGATTTCAGAAAAGTACTTCTACCTGTTCCTCGATCTAACGTATCAAACAGTATACATAGTTGCTATAAATCGTTAAGGTACACTATTCGCTTTAGCCAATCAGACATTTCAGTATCCTGGCGTTCGTATGGCGGGCAAGTTCAGTTCGCAACGAGGAGAAAAGATACCACGTTATCGCACCTGCGGCTCAGTTACGTGCGAGATTAGCATTATCAGGAGGAGGAGAATTAACGAGGCTCGACCGCAGGATCGTTTCGAGATTACCTCGAAGAGGATCCCCGTAAGACGAACCCCGCGAGTACGCGCGATGACGCGCCGCCACGATAGGACGCCGAGCGCGTCATGAGTCAGATATCCTCCAGGTTTCAGCGTGCCGGGTCAGGGGTCGATTGCATTTGCTTCTACCGCCCCCACCCTTCTTCCGTCTCGTCGGCCCGTGTGTCTTGGAGTCCTTGATATTAGAATGGTCCAGGGGAACGCGCATCCAGTGACCGTTACACGTTGCAACGGTGTGTACACACTAGGACACGATCGTCCCTCGATCGTCGACTGACGACATAGCTTCATTATGATCACCGGAATCCTCGATACGTATTACTCGCTCCTCTTTTTTTTCTTCTTCTTTCCTGACCTTTCGCGTTTTTTGGGGATTCCGTGCGTTTGGAGCATCCGTCATTTGTCAGGGCTGACCTCGTTTTGTGAAAGGCTAGCTTCGGGGGTTCCTGGCATCATCTGCAAAAGTGAGTCACATTTTAAACAATTTTTGACGATTTCTTGATTAATTGGATGATCAGATTTGGATCGACTTTAGGATCTTTATTTTTACGTAAATTGTTTACGTCATATGTTACGTTTATGTCATATGTTAACTACTATTTATGTACTAGACTTTATGGCAACTATTATGTGTGTAACACAAATGATCTACTATGTACCACATTATATAACTATGTAACTAACACCATTCAATATTATAAATGATACTGTAATAACACAAGGTTGACTTAATATTAACAATGTGTGAATAATTGATGCAATAAATTGATCAAGATTTGTACAGACAATCCTGTCATAATTTTTCAATGACTATGAATAAGTGTGAAGATTAAATTGTTTAATTAAGTAAACAGTAGTTTTCCTTGTGTTGTCAAGCGTATATCATCACCATAACAGGGACGTTTACAATGTCTCTTCAACCTTGTATTAACACGGCGTTCGAAAAGACTGCAACCAAGTAGGCCTCACAACGAACCTGTCAATCAAGGCGCCATTGTTAACAAAAGAGTCTCGAAATTGAACGGCAAAATCCATAACAAAGAACAAGAGCAGTAAGTTTTGATATTTATGAACGGCTACGCATCAAGCGGTTCAGACAGCCCGCAAAAACTGCACCCGAGATGAAGAGCCGCTGGCAGCGATGCAAGTTCAAGGCTTCCGCGTGTTTTTAACGTGCCAAGACATCAATCATGCTTCAATGAACGAGCAGCGTGCGAAAAAAATGCAACAACGAGGCGAACGCAAAAACCTCGGGATTCAATAAATCGAGACGAGAATAAACAGCAGAGTAACGACGGATCTCGGCTGGTCACGGTTGCGGCTTTAAATTGGAGCATGTCGCGACGAAGACATCAAAGTCGCCATTAAAATTGCAAATCGACACTCGAGTTTATTGCGAAACGATCACACAAAAAATCATTGCGCTCGTAACGTTTGCATCGCGCGAATCTTTTTATCTCTTTCACACATGCCGATTTATTCCAGCTTCGTTAACACGTTTACTACCATGTGACCCGCACGGAGGTCACGCTTAAAATTATATGGGAACATTCTGTTATTAATTGTTAGTTTAGATCTGATGATATAGCAATTTGGGGATGTAGACATTTGGAAATGTAGGGACTTGTAGACACAGGGATCTGGACATACGTCATGGACCTAGAGATGTATGTATAGATGTATGAGACGTAGAGATGCGAGTATATGAGGACCTGAAGATCCAATAAAATCTAAAAATTTAATAATCCTCTACAACAAAATATTGTGAAAATAAAATTTGATGAAGATGTACCCAACGAAACCTTCAATAGAAACAGTCAAGTCTCAACCTTGAACCTTCAACGACTTTTTCCCTCAATCAGCATCGCATCCTTGGATCCTGTCGACTTTTTCGCCTCGATCACCGCTTACTTGCACTTCGCGGATGTCCAAGGACGCAAGCAGGATCGATCGCTTTTCCCGATCGTTATCTTCGCGCAGTCTTTTTCACCTCGTGATCGAACACCGTGAACGAAGCTGTTCGTCGGCGAACACCGATCCTATCGATGTTTTCCTTCTTCGCGTTCATTTTTTCACCCCGTTAGGCTCGATTTCTGCCGGTTCGTCGAACCTGGACCCGAAATTATGCAAATACGAACCGGTAGCCACGATCACGACCTTGATTCCGCGCGATCGTTCGTTCTTTTTTTCTTTGTACGATCGGAATCGAGTTTGGTCAAGGTTCCCTAATTGCGAGCCACAATGGAGATTCGTCTGAATGTTGTTTGGAGAAGTTTGAAAAAACGAACGTGACGTTCGAACGACGGACCGATTAGAACGTGTTCGTCGATCTTCTCGTAATCGTCGTTTCGATCGACTCGAGGGAAAAAGCTTGGACGGAGATGCGTCATTGTGCCGATTCTTAATCGATTAGTTCATAGGGAAAGCGTTTATTGCTGGTCGACGGTGCTGAAAATAACGCGTCACTGAATATTGAAATCACTGCCGAGGATGACCAACGTTGATTAATGTTTATTTGCAGAGTGGGAATACAAGAATCGATGTACATATACATAGGTAAACGAGCACCGAGCGTGCGAAAGTGACATGTCTTTTATCCACTGCCAGAATCAATGTCAAATTTCGTGAGTTATATTTTATGACTCTGTTAATATTATAATTGGGAACAGTTTTTACAGTGTTACAGCTTTAACACGGTGTAATTTATCACGCTGTATTTAAGAAAACGATTAATTCTCATTGTCGACAATATCTCAGTCAGTGTCATGTTCGGTTAAAAAATTATGAGCGTATCAGATCAAAACGACATCGATCAAGCGACACTAACGCAAAAAGGGCAGTATACGGAAGTAATTTTATAACTTGTAAATAGCCATTCTCGCTAAAGTTCTGGGCAAAAAATCGTGCGAAAAAATTTAGCTTTGAAAGTGTTAGCTCTACCGATACTTTAATTTTATAGCCTCGTTTAACGGCGATAACAAATAATGACGTAAGAAAAAAAAGATAAAACCCTGATCAACATAAGCAAAGGTGAGACATAAAACGCGTCGACAATCGCTTAAAATAAATCGTCGGCGTTAAAATGATTCGTATGCAGACTCGTCGCCTTGCTGGATCCTTGTTGCGATTAATGATCAATTAGGTCGACTGTTTTGCATATTCAATGCGGGTGACAAGTTCAGCGCGCGGGACAAATAGAAAAAAACGAAGAACAACGTCGATCGTTATCGTTGACGAATCGTTTGTACAATGTCCGAAGCCATTGTCGTTACGTTCCTCGCTCTTGAAAGCAAACTAGCCTTTTTATGTCGTTTGTAAATTGTTTTTTTTTTGCTTTCGTTACGAGCACCTTCGTGACGACGATTTAAAAGTCAGCCAGCTAGCAAGCTTTCTAACGGCGCGAGTTACGAGAGCCATGGAGATTTAATAACAGCTTCGAGCAGTCAGTCACTTTCGATCGAACCGTTTAATCATGGCGAGCGTATTTGAAATTTGAATGACGTTCGTGGAAATTCCGCCAGCGCGAAACGTTGCTCTTCTTCCAACGCCGTCGGCAATTTCATCAAGGCTACGTTGACAAAAAAGAATAATTAGGCCCTTAAGAAACTCACGCTGACACATCAATCAATTATACAGACATTTTTTGCTCGGACTTTTTTGCGTTGGGACAATAGTTGAGTGACAAGCTGTTCTGGTGTTAGGGTCGTATTCTTCTAACAATAGTTTGGGTTAATTTGATCAAACAAACCATGTCATGTTTAGTCTGTAACCGTTAGGTTATAAATTCTCAATTTTCTAAACTACCAAAATTGCGAAAGCCTAGTGGTAGAGCTAAATTTCTAACATCGATGAAGTGCTAGTTACTATCGAAGTATCAAGACAGACATGTCGTGTGGCATATGTAAGCTAAGCAGGATAAAAAATGCAACTGTGATTAATTAAAGTGAACAGCATGTTCGTCACTTTGCATATACGATTAGCTCCAGTAAATGATTGTTTACAGCCATCACACAGTCAGATCAAAAAAGGGGAGTAGATTTGTTTCTTTCTTCTTGCATTCGACCATCAAAATTATAGAAAAATTTCTTCTAAAATATTCTACATTAAAATTTGAATTATTAGTCTTGCACAGATCTCGAATGCTGACCGCAAAGTCGACATTCGCCTGTATCGAATGAGCTTCCGCGTTTCGCACGATAGCTCGGTATTTCGCAGGGCGACAGCGCAATGTCGCAGAAGAAACGTGACAAGCGGGCAGGCCGGCATCGATGTCGAAACGAGCAAAGAGGAAGCGGCGAGCGTTATCGAGTGGAAGAGGAGAGGCGGCTCGCGAGCCGTCGCGTAACGACTTAAACGCGCCCGTAATCACATTGTTCAGCGGGTAATTGCGAGTTAATAGATGAGAACTGGGTCTGCGGCGGCTGCAGGGCTACGACGATCGGCTTTAACCTGCCTCCTCTTCGGCTTGCGTAATCGCGCGCCGCTCTGTTCGTGTCCGCTCGAAATACTACACGCCGGGACGGTCGGCGTAGCGCCCCGGTAATTCGCGAATTCCACGCTAGTGGAATACCTGCGGGGCTTACACGGATCATTTCTCGGCTTTATTCCCTAAGAACCGTGTATTACACATTTTTCGCCTCGCGTTCACGCGAACACCCAACCATGTACCGTTTGTCCTTTATCCAGGCCGCTGTAGGAAGCGTTTACTCCTGAGAACACGGAGCGTTGTCTTCGGTCAAATCTTTTGGCCCTGATACTGTTCTCCGTTTATCTCCATCTCTGCTCTCTAATTAGCCCCTTGCCCTACAATATCGTGACACTGTACTTGGAATGCGACGATACTCGTATTTTCACTGCAATTTTGAAAAATTTCGATGAAATTGTCGACCTTTTTCAGAGAGTAACCTAACCACCAAGAATGTAGATTTTTGCGAGCAGTTCCGGGGGTAACGACTGAAGGCTGATTGGCAGTGTACCGAGCGAAGAGGTAGTGTATCGAGCAAAATTTCACAGGATCGCAAGAAATGGCGACAAGTGGCGCCGCGCGGATCACCGAGGACCCCAGAGTGTCGTTTCTTGCGCAACGAACCGGCGATCCGTCTTCATGGTGACGACGATCGATCGGTGCGCTCGTTCAATTACTCCGGCTTGCATTCTACGCGAGCGAAGGCAAGGTTCAAGGACGTGACTGAATGCGTTCTACCGGCGCTGGTTTCGAGAAGTTCCGGTATAGATGAGTCACTCGATGTACGCTGAATTATACAACCGATCTTCGATTGTACGTCGCATCGAAGGAGGAATTACCGTAAACGCGATTTAACGAATTGTTCCGCGAATGTTTATAAGAGATATTTGCAACTAGTTTCTGGTGTCTTTTGTGCTTTCGCAGAGAGATTGTGTAACACCGTTCGAATTTAATCGCGGCTGTTTCGCAATCGGGTCGGGAAAGGAAAAAGGAAATTATATGGCCCGTTAAACGGGTCCCACCGTCATGCGTTTTACCATAGTTAGTCAGACATTCTGGATCAACGCCTTATCCGGCGTGCTTTTGTCAAACGGAGTTTAACTTTATGGGAGGACGAATGACAACTCTGTCGACGTGATCACTTTTTACTATTTTTTTCATTCTCAAATGGAATGCTCGAGGAATAACGTCGAATCGAATACAAGTTGAAATGGTAGCATGATAGATTGTCGACATTGTACGGTATGTGGAGGACTTTGAAACCTTCGGACTTTGGTACTGTTAAACTCTTTAGGGTTTTAGAAATATGGGACACTGGGATTTTGAGACTTTGTAATTTTTAGAAGTTTGGAGTTGGTCTTAGAGGCTTGGAAATTTGGAATTTTTTAACTTTGAGACTTTACTATGAAACTTTGAGTCTCCGGAACTTTGGAGCTGTGTAATATTCATGTCTTCAGAACTGCTGCATGTAGCAGTTACGAATAAAATGGTGAACTGTGGCAAACGCACTTAATCACCAAGACTATCATTAAGAAAATTTCTCCGGATAATCAAGGATGTCTCCCATAAAGGCCGCCATAAAGATGGTCGAACGCGTTCCCCATGTCCTTCCTCCTCACGATCGAGAAAAGGGTGTGATTACGTAATCGTGGCTGGAACTCGGGCGTTCTGAAACGTTCCCAGCTCATACGTATCGGCAATAAGAGGCGTCCGCGTTCGTTCGATAACATGAGTCATGCTCTCTAATTAATGATGTCGAACGAGCGCAGTAATTTGTGAGCCATTCGTAATTCGCTTTTTTTCCCCCGTTTGTCAGACGACTCACGGAGGAGGAACGGGCGCGAATAAACATCGTAACGCCGACGTTCCGATTCCCTGTGCCTCTCTAACGATTCACGACCTCCTTCAATGATCCACGGACAGATCGAACGTCTTCGCCGCGACGAAAGATCGATCGTGCGATTACGACTCTTTCTCTTTTCACGGCCATTCCTCTGCGGCTACAGACGTTCTAGAGAACGTTCTTAACAGTTCTAACGTTAGCGCAGGTTACTGAGGTTACCTTACCTCCAATTTTGATCCAGTTTATGACTCTGGGCGTCATTTTATGTGATACTTGACCGCTGAGCAAACGTGTTCATTGACTATTGTAATTGTATTTTGGTTCAGTACTATTGCCAGAAAATAACGTATTACATGAAGTGTGTGGAAATACTATATTCTGATACGCTCATAAAATTTGATGTTCTATGGCAATATGAATACCTGAACCTGCAGATTTAATGTTTAACCTCTTCAAGGATACTTGTACATGTGTGGACGTGTAGTTCGAGTTCATTCACCAGAGGACATATACATATGTGTTACCGACGCTTTTGCATTTAGCATGCATTCTTGTAGAATTTATTTATGTAACTGTTACAGAAAATGATTATACATGTATGAGTATACAGTACATGTATGAGTGTTACAGTTACAGTATGCGAGATATTAGGGAAACGTAATCGGCTAAAAAGAATGCAGACCATTCGCAACGATCGAGCGAAGAAATCAAGTCCTCAAGCTTTCGACATCTCTCGGATTCCTCGATCCACGGCTTCATTCCAGCACGCATAAGAAAGGCGTAACGGAAAAACGGAGCAAGAAAAGGTAGAAAAACGGAGCGACGGGTAGACTTTCACCGTTGGAATATTTTCGTGGCCGCGTAATAATTGCACGTGGTCGTTTCGCGGAAAAGCGACGCGCACGCGTTGGGCGGAAAAACGGCTTAATAGGCGGACGTGGATGGCGAATACGGCGCGTTATGGCCGAGTAATGAGAAAATTTTAATCACGCGCGTGACACGCGTGCCTGCGTGCCTGCACGTTATTCGCGCGTGTAATAATCCCGGCGCGGTGCCGAGCGAGCGCATCGCGCGAGGACGCCTCTCGGCATCGACGCGTAGAACGAATCGTCGTGTTCGTACGGTGCTGTGAGAAAGGCCGAGCCAGAATACGCGATTAGAGGCCGAAGATGAGAATGAAGCGTGGGGAACACATAGAAAACACACCAGGCCGCCGGCTGATAATACAAGTTACCGGTTACGTGCTTCAAATCTTTCGAGTCCAATTTCAACGGATCTTCGTCGTATGGGAAAACGTTCGCGAGAACGTTCGTAACACGTGCGGATCCTTTGCACTTTGACCACTCGGATGATAATACACTTTCTCGAGATGCATTTTGAAAAATTGTAAAATTAGGGTGTGCTTTGGTAATTTGGTAATGTGAGGAGTTGCCTATTTGGGTATTTAAAAACTCAGAAATCTGAAAGTCTGGGAAAACAATTGTAGATATGAAAATTTGGTCATTTTCAAATTTAAGGTCCTGAAATTCGATCCTCTGAAAATCTGAGAATTCGAAAACTTAGGAATTTATATTTCATTAATTTACCAAGGACTGTCTCCACTTTCGTTGCCAATAGTATTCATGTAATATCTTGTTCGCCACAGTAGAAATATCCGTATTTAGTACGACGTACTATAACACAAACTAATAAAGATACCAACTCTTCGCCTATCTGTCTCTTAACATCGAACAACCCTTATCACTCAATAATTAATTAACCTTCCTTAAAAATAAAAACTATGCAAAACCATCGTTATAAATATCAGATGCATTCCATAATAATGAATTTCCAAAAAAAATCCGGACATTAAATCTGAATTAACCAATCAAAAACAATCCTCCGTATCATGATTTACAACAAAACTAAAAATCGTAAGAATACGGTTTCTCGTTATCTAAGACATCGTAAAAACGATAAAAGGGAGTACGGAATGTCGAGCAATATCATATTATAATTAATTGCGTTCGATATAAATTTACACAATCATCATTTTCCATCGACAGTACACAAAAAGAAGAATTGAGAGGTAGTGGAGCATTGATAAACGGCGTTTATGTAGCATCTACCCGTAACATACGAGGCTCCTGGGCTTGTTAACTACCAGTCTTGCTCGCACCTAACACGCACAGAGAGCCTCTAATTACAAGGCCGCGAGAAACTCGCCATGCAGAAAAACCGATCGCATTACGCACGATAATCTCCATCGGAGCGTCAACGACAGGCTGGATAATAGCAAAAAATGACCGATGCAAATTGATCGCATCGATCGCCGTAGAACGTGTGCTCGCTTCCCTGATTCCGGGGAATGAATTAATTAGCGTAATTAGCACGTAAATTCACACAGACCGCCTGGCTGTCACTATTAATCCCGATCAGCTCGTAAAATCGATCCCGTATACTTGATACGTACTCACTCTTTCCTACGGACGCCATTTTCTTGTACTAACTATTTTCTGAGGGTATATTTCATTTATCTTTCAAAATATTATTCTTCACTCTAACACAGCAAATAATTAATGTCACAACCTATGTTTCTGAAAAGGAAAAATCGTATTCACAAAAAATGCACACAATACACGTGTAATGTTAAAATAATTCAAATTTCGAGAATTATTCATGGCGGCCGTAATGATCTGTTAAAAGAATTAATGAAACGGAAAGAGAAATTGATGTAATCAATAAATAAATTTGTATTCTGACATTTACTGTTGATTGGATCGTAATCGTTGAATTCGCGTAATAACGAAAAACGGGGAGAAAAAATTGATGTAGTCCTCGGGAGGACCACATGGAATATTAACATTGATTAAATACAGAATTTATGGAACGGGTCATTAATTATTTTGACGAGCCACTATAAACCTGTCAAAATCCTACGACAGCCTATATTTGACCCATCGAACGTCTGCCCGCGCTAATTTATAATTATGATTGGTTTGTTTTTAATGATATTCCTACAATACACGCTCTCGAACACTGCATGTAGCTGTTTCGTGTTTCAACAACTGTTGCAGGGAATCAAATCGAGGATTAATCTTTGTAATTTCTCTTCGATTTTGGTATACGGACGCGATGAAAATGATTGCGACAGGATTCGATTAAATAAATCAACGAGGAAATACTAAGATACGTGAACCAAACCTATAAAGGCACATATTCTTTCTGTGGTTATGTATCAATTTTGGTCAAACAAGCAATTGCATTTAATATTTGACATGAATTCTTAAATACCAATTAAGTAATGTAGAATATAATTTTTCAACAAAATATTTGGACAACGTAAGAATAAACTTGAGAGTGTGAACATCTTACACGATATCTTAAAAATTCGTTATTTTCGGTGAAATATGTGAGAGGATGAGTTCATTCGCCTCTATAATTTGTGTTTCAAGTTTCTAAAGTAATAGTGAACCCAATTCGACCCCTAACCGGTGCATCCCGTGATCAAAGGGGGAAGGAATTTATTGGGAGCCGTGCACCTGAAAGTCGCTCACCTGCCAGCTGTTTCGGGGCGCAGGAATTTTCGGTGGAATGACCTGATACACCATAAATTCTCAGATGTTGCACGATAAACGGAACCACCTTTTAAAATAATCTAACGCGTGAACTTACCTCGGTGTTAAAACACTTTCAAAACCAATCGCTCTTACAAAACAGCGTAACTCCACTTAACGCGTTCCATCAAATTCATTGTTTCCAATGCAGATACCTGGGAACAGCCTAAAAAGGAGGCGAATTTATCACAATTATGTCATTTTATCGTAAGCTGTGCCTCCTCCGATCTCGGCAACACGCTTATTCATGAATCGGAGAAGCATTGAATCAGCGTTTGCCAGTTTTTCTCACGATCCCATGATAGACCTTGCTCGAAGGCAAGAATAGCTATGCGCGACCCGAAAGAAGCCAGAAATTCCATAATCCTCGACATTATTGCCGGAGCAAGGCCAGGGGTAGCGTTATTCTTCACTTCCAGCTCGGTGATTCATAAGTATGCCCGGGGCAGTCGCGTATTTCAAACAATAATTACATTTGTACAAAATTGATTGAGGTAACAGTTACATTCACCTCTGCAATGTTGTTTCATAATTTTCATAAAACTATTTCGGGTATTCTGTTTATGATCAAACCTGTTAATTACACCTTTGGATTTCAATTTTTTGAACTGCTTAGGATTTTCGGTTTAATGAATTGCAGTCACACACAGCAATTATCGCGCGTGTCATGAAATTCCTGCTCCAGCGTCGAAAGCGATCGATCGGATGGGATTTGCCATCATTCCCATCGGCGCTTCCGCGAGATTGCGAAACGGGGCCGCGGAGTTAGGCGAGCCTCGTGCAAGTTCCACGAAGCCAAAGACAAAAGGCGCGGTTGCGTAGACCGCCACCGAGGGCGAGCAGCACGCATGTCAATGCTCCGGCAATTAAACCTTGTTTGGCGCGAACGCCGACTCGTTTTGTTGGCCGGTGTCTCGCGCGTAACCGCGCGGTCCTGTCGACCCCACAACGGGAAAGTACTCGCAGAAGCGCCGCGCTGATTTATTTCCGTGCCGGGACTAAACCGTCTCCTCTTTTCACGGGGATTTGTACGTACGTCACCGTGACGGAACGCCGTCGTTGTCGTTCTCTCGTCTCTTCGGTGGACGAGGTAAACTGGAGCAGCTTTTTGTACAGCGCGGAGGAAAGTCGCGCGAAGAAGGCCTTTTACGTACCTGCCGATCCGCTTCCACGCTCGTTCCACGGGGAGAGTGATTTTTCTTTCCTCGACCGTTCAATGTGTCACCGACGGTCGGATTCTGTCGCGATTAAACGGCGATTTATCAGCTACGTATTCTCGACAGTGACGAATGTCCGGCGGACGGATCGAAACCGGGTCACTAATCGTGCCAGCTACGTCCGCCAGCTCGCTTGACCGCGCGTTCGAGTTGCGGCGAGCACTGTGCAGACATATCGAGCGTTTTGTTACTGCAATTTTATCTCGTGTGAGATACACCTCTGTGTAGATGCTTTTTCTACATTTGCTTCCCTTTTACGTGATACAGCAAGTGCCTCTTCTCTGCACTTTCGCGCACACGCCATGGTCGTAGGCCATACAGAGATGTACAAACTTCGAATCTCCAAATTTAGGAATCGAGAAATCTGACATTGACTGTTCTCCAATTTCTAGTACACGCGTCTCGAGCTGCTTACGATCCACCCTGATCCTAGTTACAACGAAGAGATGACCCAATAGTTCTATCTGTCCAATTACCTGGAGTACACTTACCGAGAAACCATTTCACCTGAATGAAGAAATCGACACAACGTAAGATCGGCGGTATTTCGCGGAGCGTGAAATCGTTCGGGCAACCAGGTCGATCGACACGATCGAACATACGAGTACAAAGTTGGTACACACCGTATCGGGTCGCGGAATCTTTATTACCGGTGTTCCACCGTGAACTTCCTTGGAATGAAGCGATGCCAGCAACGGTTGCGACAGCCGATCGGCAACGACAATCGATCGCGAACCGATTCCGAAAGGACTCCGGCTTCAGGTTCTCATGATGCACCGTTCTCGGCTGTCAAGGAACTTTCACGGCCCTGAGAGAAGGAACGTGAGGTCCTTGACCGTATCTCGCGATCCCTTTAATAAATTACGCCAACGATCGTTATGAAAAGCGATCGGAACGCGGTTGTTGCTCTCCCGCCGATTATAATCAGGCCGGCTATCGATCTGGCGCGATGAAAAATCACGTAATCGATCTGGCACCATCGGTACCTACGTAATTACAGCCACGATCAGATACGACGCCCAGTCACCCGGTTCGTGAATTTTTCATCGGCTAGAACGGAATCGTGCAACGCGAAATCGCCGTGGAAAGCGTGAATGATACTCGTGGCACAAGCGCGAGGGAAAAGGTCGACCATTGTGTTGAAGGAACGATGTCAACCTTGAAGCGTTCAAGAGCTTTCGAAGACGTTTGAGCCAACTTTCTGTTCGCTGTCGGTCTTCACTGATGTTCCATTCAAGTATCTTGCGATAGATGGCAAACGATGATTCTGACGTTCGTGTTTACACGAAGGTTTAACTCCAGCCTGACATTTTTGTATCTCGTCATGATTCAAAATTCATGAAGAAAGATTCAAAGAGAAGTTACAAAGAACTTAACATGTTTTATATCCATGAGGATTGTTATGGAACAATTACAACTGTTATCAATATTTCAATAATTCATAAAAATTGTAATCTTTGTTAATGTTTTTCGATACCCTAGACCAAACTAGTATAAAATAATAATTGAAATTTTAAAATTGCAGTTTATTTGAGCAATAATCGTTCTTTATCCTAATCATGTCATCTACTAATTGAATTAAGAGCAGAAATTCGATCACCGATGTTCGTATCCTCGATATTCGTACCTTTCACCGCTCCCCAGTGCAGAAAGGAGCCGCCACCGAAATCACAACACGGGCGATTGGAAGAAAAAAACGTAAAAGAAAACGATTTGATTCGTTCCATCATCAAGAGTTCATGTTCGATCTAACGAAGCGGAGATCGAGGCGTTAAAAGCGTGCCAGCCTCGCGTCTTATTATCTGCGAAACAATAAAATTGCCCGATAAGCATCGTCTGCGTGGCCAGGTAGGGTCCCTGAAATATTTCCTCGTTGCGAGGCGCGGACGTTACCGATGTCCGATTGAAATCGATTTATGGTCCAGAGACAGACGTGGATATCGCCCGGGGCGGGGTCGAATCGGAACTCGACGCAACGCGTGAGTTTCGGGACGTGGGAAGCTCACGATTCTCTTTTTTTTTTCTTCTCTCTTTATTCCCCTCCTCCCGTTCACCCTCGCCCGTTGTTCTCTGACGAGATACCGTCGCTGAGAAGATATCGGGTGAGTGGCGAATGAGTCACCCGTAGGAGTGGTGACTCGCCCCGCGATCGGCGTGATCGGCGGCTCTCCGATATTCGTGTTTCGTGTTCTGTGCCATGGCGGCGCAACAACGCTGGCCGCGGGCTTGTTAACCGTCAAAACGAATGACGTCCCGACGTTTTACACGACGTGCACGAGTTCGTCTTCCGTGGACGACGGGAACCGATCGTCTCGAATACATTAACGTATCTACGATTTTTCTCCGGGACGGATCTGGGTCCCTGGATTCGATAATGACGACGCAGAATCGTGCGTTCTGGAAATTTGGAGGTTTGGGAATTTAGGAAATGGGAAATTGGGGATTGGGGGATACAGATTTGGAAATAAAAAATTTGCGACTTCTGAAAGTTCGGAATATGGATATCAAGAATCTGAAAATTTGAAAATACGAACCACCCACTTGAAGAATTTGGAATTACAGAAGCTCTCAAATATAATAGTTTGTAAATTCGGATCAGGTTAATTAGGTTAATCCGGCGCGAGCAGCGAGTGCATTGTGGCAAAGAGGTCGCAGCGTATTTCTCATTAGCCGTTGATTACCGTATGACGGCTGGGAAGAAGAGAAATCTTCATTCCATCGTGAAGCATCTTCGTTTGTCAATCGATCGATCAAATCTAACCGCGATGTTTGATACCAACATCGATCACTGATAACATCGAGCCAAAATAATCATGCATCATTAGCTACAGATTTCTTCCCACTCGTATAAAACGACGTGCCTGGGAAATTTTGACAGTGAAATTGGCATAATCGATTTAAAAAGGTGTAAGAGGATATCGAGAGACCTCTCCTGATCTTATCATTAAACCCGTTAATCGAGGAGGAGTTTATTCGTGATTTGAGTGATTGGCAGTCTTGCTAACATTCACATTAGATGAGTTAACGTCACTTTGGTGCTAACAAGATTTATCCTATGTAAATCTATGGTGTAAACCTCAAACTCGCATCGGGATATCAAAGTTTGCTATAAATTCACTTTCTATGATACCCTAGCGAGAGTCGATCATTTGCTTTTGTTCCATCTCGTCCCTGACCGATGGTCCGCACCCGCTGCTGGGCGTCAAACTCCGCGAAAGATCGCGTGACGATAATGACCCGTAGACCAGTTAACCGACCATGGAAAATAAAACGGGATGAGTCGTGTGAACCGATCCCTCGATTAAGTAAACTTCATAGTGACATTTAACCGGTATCTGTCTCTAACCGGTGGACGATCATCAATCGTTTATCCTCGTTTATTCTTCCGAACCGATTTATCAGGTGCTGATCGCTTTGAATGTCACACAACGGTTTTATTGCTCTCGTGAATGTCGATAGAGAGCTACGATACGACGTAATAACTGGTCACAGTGATGGTGAGAATATTTTATGGTGAATTTATAATCGTTTTAATTGAGGTTTAGATGCATGAATGTTACGGGGGAAATCTGAATCTGTTTCGAATGGTAAGTGGATAATTGTGAGACGAAGGTTAAGTCAGATGTAAAGCGGTTGATAGGTCTGGAGGCACGGGATTCTCACGCTGATCTTTCAGAGTATGTTTTTCTTCTAGTTCACTATATTTTAGGCGATAAAACTTGATTTCAGAGTAACTGTAATCATAGTTTCATGATACCTATGATGCAGAAATTATGAACTAATGAGGTCATTAATTTGACAGTGTAGTCCCGTTACTCGTAATTAGAATTAAATGACAAAGTTTTTCACGCGTGTTGACGGTCGATTGTTCACGATTCGCGGCGAAGAATGGTCAGGGCGCGAGAGAGCGGCAATTTCCCGCGAGATACCGGTAAATCGCGCGGGTCTCGATGCGGTCGATCTTTGGCCGATACCTTTGAGCGTGAACCGGTAGTGGGTGCAGATGGGTGGACACGGCGAGGTGCGATTAGCCGGCCCCGATACGGCTATCTCCGTACAAGGGGCCCGGTTGCACGGGCTTTCGCGGCAAGAACGCGCGCCTCGAATTCTTCTTCCTCTCGACGCTCGCCCGTTGTTCCCCTCGCGAGGCGAGCGCTGCTTCCGATTCCGAACGGCAGATAGGAGCGACGCTCGAGGAAAAAAATCGGCGAGTTTGCCCGTAAAAATCGGCCGGATCGCTTCTGCGAATGCGCGCGCCGGCTAGAGCGGTGCGAGCTCTAGCGGTGGCGTCGCTTAATTAACGCCGCGCGGATCGCACATGCGCCTAACGCCTCGGTTACGTCGGGAAGATCGCGCAGATACGATAGCGGCTCCATGGACCGCGAGATCCTCTGCTGTTGCCCTCACGAGCTTTTTTCTCGCCCCTTTTACACGCTTCACGCGCTCCTTTTTTCTTCCACCAGCCGATCGCCGCGATCGATGCCGGCAGCCCCCGTATTCAGCGGTCCCGTGCATCGATAAATTTCGGAATTGGCGCCTCCGTCGACCCAGACCCACCTAATTAAGCGGTTCGCCCCGTAATTACAGCCAATTAACGTCAAACTCGGCCAGCGCGAACCGACGAGACCGCTATCGTACCGAGATTGCGCGCCCTTACCTGCACCTACGTGCCAACTTGTTTCGGAAGGGGTTCACCTGCAAATATACGCGACCCTTCATCATTTTTACACTAACTTATCGATCAGATGATCTCTGCTCTTACAATATATACAAAATGAACTCGGACACGTGTGAGCATAAAAATAAAAATTTCGAAATCAAGTATCTATTTACTATTTGAAATATCTAAACAGCTGTTCTACAATTGGTATACAATTTCACACAGTACATATCATCACATTTGTATCTGTACATTATTTGCTGAACCTCTTCATTACACAAATCACTCGCCAAATCTTTGATCAAAGTATCATCCGCTTCCCGAGACAGTTAATTTGTCAACCCCTGTCTTGCACCCACGATCTCCCTAGAACACCAGAAAAAAGGAGGCAAAAATACTCCCCAACATTAAGCGGCCGCATTAGCGTAAAGCAAAGCGAAATGTGCACGAGAATCACTTAGACCCCTAATGAGCTCTCGAGCGGATCAGCTAGACGAGCCGTGCACACTTGCCGGTGGAAAAGGTTAAAATCCATCAGCGTGCTCGCACCTCGTGGCAGCCGGAGGCCTCAATTAAACGAGTTAAATCCCCGCGATCCACGCTACGCAAGAAACTCATCCACCGTGACGAGCGCACCGTACCGACTGGTCGCTCGATTATTCAGACACCCTAATGAACCCGGGGGACGATTTCGACGGGCGTTCTCAGCCGTGGCCTTAATATCACCCGCCAGAGACGACGTTACATAAGCCTTCTTCTGTATACAGGTGGTACCATAATACATGACCACGTGTTCAGTAAATAATTTTTATGTAATTCAGTTTTCGCACAAATTGGTCAGAATGATCGCGTAATGCTTGAGTACCTTTTAGGACTTTAGACCTTGTATCGACAAAATGTTTTATGGACCGACTTAATTTTGGATGTAGATCTTGAAGATTTCGTCTCTAGGTTATGAAGTTTACTACGAAATTCCTAAGTCCAAAGGTACCAAGGTTCCTAAGGTCCCCTAAATGTATCTGACCATCAAGGTTCTTAGGTCACAAATTCTGTAGGTTCTAAACGTTCTAGTCCCTCTTTCCCACAGTTCTTAGGTTTCAAAGCTCCTATATTCCAATCTCCGTAAGTCCTAAACTAGCTTGCAAAGTCCTCAGGTACGTGTGTCCAAAGTACCTGGGTCCAAAGCTCCTCCATTTAAGGTCTCTATGTCCTCATGTCTTGACACCCTAGAATACCTAAGTGCAATAGTACCTAGATCTCAAGGTCCTCAAGTACTGAACTCTTCACATCCCAAATTTTCTACGTTCCAAATCCCATAAGTTCTGAAATCTCTAGGTTCCAAAGACCTCAGATCTAACCTAGTATTCTAGGTTTCAAAGTGTCTGAACCTAGTCCCTCAGGAGTCCAAAAGTTCCAAAAATCGCTGGGGCAAACTTTCACACGAATCTTCGTTACTGGCGCGTACTATAATCACTGTAGATATGTCCACGTCTTATGGGACCGCCTGTACACACACACATACACAGATTCACGAAAGAGTCGGTGTATAGGAGAAGACGTGACCACGTTGCACGGAACGGAGACCGTGCTCGTGAGCCGTGGGCCGGCAACGGCACCAGAAAAATCCCATTAATTGCTTCTATGGTGATAAATTTCCCCCTGGCGTTGCACGATTCCTCTCTGTCTCTCTTTCTTTCGTTCGGTCTGGTCGCGGGTCTCCGCTAGCGAGCAAACAGACTCGCCTCTCTCGGCGAGAGCTCGTTCCACGGGCGACCATATCGGCCGCCTATGTTAATTTTCAGTTTAATAAGGTACACCAGGAAGTGACACGAGGACCGAGGCGAGCCAGGCGAATGCCAGGTGAAAATGTCGCGGCGGGAGTGACATTTCAATTAATGTGTACCGTCGTTGCTGGTCGCCGTTGCTGCGTGGGAAGCGACACGAGCTTCTTCTGGCTTGACCGCGACAGGTGCGAAAAAGACGACGATCACGGAATCGTCCTGGCTCGATCCGGGAACGGAGATAACCGTCGAGGGTGAACAGTTCCGAGGATCGATTCGGTCGGTCGATAAACGTGGAATTTCAAGGGAAGTTCGTCGCCGAACAGGTGCTTCGAGTACTATTCGAAGCTCCCTTTGGGGCGAAATAGAGTGAATGGTCGCTGCGATCAAAATTGGAATAAGTTCTCTACGGCTCTATCTTTCACGGTAATCTTCCGACTGATTTTATCAATTGTCCCTATGGCGAAATGGCACGTGTACCGCTTTTTACATCCGAACCAGTTTCCAGTACCAGGAATACTTTCTCGAAATTTTTGTACCGTTTCCGAACACTCATTGATTTCCGAGAATACTCATTCGCCAGAAATGTTTCTCCCAACGAAATCGTGTCATCAGATTATAATCAGATATCGGTGAGTCATTAATAAAGCGAGTTAAAGCCGAAGCATTTATTTGCACCTCATTTATAATTTGGTCACATTTCCATTTTATGTTCCATTGCTCACGGTGAAAATCTTTCGACTCGTTAATCAACATCAATTCGTATGTACAGCAGGCTCTCATTATATTGCCAATTACGCAAGGCCTTTCACAAAGACCGTTCATAAATTGTTATACCCTGAGTGTTAAATAACGCGTTATATTACTACCGATAGATTACATTGTTAATACTTTTAATCAATATATTATCAATTTTATTCTCCCATAACTTCAATGTAGCAAGACCCAGCCGTTCAAATCGATAAAATCAAAACTGAAAGTCTCAACGCAATTTACTCGATTAGTTCTAGGAATCCTTTTACCAGGAAGTTCCCTAAGTCTGATTCTATAATTAATGGGAAGCGCCATCGCGTTTTGAACGTATCGCGAAACGATGGTGGGAGTCCGTGGAGGAAAAGTCCGGTGAATCATCGGTTCAGATGGAATGCCCCGCACCGTTCGAGATCCTTTTTGCACCTGGACGATGTAAAACGCGCGCAAACACGGCCGCGTGGTAATGAGCAACGACGGCAATAACGCAGGCGATAACTATTAACCAGATTGTTCGGTCCGAGACGAAGGTGATGAGAAGCGTACGCGAATCACGTTGTTGGAAACCAGGCAGCCAGACGCTTTCGTTTATCAAGGACGATACGAAACGAGCAATTCTAATCGGCGAGCGTGGAGATCGCGGCCGAATATAAAGGATCGCTCGAGATGAAATTACGAGGGAATTGTAGCCTCCGACGAGAGTTTATTATGAATCTGTTGCGTGAATAGGAAATTACTACTTTCGAGACGCGCAAAATTTTGCACGTTTCGACGTTAACCTGACCTCGTCCGAGCCACTTGCTCCCAACACCCTCGCCGCTTCCACGTTCCTTTTTTCTCTTTCTTCTTTTTTTTTTTGCCTCCGTAATGCCAGTCAATTTGAAACACGATAAAATATTGCCGTTGCATAATGCACGTTTATTTAATAATACCTGTTTTTGATGGAGACGTTACGAATCATTCGGAAGCTAGCGGGATTGAAAGTATAAAGCCATTCGTGAAAGTCACTTCGTAATTTGTAATTCTTTGCGCTTCTGTCGGCTTTATCTTGTTCGATCAGTATATGATATTCGACAAGAACGATACAAAATTTCAACTTAGTGCTAGACTAGAATTGAAAATTCGCAATGATAATCACAAATAATCGAAGTATGTTATTTATCGATATTTAAGTCGACATGTTGATCGTCCGCCATTGCAAATTCAGTCAAGTTAATTACTTACAGGAAAAGTGAACGAGAGGAACTTTGAGGCAGTGATATACACCATCAGATTAAAATGGGAACTTGAATTTCCATCAATTTCCACTATGGCGGCGTTAAAGATGTCTACACAACTCTGTTGTAAAGTAAAATTCTATATCGACCCGAGGTTTTCTCGGAGCAGCACGATGATCCACCACCAAATTCGTGCTCTTGTTGCAAGATCAGGTCAACGGGTTCCAATTTCGGCGAGAAGCAATTACAAGCGTCGAAAGACCGTCGCGATATTCCCAACGGTCTCCTTTTTTCCCCGCCCCCTCTTCGAGCGGCGTTATCGCGATTATCGCGATCATCGACACGGCCAGGTTCGATACTTTCGTGTGACGCAAGCCGAACGCTTTTCAGCGAGCCAAGACACGGAGAAGCTTCTTCGTCCCTCGAGGGTTCTATCGTTCCGTCACGGTTCTCACGATCTCAATCTGCGCGTTCCTCGCCGAAAATGGCGAATCAGGGCTCACCGTGGCGCGCAGTGAGAGCTCCGGTCGTCGAAAAAAATCAATTAATCTCAATCGAGTCGAGCGTGCGCGAAAGGGTAATTTCCAATTTGTCGCGGCCCCGAAACACGAGCGTCTTCGAGCGTGTACGGCCTGCGGGCTATTCGCGAACAGGCGAAAGTATTTTTCGGATAAGGGCATCGCGAACAGCACTGTCGTCGCCCCGGGTGACGAACGGTTCCAGGTCGGATAAACGACACGCGTATTATTTCAGAATTTATTGCGTTCAAATTAAGCGCATCCTTTTTTGTTGCCGATTAATCGGCGGATCGATGAAACCTTTCGAGACACGGATGTTCGAGAGGCTGGCAATGTTATTTAAAATCGATTTTTACATATAAACGAAGCTTAATTCGGTTGAAATTTGAGCGAGGAATATTTAAAAATTTATTATGGTAGAAGACTCTTGACCGTTGCCATTTATACGAACCCACGGTTTTATATAATAATATGGAACAGAATGCCGCGCTACTTTAATGATTTATTGCATCGTTGCTTATATTAATATTCCGATTGCCGGATTAATTACAAGATATCGGTAGCAGAATACTTTAAAAATTTCTACAACCAAAACAGAAGATTATTCTACTTCCCAGAATTTATTTACCCGAAACTTGCTTAATGTGCTTCCCCGATTAAAAGATGAATAGCTTTTTAAAATTCTAGATTTTGATCGAGTCAGAAGAAGGAGTCATCTTCACGTCACTATTCGTATTTTATGAATTAAACGAACTTGTTCATGTTAATATATTCTTTTATCACAGCGGGATATCTCATTTATACGTCGTACAAACTAAAGAATATTATAATTCGTTCTTTTTTCGTTTCACATTTTCTCAATCTCGTTTCAAAATAAAAAGTAAGCATTCAAACCGGAGAATCAGCAAAATTTCTAAGCGTTTGCGCTCGTATTTGCATACATTATCTGCGACGTATTTCACGAGGCTTTTTTTAAAATACATCAGCGTATCTGTAACAAAAAATAATCCATCCGTGCATCGCGCGTTCCAGAATCGACGGACCGAACAAGGTGAACAAAAGAACGCGCGAACAAACGAACGACTCGAAATCGCGGTTGTCAATGCTGCAGTAAAAAAATTTGCATAATCGCCGGGTGTCGTCGATACGGATTTGCATAAAGAATTCGCTGTCGAACCAGTCGAAGGTGTTCGAGATATGCGGGCACCCATCACCGATGGAATTCCATTTCGTTCTCGTTGCTTTTTTCTTCAACGGGAGTGCCACTGGTCTTTTACAATTGTACTTCAATAATATTCATAACTTATTATAATTAAACAATATTATCGAAGTCAAACGTTAACGAACAAATTCGTGTATTTATTATAAATTAAACCAATCATATTTTCTTAATATATTTTACAGGTAGGAGCTTCAGAAAAAATTTTATCTTACCTCTTCTACTTATCTTTTCGTATAGAATCTCCTTCTAATTACATGGCAGTGAAAGTAAAATTTATTCGTTATAACGTAAAAATTGTGTAAGCTAATCGAGAATGAGATTGAATAAAACGAGTAGAAAATAGCAAAAGAAATGTAGGTAGAGGAGAAATTTTGAAAACACAAACGTACAGTGGAAGTAATTGAGCATCGGAGTCAGTCGGAGACTTCAACGCCGACAAAGCGAGTAGAGTCGAAGGTTGATGTAGCGGCGCGATCGAAACTGGATCGATCACGTCCCATCAAAGGCGAGGGATCGGCGACAGGATCGCGATAACGACCGATTACCAGGTTAGTCGATCCAGGAATCCACGCGTTCATCCTCGCAACATGATCTACTTACGGTAGCCGCGGGATCGGAAAGCGATGAGCGGCAAACGTAGCGATCTACCCACGGTCGCCTTCGTATCCGTTGTCCAATCACCGCCGCCACGTACAAAAGGTGCACAACCGACGTACGTGTACGCTCGACGTGCACACACGTCCGTGGTACACGGTGCATGCCGCAATACGCGATGCACAAGCTTCATTAATGAGTCATCGAGTCGACGCGATGCCAGGTACACGAGCCTCCATCAAACGTGGCTTCGCTCCCCGCGGCGAGATGCTGAAGTGCACGCGAACTTGAGACGATCCTGATGGGGAAGTTTGAAGGGTCTGACTCGCGGAAGTACGACGAAGTTTGTGTGAACTCACGGACTGCGAAGTAACGGGTCATCTTACATTGATACCGCCTGGTTGCCTTTAATGCCTCGGTTCCTAGTGGGAGGTGCTTGAAATGCACCGCGGAGACTCTGTGATTAGGTGTAATTGACAGAGGGATTTTTCGATGGTGTACCGACTGACAACAGATCTTTGTAACAACGTACCTTTTAAGTGTTTCGGTAAAGTCGGAGGAATTACTGGTTTAGAGCTTAATTGTGCAACAATATACAATTACCCTGATCGCTGGTTAACTAAACAATGCCTTCACCGATACGGTTATCGACACTTCCATAAATTCTACTATTTTTGTATCTTTTATCAACGTACATTTTGTAAGACCTTATCAAATATAGATTGTATAGGACATTATGTGCAAAACCATATGTAAATTAAAATAATACATATGTCGGTTACTACTATTTGATGCTTCAAAGATTTGTTTTTACGTAATTATGTCAGGATGGTCCTATAAAACAATATTGGTCAAAGTATTTTACAGATTTGTATTTTGCTACTTAAATTTTGTTATTTGAATTTTATTTATCATTGGAAATAATTTACGGAAAGTATCCGATACACGAAGCTTGTAAGGTTAGAGATGATTAAGAGAAGAGAAATTTTTTCGACAGAAATAGCATTGAAAAATTTGAATTGTCAACTGTGTTAATGACCGCCATTCGAAGGTTAAGTCCGAACGCTATAAAAGGTTATGTACTGAAACCTGAAGCAAAGAACGCGAGGAAAGAAACTAAAACTTTCTGTAAGAGTAAGTCAAATGTACCAAATCAGGCAGAGATCTTTTCAAAACGATTATCCTGCATCGTAACTTTCCCTGGTAATTATTATGCATACGTGCCCGTACTTTATAAGATCCTCGCTCCTTAAATATCCATCGCTTTTCTCCGAGTCTTCCCTCATGTTTGTTACAGAACTTTCAAGACCCCGACAAACAATTTTACTCTGGTATAATAGCAAATTTACTAAGGTTTTAAATACAAGAAAAATGAAATTTTAATATTTTATTCCATAATGATATTACGATACAAAAGTGCACATGTAGAAATCTTTCAGATTGTCTATTTGCCGATCCATATCTTAACAAACGGTTTCACAGAAACCCTGCACTCGATCACAAACAGTTATTATTGAGAGAACACTGATAGAAGATTAGCGAGGAACGATTAATCACTCGCGAATGACTGTACAACTCCGTATGTGTCGACCTAAGTGACTTTAATGACCTGGCAATGCTAAACGACCTTAATGACTCGGTTGTTGAAAATAGAAAAAACAGAAAGAACGCCCGCTTTGATAATCATCGAAGCGGATTCGATGCGTCAAATGCCCGTAGTTCCAATTTAATATCTCAATTAAAGACACCTGCTAGATAATGTTACTAATCGCTAGCAGGTTTAGAACAATTTTCTTCTTCTACCATTCGTCGAAATTATACTTAATCGTTTGTAACTTGCGTCTGTTCCGCTCTGAGCTAATTATCGATATCAAACTTCCATCAACTCGATCGTAACTTTCATCGAGGATTTCGTTTTTTGGCATTGGAAAAATGAAAACGACCAGATTCAATTAACAATCAACATTGAAATTTTGAAGGTTAACAGGATTGAAGGTTACCGACAGTAATTGATCTAAGAAAATGTTTCACTCGCTATCAAAAAGTGAATTCGAAAGTTCTTCGACTTGTACCACAGTCGATACCAAGAAGCGATTTCCTATGTTTTCGTAGAACTCGGTCGAATCGGATCTAACCCGTTTTTACGGCAATCCTTCTCGAGCAACGTCATCGCGCAAACGAAATGGAATCTGGAATCGGAACGAGGAGGAGCAGAAGATCGTAAAAAGTCCACCTGTTTGTATTCTTATCTTTACGATCTATCGAGAACGCTCATTGGAAAAATGTGGCCGAGTATGTTCACTTTCGAGGACGATCTCCGATCGTAAACATCGTGGAAGAAAAATGCATTGGTGGTATTGTAAATTTATTTGTTCCCGGTGATCGCGGCGGGGAGAACTTAGCGTTTTATGCTTCGTTAAAAAGGATTCCACGGTTTACGTCTAAGGTAATCGGAACAAGTGAAAACCACCGGTGAAATTAAGCAATCTCCGATGCAATCTTTTTGCGTATACGGTAAAGCACTCGATATTTGTCACCGCGTGCAACGAAAGTTTCCAATCAAACTTGGTCGCCGAATCGGGTAAAATATCTCGTACAACTCCACTCGATAGGCACTTTCCGTCATTTCAGAAGTATAATATAAAACCTGGTATCGGTTTTTAATAAAGTACTTCATTCGAGCCCGGATCCTTCTCCGAACGAATTTACGAGAGATTAATTGAAACGAAATTATTTCTGTCAACGGAATCCATAATACGAAATTGCTCCTCCGCCTTATCGGCCCCTGATTAACATCTCCTCGCGACAATATAAAAAATATTTATCTCCCCTTAAATTAACTGCATCGGGCAAATAAACCGGCTTATCACGGAACCTGGCGATCTCGTTGCCCTAAATTCAGCGGACACACGCGTTCCGAAAGAGCATCCAAGATCTAAAGAGCAATCCCCGTGCTCTTATCAAGGAGCCCATCAAGAGAGATGGTCGACGATGAAAAGCCAGTGTCCTTAGCCGGCAGCGAAAGAGAAAGCAGACAGAAAGGTTTCCGGCCCGTGGCATGCCGGATCATTACACGAAATCGGTCCTCAGATTCTATCGCGGGGATATAAAGTATATTTCGATGTATACCGCAGAGGCGACAGAATCGGGGGACAGTTAAACCGGGAACGGTAGTCCGCCGGATCGGCCATATAGGGTCGCTCGAACAAGCGAGAACCATGCTCGTGTTGAGTGTCCGATGAAAAATGTGTATGCAAATTAATAAGCCACGAACGAAACCGTGCAACACCTTCCACCATTTTCTCGTCCTCCGGCGCAGATCCTTCGACTCATCTGCAATGCCGCTACTCGACTTCCTGTTACACGCTCGCCACCCACGCCTGCGCGTAAATATACAATTTTGTAATTGGATAGCTCGTGGAGGAAACCGCGAACAAACGGATGGAGCGTGAGACTAAGGATATTGTTAGGAAAATGAACGTTTATCTCGATGAGTTCTCTAACGATATCAACTCTTTGGGTTTGAAGAAAAACTTGTTCGGTATCTTTATGATTCTTGGTGACTTTCGAGTTAGCTCACACTCTTTTCATCGTAGTGATAAAATAGGAATTTACAAATTGTTACCTCATATCTTGTAAGTAAAGAAAAATACTGGGCGAAGAAAATATACATGTATATGTATTTAATTGTAAATTTTAATAGAGGCACTACTCTTCAAGCATCTTCTACGCAAACAGATACAACCAATTACGAAAACGCGCTAAATTGTAAATGATCAACAGCTCCTTTCTCTTCCTGTACAATGTATGTTCTAAAAACGAATTATACCATAAGCAGAGTGATTCTTTCCGAATGTTGTCTTCCGTAAATAACGTAACTGGTTTATATACGAGCAAATCAACTTTTTCAGAAGTCGGCCGGTGAGCTCACCTACACAGCCGTACGATGAAACAGAATCGACGAAGGATCGATCTGACGAGGTTCGATTCCGAGTAAATCCCGAGTGCCGCCATTAGACACAGGCGGAAGTTTCTTGCTAATTTTTTGCGGATCGTGCGCGTTACAGCACGACGGGGCTAGCGAAGCGGGATCAAAGCGTGCAGACCGATCAAGGGCACCGATCTTCTGCGTGCCCTTTTCCAGACAATTCGTTCCACGGGATTGTCTGATCGGTATACGTCTGCCTCGAATCATAATCAGTGCTTGTTTGTCCAGTGTGGTGCATTCGATGCGGTGCGCTTGAGATTCGAAAATTTAATTGGCTTCAATTTTCACTCGGTCGGTACGAGGATTTTCGATTGAGTTTATTTGGAATCGTTAACTGAAACCGTTTGACCCCTTCACAAATTTTCTGTCTTAAATTACAAAGTTTATTGCGATGCTTTTATTGAAATGCTTTCCACCGGGATATACAATTAAGGTGTACATCATTTTGAATGAAATAGAAGGTGAAACATAAAGTTTCACTTATACTGTGACTTAAAAAATTTCTTATAATTTAGAATGTAAGACCAAGAGCAATTTATAGTACTGTTATAACTGAAGCAATTTGTAACACTACTTGTGAAATCTTTTCACTTCTAAAATGAGATTTTGGAATAGAATGTATGTACGTATTATGTACAATGAATTATTGCACTTTTTACGCTCAACTTCTATTTTTTGACAAGACTATAAGTCCACTATCCAAAAATATCATTTTATTATTTTAAGAGTATCGTTGACAGTCAGCTAATTAATTACAAACGGAATTGTCTTTAAATATTCATAAGAGAAGACCAGCCAGAAATAAAGCGGGCTTATAATTTTGACATCAACAATAACGGGCATCCTCTCCCCTGCCCAGGTCACATTTCAAATTTATACGAAATCCCAGTCAGCCACGTTTAATCGCGTACTAAATTACCAAATGACTCCCGGCGCCAACTGTGCCGACGCTCCCGAAAATAAACCCAAAATGGTACGGCGAGTCAACGTCGTGACCACGTAACAACCCCATGAATCGTCATATGCGATTAAATAATAATACCGAGAAGGAATCTCGTCCAACCGTGAAAGGACAGCGTGTCACTCCGCCTAAAGGCCGAGTGGACGAAATTAAAATCCCCTTACTGCCAATCAGTGGTTGGATCAGCTCGGAAAATTAAATCTGGATGCCGCGGAACGATATTTACGAAGGTAAGATACGCGAGGCGAGGATACGTGGCGGGCGTAAAGCCAGTGGGGAGTCGTGCTGCGGGGTGCAATGATTTTAAACGGCCGCCTTCGACATCATTGTAAACATCAGCCACTATATGGCCTCGTAAACAACCCCCTCGTAGTAGGTCGAGTCGAGTCGTCTCAATCCGAGCCCTTTAGCCCCGTATCGTGTCGCCACGTTTCAGGGCCTGCTTTTGCCGCCGCCTTGCACCCCACTGTTCGCGACGCCGATTCGCGACCCTCTCCATTTTTAATGGCGGTCGTAAACGCGACCGACCGCTTATCGTACGGCACTTAACGTCGCGTCGCCTCGAGCGTCGTTAAAGCTCGTCGAGCTTTCGACCGCGTCGATTCGACGTTCTGCCCGAAACTCCCGACATATCGCCCGATATATCGCGCTTTCACCGCGGGAAACTTGGAGGAATAAAATTTTTGAGTCGCGATTATTTATGACAGTGCGCTGGATGCAGAAATTCTGGGATTCGGACTGTTAGAAATATTATTTATCTATATGTTGATAGAGAGTTGGTGTTCATATGTTGGTAGCTTTGAGGTAGAACAATTTTCATCGAGTGAGTGTTAATGGTCTAGTTACGTGACTTCGATGTTTCTAGAATTTCCTTACGACTCATTACATCTAAACCTGATCAAGTCTGCTGAGTCTATGTACTTTTAATGGTATGATTGTGAAATCGTGTTTGTTAGGTTGGTGTCTATACGAACACCATTTTGTTGCACCCCCGTGCCTCCATTTTAACCACTGTTTTGTTAGCTGACGATGAATCTTCGAGTTAGATCACAGATTTATTTTCTTATACTCTTATAATAGACGCTTCAGATATACTTTGCTGTAGTCAGGTAAAATGTCTGCAAATGGATCCACATGTTCGAATAGAAAAATATTCTCCTTACCACAGAAGATACTGCTCTGTTATAAATAAATAAAATTCCATAATAATTGAAGTAAATAATTACACTAAATAATGAGGAATCAGGCTAAATAATAAATAACACCTCAATGAGTAAGTAACGACAATAAATATTTCTGATCTCAGCAGCAGTTCGGCGAGTATCCGAATTTATAAAGTAAATAAGAAGGGATTGTAAGAGACAGGAAATTACAGGGTATTTCATTCCGAATCCCGGCCATTAATTCGATGGAATTAAAGCGTGAAAGAGATTTCTACTTTTCAATTTTCACCGTATACGTGGAGCGAGAGATCGTTTTCTCGCGTTTTAAAAGGTGCCACCTTATCGGTGCCGGAAACGAGAGTCGGGACCAGGATTATGGGAGCAGAGCGCCGTTAACGGCCACTCGACGTATCTCGTTCGCTGAAACGAGAGATTAAATGGCAGTTTGTTATAATTGTTATGGGGGCTATTTCACATTGCGAGTCTGGCTTCGAACGGGCGTTCTTCCTGTTCGTTTTGGCTCGCAACATCATACGCTAATGGACGCTTGGCGACCATCATCCGCTTCAATTTGCATATTTGTTTCCTTTGCGTCGAATCATTGTACGGTAATTTCCTGGATGTTAGCTCTGTACGTTTGTCAATTACGAACTGTTGCAGGACGTGTTCATTAGTTTCTGGACAGTTCATTAAAATACAAGCCTCGTGTTATTTAAAATCGTAATCGGTACATGGTAAAGTAGTTTATGTAATATACTGACAAATACCCTTTAACCGTTCGACTCGCAATTTATTCGACCGTGTATTGTGTAATACTTCGTTAAAGAGAATAAAAGTATTAATAAAATCAGATACAAGATGCTTCTGCGTTCATAGGGGAATATGTACGTTGTATACAACAAAAGAGAAAGATATAATTTACAAACGAGGAAACGAATTATGTAGCAGAATTATTCAATCGATTTCCAAATAAGACAAATAAAATGAGACATAACCCTGTTGAGTAAGATATCAAAACGGTTGAAATTATAATACACATAACTACGCTATAAGACATTTTGTACATTTACATTTCTCTCACATGATAGTACAAGCATATCTCAGACTTGCGCATAAAAACGTTATTTAGAACGAAGCTCTAGAAATAAGTCAAGTTTAGTCGCTCCAGATTCACCGTTTACTTCTCGATAATGTTATCTGAAAACTCGAATAATCACTGAGCCATTTTCGTCCGTAATTTTAATGCTTACCGGATAAACGACAGCGACGCTCGTCAGGAACATCATAAAACCGTAGTTACAACTTAGAATCCCATTCGAAGGGACAAGTGTCCTGATACAATCGTATATTCGAGCATAATCGTCGAATCTTCCGTTCACGGGGCTCGATTAACGAACCGGGACCATGCCGGAACGACACTCGCCCGGTTTAAGGTGTAATAAACGAGTCACGGAGCAGCCATTCGGCCAGACCACATTGACATTCCGCGAACGAAAATATATGGGGATTTACAAATGGATATTAAGAAACGGGTCGACAGATAAAGCGTTCCTGCTGTTCGGATCAATGAACTCTGCCATGAGCAGAGAAATGTTACATACCAATTTCGATGAAATTCGCTCGTCGGTAATCCCTCGTTATCCGCGGTGACTAGATCCCTGCTCGGTCAATAGTAAAACATCGGCGGTGAAAGTGGTGGGTAATACAAAATAAACGAGTTGGCAATGTATCGCTTGGTGATATAATGCGTGGGTGATACGGTGCGTGGGAAATAAAATGCGGAGGAAATATAACGCGAGGGATTCGATGTGTGGGAAGTATAACGCGTGAGGATACATAGCGTGATACAACGCGTAGAAAATACAACGCGTGGGAGATATAACGCGAAAGTAGTACGATATGTGGGAGACATAATGAGTAGGAAATACAACACGTGGGAATACAACGCGTGGAAATACAGCGCGTGGAAATACAGCGCGTGGAAATACAGCGTGTGGAAATACAACGCATGGCTATCCAACGCGTGAAAATACAGTGCGTGGAAATAGAGCGCGTGGAAATACAACGCATCTATCACACGAAATACACAACACAAGGAAATACAACTCGTGGCAGATATGATACGTGGTCTTTCATACTGATGTAACACTGGTGATATAACGAGGTACCATATAACAAACGACTGACAGCAACAATTATGTATAAACGTTCGCTAAAACGAAAGGTAATGCGAAAAAATTGGATCGATATCGATAGGACCCCCGTACGGATTATGCAATTGTACAGTTTCCCATTCGAGGTCGCAATCGACCATAAATTTTATCGGGTAGATAATCGTAGTGGAACGCGGCACGGGAGAGAGGTCGCGCGGGCAAGAAGTTGAAGGCAAGGAAGAGACGACGTTTCTATTTGTCGTTGATTTATCGGTGGCATCGTGCTGGAATTTCAGATTTGGTTGAGCTTCGTATATACGGGGTGTCCTGGAATATGGGTGACCCATTTCGGGAATCAAGTCAATTAGAAACAATGTATCTTCTGAAGGATTACTAACCTACAAGTTTGGCATAATTGATATGTTGTATTATTATTAAAGCTGCTGTTGATTGGATGATTGTCTTTACATTTTTGACAAGACTTGACAAAATTCTTCATTTGACAAAAATAATTTAAGTACAACAGTATACCATATAATATGTGTTTATACAAAGTTGGTAGAATCAAGTGCAATCATTGATATGATACCTGATTCTGCATATGAATAATCGATACATAATAATCTTATCTTAGCTTCTCAAACGACACATAAAATTAACAAATGTCTAAAAACAGTACCTATTGCATTGTCAAAAACTGTATCCATTGAATTTTGAAAAATAGTACCATTTGAAATTTTGTCAATCAACCAAAGTTAATCAAACTACCGAACATATCGTTGCACAATAAGAAATAATACTCAACACGGGGTTCTTACGAAGTTCTCTATAAAATAATGCATGTTACTAATTAGTACAATGGTAGATCGGTAGAAGAAAGCCTGTTACGGGACACCATGTATATGCTCGATTTACCACGCGACTCTTTCTTCCACGAATGGAACGCGAACGAGCGTTGCGGACGCGCGACGAGCCAGGGGAGAGCCCGCTGCTGATACGACAGGTAGAGAAAGAAAAAGAGAAACAAACACTTTGCCGTGGTAGAAGGGAGCCGGATGATACAGTGCCTCGTATATGGAACGAGATGCCCGGCCATAAGTCCGGCTAATTAAAAAATATGAATTCAACGGCGGACGTTGCGACAGCGTTGAGGGCTGATTTGCGTCCGGCGATATATACATGTACAGTCAACAGCAAAGTTGCTTTCCCTGAGGGATTTTGGAATTTAGAATTCAATGATTTGGGGATTTGGGGAGTTGGGAAGTTGGGGAATTAGGGAGTTAGGGAGTTGGGGAGTTGTGGATTTGGGGATTTGGTGATTTGAAGATTTGAAGATTTGGAGAATTGAGGATTTTGGGATTTAATGGCTCGAGGATTTGAGGATTTGGAGATTTGGGGACCTTGAGATTTAAAGATGTGAGGATATGGACATTTGTTGATTTATAAATTTGGTGACATCGAGATATGAAGACTTAGGAATTTGTACACTGTAGAATCTAGAAATTTGAAGATTTATATTGCAAACTAACTATGAAAACTAAAAAATCATCAAGTTTGCATATACGTAAAGAAAGCTCGCGCTGCACCCGAGTGTACTTACGCATATTTTTCTGTCTTCTCGTTCCGTTCGCAGCGTCGAATCATTGCGTCGGGGGAACTTTCTACACGCGTCGTACGCGTGGGTGGGCGAAATCAGGTCCCTCGGTTTTCTCCCTGGGACGGTTTAATTGACATCGTTGGATGTTGCGGTTGAACGGAGAGAAAGAGATCCCTCTGCTCCCGAGGAATTATTCCCGGATGAATTTTCCCAGCGGGCTACAAAACGGACAGTTTATTAACCGACGTGTTTCGCGACGAGGAGTATGTTCTGTCGGCGGCGCGGGAGAACTTAACGAGTCCTCTTCCCTGTAAAACGAGGCTGAACCGATGAGACGCCACGCGGAAAGAGGAATTTTCAAAACGTACTTTTCGATGAATACACGATTAAGTTTTTTCGATAGGAGATCTGAAATATCCGAGATTCTTAAGATGACACGAGAATCGTAATAACTGTCATGTTGGTTATTAAAATTGTATGCAAATGTCGCTTAAGTGATTGAAAATATGACGAACTTAACGAGTTTCTTGAAGGTCAAGGAAAAAGATTTAATTAAAGTTTTATTAGTCTTAATCCTCCATTAACCTCGAAACATAGTGACACATAAATCATATCACAATATAGAAGTTTTATAATGTAATGCTAATTTTATGGTACTAGGTATTTAGAATGTTTACATGTTTTATACATTGTTTGTCACGTTCTGCATTTTATAATATTACCTCAGATGTACAAAAAATATCTGTACAAGGAGTCAAGTCTGTGACGAACTCTTTTAAAATCAGTATAATTTCGTAAAAGTCTCAAAGATGTTGAATAACGTGATTATAGATAGCTTAATACAAGCACCGCAAAGTATGCGAATTTCTCAGATCAATATCTTTTGCAAGTCCCTAAATGTCTAAATCCTCAACTTCTCAAATTCAAGAATTACCCAAATTTCCAAATCCCTTAATTTGCAAATATGTAAATATTTAATTCGACGCCCACTTTCATTAGCGAATACTAATTCAAGCGCGGAAGTATAAACAGTTCCCATTGCTCTGAAACACATACACGATCGAACGGGATCCCATGACTGTACTGTGAGAACCGTGGCACCGATCGATCGCTCGATACACGACGGATAAGCGTATGACTTCATTGAAGCGTGTCAGTGGGCGATTATGAGAAATTGAAAATCGAAAAAAGGAACTCGCTGCGGGGATCGTGATCAGCGCTATCTCTTTGCTTAAATAATAAATCGCTTTTATCGGCTCGCACGATCGCACCGTTCGCTCTCCGCGAACGATCCCGATTTCGAGCGAACGAGGGAAAGTCGAGGCTCGAAATTAATTTAACGAGATTCGACGTTTTCGGAACATTCGTGTTAATGATCGTATATTCGTTTATCTCGGACAGACCGTAATATCGGGTAGATTTCTCGACGAGTAAACTCGTCCGATCCGGTCAGCGGGTTAACAAGCAGGAATAACGAGAGGATCGCGTCACGAGGCCGTGAAAAGCTGTGTTAGGTGCCCTGTCAGGAATCTGGATCACTCGTGACACCCATAGACTCTAAGCCCGTAAAACATCGAGAACCTTTCCCGCATGATTAACGTTACAGTTTTACGAGACGGCTTTATGCCTGTCCCGACGTAGGGCTTTGCTTTCGTAATTCGCTTCCACCTCCATTAGCACGAGTCGTGCTTTCACGCGTGTCCTCGCGTATCGTCCACCTGCGCGTCACGTCGACCCCGTAATAATATCGATCTTATCAGACCGCCGTCATTATCTCTGGCTACGTCCCGTTACCTTCAAAACGCCTCTCGAACGGGACCTTCCCGGCCACGGAATGTGCGACCCACTACCAAATGTCGCGATTCGCGTCGTATAATTACGTCTCGTAATTGGACACCGCGATAGCCGCGTAATTAGCGGATAATCGGCTGACAACGGGTCGTCGATAATTGCTGAAACTTCGAGGAAATTATTGTGAATTTTGGTCCTTATGCTTATCGACTCCCGATTATCGATCAGAAAAGTGAGGTTAATCGAGAGCCGCTGTTATCGATCCTTATCGGTATTTCACCGGTTTGATGATATCGCGTTAAGACATAATTATGGTATTCGAGATACAATGTAGCATGCACAAATTTTATCTTGAATCTATTCCTGTTTAAACTTAACCTAATTTCAGAAATTTTGAATAATAAAATTATGTACACTCTCATATATTAATATAATTTTTTACCATTAATACCATAATTTTCTTAAACTAAATTTTACGATCTCCCAGCACATTGAACGCATGAATTAATTACTGAAATGGCAATAATAAACCGCTTTCGATCGTAATAAATTGAATCCGAAATTCAATTAATCTAGAAGATTAAGTTCACGAGATTTTACGAAACTTTCAGAAACGCTGACGGATGTCTAATTGTAATTTATGAACACTCGACGAGTCAATAATCGGCGGGGCCTTAATAAATTAAGAGACGACGACGATTCGCAAATTGGCTCGTATTTGTGGGACACGTTATTTGCGTAACGCGATCGCGAGATTCGACGAATTCTCGAGCATGCAATCGAGCTGGTTCAATCGGATCGAGGGAGGTTAAGAAATTTCAGAAATGTCGGAGGATCATCGATCGACCGGCACAGATGCCCATCGGTTGTTCCGAGAAGCATCGCCGTCGCCGGTTTCGTAATATAATGAGGATCCTCTCGAAAATCCGGAATCCCTTTCCCAACTTGGTGTCGCAACTCTCGACCCGATACGTGCTCTGTTTCTTCTCGAAAATCGGACTTAATCGACCCTGGAATTTCTCCATGCTAACGACTGCCACGTTCTTAACACTTGCACATTTTCATGCTTTTACGTCATTATTCTTATCGCAAAGGAGTGCAATTTCAAAGTTGACTATGACTAATCTGTTAATGTTAAAACAAATGAAGTAAATTAAGAAGTCAAGTACATTTTATATTTAACATTGATCGTGAAGATGATTGGACTCAAAATTCAATTGCTCTAAAAAATATATGACTGGTTTGTTACGTGTGAACTGAAGTGCGTCATGGATGCGTCACGGGTGCGTCACTATATAGCAAGTTAATTTAAAATATATTCGAATATTGAATTTTAAGTCTAAATATTCGTGACAGACTCGATTTAACGTAATATTAATTTCAATATAGAAGTCGATGATCCCCCATTTTTAGATGATCGAGAAGTCTTCAATGAAAAAATCCCGTTAGGATTCGTCTGATTTCCTAGTCAGAGGTAATTGATGCTCGTTTACCAAAACCGACGGAATCGTTCGAAGAAGATAACTGTGTTCTGCAACTCGATGTCGAAATAAAGTAAGTATAGAGAATTAATGCAATCCGATGCCATAAATATCGTGTTATGGGTCAGCTTTGAAAAAGTCGAGATTCATCAGGCTTCGGGTAACACTCGAATTTTAAAATTCCCATGTAAGTATAATTTATTTTACCTACTCGAATATGGGATCCATACGAAATTCTTTCGACATCGTGTTAATGTTCGTGTAACTAAATATCGTTTAATGTTTAAAAGAAAGAGGGAGCTGTAGCGAAATTAAATCCACCGTATTATATATTTGGACGTTTATATCTCTGAGATCTTGAAGAATTTATTGATAGTATGAATATTTCCAAATTCCAGTTCAGAAATTTCCAAATACTCAAATTCCCAAATCTCCACGTTCCCCAATTCCCATACCCAAAATCTGAAATCCCGAAATTTTCCAGGTTCCAAATCCCCGTATTCTCATACTTTCAACCTGTTAAATCGATCATGCCCGGCTTAATTAATCGGATCCGAAAATTCCGTCCGAATTTCATTACCAAAATCGGATGCTGATCAATTACAGTCGTAATCGTGTATCAGCTTGTAACGAGCAGGCTAATTGTCCCCGACGATGCACCTGACAGCGGTATGGAGGTCGTCGAGGTCGTTCGGCAGGAATGATCGTGCCGAAAAAAAGAACGAAGAAGAAGCAGAAATGATCCGCATGCCAGGAACGTTCGAGGCCGCTCTAATTACCACCTTCGTCCGAACGCGGAGCGTAACGAAGCGTTTTACGCGTCCGTAGCGACAACGAGCGGGTACAAGGGGGGCAGAGGATTCGTGGAGAGTGTCGTGTGCACGTGTAAAGAGATTCGTACCTCTGGACCTTCGTTGTGTAATCGATGACCTGAAAAGAGGAGCAACGCCGTGGACGAGGTGAACTGCTCGTTTTTGTACGACTCTTCTGCCGCGCATCTGCGCCGAACGAGAGCGCCCCCGTTTACCAGGCTCTGGCACAATTAACTGGCCTCCCGTTTGCTTAATTAATGTGCCCGAACTTCGCCTTAACGATCACGATTTTTTCGATAACGAAATCGAAATTGCGACACTCGCTTTCTGTCGCCTTTCATTTCTCGGACAAACGTCACCCATCTCCGTGAGAGGATCTGCTCGCATTCCTGCTCCACTTCTTACATACTCTCACTCTTGTATGCAGTTATGCTGCATTTTGTGAAATAACTTTTGACTCTTCGTAAACTCTCTTCAGGAAAAACCTCTTCTACCAAGAAATATAACACCCAGAGTTCACATTAAATTTTGCCTTCAAAGATCCACTTGTCAAAAACCATATAGAGCGTGGAGATATAAAAGATACGTGGAGAATAGACACCAAATGTAACTTGAAATAGTGCCTAAAAACCTGTCAGTATATCTACGAAACGCATATCCACTAATTCACGTTGGCACATAATTGTGACACCACGCTTTCTCCGCTGAATCATTCGACATTGAAAACTGGATTTCCCAGAGGATAAGCATTCTCGAAAGAGCCCAGGGCAATTTCGAAGAGACATATCGTGTCACGAGCACATAGATTTTCTTCGGGGTTCCTCAAGGTTCGGTAATAAAACGCAGCAATAAAGGCCGATCAACATCGACTGGCAACGACCACGGTATCGAGGGAACAGGAAACGAGTTCACCGGTTTGAAGCTGGCCGTAAATTCGAATCGATTACGAATATCACTTTTTAATTCGCGGTTATGGCCCGAAGACAAACACAGCGCTTTCATGGTTCGTTGATTGCAGGCGGTGGCGATCCAGATCGGACTGCTCGACGCTGATGTATTTATGAGGCGAACGTTGACTCACCTCGAGTCTGTGGGAACTATTGCCGATTGTTTTTGGAACGTGACGTAATTAGGTGCCGTTTTACTTAATCACCTTACCGCTCGAAGGTTGCTTAGGACGTTTACGCTGAATGTGACCGGTGTACTTTCGATTTTGAGCTTCGCCTTCGGTCACGAATTCCGGAGCTGCTTACGGTCGCGTGCGTTAAAACAACTACGAAAACCTGTTCGAATATAGACACGGCAGAATAATGACATGATAGAAGAGTACAACAGTAGAGTAAAAATACTTGATGTTCAAGGAAGTCGAATGTTTAACCTAGTTTAACTTGTGCCATTGATTGATTGACGTTGATTGCGTTTTGAAACTTCAAGTGCTTTCAAGACTTCACGGACAACCTAAATCGACAGCATCACGGATTCAAGTACTTTACAGTCAAATTTCTAAATTGTTTTCAAACGAGAAAATCAACGAGTCGCACCGTGTTTTTTATAAACGCCAAGTCTATGAGTCGACGAGCTACCGCGATAGAGGAATTTTAGACGGGTTGGTCTCCCGGGTGCTCGAAATACGATGGTAGCGATCGATCGCGAAGAGGGTATCCTCGAGGAGGTTCTCGGGTCACGAGCATCACGAGCCGACGGCGGTAGCGAACGTGGTAGTCGAGCAGGCTGAATCATGCCCGCTTCGAGGTATATACGGGAGTCAATTGGACGGTTACGCCGTCCTCGGACGAAGGGAGCAGCCACGAGCGAAGGCGCCTTCATCTTTACGACAACGCGTCCTCGTAACTTCCGACGTCCTCCGCGTTGTCCTGCTCCTTCTTTCCCCTTGGCTTTCGGTACTCCGCTTCGGCCACCATCGTGTTGCATACCGAATGCGCAGTATCAACGTTAGATCTCTCTATTCGCGAGAGGATCACACGAGACAACTGACCAGGGAAAACAAGTCCTCAACCCTTGCACAAGGCGTTTTCTATGTTTTAAAATATTGCGTGTATGCAACAAGGATGTGTATGTCTCGCAAGATTTGTGCCTCGTATACTAGTGAAAAATTGAATTCCTTTCCTAATCAAAGATTCCACTACTGACTCTATCAATAACGTTGTTATTATTGATAACGCTGTTCTAAGAATCGGTAAATATCGTACACCACGTAAACACCGTTGAAACAATTGATAGAATCAAGAAATAGCAAAATGAAACGCTAGAGTAAAGTTTAGTGGAATGTGTAGAAAAATGAATATAGTAAATTATAACTGTTCGAATGAATCGATAAATAACGATTACCATGGTAGAAAAGTTGGAAGAGTAATGGAGCACGGTTGGAAGCGTGGCCGAGATATTGAATACCGGGGCAAGCGAGCGTAACGGAGGATACAGCGCGCGGATTCTCGAAGCGGCGTAATGAGTACCGGTACTCGCGCGAAAGGTCGAGGCGGCCGCGGCAACGCTCGTGATCTCGCCGTGCGAAAACAAGTGCCGATCGCTCCAATTACACCAGGTACCGATACCGGCTAAGTGGAAGGGTCCTTCGCGAGTACCGGAGGCGTCCGTGGAACATGCGGCCCCTTGGCTGCCGACAACGGCTACGCGAGCCGTCGTTACACGCCGCTCGTGAGCGTCCATGTCCCGACGCGGTCGGGGGATGTTGGCGAGATTAAAGCGCCGGGAATGCATGGGAGAAGATAAGATAGAGGATCGGGAGTGAGACGTTTCGAACGATATCGACGTTTCGTACAAGCACCCTTGTTAAGGATCTGCCTGAATCTTTAATTTAACGGACCCGGAATAATCACCTGGTCTCGCATTATCTCTTCCATGAATTGTTTGGAACGCTCGGTATGTGTTTTACGGGTCATCTGTTGATAGAACATACAAAATTCGAAACTTAAATGTCAAGTTTACATATAACTGCTTCGGTAACCATAACTGCTAACAAGGAGGAATTCCATTATTTCCCAACCGATGTGAAAATTTATCACAGAAGAAAAGATTCCAAAATTAATCCTGTCTCCAAAAATACCTGCCAGTTCCCCTATCGAGCAAAGAAACATCTGTAAACAATATCTTTCTCCGATCGGGCCGTTAAGCCAACAGGCTATCCCCGCATTAACTCCGGCAGTCTCGTTAAGTCAGACGATCGGTTTCCCGGTAGATCCCCGAATCCGTCTGTCCCGGAGGAAAGGGAAGCCCGGTGGACCAAGAGAGATCGAGTTGGCAAGGGCTGAAAGCGAGAGCAATTTGGTGGAGAAGTCGGCGAGGGCGGTGGGCCCTGGCGCTGACATCTCATTTGACTCCGGCGAGTAGGCTATTTTATTTAATCCGTGATTTACGGACGCGAGCGAGCTGGCCGCAAGGCATCCCGTGTCGGAGGGCCGCGGCACCGGGACCCATCTAAGCGTATAAAAGAGAAGATGCCCCGAAGATAAGTCCCCGAAGAGAGGGAGGGTCGAGCGAGATGCATAACTTAACCGTGAGCTCGCGCTACGTACGGAGAATTTAATCTCTGCTCGAGCGTGTCCTCCGCGCCAGCGCTCGCGCGACTGACCCTCCCCTTTTTCCTTCTTTTGCTTGAATAAAATAAATAAATAGGACGCGTTCGAAATATGTCCTCCGTCCGGCTGATATATACAGGGTGTCATGTAGCTGCTGGCACGAGAAAAATTCCGATTCTACAAGCTGAATATCGCCTGGCTATATCCTGCAAGTCCTCGAGTCATCGTTAGATATTACTATAATATATTAAACACTCGTTCCATCATCCCTTAATATGATGGACAATCTTATTAAGCAAAGTACACATAACAAAAATTCAACAACTCAATTCAAAAGATCCATGGAACTATTCAGTTGTTTCGAAAATAAGTACGAATAAATTTTAACGTACGTTTTCATTAAAATTGTTGTCGATGCCAGTTGCATGACACCCTGTATGTGGAACGGACTACCTTTCAGCTGGAATTCTCAGCCACGCTGGCGAACCTTCCACGCGCTTTTGTTGTTCCGGCCGTACCCTCTCATCTCTTCTCGCCAGCGTGTTTCTTCGGGAAGATCGAGAATTCCTGGCTAGCGCGAGATACTTCACGGCTGCAGCCCTCGTGAAATAAGCGCGAGCATCGTCCGCGCTGGCTGTGTGCGCGCAAAATGTCGGCTGACACGCCGGTGAGTGCGAGCGCGCGAAATTCCGGGACTGTTCCCGATTTATCGGAAGGGATTCCACCTCGACCCGGCCGTTACGAGCCGACGATGTTGACGGGAAGCACAGCTGCGCGAGGGCGAGTAATCCATTGGGTAATTGATCCAACGGGTGATTTAGTGGCGCCTCGATCGCATCGACGCGATCTCCGATCGTCCAGCAGTTACGGTGCTTGATCTGTTATTTGCGAATACGAATTGGTCGTCGTGTTTCTCCCGAGGATCGATCCATCGTTTCTCATATCCTTCCTTCAATTGTGTTACATTGTGATAGAAGCGATAGCAGATAAGATAACTCTCTGAACATGATTAATAGCTAGGCTACCAGTGTCAGATGTAGGATACTATTTTCAAAAGTCGATTTCGCATGTATTGGCTTGTTGGAAGACACATTTCAAAAATTAACTTGTGTATATGTAAAAATAAATGCTAACAGTGAGATAGATTTAACTATGAAGAGTATTGACCTTTAGAGTTCTTAAACCACTTAAATATTTTGACTCAGGAGGTTAAGATCATTTAGTATACTCCGGCTGAAAAATTGAAAATTCGCGTTGATTGGCATAATGGAATAGGCAGTTTATTAACATTGTACAATAGCGGTAAAATATGAGAACATTCAATATTCGATTGTAAGGTGGTACACTATCTGCGATCGTTAGATAGAAGGAAGATTCTCGACGTTTCATCGGCCATCGATCCTTATTAACGCCTCAACAACCCCCTACGAGCAGTAAATTGCACGCGAATGATCCACGTAGGAAGCATCAAGCACCGGGACAACGGGTCGAATAAATCAGACGAGCATGGACGAGTGGTCTCGACCACGTACAGGTTAATCGAGAGCAAAGGTCTCGTGATCTAGATGTGGAAAGCACGCGTCGTGGACACCTTTCATCATCGTCATCATCGCGAGCCGCATCGTCTCGTACGGTTATCGTCGAGTATCCATCGATACCGGGACCACCACCTATTCCACATGTGTTGGTGTAGATCGCACCACTTCGGGTGAACGTGGACACGCTGATGTGTGCACACCGATTTGTAAGCGGCTGATGACCTAGCCACGATCAGGCCATCACGTCCACGGCTTGCTTTGGCCATCCGTCGACTCGCTCCATATAATTTGGAGCGTTCACGTGACCCTGGAACGACCAGGGTCAACACAACATTTGTAATCTTCGAGATGCCGGCGCGACCTGTTCGCACGTTGTTCTCTCGTTGCTAGTTGGCCGCGCCAGGTAGACGACAACGACGCTGGTCACGACGCGGTTACTATGTTCCAGGAACGTCTCGTAAACCTCGTACCTTCTTAGCCAATTGTGTAGACATTTTGATCGATGCGAATAACCATCTTGAACGATGAATTTCTCGTCTCTTTTTACTAACTTTTACTTAGCGCGGAACTTTTCACTTTGCAATGCCTTCAGCCAGATATTTCGATGTCTCGTGACTTTATTTCAGTGCGGTTAACGAGTTGTTAATTTTTATGTCAAATTCGTGATAGAAACATTTGCACAGAAACATTTAAGGCTTCGGATAGTAAGGTATCAGAGATGTTACGGTAAAGAAATATAGGAGTTAGAGTAGAAAATATTTTTAGAACATGCGATGAACTCAACAGAGGCGCACACGCGATAAAAGCAAGAACGCACGTGTTACAAGGATCTCCAAGTTTTTATTCCAAGCAGATCAGCGGCTCGTAAGAAATTGCAACGTAGGAACATAAAATGCATGCAAATAAATTGCACTGTACTTTATGTCTTCAACTACAGAGTGAATCATAGAAAGAAGGTCATGACGCGCTACAACGACGTTTCTAAACACTATGTTGCATTCCAGAATCAAGGGGAAGAGCATCGTCAAATAGATCATCGCTCGCAGCAGATGCTTCATTTCCCTTTTCTCTGCTAAATTTCGCTGACATAATGAAATTATATAACCACAGATTCACTGTGAACGAGAAGTATTTCAACCAGGAATTCTATTAAGGCAGAAAATAAAACGTTTCTAACTTCTAAATGTATGATTTATGTTCATTGAAATTTATGACGTTTATTGAAATTCTCTGCGTTTGTTAAAACATATGTATTAAAATTGACTACATTTATTGAAATACATTAAATTTATTAAAAGTACGTTTATCAAGATGTGTTAAATTATCGATAAACAAAAAGATACATGCTGCTAGGCATATTTCGTGTCTCCATAAATCTTGGACATCCGACATATTCGATTATTCGCACGTCCTTATCTCTAAAGAATAAATGAACCTAAGGATATGTAGCAATTTAGTCTTATCTACGAACCTGAGATGTTCTATTTGAAAAGTGTTAATGAAGTGCATCGGGCGATTATGAGAAATGTCTGGCATTAGAAGTAACCGCGTTAATATTCTAAGAGCAGTCGATATAAGTCGTGAACGTCCGATAATATAACATTTCAAGCGTTCGCTAACAAGACGGTTGATACAGTATCAACGAGGTATCACAGGTGGAAATTACGGTACCGAAGCTTAGGGTATCGAGGCTGGGTATCGATGATGCATTGCCGGCTCGGTCGTATCCGAGCGTACCGTTTCTCGACGATGTTTTACGAGGACAAAGTTAAAAAGGCTGATTTACACTGGCGACGAGTGAATTAAAATACAAGTTGCCGATCGGTACGGCGTAGGCGTGCAATCCGATATCGATCTCCTCGCGCGTATAACGAGTCGCTGGGCCGGTCGCTCGCGAAACGAGCGGGCAAAGTTGGACGGGCGACGGGACCGCGGCCTATCCGCGTACGACTATTAAACGTAAACATCTGGTGGCTCGAAATGTTCGGTCATTTGCGTAAATCACGATGATAAATAATAATCTACGCTCTTTAAGTAAGTTCTAGGCAATAATTTAGATCCGCGGCGTAGTTCGAAGAAAGAACCTGTACAATGGATGAACCGTTGTAAGGAAGATCAAAGGTTATATAATCCCTCTACGTGTCTTGTGGGAACACGATTCATCTCCGTTGCAATCGTAATGCCTGGACGGTGCGGCGCGGCCGGCTACGCCGTGGCTCGCGATGCTTCTGCTTAAAATTCATAATAAACTGCACGCCTATCCGGCATAAAATGCTTCAAATTAATTGCGGCTGACTACGACTATCGGACGGTCCTGCGCCTCCGTCCGAGGGTACTACGGTTGTACCGTTGACACACAAACGGTAAACGCGAAATCGAACGCGCCGTTCAGCAACTTTTTCAGATTTCGTGCCAGTTCATGATATATCAACGTGTTAAAGTTCATTAAAATGTGAGCTGCTCACCTGGGAACTTCTTGTAAGTTGAAATGAATTTTCTCGAGTAGCGTTTCGACGAGGTAGCTACGAGGAAAATTGCACATGTACAGGGTAGACGTATCAAACTTTATCTTCGAGCAACATATTAATTATTAAAGATCATATGGCTAGTCGCGTTGCTTGTTTAATTTATGTACGTGTTTGCAACTTTGCTATTTAAAAGGTACGAGGTTAGAGGCTAAATAATAATATTAATTACTAGTTTTATCGGGTCACAGAAAATGACACTTACAGAATATGTTGGCTGTTCTGTATATTTGTATGGTGTAGGCACATAAAGTTGTGAATGAGAATTAATGAGGATGTTACAAGGCGAAGTGTAAAGAGAACCATTCGTTTGCCTTTGATTTGGAGATATGAAAATTTGTTGTCCAAAAGGCAAGAAGAAGATTTTCCAGGGAAAGTCAATAATGCCCGGCAGTCGTACATTGCCGTAAACATAATTGCGCAGTCGGGCAAGCTCCACGATCCGAACAAAAGGAAGAGATGCACGAGAGCCGGGTAAACACAATGCATTACGATGCAGCGTGGCACGGTCTCGAGCAAGGAACACGCGAGTGGCAAGAGCGGTGGTCGTCCTTTCTACGTCCCTCATGCATGCACGACGTCCCCGACGCGGACAACCGGTGTCGTAACTTACGTGGCAGATGGCGATCCTCGCGGGACCGCGAGTCCTAGGCACCCAACGGAGATTAGATCGATTTTTCACGGTTGCCAAGAAAATCGCTCGCGAGAACGCGGCTAACAAGCAAGCTGATGCGAATCTCGCGGCCTGGATGAAACGCGCGCGGAGCCTAGGCGTCCTCAACTAGATCCGGTGTCCGGCTTAATCACCGCAACCACTCCGGGACGCGACACGGCCTCGGAGAACGCGAAACTTGCTAATGCGTTCGCGCAATTAATTATGCGAAATTTACGAGTGCGCTCCGGAGCCGAGCAGAGTCGCGACCGGATAACAGGGCGGTCTTGCGCTAATATTTCACCGGGATCGCTTATCGCTGCCTCCGTGAACTGCCGGATATCGGAGATTTATGCGCAACAGCCACCTGCGGTGACTTTATGGGCTAGGATTAGCCTTTGATGATGAAACGACAGCAAACACAGGAGCCATTTTCGAGGACAGGTACATCGTTAACCCTTTGAGCACAGATTTATTTTAAAAAACTTACGACACTTAGGGGTGTATGTCACTTGTCAAATATTAAAATGTCTACTTTGGCATTTACCTCTTCTTTCATTCCAAATGTCAGTGTTAGAAGTCAGTTTGAAAAATACATTTCACCGTTCATTTACCATATCTTATAAATAAAAGCTATAAAACAGATCTGACGTGGAACGGAGAATTTACACGAATCAAAGTTTCAATTTCATCAGAGTGTTGCGCCGACAGAATCGAGGGGATAAAGAAAAATGGCTACACTCCGCGAAATACGTATCGATCGTCATCATCTCGCGTGGTCGAAAGGCGGGAAGCGAGCACGGTGATCGATAAATCAACGTGAGTGCTGGCAAATGTTCGCGTCGGTGAGGGCGTACGTACCCATACAACTTTCGAGCTGCTTTATATGAATCGATTCGGATCGTCGGTCGAAAGAAGAGCTCGTAAGTCGTGGCTCACGGCCAACGATACGAATCTGCTTCGATGTAATATTTAGCCGATCGCCGCTCCCCATATGCCGCCGACGAGGCCGGAGAAATGTATCAAGGAATAATAGCCAGGAAATCGTCCGTTCGACTAATCGTAAATTTAGCACCGATGCTCAAACGTCGAACGGGGATGCGGAAGATTGATCGCGCTTGTCTCGCAAGACGAAGACGTTAACGCTGCACTCGAATACCTTCGCGTGACGAACGCTCTTCACGACTTAATTCTGTTCGCGAATTGTTTCTACCAATTTTTTTTTTAACTTTAGTGACGGAATTTGTTTGCAATTTATTTTGATATTTTTTAGAATTGAGTGACAGGATCAATATGTTTTAACCTTGTTTAACTCTTGAACAGTGCATCTGGTTGGTGACCTAGGCTTCGCACCAGCTATTGTTAAACAATACTGATCAAGATTGGCTTGATAGTAATACATTTGACATATGGTTGATATATTGTTGTAGGTAGATAAGATGGCCTATCCAATAATTAATAGTAGCAGTTGTATTGCAAGGTACATACACATCCCTATCACAAAGGACGCACCACATAATGGTATCAAAACTAGACAGCCTGCAGACCTTCAAGTACAAGTTTCCCAACATTGATCCCCACATCACCCTCGTTATAAAGAAAAAGTATTTTTAAAGAATGATAGCTTTCACTGAATGCAAGACTAAAATATATCTTGCACATGTCCTAAAAAGATCGAAAGAAAGGTATCTTGCAAGAAACCTCGAGCACCAAATCGGAGTGTATTGCCAAAAGGCCGACGAATGCGGTGGCGCTCGAAATAATCGATCACTCCGCGGGCGACGGTTGAACGCGGCGATGTAGCGCACGTGCGCCGCTGCAATTTATTAGAGGATAAACAAGCCAGGGAATAAGTATGGTCGAAGCAAAGGGTCGGTAGCAGGCGGCTCCCGGGAAGCGGATCGTGTTTGGCGCGATCGCGGAGTAGCCGGTGTCGCAGCAAGATCGCGTCAGATCGAGGCCGCCATGTCGAGAAAAACTAGTAGCGGTCCCATAGATCTGTCGATCCGAGCTGACTACGTCCACCGCGTACTGTCTTCCCGTTTTTTTCCCGAAAGGCTCGCTCGTTGCCAGCTTCCACTCGCTTGCTCGCTCCTGTGTCCGTTTGCCGCCGGTTAACCGCGGCTCTCCCGTTCTTTCCTGTCGCCTCGCGCCGCGAACTCGCGAGCAAACAATCCCTCTTCTCTCCGCTTGGCCTACCTCTGGAGCCGGCTAATAAGCCGCTACCTTCGGACATTAAAGCTCGTATTACACGCCGGTCCCGTCGGTAATTGGACGCGTATTCAACCGGCCGGCGCAAGTAACACTGGATCTACCATCTCTTCCGAGTACGGGAGATCGCTCGATGCCTTCTTAATGAAAGGACACAGGAAGGATGCGGTGCTCCTGATGCTCGACCGCGGACCTTGCGCCTCCAGCCCGGGCGCCTTCGTGGCGCGTGTGTAACCTCGATCGCAGCAGATTATTAACGATTCACCAAATGCGTATTCCGTTTTATGTAAGACGCTGATCGTAATAACTTTGCAATCTTCAAAGAAAAATCTGCAATACCTGACTTAAAAATGACGGTGGTATATAACGTGGTTACAAAACACAGATATTACGTGTGGTGATATAGGAAATATGGATCTTTATTAATTGAGATCTTCAATATATTACACTCCGTTAAATATTTAGTATAATTATAAATAAGATTAATTGACTTGATGTACGAATGTTGTGCTGTACATATATGTACATATATTTTCTCCATGGCTTAAGAATCTTGGATATAGATGTTTGAGTAGATGGACAAATATGGTTAAATTTAACGAATTGATCTATGGTTCGTACCTATGATACGTAATTTCGAGTAGCTTTGAGTTGGTGATGGAGTTAAACATATTACGAAAGTGAAATACAGACGTATTTATTAAAAGCGATAGTAGCATGTAATAAACTACATCAAAGTTTTTAAAAGAAACCTGCTATCAATCCCCACTTAAATGAATTCCCACGTGATTAAACGTTCGAGTATCAGAGGCCAAAACATGAATTCTCCAATTTGCATTAATTATGGTTTTGACATTAACACCGGTATCTACAAAACATTAATTCGCCGTAGGTATGCGTTCGATTGATTTTAATTACCGATTTCCCAGCGAAACAGGGAAACGGTATGCGGGAGCCGCACAAGAGCAATCAAACGAAGGAATGATTCGCGACAGAGTCGATTAATTTAACCGAACATCGGCCGCGATAGAATCGTCCCCGATAAAAAGCAATAACGTCGTCTGGCAACGCGTGAATTTCTCTCGCACGTAACACCGCGCGGCCGATGTCGGTCGCTTTCGCAAACCGAGCGCGTTTTCGGCCAGTTTGCTTCCTCCCGAAAGACCGAGACTTTTTTAATGGAGGCATATAAATCGACCGATAATCCACCGGACGGATTCCCGCGTGGCATGCAAATGAGCGGACGACTTTTTTATTCTGCCAGGATACGTATAAAATCTGCTTAATGGTATAATTTCGCTATTAATCTTCGCGCTGCCTCGTCCCGCGCGAGGACAGTTTCACCGTTGCGTCGCTTCGACCGCGCGTGTGTCAATTCACCGCTAAATGACCATAATCATAAACGGGGATTTTTACTCAGGGGAACCTTCTATTCTGAAGAGCCTAGGGAGATACTCCTAGCATAGCTACCGAACTTTGTGCAATATCTGAACATCTTAGTGTAGGGTCTCTAAGACTAGTCAGGATTAAATATATTTATACTATGTAAGATGTGTTAATGGCAGCTAATTGACTTCTCAACTGATTTCCAAAAAGGAAAGCTCCTCAGTTGACGTACATGACCCAAGTCAGAGTCATGCTGATAAAATTGTCAGCAGACCCTCTTAGGCCTCAATTGCCAGCAGAAGGTTTAATCTGACCTAACCTACATTAGAAAGATCCTGGGAGATCACATAGAAATTGTATGAATTAAATCGTAAGAAGAATCTAAAGAGAAATAAAATTTAGTCCAAAAAGCTTGAAGGGATTTTAACCTAGAAATTCAGTCTCCCGATCGAAGAGAGGTTATGTTACAAGTGTGCGTGCGCGACAGCGAAATAAAGAGGACTGGTAATTATACGCGATTCGGTCGCGATTTAGCGCCGTTATTCCGTCATGAATTTTCGGCCTTATCCGAAGCAGTCCACGGCCTCCGAGAGAGACCGAGGACACTGGGATCCATCAGGCGAGCCTCGAGTTTTACGATCGACCAGTCCCAATATCGCACCGACACGGCAATAAATAATTCGATTTCGAAACCGGCGTGGATCGTCTCCGCATGGAACGAGCGAGGTTCTTGAACGAGCATCTCGAAGACACGAGAAACTGTTCGTCTCTTTTTCTTTTGCGTCGTTATAATGAACTTACCGAAAAGGAGCAGCGGTAAAAGAAAACGAGAGCTTCTGGTTTTTTGATTGGTGCATCGGCGGATTATATTTCACGAATTCGCGTAATTTTATTTATACAATTATTGCGATGGCTATTGAGCCGTGAAGAGTAATGCAATGTTTTCTTGAAAGTTATCTGCAATTGCCGCGAGTATTGAATCATTTTGGGATTTTTATTTAGGGACTACACCATTGACTGCATCTTTAGTTGCAAAATGTCTGATCGCATCAATTACACATCGCTTTCATAAATAGCCTTGAAAGAAACCTCTTTTGCGTCTATTTCCAAGTAGATTTCCTACCAGACCTTGATCTCTGAATTCATTTCCTCTGTTTTAGAATACGAATCGTTTCAGTTCCACAGTACAAAAGCAGCGTTAAAAAATACACTTTATTTCGGTGTTTTGGCAAAAAGCATAATAAATGCAAATGTTATTGCTCAGTTTTTACAAGCTGAAATACAATGTTGCGCATGCGCGACATCGAGCAGGAAAGGATTAACATGGTTAATAACTATAAACCACTCTTGAATGAGGAACGTGACCACGGACCACCACGAAGAGCGCGCTCGTAAGATCTCGAAGACGATTATCGATACCGTCATTGAATTGCCAACAGTTAGCGATACCCAGGATCGTAACCAGTTGTACGTTTACCGTAATCAGGTCCACGAAGTTCGGCCGCGATTTCGCGCCGTTATATCGCCATCAATTCGATCCCTTATACCCGAAACAGCGAACCCTCGAGCGGGTAACGAGCGACACCGGTCTTTAAGGATCCTGTCGCGCGCGGATCGTGCGAGTTTTACGAGCGTCGCCGTACGCGACCAACCCGAGGGAATAAAATCGCGATTCGAACGCGATCTCCTCTCCCGGGCCAGGTTCACGCTGCAACCAACCCGAAATTCCCTCGCATACTTTCCTCTTTTTATATCGCGATCGATATCGTGCGACTGTAAATAATCCAAAGGTACCGGTCCCGCGAGCATAAACGGTTTTGCAGCCGCATTTTCGGACGCACAGGAATCCATGCTCGACCAATGATGCATCGAATAGAATCGCGAACAATCCGATTTAGGGACTTTGCGATTTTAGAAGCTGGAATTTTTGGACCTGGGATGTTTCGAATTTTTGATTGGTGGAAATTTGGGAGCTTTCGATCTTTGGAGGTGAGGAAGTTTAGGATTTTTGAAAATATTTGGGGTTTCAGAATTTTAGGATTTTTCGCATTGAACCTCAGAAATGTGTAAATCCAAATCGGAATTGAAATTTCAACTTGGGAAACCAGAGGATCAAGATATTTCCATTCGCAAAAGATCTCGATCCATAAAAATGTGAGGTCCCTAGAGAATTCAAGTTTGCGACCGGGTATGCACGATCGGAAGCCAAAGAATTTTCGAAGTGAGAATCGCGCGAGAATCAGAGCGAAAGAATGGCGGCAGATAAGCATCCTTACGGTCGATTTCGTGGAAAGCTCAAGTAGGTATCCAGAGGATCGCGGTAGAAAATTATTCGACTAGAGGTCTCGATTTCGGAAGCGCCATTAGTTATGTGGACGGTCATTTACGAGTGTGTTAATTTCGTAAAAGTCCCGAACGAAGAGGCAGGGAAGATAATCGGCTTGCGCAAGTCGGATGGACGGAGAGGATAAAAACGTGAAAAAATAAGGTCGAGGGAAAAGAGTAGCAGATCGGAGACGAGCGCTAGGCACGGAATACCGATCCAAACGCCGACGCCGTGCGCCTCTTTCGAATGACATCACGGTGACCGAGTTCGTTTGATTTAAACGCGGCTTCTTCGTGTAGGTTGCTTGAAATATCACGTAACCCGCATGCTCCGCTCGGGATTATGCACGAATTATTGACACATCGAACCGTGTTCGGTTATACACTCTGTTATACTTTTCGTCGATGTTGTTCCTTTGGTTCACAAGATTAGGATTATGGAAACATATGAGATCCTCACATCTCTATATGTACACGAATCACCACATCCTTAGTTACTGCATTAGGTACATGCAAGGTTATTATGTATCAACTCACTCAATAAAAAAGGTGGGTAATTCGTTAACGTCGACATCGAAATAAAGTTTAGGATTAACTTGTAAACACGTCCAAAAACTGATTAATCCCTAGATCTCCAGATCTACCTGCATCCCTTTTTCCACACGAGAGAGTAGAATTACATGACACTTAGCGAAACGATGATTCCCGGCGTCACGAATTTGAGGTGGTAGAACCCGAGGTCGGTCCCGAGCGAAAATTAAGGGGAGAAGTCTACTTTTAAGTGGCACTTTGGCTCGTCCTCTCGCGGCTCGAACGGCTCCAATCGAATCGGTAACGAACGATTCGAGATACGGTCGAGGGCGTTATGTAGGACCACACACGAGGCGTCCGCGCTATCCTCGACCCGGTCCCACCAGGTAATGTTTCTTTTAAGTGCGAACACAAATTGTAACTGAGACGATGGGCTTTCGCCCTTTCCCCCTGCGCGGGCCATAGCCCGGGTCCCGGGTCGAGAAATATCTGGTGGATCCGATTTCAAAAGCCGTTCGTTTGGATTCACGATTGTACGAGGTACCTGGAGCACCGAGCGTGTCGCGGCTTCGACCAGCAACCCCGACGCCCTCGGCGTTCTCGTTCACCCTGCGACCATGATCCCTTTCCCTTTGACGCTGCAACACGGCACTGTGCTACGAACCGCCGATATATTTCACCACCGTAACGCTAACAACATGCTTTCGACTCGCAACCGCGGTCTGCTCTGCAACTGTGGGGAGCACGCGGGTGGATACGATTTCTCACGCGAAAAGTATATTTTGTATGAAAAGAGTTTTGACGGTTCTTATACATTTGATAACTGGATCATACGATATCACAAGGTACCACCTGACATTCGGGTTGCGATGTGGATTTTCTTTGGGTCAGACATATTACCTTAACATCCTTCGGGTAACATTGTATATGAATTTGACAATTTTTTTACTGCTTAACTTGTACATCCATGAACTATTGAATTCTTAATTTCCACGATATTTTCAAATCTGTAAAAATGTTTAAAAATGTACAAGTGGAACTGTTCATCTTCCTCTGCCATTTTGTCAATAGAAGTCAGACGTGCTCTCGAGTGAACTACATCGAGTCTCTTGGTTCAGGAGTTTATAGGCAGTTATCGATCGTATATTAGCTATAAATCAAGGAATCAAAGTTCGCAAGAGATCAAACAAACGTTGCATAACGATATCTAGCCGTAAACCGCGAGAGAACGACAATGGTCGTCGACTTCCAAATAAGCGACAGGTGATTCGAGAACCAGTCACGACCCCACCGATACGCTTTTCCCGAAGCGACGTGGAAAAAAAAGAACGTTCCCTCGAACCAGTTTTCGCGTATGAGTTCGCGTACCTTGACACGGCGAGCCGGCGAGGAATTCGCCGCAATCGCGCGAGCGAAAAAGTCGCTTTTCCTATAATTGGCACGCGAGTCGCCGGATCGTTCGGGCGAGTCGCTCGCGCGCCGAAGGCGTGGCGTGCGAAACCGCCACGTGGCGTAACAACACACCGACACAATGATAATTACGTGCGCGTGGAAAAGAAGACACGCGTGACACTCGCGTATCTTCCGAGAGACCGATACTCGCCCACGCGGTCGCTCGTCTTTCAGGATTTGCCCCGGCCAGTGAAAGCGTCGCGATCGTTTAAACGATCCCCCGAAACCGGACCGGTCGAGCGACGACCGTTTGTTGGATCGAGCGGAATTCCTGCGAACGCGGTCATCTTCGTCCGCCATCGACGATTAAAGCGACTTTTCGACCATGTTATTCGATTATCGGCGATCGGTGATCGGATGATTATTAAATCGAATTAACGTGCGGCCTGTGTGTTCGCAGATTATACAGCAGGAACTTTGGGTAATCTTTATTCCCGAATTAATGCTTCGGACTTGTGTGGATCATTGGGCAGTTTCTTGGAATAAGAACGTTTTTTTTGTTGTTTGACGTCGGAAAATACCGATAGCAAGATGTAATTGCCGATGTAATCTTAGTACACGTTGTTTCTATGTTCGGCACTTATGTCACAAAGAGAGCTAATAGAATTCACATACATTACAAAATAATTTAAATTACAGTAATTTCGCGATGCAAGAAGAAACAGGTTACTGAAGATAGTCATCTCCTCGTATCTTCCTTTTCTTAATAAATAAAAGGTTGTCGATGAAGCTTAATAATTATTTGTCAGAGAAAACTGTGCACTACTTTTTAAATTACATGGAACGTGGAGAAAATGGTTAATAAAAATGTCATGCAACAATCGACAAGAAACTCCTACGCTATCGTTGGGTCATCGATGACCCACAATGTTACAAGTGTACTACAACTGATAATTATATACCCCTTAATAATACAGATCACTCTACACGATAATTATATACTGGTTATTATGAAATGTTCCGAGATAATATACCACTTAACCTTTCAACCACTACAGGTGCACGTATTATTCCATATAAGTCAATTTTCCCATTTTCTTGCGTCACATGTTGCATATGTACAACAATTTTATTTTTAATTAGTGTGAGTGAATTTTCATACTGAAGTCTACTTTAGAACTTATGGGCTTGGAAATTGGAGATCAGAAAATTTGAGAAATGGTAGTCTGCAAATCCAGAAATTTGAAATCAATATTAATTATAATATACTGAATCAATTATGAGTATCCTGAAATGTTGATCACCACATGTCCACGGTCTCCACGTGAGATTAGCAACACTGTGGGTCAGCAGCGACCCACATGACCAGTAAAAGGTCCCGTCGCGAGCCAGGGTGTCCTCGATACGGTTCCAAATAATCTCCGTAATTGATCGAGTGGCATCGAGCGATTAAACCGCGCGTTTTAATGCCGGCAGCCATCGCTTTCATAACTTAAAACGCTATCCCGCGAGCCTTCCACGTTTTTACGATAATGGTGTCGGCTAAATTATCACCGTGCGAGAAATGAATTTTCAAAAGGCCGAAAGTGGCCACGGGTTGGCCGAGTTGATCGTTAAAAAGTTTGGAGCACGCGTGTCAGTGTATCTCGCGACATCGAGATTCGACTTCGGTGGCTTAGAGGGGTCACAGCCGAGGAAAAATGTCGCAGGTGCGTTATCAACGATCGCCTCGTAAACTTTTACGCTTCTTTCCGTACGAACTTTCGAATCGAATGGCTCGCGCTCGAGCTACTTTCCCTCGGATCCTCGCCGACATAAACTCGCGCGAACGTACAGTTATTGAGAAACAATCCTCGTGCTGATACGAGACAATCGGGATAAGGGTCTACTTACAGTCGGACATCCTCAAAATTTTCCTCGTTATGACGTGTCACTGAAATTTTGGGTCTATGTACACTATAAGATATAATAGAACCTTGTAGATTTACACATATGAGAACCTATGAATTTGGACATCTAGTTTGAAACCATAAATATCTGAAAATCATTCAGCAATCTAAGAACGTGAAAGTTTCGCAACTTTCGAACTTTTGTAAAATTTAGAAACTTAATCTGTCAGTAATTTAAATCTAAGAATTTGATGACATAAGTACTCGGCTTGAGAATTCGGGGCCATGGGGAATTAGAAATGATCCGTGGGCGCGTTAAATGGCCGAGAATTAAATCGCCAAGCGGAACGAGGCCGATTAACACGTCCACCCGTTTTAACGTGCTCGTAAATATCCGATATGGGTGTAATTCTCGAGTCGCGCGTGGTACTGTGCTTAATACCGAAGCGATCGCGATAAGACGACGTAAATTATGCGACCCTCGTTCGTGTTGCGCGATATTACCCTCGGATTGTTACAGTTACTTACTTTCAACCGAACCTTTCAACCGTGTTGGTGGCCTCTTCTGGCGTCCTGACGAAACGCGTGGGTGCGATGAATGAAGTTCTGTCAGGTAGACCGTCGGAGATGGCCTTCTGGCTTGATTGAAACTCCTCGGATAAATGGGGGACAATTAATTTGGCTGGTCATTAATTTAAAAAGAACGTTCCTTTTTTTCCCAGAGAATGCTGATGGATTTAAAGTGGCCAAGATATACGACGTTAAATTTATGTATCAGATTAGGTTAGAGTTTAAACAAGGACCGCCATATAAATTTGAATGATAAAATGTATTCTACTTCTCCTTAACCTTTAACGCCATGTTTGTTACGTAATTTATTTGGAAGGCACCTGAAATTCATTCTTGAATCATAAAATATTTTTATCGCTTCTTCAATACGTTCAGTTAAATTCTGTAATGGGGAATTTAAGCGTAAGTAAAGAACGTAAAGAATAAGTACATATAGTAACTTAAAGAATACATAAAAATTATTGCTCCATAATTTGCAACAGTCCCCGGATCGATCCGTTGTTATTAGAACATCAATTTACAAGATAGTATGAAAGTTTGCGAACCGATGTGAAACTTGGTAGAAACAGCTAGAATACCGCGAAGAGCTGCACCTTGTGAACGAAGCTGAGGGGCTAGGACATTTAATCGCACGCCTAACGTGGACCACACCGAAGGCGATACGGTCCGAAGGATATCATCGGGCCGCGTTATCGCGACCTATTAGACACGCTTGTAGTCTTACGAGCTGTCGTAACCGAGCCCACTACGTCGCTTTACCAGTTCTCGACTTACACGAAACAGGCCTCGGGTCGGGGGTCAGTTCTTCAGCATCGTGGCTACCGGTAAGCAAGAGGATCGAGGGACGAGTCGTCAGGTGTCCTTGACCGGTGCTGATCGAGAGATCGACGTCATGCGATAGAGATAGAGTTAATTAATTGACGATAAACGTAGCGGAGTCGTCGACGTTAAATCCCTTGATCTACGATCGATAAGGATGTCCTCCGGTAGAAGGATTCCGTGTTCACCAACACTTTTCAACTTTCGTGAGTGATTTTCGATGTTTCGTTACACGATGTGTATGAGTTGCCAAGAAGCTTTGATAAGAGTATCTTTTTCGTGTTTAACTTGAAAGTCAGGTTAATCGCTCGTACATATGTATGCCTGCTTTTGAACTTATATGTATCATATTATTTGTATTTTTATTTAGAAGTAATCAGTGCAACTCCTGTTACAATAAATGTTCAAGATTGTTGCATAAAAAATACTCAGATATACGAAGATTTTCCAAATCTACCTCCTCATGACGATAGAAAAATTAAAGAATGAAAGGGTAGAGAAACCTACAAAGATTCCAGCAAGGATGTAAGATTTTTAAACGTGTAGCAAATACTAGAATATTCTGGAGTTTCTACAGTCCACAGATTAGAGACGTCATCCTAAAAACGCGAAGGAAAATTTAAAACACGATAACGAAAATGAAAAAAGGCGTAATTCGAAGAGTTACTGTTATACAGTATTACACGAGTAAGAACACGACACCTTTACGGAAACTTCGATCTCCGATCGGCGAGTATTACGCGGCAGGTTAAAAATCATTTAACAAATTCTAGAATAAAAGTCGAGTCGAAGGAAAATTCCAAGGTAATGCAATGCGCGAAACGATATCCAAGACATAAAACGGTATTCCTCTGAAAGCATCGAATACGATGATTTCTGGTATAAAACGCGTTAAATGCCAAGCCTCGACGCGAAAATGATCCCACGATCGGGGTTGGTTGGTTCTTGTTGCTCGAAAATCCGGGCAAGGCTTGTCCGTAAAGGTCTCAAGATGCGTTGACCTCCGCTAGACCATTAAATGATGAATATTACCGGCAATTACGAGTATCCACCAGTCATTGTATGCGTGAATCGACCGGTCACAAGCCGCATGTTCGGCCGTTATCGTGCAAACGCACGTATAGGTGCACGCGTACGGGGTGAGAGTGTGGATTGAAAAAAAGAAGAGACAACCGGTTGTGCTATGCTCGCGGGATCATAGAGCCCCACTCTCGAAAGCGACCTCTTCGCGGCTCTACCGCGAGAAGATGACATCGGGGTTCTCAACCTCTGCTCATTTATCTCGCACCATTTTTCCCATCTTTCACGTTTACACCGATCGTAATATTCCCTTAATTACGCTGATACCACTTCTCATATACTTACGTCGACGGTTAAAAGATTGGACAAGATGTCTGAAAATCATGTCATCGGACATTACATGTCTTCAGATTGAACATTGTAACTTGTTGGATGAAACATTACATGTTATCAGATTGAACATTATATGTCATCAGAGGAAACATCACATGAGACCGAACGTTATATGTCACCATCATATCGTTCTACAACTTTGGAACAGTGAGGGCTGTAAAAGAAAGTTGCTGCAAATTGATCTTTACTTCGAAATTCAAGATCAAATATTATCATATTAAATACTTGTCGAGAAAATAAGCCTGGAAACAATAGATCAGAGCTACTTGATATATGTTGAGGCTTTCTTATCGACAAAATTGGATACAAGTAGCGAATGAAGGCAGATTGGTGCTCTACGCGAGAGAATAAGTGTACAATTTGACACGAAGTAAGTTATAGAGACAGTGACCGTGCAGTTAATTTTCAGCTCTGCAGATTTAGAGAGTAAAGTCACAATGTATATATCGTAGCATGTCGCTCGTTAACGCTAACGATTTCTATACAATTCGAATGAAGACGCGTAACCACCTAACCAAATTGCTTAACAATGGCAATTTCCATTGCGCCACCTTTTAGCAATTCAAAATGTTTACCATTAATAACACGACCCGTGGCTGTTTCACCTATCCAACATCCATACCCAGTGAAATCAATCAATTACCCAGAAACGACTTAAACGCCTCGGCATTAGCATTCAAGCTGGCGAACAACCTCCCAATCGTTTACCCATCTTCGTGGAAAGCAATTCACCCGATCAACGCCGTGGCGTGTGCATAAATCACGCCAGGCAATGACAGAAGTGCTCTGTTGAACCGCGTCCGGATGTTGTTCGGTCGTTGGAACGAGAACCGAGGCGCGCGCGCGAGCGAGCGAGCGAGCGTTGTGATGCCGCGAGAGCTATCATTTTCTCTCTTGAACCACTTCCTCTAATTAATGCGCCGTTTCTCCCGCGTTAATCGTGTTCTTCTCAGTCGCCGAACGATCGATCGCGATGTCTCCCGAAGGGAGAGCGAGCGAGATATCGGCATTGTGGGGAGTTAGCGAAAAAGAGAGGAAAAAAAAAGTATTCCGCGTCCCGGAGCTTTGAAACCGTTCAGGCTCGCGAACAGAAAGACTACGACCGAGCAGAATCGTCGACAAGGTCCCCTCTGACCCGACGGCGATGGCAAACGATCGGCGCGCAAGAAGCGGAGCCTGATTTATGGGCCGGTCGCGAGAGGGCTGCGTCTTCTCGCGAAGTCAGCCAGGCGTTCTGTACTTGCGCGTACCTGCACCCGCGTGTGTGTCTGTACGCGTCGTTGATACTCTGTCATTGTGGATGATACGTGTACGGAGGAACACGAGTACGCGTACACAACCGCAAGCAAGAATTCGCATAAGGCAAGATCTGCTTCCGGCCGGTGCAGCTATCTCGCGAAGCGGGGGAAAGCTTCGCGAAATGCTTCGAGCCTCTGTTCGGCTTGTCACGGACACGATATCGATGATAGGCAGATCGAGTGTCGAGAGCTCGGCGAGTACTCGACGAGGTGTGAGACGTAACATTTCCAAGACTTGAAATTTTAGAAAGTTGGAATTTTGAAAATTGGAAAAATTGCGGACTGAAGGACGCTGCAGGATTACCAGAGAGTTGTACGAGCTGTACGAGTTCTGATCGATCGATCGATTTTACCGAAGGAAACGCATTCAGTTTCACCGATGCACGGCTCGGTTTCTTGCCTTTCATGCGTTTCTCTCCTTGTCGGATGTCTGTTGTTGTTGTTGGTCCCGCGGTCGGGATCACGGAGGGTCGAATCGGATCGAATCGAATCGAATCGAAACGCGACGCGACGAGACGCGACGTCCTCTCGAATGTCCTCTTTTCCTCTTTCGCGTCGGTCTCGCTCTTCGTCTTCTCGGTTCTGTTCTCGTTCTATACGTGGTCCGCACGGTCTCTAGCCTCGCCGGTAGCCGGCAGCGTTTACATTAATGTATGAGGGCAATCGTAAAGCTCGATGTGTACATACGTCTCGATCGGGGTCCCCGGCTACGGCAGAGATTTTCTCGTGCGGCCAACGGACAAAAAAAGGCCACGACATGCCGCGACGACGTGTACCCGATCTAATGCACTCGCCTATCCGTCCGTCGAGGGACGCGCGGCCGGGCCACCGGTGAGCCGATCGCACGGCGAACCCAGCCATTATAATGTGAAATCGTGACGACCTGCCTTACTCTGCCCTCTGGCCGTCCCTGATTGTCCGTTTCATTATGCTGATCGTCGTTTCGTCGGTTTCGAGCAATTAACATACGAGAACGACACTACTACCTTCAATTTCGCCTTTCAACACTTGCCAATTTTTACTTTTATTTCTGGTTATCCTCCGCTTCCATACGTTCACACAATCCTGAATTCTCTAGCTATATTGTCATGTATCGATAGAGGTTATGTATTGATAAATACGGTTCTATGGCTATGTCATGTATCGATAGAGATTATTATATTAATGTAAACATGTTATCTCATTATGACTTGTTTGTATTAATTATGTCGCGTTATGTCATTATTATGACACGTTTGTATTAATTATTATGGCATAACATGTCATGATTTATTGTTGCCATCTCACATCATTATTGTCATAATTTATTAAAGCAGAGAACAGCTTGACTAAAAATTCCTTGATGCATAGGAAGAGTAACATGCATTCATAATACATGTATTCATAAAATTGCACAATAGTATAAATGTGTAAATGTATGTATTTTGTCATCGGACGAAAGTAAAAGAAGGGAAAAGATGGGAAGATTGTCAGCAGGATCGGAGAGATGAGAAAGGACGGTTTTCAAGTCGGACTGGCGAGTTGGTGAATCGCTTATCTGTTAGAAGCGGAGGTTGGTCGTGGTCCTGGGACGCGGAAGAGGACGGAAATCGTGCGATCGCGGAATACGTGGAGTAGAAGGAAGGGATCCGGTTGACCGAGAGAAGACCTAGCTCTCTCGCTCGGGTCCCTTCTTCTTTTTCCGAGCGGCCACGGCGAGCGGTTGCGATTCCGCGATTTACGATTCGTTCCCCGCTGTCGCGGATTCTCGAGGACAGGCAGCGCGACGCTTTATCGACCGCTCCGCCGTAACCTTTCCATAACTATCGCGTCTGTTGCCGTAGATCAACGGTAACGCCGCAGCGACCAATTTACCGAGCGACCTCTCGGCCGACCTCTTCCAGCAGGCCTTCTCTCCGCGCGCGCGCACGGGTAATACACCTTGGGTATCTCTCGCGAATATATATCCATCGCGATGTATAATCCGTGCACACGCGCATATATCGCCGCCTCGCCTTTACCCTCTTCAACGTGGCCACGAGGAAGATCGCGGCACGGTGACGCAACCGACGCAACGGCCCGGACCAGTCCTCGCGTAATCGACCGTATACGACCCGGCGATTTTCGTCGACGCCACAGGAATGCCTCTGGTGGGCGTTCAATCGCTCGCGGTTCTTAACGCGATGATATCTACGATTAATTGTGGGAATTTTCGCGAACTTCAGGATTGGATCGGTACCGATTGTTACTTCAACTTTGTTTCATCATTTATACGCGCCAATGCATCGCTAATGAAATCTCGAGAACGCTTCAGCATGCAGATGGATTTGTTTTAGATGTACCGATTGAAGAAATATGTTCAGGTACAAATATTTCATGCATAACAAGGATAAAAATCTCTCATTCGTAGATCTAAACTTATGGTAACAGAACATGTTCACTCTTTTAATTTCGCAAGATACACGAGTACTAAGATACAATTCATATTACTGTTTCCTAAGACTGTCCTACCTTTGTCCACATATTGATTAATCTCACATTACATACACATCGTACAATCGTTAATGAAATTACCTTACATCAATCATTAATGAGACAACTTAAATCCGTTTGAATTCTTCCAAAAATTTCCTTAACAATTTCGTCTACTTCAAAGCAGGAATCCGCGCTGAATCGTAAATCGCGTTGGAGCGAAGGAGCAGAACCGGTGAAAAAGAAAGATGAAGATTACTCGGAGCTGATCGGGTCTGTCACGTGTCGGAAGCGAGGCACTCCGGCGGAGAGAGGGCCAAGACAGCTCGAAGAAGATCCGAGGCGGGTGCGAGCGGATTTTTGCGCTGCTCGGCCGAGGCCGTTTTAATCTCCCTCGAGGTCGACTTTCCGGTACACCCACGCTCGTGTCATCGATATATCACACGGGGCGCGTTCGCAGCCCCGTTGGCTGCCGCGCGCGACGAATTCGGCCTCCAGGCCTGGATTCCGCGTTGTTCTCGATTCCAAGAGAAAACGGACCGGCCCGTGCCCTTTTTTGGACTGTTACGAGGTGTCGCAACCACAGGGGGATGTCTCCGATCTCTCTTTGTTGAAAATGATACCGCCATTGGCGTAACTGGGTACCGGGGTGCAACTCGATCCCTCTGAATTTTCAACTCGGAATTTCGAACACTTAGAACTGAGACTTTGGACATTTAGAAATTCGGGGATTTGAACATTTTGCAAGGTGCAATTGAAAATTGAGATATTTGGGAGAATGGAATTGAGGATTTAGAAATTTGGTGATCTGGAAATTCAAGGTGGTTTTGGAAATGTGGAAATTTAAAAAAGTGGATTAGTAAATTTATCAACAATTCGATAACTCTAATGCTTAACCAACTACACAACGCGAGATGTATAATATTAATAAACGCATGGTAATCCGACACGTGGTTATACAACGTGATTGTAACATAACACGGCCATACAATATACGGTCATATAACGCACAGCAATCAAAGATTGGTCCTCTGACAAAAAAGAATTCACCAATTTACGCCAATGCGCGATGGCCTGGTTAAAGAAGTCGACTCGTAAAAATGCAACCCGGGCCCTTATTATTACCGTGTGACGCACGAGCAAATGCTTGCGAGCTTGTAACCGCGAGCTTGTTGCGCGACAGGTCAAGAGGCGTAGGAGTGACACGTTGAGTTACTCGATATGAGCAATACGATCTCGTGTACGAGGCGGTTCTTTCGAAAGAGACGGTGAAACGATTTTAGAAGGGGATATTTCACGAAAGCCTATGAATACGTCTTTTTCGCGACCAGAACTATTGTATCCGGTACAACGAGTCTTATTGCTGTTGTTCGTTCCCGTCGATTCACTTTTCAAATCGATTCTCGAACAATGTTGAAAAATGGACATCTACTGTGGTGCAGTTTCGCGGTATGCGGAGGCGAGGCTGCTGATATGTGAGCCTATCAGAAATCAGACTGATTAGGCTCGTGCTATGGACGGTATACCGATGACGTTCTAAACAATCATTCTTTTAAGATTCGGCTTGACGTGTACGAGCAAGGAAATCTTTTATGGTGCATTGTCTAAGATGCAGAATTCGAGTTATGGAAGTATTGAAAAGAATTTCTGTGGAACTGGTACGTGAGAGGTGTACCTTTTAGTCTCTGCACTTCTATTTATATAATAACAGTTACAGTCATTTTCTCATTTATAATATAGTATCGAGTATAATATGTTATTGATTCATTGGTGGTTCATTGGTGGTTCATTGGTGGTTCATTGCAAACCACCCTTTCTGAGGGGTGCATACTTTCATTGTAACAGTATCAATATAACAAGACCTTAACAGGTGTCCTCAAGTTACACGAAATTTTGAAGGAATCACTAAATCATCCTCTCGAAAGGTATTCCTAGTTCTGTACGGTTCTCCATTGAGAAACCGATATTGTGAACAATCGGCGAAAGAGGAAGTATGTACGATAAAATGTTCGATATAGAAAGTGGAAAAGAGAAGATGGTTGGAGACCTACGCCTATTCCGGATGCGATTGGATCGGGACGCCATTAATAACGACGCACTTACCGATCCCATGGCAGGTGGTAGACCGCATGAAAGTCACGACCTGACATTTGCCTGGGTTGCCCGCGCCCGATCGCGTCCCGAGAACCGATCGCGATGCGATTTTTCTACACGTTGCCCCGCGCCACCGCTGGAGAAGCAACGTAGAGCAATTTCAAGTGTAACGGCCACCACTAACACGCGAAACGCGTGGCATACCGTTTTCTCTCTTTATTCCTTGCCCGCGAGCTTTCTTTCTTTCTCTTGCTCCCTTTCTCTAGTAACACTCGACTTTTCACTCTCGAACGTGCACCGATATCTACGTGTTTACTACCAACCTCGAGTTACGACGTACCATTATACTTCGACTCGATGCTTTTAATTAATTAACCCGTTAAAGGCAGCCACGCAAATTCGTGTCAACGTTAGGGTATTTTATTCTGGTAAATGTACGAGTAACTGGTTGTTTTTGTTTCATTGAAAATGATATAGCTGTTGATGTAAAACTTATAATTTCACTGTTACGTGCTATTCGTTGTTTTAAGAATTGCTCTCATATTAAGATGTTGGTTAATCAAATGATAAAATTATAATTTTTCTTGCAATCAACAAATTGTCACAAATCCTGCAAAGCGCAGCCTACTATAAAAAAGAAATTCTTTCAGACTCACTTTAGCACCATGATTTTTGAGCCTCTCTGTGTAAAGAACATTTCATTCTCACCCTCGTACAAATAAAATTCTTTCAATATTTAAACTGTTGAATCTATGAGTCTATCGAATCTATGAGTCCATAAATCGAGTTAGCAGATACAGCAGCCATATAGAAGTACATATTGTATTTTTGAGACGTAAATTCTCGAGCTCTCTCCAAACAATTTCACAAGATCGAGTTCCCCAGTTTCACCACCCCTTACCGAACTGACATTCTTCTACTCCTCCTTCCCTAAATGCCGACTTGTTTTGTTCGCCATAGAATTCGAAGAAGAGAGACAGATGATGGAACCCCGAGTCATTCATTTCTCCCGGGCTTCTAAGAACAATTGTTTCGTTTCACCAGACCGATCTCGGTCTACGTATTGGGCGTGCGAGTAAACTGATGACTTTGATATTCTGCTCTCGAATATCTGTAACGATATAATATATCGAACACGACTACAGGTTACTGGTTCGATCCGTCGAAAGAGATGGAAGGAGAGATGGAGAAACGTTATGCAACGGAATCTTTGTGTTAATGTACAGTTGCTATTTTTCTTGTTACTGAGAGTACTTGAATGAGATATTTCTTTTTTTATTTTATTCGATATTTTGAATTGTGATACAAGATAATACAGAATCATTTACGAGATTATTTTTGAAGTCATTATTTAATGACATTATTTTTAATGTCATTTATTTGGTAAATAAATGTACGAACATTGATTTATAGATACAGCAGAATAATAAATAAATATGTATTTGAAAAAATGATATGCAATATGTTCTTATGAATATTTATTAAAATTAAGTGCACAATTAATTAGTGTACCGCTAAAATTCGTACGCGTTACTCCGATTAACTGCGGTGTAAAATTTTTATTTATGGCTATAACAAATTTTACTGTTCGGTAATGAGACTGATAATCATTAACTATCTATATCTTATAAGAGTAGGTAGGACTGAAAAATTAACGAGCAGATTCCAGATACCATAATTATATATCATCCGAGACAATTGTAGGATTAAGTTTCCGAACAATTACGAGGAATGAATCGAAGTATTAAAAGAAATAGCGTGTAATTATAACGTCAAACCTATACGAATCCGTCCGGATCGATCTGTGAAAGACATTGAATACTTTATTGATAGTTACAGAGACGAACGATCCAATTACCTTATCTCTCTGCGGTATAATTTTATTAATGTATAAAAACAGCCAAACATTTCCGCTATTAAAGTGAAATAATTTACAACCTGCCAGCGCGCAAACACGTATAAAAATTCATACAAATTAATTCATTAAAATTACAACCCATAAAAAAGCCACGAAATATTCGAAGCCGTCGTTGGACCACCCAAAATATCGAAGCAAGCTTACCAAATAAGGAAAAACAAGCCGTTCCAAGAAGAAGCATAAAGATGAAGCAATCATTGCCCCAATTTTTCAGCCATCTCCCTGCAACGATTAAACTTCCGTGACAGATACGTATCCCACAAACGGTGCCGGCCACTCGAACGGACAATGTTGCAACGTGGAATTATCGGACACGAACGACGAGTCGATTTTTCTCCTCGATAACGTCGGATCACGCGCGTAATAATGATAACGCGATCCGACGCGGCGCATCGAATTAATTACCACGTGTCCGCGCGAGCGGGCGAGCGAGCGATTTTCTGGTGCACGCCCATCACGGCGGCACCGACGAAACCTGAAATTATTTTTCGGGGCGTTGCGCGCCGTTACAGTTAATTAACATGCGGTATAACGCGAACGGAAATAATTAACGCCGCGGGGAGATCGTGTACGGAGATATACCGCGCGAACAGCGCGCGCGTAAATCGAATCGAATCGATTTACGCGCGCCGCGTATCCATCCGAGATGATGATATCGACCGTGTCGAACGCTAAATGTCACTCGATACAATCTGCCGACCGACAGCGAATATCCGATCGACCCTACTATCTTTAATTAAAACAATGAGTCTTCATTATGTAACTCGAGGGGAGTCGATGCCAGTTTTAAAATCGATTCAACGCGTCAGCTTCCCTGACAAATGTTATACTTACGGAAAATTACGTTCTACCCAATTACAGAAACTGCCAGTATGTTTATATCTGCCGATGTTTCTGCTGTTTCGTGTTACACTTCTCCCTTAATTGATGACAATTTTAATTAAAATTTCAAATGACCGAACGATTTTTATGTAGTTGCTTGTGACAAGTTAATGTGGATAAATAAATTTCGACGATAAAATTGCGTTCGTATAATTTTTTAATGCACGATCTATGTTTCACATAACATCTGTAGCAAGCTATTTTGAACCGATTAGTCGCTGGATCAATCTTAATCCGAAGCTAAGCCGCGTATATAATTTTTCTATATTGATTCTGATATTTCTATCTACTCTCGGTAATCGATAATTGTGCAGATGATAGATAATCAACCTTCCAACAGATCATAAGTCAATATAGCATTTAACTGACAATTCTCTAGCATTCCTTCGTCAAGGTACGCTTCATCAGTCATTGCGTAGCTCACTTTCTATTTCGAAGTACAATTTCATGGCATCTTTTACTTTTTTCGTTTATAAATCAAGGGTTAAGGTCAGCCCCTTCCCTACTGGCATGGATGAACATAACGGATTTCCATTTAGTATGTCACGAAGAGTGAAAAGAATTTTTGAATAGTATGGTAATAGAGTGATACAATAAAGCAAAACAGTAGTATAGTTAAAAAATAATGTTACTGTGAAATAGTAGAATGGAATAGTAGAATAACAAATGTAACATTTAACAGATAATAAAAAAATAGAAGAATAGCTGATATAAAAATAACACCTGTCCTTTCACAAAATTTGCAAAGCTCGAAAAGAATGAAGTTCGATTAGTTTCTCAAATAAACCGCGTTCAAATTGATTCACCCATGGTAATTAAAATATTGTCAAACAGAAGAATAACTCGAACACGGCGCGAAGGAATTCGAACGAGAAAATCCCATTATATAACGATGCAGTATCACGAGGATCGGCAAATAAGTCCATTACTTATTAAGCGTTAACAGGTTTCCAGAGAGCGAATCAAGGTTCGAACACGACCGGCTATCAACGGGATCGTCGTTCACCTATGCGAGCAGCTTAGCAATGATACCTGCAATTGCGTAAGCAACGATCCACGAGAAAGGATAAGCCTAAGCTGAAGCGGGGATGCGAGCAACAAACGGGGCGCGGAATCGACATTTGCCAGCGGAAGGGGGCTAGAAGAAACCCGGGGAATGTTGGTCTACATCGAGAGTACACGTTGCAGGTGCTACTGTTGTCGATAACAGCCGATTTACAAGAAAGCAGCTCGTTAATCATTTTCTTTTTGTTGCTGTTTATCCTTTAATTGCTAGACCAGCTCTGTAATGTTCGCTTGCACAACTGCTGTGAGCTGCTTCATCTCACCATTAACCTCTTCGAATACGGATACAGTATTCTTTTATCGCTCGAACGTGTTGCATCTGAATGGAGATAAAGATATCTCTCTAAAATATTGTCAGATACAATGTTAAGGTAATCTTGTGGCAAATAAATTCGACCAAAGGTCAACTCGATCTTTTGATGACAAACGAAATAAAAATTAGTAAAGCTAGAAGAACTTATATTTCAATTATTTCGAATTTAGAATTACTTAGAACGTATTTTTATGGAATAGTGAAAAGACCATCTTGTTATCTGTCACTAAAGAAGCTGGAACACGGACAAATAAATTAATCGGCAATTCGAAACAATAATCAGGCAACATTGTGTGCCCGGAAAACAAATCATCCCGTGGCTTTTCATCGTTTCATTATTCCTCGAAGAACATAAACCTTACAATCCTTTGTCCCGCGACGTATCGAGCGAACAAATCAGCCTCGAAATACGCCGAAGGCAGTCGACAGGAAAAGCAATAGACGGGAGGACAACCTTTGAAAAACACGCTTCATCAGAAAGGAACACGATTCACGAGTTCCACGGAGGACAACTCTCGAAAACTACACGCGACCAGTAATAAAACTTATACGAGCGGTACGATATTTAAAATGGAAGCGTCCATAAAGATCGTAGGCGCCGATAGAGGGATAAATCGAGAGTCGAGGCGAGGCTGACCTCCATTAATTTCAGCGGGTAACAGAGACAAGATTCGAGGAAGTGCTTTATTGACGGCGTAAATCACCGGGCAAATAGCGGGAAAATTCGGCGAAATCAGCTCGCGAATTTCAACGATCGCCACGGATCGACCCGCGATCCTCCAGCGATAATCTGTCGAGCCGCGCCGATATGCGGGTCCATCCCTCTCTCCCGTAGACGCGTAAAGGTCAGCCTCGACGTAAAGGCCTCCTCAGACGTTCCACATTACCGTGCCCGTTGCCATTTCTGGCAAATAGATCCGTGGCTCTTCTTCTTCTTCGTATTCTTGCGCCGCGAGATGCCTCGGACGCTCGAGGTTATCTGGACACGAGCTCAAAAGATGCTTTCTTCGCGTCGGTCAAATAATTTTCACGTCATTTGCCAGTTAACACTTTGAATGCAGTGATATTCACGACTCTTCCTCTTCTCGATCCTTTGTATCTTCTGCAAGTATTTCCTATTTGAAATACACGTGTCCACTCTAGCGTTTCTTGCTTTGCTTGTGTACCGTTACTGAGATTTACGACTGATATTCTCTTTTTATTTCACCTATTCAGTAATTTGTACTAGATTATTCTCAGGTGATCACCTACATATTAGAATTATTGTTAATTATTACTGGATGTGTAACTAGAATTTTCTGAGTGGGATAGATAATATTGATAGTACTGATGGTGTCTCGTGTCAGACACAACCAAGTGGCTGTTGCTAATTTATAAATTTAGGAGAACGACAAAAGCATATGGTCTACATGAGCAACCATGTTACTCGTAAAATCCATGTAATTGCGGAAGTATGAAGTTGTGACAAGCTTAACTTCCTCCGCAAACTTCACCAAACGTCTACCTAAACAAAGGTCATCGTAGGACAGTATCTAAGATCCAGAATATTCAGAAAGAGTGTAGAAGCGGTTTTCAGCGAAGTTTATCGGCGTCATTGCGCTCGGTCCCACGAGATGGCGATATCGCCCTTGAGCGCGATTCGACGCGGCTAATGCGCCCATAATGTGTCTATTTCTCAAGTCCCGATGATGAGGCTGTTGCTACGACCTTCCGGCAGCCGCGTCGATAGCAAGAAAACACCGCGTGTCTCCGGTCGCGCGAACAGCAAACGATCGTGCGAACGCGATCGCGAAACGTGTCGGGATGGGACGTCGTATCCGAGCTTGATTGACACGCTTCCGTTAGACACCGGCTGTCCCGCTTAATGGGGTATGCTCGTCGAAATCGTGGCCACGATACAATCGATTCTGTTGCTCGACCTGTCCGAGATTCGTCAATGGGACTAATGCGATAAGTCGCGACGCGGCACGTCAAGGCTGCTCACGCTTTCCAGACGTTCGATTGTGTTTGAAGATCGTTCGCCGATCCGGCGCTCGATTGACATGCCCCTTTCGTTCTCCCATCATTTTCGCGTGCTCTTTCGCGGATAAAGTGGAAGATTATCGGACTGATCGTCTCTAAATTTTACACATTTTTTTAAAAAGTTGCCAATGTTGTTTAGATATTTTTTTATTGACCACCACAGTGATATTTTATCATCCTAATATCATATTTTATGAAAATCTGTAATGATACTTGATAACAGGTCCGTAAGTGAATAAAATATCTGTAACTTCCATATTTGAAGATCTTTGAGTTAGGAAGCTAAAGTCATACCAGTTCTTGTGATGTCAGTAGACTCAAGTGTACAAAATTTAGAAATGTGGAAACACAGTTTCTTCTGGAAGTTCTCTAATTTTTAAGTTGAGCCACGGGTGCACCCCATTCTCACGTCCTTGCCTCCTCGCGGGTGCAACAGCCCCACTCACGATAATAAAGACATAAGAAGTATTCGAAACACGAAATCGTGGAGAAATCATTATCATGCGAAGCGTCCATAAAGGCCGTAGCATCGCGTGCACCAAAATTCTTGGCCGTTCAATTAACACCGGCCCAAATTACAAATTTCCTTCCACGTTCCCCGATTAAACGGCTCGTATGATCGGACATTAAAATTTTTACGCTCGCGTAGCGGTCGACCAATAACGCCCATTACGATACAGTGGAGCCACGTTCCCGCACCCCGATGCACCTGAATGCAGGTGCATCGTCGACTCGGTGAAAGGCCACCGCGACGCCGACGACGACGACGACGAGCGTGTCCAGTACACTTATTCGCCACGGTACACCTTCATCTCCACACGCTCGAAAATAAATTCACGAATTGTCGCGTCGTGTTTCACACGCTTCGCGTCGCTCGATTCTTTCTGCTCGGTCGGTTCGACCGCAACCAATGCATACTCATCGCGGCATCGTGTAATAAAGACGCGTTTGGTCCATTGTAGTGGCGAGTGGTGGCATTTAAAAATGCAACTTCATCAAGTGCAGTCGTTTCGTGCGGTTTTCATCGGCCGACGATGAATACCGGCCGAGTTGCACCGCTAATGGAGACGTACGTGCGATTATCCGATACGCCTCGTTCAAACTTGTCGCGAATTCGAGGGGACACGAGATGCACTCTTGTCCAAATTTATCAACGATTCTTATGTTCCTTTGTATAGCCAGACTTCTTTGTATCGGTTTCATTTGGGAATATTGTCATCGATTGTGTTAAAAATGAGGTTGCGTATATAATAAAAAATTAAGTACTTTATAATTCCTTTCACAAAAATGAAACGATTTTGACGCCTTTTTTAATTAAAATGAACACATGCACCTTTAGTTATGCGTACAATATGAATTGCATTAGTTTTACTTTCTACGTCAACATACTGGTTTAATCATATAACTATGATATGTACCAGTTTTTTTATTGCACAACTATAGAAAAATAGGAACATGAATCAAGTTCATCGTATACTTCGGCTCGTTGCAAGATGCAAATGAGGCTCGATCAAAACAAACGTGATTGTCACCTGAATAGAAGCAATTAAGACACCTGGTTTGAATACAAGTTAATCGATAAGTGACTCAATAAATTTTCCTGGTGGAAGTTTATCGATAAACGAAGGATAAAAATGAAGGTTCGTTTAGGTGACTAGGTGGTTTCCGTGTATTCCACGTGATCGCACGAGACACTCGGACGTCTGTTCGACTCCCACGCGTACACGTGCTCACGCACGATCTCCCGTGCGTGCAACGGATGAGTGCGTATGGTAATGACAGGCCAGGAAACGCCGGTCGGGCGCCAGCTAGCTGCCTCGGGCAATAGCTACCTGCAATCTCCTCGAAATATCGGGGTGACTACCTTGAGAAACGACCAAGGCCGTGCAAATCGAATCAATTTCTTTCTAATTGTACATCCTAAACGTGATATTGATGCTCGTTATATCGAGGCTCGAAGACTGCACTAATCACGTTCTCCTCGCGCTATGACAATTTCATACCTTATGTATATGTTTGCAGTAGATGACTGTTTTTACTTAGTCAACAAGAATTGATAAAATCTTGCAATATCAAAAACTGACAAAGAGTAAGATTTTATGCTTAACAAAAATTGTTCAAACCTTGCAAAATTATGTACCGACGATCATTAAGATGAAGAACCAAAAAAAAAACTGAAAAACTCCATCATCAATGAAGAGTGATAGACTTCAGTCAGTTGAACAATGCGTTAAGTAACTGCAGAGTCCAAGTTATCGCGAAACGTCGGTAATTTTCAGCAATTAGAAACAATCTTAGTCAACGGTGAAAGCGAGGCAAGCGTGAACGGTCACCGAAGTTATCTGGTGTAGAAAAAGGTACCAAGCGAACGAAACAAATGTGCGAGCTACGCGTGCCTTTGCGAGCAATCGCCGGCAACCTTTAATCGTTTTCGCCCGAAACGGGCAGGGCACGCGTGGAACCCCAACAAATCTGCCTTTAATCGACTCTGCCCGACTAGGCGGACCCGTGTCGCAATTCACCACTGACAACCGGCCACCGCGATTTGTCGCTATGTAATCTTGTTCTGTCTCTCGATTGTCGCAATTCTATCTTGGCCGATATCCAGCGAAAATCGTGGACAGAAGTGTTTCCACGTACAACTCTTTTGGCAATTACGAAAATTATGGAAGGTTGGAATTCAAGAACTTCGGTTCTCAAATTTTAAATTGAAGGGTTTTAATTTAGAAGTTTAGAAATTTAGGAGTATAGGGACTTTAGAATGTAGAGACTTGAGGAGTGGGCAATTTAAAAATTTAGAAATGTGGAAGCTTCGAATCTTCAAGTTCAAAAATTTGAAAGATGGACTGCTCAAATTTTCAAATGTACCGTTTCAAACCTATTACTCCTCGATAATTACCCTCCAGATTTTCCCATCCTTCAACCCAATCCACCGAGTTGTAACAGTTCAACGTAAACGAATATTGTTTGCGACTTCTGGCAGAACGACAAATTCGCAAAAACGCGTATAATTGGCAATATATCAAGATCGGTATTCAAAGTACCCCGCGTAATTCAGTGAAAGCATTACGTCACGAGAGCCCCGAACAAAGTGGCCGCTCGAAGCAACAAAAGTCTCGAAAAGAAATCTCGTAACCGAGCGAAATGATGGTTAATACATTACCCGGGGCCCAGGGGCGATACACGATCGTTCGCGCGGATCCAATGAAATCAATCGTCGCCGCAAACGAGCCGGATAACGAACGCCGATCGACGATGAATAATCGATCGTTCGACTCCGAATTAGCATTTTTTCTACGGTCCGCGTATCCGTTCGCGTTTCTGTTCGCTCGCAAGCGAGGAAGTGAACACCCACGCTACTCGCGGGCTGCTTTCGCGGGCTAGACGCGTTTCACGCTTCGCTTGCGGGATCATTCTTTCACCGTACAATGTAGGAGATCGATATCGGTCCAGGTATCGACAGTGTATCGCGTTTCACGGTTGCACGAGCCCGACATTTCTTTTTCTGTCTGCGCAGCTCGATAGCACTTGCTTCGCGTCGCATGAACCAGAGACATTCACACCTACGGGATAAACGGGAAATTACAGGGCGAAGGACTGTTATCGGGGATTGTTGGGATCGTAAATGCAGCCGAATTTAGGGAAGATTTATAAGGGACTTCTTTATGGAAAGTCCTCAAATTAATTTTAACATTCTACTGGATGAGGTCTAGGTTGAGATCCTTCAAAATTAGAATTCACATACAAAAATGTGATCTCATACACAAAAATGAAGACCCTCTAAAATATGAATTAGCCTTTCAACTCGTGTTGTTGCACTCCTGTGCTATTAATATACAAAATAAAATATCTTTAAATTTACCCAAAATTTTTCATTCAATTTTACAGCCCTTTCCAACACGAACCAACTCTTAAAAATCAATTCCCAGGTAGATCAACTCTTAGTTGCTCAAATTTAATTTCACAACTCTGCAAGTTATAAACTACAAACATTATAAAAACCTTGATCAAAAGATTGCTTCTTGGCAATCAACCGAGTTCCAGCAACGAGTGTCGAAGTTTGAAGAAATCTCGGAGCAATGGCGAATCGATAGCCCGAAGTGGGAGTCGTCGAAGCACCTCGAGGAAATCTCGCGCGGCTTAGGGGAATTGAGTGCGCCATAAAGTGTCACGGCGGGAAATGTTTTACGATGATGCAAGTTTGTTGTGCCGCTGGAAAATCGAGGTCGAGTTTGCATGGCCAACAGTGCCGTTGCCTTCGTCGTTGGTGGTTTTATGCAGCCAGCATATTTACGCCTCTCTTTGCCCGTAACAGAATGCATTGTTGGGTCATCGTAAATGCTGGCGTGTGACGCGCGCCTCTTGTTTGACCCTTTTCGGTGCATCCAAGTTTCACCTCGATATGCTCCGATGACTTCGACGCAGATGCACCGTGCTATTCCTGCATTTGCATGCACCTTTGTGCTGAAATGGAATTGCTTGAATATTGGGGTGGTGGTTTTAGTGGTTCATTTCTGATGGCATAAAGTGACGTTTGGATATTTGAGGATTTGGGGAGTTCAGAAGTTGGAAGTTTGAAAAATTGGTAATATAGGAGTGAAAGTTAGAGAATTGGGTTTAAAGATCTGCACCTTAAAAAATAATAAAGAAACCGTAAATTTAATTTGGTAAAATGATTCCGTTCGTGATCGAGTTCGTTACTCCGATTTCACGAGCTCTGGTATCTGCAATATAAAATCAGAGAGATGCGTTTACCGATGCCACGGTATATTATAAGATAAGTGGAACGACGGCAAGAACACGAACAGCATTGTGATCGGTGAAAGAGGGGCGCGTCGAGGGACGTTAGAAAATGTCTTTCTGGGATGGAGAAAAGAGAGTAAGAGAAGGGCAAAGGTGGGCAATAAAATCGAGTTATTATCCTTATTATCGGCAGCGTTGCGAAAGTGCACGCGCGTGGGCCGCGTGTACACTCATTGTCGTACTATGTGCACCCGCGTAGTCTACCACGATGTTTCCTTTCGGTTCGAGGATCGATAATCGATCACGTGTCAATTATCGCCGGTTAAAACGTTCCATGAGAAACTGCTATTAAACTGACAGCGAATTTTATCCTACGGGCAATTAGCGCTGCATTCATACAACTTTACACTCTTAAAATCCCTTTCGTCACTTTTCAAACTTACTTTCATAGTTATGTAGTTTAAGAAATTTAGTAGTTTAAATTTACATAGTTCAAGAAATTTAATTACGCGGTTTAAGAAATTAAATAGTTATATTCAATAGTAAATTTTGAACTTACAAATATTCAGTTCCTTGAATTCAAAGATTTAGAAGTTGCTGAAGTATGGAAATTTAGAAATAGAAAGTTTTAAAATATTACCCATGGTGAGCTCACAGGGCCCCATCGTTACGTCCCTGAATACTCCAGCAACTCGCCTTCCTATTGGTCAACCATAATTACTAACCCGATAAGTAATCTGACCCAGAAGAGGGACTTTTACTTTCAAAACTTTCAAATTTCGTCCCCTGAAATATTAATTAAGGCTATTAATTAAAGGTCACTGCAGTCGATCAAGTTATACAAATTTTCACCTTCATACTTTCAACGAAATCACTTATCATAGCATGCGTTTCACAGCGGCGAAAGAAAGCGTTAATTGCATACAGCATTATTCTCGCATTTCAACAACCTACGAAGCGCATAATGCGTTCGACTGTCGCCTTTCCCCGTCGCAAGATCTATCGAATAGTCATTACTCTCTGCGTCGATCCGCTTTCAGATAATTCACATTGTATTACAATTCACATTACAAGGTTAGAGAGGTAAAAAGAAAGTAGCCGGAAAATCAACCGCTTCAAAAGAGACCGGTGAGCGCACGCCGATCGGAACGATCATTATCGATTTAACCGCGTGCGGTAACACAAAGTGAATTCCAATAAACTGGCCGGCATTTTTCCGCATCCCACGTGGCACGCGGAGTTCACGCATCGTTCGTAACCGCGTAGTATATATACATACGCGAGTATCTCCGTTGGCAGAAGCCAAGATCGAGGATCGAGCCGTTCGTGCACGTGGATGGAATTGCTCGAATTGCCGACAGTCCGTTGGCCACTCTTATTTACTCTCTATTCGGAGTACGCCTGCAGAATTTTAGTGCATCCGCTGAACGCGGAAGACGAACATCGCGACCATTGTCCTCGAGAATTCCACCATGCTAGATCTTCCACTATCCTATGTTTCAGATCCTACGGATTTGTTCATACATCGTACCTTGAGTCGAATGTTATAGGTAACCACGAAATTAATGCAAGATGGATGCTTATGTGAAGTGATGTTCTAGAAAACATTACAAGATTTTATTTAAGAACTTACAAACTTGTGAACTTGACAGATTTAGTGTTCGGAAATTTACCAATTACAAACGTTGTATCTAGTTCTATCATATTCTCAGATCACTAAAGTCGAGCCAATCTTGAACCCAATCGAATATCTCGCTATCTCCAAGAACCATCCCGAGTTCCGACAATATACGCCGAGCAGAAAAATATCTCACGCTGCCAGGTATCCCGAGAGAATTCCCAGTTCCCCTATATCGGTGAGAGCAGAATCTCGGTACGTCCGTAGAATTCGAGCGGATCCATCGAACGCGGAAGGCGACCCGCTCGGTCGCCACTTGTCCCTGAGAATTCCAGAACAAGTGGCACGGCTCCGCGGATGCTGCACGACGGAGCAAGGTGAAGCAAGGTGAAGCAAGGTGAAGCGAAGTGTGGTCGTTCTCGTATACCTTCCTCCCGCTTCGGGTCCCCCGTGTTGCCTCTTCTTCTGCAACGCCGGCCGAGGAAGAAGAGGACGCGAGTCGTGAGCATTCAGCCGAAGCAGGTTAATATCTCGACATTGTGGACACAAGTAATGGGGGCCTTTACGCTTCAGGACGCTTTAGCCGCGGATTCTCCTATCGCAACTTCTCCTTTCTTTTTTCTCTCCCCTACTATTGCTCCGCTGATTTACTAGCTGTATTTGGAACTTTATAGTCCGGCACGCATTAGCGAACGGTTGCTTTAATAGCCGTGGATTCGGCTATCGAATGCTAGCTACTTTTTTTCCCCTATTTATTGGTTTAATGATCGTGCACGTGTACGAGGATCTGTCGCGGAGAATGGAAGCCTAAATAACGGTGGATTTCGCTGTGGGTGTACCTAACACCTTCTCTCCGTTCATTGCCACGTTCAGGACCACTCTAATGTCTCGACATATTGGAGGTAATGGTCCACGGCACTTTCGACTTTTTTCTCGATGCTGTGCCACGATAATTGACGTTCCGCTTTGAAACCTTCCATTCGAACCTGTGGAACTTAATAACTCCAAATTTTGCTATTGATGTGCCTAATCGACTCTATCGGAATTACACGGAGCCATGAATAGTTCTACCTGGTTGTGATTGATCTCTTCATCGATATCGTTGCGACATCTTAACAATAACTACCCGAAGTTTTCGTTTAATTGCGCTGACCAGTTTACAAACCTCTGGGTCAGTGGTTCTCAAACATTCCGAGTTATAGTACACTTCAAGTCATTTTCTCGTTCATTTTAATCATTGCAGATCGTTTCTTATATAATATTATAACAAATTTTCAAGTAAAGTTCTCGTTCCTTTTTGAACTTTTACCTTTTGTATCCATTAATGACCAACATGTGGTGAATATTTTGCCCTAAACTGTTTATAGAAAAGACTAATAAATTGAACTTTAACGTCTTTAAAAATAGTCGTTGATAAGAAAGACTACTTCCAAATTATTGTACTCATACAATCCTCTTCTTCCTCTCTCCTTATTTCACACCATAAGTACTGCCTTTAAGAGATCATAATCTAACATCTGTCCAAACTCAACGTTAAAAGTGAAATTCTTCCTCATTTCTAATTTCACACCGTAATTACAGTGTCTGATATCGGTCAACGAGAGGGATAAAATTAGCTGGCGAGACTTTTCCGATGTCTCCATTCAATTATGATCGTCTCGCAGGGATCGCGGGAACAATGGCCGCATTCATCCTAATCAAAACGCCTCTAAGCAGCGCGAATTCGACCAAGCCCCGATATATTTGTCGACGTCAGCCCTGAATCCATTAATTCGATTCCGCATTATGCAAATCCAGCGGCGAGCTAACGCTCCGCGTCTCGAACAGGCACACGTGGGCGAAACACACGGGACCCGCTACTTGTAGCACTCGTTCGAGCTGCCGCTCGGATTCGTTCAAACAAATTCGAGGCTACGACCAGCCCGGAGGTTTCGCGTAGGACGATCCTCATGATGTACAACGACCGACACGTCGGGGACTCGTCTTTTCCGCGGAAACGACCACCGCTTCGCGAGCTGTTCCCGCGTAATTGAAAAATACTCTGCGACTTGTCTACGGAGAAAGTGCCACTCGAAATCACGTTTTGTTACTTGACCAAACACTTTTTCCGGTATAAAGTAAAATTGTTACTTTTGTGTTTCAGAGATGATATTATTTTTGGGAAAAATTTAAATTTGTTAAACATCATGAGACAAGGTAATTGTGGTTAGAAATTGACACATAAGCATCGTGTAATTTGAGTACATATCTTCAGACCTTTGATACTGTATATTCCATCAGGGAAGTAGAACATACCGGTGATTCTCTATAATATCGTTAATTAAAAGTAATTTCACGACTGTATTAGCGTAACCTGTCCATAATCGCGTCGACACTTCCGTAAACAATCCAGCACTATTGATCGGTTGATTAAGTGTCCACCTGTAAAAACGATTATCATCAAGCGTCACAGCTTCCTCATCAAACGAAATTAAAACGAGTGTCTTTTTTCACGGCAATAAACGTCAAACGTCTCGTTCCACTGCAGAGAAACTTGCATCGACAGATCGCTTTATTCTCGCCTGTTGTTTTTTTCCCCTGTGTCTGGATGCGATTAAAACGACTGGTTCTCTCGCGATTGTAAACGTCAAACTCCGTGCCCTCGAGTTTAACGGTCACCGTTATTTCCATCGAGTCGTGTTGAACGTTCATAGAATTCGTTTGTCCGCGAAGAGAACCGAGCCTCGCCGCTTTCTCCTGTTCGCCAGCCGCGAAGCGGGCAACCCGCTCGGCGTTGTTCGCTAAACGTGATACACCTGCGCGGGTGTGACTAATTAGAATCGGCAACGAGACCGACAATCAACGATTCCCTCGCTGGAACGACGCTTTAACAACCGCACGAAAATGGTCCGGGTCAAATCGACGTTTACGTAACCCCCTCGTCCGACGTGTACGAACAACGTACACGATGAACTTTCGTGTAATGAAAGTCGAATGAAAGTTGCCTGTAATAACGCCGATTCCTTCCGATGGATCGACTTGGCGATTGTCGACTGTCGGATTGTCTTTGCGGAAAGAGATTGGTACTGTTACGAGATTGGGTAGATGTACCGTTTCTGGCCAATTTAAGGATTATAGTCTTGCAATAACACTTACTGATACTCCGTAAAAGGTATACGGAAATAACAGATATAACACGTACTTCAAAATACACTCGAATCATCACAAAAGTTTAATTATAATTGTCACAAACATCAGTCTATTGTCATACAAGAGCCTTTTTGCCTCTCAACACCTATTATAGCATTTGCAGCTATAGAAGAGTCGTTTCTGATCAAGTAGTGCATGTCAAAATATAGTACATTAGTGAAATTAATACAAAATCTTCTATTTAATACTAAATTTTCTATAAAAAAAATTGTGAATTAGCGAAAGAAGCAGGTAAAATTGCAATGGTCCAATAAAATTAAATATCCCGCTTGAAATCAATCCCGTATCAGAATGATTACATTGAGAAGTTAATCATTAATAACCGTGTCGAGCATTAATGAAACGTTACGTATTTATCTTGTACAAGCTGAAAGGAATCGCAGAAAAACTTTCATTTTAGATAGTGCCTTTAAACGAGGATAAAGGAGTTGATCTTTAGGTAGAAAGTTCCTGCATTATGTTCATCTCTAGAAATTGGACATGCACTGTAACGACGAAAAGGAGAATTGAAAACGAGACGTCGTGCTTTTTGATACACTGAAAATATCCTGTCATCCGGAGATCATCTAAATTTTTCAAGATTAATGAACGGAAGATATTCCTTTCGGTAAAATTTGAACAATACACATTTCTCGCAACAATTACAGTCGATATTGTCAGTGTGCAATTACGTTGTCATCTAATGATAAAATATTGGTATAACTGATAAATTATTTTAGGTGATATAGGGATATAGATGGTGTAGAGATCTGGGCTATATAAGAATCTAGGCAATATAAAGTGCTAGATATTTAAAGATCTGAAAATCCACAAATTTAGACAACTACATTTTAACGTAACATTTCCATTTTATATTAAAATTGTTCAATTTCTAAAATTTCCCCATATAAATTTACGCGTGTTATACACGTTACATTGCCCACGTGTAGCACACGATCAAAATGTATCAAGTGCCATTTCGTAGTAGTAAATAAATTTCTCCAGCGCACGTATCAGCATCCAATATCAGTCCCATCAATAATCTCCTTTCAAATTACATCACTCGTACAATCAACGAAACGCGTGTTCATCAAAGCGTTGATCACTAACCCCGGCCAACATAGCGTCCCCACTCGTGGCGGTATATACCGGTACCGGTGCCACAACAAAAGTCGTCGGCCACGAACGATGTTTGTTCCTTCACGAAAATGCTCCCCCACCTGCGCGTGCCAATTGGCCGAGTAAAAGCGGGACACGTTAGACGAGGATGGGATCCGTGTCGAATGGACCCGCGTGTCCCGATCCACTCTGTATAAGAGTTCGTCGTGGGAACGAGGCGAGCGAAGCGCGGAAGCGTGATGCCGGCCCTCGGGGAAGAGCCTCGCGTTTTCGTACGATGATAAATGATCTCATCACCGGCATTTAGAACGCGCCGGCAAGACGTCGGAAGGCCGAAACGAGCCTGGTGAACGTAGAACACGAACGGTCAAGGTGGGGAGGGCTCGTTTAGGATGGACAAAGGGTGAAAGGGCACCGATCGCGTGGAAGCGTTCTTTCGTAGCCACGGGGAGGTTACCACGAATTTCACGCGAGCCCAAATAGTCGTTAGATGCGAATCGTTCCGTTTCTAATTATCCGTTCAGAAATACGTGCAGTCACGTCCAGAAGCCGCGTAACGCCTGTCCGATCTGGCTACGAGTCAATCATCGGTTTTTCAGGGATCATTAGCGCTATTCTATTTGGAGTGTTCTTCGAGTTTCTTCGAATGGTATGTTCTTTAGTTAGGTGATCACTGACAAATAGGGGGTGGATCGCTCGTTTGACTAATAGATCAACCATCGTTTTGTTATTAATTATTTCATTCTCTGCTAGTCTCTTCGAGGTGTATGTTCAAAAAGGAGTATTTTATCATTTTACCTTGCTACATTGCTAAATCGATTATGCCCGAATTATGAAATAGAAACGAACCATAACCTTCAAACGAAATTAACGAACTACAGGGAGCAATCGAGTCCTAAAATCCTGTTGCGTCCAGCGTTATTACCACGAAACGGTTGGGACAGAGTGGAAATAAAAGGTCGAAATAAACGACTGAAGGGAGAAGGCGAAAGTGCATATAGATTATATCGCAGGAGTGCGCGTACTCCATAACCGTAATAACCAGTTAAACGTTTCGCGACGACGAAAGGGATGAGGCAGGACGTGGGGTCAAAAACTAATATCGAACCTCTGGGAGGGCTGCAGCAATTGCGGTCGCGAGGTATGGTCCCGGCTACCGTGAGCGGATGTTCGCCGAGGAACTTTGGTCCGCGTCGCGTCGCCGGGCGTCGACCGCCGCTCGCGGATCGCCTCCAATAATTTCGCCGCGTGTAGGACTAATTTTGAATGCCATTAGTTAGCGCACGCCGCCTGGGATGATCTCGACGGCCTCCGGAACGGATTCTTATTTCGTTCTCCCTTTCTTTCCCTCCCTTTTCTCTCTTTGTTCGCGATCGTCGTTCCAATACACCGCTACCAGTGTTATAAAGCCGAACGCCAACGCGTTTCGTCTCCCTATCCCGCCCATTTGTCCCGTATCTTTGTCTCTCTTTTTTGTCGTCGAGCCCTTCCTTGGACGCCGCATGGCGCCACTTCTGATTGAATCGAGCGTAAGCGATACGCCGAGGATTCGCCCGTCGCGGATCGTCCCGACAGATTCCACGGGATAGTTTCTCTCGACCATTTCCCAGCGTCGATCGGTACGCATGGTATTGGGTCACTGGGCGCGCGGATCGAGATCCCCTTTGTTCTCGTCTGCGTCGCGGAATCGATGCTCGTCGCGTTTCCACGCGAGAGACTCTTCCGTCAGTGGGCGAGCTCGACGCGTAACGAGACATCGAGAAGCTCTCAGGACTTTTATCGAACCATCGAATACCGAAGAAGAAACCAGACTTTCCCCACTCGTGCACTTCAACTCTCCGACACTTGCAATTTAACTACAATTCTTTTCTTCATCGAACATCTTTCGAACAACTTTGAAACGTTGTAATCCTTTAGAACTGAAGATATAAATAAACGACGGCACATGTACTCTGTTCAGAGTTGGAAGAATGCATGTGAGATTGGTTGTAAGTTACAACGATGCACAGTTGACCAATCGTATTTGGTCAAAGTAGCCACGAATTCGAGTAATGGAGAGCTTTGAAAATGGGGATAGTCACATTGTGTACCTACATACGAGTACCTAGCTAAATTACATTACCTAATTTAAACATACATTATTTGTCTTACAATGAAATCTATACCATCTAACAAACACTAACAGACTAAAATAATTGCAAACTTATCGAATGCAATCTTTAATGGTTACAATGCGGCAGTTAACGTGTTATATTGCTTTTAGTCACGAGTGTAGTACAGAACAAAAATAGTTGCATCAAGAATGCACGTTGCATAGTAATTAGACTTTCTGACGTCTATCGCCAGTATACCGACGTTAACACTTAATCCTTGTGCAGCTAATTGATCCCGTACCTTGGAAATAATATTAGAACCTTTATGAGGCAATAAAACTCACCGACTCGTGTTGACTAACGTAGGCGGCGAATCACCAAGACAATACAGCATTGTGATCCATTGATGATCCACCCTGGCTGAAGCATCTCGCTGAAGCTCCGCAACACACTGAAACGCTGTTATTACTTCGATCATTAATGTCGGAAAGCAAAGATTGTGGGAGTATATTAGCGTTAACTATTAAGGACCATTTTATACCATGCTGCTAACGATAAAAAGATTTCAAATATAAATTATGTTTTCATATTTTAACTGGGAAGAACAGAGGTGGGTTATTGATTATTGGTCAGGGTTAGGGTGTGATGTTATTCAAATCTACTAGGTTCTTTAAAATCGATTAGCTTTTATCATTCAAATCCAATAACAGAGTATTTTAAGATAAGTTAAGTTAGGTTAAATTTGGCTCTAGTCACTCTTATATTAACGTCATTCCATAGTAAAAGTGTAAGTACATGTTCCCCATAAAATGAGTACCACGAGTATAAATTCATGGGTCACTCAAACATGGTTGACACCGGTGAACGCGGTGAACATCGCAGTCTTCAATTATTCGTCGGAACGATATCGTCGATGTACCGAATTACCGATACCATTTCGCTGTCCGTATTTATCGATAACATTGTCAGTAACAACAGCTGTACTTTATCTCGTCGAAAGCGTGTAGAACCGAGCGTGTACGAATTGGATGATATCTCTCGTTAGTAATTGAACTTGAATAAGAGAGAAAGGAAGCGAGGGAAAAGCCGAGCAGAGTTGGAATAGGATCGCGAGACGAATAGAGAAGCGATGGATCGATCGGTCGGCCATTAGGCGGTTCTCGTATCGGCAGCATGAGCTCTCGGCTATTGCCCGTACACGGCTACGTGGTCGCTCACGTAGTTCGCTTTGATGTGCACCGCGCCGCTGCATTGTAGATGCATTATAATGCATACCCACTAAGAAGCCGGGCTATGTTGGTATTATGCCCGCGCGCGAGCTCGCCTCCTCTCGCAGCAACCGAGCTTCGATAATCAAATGTGCCTTGCGCCGCGCCAAGCCGCGTGCGCACACACGCTCGGCCAAGATTATATGAATAGAAAGGCGGCGTGATACGTGATGGGCGTGTGCAATTGAAAATCATATTATGTAAAAGAGCGGGGCAGCAACGACCAGTCGACTGGTGAAAATTTGCCGTTTCTTCAGCCGCCCCCACTGCCCTCTCTTTTCCGAAGCGGCGGCGCTGTCTCGGAGCGGACAACCGTAGCGAAACGGTACCGCGGAATCACGATGGCCGACGCGTCGATCGAACGATAATTCTGAAATAAACGCAATCGATATTGCGGCTGACTCGAATAACGATCGACCGTTACAGACAACCGCGAAATCGTAATTGTCACAGAATCAGAATATTTTCTTTCGACAAAGCTTTACTAAGCAACATACAAAGCAATTCTTGTTATTCTCATCGTCCAATTTCCTGCGAAATGGAATATTGTAATGTGTCCGTATAATAGTCGGATCCGAAAGCTTGTAATGATAGGAATCAACGCGTTCAATCTCCAAGAAATTCAGCTTCGTTTCGTCCGTTGATCATCAGAGGCATCTTCCGAGAACGCGATCGTTAACGCAAAGTAAGAAGCAAAACGAACGTCGGTACGACTTCCAAAATTCCCGACTGTTCCAGTAATTATACAACCCTTTAACGCTTCGCGACATTCGACAGGCATAGAGCTTCCGCGCTACCGTTCCAGCATCGGCATCTTCGACGGCAAAAGTTCTGGTCTGTAATTTGCGCGGTCGTGCCCGGAGGATCTCGACTCGTCCCGTGGAATGATATTCCCTCTCCGAAACGGGGGGAAACCGAGCAGAAAGAAGCTAACCCTTCGGCTCTGATGTCCGGTAGCAGCCACCGGGTGCCGCGCCACTATCGCTCGCAATTACAAAGCTGCAGGCCGTTTTTAATCTCGGACAACCGGCAAAAAACGTAATAACTTTTTTGCCACCACGATTACGCGGACCCTGCCTCCGTCTACCGGGATGAACCGTTCGCGCAAAATTGAAGACTCCGCCCCCGCGTGCTTCATCCGACCAAGGGATAACAACTAGCCTGTATGCAAATGCCCGGGGACCCGTAGAATTTCACGAAACGTTATTATATCCTGCCGTTTCGTTTCGTTTCGTGAAATTACGTCTATAAGCAGAAGCCGTATCTCGTGATGCCCGCAAAAAGATCCGCTGGTGACATTACCTCTCTAGGGGATTGAGACACAGAGGAGATTCTGACAACATTTTAATGAGCCCGTCGTCGTTTTACCATGATACCCTGATTACATGGTTGCTGCTTCGAGTTTCGTCTGCTCGTTTCTTGCGGATTCGATGAACCGAACACGATTATGGACGGGTTTCCTTTTCGGACGGGAACAAATGTTAGGTGCATCTAACCGCTTGCCTTCGAGTTTCGGATATCGAATGTTACGTAATCACTACACGAATTCGTACATTTGAAATTCCCTCCTAATTTTTTAACTTTTGTACACTTTCAATGATTGATGTGTTCCATGTCTTGTGTATCAACGCTAATATACAGTAGCATGTGTGTGCACGTTATGTGATGTATTATGGTATGTACAGTACACACTAGTTCCCTACACAGCCATTAATTCCCTATGGATGACACCTCTGCTCAATGAGCCATATAGCGAACACTACATAACTAACTGATAGGCGGTATCAAATTAAAGAAGTCAGAGTTCTATATCAAATCTGAGGGTTTAAACCCAGCCAGACACCATTAAAGGAGTATTAAACCTCGGTGAGAGCAAGATACCCTATTCCCTAGAATATTTCGTAGCGACTCGTTGGCTGGTTCGTTGAACGAGACACGTAAGTTCGACGCGACTCTCCCCCGCGTGTACGTCTAGAATCAATGGTGCGTTTACCTGCGGCCGTAAGGTGTGAGACGGGTGTCGGCGAAGGTGGAGGCGTCATTGTCGTGTTTCGTTCGTTTCTCCGATTGCGTCACAACACCGTATGACCGGTACACGCTACAAGCTTCATGGCTTGGGCATAGAAAGCGTACGAATCGAATGGCCGACGATCATTTGTCAAGCGAGAACGTCCGCGTGCTCGAAGCACCGACTATCGCGTCTAAACGCGGATTATCGAAGAAGAAGAAGAAGAAGGAGTAGGAGAAGAAAAAGACGAAACTCGCACCTACCGTATCTCGCCTGGGAGAGTGATATTTCTATCGTGGATGTTGAGGTAGGAACGTGTTAACAATCCTTGCCTCGGCTCGCGGCGATTGATGGCCGTAGAAAACGGGATTTATTAATCCTATTATCACTGTTCGCGGAGCCGCGTCGGCGACAACGATGACTCTATCGATGTTTCGCGGGGACCATGTGATCTACCTCCATCCCCGCACAAAAATTGAATTAACTCTCTCGTTTGCCGCGTCGATAAACGATCGTGAATTTGGGGTTAGAATCGGTGATCTGCGGTTGATCTAGCAAGTTATGCAGTTACGTGTGCAAGCTATGCACTAACCCGTCTATCGGCTGGATTAACTGTAACAGAATGAATCGATAAAAGCGTGACTAATAGTTAAGTTACGAGTCCATCCATCTAAATTTAATCTCTTTACAGCTGTTCCACTTGATCCATGAGTTCCACCTGTTGCACCCGAGTGACCTGATCCACCTGACTTCAGCTGCTTATCTATCAAAGTTCTACAATTGAAAAAATGTAGTCACAAAAACCACAAGTTCTGAAATTCCAAAGTCTACCATGTACAATTATTATCGTGTTGCCTCCAACACAAGTATTCGTACAAGCCGTCTGATGTCGATTCACATTTCGCATCCGTGAACAGCATTCTTGTCGTCGGTGTTTATTAATTAACACGAGTCGCTTATCAGCAGCCGTCACCGTAACACGAAGTTGCTCTCTGCCGATTCCTAGCGATTTTTTCGCGGCGATACGCGATGAATCCGTCGCGATCGGCCATCGTTACGCAACCCCAGCCTTTCATCGATCCTCCACGGACCCACGTCCGTCTCGAAAGATTACGGGAATCGAGATGTCGATGCGTGGATTGCTTTATTAAATTTTGCGCAATGCAAACGATTTTCCAACGGCGACGGTGCACGAGCAAACGGGCTATAAATCAACCGGTACAATGACATCGGCACGACGGTTCCGCGGGTACTCTCTGCCTCTGTCTTTCTCTACTGCGGACACGCGGCCAATCCGCGCGTACTTCGCTTACCTTACGTAAATGCATTCTAGCTTGGCCAGCTGGTGATTATCCGCGACTACGAAACTATCGGTTCGTGGATCATTTCGCGCCTGGATTAATTTGCGACTCTTCGATCGCGGGAAACCAATCGTTTGTCTCCTTTCAATGTGATATTTTACCGAAGAACATTAAGACACCGCAGCGACGACCACTTGCCGATCGCCAATCAATCTTTCAATTTGGACGTTTTTTCGTTTCTTTTACACCTTAATCCATTATCGAATACCTTTTGCACTATTTCTGTTTGGCAATCAAATTTTTAGCGAAATTAATGTTCTCACATTTCGTAGTCCTTTCATATCGCAATCAAAATCTTTTACACTTTATATCCCAGTACTTCTTGCACTGCTTGCCAAATCGAACTTTTACGGAAATTAAAATTCCCACATTTCATATTGTAATGTGAATCTTTCGCTGGGAGCTGAGACGTTGGCAGATGTGCAAGAGGAGTCACTTGTACCCTCTCTCCTGTGTGTCTACACATTTTGGTCAAAGACATGTATGTCATCTTTGCATGTCTAAGGTTGATCTACCGTCCTACAGACAATCGGAGCCAACTGCCATCTTCTCGATACGTCTAACTAATTTCAATATGGTAAAGAATATTTTGTCGCAACGCCGCGCAATTAATATTGAAAATTTAAATGGTTTTGAAGAAGCCACTCGATATTGAATGTTTGCCAAGCGTTAATAATATCGACGTGTCCCATTGTTTCAAGCCCATCGTTAACTGTCATCATCGTCGAAGATGGAGCTTATGACACGTCTAACACGCTCTTTTGTATGCGTTATTAGATTTGTTCATTGTTAATAAATTAGTCGGGGAATCCTACCCGCCACCCACGATCTTAACACCGTCGACTTCTCAAAGTGCAATCAATTCGTTTCAACTTTATACAGTTCTATTAAGAAACGAACCGTTGACGGTAAACTTTCATATTCTATTTAATTTTCTCATCTTTTTTTACCGTCTATCCAGATGCAACGAGTTTGCTCGATCAAGCCGGATTGCTCAAGGATTATTGCTCCAACACGCGGTTTATCTAATTTACATTTAGATATTCTGATTTTCTGTATTCCTGGAAACTGCCATTAATCAATTACCATGCAATCGCGTTTCAAGATCTTCCTCGTCAACTTAATTAGAAAATGTCGCTGGATAAAAAATCGATTATAAATGTTACCCGGAACGTTTCCATTCCCAGTAGTTTCTTTAACTGCAAAATTCGGAATATTTACTGAGTAAAACAGATGAAGGAACAAAATGGATGTTGTCAAAAATCGGTAAAGGAAAGCATCATCTTGAAGAATCACACATGTAACATATGTAGTTGATATTACGGTGGTCATATGTGGTGTTGCAAATTTAATTGAATTATTAAGGGAACTTCCTTGTTCTTAATAACCTATGTTATAGTGTGTCCGACCACAAACATCAGTTTCACTGTGACAGTCAATGTGTTGCACAAGATTGAAGTGTGTAGAGATTTAAAATATATGTACATGGAAACGTGCAAGTTTACAAATTTAAAGTCTCGAAACAGTCTATCAGTGTCTGCAAGTGCCCATAACTTCGCACATTGCTCTATTGCAAAATTACCGATCACTGGTACAGCATCAGACTGAGTTGAAATCGGAGAACAAAGTGTACGTGGAATGATTTGTCCCGTGGGGCGTTGCTCTCGAGGCCACCAAATCAAGTCGAACGGCTCACGAAAATAGACGGCTCGATAAATCACGAGGTGGCCTGGGATCGAGTTTCCGGGGCCTGTTGCTCGATAAAATCCAGCTCGGGCCCATCATTATAAATCCCGACAGCCACTTTATCCCAATCGACGTGCGCGCCCGCGGGGCACTGGAAACGTCCATCAGGAAACATCGAAACGTCGACGAGCAGCCGGTTGCGAGGGTGGATACACCCTGCGGCCTTTACGCCGCGTATACTCGGCCTCGGTTCTACTTTTTTCCCGCGTACAATGCTACACACCGCGTGTGGATCGCGGTAGAATGATTGATAATCGATCGTGCCGAACTGGCCGGAGTCTCGCGCATCCAACGAAGATGAATTCGTTCTGCGCCCAGTCCTAATTGTGCACAGCCAGTGGTCCAGCGTGTGGACTGACCACGAAGTTACCAACGTATCCACACCTACGCTCAACAACGTAAAGCTCCGTTTCCACGCTACCTTCAAGGGAAAGTTCGAATTATTATTAGGAGAATACCAGATATATTTTTCATATGAGAAGTATGAAGAATAGAGAGTACGTTCAGAGTATGCAACCCAAAGTGTCTGTTTTCGTGGCAAATAATCTCGCAAAAAGGCAACTGATATTCACTCTGTCTAAAAACTGTGATGAAAGATTTTTCTAAACTCTGACAGCAGTTAGAATATTTACACCAAGTTTGCAAATGTTAGACAATTTATTGGAATGAATTTGAGAGAGTCATAGGAACAGTATGAACGGAGCTTAAGACGAGGAACACGGAGAACGGATAGGCAGAAGAGGATCAGGGAAATAGAAAGTGCGCTAACTAACCTCGCGTTGACCCCCTATCGATATTTTCCCCCCGCAGTTCGACCCCTGTAACTTCGATATCGTGCACCTCCCTATTTCTTTATTTTCGTGTGGACTCAACCAGGTTGATTGTTGGCCGCACGAACCCGAGCGGCGCATAAAACACACCGGGGTTAATGCACCCGCTATAAATATAGCAACGTGGCGAGCATCGCGTGAAATTAATTACGCAACGTATTTACGCCGATGCGATGCCGTTAGGCGTGATCGAGGACCCCGTGCGGCGAAAATGAGACGATACCCATGGCCGAGGTATAATGAATTATCGACCGCCTTCGTCGACAATCGCGGACCTTCTTCTACGACTCTCGATAATTTGATTCACTTTGCCCGCGAGTCACCTACACTATCGAACGCGTGTGAGCTTAATTTTAGGCGGAGGAGCGGCCCAATAGTTGTCGTGGGCATTTAATTTATATCGTACCCGAGACAAGTTGAACCCGATTTTCGATCGGTTGATTTGCGATACGGGGTCGTCGGAGGTTAAAGAGAAATTTTGAGCAGAACGTTTACGATCGACTGTGCCTCTTCCGCTTAATTAGACGCGGACTTAAAGAATGGGATGTTAGAAAGCGTGCGTCGAGCACAATAAACGTTTGATTGCTTCCTAACGCCTGAAATTTACTGCTGATTTACGTTCATGCTCTGCCCTCGATGAAGAAAATGAACAATTTTCAACGATGGGAAAATTCGACGGTGATTGCTATGGTATCACCTCGTTTATGTCCACCGTTTAGATGTAACGATGACGATGAGGGTAAAAAGAAATTCTATACAACTGCTATCTTTTTTACTCCTTTTTCGTTTAATGACTTTTCATAAGTTCACATCCTTCATTTCAATGAAACATTGTTGCCTTAATGAACATTCACGGGTCTATTATAACGGAGAAACATTGCATTACAATCGCATCAATGTTCGAACTTAAACACGAGTGAAAAGCAATCGCATTAGGAAGCGGGGTTGTATCGCGGTCCCCGAAGACGTATGAGGGTAACAACAGCGAAATGAGCCGTCATTAAACAAGACGATCCTATAAATGCATTTCTACTTGTAAGCCCGGGTTTGGATCCTATCGCATGGACATGTACCAGTGCGTCTTCCTTTTAATGCCCCCACCGACAGCACAATGTGAAACCCACTCGCGACAACTTTATTAGAGAGAGTTGCGGGTACATCGCGGCCTCGCTGCGTTTCAGATTATAACGCGTACAACGCTCGTAACTATTACAAAGAGACACCGTTCCCTGTCTTTTCTCCTGTTAAAGGTCTTCCTGCACCAGAGAGATTAGAACGATCGCGTGATCGTAAATGAAAATTTTAGAACACATGCAACTAGAAGTACACTCGTGGACACCGGTTAGAATTTAAAAATTTAGAAGGAATTATGATTGTTGTAGAAGTATGAAATTTTGGAGCTTTTGAGAAGTAACGTATAAGAAGATCCTTAGGATTATCTGTAGGAAAGTAATTTCCTGATCGCCCAGTTGAAAGCAAGACAATTGAGTTGAAGCAATTAAGCAAGTCTAACGAGGCGCAAGAAACAAGAATATAAAAACGAGAGAATTTTCTAACGCATCGTAATAACTCAATTTTCAGGCTTCTTCGATTCGCATCTCGCCTCTTCTGCGCTGAAGTCAACGGCAATACGCTTTCCGATAAATCATAGCAAAGGATAATTAATACCAGTTACGTAGCAGCTGAAACGAACGCGTCCCGTTCAATATAATTGAGTAGCAAACGCGGAAGAGACCAACGTATCGGCGACAAGCAACGAACCACCATCGACAGATGATTTGTTTACGATGATAAGATTTCACATGCACGGGCTAACCGAGACGGTGTTAAATGCTCGTGAAAGCGGTGGCAAGCGTGTCTTAACGATGTGTAACGAAGTAGTCGAACCTCGCGTCAATCGTCGTAAAGTATCCGAAGCGTGATCCTGGCGGGCAGCAAAGCGAGCGTGTAACGAATCGCGAGGAGCACGTCGCTGCGAGGCGAATGAAAATTTCACCGGCGGCGAGGCGTCGTTACACATAGACGAGGCTGAAAGTCGACGCCTGACACCGCCACATAGGCCATTATCTTGGCTGGCAGTTTTCTAAAAGGATTAATCTTAGTCGCGGGGTAGATTCTCGACGTTGCGCCGAGCGGACGGCCCGAAAGAAGTCCCCGATTGTAACGAACAAGGATGCTAGAGCCTCGTCTATTCTCCCAGCGAAACGAGTGTCAATTTTAACGCTTCACCGTGATTGCTTCCTTGTACAGAAGCGAACGGCTCGAGTGGCCACGCGGTGAAACTCGAATTAAAATCCTTACGAGTCGATAATGATAACGACCTCACTGCTAATTGCTTGACAGACGCGGATCATCGGTTTACGAAAGTTACCCGTCCTTTCTACTTACTGAACTTTGTTCTTACATCGTAAAATGCTGTGAGGTAGTGTATAACCTTTTTTGTCGGATAAAAAGTACTGATCATAATAAAATGTTTACTTCCTGACACGGTAGCTGTTAACATTTTGCAAATGAGTCAATTTCTGGACAAACGTCAAACTTTTAGATACAGTCTTTCTTAACTTTACTTTTAAAAGGTTCCAATATCTATCCTCTGATATGTAAAATTGTTTGAACTTACATGCTTGAGTATCTCCATCAAACACCAAAGCCAGCTTACCACTTTCTCACTGGTTCTCTAATTGTCCCTCTACGTTATAGAATTGAAAGCAAGTTGCCTAAATATGTCACCAGTTACGTGGTTTCTGTAGTGACACGAAGAAGGGTGGGAGTGTTGCGTTGTGATCCCGAGGTGTGTTTAGTCCGCAGCGTAGCATAATTCGCCCAAGGCGCAGCGGTTGGTGCCAAAATAAATCAGGGCCCAGGTACTTGAAAAATAGCCGCGTGGCATCCTAGTGTATATATTCGGGTCGCGAGGGCGAACGATCCTAACAAATTGGTCCCGAAGCAAATGGCCGCCACGATGCCGATTTATTATTATCTATTTACGATGCGCCTTAAATCACGCGTAGCCAGAGCCGGCGGCGGTCGACCGGCGAAATCGTGAAGAAAGCCGAGGGAACAAGGAGCGGAAAGTAGTACCCGCCGCGTATTATTAGCCGTTTAGCAATTTGACAAGCGTTGTACTTTCGAATCTGGCCCGATACAATCGGCGCCCGATGCGACCAGGCAAAATGATTTACACGCGGATTCACGCGGTCCCCTTTTTCCCTCGGTAGCGATGCACGTAACCAGCCAGTTATTGGCTCCATTTCGCGTCCATTTTCAGCGACCGATCGTAAATACACGTTCCCCACGACGTGTGTCGAGTGTCGTGACTTAACGCTTTACGCCGACGACGGCCATACTCTGTGCGTATACGTCGGGTTTCAACTTTTTGAAACTTTGCATAGTAAATGTCTGGCTAGGATTTTTATTAGGAAAGTGCGTAATAATATCTACCGATAATAATTCACGGTAATCGTTTTATTTCGGTTTAAATTATTCCGTTTTAAGTGTCCGTTCGTACGTATATATGGACTTTTAAGAGGACAGATATTATTCACGTACGGGTATTTTATCATCTCGCTATTTGTACCGTTTCACCGTTTCTGCTATACGATGTATGTACACTTGATCTTCGATTATGTACATTTTCGGTGATTATTCGACGATCCTCCAGAAACAACGCCTCTATCGGGCCATCTGAAAATGCACTCCGTAACGGACCATCAATCCTGTTCCTCGGGAGTGTTCAGGGTGGAAATTTCACGCGCGTACTCGAAATTTCGTGCAAAGATTAGCCTTGACGGGGCATCCCGGTGCTCAACGAGCTATACCGGTGTATACCTATCAGTGACGTATTGACAGACGTGAACAAATGACAGCGCCCAGCTGGGGGGAGAAGCGTTGCCGAGCGTAGTCCGCTAACAAAGCGGAGACGGCCGGTCGGGCGAATCGGTGCTCGAACGTCGGGGCATTATCATATTATGCTCGTTTGTAACTACAAATTGAGTTACCCCCGCGTGAACCCCGCGGCACTCCGGCTTCGAGATATATATCTCGGCACTGTCAGCCCGCGAACGAACGATAGCCCTCGCGATCGATACCCTTCGAGCACCCTCCCTGCGAACGGATCAACCTGCTGTCCGGGAATCACCTGCGGGTGGCCCGTTCTCCTTCCACTCGGTCAAAGGTGAAAAATGCTCGACTCGCGTAAGAACCAGACGATCCGAACGATAACATTCGCCTGATGTATGCGTCGACAAATCAGCCTCGACCGCCTCGCTCTTGGCATTCACTGGTGGTGTGAATTTGGACCTGGGAAGCTCTTTGGGAACATCTGCAATGATGTCCTCCAATGAATGCTTTCTCCAATGATTTGAACTTCAGAAGTTTCCAATAGTTGAACAAGTACATATTGTCTAATAATTGAACAAGTACATACTGTCTAATAGTTGAAGAAGTACATATTGTGTAACAGTTGAACAAGTATATATTGCCCAATAGTTGAAGAAATACATAAGTACATACGAAATTTCACAGACACTGATGGTGCAGCATCCCACATCCTTAATCCTTGCATCCTTACAATCCTGACAATGCAATTCCCCATCGATCAGACATTTCAGCCGGCGCAATAATTTCGCAATATGCAAGCGGGCGGTGCTTTCGACGTGAGATTCACAGGAAAGGGAAACCGGAAACCGGGGTGGTCGACGTTGAAAAGGCGCTCACCCGTACATTCACTGAATCTCGTTCCCGGCAGATGACTAATACTTGATTTGACGAGACAACCATGAAGAAACTGTTATACATTGTTCCTTGATCATGGCTGGGAGCGGCGTGGGCGACTCGCGCCGTTATGCTGTTGCGCGAAACGAGACGATGTTCTTCTCGAAAACGGGCCTGGGCCATCTTGTGAAATTCGTATTTCGTCGAATGCCTCGGTCGCATACCGCTCGTGTTACGCGGGTGTTTTACGATTCGACGAGAAAAAAGTAACCGAGGGGAGAAAAACACCTCTTCACGGAGTAGTTAATTTATCGTCGACGGGTCTTTCTTTCTCGCGGGCGTCGAACAAGCGTAGAAAATCGAGAGGCGAGGGATCATCGTTAAACGTTGACGTAACGCGACGTTTTATAGCCAATATTTTTCGACGGGAGAATCGGTCTCTTTAATTGGTCACCGATTCGCGCAGCTTTCCTTTTTTATTGCCTCGTAAGGCGTCCGTCTCGTTAGAATCTGATCGACGCCATTTTCGACAACGAGAACGACCTCGTTGACGCCGAAAAATTGTTAGTCCGAAGGTCATCGAAGCCTTGACTCGAAGAGAAATCTCGAGGATGATCCAGATACTCTTGACATTTTACGAGGCTCGATGTTAGGGAACGAAACGAAATAACGATCAGGTTTTTTGCGACGTTAGCTTTAGAGACACTTAACCTACAAACGTACGATAATTTTTATCGCGTGAACGGTGAAGCAAGAAGATATAAATTCTGAAATTTCAAGTTAACCAAAGTGATTAATAGGAAGATTTCAGGTGTACCTTTTTAACCGGAATTAAAAATATTTGTTGCGGACGATAATCACTCTCGTGCGATAATTGACATGACATTGTAGATATTTTAGAAACGTGGGATTTGGATGTGGAGAACGATAAAAACGAACAACGTTATTGGTAGTGAGATAACGCGTTCACTACGGTCGAACAATGGAGAATAGTGAGAGGAAATGTAAAATTGCTACTTTATCGAGTCGCCTCAGGAATCTATTATCGTAAAAATCTATAATATGCCTTGTTAGCCAGATAATGAAGTCTGTTAGGAGACTGTTTCTTGCAGGCGTCAAACGACGCTGAATAAAATTGTAAGCGTGCAAGAAAAAATCGTGTTGAACACGCTTTAACGAGTAGATGGATCAAGAATCGTCTTAATTCAATGCTACCTAATTGCAACGTGGTCCCTTTTACGAGGAACTTCTTTCCAATTACGAAACGTGATACATCAGTATTTTGTAGCATTCCAGGCACGTGTATAGCTTCGAAATGTATCGATTTGTTAGATACACTTGTTCGCGATGGAGCTGTGAACTGTCAGGTTTCTAAAGAAAGACAACATAATTAGTCACTGACATTTTTCGATCGACAACGATTTTAATTGCTGCTTGTTCACGATACGGCAAGCGTATCGTTTCTAATAGAAACTGGTTTAATCCGTAATTAAGAGACAGTGAATATTCAAATTATATGTATATTCTATTTTAAAATATTATATTATGTGCAAACATGACGTATGTAAATATGTGGAACATATAAGAAATATGGGCATACATTACGATCAAAAATTTAATAATCGCATTCTTGGTATCGTAGTTACAAACGAGGGCTAATATCATTTAACCAAATATTAATTAATATGCAATTATTAAATTCATTGACCAAAACCTTCGTCCCCTATGTCATGAACCAAAACGATTTTAGTCTCCGATTCATAAAGTCTAACGACATGGAATGTTCGCTATCTAACAGCTCTCAATCATACAGCAATCGATTTCCTTTCTCTCAGACAATGTCCATTATTATACATTGGTAATCGAGACTTGCAAGCATTCCGTTAAGTTGACTTCCAACCGGTGTAAATCGTGTCAGTCAAATTCCAATCGTTTCAATATGCAAAATAGGAAAGGAACGTGTGGGACACTGTTTGCATTCCAACATAGCCTTAATAGCGTGAGACTTGCTCCTGCTCCCTAAACCTACCCCTTATCTATCCTACGCCCCCAGGAACTACCGTCAAATGTTACACCAATGAATGTAGCTTAAATGTCGGGTTAGTGTAATGACGAACATGAACATTATCATATACATAGTGTTGTCATCATTATACAATTATAAGTTGAAAAGGAAGAAGAGGACAACCACTTGTTCGTTTGGAGCAAGTTGGGGACGTTGAGATTTGTGGACATTGGAATTTAGAAACAAATACAGAGAATTGAAGTCTTAAAAATGATAATGCATCTTATAATTGCATGGTTATACTTATCGGGAAGTGTCTGTCGCACCCGAGTAGTGGAAGGAAATTGATCGAATGTCGGGGCTAAGGTGTCGAAGTGTCTGGACGTTGTCAGTCTCGTCAACGACCCCCTCTTGGTGTATAGACGTACGAGAGACAATGGAGTCAGTCGATGCGAAACTGGAGACAGCTCATCGAGTGTTTCCCCTCGTGGCGAAAGAGTCGATGCACACGCACGAGGCGACGCGACACGACGCGACGCGACGACACAATACGAGAGCCGACAGGAGAGAAGCGAGGCGACACACGTAGGTAAACGATCGTTTGTCCTCCCACCTCTCGATTGTCGTCTCGAGCGTGTTGCATCCTCGCGGCTGCGAAACACCGGGGCAAAGATGGAGATGAAGGTGGAGGTGGAGGTGGGTGCCCTCCGCTGTTGAGTAATTGGAACACGACCTCTGTCAACCCCCGCTGACCCTAAATGGTCAGCGGAAACGAGCTTACCACCGGCGAGGAAGCCACCTTCGTCGTTGGCCAATCCTCCCATGGTTAGATATACGGATTCAGATGCAGATGTGCTAGCCGGGAATGTTAGTTCTACTACTAAACATTCGCATTCACGCCGGATGACGCGTCGCGTCGCGTCGGTTCACGCTTTATTGTCCTCCTACGATGACTTATGCCAGGACGACCTGGCCATCTCGCGCGGATTACGCTGAAAACGGGACAGATCACGTGGGAGGGTTTAGAACGCGCTAAAATCCTGAATCGTTGCACGCTTTAACGTTGCACGTTGCTTGCCTTTCGGTATTTCTGTTACGAGGTCGTCATAAGGATGTTCGTAACGTTTGTAATGTTAAGTTCACATCCGAACCCTTATCCATTATTAAGGAAGTTTTATGAATCTACGAATAACTTCCTAAGTTCGCCAAATTCCTGTGTCCAAATTTCTAAACCGTCAAATCCCTAGGTACCTTTATGATCTGACCCAAAACTCAAATCCCAGCACTGAGTAGACCTCAAAGTCTACAACTCCCAAGGTCTCCTAAGCTATACCCTAAGAATTTCCTGGAGGTTATCACAGCTTCTGAATGACGCAAAATCGTGAGAAACTTGATCGGAAAAATATCAGCCGATACAACCTCTTCGTCCATCAATTAAGAGATCGTTGGTGTCGACTCGCGAGTAACACGCTCGACGAGGCGGGGAATCGGTTCTTTGGGTCGCGCCGCGAAGCGGAAACATACGAGCTAGTTCTCGCCTTATCGGCCGTTTTACTCGACGCCCGCGCGCTGCCCGATACGATCGCTGGCCGATATCGATCGGTCTGTTGCGAGCAAATCCACTTATTTACTTACTCTCGGTTTTACACGCGCGCACAGTCTCGCTCGGCGAGATATACGAGTGACAACGTCGGCTATCGAGTAATTACCCGGCGATTCGATTACGGCCTACCAGCTCGAGTGTTTCCCTGGCGTCCGCGTTGCGGAAGGTCTCCACCCACGCTCCGAGGACCGCGGAGCCACCGTGGTGCACGCACACCGTTGCCACCGTGCACCTGTGTGCACGCGTTCGATTCAACATCGGTGGAGATAGGGTCGCGTGTAAAAGCCCGAGAATAAAGGGTACGTTGCGCCATCGCGTCGACTTGCCTCCGCGACACCGCCATAGTGCCGGTGTTAGTCACCGGCTCGTCATGGGAGAGCCGATACTCGATTGTGAGAGAATGAATCATCCAGACGTGCTACGTCCGCCACCACGGGGAAGACTTCCGCTACCTTCCACTATTTTTCGCTTCTATCATCGCGTGGAGGGGACGTAGAGAGATCGTTACGACTTTTAATGACCACGCTCGACGCGTGTACGCGCTTTCATAAGGGATACTTTGACTCACGAGGCACCTCCGTGGAATATAACATGTCCGCGCGGGGATGTTGCCGCATGTGAATCGACGGAACAATGGACACCGTGGTCGAAGCTCGTTCGGATGGATATTCTCTTTTGTGTTTCCTCGATGCGGCTTGAATCGCTTCGGCGACAATGGAGATAAACCTACACTATTTGTTGCTAACGAAACGTAATATAATCTTTGCACTTTTCTGAACAGGGAAAAATGACGAGGTTAAAATTGTATTCTTCCTGATAATGGAAATTCGGTAATCGTATCCCTTTCCTAGAAGGGAAGTTACCCAGGTTACCCATTCTAACGGGGCTGTCTTCAGGACGAGTTTGTCTTCGAAGACATTCTTGCATTTTGCTAAACAAGATTTATGTAGTGAAACCTCACATCCTTACCCATCCATTTCAATTATCTTACACGTGTACGAGATACCGTAATTCATATTTCTGTTAGAAGTTTCTTCGAAACTTCGAAAGTCTATTTCTGTGGAATCATCCATAAGAGCGTTCGACAGGAAAAACAGCACCCCGTATATCAGCAACGATCTACGGAAAGGTAGATATACCCTGGTAGGCTTGACGGGTCTGTGCTCATGCATAAATGCGTCAACGTTGTTTCTCTCCGGTATCTTCGATCTCTGCGAGTGTTCGAGCCGGCTGTCCAAGCGTGCGCCTATGTCGTTCAGATTTCTGATCTTTCATGCCGAGCGTTTCCCGATCAGCGTCGAGGGTGGTAGGAGGTAACGAGTAGGAGGGGGACATCATTAAATCGAGCTCGAAGCTAGACGCTTTCTATGCCCGATGATAAATCGCGAGCCGGTCCGCTCGTTGGAAAGTACAAATGAAACTTTAATAAGCCGGCGAATAGTACCCGGGGAGTCCCGGGTTCGTCTAATTGATCGTAAATCTACGCGCCGCGGTCCCGTAAACAAACAGGGTCTCATCGACGCGTTTAAATCTCGCTCGGTACGGGCTCGGCTGCTTCCATTTGTCCGTCGGATCCATTAAGCTCCCGATTCTTCGACTCGCGTCGAAATACGAGCGAGATGGAATTCCCTGTAACGGTTCCCTAGGATCCCCTTTGAAAAGCCGGGCGGATCGGCTCGACATCTATTCGTTACCGTTCGGAGGGCGCTAGGTGGTCGTAAAGTCTCATCAGAGATCGAATCGAGGCTGTCTGCCAAGTGGAAGAAGTGGTACTGGAAGCTGCGGGTTAATTCGCGAGTGATGAGCTGCCCCGGAGTATCTTTCTCCTCCCCTTCTCCTCCTCGGTGTTCCTCGACGAGCACACTCGAGGCTCGCGGTGCTTCTACGAGCCGGGGTTCCCACGGACGGGACCGGGAGGAGTTCTTTCGAGTTTGAAAACACGGCAATCAGCGTAACTGCCGCTGCGCCGCAACGCTATGCGTACATACATATGTATATCCGCGTGGATCCAGTGCCAACAACATTGTGCGTTCGTTCTTTTCTCGAAAGCCACCGACCGCGATGTCGTTTGCCCATGTTCAACGTTTTTATCGGCGCACGCTGATTGCCCGCATCGCCGCCACGGAACACCGCTCGCTCTCCTTTGGGACCATGAGAAATCAGCCTGTCCACGGACGTCCAACAACATCTTGTAAACTTGTCCGCTAGTTTTCATTGAGATTGCGCGCTCGCGAACCGCGGGGGATGGATCTATAGCTTGTCCATCGCGACGAACACGTGTCGGATCGTTTCGCTTTCGATTCTCCTGATTGCATCGTGGAACTTCTTCTGGAATTTACCCCCGTGGGTTTTCCTGATCAGTATACGACTCGAAGAGGATAAGAAGTAGTACAATTTTTAATTCATTTCCTTCTCGATATGTCGATGGGCTAGCGAAAATTACACCATTGAAATTTTTGTAGGTTAACAAACATGATCTACTTTTATAAATTTCTTTTGCTCATCATTAAGGATCTCAAGCTTAGGACTTGGACCTTTTGTCTAGCTAAGCTGTAATTTATTGTTTAATAATGTTCCAAACAACTAAACATGTTTGTGTACAAAGCTTATTCTTTGTGACAAAAAATAAAAGCGTCACTTACCGACGTCTTAGGATTATTTTAGATGTAAGTAGAAACGCAAGGACACCCTGTATATGGAACCCCGTACACACGCAGTGCCAGGCGTTACCCTTTTGAACGGTCCTCACCTTTTTATCTAAGCATCCTATTGTCTTGCATCTTCGGCAAAAAACGCGTCGCGTACGCGTCGGCATAATTTTTCAATTTGCTCGGCCCGCCCCGAGATTCTATCTGCGGGCCCGTTGCCCGAAATCGTTGGGGTAGCTTCTCCGCTGTCCGACGGCGAGGAACACGGCTTGCACGGTTTCGCCGTAACGGGGATAGAAGGTGAAAAGGAAAGAGGAAGATACACAGGAGTGAGAGAGGGAGGTCAGTTCCTTCGCGCGTGACCTTTCGCACGAGAGGACAGGAGCCCTGCGAGCACGGCCAGCAGCCAGTCCTCCTTCTCTCTCGTGCCATAACTTTTCGAGCACGAACCCGTATCGGTGCACGAGGAATCCTAAAATTCCCTCACCCGGTGATCCTTCTTTGTTGCACGCTTCCCCTCGCTTGACGATTCCGTACGAGTTGCCGAAGATACCGTCTGCGTCTAACGGTACCACCTCGAAACGCCAACCTCGGCATGAATAGGAAATTATTAGTAATCACGTCCGAAAGTAATGCGTTATCGCGAAAATCATAAGACAAAATTCAAGTAAATTATTTTCATTTTTGTTTCACGGACAAGATGCGCTACTGATCATCTACTGAGCATAGTAGTTTGTTAGCAATGGCGATTGACCAGGGTGCAGAGATACAGGATTCAAATAATTTTTTCTCATGATTGCCTGATATCGGTTTGAATTTTTGACTTGATATTGGAGATCTTATTTGCGGTTGAACACTTTACGCGTCGTCATTGTGTCGTCGGCTACGAACAAATTGTCCTCTCGATTGTCGGCCAACCGGGGCGGGCAAACGTAGCGTTTTCGCCCAACTGGCTCAGCGTGCGTCCGTACTGCAAGTACACGACGGTTCTCACCATTTGAGATGGTTGTTTCTAACTCCCCTCCTTCCCTAAGTAATGGTTCTTGTTAAACTTTCAAGCCTAAAAATCTTGCAAATGTGAAGATTTTCAAGTTTGAAAACCTTGGAAATAGGAGGACTTGAAAATTTATAAACCTTGAAATTTCAAGGACTTGAAAATTGAACATGCGAGTTAGGAAATGTAGAACTTTCAAGATACCCGAACCGAAGTTCAGAAATTTGAAGATGTGTCAGTTCGAGATAAGGAAATCTACTGTATCTACATTTCGTACGCTTGCAATGGTTTCAACATGGAATCTCTTGTCACCGTTGCTTACTCCGTGCCATCATTTTGTGGTCATCGCGCGTTAGGTTCGTTCATGGAAGCGAATCTCCGTCGAAATCATCCAGATCGATTGAGAACCACTGCGGTGTGTCTGCGACCCATGACCCTTCGCCCACACGAGGACGCCATGCGCTGCAAACGCGATGCAGCGCGGGCCAGGGGCCAGTGGGAGGGCGACCGGGCCCGTTGAGGGTCCGAGGGGACCGGGGGATCCCCGGTCACCGAGCCCAAGCGGCCAAGCTGATCGCGCACACCGCTTCGCGCAACCTGCAAACTCGTACCAACTGCAAAAATACTCCCTCGCGCGCAAGACACTCCTGCGTGTGTACCCGACGACGGCCAGCTTCACCCTGGACCCAACTTTGCATCGATTACGAAGATCCTGTCGGGAAACGAACTCACATTTTCCTGAACCTTATGTGGAATGCATATGATTTTAAACGAATCATGGTGATCTTGATGTGGTACATGTTTTCTTGATGTACTAGAAATTTTTGTGAATTTAAAAAAAATATCTGTAGGTATCTTTGATAATACTGTTAGGTCCTACTGCCACTAGGTGTACAATATGAACAGCTTTCAGTATATAATTCGAACAAATATATAAGAGCTGTTCTATAAATAGCACATGGCAAACTTTAGACAGAAGACTAACCCAATGAACATGGTAGATGATAAAACGAACGTTTCTCAGACACCCAGTACACGTATACAATTTAGACTAACGTACCATGCTTTCTATCTCGATGATTGATACCTCAAAGTGTAGATGCGAGATCATTTGATCGGCAAAAAGCGTGGAGAAAAATAGAATGACTAAGGCAATTTGGCGCAAAAACACAGAATGATTCAACGTTATCGTAAACACTGAATTGCCAACTCGAATTCAACTTTCTTTGCGCTATAAGATAGAGCTCACCGCAATTTACTGTTCCGTGAGAAATCTTTGTTTTTCCGCCGACCATTCTTAAACAGTCTAATCGCGGAATAAAGAAACCAATTTGTAAATCAAACTTTATGCCGCGAGGATGCCAGCCTTTCTCGTTTCTTTCGTTCGAGCGCGCAGGTTTCTTGCACCGACAGATCCTAAAAGTAGGATAACACTTTTACACGGTCGCGTCTTCATCAAGACAACCAATCTGTCAGGGCTGATGTTTATACATTTATCCTGGCTACTTTCACGGAGTGAAACCGAACAAATAGTGTCTCTCAAATACTCCTTTTACTGACATGTTCTGTAACAATTCTGTCGTTTAAATGAAAAGTTCTTTCATTACGAGCAAATAGGACGTCGAAACCTAATCTCGTTTTAGAAGATTTGAATCAACTCGGTTATCAAGTTCGTGTGGTCAGTGTGGACTGATGGACAAGTACCTGCAGACTATGTCTGTCCGATTGTCAACAGTGGATGTCCTTAATATTCCCCTAGATTCTAAAGATGTAAGATGCAATCAAATGTCTGTGAACACAGCCAATAATATTACAATAGCCACGCATCCATGAACTCGAGTGCTCACGCTAGCGTATGCGCAAAGGGGAGGATCAAGTACGAAATTGGCTCCGGGTGTGAAATTATTTGCTGGTCGATGTACGAGCTGGCTCTGCCCCTCGTAGCTGCACGCTGTACATCAAGCGAGTCGTTACCAAAGATAATAATGAACGTTAAATATGAAACGGCGAGCACAATAGTCTCCTCCCTCGACTCCGTTCACTCTTCTCGATAAGCCACGGATTTCTGAGTCCCGACTTTCAAAAAGTTCGCACTGCGGCGAATACAACTTCGAAGATAATACGAAGGTGTCCGAGATGAACAATCGCGCGTCCACGCAGAAAGAAATGACTTTCAAAGAAAGACAGCCTCGTCACAAAGGCTTAGATCGTAAACTCGAGAATCTAAGAGCACTCGTAGACCCGGACACGATTCCGAGCCATAATTCCCAGCTTGGAGACACTTTCTTGCGACTCTGCCTTTGCTATAGAGCTATTGTTAACGTCGAGCACGACTCGCGCTTTCTAGCTAGACTACGTCTACCCTGGCGAGGTCGTTTCTGGAGGCACTGATGATTTCCGCGAAATTCAATGTTCAGCGCAGTTGATTTCCTGGCGGAAGATGCTACGAAGTTGGACGAGCTGATTGCGGGTATGAAGCTAAATTAAACCTGCTTGACGAAGTTAATCAGGTATGTGATTAGGTTGAGACCTGGAAACGTATGGTGGATATGAGGTAGGTAACTACATATGAGAAAATTTGTTTAGGGTATAAACACATTGGTTCTCTAAATGATTATTTAAAACAGTAACAGAGAGAGTGAATGTACAGAATATCTTCGACAAAATTTCACCATAATGTATCATAGTACAATCTTTTAATGTGTAACTTCCACAGAAGCAATTAATCCTCAGCATAACAAGTTGTTTAAACAAGATCATAACCAGACCCTTTAGAATCAGGTGTAGCTACACTCCTCTCACAAATATGATGTGATCATTTCACAAACATGATTTTGTGATCAGCATAGATTATCAAGATTAACATTGACAACCATACCGAGGTTGTTTGCCTGTTTACAAGTTCATGAAATGCTCTTTTAGTCCATATGCACACGGGACTGTTAATCCGCAATAAATCGTGTGTCTCGTTCTCATGTTGCGAATCCGTTGTACGTGTACATATCCACCTACAGTCACGTCGAGGGTTACAGGGTGTCGAGTTATGGAATACAGGGGGCCCCCACTGGTGCAAGAAGTACGAGGAGCCGGTACGAGTTACGACTGACCCCATAAATCGTACTCGGGTCACCCGATAATTGGCGGGGCCCAATTCTCGCACCCAATCAGCACGGATAGCCTGATGTACGATGACGTCACGTATTATCGGCGATTTACGCGGGAAAATTAAGGCCCTTTCTACACCATCGATCCCGGTCCGCAAGAAATGAAGATCCTGCTTTGAGTATGATGGTAACATTTTTTAGAACGTTGGGTCAGTGATTCTATATTTTAGTTATTGCTTTTTGTTGTCGTGTGAAAGTTCCAATTTTTTGAAATTCTGTATTTGTACATCTGCAAGTTTTTGTATTGTCATATCCCTAAATTTCCAAATTGTTAACTTCTCAAATTTCCAAACCCCAAATTTCTAAATTTCCAAATTCCTAAATTTGAAAGTGGAGTATCCAACTAGCTAGTGTTGAAGATACTACAAGTAATAACTCTCAGAAATAACTAGTCCTCACTTGAAAGTGTTATACCACCATTTTTCTTAAGAAAGCTTACAATTTCCGTCACAATACGCGCGACGATTAGTGTCCCGACAACAGTTTAGCGGCCATCCAGCGGAGAACAAGACGATCCGCTAGGAAACACAACATCGTAATGCAGGTCGTTTCGTTCATGACAGGCCAAAGCACTCTCGGACATCCGAGATGCGACATTACGTCCGTTTGCTGCCAGTTGCGAACACAGAATGGAGCGTTATTACCTCGGTACGGACAGGTGGCTTGTTGCTCGTGCAACAGTCGCGTCGCGGCTAATTAGTAGACTGATTGCATGCTCGCGCGATTAGCGGCCGACCTGCTCCGAGATGTCTTTCTGTCCGGGACGGAATCGTTGCCGGTGGATTGCCGCTGCTCGAGCGAAGCGAAATGGGGAGGAAAATGCTTGTCGCGAGCAATTGGATCTGTTCGTGACTCATGGACGCCATCTTTTTTAGTTCTTCACATTTTGTGACTACTTTTTCCCTGACTTTTCGTGACACAAGGTTTGTTGATTATTCAACGTGATATTTGGATTTTTTTGCAACTTTTATTTTACAAACTTTGTAGTCTTGGAAGTTTGAATCAGTTGAAGATAGGTTAGGTTATAACTCTGAGATTTGGTATTTTGCAACTGATTTAGACCTTAGGACTCTGAGACTTTAAAACGTCAAATTAGAAATAAATTTAGATCAGGTCAAATCTGGGACTTTGATGTTCTTCAACATGTGTACCTCACAACTGAAATTTCAGAACTTGCAGTCTATCACGTTTCAGGACTATGTCTTCGAGGCTGCAGAACCTTGAGGCTTGAAAAAATAGTGGATCAGAAGAGTGGACGAGAAATGACCGTTGTTGAATCCGAATCCATAAAAGTTCGAGAATGGCGGATCTAGTAGGTTTTCATTAACGTCGATAACCGACGGGCACGATACCGAAAATGACTAGTTCCGAGGATCAGCGATAACCTCGGTGGCCGGCGAGTTAGAAAGTCGAGGATCGAGGATTCATCGTAGTTAGAGAGACAAGGGGAGCGGTTGCCAGTGGATTCGTAGAAACAAAAAGGTTTCACCGTCTCCGGACGGTAAGTAATGGGCGGTTAATTACGATCCGGTTCGAAATACGCTGGCATTTCGATGGGATTGGACGGCTGAGAGAACCGTAAAACCGCGCGCGTTCGCGCGCCGTAGAATTCGCCAAATGACTTCCTGGTTTCTATGCGTTCACCGTTAATCGGTACGGTTTTACCGATAAACGTTCGCAAAACTTCTCGGTTCCGCGAATCGCCGGGAAAAATCGCCGAGATATACGATACACACGCGGAAACGCGTGGTCCGACGTAACCGGGGACTGAGTTTGGCACGTGGAGCGATATAGCACGAGGAAGTGCTCTTGTCTTCCGAGAATCGCACAAAGCTGACTCTCGTAAAAAGTATCGAAGTTCACATTGTTGGAAGTGGATTGCATTGTTAGATTACAAAATCTAATTCTTCTTCTTAGTCATACAATTGCTCAAACGAGAAGTGTGAATGTATCTTCGATTTAAATAAAACTCGAATATTGTAATAGCCAAAAAAATATTCAGTAAATGAAAACAGTATTTAAAATTGAAATGATCGATCACAGTCGAATATTTCAAACGAGCATTTTTACAGTAGAGGAGATGATTCAGCTAGATATTTCAATCTCATTTGTCACTAACGTTTGAATAATGTTGTCTGTAAACACCTCATTGTTTAAGAACATGTTGTATAATTGCTACAATAAATACCACTTGTAAGACAGTTTGATAAATGACGCCTCATGCTTTTAAAACTAGACTCCCACTCTGAACTAATAGTTTCAAAGATATTCAGGCTTTGATTTGCAAGTCAATAACTCTCTGTGCACGTACACACGCTGCAGAATGATCGATATCTCAAGAATTCGATCCATCAAAGCAATAGACCATCTTACAAATTACTTTTACTCTCGCGCCGCACAATACGAAACTCCGTACAACCCTTATTTCAACCCTCGACAATTACACAATTTCCATTACGTCTTTCTATTTTACAAAATTCATTCTCATAATCTATTTACTCTTTAACGATTACTACGTTACATTGTAAAATATAAAATTCTAGCGTTACTGTACAATATCTGAACGATGCAACTGGAGGACGCAGATCTACCAGGCAATTACCAGTCTCCATTTGCAGTTTGTGCGTTTTCTAATTGAAACTGCGGGTTTTGGCAATTTTCTTGCTTCTGACAATTCAACGAGCTCGAGAACCAAGATCAGAAGGTCCGCCAGTGGTAGCGACCGCAGTTGGCCTATTATTCCCCAATGACATCCTCATCCCCTTACCTCTTCTGCCTGTCATCCTGCACTTCGTCAACTTCTTCCTGGGACAGCTGCGATGCTGATCGCGTGTAATGGAGGCTGCGAATCGTTTGAAGGAAGCGACTAGACGACTCGTTTATTGCAGTCGAGTTCTAATCTTTCCCGCGGCTCGAGATTCTCCGACCACGCTCGCATTCGTGCCCGCTCAGCCGCCAAATGAGGCGGGAAAAATCAAACTCTGATTTTATACTGCTTTCTTGCACTTACTATTAATGGACAACCTTCATTTTTATATCTCTTTGCTATTCGTTCCATTCTGTTATTTTATTCTTGTTCATTCATTGTTATTTCTGTTATTTATTTATTGCCATCCACTTTTGCACTGTAATGTGCGTCACGAGTGTGACACGGTATTGTAGGTCAAGGGGTTAACTATGTGGATGGACATTTTCTATGATAGGACCTAATGAATGTGTAGACATAAATTGCAAGCAATGTCAATACAGTATGTTTATATAACATTGAAATATAACGATTGAAAGTAACGAGTGAAAATATAACGTTTGATCAAAGTATCACCCAGACCTGACAAGTCAGCTTTTCTAAAATGTGGTTAAAAACTTGAAAACTAAGGCATCATCCGAAGTACCGCTGAACCAAACGTATTCCTGAAGAGTCCAGGGTGCAACGCACGCTTCGAAAAATCAGATTTTCGTTGGCCCACCGCGCGAGCACGTAAGCGTAATAATCCTTTAACGCGAGTGCTCGCTAGGAATGCATATTTCGCCGGTGGCTCGCCCACGCCAGTCAGTCGGTAGGTCCGATTGTTCTCAGAATATATCCTGGGCTGGTTTGCTCGGCTGGTTAGCCTATCTGGTTAGTTCTCTGCCCAACCTTCAGCCTGGATACCCAGCATAGTTCGCCTACAGGTCCTCTCAGCGGTACTCTCTTCTCCGTTGGCGACGAGGGGCGAAGAGAATGGAAGGACGTAAAAGTATCGTCTCCTTCCTTTGTCTCGTTCCTTCGTCCCGTCATTTCGCGCTGGCTCGTCTCGTCGCGACTCTTCATCTTTCGTACGGTTTTCCTCTCCTCCCGTCGCCTCTCTTTTCTCGCGCGATTCGCGTGTGACGCATCGTAACCACCCTGAGAAACGCGCCCACGCAACGCTCGATTCCGCTTCGCGATTCCTCGCCTGCAGGCTACACCTGCCGTATTCTCTGCTCTACCTGTACCGGGTGATCCCGAAATACTTGGACTGCACCTGGCTCGTCGACTCTTACGCTTTCACCGCCTCCAGTACGCGGCATTACGTGCAGGCTATATACCAGAAAAACCACCGAACATTCGTTGATCTTCGGTCACTTTACTGATCTTACAATTTATAAATTTGGGGACATGCAAATTTGGGAGTCTAGGAATATATCATTCAAAAGTGGTTCTCCAAGGTAAGTGGCACTCCCTTTACACTAATATTTGATCTACGTTGCACCGGGTTGTACATTTCTCACCATCCCACAAAATAAATTCAGGTTTTCCTTGCATAACCAAAAAGTAAATTAAAGGGAAGGAATAAATTTGAATGCAACGTATGACCAGAAACGGATTTATGACCTCTATCTTCACGTCGAGGCATAACGAATCCTGTTACGGTTTGAGAGTTACAGGTCAAAAATACAGTAATCGTCGAATAAGAACGAGTTCACGAAGTTTCGGCGGACGCCCTACGGAGTCGATACCGAATGCAAAGCGAGCCAGACGATCCATGGAAAAGAGGGAGAGACGAAAAGATTCACAATACGCGTAATTACAGGTTGCTGCTCGTTCTTCGCTGACTCCGGAGGCTGTTTGCCGCGTGCGTGCACGCCGAGCGGAATTTTTTCGTAACAGTAGAGGGAGAACGACCCACTTGCCTCGCGAAGGGGCTGGTCGGTGTCGACTGATTTATTGAAACGGTCTAACCGTGACCGACTATTAATTATTAATTTTCACGAACAATTTTAACCTGCTATCCGATCGATGTTTAATGAAATTAATCTCGCCGTTCATCAAGACTCTCTATACTCTATATCATTTTTTATTGAGAGTAGGGGACTAATCGACAAATTATAAAGATGCTTTGAATATATTAATTTAAATTGTGACCCATCGAAAGGTTCAGGCAGTTTTCCCGTGGTCTATCAGGCTCACGCATACGACGAAAACGCGACGCGTTTCAACGACCGGTATCGAAGATATCGACGCAACGCCTTAAAGAAATATTCGCGGCTCGGTATCGTAAATCTGCTCGGCTGAGACATATTTTATTGCCGCTCGGGCCACGTATGGATGGTACGCGAGCTCGCGCGCCGTGAGTAAAGGCTCTGCTACGGAAATATTAATGCAACTTCATCAATCACCCCGCATAAACAGTGGGGGCAAGAAAACGATTTACTACTTGCGATCTGACCGGCCTACCGACGGATGTATAGCAAGCCAGCACCACGCTCCGAACACGCTCGCGTCCGCTGCGAGAAGAAACTCCAGGCAAACGCGTCCACGGAACAGACCGAACATTCGTCAAAATCTTTCATCGCCCGCGAGCCGACCGGTCGAGCATTCCCACAGACGCTACAAGCGTTATGAACGCGATTAAATTGAAACTTTACGCGATGTTTGCTTTCCGGGGAAACCTTTGATACAGGGGGCGACTTTTTCATTTATCTTGGCAAAAAATTGTCCATTTATCAATTTCCCAAATTGTCCATCTGAAAACGGAAGAATGTAGCAACTCAGTAATCCACAAATTTGTAGTCCAGGACTACTATCAGCCAACAAGGTGATATGTAATACAAGGTGATACGTAACACATCGAATGAAATTAAACCAGGAAGAAGCCAAGATCCGTTCATTTGACTAAAGGATGAGTCAACCGCGATTTCGTTCTCAAGCGTCTGACCGGCTCGCGAATGCGGCAGGACGTGCGTGAGTTTCACCGAGCCTGTATTCCCATGGGGTCACACGAGAGATTTCTGGATTACGATCCAGCCTTTTGATAGAAACTTATATGGCAAGAAAACGGATGGCGTATTCGGCATTAAGGAAGTACGTGAGTGTAGAGCGCACGGTGCTTATGGGTGCGTTTCAGTCGGTCGACGTGCGTCTCCCTTGGCTCTCCTCCTCTTTCACGTTTCCTTCTTTTTTTCACGAATTGCCTAACGTCGTCCTAAAACAGACGATGTGGTTCGTCGGGATCAGATGGCCACGCATAATAATCTTTTCAACCTGGTTAAGAGAAACCTTTACATCCGGTCACCTGACGTATCAGGTTCATTCCTATCAGTCTTTGCTACCGACTCTTTGACGACATTCGTGAATTGATATCCTTTTCTGAACCTTTTTGATAAAGAATTTTGCGAAGTTCACTTAACATATCCTATTTAATATCGTTCAAGTGTGCTGTAAAGTGTGCAGTCTGACAGGCTTTGTTAATTTTACCTCATGTATTACTTTTCCTAACATTGAACATCGCAGTAACGTTCATTCATTATTATTGTTGAACCTATTATTATAGTGAATCGTACAGTCTATTCCAACCTACAGTCTACTGATCGATAATTGAGTACATACGTATACCTAAGTATATTTGAGTGTCGTATGACACCCTTCTCGGAACGGTTTGACATCGAACATTTTGAAGAAATCATATTTCAAGAAGGACAAAATATGTCCTTCAACGAATTCCCGAAGGATGCTTTCTCCTTCGGTCAGCGTGTCGACCATTGGACGTTGCACGGAGCGCAATGATGGGCGCATAAATAACGCGGGAAATGGACGACAGCGACAAAGCTAGCGCTGATTTCGCTGGCAAAAGGGAACGGCTCGCGAGCGGCGAACGGGCAAACGGCCTACCGAGATGGATTTATGCCAGCGTCATTAGGGATTAATTATACGCCTTGTCAGGCAGCTGATGCCCGTTTCTAGCCGTTGGAGATGGTCCGCTGAAGATCGAAGAAGCTCGCAACTTCTTCCCGACGCCGTTGCGATGGTGGCGCGCCGAACCTCGTCCTATGATTTACGCCTCGCTTGTGAATATCGCGCGTGTAACTCGCCGCGGAACGCTGAACGATGTTGCGTTCGAAGAAGTTTATGTTAACGTTCGACGAATCGTCGGGTGAACGGGCTCGCGTTCCTTTTTCTAACGAACGCCTGGCGAATTTCATTGGGTGTACGCGAGAAGATAAACGATCGCCCTGCGCTGAGATCGCTTGATATATGATGCGATCGAACGCGCTACCGCGTAACACGATTTCCGATCGCGAACCACGGGAAAATATGACATCTACTCCACTTTTTCTGCTTTTTGTGGCGAGACAGGAATTTTAAGGTATTTAGATTCATTGCAAGATCTACTCGTTTATTTTTAGGGATTTTTGGAGTGTGGGAAACCAGTTAGGAATTTTAAGACATCAAGATTTGTGGACTTAGGGGTACTAGACTCTATAAACTCGAGGTGTAGAAGTTTTACGTTCCTGAAAAGTTTTCTGAAAGTTGATCGCTGGAAAGAATATAATTTTATAGCTGCAAGCCATCGCAAGATCAGCATGATAGAACGATAACGGTACGGTGTGTACGGGTGAACCCTTTCTTTCCCGATTTTACGATGATGTGAAATTCAAGCGTTGACCGCGACCGCTGACCCCGTGTTCAACCGCTTAAATTACTCGACCGACAAAACGCGACGGGACAATGGAACGATAAAGCCGTTGGTTAAAAAGCGACACAGACTATAAATCCCGCGGTGATCTAGTTTACAGCGTTCCTATTTCTCGGCTACACGTTCAGCTGACGTCATCTTATTGTAATCTCGACCCACGTCGGTCACGTTGTCCAACGTGGAAAAACATCGGTTTGTGACTTCAATCGTAAACGAACAGCTCGTAGAAATTGGGCAATTAGTTGTCGCAAACTCTTAACGAGCTAAGTACGCAGATTCGAACTGCAAAATGGCATCAGAGGATGAAAGAAATAATTTACTCTCGCGTGACTGTTTCAAGATTTACGAATATATTTCCTGAAATCAGCGTGAAGAATTGCTTTTTGTTGACTAATCAGGTCAGTGATTAGAGTTGATTGAAGTCTAAAGAGCAAAGATTTTACGGTTCGTAATGTTTAATTGAGAAGCGGGGATTAACGAGTAAGGTTGCATGGAACTGGGAAACGGGAACGAATCGTTGATGAAGCCGCGGTGATTTTCAGAACGTGAATTATTTAGTCCGAACATAATAGAAGCAAGAAATAGTTGAAGCGAACTACAATAACCTCTGGCGACTCCGGTAACCCTTTCACCAATTAAACCTTCCTATGACTGAACACGTTCTTGCTTAATAGCTCGCTGACATAACCTTCTCCCTCTGCTCCTTTCATTTTCTTTTGAAAAAGAAAGCATTGCACGTGCTTTCAATTTCCAGAGTAAATTCAACTACTTTTACGAAGTTCGGAATTAGATAATTGAGTGAACTTCGAATAGATATCCATAAGTACTCAAATTGTTAATCCATTTTCGGATGAGAGACTTATCCTCTGGGAAAGTAATTCGATCTGGAGCGTAATTCGTAAACGTAAGTGGCCACATATTATGGTAGAGCCTGTAGATCGCAATCAATATTCTGAAGTTGGTTTCCATGATAGCTCGGATCGTTTGAGCAACAGCACGTCCAATTCGACTTCCCCTCGAGTATTTAACCATCGCGAGGAATCGGGCACGAAGAACCAGAAGCTGACCCCGCGGAGCAACACGTGGGATAAAGCGAAGAGAGCAAGCAAACGAACCGACACGGTGAAAAGAGAGCGGGGAAAATGAAGCGTTTACCGATTCCCGGATAACAGGTCCTTCCTGGAAAGGATCGCCCTGCTTCTCGGCCGACAACCACGAGCGTGTGATGCCGTGTGTAGAGCAGCCGAAGAGGAACGGGGTTTGGAAGAGGGAAGAGGAAAACGCCAAGGGAGCAGAGAGGAGATCCGCGGCTGTGAACTCCGCAAAGAGGGAACTGGCGTACCGAATTGATGCACACGAAACGGCATGCCCGGAATGTTATAATCGCGAACCTTTGAACCCAAACGGCCGAGACTCCCACACCAACCAGCCGGGACCGTGGCGAGAGCCAGGCCCAGGTTTCCATCGTTGAAATTACTCGTGTTACTCTCTTCACGGTTCACGCGGGATACTTCGATGCTGATACGCTTACACCAATATCCTCCACGTTACCATTACGTCGTAAACGTTAGGTTTAATGTAACATTTCAGGTGCATATTGATTTGATGTTAGGTGCTATTGGGTCCACAGTTCCAAATTTCCAAGTCAAGTTCTGGACATTGTCGAATATGTGATTTCTCGGATTTTCAAATCCTTCAATGTGTGTACTTCTGGGGTTCCAAATCTACGAATATCTATATTCTGGGAAAATATAAGTTACGCCACTGTATTCGCCGGTATCTAATAACTCTCGGTGCGTTTCCGATACGATAAATAATCCGATACGGGTCATAGAGGAGCACGAATGCAACGCAAAACGATCTGGAAAACGAATCTGTGCACGCGGTAGCACGAGAGCGCCGCTAAAGGACAGAACCGAAGGAATTTTATCATCGGTTCAATATGAGCGCCGCTTTTACGGAGTTTCCGCGCGATGTCCGATAACAGCTCGGCGCCCGTAGCCATTGGAAAGCGCGTCGCCGTAATTAGAAGAAGATATCACGGAACTGTTGCCGTGATGGCAAGAACGCGGCACAGCTTTCGGTTAATGGGATAGGTAAGAGTTCGTTGAAATGGGTAACGAGCGGAGCTAGATCGGTGGCTTCGTTGGCAATCGTGTCGATAGAACGACCGATGTCTCCTTTTCGGCGACCGCTTTACGCTCTATCATTTATCACCGTCGTGCTTTCTAATTCTCTGATTACGCTCGCGTGAAGTTTCACTTCCATAGAATTGTTTTCCTTTCAACCTTCTGACGCGGTGTCGGCGATAGCCAGAGGTCACTGTGTTTTCGGATGTAGTCTGGACTGCAATGTCCAAATGTTAATGTTCATACTTTTACGATATATCGAGATCCACGAAATCGTGTCGTTTGTGGCTCTCAGTTTACTATTTTGTCAGGACTTATGATATTCAAGTGTGAAGATATACAAAAAATATACCAAACCCTGGTTTTGTAATAATTGTCATGGACGTGTCATAATAATAAGGTTCACAAATAGGTAGCGTGAGAACCGCGTAATTTTGGAGTAAAAAATGATAGGTAGAATTAAAAAAAAAACGTGGAAGGATCATTTCGAAAGGAGTCGAAAATTTCACGGTATCACAGTATAGAACGAAGCAGGTAAGCGGTGTTCTACTCCCACAAATGCCCTACGGGAGTCCCCGCCGCCTTCGTTTCATTGCACGGACGCGGTGGGCGTTACGGTAATTAATTTTTGCCCGATAATTAAGATATCTCGTGCAGACGCTGAGATATAGCCCGCGGTATCGTCATTTTTCAGGCCGAGGTATCGCGTGTTCGTTCGCGCAACCTTGCAATTCCTGATGTCCTGCCCGCTCTGCTATTATGTCCTCGCGAGACCGATACTGACGGTTCATTCTCAAATACGATCATCCTCGTCGCTGCTACCATCGTCACCAATTTTGTTATATTTAGAAAATTCGATGATATGAACATAGAGGATCTGAAGAATCTGAGGATATGAAAATTTTATGAACTTGGAAAATGTGAAAATGTAGGAATTTGAGGATGTGAAAATTTGATTAACTTCGAACATGTGAAAATTTAAACATGATATCCATCAGACTGGTAACAGGGATATGTATGCGTGATCCAACAAATTGCAAAAATAGTAAAGAAAGTTGCGTTGTAATTCCACCCCTTTGAAATTTACGTTTCCAACGGAGTTGGCGAGCGCAGTGGTGTAGCCCGTGACAAGCGCGACGGAAGATGCGAGAGAGGGACAAGAAGAAGACGAAGAGGGAAGGCGTCGCGACGAAGGAACATCTGGCCCACGGTGTTGGTGTTTCGTGGGGATTATTAATTGTTTCATCTCCGCGCTTATCCGCGCTCGCTTGATCGCGCACGACTAAGCAAATACGAGAGGCGTAACCCACGTCTGTGATGTACGAGCTTAAAAGCCCTCACGTTTGTTCGACTCGCGGCTAGCGACGAGTCCCTCCAAGGAGCAACAAGGACGGAAAACGATAGAGCCGAGGGGTTATCGTCTGATTTATAATTTGAGGCCCCGGCTGCTCCACCATGGAATACGACCCGACGTTTTCCGGTTCAGCAAACGTAATTGGTTGCCGGTACGATCGTAGATAGCCGCCGGTTCGAACCGCCAACTCGCTCGCTGTGTCCCGCTTCTCTTCCACGCGTCGTTATCTAGCGAAACACTTTTTCGCTCGCGACTTAAATCACGAATAGAACGGAGAAGGATCATTCGGCGTCGAATCGAGCCTACCTTCGAGCCGCTGGCATCGCGATTCTGCTCCTCGATTATTTTTCCAATTAGCTCGACGATTTTGCAGAGTGCTATACGAGCGAGCGGAAAAGCCTGATCCTATCGACACAATCTCTAACGATTCATGAAACGAATGATATAAACGAACACTGCTGCAGATATCGTGCGTATCGCTCTAAGGGTGTGTTTCCACTTTCACAAAATTTAAGGATAAGCATTCTTTCATCCTCTTATGATTAATTTCATTCGATACAATTCGATTCAACTTGTCATCTTCCAAAAAATACGACGCACCTGGTGCGTCATAAACTGTATCATGCAGATAGAATAGCAAGATGACTTATCTATTGCATCGCACAGACATGACATACCTGGTGCGTCATCATCTATATCACAAAGATAGCCCATAACGATGTACATCGATTACTTCGTGTAAAGTACAGAGGCCGGCTCTAAGGGCGAAACACGCACACGGGCAAAGTGCCCGCGGTACACCGACGATCTGTTATGGCCGCGAGCGTGCATGGCTCCGCATTTGTATCTTTCCGCGGCGTGGCCCCTTGAAACGTTAGCGGGAACGTCTTCATCGTGGATACGTCCGGTTGAATCGTGGACCAGGACGAGCAGCTCGGCCCTCGAACGCGCACACGCACAGAGGCACGAGCACACGCCCGGTGAATTATGGAGTGCAGCAACACCCACTTCCTGGTCCTCGAAACACCGACTCCCACGCATACTGATGGAGCCCCTGCTCTGGCCAGGGACGGCATGATGGATCCACCGTCGCGTCATCCCTTTGCCCTACGAAATCTCGCCGATATTCGAGCTGGAGCCACCTCTTCGCTCTATCATTACGCGCCGTGCGATTAATCAATCATTCCGCCTAATTGCGCGAGCTGCGGCGCGTCACGTGGCTGAAGCGTCTCGTTTCGCGCGAGAGGAACCTGCTTTTATGACTCGGGGATGATTTGACCCTCTTGAGCACTTTTTTGTCTTGTTTGGTTCTTTTTCAATTTTAATTGCTGTCATAGTGGGACTAGGAGATATCTCAGATAGACAATCAAAGGATGACTAATGTAACAGGGCTGATATAATTCACATAGTTAAAAATTGCAATAATTCTATTACCTGTCAAATATTTCTTATATTTTATATAATTAACCGATGTGAAGCTCGTATCGTATAATTTGTGTGAAATGCTTCTTCTCGCATAGACGGGGCCTTTGTAGGCGCCAGTACGATTTTTCCGCGAATCGTGAAAATCGCGCATGCGCGTGTACGCTCGCGGCAATGGCGGTGGTTCAAACGATATTTTCGTTCCAGGAATCTGTAGAACCGATTTACTTGCGACGCGGGGGACGTTACACGGGGAATCGTAAGAACATACGTGATATCGAAAGGAAATGCCTCGCCGGACGTCGAGGAGGCGCCGCGAGTACGAAAAGGGAGGAGAAAGGAAGAGAGAAAGAAGAAGAGGAGGCTCCCCGGCGCGGAGAGTGAATTCTGAGATGGAACATAAATTGATATGCATCCAGCATTCGACATGTCGGTCGGATGAAAGAGGGAGCCCCGGAGACAATGCCCGTCGGCCACGAACCCCCTCGCGCATCCGGTGCGTTTTCAAGGAAGCTTTCGGAGCATCGTGACACATATCAATTGATTTTCACGGGCACGACTCGTTCGACATATCGAACATCGCTCGTGAACGACCATCGGCGTCGATTTCGTGGCGAACGAAAATGCCGCGCGATCGAGCGACGAAAGTTTCGTGCCGACATCGGCGATTTCTTTTCGACGGATTCCAGCTGCGATGTCGCACGATGCGGCATTGCGTACCGCCGGCACGCGGCAGTTACTAATTTAATTACAATGAGACACCGATTGCGCGATTAACATATCGTTAAAATACCGCGGCGCGGTAATTATACGCTTTCTAGGGGCACGGGTCGCGGCCGATTTGCATACCGTTCGGTGAATATAAACAACCGCGGGAAGATTTGACGATTACTCGTTACAACGTTCCTCGGTTGTGTAACCGAATTTCCAGATCGATTCGATTATTCTTCATGCCACCTGCAAATGCTGAAACGAATAATTCTCTGTCCCATGGATTTTTCAACGAATAAAGCACAAATAGCGAAGAAAATCGATACGATCACACAAATTGGCCTACAGATATGAATGGACCTTTATCATCTCGATCACCGGTACACGCACGCACTCTCGGTTCACCTATTAATTTTCAGAAACGATACCGCGGATCACGAAACGCTCGCTAATGAACCGTAAGAGCATCGAACAAAGGCGCCAGTGGCGATATTATATAGAATACCGGGTCTGAATTGTATCAGATAGCATTCAGCTGACGCTCCACGTGTCAATAAAGCCCGCAGCAGCCTCAGTTAATTTCCGAGTGCGGCGCCGAAAGGTTGCGCCTTCGAATCGTCCTCGACGTGTGTCTTCTATAAATTCTGAAGCAGAGCTGGAACGTCCCTTGGTCTCGACCACTTTGTTTTACAACTCGACACCCACCTCTCGTCTCTATGCGTACGCACGCGCGTTCGCTCGCTCTCGCACACTCGCTTGCACTTATGCCACCCGTTACACACCGATCCTCGTCGACTTGTAAAACCGAGCCCGACGTTCAACACAGAGCACGCGCTGCGTTCAATGTAAAGCGTTAAAACGCTACGTGATCGAATTCGACAAACGACCGGACACTCGCCACTCGGAGCCACCATTTCGCGCTCGTCGCCGGAATATCAAGCAGAGAGATCGTTAGAAACGTTTTAGAATTAAGCGGGAGGCTTTTGTCGATGCCTCTCGCCCGTTACCGAAAGATCGATTAGAATGGAACGCGATCCCGCGACCGGTGAAATCCGGCTAATGGAAATCGCTCGCGCCACGCGATCGCCCTCGAAAACCAAGGACGATGCACGCGAAAATTTGCCGAATACACCAGTTCTTCGCTTACGTAATCTTACGTGACATCGATCGAATCTACGGCCGAAGGAAATTGTTCTGCGATCGTTATAGCGCTTTTTATTCATTCTGTCTCGTAGATCGGCGACGGGCATATCAACTGCCCGTATTCACGGACACACGTGCATGCGACGGTGATATCCACGATTTCACATTTGGAAATTTAAGGATATGCAATCTGCAAAGATCTTCGGCTTTGGAAAGTTTAAAATGTACAACGTTCTCACTTTTGGAAAAGGGACAGTGAAGATATGGAAATTTAAAGATATACAAGATTTAAATCTGAAAATTTGCTGATATTCAGAAATTTAGATTTGGGAATTTACAAAAATATTTGACAATTTGGGAATTTGTAAATATAGTAAGTTTTCCTGTTATAAACAATCGATTGGCCTTTCATTCATGTCCTTGGTCACGCAGCACTCGAGATCTACAGTGTGGGCGTGCAAATAAATTAGGATTTCGGATCGAGACCTTGGTTCGACGAAAAGTAGAATCTTAATTCGGTGACCATGACGTAAAGGGGTCCTCAAACAATCACTATACATTATCAATACATTATCACCATCAAATATTGAGCGCACGAGAAAAATGTGGTCTTTATTGTACCTAACCTATATTGCATCTAACAAATTTTTCTTTAGTTGTCCTAAGTTTTTATATGTAGACCTAACAAACTGTAATGACAACATACTAATAAATGTAAGAATAAATTACAAAATGTTCAATCCATTTTTTTCCTACCCTTGATTGTGAAGTTTATAGTCATGATCATAAATCTTGACACACACTTCTATATAATATTAAAAAATAGCATTCCAAAAAACTGAAGATGTTTCCTCGAAAAATAATAGATCATCGCATTGCTAGAAAAATGCAGTAAAACTTTTCGTGTTCCTTTTTCTTAAATCCTGAAAATATACCAAAAGAATTCGTATCATGTAGGACACCCTGTATATTGGTCATGCGAGACGTAGCGATTGAAATAAAGACAAACGAGATTAATCGACAGATCGATACGGCCCTGTCCCGGCATCAGGTTCGCGTGCATTGTTATTAGCGACAGTCGCGAGCCGCGGCAAAAGGCGAGAACAAGTTCTTCCCCAAGACGCAACGCCTCTCGCCACGCCGTTAATGTTGGGAAATCCCCATTCATTCGGTCCCATCGTGCGCTCGAAAGTCATCTTTCGAGAATTTACGGAGGTGTAGCGTTACAAAAGCGTTTATACAGCTTCCACTCGAAACAATGCACGTGCTCTCGATCGAGCGCCGGCTATTTTGAATACTTTCCCACACGCTCCGGTTAAAAATCTGTTTAAAACGGGAGAGAAGCCCGAACACGTCCACGCGTTACGTCTATGATTCACCGAGAGCGAGTCTATCCTTTGGTGGATAGAGAAAGACTCATTATCGTCGAACGAGCATCAAGTTAACGTGACTCCGCGAAATAATCGCGGCCGCGCGTTAACGCGAAATCAGCCGTTCCGATCGTGAGACGCGAGAAGAGAGAAGAGAGCAACGAGACCGTTTCTGTGATGCCATTTCAAGCAAACCCGGTAGGATCACCTTGATCCCTGAAATGTTAGGTTCAACGTCTTCTGCATAAACTATCTGTCTCCATCAGCCGGAGAAAGAGGCTCGCGGGCCTACTCGACCCGGCTCGAGCCTCTCGCTACTCGTATCTACTGGCGGAATTAGATTATGTATCTGCCCCGGCTCTGTCCGTGATTTATTTATCGAGTCCGGGCTCCTCGAGGCGTGCTGCAGTTTCAACACCTTTTGACGCGTGTATTTACGATTATGAGAATTATACAAGGCAATTAGAGCCGTCCAGCCGGTATAAATACGGGTAATCGTGCGCTGTTCCGCTCGCGGGAGTAAATTACGCGCTTGTCGGTAGGAAATCGAACGACGAGATCGCGATGAGGATCGCCGCTATGCTTTACGCGTAATTGCAAAACGAAATTCTCCTCTTAATCCTCGTGTCGATAATCGAGACGTTCGTGGTCGTTTTGTAACTAGACTACTCGGTGGGTTTCATGTAAGGGGATAAATTGACGTCTAAAATTAGAAAGTTAAAAGGGTGAATTTTACTACGTCAAGCATATCTTCCTTTCCTTCAGTAAATTTGTAGTATTCTTTTGAGTAATTTCTTATTGTAATGAAAAATCTGGCAAACCGTAACTAGTCCAAAGAATGTGGATATGTACCGTTCCCACAAAGTGATCGAGAATACACAGTCGCGGTTTTAACACGTAACCTGCAACACGCTGGTATTGACTCGCGTAATCGCATAAACCATCGACACCCCAGAAAAATTCCTCCAGAAACTCGAGTACCCGCGAGCCCCACAGGATAGAGTTCATCGCGCTCCAAAGTGCTACAAAATTGCACACACCTCGTGATCGCGCCAAACAGTAATCTGTGAAGGATCCCCCTGCGAAGGACCAGGCAGAGAAAAAAGGACGAAAATACGTTCGATCGAGCAGTAAGCGAAGATCGTCAAGGGTTAGAGGCTCCGTATCGAGCTACACACAACGATCTCGGCTGGATGGCTCATTTTCACCTGAGGTTACCTTTGGCACACAATCATCCGCCATTAAGGTCGTCTACAAAAATCCCGAAAACACCGGAATATCCCTTTACACGGGGCAGAAAAGGCGATCCTCTCGTGGTACGCGGATAACCCGTCCGCGGCGGGTATATCACGAACAGCCCCGTGATCTCGCGGCATGATCTTTCAAGATCGAGAGTGGGACGAGAAGGTGGAACACACGCCGGAGCAGGACGAACGAAGAAAATAAGACGGTGTCGGCTTAAGAGGCGAGAGAGAGGAACGAGCCGAGGGAGATGCAACGAGCGCTAGATCTCGAGCAACGATCGCAGATCATCTTCCCTCTTCGACCGGTCTCTCGTCCTCGATCTTAGAAGGAAGCGGCGGGGGCGGCAAGCAACGAGCGTTGCTACGCTGGCGTCGCTCCTGCCGCCGCCATTATCAAATTATTCACTCACACCGTGCGCCATCTATCTTCGGCCAGAGCGATCCTAACGTGTTATTATTTGATCCTCACTTTGTTAGCGATCTGACTCTAACAGCCCCGCGATATGTACCTGGTAGATCCTGCTCGCTGATCTAGAGTACTTCTCACGATCTCCGGCGCACCGGCAGCTCCAAGCTGACCGACGCTTTCGAACCGACTCCTATTGCACGCCGGGAGCTGCTGCCTCTGCCATCTTTGTCGCGCGGAATCCACGACGCGAAACTGACGGAGATCCGCCGGATACAGATGCCGATCGGATAATGTCACGATGCCTACGAGAATAACTTATTACGATTACGACCCTGGCAAATTTTAGTATTTTCAACGTGCCGGATCGGGCACCGAGGATCGAACCGATCGGCGACCCCGATAGGACTGCCAAGTCCTTTTGTTTCCTTCCTTTTTCCCCTTCGATCTTCGTGTAGAATGACAATTTTTTACTTTTAAACGTTCATTGCTTCGAAGCTTCCAAATTCGTGAGGTTCAAATTTTTACATACACGACTATAATAATCGATCTTCCAAATCCTGAAACTTTCTGTTGACTAACATTGTGGCAATATAACATCCACTTAATTTTACTAATGGTACAGATTGATCGATGACGAAAAGCTGATTTAAAAGAACCGTATAACCTGAAAATGTCACGAGGAGATCAAGAATATTTCGTCTGGAAGTTATTATAGTTAATAAACGGTACAGTCCTGCGAAGGATAACGAGTGTACCAAGTGCAGAGTCCAGGGGTCAAGTGCTTACAGAATATTTCAAGAGGAGCTACAAGAAACTTGGAGCGGTTCAAAGTTTTATCAACGCTGTATATTAACAAGCTGGCCAGCAAAGTATAATAGTAATTCGAATGAACGTACCATAGAATTATTAACGCATCAAATGAAATTCATAACAATGTGATGTTTCGTGCCTACGATTCCTTGATGATCGTGGTAATGTTTCTACTTAAGGAGCTCGGGCAGTTTGCCACAAGATCAGCCGGGAATTATAAGCTTGTAAAATGTGATAAACAATAAGTAATCTGGATATTCGAATGTTAACACCTTAAACTACTGTAATCGTACTACTATTAAGAACGAGATTTATTAATGATCGAGTGTTTAACCTTGAGCGACTATTTTAGCAACGAAAGGGTTGAACGGATCAAAGTTACGGCCGTAACGTTCTTTGTTATTAATGTTAAATTAAGGTTAATACCCGCGGATATTAGTCGACAGACAGAGAAAAAAGGTATTGAACTTGAGACTGCCATTCGAAACGAGAGAAAATGTGAAAGGCGCGAAACGGCGTTAAACATTCATGAAACACAATAATCGAACGTTTCGCGTAATCGCTCGCCGTATATGTAGCTGTAATCGCGGAACTCGTTAAAAGTCGTGTAACCTGCTTTTTCCTGTCTGTCATTAGCACCGGCTGCACCCTTCGAGATCGTTTTAATATCGATCGATGTTACGAAACGCTTTGCCGGCGCGATTTTTCACACGCACGTCTTGCTCCATTTACGGCTAAATATATAGAGACAAAACAAATTGCTGTTCGCGTTCTACTTGATTATCGATTTCCTCGAAAAATACGCGTCTACTACCGGTTCGCGAATAAAAAAAGCGTCGATCGCAGTTTCCTGGACGTTCATTTATTCGGATTTTTCTTGACAGATTGCGATGCATCGAGCGGAATCGAGACGGATCGATCAATCAACGACAGTCGTTTTTCTGACAACCGAAGAACGGGAATCATCATTCGGCCACGCGAAACTTTCGACCACAAATTCCAAGTAAATTCATCGAAATCCTTCAGAATTCCAGTGTTCAAGCACCAAAATTTCCAGCGATCTATTATGAAATTAAGTTACGTGAATAATCCTATGTACGCACTGTGTCTGCTGGCAGCAGTTTGCGTACGACAACATGTTCAAAATGGGTACGTTTCGTAGCAAATCGTATATGCATCTAATAAATAAATCATATAATAAATTTTGTGATTGAAACAATAGTAGAGTCCAGGCATTGACAAAGAGTGTATCTTTGCAAAAGCCGACGACGGTATTAATGAAACCGAATAAAGCTTGCCTGAAGACATTGAACGACACAGAAGACGCGAAACCCGACGTACCACTGAATACTGCGAATTATCCGAACCTTGAAGAAGCTAACGCACTGGTGAATTGCGTGCAAAACTTCACCAAACGGGCTCAAAAGGTTGACGATATTCCAAAGCGAACACAGGTGAGAATATTTCATATCTTTTCGTATCTCTTACTACGTCGGATGTCTGTAAACTATTGTATTTGGCAATATTATAATATTTCAAGACATACGTTTGTTAAAACTTTATTTCTTTGAAACAAACATGCATTCGTGTCGTAAATTCTACGCTCCTGACAATACTAAGAAATCTACGATTTATATGCATGCAATATTTAAAGCAATGGAATCATGTGAAATTTTTATTAAAAAGAATAATTATGACGATCCGGTAGGGTAACGTTAATGAGACTTAAGACATAATGGAATTTAGCAAAATTCTTATGATTTTAAAATAAATTTTTAATAAGATGGTTATTGAAACGATTAAAACATACAAAATGGTTACTGAACGAGAAGATTACACTGTTCTCTTTTTCAGCCGAAGAAAATATTCCGCGAAGACGATAGCTTCTTCCCCTACAACGTGCCCGATTGGATGCTGTTCTTATTGACCAATATTGGTGCTAAATGGTTCGCTTGACGCAAAACATGTCGAACTAAGTCAGCTAAATAGCATGCGAACGATTTGACAGGGGTTGAAACGGATTTAGGGGGAATCCGCGAGTGATCTTTGTCAAGATCGACAAGCAAGCTCTCCAAACGTAAAATATTTTATTTACCGATTTAACCATCTACGTTTCTTTGTATACCGGAGTTCAATTTCGTAGGTGGTTCGAGAAAGGAAATTGCATAGAGATCGTTTAAATTGATCGAATCGTATGTTACGCGCTCACTAAGGCGCCAACGAGCGCGTTGACATAGTGTGAAGCGGAAAATAATACACGTGCGTGTTGGTCGTGACCTTTTATGTATAATTGAACGTTGCAACGACAATTAATAAATTCCTGTGATACGTACAGAATTTCTTTCAGTGATTGTAATTACCATTAATAAATAGTATCGTTATCATCCATCTGGATTCTTTAATCTCTCCAAGGCTTTCGATAGTTAGAATACTTTAATTGTATCTTAACCCTCTGCACTCCTGTGGCTCGACATTTCTCTTGGATCTTATAATTCGGATAAATTGAATATATATATTTTCATTTATTTACTACTTATGACAAATGAAAAATTCATAACATACTCTAATATACTCTTGATCTATTTTATAATTTAAATAGTTGGTAGGTAAAAGAAATTAAGGTGTCTTAAGAGATCTTACGAACTAATAAATATTTCTCTAGTTATTTTAATGTCTAGTAAAATGGACTTGAGGAGGGTCCAGTCCATATTGCAAGGATACTGTTCATCCCTACGCCAATGGTTCTCGGTCTCCCGTTGCCTCTGTCAGACATGGTCGAGCAGATCATCTCCAGAATTATTTGAATTTTTCCAGATGTTGCAGAGATGATCCACCCTGGTCCCTAGCTATGCTAATGATTCCCCATCTCGATGCAACCGTCACAAGTGACTTGAGATTCAAGTAAATGGTCTCCGGGTTCGTTCGAATTTTCCCGGATGTAGCAGGGATGAACCACCCTGGCTACGCCAATGGTTCCCGGTCGCGTCTCGCAATTCGTTCGTCAGAGCTGGCGGCTCGAGCAGATTTCCAAATCTCCGGTTGGTCGTCGCCGGGCTCATTTGAATTTTCCCGGACAGGATGTGCACCGCGTGCATTTCAATCCCCGAGGACACCCCGACGACGAATTATGGCCGACAAGGATGCTCCTTTGGGACGGGGCGGACAACGAACGAGGACGGAACGACGTGACGGTCTGCGTGTATACGCGGATGGTAGTTTAAGAGCGAAACGCCCGGTATCCAGAGCACGTCCGGAGCGCGAAGAACTTATTGTCATGTGCAGGACTCGACGGGGCATTTTAATATTTCCGCTGAATGCGACGAGAAAACCTGGTGAACGGGAATGGGACGCGAGGGAGGGGAGATACGAGAAACGAAAAACAAGAAACAGCAGACCTGCAGGCGAGGAATCGTTACCGGTAGACTGCCACTGGTCTTGCTTTTTCGACTCGGTGACAGGTGGCTGCGTACACGGCTTAAAAACCGGGGAACCCTTTGTCTTTTTTTTCACTCTTTCACCAGCTATCTCTTGCGGGTCGAGACGACACCACCGTTTAGAGAAGCTGGCGCCACGAAGCGCATAACGATACTCGAATTTAAATATTCACCGACGCCGCTGGAAATATATTGTTGCCTGTCTGTTCCTCTCTTTCGTGTCTCGAAACTCGATACAGATCGCTGCCGAACAATTAGCCTCGACACCAATCAATTTCCACTTTTTACAATTTTCTACATGACGTACGGAGCGCACGATGAATGCAATATACTTATTTCCATGAAAAATGTTGCAGCAATTTGTATCCAATAAAACTTCGCATACTTTTTGTCAACTCATGTCTTCGGACACTTCTTGTCAAGTCACATTCAATACTTTTTGTGAAGTCACGTCTTCGTACTCTTTTTTGCCACGGTAAGGATAAAAAATACATACATCGCTTCTATTGAAAAAGTATAAATTACCATGAGTATTTGAAGAAAAATATCTCGATCAAACAAGAAAGTATGAATTATATTTTTTATTAAACAACCACAATATTGAAGACATCCACTGTGTCCTTCATCCTCCAATCCATTTTTTTTCCACATAATCATTCTCGTACAAAACATCCCTTCTAAAGTAACTTTTACACGTTAAATATACTTATACTTATATTTAAAAGAGGTCCTTGAAATTTTCTGAAAATCTAAATCTTTCCTGTTTGTTTAGACAGAATCCCAGTGGTCCAAGAAGCGATGGCAAACCCCCGGTCTCTTCTTAAAATCGTCACGTCTGAGGGTAACGTCTAAAAGACGAAGAAGAGGGTTCGTTCGACGTCGACATTAAGAGTCAGTTCGTGGTGCAACCGGGGGCTCCAGCTACCGTGTACGCATAATATGTAAATGTATCGTGGTTCGGGCTACCAGAACGATTTGCACCGCGCAAGCTGGCATTTAAGAGGCTGACACGCGTTGAGACCCAGCCACGATTTATCTGAGGATTGTCGCACGTCGAAACCGCCAAGTGTCGTGCATCACTTCGTTGCGGACGAATTCGAGTGATAGATCTGCTCGTCCACGTGAAATATGTACGCGAACCAGCGTGCGCTTCGCACGCAGCGGATAACTGGCTCCTGGGAATCGCGACGTTCCTACGAATGAATTTTCTATACTCGTTCGAAGAAATTTGTCGAAACACGTCGAGGGTTTGCCAATTTCTTGAAACACCGACGAATACTCTTCAATCGATATGTCTTCATATCTTCATCAAGTTTTGTCAGACACCCTTATTGGGATAAAGAATTATTACACCGTATGTTAGTTCATATTTCATCCTTTAACAATGTATGTTTGAAATGCATTTTCAAGTTGAAAATGTTCGATTTTGAATATCATATAGGTACATAATTTTTAGGGACCCTGTAAAGTGTACCTCTGATGACCAAATTTAAATTACTATAATTTAGCAACAAGAACAAACAAGTCATGAAGTAAAGATTCTATTCTCTCCTTTGAATTGCAAGTTTTAAGATGTTCCAGTAGCTATATTGTAATACATGGAACCCAAATTATAGGGTCTCAATTCTTGGGTCTCACGACTGAACGGGACCCAAAAGCTGAACTTTTCGTGGCAAAATCGTGGCGCATGAAGCAAGAATCCCTGAGAAAAAGAAGACCCTTGTTAAACGGTTGATTGGAAAAGTTCAAGCAACGGATGCACGTATCAGGGGAGTTGCAACACGCGTCCTACAGTCGTGCAATTGTTATATTGTAGCAATAAGAGTTGCATCGTTCCCGATCGTGGCACGCGATCGAAGTAGTCCCCCTATTGGTAAGCCTAATTGCAAGAACCACGGTATTTTCTTCGTTACATAACGAAATCACCGCCGTATCCGGATCTCTGTCGAATCGGCGTGAATCACCCCCTCACGCGAGAATCGATCGGTGAACGTGTTTTCGCGGTCTTCGTTTCGTCGAATCGTCCCGTGTTCGATCTGGCTTCGGTGAAACGCATCGTAGCGAAAACACAGGAGGAAGAGCGAATGACAGGTTGAGTATTGAAAGAGGTTTCGTTTTTCTTGATCGCACGTTCCACGAGTCATCGTTCGAAGGATCAACGAAGAAATCTTACTGTTCCCGCGCGACGAAACAAGGTGGAGAGGATCGTATCTTGCGTAGACGTCTCGCATCGCCGGATGCGCGTGTGCCTCCCTCGTTTCCGGCCGTGAGCCTGCTTAGGCTCATTGCCATGCTCGTCGCCACGCCCGCCCCCGGAATATGAAAACGAAATCATATTCTTTGTTTCGCTACCTACCGATCGGCTCTTTTATCTCTTTCGTTTTGAACGGACACCGTGGGATCCAACGGTACCACAAATTTATTATCGAATCAACGACTTTTTACAATTTTCGGGATTTGGACCTGAGGATTTTGGAACTTTGGAACTTCACAATTTCACATCTTTTGGTTTGGTGGAACTTTTGAATTTTTGACAATTTTGGGAACTTGGAATTTTTGAACTTTAGAGTATTGCAATTTTAGATCTTTACGACTATGGCACTTTGTTTTTGTAGAATTTGGTACTTCAGGATTTTGGAATGTGGAGAATCTTGAAATTTCGAAATTTGAACCCTCCTCGTTTCTATGCATGACTATGTATTATGCATAACAGTCACCATACATGACACTATCTAAAACTTCAGAAATTTGCAATATTAAAAATGACGAACACGAGAATCCATCACATTGTCAGATATTACCCTAACGTTTGCACAAGTTCAGAACTGCGGGTACTTTACACAATAAATAGCACTCTACCGAGGTAATAGAGTCGTAAAGTTGTCCCACAGATACAAAATAAAAAATGTTATGTTTTTCGATCGTATAATGAGAAAAAGCGATACCTAATCGTCGACCAGCCCAAGTCGGTGGTAGCTTTCGTCAGGGCACCACGGTTTCTCAAGATCGCTCGTTAAGCCGGTAAAACCCACAACTACGTAATTGCAGCGATCACACGTTAGTTAGGTTAATAACTTTGCATTATAAATGTATTAAGCTCGAATCCAATTACGTCGGTTGCGGATTCGTTGCGAGATGTAGCCGGAGCAAATGTTCATTTCTCTCAGCCTGACGATTAATAACTCGGAAACGGGGCTTAGAGTGGAGGGAAAACGTGCTAATTTTTGAACACGAAAATCGATGACTCGTTCACACGCTTTGCTAACAGGTATACTGTCCATTCGAGAAATTGGAACGAACTCCATATCCCATGGGACAAATTTTTAAATTGTTACACTTGAAAAAATAATGTTTGTTACGATTCAAAAAATAATACTTTACACAGATGTTCAACTCTTTTTGTTAACTCTGCAATTTTGTATCTAATCGTTTCATAATTGAAGTTTATCTCAATAAAAACTATAAACGAAAGAAGCTCGATTACATTATGCAACGCGAATTTGAAATCCTTACGAAAGTACGTTCGATAAACTCAAGATTAATTCGAGTGAATTCTTATACACGATTAATTCATCTGAAACCGGGTTAGCCAACCGCAGCAATTTATTATAAATAAATAATAATTTTTAGCATGAAGAAACTAAGATACACCGAATGAGCTTCATAGCAAGCGTATAATCAAAATAACTGAATTTAAATTCTATAAAATGACGAACTTCAAACTGGCCAGCATCAATAATCATCAATTTCCAATCAGCCGTACGCATCACTTCCAAGACTAATAATTTCGTACGAAAAATATGGAACAGCAATTTGTCTGGATACATTCCGAACTTTTTCCGCCGGTGACTGTAATAGGATAGAAAGGGAATCTGTATACGTAAACGATTCATCTTGCATAATCGACTCGGAAGGCCCAAAGAGCGCGTAAAAAGGCTTTAAAGTTACAGCGAGTTAATTAGAGGTGAAGTAAGACGGCACTTTCCGCGTCACTGCTTCGACAGCGTGCAACAAAAATCAAACGAAACGACGTCGGCCACCGCGACAGCCCCGGATGCTTTCGAATGTTTCCCGCAATTTGCAATCATGAACGCCCAGTGCACGCGATGCGCATCTGGTGCATTCGAACGTCACGCTCTCCACCGATTTTAACGCCTGTCACTGTCGCGTCGCGCTCCTACCGGCGCACCAGTGCGGAACAAAGTTTCGTAGCTTTTATTAACATTTTCTAATCGATTCAGAAAAATTCTCATTACCTAATCACAAATTCTCATATCTTCAAATTTTGACTTTCTACATCTTCAAATTTTCATTAAGGCAAACTCCTAGATATTCAACTTTCTACGAACTTAAATTCGCAAGTTTCCATATTTGCAAATTTTTCAATGTCTGAATTTAAAAAATTTCAAGTCTCAAGTTTCTAGACTCCTGTTTCGGAATTTTCAGGTGCCTGAATTTCTGGATCTTACTAGGGAATTTGCAAAGTTCCAAAATTTCTAAACCCCTAAATCTCCAAATACCCAATTTCAATAAAATGAAGAGCTCATAAATCGCCAAGTAAGCATCGCTTCGAAGTGTGCCGTAGTCGACCCCGCGGAAATCATGGATATGGATCAGAAGTTATCGTTAACAATCGCTCGCCATGCTTTCCCAACAGCGGACATCACTTTTCCCGCGACACAATTTACAATACCGAATCAAAGCAAATTGCTGTGCGTACCGCTCGGCCGGTTCGCTCTCGCATGCGTGCGGCTTACAAATGCCCGACGATGGCTCCCAATTACGTAAGATTATGACATCTGTGACACAATCGTGTACACGCGTGTGTGTAACGCCCTCCTTCCGTGACGGTCGTCCATCGACTCTTCTTCTTCTCTCTTTTTGTTTCCCCTCTCCGTCCTGTAGCATCATTTTTCCCGCAACTTTCCGACTTTTCCAGCACACGACTAATTACCACCAGCGGCGACATTCGCTTTTTTTCCATTATCGCGAATACCACAGCGGCCGTGTTTCACTGTCACCGTTCGCACACCTATTTGCGTGTCATTCCGCTCGTATTGTTCCATTGTGTCCTATGACTTCTAATCTTCGTCTATGAAATCGACCGTTTGCGAAATCTCGCGAACGGAAGCGTAAGTTGATATATAAACACTAGACTCTCGTATTTTTACCATCTTTGATATTTTCACGATCTTACTTAAATTAAACCACATGCCATTCATCAGCTCAGAAATACATTCATATACATGAGTTATTTGTAATAGATGAAACATCCAAATTTTGAAGAAAAATGCTCACCCAAATTATTGCTTCCCATGTACCGTAACATAAACGCAAAACACATATTCGTGTGCATGTGCTCATAGTTCCTGTTAAATTCGCAGAAATTGAGTAGAACGTGAGCGTTCGAGTCTTTAATGAGTCCATCTACCTACGTAGCTAATAGCGAATTTTTCTCATAAACTCATATCCTCTGTTCTAGCCGGGTGACTCATGGCTAACGTCCAATCTAATGGTAACCAGGCCGTTACCGATCGTGTCGAAGCGTTTGCTTCCCGCGGCACGAGGTCGGCCAATTCCTTTCGTAACTTGCCCCGATGATATGCGACGAGCGCACCACCCGCGGCCATTATGAAATAACGATATATATATTCCGCGCGAGACACGAGCACGCCTCGCGTTCTGTATCGTGTTGTTACGATATACCCGTTCGATCCGATGAACACCAGGAATCGTGTTTCAACCGTGCTCCGTTCGCACCTACATACATAAGTACTCTAGCTACTCTCACCTAAGTACGTTGTTTATGAGTGCGCGATGGACACTTTCTTATTTTTTGACTTTTTCATCCGGGAACGTTTTACCACAAAATTCGAATACAATTATAAGAAGAATAAGAATCATCGACCTTGGGGTACATCTTGTTGAGATATTTTAATGAACAGTTCTTGTGAAAACATACTGAGGTTAAACTATGGATGTTTGTGAATTTATCGAAGTCTGCAAAGAAAACAGGAGTATGGATCACACTTCTTAGACCTTCGTTATCAAGAAATGAAATAAAAGAGTTACACAAGATCAAAATAAAGTGTAAGATTAAACTAGGTGTGAGATGTTTTTTCTGGATATGCTATCAACTGACGTATGGAGTGTTTCATTTGCCTCAAGGGCATTTTCGATCTTATACAGACCCTTTGAATTATTCAACAAACAATTTGAATTTACACAGTTCGCCATTAACAAGATAGACAAATGATAGACAAATGCAGTGTGCTGGAAGAAAGTTTACTGCGCCTCATTTAAACCACCCCCGGGAAAAAAGTGGTCGCGCGAAACGGCACCACCCCCTCGCACAGAGAAAATTAGCAAATCTAACGTAATAATTAAATTATCGCCGCGAACCGTTCATGGCAGTTAAAGGCGCGTTGTTCGCCGCGGATCGTGCTAATGAACCGTCCCGCGCAAATGGCAGTGGGAATAAATTTGAATTTACATTACGTCCACGGTGGCGTGTAGCTGCCTGTCTGCGAACAGACGGATCCTCTTGATGAGCCGGGGTTTGAAGAGCAAACGAGACGAACGAAACGGGGCAGAGATCTTCCAGTCAGATACTGATGTTTTTACGTGTTTATCGAACATTTTTACCTTCGAACTTGAATAACACTTTGTAATTGAATTCTTGATGTCGATATGTGAGTGTAATGTCGATGTACTCAACACTTTATCATACTTAATACGATATAATCTTTAACACTCACGAATAATTTTTAACCTCGCTCTATGATTTGTGTGTCAGTCAGGACTAATCACACCTATAATATTAAAAGAAAGAAAGAAATTTTATGTCAATTTGGTGTTATGCAATTGACTATCACAGTTACGAGTCACCTGTCAGACTCAATGGCAAGGGGTTAACAAGATTGTTCTGGATATCGATATACTTGTCAAGGATTATTAATAACTTAATACCAGAGATTTACAGTGATCTTCAAAACTGACAGTATTCTTCAAATCTTCATTCGTAGTAATATTATTTTGAATGACTAATATCTAGGACGTGGCCAAGGTCACTCGTCAAGGACTTTATCACAGATCTATAACATCGATATCGCCTTAAATAAACGTGCAAGTTTTATTAATGATTTATGAATAAATCATCGACCGCCAAAAGCTTGTTAAATTTGCAGTGAATAACCGGTAGTCTATTAATAGGTTTCCGGTGTGCAAGTTGTTTAAGATGCGAATCGACGTTTACATCGATAACCGAACACCCACCTAATCGACCCCCCGATTCGGAAATATAACGAACGTCCGGCCCGTAACTATCGTCGTGGTGCACGGCCATAAACGCGCTACAAATATCTGACATTTACATCGTTGCATATTTATTGGCGTCGCTTTACATAAACGGTCCTGAATATACATGCGCGTCATCGAGGCACCGCGAGCGAATTTCATTGACTCCGCGAGCCCTGTTCGTGGCCAATTATACACGACTTGAGCGTAATGCGACACATCTGTATTTACATTTCATTTTCGCCGAGTCGAGCGCGTCCAATTTCCACCGCTAGTTAATTGCACGCTTCCATAATGTATCCCACGGATCGACCGACGCGTAACAACTAGGAAAAAAACAATCAAAAAGGAGTAACAACGCGGGTTAAACGAGCATCAACCGTGGGAGGAAGCCATTTAGAAACCTAATCCACCTGTTAATCCAATCTTACTCGAACCTTTAATTGAGTGCCGCCATTGCTCTTTCGAGGCGTCCCGACACGTATGCTGATTCTTTCATCGTTAATCCTGTATAACTCGAATATAACTTTACAAAAATCTGCTCTACGAGGTAGATTAAGACGCGATATTTATGATTACTGATAGATAATCACTGGGTACGATAGACAAGTGGATATGTTACATTAAAACCTCGTTTTAAAATATAGAAGGCTACTCTAACGTTGCTTCCTGTGCTAAGGATAAATATATTTCTCCTGATATTCGTAATAAAGTAATATCCATGATAACCAGTTACATAAGTAATAAAAAGAATGATTAATGTCCAGCCTCAAAGTCTTGATAAAAGGATTAAGAACGAATCAAGGATGAATCAAATAAGTATCCAAAATGTTATAAAAATGAGATTTCCAAAATAAAATACGAGTATGTACCAAAGCGAAAGGATGTTAAGAAGCGACAAAGGTGATGGAAGAGCAAAGAGGTGCGAGAAAGTGCAACGCGAAGGATCACGAAAGGTATTATCGCCTTATTTTCATTTCTGCGACCGGAGAACGTGTATCTTCGCGTAAAAGTTCAAGATGTCGATTACGAAATCGAATCCGCGTCGAGCCGTGCGTGGTGAGGTGCCAGGGTCGACACGTTCGAGATCGAGCTATCAGGCAGGCCGCTCTAACGAAGATCGATACATTCGTTAATTAACGAATAACCATTTTTTTCCCCTTTTGTTCGTTCCGTCTCCCCCTTGAAATCTGCGTGCACGCTTACGATGCTCGTGCAATTAAATCCGCGGCGAGAGAGTGACGCACGAGCGCGAGGTCGTCGCTCGAACTAATTAGCACATTCCACGCGGACGATGTTACGAAACGTGAGATAGACGCTCTATAATAGGAGCGGTGATACCCACGTTGAAATAATCGATAGCCGACGATTTATTGCGCGGATTCATTTATTACGGCGACGTACGTCGGGGCCGATTTCTTCCTTGTGCAGACAATCTTTCGTGCGAGTACATTTATAACCTGCTACACGGAGTTTTGTAAAATCGAAACCGAAAAAGTGTGAAACATTTTATGGATAAAACGTTCGTATCGCCACGCGTCGTACTGCAACGATGTTTAAGTGTGCGCCAGGCGTTCGTATACGGAAACGTCGAACGGCGAATTAAATTTATAGACCACACATTTATAGACGAATAAATCGTCCGATAGGGGCTTTAAACGACGTGCTACAAACGAGAATTGCACATCAATTTAACTTACATAATCTCGATAAAAAATTCTGGCCACAGAAAGACGATCACCGAGCCAAAACGATCGGTACGAGGCTCGCTAACCGAGCGCCGCTATCAAGATCCTGTTGCCTTCGACACCTGAGCCAAACAGCTATCCGGCACGTGTGAATTAACCCGAACACGATCCATCCACGAGCGGGATGGAAACCGATGTAATCCTAATTCGCATTTTTATATTTCGCGTTATGGCGAAAGAAGAGAACGGCCCACGCTTGGCCGCGGGTCGAAGCGTGCAGCAGCTGACGCGAATTACGGGAACTCTCATCTTTACAAAAGCGAATTGGCTCGCTAGAGTAAACACGTAGCGTTAGGTTAGCAGGTTAGCTCGTTATTTCACGGTGTACGCGTTAATCATTGCCTGTTCGCACGATCTGTACGAGGGATTTTTCGTAGCACGGAAATTGACTCAATTAGCCGGTTGAAAATGGCGGTTCGGAGGCGCGTGGAGCAAGGGCCGAATCTCGGTCACGTTCGTCGTCTAATAATAATTCAACCAACAACGCGCCTTCATGGTTCGCTTGCTTGATATTGTCTCATCGTAATGACCGCTCGATTGCTATATCGTTGACCGCAATATGTTTCCGGAAAATCGCATGCGAAACGATCGCGATCGGCGAATATCTTAGCCTGTCGTTGACAGCGGTGAAAGCTTACATTTTCACTGCGTTGTTTACGCTGTGATATTTATACGCACTATCCACATGTGTAGCCACGTGTTGTAACACGTTGTATACACGCGGGTTATATTACCACGTGTTGCATCTATACGAACTTAATCATCATATATTGAAATTACTATGTATTGAAATTGTCATTCATTGAAATCGTGCATTCGGTCCATACGTGTTATATTGCCCCGCTTTGTATCACCTTGCGTGGACATCACCACGCGTAGAAATCATCACGTGTTGAGATCACCGCTCGTAGAAATCACGCGTCGAAACCTCACGTCTTAGATCGCCACGCGTCGAATTTCTACGCGCTGAATCGCTATGTGTTAGATCGCCACGCGTTGTATAACCACGCGTTCAATCGCCATGCATAGAAATCACCACGCGTTGAGATCACCACTCGTAGAAATCACTATGCGTTGAAATTATCATACGTTGTATTTACTATGCGTTGAATCGCGACAAGTTGAAGCGCCATGCGTTGAAATTTCTACGCATAGATTCGCTACACATTTAAATTATCACATATTATACCGTCACGTGTTATATCACCTTGTAAAACCTGAACAACCTCACCTAACTTACCAATACTCTAATCCCAATACCTCCTTTTAATTTTGAAAAAGTATTCACCATCTTAACCCTTCTGCAAATTTTAATCCTTGCAACCTCTTGTGAGTTCTAAAAATACCACTTACGTCAATCTTTGTACAAACAGTTTCGAGTATCACCTAAGTTATCTAATATCTTAATTAACCAAATCTTGAAGTTTGCGTGGCTAAAAAGTGAAAAACTGCGTGCGTTCGCGAATCGAACGAAACCATGGTATCAAAAGCGGCGAACAGCGGCTCGTACGTTTCTTTCGCCACATCCCTCTTTTTTTCATGTAGGTACGCTCGTTTCGTATTCCCGTGCGATGGTCGGCCACGACGCCACCGTACATTCTAAGAGACTGACTCATCCGCGTGCAGTGCCTCTTCTTCATCGACACAGGACGCTCTACGTCTGGTCACGTCCCGTGGCACGGAGAGCTGCATTACGCACCCTTCGTACACGCTTCTATGCGCTGCGCTCTTAACCAGGTGCCTGTGATGTATTATCTCTGGCGCGCAATGAGACCTGCTAACGCGGAACACGTCCGCTCTCGCATGACAATGAAGAAACGGCGACGGCGATCACCAACGGAAAGGGACGTTTGGCGAGAGGAAATCCTCGATAATTCTATTCGCGATCCTACGAGTTCCAGCCAATCGCGCTATTTCAGTGTTTTCTCCTATTCTGTTTCAAACGATATATTTAACTCTTTGCACTCGGAGGTATTTTTGCTAAGGCCACATGGTAAGTCTAACCTAACACTTGGATCTTGTTTGAAAATATTTTTGTATGTGGAAGAGATTTAATAGAGTAGTAAAGGCAGTAGACTGTGTGCAAGATTTAATTCACTTCACAGATATATTATCGACTGGACTGAATTAGAATTGTAAAACGAGTATAAATTATTACTCTCGCGTGAAGAAAAATGTACACGTCAAATATTGCCTCCGTTTGAATTACGAGTTACATTAGTCATCTGGCACTTAGGTGAAACATGTGCCATAGCGAGTTAGACTTGTCATTTGACACTTAAGCAAAACAAGTGTCATGACAAGTTCGACTCCTCATCTGTCACTTAGGTATAGCAGGTGTCATGACAAGTTCATCACTTAAGCAAAAGTGTCATGACAAGTACCAGCCATCAAATGTACCCAAACAGTTAATATCGAAAAAGAAGAGTTAAATATGAGAATCGTATATTCTCAGCTTCAACCATAATATACCAGAAGTCCCAACTTTTCTCATCGATACCGTCAAAAGAATGACCACAACACCTTGATGGAGTGTGAAAACTTAATTTGCAGAATATTTCGCAGATCAAAGTGTCATCGGTTGAGTCTAAGTGGACAGATGATCGATGGCGTATTTCGAGATCGGTGGACCGGTAGATCTGGACGAGGTACGATCACAGCTGGTTCGTTGGTCGGATCTGGGCGCGCGTGTGGAACGGCCGATAAACGAGCGGTGTGGTTCGCGGCCAATGGCATAAATCTCGGTTCGCGAAGCACGTATGTGCGTGAGGTACGAGCCACGCACTGGGCGTGTCGCACGCAACGCCTGGCACGTGGATAGCTGGATACGCATCGACGGCTTCTCTCGTGCTTGCATGAATCGTCTGCACTCGAAGTATGTGCGATGCACCGAGCTCTTTCGCGCGTTTGACCATCCAAAAATGCACCGTACACTCACTTTTTCGCGAGGAACTTCCAAACGAATTTGCGTTATAATTATAAAGGAACTATGAACAATATGAATACTATTTTCTTTCTAGTGTATAAAGAATATTTATATTATAAGGTGATTATCATTTTCTTTCATTGAATATTTCAATCCAAATTTAGAAATAATTTTATATACAGAACAAAGTTTAACAATTTTCTGAAAATCAGCACCTTTAGTACCATACAAAAAATCGCTATAAATAATTTGTAATAATAAAATTTCCTAACTGAAAGAAATATTAAAATGTCAGTACCGTAAACATCAGTAGGAACTACCAAATGAGTCATGCATTTATAAAATAACCACTGGCAATGAACGAAATTGCAAAAAAGAACTCGACAGTTTTACCGAAGTAAATCTGACTCATAGAATATGTTAAACTGTACCTAATCAGTTACCAGACTAGTCCACGTGTTCAAAGTGCACGTGTTCAAAAGTTCAACCGATTCGCAAAAATCGACACTGTTCATACCACCTCGTAACGGTAAACCCACGCACCAAAGCGTTACACATTTCGTAACGTCCATTTCGTGAGATGGCAAAGATTTTTGAACGGCAGGTAAACCACATCCTACGTTAGAAGAGAAGAGAACAATGGTTCTGTGCGAAGGAACTTCAAATCTTTAACACTCATCGATCGCGCTCGATCGTTCGGATTCGATCCGCGGGCGGAACGGTGGCGCCGTTCGTGCTGGTACGTACGTGTCAAGCGTAACGCGCTTCACCGCTGCGGGATATTTTCGAAGGCGAACGATAGAGACATAAAGAAGGGACGTGCGACATCCTGCCCCGCGGGCGGGCATTGGCGAGGTATAAATCATCCGCGCGAGGGATTGCATTTCAATGCCCCGGGCTGGATAAGTAGCGGACGCGCGAGAGCGCGCCAGACCGCGCCGATACACGACGGGTCGAGCTTTTATGCATCGTGCGCAACGACGCGTCCGACGAGCGCATCCCTCGTTACAGATGCAGAGAACGCGTATCCGGCAAGCCTCCGCAGGGCCCGCTTTTGCTAATTCGAACCAACAATCGCCTTATTTTTTATATTTTCTGCCTCTTGCTTCATCGCTCGAAAATCGCCGCCAGTGCCTCAAGCTCGCGAATTCTTTCTGTTTTACCCTTTGGCGAAAGACGTAAAAATGATGTACTGATGAAAAATTTCTCAAGATTAATCAAAGCGCAGTACAATCAAACTTAATTAATTTGTATCTTATAATTAATATCGATAAGTAAAATAATAAATGTAAATGAAAAATGTAATAAGCTTAAATAAAATATTCTGTATCATGGTTTTGAAGTAGATTCGTGTCAGATTCATTGGAAGGGGAATAAATTTAAATTCGAATCTCGTCTGATAGGCCACCGATTAATCTACTCCACCTGTTGACCAATTTCCTGTTCCTAGAGTTAATATTCTTCGTAGCTGGTACTTGTAGGTCAGTTAGTTGAATACTTTAATTCTCAACCAGTTATCGTAAACTGAAGATCATCGAAATCTTACTGTCACATTGTATCAGTATACAAAAGTACTTTCATTTTTTATGAAAGTGTTCAGTTTGCACGTGAACACGTGTGAGCACGTGTGCAGTCTGTCATGAAAAAAGTCTAGTCAATCATCCACAAAATGATGGTCGATAAAAAACATCAGACAACTAAATTTGTAGACTTTCAAATAATCAAACGTCCGAGTTCGAAATTTCCAAGCGACACCCGATTCCTAAACGATGTAAACTTTTCGGCGATCTCCGGTCAAAACAACATCTATGGACCCCGATGAATTAAAGAAACCGATCACGAAATGTCAGACTTTTACGATCGCAGGTCGGTGGAATCAGCGGCGAACTATTTCGGCCGTTCGTTCAGAAATTCGGCACGCGGTGGTACGAAACGGCGATAAACAACGCCATTGCCGCGAACGCGAACCGAATATCGATTCCAAGTTCACGAAGCGGAGTAACGAACCGAAGCGGAGTCGACTCGTGACTTAAAGTCCCGGGGTGAAAGTCGAGGTGTACCTCGGTCGTAACGAACGATTCCTTTGTTCCCCATTAAAATTCGAACGTCATAATTACGTGGGAAGGCAGGCAGAGTTCGGGGGTAGGCAAAACGTTCTGTTAGGCGTACGTACCCGATCGAACGAGAGAACGTTGTCTACGATTCGTTACGCGAGCGGGTCGCGTTCGCTCTACATCCGAACGCATTAGAAACGGCCGAGCGTGTAATAAGCGGAGACCGAAAAATTAGCATCTGCCGGCCGGGAGACAATGCCTGATTTGAATAACAATGTTCGCTACCGTGTGGGCTTCTAACTCTTAACTATGGGTTCTAGACGCGATGCGAGTCTGCATATCGCATACTGCTCTGCCGGCCACACATGACAATGCGTCTGCCTCCGCGCGATTTCCTCCCGCGGTCCGCTTCGTGTTGCTCCCGCGACTCCATTAATCCAAAAGAAAAATACCCGACTTTTCGAGACCGTGTTCGATCTTTTCCCCCGTCTTTTATACCGGTTACGAAACCGCTTGTGAAACAGATCTCTTAATGCATTCTTTATGGCTTACTACGTTACGTCTACGATGTGCACGGGATTAAGGATCAGTTGTCTTAGTTTTACTTGATTAGGCTCGATAGCATCAACCGCACCCATTTTTAAGCAAACATCAATTTTATATCAATTCTTTAGACTCATACATTAATCGTTTAAGTTCACCAGAACAATGCTCCTTAACTAATAGACGCACTTTTTAGGTTTCTTTTTCAAGATTAAGCAAATGATGATCAATTTTAAATCTGTAACAATTACATCAACAAATCCTAAAGGAATTTACAGTACAAAAAATGGTGATGTCCACATGATCATGAATTTAAAAATTGAACGTACCCTGAAGAGGTGAAAAATGTTCGCCACCCAACGACACTAGACCAGCTCACCTAGACCGCAGCTTCCGCAATTATCGATTAATACGATCGAACGTGTATTGTTAAAAATATCACGGACATATCGTGAGTGCCAAGAAGCGGTAGCTAAGCCGTGCTGCCAGTTAAGCGTAACATAAGTATGAGCCGTTGCGAGCAGTATACGAGGTCCTCATATCGATGCGCAGATGTCTGACCCTGAAGTGTCTTCACCCTCGGTCGACTCCTGCTGCCTGGGTTCGTTCGTTAGCTGTGTGTTGTCACATCACGATCCTCGTTACACCATCAAACTGACCGCCGGTCACTTCAGGTCCGTGTGTGCCCCCGTCACGGTGAGACGAATATAGTTTGTGCGTGACCAGGGCGGCAAGTGTCATCTGCTGATGCACGATCGTGACACGCACAAACGACGCACACCAACGTGGCCATCGTACACCGACAGAACGAAATTCCAACCGCGAACACCTACCGTATGATAACCGATTTAACGAACGTGACGATGCTCGCGAACCACGGAATACTCTAAACTAAAATTGAGACACTGGAGAGTTGAAAGTTTAGGACGAACCAGAATAAACCTGCAATCAACCTCTAACCCTACAATAACCCTAGTTCTATTTCTCCCCGTAAGATATCCTTTCGTGACCAACTTCCCCAAATAACTGCAAACGATCCCGTTATTACAAGAACCCTTGATTTATTTATCGTCTAAAAAGCTCGGGTGAGACAAAAACACCAGTAAAGCAACTGAAATTATCAATTTTCCCGCACGTCGAATAGAAAGTTAGAAAGATAGTCATCTCGTTAATAAGATCGCATGCTCGAACAGAATTATACAACGTAAAAGTTCGGTTTTACGGGGTCGTAAATAGCCAGTGGTGTGCACGGTAGCTCGTTACAGTTTATGACGAAGCTCGCGGGACAGTTATGGTTAACGCCAACGATGCCATGTCGAATAACGCGTGGGTGCGAGCGGCCATTGTTCCAAGGTGTCGCCTTCGTAATTTCTCACGACCGGAAGGGACCAACTCTTCCCGATGTCGTCTTTCTAACGCGCATCGCTCGCTTTTTCGAGCGGAACAGGTAACAAACCACGGTACATAGAGATATTGGAGAAGCATCTTCCATAAATGTACCCTATAACTGACAAGTGACGTTCTAATACTGCATCAAACATTTGGAGTAAGTAGAGAACAAAATGAAGCTTCAACAATTAATTAAATATCTGTACCATGACGAACAAAACTCCACATAAACTGTGGATAAGTACGACCTCCAACGTCCACTAATTTTAACAAACGATGATTGTATCCATAAAACATTTCCGGTGCTAATGCACGATAGTCCGTTTGTTTGCGAAGGATGAAGTTTTAGCGAATTGCCAGGTTGCTGCGAAACGTTGAACGCGAGCACAACCAATAAACCGTGATTAGTGTCCGAGCGTGTGCACTCTGAGCGGATCGCAAGAAAGCAGAAGCCGATATTCCGAGAGGATTTACAATTCGAACCGACAAACGTTGGTCTAACGCTGCTAAAAAGAGCAATTCCCTCGGTCGGCGTTTGTGATCGCTCGAAAACGCGTCCTAAGCACACTGTTCGACAATGGACGATGATCACCTTTCCTAGCGGCCACGTAAGCGTAGCATTTAGGCCGAAACAGGTGGCCCCTACGATGGAACCATAAAATCGGAACGTTTCGACAGGTAGAAACGGATAAGATAGAAGCTTAGGGCACTTTCGTGTTTACCCGACGAACGAATCACTTTAAGCTTTCTTCATTTTACGGTTTTATTGCGATCGTACGATGAAAAAGGTCGCACCGGCGCGATATGGACCATAGAAGTTTTCCTTGCTCCGATACTCCGATTACGTTTCGTGCTCTTTCTTGATGTAGCTGTGTTTTGTACGCTTTGGATAGCTGATGTTTAGGGATGTGTGAATTATTGAGGGTATCGGACTGTTGGGAACTGTAGGGACTTGGCTAATGAACTATCCAGATTACGTTCAGGTGAAGTCGGTCCTTTGGAAACTTGGAAAAGGGATTCAAAGACCTGGGCAATCTACGAGTATAGACATTGGAGGATTTAGGATTGGGGGTGTGAGAATGTGGGGATATGAGAATTCAAGGATATAGAAATTTGGGGATGTGGAAATTTGAAGATTAAGAAATTCAGATATTTGGGAATTTGAAGATGAATTGTGACGAAACACAATCTCACTGTATTCCTATAATTCTATGTCACTCTTACCAATGAATCTTCGCAATGTGGCGAATGTACTCTACCATAGATGATTTCTCGTCACTCTCGATCGGTCAGATCCCTTTTACCCCTTCGATGAATCCCAGCCACGAAGGTCACGTCGTGTTTCGAGAACCTGCCGTATCGAACTCGCTCACGGGAGCGTATCAGCTTACTTAGTCGTAGATCGTGCCCGCCAGGCCTTGTTGCGAACATTTGTTCTCTTCTTATTGGCTATGTACTGTCGATTTCTGGACTACCTAATCGTAAATCACGGTCGACGGTGCTCGGCTTGTGTATACCTGCATTCTTCGCTGTACAAGCTGTAACACGACGATCGGCGTATAACCAGCCGCCACGTAGACGGTGCACGCGGATAAGGATGATTCGATAACGACGATTAACGCGGCGTCGATATTAATAAACATCGGCTCCATTGGACCAGGTGCTGATCGCTCGCAATCGCGACTTACTACCTAATTCTACCCTGCCGGTTTATGTAGCGTTATCGGCGCCTTACAACCGATTTGTTATACGCTTAACTCTATTGCCTTGATGAAAATTAATAGCTAATTGCGAGGGTAAATTAACTCGAGCTTTATTTTTGTAAACATGACTTCATCAATGCACCACATTTTATCGACAACTCATCAGAATATCATTTGAATACATTCAGATGCAAATTTTAAAAGAGTCAAGGAATAAATTATATACAGTAAAGTAGTGCATATTAGATATACAATTTGACCTACAGAATACAGTGATTCATTCTATACAAAAAGAGTGCAGCGATAGTTATCTTTGGAACTGAATAAAATCCTACGTATTTGCAGAGAAATTTATATGTAACGAACCAGGCAACTCCCACCCATTCTTAATTCATCAGTAGTATCAACACATTAGCACACGAGCCGCGTTCATAAAACAAACGATTAAATTACAGCGGAAAATATCAATCAAGTGGCGCGCGGTGTATTTCGCAAAGGCACGAGCACTATCGAAAAGCGTGCCGTGTCTAAAAGGCCGCGCTAGTTCTCCAAGAGTAGCTCGCGTTTTCGCCTCGCTCTAGCGAGCAGCGAGAGAGCGGCAGGTCTCGATCTCGATGGAAAACGGTTTCAAGGTCTGCGCGAGCTTTCCGCGCGCGATGTAACGAGGGCGCGAAGCGCGTCTCCGCCGCGCGACTAGGTCAAAACGCTTGCACAACACGCTACATCCTCGCCGACGATGTGCACATTCTGCGACGCGACACGTTGCGGTACCAACGAAAACAATAGGGCAGAACCTCTACTACTTTTATGGGCGGAGACACACTTTCGCAAATGGTCATTTCTTGCAACTCACTCGCGTCTACGTGTTCATGTTTTTTAAACCTAAACATCAAGGTTACAAAGTACTGAAATTCTAAGGTTCGATAATTTAAAAAATTCCAGTCATTATGATTCAAGATTTCGTACTTGATGTCATTTTTAAGGTACAAGATACCACCGTGCTACCATCCTCGACCCGCCATTAGATGTCCCACCGATGTAAATAATTTTAGTAATCTTCCAGAACTACATTAGTCGATCTCGCAATGGAAATGGATGAAATAAATGAAGAAAAAGAAAATCGCGAGATTGGTCTCGCGGTAACCCGCCGCCAGGACCCACGCCCGCATTGTATTTCCCGTCCAACTTGTCGTTCTCGCCCGTTTCATTGTGCTTCTTCCTCCTCTGTCAGCCCCTTACCGCCCGATCCGCGGGTAGCCGAGCAAACGGGCACCGGATTAGGTGGGCAGACGCGTATGAGTCACGGATCCCGTGCTGAAGCAAGTGAGATTTTCTTGCATACGGAGAGTCGACGCCCTAACCCACATAAATCCGTGCCATTAGCTGTCCAGGAAAGGCCTTTTCTCGCACCTATCCGCTCGCGAGATAGGTTCGCGTCTCGCGCGAGCTCCGGAGAGCATCGACGCGAGGTGGGAGTTCGATCGACCCTTTGTTCGCCCGCGACGCTTGGAATCTCGACTGGCGTAATCGGGATTCTTTTATTAAGTCATTCAACGCCGATGATGCACGCTCGTGGAGGAGGCGTGCTATTATACTTGTAATCGAAGGCGTTGCGACGTCCGCAGACGAAAAGTGACGAAAGAAGACAGGGAAAGAATTTTGGTACAATGGATTTCCTTGAAACCTTCCTTAGGTAGTCTTCCTTTATCAAAATAACAATATAAAGAGAGAACTCTCTGCACTTTGTACAGACTCACCGATGTTGCTTAGGAATTTTTCAAGTTTTCATTGTTCAAGTTTAGACATTTTCAAAGCTTCGAATGTCCAAGTATTTTCAAGCTACCAAATTCAAAAATTGTCAAATCACAAAGTTTAAGAAGCTTCCAGAATTGTCAAATGTGCAGATGTTAATGAAAACGATTAGTAAGCTAGAGAACGAATCTCGCCACAGTAAGGCTAGGTGTAATCGGCTGCGGTGCCACAACGTCGTGTTCAATACGTATTGCTCAAGACGAAACGTATTTGGTCGTACGTTCTTTTTCAGCGGTAGAGAAAGAGCCCTTCACAGAGAACGAACCCCCTCCTGTTACGAAAAAAAACAGGGAGCGTGGGTGTGTGTACCAAGCGGCCATTCTCCTTGAGTCAACGCGCCAGACAATGCTCCTCTTCTGTCAAGTGCAACGTTCGGTACCGAGCAGCGATACTCCGTAATAGACATTTATAATCGAAAGGAAATATTGCGTATCGAATCGATAGACATTCTAGCAAACTATATATAATTATCACATTCGTGAAAAAATTCTTTCACCGTAATTATAGACTTCTATCGAAATCAACGTATCGTAGATTAACGGTAGCAACCGAAAGTCGTATCTGAAATAACTGTGGCACGGTACGCGAGAAGAGGAACGTTTTCGGAGGGTCATAAAAGGAACAGCCGGATATATCGAGCTGCCTCGTGCCACCCACGCGAGGGCTTTTCACGCCTCTGACACGACTAGTTCCTTTGGCGAGGCACCAAAAGCCGTCGCTGGTGTGTTGGCCCTTCAGATATCTCGGCCATGACAGATAACACAATGGCTCTAATACGGCGCACTGTGAAAAGGGTAAAGAGGTACCCACGACCACGGCGCCGATGAATGGTGGCCCCACCAGAGCGAGGGAGAAAGAGGAGGTACACCTATCTTATCGGATCTCCTTCGAGCTGCGGCATGGCACAGCGAGACCAACTCTTTGACAGTGCTGCCCATTGTTCCACGTGGTCCCTTTTAGCCCGTGATCCAGTACCGCTTCGATCGCCTCGTGATTTCCATTCGATCCTTTCCGATGATCGAGCCGTTTCTTCCTTGACGTTAATGATGGTTCGTTGAAAAATTCATTCATCGTCTTGTCTTCGGCAACGAATTAATCGCCATTTTCGATTATAACTTCGACACGGCTTTTATTGAACACTTTCGCAATAATTTCAACTTGTTTGTCAGGACAATCCCAACGCTTTTGGTATCGAAATTAATCTATTAACCATAGGTGAGTTATATTTCGAAATCCGATGTGCACCTTCGAGATTGAAATTGATAACTTCACACTTTTACTTGAGATTCGGTATTCGATGATTCAACATACTTTCCATTGCACCTGTTGTATAAGTTAAGTACACTTGTACATATAGATATGTACCAGCAAAAGAATATTTAAGTCAGACAAACTTGTGGGATGTCCTACAATAGAATTAGAATTATCAAAGTGATACGAAATATTATACAGAATATCTATTATAGAAGTCATAGATATCCATCTCAGTGAAAAGCAACGAAGATAGAGCGCAAAGAGATGGCATGTAAAAAGTGGTGTGCATCGGGTGTTAAAGATTCTTTCATCCGGCACTGTACATCACGAGCTGGCGTCGGTCTGAAGCCTGGATACAGAGGTAACGAGGCTGTCACACGGTCGACGACAGAAAGACACGGCGTTAGGTATCGCGCCTACTGTCAATCCGTCAGCGAGCGAGCGCGCTGTAATTTTCACGCCGACAACGATCGCGAGCAGGTCGATCGAGCGAGCGTAGTTCTCGGAACAAAAGGCAATCGACGATGAAAACTCGAATAGTTTTCCCCCGTGTCGACCCAGTGAGAATTGATTTCGAGCTCACAGAGACACACTCTGGAACGGTGACACGATCAGGACAACGCGACATCAGGGAGGAGCCACCTACCTACGCTACGTGTTCACCTATCTATCCGTGCGTCCATCTATCTATCTGCCTACCTACCACCTACCCACCTATCCGTCCGCGTGTTACTTTCGCACACCGAATTGTAAAAGGCCGTGTAACACTTGCAACGAAAACGAACCGACTTCGAGCAACAATGGCAACTCGAGCTCTGACGTTTCTCATGACGATTAATCCGTGGACAATGCACGATTGCGTCAGGACAATTAGCGACAACGCTTTTGCCAGCAACGGGGAACAACCGGACGAAAAAAGAGGCGCACGCGCGAACACGCACAAGCTCGGCTTCGTTACGCGCGTGCCTACCGTGCTCCGCGTATGTGGAGCATGGGATCGCCATTGTCTATTGTTTGACTGCTTTATTGCCGACGGGTCATGGTCGCGGGCTGACACTTGGCCGATCTAAATCGGCGCTGCCTTCTTCCACCGAGTTTGTCCCGTTTATCAAGATAGAAAGGATTATGCGTTTGTTCGTTCCGTGAGCGGTCTGGGGGGGCCGGCGTGGCGGTCTTTCGTATCTCGGTTAAATGCACTCGTCCTGCAAGAGGATCCTACTTTCCTCTCGCGCGATGATTTATGCAATCCGCTTTTCGGCCTGTCACGCAAATGTCGAGTCCCGAAGAAGCAACTCGACCGTGTTACAGGCTATCCGTGGTTCGATTCTCACGCGAACATTGGCGTAACTACGGTTTCTGTACGAGAGGCCGGCATTAGATCGCCGTGCGTTGCATCGGTAGTCACGCGATATATCGCCGTTGCGCTCCTGTAGTCACGCGACGTATCGCGGTTCAAAATGAAAAGCGTTATGGGGTGACTCACTCATTCTAGTTATGTCGAAACGCGGAGACCGTTTCGTTAACTTCGAAATTAATCGATTTCCACGAAAAGCACCGTAGCTGGTTACGAAAGGGTTTTCGAGGGCACTGGCTCTTTTGTTGTTGCTCGGTACGAAAGAAGGATACGAGAGCGAACTCTACGGGACAGCGGAGCAAAAAGAAAAAGTCGAAATGGAAGGGCAAAGGGTTCTCGATCGGCGCTCTGCTCGTTCGAGGGCGAAGGCGTCGGAACGGTCGCCCGCAGTGCCGCTGACTATTTATCATAAGATCGATCGGTATCTCGAAACGATACCGGTCCGATCGGCGCCGTATCGATTCTTCTAAGGGCTTCAATTAACGTTATTAAAGCACCATTAATCTCGGGCTCGACACGACGGCATGCTCGGCATCCCGTGTCCCGATCCCGTGGCCCCCTTCTTACCTCCCTCCCTCGTTCGTTCACGGGTCCAGCGAGAGAAAACGAATATTCGCTGGCGTTCTTTCAGTCCCTTCATCCTCGATCACGGACTGGCACGTGCGAAACGCGCCAGCTCATAACTCGCCCCGTCCACGCCAGAAATTACGACGTGTCGAGAAACCATCGAAAAACTTAATCGAACGATTTCTGCTCTGGAATTTTCGCGGCTATAATCTAATGATCCTTCTAAGGAACAACGTTGAGTTGAATGATGGCTACCTTTATGGATGCTCAAATGTCCCATTTTAGATCAAACTTCAAGCTGAACCTGATGTAATACAAATACTAACCTAATACAAGATCTGCTAAACTACCCTCTTCTGACCGAATGATCGTTCAGATTTTTGTGTACTCTTCAGATATAACCTATTCACATCAATATCGAAATATGCACCCCTGGGCTGGAGGTGTCGACCTCGCGGTTTTTGCTTTCTCAAACACAATCAACAATAAGCGAATAAGTTATGTTTCGCTGGAAAGTAGATTAATATTTAGATAACACATACCCTTTTATAATCTTCTTACACGGGCGATGTAACCGAAGGTACCATAGAGAGTTACCTTCGATTTACTGGTTAAACAGCTTTCCAATCCCACAAATCTGTCCGTAATAGCTTAGAACAGAGGAATAATCGCAATTACCGTCCAATCCTCAAAGACAGACCTCCGAGCGGCGATCGTGGGTGGATAGTTTAAGCAGGATTTTCAACGATCCGACAGCTAACTCGTTATCGACACCTATCAGACAGCGGACGAGCAAGCAACGAAATATCGTTTCAACGGCGACACGGATCGTTGTAGAGGTGGCTCAGCTAGCTGATGTGGTATGTAAAGTCCTGGTAAGCGTATATGCTCGCTCGGTCCACGCTAATGAAGTAGACCAGACACTGGGGCAAGAAGCAGGCCCGGCGCTGCACTACCGGGGCGTGGCCGCATACATGAATACGAAAAACCTGGTCGCCGAACGAGTGCGCGAGTCGTTCCAGGCTGTCAAAAACGTTCGGGCCCACTCGTTCACCACCTTTGAACGACCACCAAAAGAAAAGCTCTGCTCGTATACGTCGTCACGGAGAAAAACGCGGTACACGCCGCGAGCATTTACGAGCATCTCCTTTAATGAGCGCCAAAACGCGACGAAACAGGTTCGAGGCGGATGCCGCGTTTTTGCGAGATCGACGCGTTCTTATGGCGCCAGATTATGCTTAGATCGATAGGTCGAGAGGATACTCTTCTTTCATAGCACTAAATATTGTTTTCTGTGCAGATTGTTCTGTGTAAATAAGTTGGAAGGTTCAGCTTCGTCAACGAGAATGTAGGAGTCACGTGATACTACCCTTTATGGAGATTCAGAGGTACTTCAAAGTGTGTACTTATCGACGATGTAGCTGAAGTTAAACAGATGGTTAGGATGAAAGGATGAACGTCGTATTAAGTACACGGCCAATCGACGCGTTGTTTATCGCGAGGAAAATATTGTAATCGAGAAATTAGGATCTCAGGTAAGCAGCGTATCGCAACGGCGCAATCAACTTCGTCTTTTACGAGCATTTCCGTTGAAGAAGAGTGGAAGGAGGCGACTCGTTGGTATTCGTCAGCCAATTTATCTTCGCGACCCCCTTTCGGTGCGTTACGAAAATCCGCATTATCCGTATTGTTAGGCGTACATCGTCACGACAGGTCGCACGAGTGTACCCGTGTGCACTAGCCGCGAAGTTCCGTTTTCCAACGGCCGCACCGGTCGCGGCACGTAAAAGAAACCGCTAGCTTGTGCAGCGAAGGATGCATCTGGCGCGAGGTCCCGGCTCGTCCTTGTCGATTCCGTCGCCGGAAACGCAGCCTCTTTATACCGACACCCCTGCCGTCCCTGCCGCCTCGCTTCCGGTTTACGAACGCCGACGATTGGTCCAGGTAAGAACACGCGCAATGCCGTGACTGTAACCGTATCTAGGACGGCTATATATCGTACACCCTCTTCTCAAACATTCAGCATAATATTTAATTATAAAACCCTTCATGATAATACACGGCATAAAAGATGAAAGTGGAAGATAGGTACTAATCTGTATTATAGTGTGTCTGACCACCAACATCACTTTTCACTATGGCGGTCAACGTGTTAACAAGAGTATGTGTAGAAATAAAACAGTCCTTACTCTCCTTTCCCTACATCGCCGCTTTGCATAAAGACATCCAAGAGCCACAAGTCTAAGCACGACAGACAATTCAAGTAGTAACCTTAAATTATTAGTATGGTATAAAGAAATAATCGATCGTTGAGTCCGAGGCCCAGTTTCGAATAAAATCGCGGCACTATTACGTCTGTGTACGTGCAACGACGAAGACGACGTCGAAGCCGACCCCGACGCGGAGGATCCTGAGACAATGGGCGGCCGATTGCGCAAGATCTTCTTCCGCTGCCGGGGCACGATGTGTTCTCCGTGCATGAGCCACGAAGAGTGTCGCAATCCTGGCAAAGGCAGGATGTCGACGAGGCTGCCTGGTGCACGGTCCGTGCCCATGCTGATCCTGATTCCGTTTGGACATCCTTTTGGTCGCCTCCGTCCTTCTTCCACCACGCTCTTCGATTGCGCCGTTCCGTGCACAACTTCTATTCAGATCCTTTGACGACACGAATACGTTGCCTCGAGGATCTCTTTGTAATTAACTACCAGCCTGCATCGTCGTAAATGAATTTCGACATCTGGCCTCTAGCTGTTTGTCTACAGTTTCGATTAATCTACGCGTTCTAAAACTCTTCAGGTTAATTTCCAAATGGATTTTATTTGAAATCTTGTATGTTTTAATTTCATTTTTTTCGACAAGATTTATACATTTTATTTGATAGCAAGGTTAGTCTGGAAATAGTAATCGAAATGTTTTAATGATGGGCAAATGTAGTGATGGTCACGATTGTGGGCAGTAATGTGTAAGGGGAAACATAGGGGCAGAGTGGTACAGTTTTCTTATTATTCAGATTCTAGATTTCCAAATTCAGAAATTTCTGGGGTTTGATAAATTTTCAAATCGAGATATCAAAGACCCATCGTCCTCTAACTTGTCGAATTGCCAACTTGAAGCCGGAAACGTTTAATGACAGCGTGCCGGTCGATCGATGGACGAGGTGCATCGACGATTTATTCGCGGTTACGCGACACCCGTTACCCTGAAAGCGTAACAACGCTGGAATTAAGTTGGTGAATAGAACGTGAACGAGCGTGTTTCGTACGAAAAGGCGATATCGCAAGGGGGTCCGCGTACGGTAATCCTCGTGAAGGCGCGCGAAACGATTGCCACACTCTTTTCCTCCGCGCGCAACGGTTACATCCGCACGTGGTGGATACGGATGTGGGACGGCCACTAGGAAAGCAAACGTACGCAACAGATCTATGAATCATCGAGAACCTGGTGATACACATGAAGCGATGCAGGGGATCCTCGGACATCGTCGCGGCGAGTAATTCCGACCTGACCGAAAACTTGTTTGTGCCGCGCCAGTTCGTCGCGTGGGAGTATTACGTAAAAGGCCGCTCAAGGAAACAACCATGGATAAATAGGTGCAAACGTTGCTTACATATTCGTCACTAAAATTTAATAGTCGCTAACGAATTCTAATAAAAATTAGACACGAGAGTGGTACGTCACATGTGAACTGCAGTGTGACAGGATATTGTAGGTTAAGTATAATTGATATCCTCGAATAGAGAAAGGTATACCAGTTAACTCACAACATAAAATTGAACCCAGCAATTTTAATCGGACCTCATAAATTACTTAACAATTGTAAAAAGTCTGTTCTATTTTTCTCCCTGTTGCATAACGTATAAAAATACCTGGCCATTTTGTAAGCGTTCGGCTAGCGAGTAAAATAGATATTTGTCTGTTATTATGACGATTAATAAATTCTGTGGATACGTGAACGTCTCGTAACTCGTAGTTTCTCCTATTGAATCTTTTTCTGACGACACTTTCCCCGTAACATCAATTAGACCGTTTGAAAATGTACCATCGCAACGTTCAGCGATTTCTTTTGCCCTGGCAAATTGATCATCTAATTGCGCGCGCACATGTCCATCGAGCTCGTTACACCGGGCAAACCTTCCACGCTAATTAGACCAATTTGCGACATTTCTTAACGACGTCTTCGCGGTGGTCCTTAGCTCGGCTGGAAGCTGAACGACTCAGCGTAGTATCCGTAATTGAGACGTGCCCCATGCGGCGGGGAATTATTTGAATGCAACGGACCGAATGACCGAGCGACTCGCGACCGGCTTCGACTTCCTAATGGCGCTCTTAAATAACAAACGACCGAGCTTGGGTCATTTGCGGACGCCGATAAAACGACACAAAACGTTGCAACGCTTTTTTTACCCGGCGTAGACACCGTGAAATTGGATCTTTACGATCTTTACCTATCGAAGAGATCACTTAATTCCGACAATAATTCACGCGGCCACGATTCGATCGCGTGCACGCGTAGGCTAAAGCGTCGCGGGCATTGGCGTAACTAGGGAGGCAGTAAGGTTCGCCTAATCGCGAGAGGAATGTTGGGAATTGGGATTTGGAGGTTTGGAAATTTGAGAAATTTGGAGGATTGGAAGAGTTGAGAACTTAAGGACTTGGCAATTTGGGGACTAGAAAATTTGCAAAGTAGAGAATTTTAGAACTGTGAATTGTGAGAGCTAGGGAACTCGCTGATTCCAATTTAGGAGCTAGGAAATTTAAAAACTCGCGAATTTGAGGATTTGAGAATTACAGAACTTTTGTAATTATAGAATCTAAGAATTTGGGGACTTTCATATCCGAGAACATAGTGGTTCAGAAACTTGAGCATCCATAGATTCAGAAAGTTGCAAAAATAGTAAAAAGTGAAACGGTTGATGCGGAAATGAAAGAAAAATAATAGTTACGCCAATGGCGGCGAGTATAGCGTGTAATTCGCGAATGGACCATAAACCGTGTCGTTCGGTTTGAAATCAATTGCTCAGACGTTGGTTGTAACGTTACAACTCGCTCACGCCTAACGATCCCCGGTATTTTCGCAGACCACACACACTCACGCGTGTTGTCGTTTGTACGTGTTCGCGAGCCGCACGATCGCGTAAAGTATCAATCTAGCGTAGAGACTTGACCCCTCGCGCGTACGAGCATTTATATTAACCCCCTTGGGACCAGGATCGCGCTCGCAGCCCAACGACGATTCTATTTATGCGTGCAACCGACGGACCCGGGGTTAATGCGATGATATTACTCACGGGATATGCTTGCCTACCTAAGTCGATTAGCGCTGGAAAGCTCCGGGACGAGTTTTGCGGTTCGAAAGCGAGCGTACCGCGGCGTGGAGCCAGACCTCGAGGAGGGTGGCCGTGAAACGCGAAAGGGACAAAGCGCGGACGAAACTAGTTTCTACTCTCCTGCAATGGCGTCCTTTCGCGAAAAACTGCAAATAAATTCAACATTGGTCACATCAAGAAAATATCCTCGTGTCTCTATTATAATTTGTCTTATTTTAAAAAATACTGTCGTCAAACCTCGCTTCTTAGTGCGAGAGAAAATAGAATATTCAGAATCATGGAGTTCGCAGGGTTGTAAAATTGATTGTGGAATTTTCGCTAGACGCCACTGTCGGTACAGGACCTTTTTAGTCATCTAGCAACGTCAGGATTCCGTCGCACTTGTTCCGCGATTACGAGGAATCCTCTCGCGACAAAAACGGCCGTACGCTCTCGGTTACTTGGTCATTTTTCCACTTTCTATCCCCGAGCCGCGGCGCCATTATGCCACCACGAGCAACGAGAGAGCCACGATTTGTTCACGGACGCAAATGCGACGTACACCGGCTAATAGATTTTCTCTAATTGATTGATGAACAACCGCGATTTTCCACGGAATAAATTGCTAACTAATTACAACGTTTCGCGCCGCATAATCGAATACCGTCATTAATACGTGTCCGCGTTGGGAACGCGTTAACGCAAAGCGGAGGCTCCCTCGGGGCGAACGTACGGCTCTCATTGTGTTGGTGGTGATTCGTCGCGTACGTCACGGATCATCGTCGAATGCTATGCAAAGCCTGTTTTGCATAAATTGACCTGAATCGGATTTAAAGCCGAGCCGTGGCGCGATCCCCTGTTTCGCCGTTGCGTGCCTCCTCACCGCGGTCGAAATATAGTTATAAATATTTCTCTGTCAAAATAAAGAACACTGGCTACACCGCAAATCCCACCCCACGGACGCATTAATTTCGCACGAGGACAGCGGCTGAATTTTGTGCCACGCTGTAACCGTTCGCTGGAAAGATTTACTTTTCGCATTCACCTCGATACCGGCTAATTCATACCGTGTGATTTAGCCCCCGAGTCTTCTATGCAAATGCATCATTTTTTACTGGAAATTGATTATAACCATTCCTGTCGTTTTTCGACAATTTTCTCTTATCCATACTTCGTGTAATTCTCCATTTTACAAGATAAGGTTTTATTCAAGATATTTTCTATAGAAACCCTGATATTTTTTCTACGTTTATTTTACTATGATGAAAACCCTTAATCTGCCCACAGATCGTATAAGACACCTTTGTTCGTGTAGTAATTGAAACATTATGTGTCAGGTTTAATTTAGAGCAGGTATCTTTTCATCTTCAATGACAGCGCGATTTGTTAAGGTTCCAAAAAGTTAGCTAATTGTCCTCTTGATACAATCGCATTTTTCTCGGTCGGTGTTAATATAATCAGATCCAGGAGTGTTACCGTTTCAAAAGGAAGAGAGCTACAATGCCACGAAAAAAAGCGTTCAAACGTAGCAGCGGATAATAATGCATTCGGATAATGAGAACTCGAGTGACAAAAGTGCCATTGTACGGTAAACGATTCAACACATGGCTTTGACCAAAGTAGCTTGAGAGCATTCTATTCTACGCTACGAAATGTCAGAGTACGCGATGACAGTACTTCAAACAAAAAGACAAAAAAAAATAGTCTGAAAGCAGACCGAGTGTGAGAACCAATTGCAAAAATGAATGACGAATTCATCCTTGTACAGTATTGATTCGTAATAAGCAACAGTTTCGTGATTCGTAACAAGCAAATTTCTATCCCTCCTTCTTTATTTGAAGTCGGCCGCTGAGTGAGAGATCCGAGAAAAAGTGAGAGGTCCGTGAAACCACAGAAGTCATAAATTTTCACGGTTGACCGAACAGTGTAGTGGAAAGAGGACAGAACATGTATATTGTTTTCTCACTCTGATACATAGCGATACATAGCCATTCATGAAATTTTACTAATATTAAACAGAGGAAGCATGTATGGTCTGCCCTTGTCTAAAGAATAACATCGCTGCTCGACCGATTACTTTATAGTTTACCGCGACACCCAACCCCCTGTTTTTTGTACTCGGTCTCCGTCGTCGAGCTCGGGAACAAAGGCAAGCCGAATAGTATCCCTGATTCGTAACAAGCAACTGGCCAGTCCCGAGCGAGTTGCTTATTACGAATCAATACTGTATGTGTTACGGATAACCATTACTAGCGCCATTATACTCTTCAAACTGAGACAAATCCTAGACCACAATTCATTATTTATCTTTTCGGATCTCCAACGGACACTTTCATCCATTAAGTCTTGTTGAAGGCAAGGTATTAAGTACATCTCGTGTCGCAACGAGATTCGCTATGTACGTTCTGGGTCAAGAACTTTGATATCAACTTCGTTCTCACACTATATTATAGATAACAGTTAACACGTCATGGCACTGTACGGACGTAGCAGTATTTTATTATAATTACAGCGGTTGCTTGATAATTTAGGATGGCCACTTGTTCTGTATAATTAGCACATGTTCATCGACAACTTTCGTAAACAAGATGACTCCTTTTATATTAAGTATTGAAGTATACACAAAATACATGGATCATTCGAGGACTCCACAAAGGTGAATTATACATCAAGGAATTATCTAGCGACTGCTGCAATAATTTCAAGATAAAATAATATCTACATCTAATTTTTTACTTGCAACTTTCGTTACTCGAATGTTCCGAATGCACCTCGACATACGAACCCTTCTAATCCCAACGTCCCAGGATGTGAACCTAAGGTGAAGGTTTTCGAGGTCGACCCCCGAAGAGGGGAGGTTTCAACGTCTTTATCGTCCCCCATCTCTGCCACGGTGCACGCCGCATAATGGCGACCATAAAGTTTCATCGTGCGACTACTATGTCGTTTAAATGTATATCGAACGCCGCGTCGTGGTACGACGCATGGCGTGGCACGCCGAATCGCGTGCACCAACCACGATTTATTTTATCGTTCAGCCGTTTTATATGCCTTCTCGTACGCCATTTGCATACCGCCGCCCCTGACTTACGTGTGCACGAAATTCGTTTTATTGCCGGGCCATGTACTGACGGACACCAACACGCAGCCCTGTGTTCGCCTTCCTCTGAATTAACCGTTTGACAGCGAAATACACTCTTATACGTTCATTAGTACATACGATAGGGACATATATTGCCGGGTAATTTTGTCCGGTACAACGCGTTATAATTCTACGAACAATTTTGAATTATTCCGACGGAAATTTACGGTGTGAAATTTCAGATGAGAGTCTTAATCTTTAAGAATTAAAGATTGGTTAGGTTTCATTCATTTATTTGTTCATGATTTTAACAGATATTTCTATGAAGTACATGAAAATTGCTGGTTTGTCCTATAAATAAATATCTAACCTTTATTAATGTTCAACCTGTATCAATACTTTATTGCAACGGAGTCCACATAAATAGCCTAGCTAAAATCAATATTCGCAAAGTAACAGTAACAGCATGTCGAAAGAGTGGAATCAACTGGGACAAACATCTCTGAAACCGTACCCGCATATATTAGTACCGTATCAATATCTGTGAAAAATATTGGTCGACAGTCGCGTATTTTGCAACCGCGTTGAGCAACCTCCCATTTTTTTCCCCGAGCAGATTACAATAGCAAAACGCATTTAAAAGCCAGGACGGGGTCAACAACCCCTTTGTCCAAGTTACTCTGACCAGAACCGATCTGGTTTCTGCACATTGTGGCAGGTCTAACAACGAGGCACCTTCCAATTAGTCCAGCCGAAAACAAGGTTTCTGTTGGCGAACGTAAACAAAAAGCGTTGCCTTTTGCTAGCGCGTTGTTTTTGACTCCGTTTTGCATCAGCATGCGTTCGTTTCACGGTTGCAACGATTGTTACGTTGCAACATTCGCACGGTAACAGAGAGACTCCTTTGTGAAGACACCAGGGTACTTTATGACGACACAATGGCTCATTCTGACGACCGGATTTCGGACTCCTTCTGAATGGACCCTAGCCGAGGCCAACGAGCTACATTAAGGTAATAACGTGCATGGGTGTCAACGTATTAGGAGCGATTTCCGTTACATTGTTGGCCGTTTTCTTTTTTCTCCTTTTCTTACCTTTCGTACGATATGAAATCCTATCGGACGATCGTGCACGAGAAAAAAATCGAATATCATTTCCGGTGACACTGTAGAGAATATGAAACGATAAGGATTTTGTGGTGGAAATTCACTGCCTTGCAAAAGTTGACTGTACGTGAAGACCCGGGTGTATTTAGTTTAATGTCTGATTTGAATATAGTTGAATACAATTTTAAATAATACTAGTTGATCATAAATTTGAATACTAGTTGAATATAATTTGAAATACCTGAAGTCTATTTTCAGTCCACTTAGTGGAACAAATTATCTATCTCTATTACTAGAGTCAACTCTTCACATTAAAATGGTGTAATAATTTTTACAAATTTGATAATGTATAAATTCTTACTGTTCCGTTAAGTAGAAAAGTCTTACAATTGCACCAACTTATACGCTTCCTCACATAACAATCGCGGTTGGTAAGAAACGTGCCAAGAATATAACAATAAAGCACTATCCGTGTGTTCATCTAATGCCACGATATTAGCTTACAATTATCTTAATAAACAATTAAGATTACCGATTGTTGCCTTTCCCATGCAGCAATTACTGCCGATGCTACGTAACCGTGCAGACAATGAACGACATAAACGAATCTACGTAACGAATATAGACCACGAGCCTTTTAATGACTATCTACGCTACATACTCAAGCAGTGATTTAGCGTTGATGACAAAAACAGAAGTAGGTGACCGTCACGGCCGAAATCGTGCGAGGAAACAAGACGGTCTGAGAAGTCATGGATTTACGGTCCTAGAACGCCCACGTCAATTAAAGAACACGGATGCTACGTAATAGATTGCGTTATGCAACCTTGATCCAGTTGTCTGGAAAAACAATTGTACGTTTTCTCATCGCTTGCTTATGAACTGGACATCCCAACGGTACTTTCTGAACATTAGAGTCCGAATTACGAATTCATAAATTTATAAATTTTCATGTCTACTTTTTTAGATTTTTGATTTGGAACAATTATAAATTTTCAGATATACGAGTTCTCAGATTCAAGATTGCAGATTTTCAGTTCTTCGAATACCACATATAGGTTTTCAATTTTTTAAATACCTAAGGGTCCAAATACCTTTTTCCAATTTCCAAATTACAAATGGTCAATTTCCCTATTACCAAATTTCTAGATTCGCAAGTCCACAAATTCCTAAATTTCCAAATTCCCAAATCTCCCAAATCTCAAATCTCCCAATTTTCAAATCTCCCAATTCTCAAATCTCCCAAATCCCAAATTTCTCAATTCTCAAATTGCCCAATTCCCAACTCTCCCAAATCCCAAATCTCCCAATTCCCAAATCTACCAATTCCCAAATCTCCCAATTCCCAACTCTCCCAATTCCCAACTCCCCCAACTCCCAAATTTCCCAATTTCTAAATCCTCAAATTCCCAAATTTGCATGATATTATTTCAACGTCTAAATAACAGAAACGACAGTAAACGTATCGCTACGACATGGCGGAGGATGTTTTAATAATTTAGAGACCAGTCACGGGCATCGGCGTTGCAATAACGATTACGTAACACCGTCGCGTCGTTCCAGTCTGTATTTATTGACGGAGGAGCTATGGCAGAACGGTCATTACCAGCTGGAAACTTGTGCAAGATATATAAGTGCGATATTTTGTCGATACATTAGTTCTACGAGGATATCCGAGCTCTCGAACCTCTACGAAACGTACGCGGCCCATGGTTTCGATCGCTAACAACTTCTCTAGACTGTAAATCGTTGGATCGCGTTAAAAGTTGGAGAAACGGCCAATTCGCTATCTCATATGATCTAACGAATTCGTAGGTGGTGATATATTGAAATAAATACTGTTGCTTTTCATAGGAACATTGCACTTCCATAGTTATTATGGTTCATTGTCAGACACGACAGCAATTACAGTCCTCTTATAAATATACAAAATTCTTAACTACCTCAATGTTAAAATATGTATACGTAACTAGCTATATCTGACTATATATACATAGCTAACTTGAAATATTCATCTCAAGTCCGAACCATTTTCGATTTTCCAATATTACAGGCTAGCGTCTTAATAAACGACCGGTTGCAGCGGTAACGATCGTCTCGTCCAAACGCAGTCGAAAAAACTGAAACATCCAGAAGGAGAATACGGAATAGGTCCACCGCTGGCGAAGAGAAATCGTAGAGTCCGTGAGAGAGAATCCGTGATGGTAAAAGAAGAAGACGACGAAGAAGGTGGAGCGTAGAGAAGAAGAGGAAGAAGCGCACGGTCGCGGTAGCAATCGACAAACCCGTCATTAAAAATCAGTTAACCTCGCAATTACCGTGCGAGTCCGAGCCTATTAAGTGCGCGTAATCGGAAGGGACTTTTTTGGAATAATCGTTTGCAGCGGAGAAACGAGCTCGTAGGACTTGCAATCAGATCTGCGACTATTAAGGGAGCACTGCGCTTTGTTTCGCGTTTAAACCAATGGGAATAATGGGGACGATGCTATGAATTCTTTAAGGGAACGACACTGAAGAAATACCCACTTCATCCTCCAATGGAGAATCTCTTCTAAGGACTGTTAAGACAAATATTCGAGACTACCTTTTGGGTAAAGGATAACGATCTTCATAATATGTTTTATAGGTAAATGATGATCTTAGATAAATATATGCAGACAGAGAGATTATTTTCTTCGCTTAAAGAAAGTTGTACTTGTGCACTCTACAGAATGTTTAAAAATTTGCAAGCAATAAATTATATATTACAAGTATTTATGGATAATACACACTATCACGTCGCTAAACCAGAAGTACAATCTGCCACTGTATGCTCAGTAGAAATATAAATCTACAGAGGAAGATGAAAATGAATATCAGTGATATTTAGTCGGTAATACATTATTTGAGTATCATGTGTAAGTTTAGCGTGTAAAAAGGATTTTAATATAGGGAAGCAGTAAGAATGGTTACGATACGAATCGGCGGCATTGATTGTTCGATTCAGCAATTGGAAGCTCGAAAAGGACCGTTAGACAGGGAAGCTTTCATTTGCCGGCTTAAGTGGCCACTTACGAGTCTATAACCCTTTCTTTACCTACGTTATTGCTTCGTTAAAGCATCATTTTCCTCTCTCTCTCTTTCTTCTGATTTCCACCGTGCGACTCGCCTGCTCGATACCTACTCACCGAAGGCCCATTCCGCGCGAGTTATTCCCGACTGTTCCGAGTCCGTACTTAACTCCCTACCATATAAGACTTCCGGAAGAGCCGTTTGCTCTCGATATGTTGCTCCACGTTCGGCCGGAGAAGTTCAAGAGAGAGCCGATCGGCAGAGTAGTTACGGATAAGTTTGTCGGCGCTTAAGTGGCGCCGAATACGGTCCTGTAAATACAACCTGCTCGTGGCCGCCGCATTGTGCACGTACGGGCTCGTAACCGGCGCTCGGTGCTCTGGAAATCTTAGGATTCCTTTAAATTCGACGAATAGAACGGCATAAGTCGCTAAATGGCCCCTTGATCGAACTTCCAATTTCGCCGGTATAATTCCGAGCGATTTCAGAATGCCAGCGCATTTTGGACTCGGTCTAAGGAATGCTGGAAGGGCCAAGAAAATAAGAAATCCGAGTCCCAGCGCCGAAACAAATAGTTACAAAACTGGCATGGACGGGAGACAAAGTATTTGCCCGCGAGACGAACAGCCGGGTCGTTCCGAGCCCGTTGCCATTATCTCGAGAAGGGATGGCAGAACCGGTCGTACAGAATCCCGGGTTCGCGATAATATTTGCGACACTCCGAGGTGGAGGAGGCCGCTAAAGCGGATAGGTTAAAGGGAGACCTAAAAAGCGAGTGATTTGGCCGGTTGGTCCCGGCTGATTAATGTGACCCACTATACGCGCCCGCTATATGGGCCGACCCGTGGCTCATTTGCATTTCCATCGGCACGGACCACCGTGTTCTCCGCTCGCGGACTTCTTTCGGAACGAACAAGCTCGTGTCCCGAGTGCACCATTCAACCCGGCTACCATTTCGATTCCGCCTAACCCCACGGACAATCTCGAACCGGTGGACGACGATTATCCTCCGGAGAAAAAAGAGAACGAGATACCTAATAAATGATACGGACGAATCTAAATCCCGCTAGTCGTTTGCCCGCTACCGGCGCTCTAAATCACGGGGGCTAACCTGTCCGCTCGATGCCTCGCGATAGAACCATGCGATTTCGAAGGTGTCGTCGGGAGCGCGCGTGTGAACGCGCACGACCACTCGCAAACTCGCGTGGGCGTTTATTGGCGACCTGCTTAACATAGAGCCGACGGTTAGCGGATTCAATGATCGTGTAATTGCCGACAGGAAACCGGACGGTTGCCTCTTCGCCTTGACTGAAACCACTGCACCGGCGTGGAGTTTGGAAACGCTTCGGAACCTTCTTCTGCTAGAACGAAGATAGACTTGGATATTTCGTCTACACTTCTTCAAAATTACTCGGTAATTCGTTTATCTTTTATTAACATCGTAGGCTCTCTGTACACTCGTGCATTCTCTGTACTCTGTGCATTCGTCCAAGGGAGGTAATCAAAGAAGCTACCACTGAATTGTAACATTAATTAAACTTCATGTAACATTTCTCAATTTCATTTGAATCTTAAATGACATACGCTTTTTCCTGTAGATATTCACTGAACATTATATGATAAATAATACCATCAATAAACTTTGTATATTGTACACCTTCAATGATTCTATTCACTTTCGCCACACTTTGGGTAATTTAATGAGATAATTTATCTTTAGATAACTTAACTCTCTTTATGCATTAAACTGGTAATTACCTGTGTTTACAGTACTTGTATTATATTCGTACATAATATATTTCTTATTCCTGTAATAAATAAATTTTGTTGCCACCGCGCAAGCGTGTCACGAGAATGTCTTATTAGCGACAAGTGAACGTTTTTAAAAGCGTGATATAATCAAGGATATTAATACCGCTGTACTATTGTACACGTTTTATGAGCACTTAGCACCTTTTTTATGCACGCAACATAAATTTGATCTATTGCCTATTAAATCGCGTGGATGTTTCTTTTAGCTGAATTGTATTGGACAGTGAAGTGAAATTTTTGTGAATCCACTATAATTTTATAGATTCTGGAATGTAACCTATTTCACACGAAAGTCTACAAGATCATATACTGAAACGTTGTGAAAAACGAGATGTTAGAATATCACACATTCCTACCCCCTGTTTCAAACGGGTCTTGAATCGTTCTCACACTTAGGTTCGCCGTTGGTTTATTGGGAAGACGATAACAGTTGGCCGATAAAATCATCGAACAACGAGTGAAATTTTCCGAGAAGCATCTTCCTCGCGGATTCGTGCACGCCTACACAAGAGGGCACGCGCTTCCATGCAGGTGCGTAGCCGCGAGTTCGCGAGGGTTAATGTGCCGGGTAATAATTAAAACGCCGTTTCGAGGAGAAAGGCGAGTCGCGTTTATAAACTCTCTGCCGCGCCTATATCTCGTAACGGTTTAATAGATGAACCTTTTCGTGGACGACGGCATTATATCTACTGCTATACTTCTAAACTCGATCAATTAAAAACTGTTAGCAAAAATCTTTCTTCTCTTCAATCACATCTTAAAAATATCTTTCACTATCGTACATTTTTACGGTAGTTCCATTTTACTCATGTCAGATGTACATTATAGATGTAATTAAATGTTTACTTCGAGCTACCATATTAAAGCGAATGAAGAAATCGCTTTCGAGCACGGAGCATTAATTTGTCATCGATTTGGCAGATTATGTGCAACCAAGCATTTAATTTATGAATCGCCCGATGACTACCAGCATCGATGTCTCTCCATTGCGACACGCGTGTTTATCGCTTTTCAAGAATATCGAGTCCTACGTATCGACATGCTCGTTCTTCACTTTTATTACGAACGAGCTACTATATTCGGTTGTATGTATATTATTTGGCGAATCACTGGCTTGAATAATGGCATCTAGAATCCGGTGTCCTTGTAGCGCTCCAAGGATGACCGATCCGAGCGTTGTACGAAATTCGGTACACATGTTAGCGTGTACGTAAGCGACAGTTGCATCAAACGACGAGCATACATTGTAACAAGTTATCGTACACCGAACGGCATCGTAATTAAGAGTTGCGCAACGAGGTAATTGAGAAACGCTGACGCCTTTACAAGCCGCTACCTCCGTCGACAAACAGCATCGTATCGAGAAGCTTTTAATAATCGTACGCTGGTTCCGCGATGATCGTTGCGCGTAATTCCCGAGTACAATCGATTCACGTCCCATTCTTCAGTTCCGATAATCTTCCTGACGTAATCGCACACTTCTCGCCGCGTCAATTTATTAGATCATTAAAGTCTGACAAATCTTTTTTAACCGAAGTGCTTATCACTTTTTAGTTCAGGTTTCTTTGTAGCTGCAGAATCGACACATTGAATGACAGATAGAATTTTGAAACAAATAGGTTTCTAAGAGGTTAGTGATTCACCGGGCACCTTCACGCGATAGCCCAATTGAAGTGACATTAGGGTCGTGTTAATAAAATTGTACGCTTTCCAAGAAACGCATCAATCACGCAACAAAAGCGTGCGAGCACTCCGTCTCAATTGGAATTACGGTCCGTTGGCGGAGTGAAATATAATGTCAGCCGTAATGAAAACGTGGTCGTAACAAAAAGAACGAGACGACGCTAAACGACCAGGGATAATCTCGTCGTGGGTGATAAAGATGCCTCGATTCCACGGTCTAATTACCTGCGATTATTCGCGGGGACCTAACATTCGCCACGGACACGAGAGCAGCCGGAGAAGAGAGAGAGAGAGAGAGAGAGGAACGCGTACACGCACGATGAAGAAGTAAGCATCGACTGTTAACCGTCTCGGGCAATTATTAATCGCGTCTCAGGCTAATGACGAACAGGCTACGAGGAAAGGTGATCATCGGAGGGAGAAAGAGAGCGTATGCTAATGAAGCAGCGCGAGTAGCCAAGGGATCGTTTTATTTTTCACGTGGATAATGTAAGTTTGGTTGCCGTCGCGGCCGAACGCCGCGCGAGTGATTAGCATCGGTTCTGACTCGCCGCGCGATGAGGCTATTCCTCAAGGTAGACCACAGGATAGGTGCAGAGGGGAATATTCCTCAATGTCGCGGTAGCCGATGAAGACTTCACCGGGGGTAGCTAAGAGCCTTGACCGTGTGGCTACACACGTATGATATATATCTCAATCTCGGTGAAGAGCCGAGCCAGACCGGCGGTCAAAGTGCGAAGAAATAGCTGGCGAACGCGATCGAGAAGCACCGGGATGATGATGTTTCGCCTAGACAAGCTTTATTGGAAGAGATTTTTCAGAGAGAAACCTTTTGAACGCTAAATTCCATCCAGGTACCTTGCCGAGTATGCTAACGCTTCGCCAGGGAAAATGGCGCCGCTCTCGTCGCTCGTTTTAGTATCTACGAGTTAGTATTACGTTCACTATTACATCAGTACATGTTCACTACGTTCGTTATTAGGTACGTGTACGAATAGAAGAGACAAGTTTAGTTAATATTCCATCGGATTTGCGTTTCCTACGTTCTTCATAAAATTAATATTCAAATATAAAATTAATAGTCACGATGGACTTTGTTCAGAAAAATCTGACCCACATCGGTTTCAGCGCGTTTCACAGCCTTCAGTTGCGAAAACTCGTAATCTCTTAGCTACAATGATGTCAAAATTATATGTGTAATTCAACGCTGACGTGACTCGAATCGAGCAAATTGAACATCGATCGAACCGATTGACAATCGACGAATCGATTTAGTAAGACGAGTTCTGGATCTTCTGACTCGATGAAGCGTTAATTAATCACGCTCGTTATTCGAGGTCGGTTCGCAACGGCGGACGTGCGTGAAATTGATTTAAGATCGACGCGCTTGTAAACAGTTATTTAAACGGAAAGAATAAACCGGCACTCTCAGAAGTGCGAACAAGCCTCGTTATACTCGTATCTGATGTGCGAGAAAGTGTACAACTTAGGCTTTCTTCAGGAGTATTTCGGCAATTATTCTTACGCCCATCTTTTTGGGACCTGGGATCTTGGAGAGCGATGGAGGATGAAATCCTAGAACTAGTGAAAAGACCTAGAACCTAGAAGAACGATAGATCTACGAAAATGCAGTTGCCCGTCTTCGCATACGAGGTACAAAATCGAAAGCAAATGGCGAAAGTCTTCTCCCCTTATCTCGAAGAAGCCTACATTGCATCCGAATGTACACGGTTAAAAACATGTACCGAGAAAAATGGCACCGCTAATCACATCCGATCTAATCGACCATTCTTTGTGGCAGTAAAATCGGTCATCACACACGAACGTATCAGCGGCCACTCGTTATCCAGCCAGCAGAAGTACCAGTAAAGTGTACGAAGTAATTCCAGAATGTAGATACCGTGAACGTGTCAGCCGGCTATTTTAAGGCTGAACCATCTCGTACGACGGTATTTTACAAACGATGAAATACACGCCGGGCGGGGATTACCACAAGGATAGGTCGTGCGAGGAGGAAGAAAAAAATACAGAAAAAGAGCGAGAGGAGAAGCAGCGAGGAGAAGAGAGAAGCGTAATCACGAATAAAAGTTTCAATTAGCTCTCAGGCTAAACGTGGGCATCTCGGCTACGTGATTCATAGGCCATATAACTGTGTGCATAGCCGGGCATCGTCGTATAAGATCGTCGAAGGATGATGATCGCACCGTACTCCTTTCACTTTGTTTTCCCAGATGCCTCGGCTAAATATTAACCTCCGTGACAGTATTGCTTTTCCCGGCTGTCGCGTCCCATGACCATTACGGAACGTTATGGTGCACCGTTTCAAAATTCAGGCGGCTGCTTTCCCGATCTACCTGGATCAAGCATTTCACTTGTCTTCATTTTTTACAGTAGCTCTTAATGTTATACCTCTCTTCAATTTTCGAATGATGTTCACGACATGGATCACATCGAATGGTCGAATGAGTCTTCAAAATATTTACGAAACGCGAACACGGTAAGTACACGTGTATCACTTAGCCAGCATAAAAAATCGCGTGTTGCAATTTTTGTTAGCGGTTACACGATACCTTGCAGATAGCTCTACCGTAAACTCTAACCCTATCGCGCATGTAACATTGTAGCGTTAACCACGTTCGACCTGTATGGTAAATTAAAGGTAGATATACTGCTGTTAAACATCCCGCCTGCATTCTCGCGTCGTATCTTCGCGTTTTTCAATCGACGCCACGTCGTTACCGCGATATTTTTATCGCGTTCAGAGGGAGTGCCACCTGTTCACGGCTCGCCGATGCCAAGTCGGCTCGAAGGTGTAAAAACGGCCGTGAGCGTTGACGCGCTGACGATTTCTCGAGCTCCGAGTTACGAGGTGTGCACGGACCAAACTCTAACTTACAGCTGCCGAAGCTGTTATTAACGTTATTCAATCATCGCTCGAGTTTCGACGCGAGGATTCTACGACCTCGTTCGCGTCGACCACCCGTACTGAAAATTTTTCGTTTCCCAAGAATTTCGAAGGGGTCCTAAAACCTCACAAAGGAAAATATAATGATAAATAAATGTTCTGCAATTTCAAGTTTGTAGTTAAACTATTTTGCACCGTCATTCCTCGACCACCTAGCTCGTACTTTTTTCGGACGCTTTCGCCGATATCGTCGAGCTATCACTTTCGACTGTCAATGAGAATTATAATTTATCGGTGCTTGTCTTGTTCGGTTCAGCGCGATACCTGTCGAGATTACCGAAGTTTATGCTTATCTAGATTGAACCGATCGCTGTAGTCGAAGGTGAAAACAGCTTGCACTCATGACAATGGAATTTCATAGAAATTGGAGTTGTTCTATTTATCGATTAAACTCGAACACTGTATACTGTCACTGAACATTTTCTACGCAATTTAGTAGCAAAAGTCGATTGTAATCATTGTTTAGAAGAAGACATGCTGAAAAATTGTTGATCCATCAACTTGATCATCTATTAAAATCTTCTGCAACAGTACTTCGAGAAGTGAACTTGATAATAAATTTCAAATTATCAACATAACTTAGCCTAACTCCACATCACATCCTCCTCAATACTACTCAGAGTGATGAACTTAATAAAATTATAAACTAGTACAGCTCCTAATTAAGTCCTTCATAACAGTACTACGAGTAATGAACTTAAGATATTGACCTAACCTAGCTGACCTCCACATTGAAACCTCCGCAACGCCATCCTGAATGGTGACTCCGACAAAATATAAAACGACCAGACATACTATACACAAATCTAACGAACACAGAAAAGTGACATAGGCATTCTCCGAATGAACAGATGATGTCAAAAAGTGCTACAGGGTGTCGGTAATCGGAAAGCAGCTCGTGTTCCACGAAACGAGCAGTGACGGCGACATCGATTGTACGAAAATTTTCCATATCGTCCAGAGGGATTTCATCGGGATGACGTGTATTCAGCCGCGACCGGAACGGGACTCGTGGAGACGGGTCCGCGAGTGACGTTAACGAGCGACGCGACCCGTAATGGGATTACTTTGCGTAAATCACAAAACTGGCCGGTCGCGGCCTCTACGCCTTATTACGTGTGCGTTCGTGGACTTCCTCTGCTCCCCTCGTCGAGCCCCGTTGAGATACGTTCGACGTTTAACCCCGGGGTCCCCGCCACGCTGGAAACCCTGGGTGTATCGATCGTCGAGTCAGCTAGGCACAGCGAGACGAACGCTCGGATATTACCTGGAACTCCGAGAATTCTATCTTCCGTCTCGTCTCGTCTTCTCTAATCGAGACTTTACGAGTACCCTGTATTCCGGCATGCGTGCCTCGTGCACGACCTCAGCCGACCTTCCGCGACCTCTCCCACATTACCTCGTCCACGCACCTCGGCCTCCGACAAACTCTACGGTTCCGTGAAGACTCGAAACCTAGCCGGGATTACCCTCCGGAGTCTTCTCGCCTAGCCGCCAAATTAGCTCGACTCGATCCAGCGTAGCCGTCCACGAACGCGAAACGTGCGCGGCTTAACGCGCCGCGGTGCGCCTTTGAGAGACAGGATTTCTCCCGCTTCCTTCGGAGAGAAATTTTCGCCAGATTACCGATCTTCCCGTAGAAACCTTGCTCGCGGGAATCCTTGGACTATCTTTAATTAAACCGCTGACAAGCTCCGAGTCCGGGGTGAAAGTTGCCAAGATTATCGAGATCCAGTGTTTGACCCGATCGATAAACCTTCGATCACAAATTCGAGAATTGGGAATTCAATTTAGAAACTCGCAAGTTTAACCTTAACTTTCCGTTCATTTTTGCCGACGAAAACGCTGGTATCCGCCGAAAAATCAGAAACTAGCCGCGTTTGCGTAGCCGATTAGCGATCCGTCGTCCTAAATGGCGAGGCAAACGAGGCTTCTTCCTGAAAGCAGAAAATTCCTCACACTCGCAAGAACCAGAATTCCGTTTTTCGTTGCTAGTCTTTTAAAGCGGCTCGTGTTTGACTTAGGAATATTCCGAGGCCGTTTTAATTGGCTGATAAAGAGTTTCGTGAAAAAAAACCGTTCGACAACGTGCCGATGTTTCACCGTTGTGTAACCCGTCTGCTAATTCCAGGTTCGGGGAGTATAAACGACATCGACCTCAAGTTGACCCGGGTAATTGAAAGAGATGGCCCCGAGTAACCACAGGCAACTGCACGTAGGTGCAGTCGCGTCCCTCGTTTCCTCTGCACATATGTAATAACGAGCATGCGGTCGGAATTCTGCCCCAAACGGCGGGAAATCTGCCTGTGGGCTCGCGGGGCAATAAATAATACACCTTCGTCGCGAAAACACTGGAATGCCAGAGAATTTCTCATGGCTTTAATAGATACGAATGGTAGATAATAAATATGGAAAATACGTATTTATTGTGTGTGTTATGAGGGAGTTTAATTAGGAAACACTAAAACATACTCTGCATTTGAAGTAGGTTTGGAAGTCTTTGAAACAGAGGGAGTTTTGAGAATTTTTACAAAATTGGTCCATCATTGAACATGGGTAATTAGGTTGATAATGTTTCCAACTCGCACCTCCTAGTAATAATTGCCATCGCTTTCAAATAAAAAATATAAGCAAGTGCTCGAAATTGTCTAAACCTATCGATAATGACCACTAAGAGATCCGCTAGAGGACAACAAGGCGACGTTGTCGAGAGTGTAGGCCACACGTAGAGAAAAATAAATTAACGACTTGGCCCTAATTGCACGTTCAGAAATTTTACGGTCGACCCTGTCGTGACGTCTACGGGAGTACGAACACACGCGCACACCTCAGGGATGGGAAGAGGAGAGGAGTCTAATTACTTTGAGCGTGTTCTCGTGCTCGGTAAAAAATCAGAATGAAATGGTGCCTTTATTAATTACCTATTACTTAATCACCGGGCCGAAAAAAAGGCGTAAAGAATGGAAACGCATCCTGGTTTCTTTCGTACCGTGTTTCGCTGATCGATGAAAGAACCCACGATCCAAAAGAAGTCCGCTCGCGAGCCCCGTTGACGCGCTACGGCGATGGCCCCGATTGCCCGTACATTTTTGGCCAAACATTCACTTTTAGAAACAAGGATGCCTCCTTCTACGTTCTACGTCTGGCCAACTCGTTGTGTAACCACTGGCACACACGTTTTTTCCTTGGTTCGTCTGCCTGTCAAATGTCGAAACTTTACTGCCCCGAATTAGCTACGATTGTACGGACAGGTGACGGCTACGAGGCTTCTTCGTCGTAAACAAAGAAAAAACATGGTCAGGTATGATTGTTTACTGAAAGGCAGTGTAACGGGTTTTTTAAGGGAAGCACATTTTTTAAAGGGGTAGTCTTGAAATTAGTCAGGAAATCAATGTTAGGTTTCTGATTTACCTTCAATCAAATCACCAGACTTAGGAATTCTAAATTCTCAAATTTAGAAATGTAACTATAGAATTTAGTAGCTGTTATTGCCCACTAACGTCGAGAACAATGTCGATTTTTGTCCCAACTAGTGAACCTAATTGCTACCCTTGAACATGCTCTAACATAAATTAAAGTATCACTTGTGAGTTAATCCAACAAATTTCCCCGATATTCCCTAACCAATTGCAAATTTAGAACAGATATCACGAGACACGTGCCTGGATCATACATCGAGAAGAAATAAAGGAGTGACCGGTGTCTGCAACACGAAAAGTTAAGTGGCCATCGCTTATAACGCCAGACATAAATAAGTTACGAAACACTGCGAATCCTCTGTGTATCACATCTGTGCTCCCTTATCTCACGTCGGATATGTTTATCGCAGAAAAATGGACTTTTATACAGTCGTTAATGCTCGCCTTTCCATAAAACGTCGACCCAGCGATTTTATCGTCCTCGATGTTCGGCCAACGGTTCGAATCGACATTCATAATGAGCCGGCCTTCGTAAAAATCCTTCGAAGGCAATAAAACGCGTTTCGGGGACGCTGCTGTACGTTTATTTCCGTCACTATACCGGAGAAAGGATTGTCGCAACGCTAGGACATCACATGTTGATTATCTCGCGGATATCTGAGACGCGATTAAATCGAGCTTGCCAGTTTCGGGTTTAGATGCCGAGTTAATGAGGTCGCATCGATCTCGTACATCGATATGTCTCTTGCAAAATTTGCTTGAAACTTGTTAACTATTTGTACACGTGTGACATGTTAGGAGACTTCAATTTTCGAATAGACATTGAACTCAGATATTATTTAATTCACTGATCATTTTTTAGACATTTCAAGATTTGGACGCTTTCTGAATGTATAGATTTAGATATTTTTGAGTTCACTGACTTTTTAGAGATCAAGGTATTTGGACGCTATCCAAATTTATAAATTTAGACATTTTTAAATTTACAAAGTTTTAGACAAATTTATAAAAGTAAAGATATTCTTGCAAATCTGTACTCACCAAAAGAAAGTAACAGCCAGGATAAAATATAAAATATTAAACTATGGTCATTTGATCCACTTTGTGGTTTGGAGTCATTTATCCCTATCGATCAAAACAGCAACTTTCTATGTTATCCAATATTTAGGATGATCATAATCAGGAGACTACATAAAATAATGTACAATGGACAGAGGAATGGAATTCCTAAATAACACCTATTGAAAGTACAAGATTTAAAATTTGCAATATAAATCAAAGTCCGTGAGAAGTTGGTAATTCGACGTAAAAGCTAGAAGAAAAAATCTATCGTTAGATATAACGTAAATGAGTATCCGGTGTTATGTTCGAGCCAGGATGGCACACGAATTACGCACGCTCGTTTCGAATCGCAGGCCGTGAAAGTGGTAAAAAGTAAAAGTTAAAGGAGAGAATTAATTCTCTTTCTCCGCGGGCTCGTCCGGGATTTGAACCCGGGACCTCTCGCACCCGAAGCGAGAATCATACCCCTAGACCAACGAGCCAACTTGACAAACTTTTTCTTAAATAAATTAATGTATCTCACCATCGACATCCTCGATTATTCCCCGATCGTTATCTCCCGTACCGAGTTCTCCGCGAATCGACGCTAGGAAAAGAACAATGGAATAAACGAGGAAATTTCATTCGATCCTCGGCAGAGATATCGCTAGGATAATTGACCGATTCAAAGGCGGGAAAACCTGATCACATCCTGCAAAAACGCAGCCAACGCGCATTCCTGCAGCTTGTTTCCCTAATTGATCGGCTCTAAACGTATCGACGCATCTCTTTTTGTAGCATCATCGAGAATTCCGCGTCACCATGGGAAGAGAACCGATCGGTTGTAAAGAAAAAGCGTTAATTAGCTCGTTTGAATGGGGGCCGGGAAGGTGAGTTTCTCGCCAGTTGATGCACGTGGCGCCACCTATGGTACAAACGTTGCATTCCTGATTAAGCGCGTTGCCGCCTTGGGATCCTTGGACTTCGATCTAACGAACAACAAAGTTACAGAACGTTGCTGTTTAATCTCGAAGTCGATCGAAATGACAATTATCCCCGGTCTTAACTCTTCCGATCTGATATCGAGCCGGTTGCGCGACACGTGTTTTCGTACGCGATCGTTACACGATCGTTAGACATTCGGAAGGTTTCTAATTGTACTTGGACAAATTAATATGTCTCGGAAATTATGATGTATGTAGGGAAATTTAATACCGGTGTAGATGGAACAGGATGAGGAAAATGATTATCCTCCGGCAAATTACATTTCCTAAGCCTGGCATGATTAAATGGCTCGTGAGTCATATTTGTATTCTCTCGTTACAGAGGTGGGAAACCCTTACCATAACTGTCTGCACCTATTGTTTCTAACACATTTCAAAATCTTCGTTTTTCATTTTCTATTTTCGTTATCAATTTTTGTGTTGCAAATTTAATCTTCAACTTACCAATTTCAAAATTACTTCTCGAATAAACATATGCAACGATGGAGGACTACCAACAACATAATATAATATGGACTATGTGGCAATAAAACACGATATACAATGCAGTCATTGTATTTTCACCTGTCATTGACTTGTCATAACTATAAGGAATATCCTGTTCGCTAGGCTTCAAGGGTGCAGGTTTCTCTACCGGAAGTCGTGGAGGAGAAACGAAAGCGCCAGGCAAAATCTTGCAAAGATTCATAGCCATGTTCGCGATACAATGGCCAGACGATTGTTATTCAAGGTAAAACACCTCGATGGCACGCTCGCAGCCAGGGAACACGCTTTCTTCTTTTTTCCAGAGGAAGAAATTGCGGAAATTTTCTAGTAAACCAGTATATTTTTCTGTTTATTTTATAATTCAACTACGATGGACAAAGTTGTCCATTAACGTACGGGCGCATCGCGCTCGTAAAGATTAGCAGAGGTACGTCGTAAAGCGTAGAAGCGTTGCGACGAACGTTTTTATTGTACGCAGGAATGTTTGAGACAGTTTTTACAACGGTGAGGTTTTTACGGTGCCGCTGCCGGGCGACGTGCATATTTTTTTAATTAGAACTAAGCTCCGACCGTAAACGACCAAAGGACAGACCGATTAAACGATTCCATGACCACCATCATCGCTTTACGACATTCTTCTTCTTTCTTCCGCCAAGTATAATAACGTTCAGCTATTGTTCAGGGTGACCCTTATCGCCTTCGCCCTGGTGACCATATTGCATCCCTGATCGTAGGTATTCCAGCGTGTTTCCCTCGAAATCCCCTAATACTCGTCGAAATAAAAAGCGAGCCAAAAAGTGTAGGACTTAAAACGGAAAATTCTTTAAGTACTTTTTGAAGGTTCCGTCGTAAAACATTTTACAAGTGTCTGCAAAATAACCGTAATATCGTTGACATTTTTTAAACAATTTTTTCCCTTTCATTCTGGGAAAAGAATTTAGATTCAATTTACTGTGTATTACTTTCATTTTTGTGTCTAAGAAGTTGCAGACATTTTACAGTTGAATAAATGACAAAAATAATTTATCGTTTAGGATAACGAAACGGTATCGGTTAATCGTTAACACGCGCCCGAGGGGTTCGTTCTAATTATCGTTTCGAAGGGGCAAGCCCCGGTTAATTGCCAAACCTGCGGCCCGAACGATATCTGCTCGATAATTCGGAGAAAATCCGGATTTTCGAAATGGATTTCCATCGCTCGAGGGTGCAACGTCATTGTTTCGTGAAACTGAAATATACTGGAAGAAATGAAAGGCGACGTGGAATGCGCGAACACGCTTCCATATATCACTAACACAAACCCCAAAGCTGTTATCGATCATTAAGATCTCTATGATCTACGAGCTGCCATGGTTGAATCCTCAAGGATACCAGCGGAGAGAATTGTGTTACTCTGCACAAGTACGCACGGGGTATTTCTTTAAACTAATTTTAGCGCCGAGCAACTCTATGAGTAATACGAATCGGACACCATCGCTCGTGAAAAGAACAAAGAAATGTGAAAAAAAATTTACCACGGGCAATATAAAGATGCAAGGTTAAGCCGCAATTAAGTGTGTTTCTTTTCCTGCCCGAAAAAAATCGCTTTCAGAGGATAGATTTTTATGACAGCGTTTCCGCCGAAACTAGAATCTCGCCTCCTCTTCCTTTTTTTCTCTCTCTTTCGACGTTGCATATCCTACAGAATCACGCTCGATAAATAAAGAAAAATGACACAACGCGGGATGCTCGCAGCAAAAAATCTGTACAATACGTTTTGATTCAACCTCGAAAACTCCGTCCAAAACAACCTTACATAACCGATCTTTGAGGCTATCGTCATCGGGGGACACCATAAATGTTAGGTACAGCAAAAGTCCATCTGTCTGGGAATGCCAAGTAACGTCGCAACCTGAGTAACTATTAAATTTGTATTGATCACCGCTTCACGTAATTCTGAATAATTATTTGTTTCGCAATAAAAAACATTAAATTTCAGTATGTTTATTCAGTAACCGTGTGGGGAAATATATTAAATTACGAACTGCGTTATGTCATTCTATTTCGTTATTTTTACATATTTCGAAGTGTTTAGAATTTTATTGTGAATGAAATTATGATGTGGAACTACGTAATGAAATGATTACTATAAATGTTTAACGATATGAAACAGTTATGTGTCGTGATGTAATTTCATACTAGACACTTGAATACTATTGAGTGAATGAGAAAGTATTTGCTTTCTTATTGCTTGAATCTCCCATATGTCCCTTGATGTGTTCAAGAACATATAAGTATGTTTCAAAACAACATGCTATGTAATAATTGGTATCATGCAGCAAAAAAAATTTGTCAAAAATTTCAGAAATGGCATACGTCTGAAACGTATGATGTTAAGGGTTCGAATTTGAGGAACCAGTCGAGCTGTCAAAGATGTTTATACAAATCTAGGAATAAGACGTGTTCGTGTGAGAAGCAAAGTTCCTAGAGAAATGGAGTCCCGGCGTATCGCGACACTCCTACCGGCGATCCGGGAGCAGAGTGTCGAAGGGAGGGAAAAAGGTGCAGCGAGAGAAGGTCCTTGCAAACCGCAGGATCGTTATCGATACCGCGAGGAGCTTCGTCTCGGGGAGCCGTGTGTCGTGGGTCCAGCAGCCTACGGGAGGGTAGGGGAGGAGAAAGAGAGGCGAAGAGAGGGGTCGAGTGGTTGAGGCCCCTCCCTTGTGCCCCCTCCCCGTGGCCCGAGAGGATCCCTCCGGTCGTCCGGCAAGACCCCCCACCAGAGGTACGACAGGACCCGCGGGCCCACCTGTGCCGCGGATGGACCCTGCACGCTTCTCCGCTGATCCGACGCACAGTGTGCCCATAAGGCCCATTCGAGGTATACTTACGAGAGCGCGCGAGGCCTAAGCCGAGCTAAGCGAGCGAGCGAAGCGGTCGACCGATCGGCCGAACGAAGTGGGACCGTAGAAAATAATTGGAGGTGGGGGCTGATTCAAGAATCGACGTGGACACCCTCGCCTTCCAAAGTCATTCACCTAACGGTCATCGTCGCGTCAAGAATCTTCTTTTTCTTCTTCTTCTTCCTCTTCCTTCCTCTTCTTCTCGTTCTTTTTCTTCCGTTATCCGGTTGGACCAAAGGGATTCCCTGATCGCCGCGTACCGGAGGACCACACGCTGGATAGACACCGACTGGACAGTATTTTCAAACGAACGGTTTATCGACCAGTGAACGGAACCAGTGACAGTACTCGATTTGTCCTCGTGCAGTGATAAGTGCAGAGATCCGATGATTCCTGCGAGGACCAAGTGAACGAGGACCAAGTGTCAGTGAATTGCGGAGGAGCTCCGAAGTCCGACGGTATCCAGCAGTGACCAGTGTCGCGTATCGTTCGCAACGTTATGGTGACAGAGTGCCGGATGCTGTGTATCTAAGAAACGGACCACCGTTGATGATCCTCGAGAATCTTTGAACCTCCTCGTATTCAAGGTAGGCCATGCTCATTCATGCGGCGTACGATGCGCTCCGTATTTCTTCGGGTTACAAACTTGTCGTCCGACGCGCAATCGCGTCCGCGTTTTATAGGACGCTCGTTTCGTCGAGCGAATCGCGCACACCTAGAAGAAGCGAAGGACGCGTGCGTTTCGTAATTTTGAGCGCGTGCCGCCGAACGATTTCTTTGTCTTTGATCGTGACATGAAAAGCAGCACGGTTCGACGAGATTTCAGCGCGATACCGCCTACAACGCGAGAACTCGCGATCGATAACGTTTTGCAGCGAACTTTTTGACGTCGGATCTAATCCATGACGAATTATCTAATTGCATCACATAACGAATTGTTAATTCATTCTATAACGTATTAGCTAACTGTTAATTCATTATAAACTAATTGTTGATTCATTCGTAGTAAGCCATGAGGAATTATTTGTTAATACGTTGGATCTTGATAGTAGATTAAGGTGAAATTGATTTGCTCCCGCAAAATGTCGCATTCCAGTTGGAGCATATTTGACGGTGTTTCAACAGCGTGTTGCGCGATTGTCAGATACAATCTGAATCTGAACGACCTGGTTATCGAACAGCGATAGAATAATAGCATCGGAAACAAACGGTCCACGTTGCATCGCGCGAAGGCCGATCGCTGGAGCACGCGTTGCGGAACGCCGTTTCGTTTCGAAAGACCGGAAGTCGCTCTCTGCAAACTGGATCGCGTTGTTTTGCGAAGATGAGACGGAAAGAAATCCTTACCGGTTTCGCCTTAATTAATCCCGTCCTTTGACATTTTTTGTCAGCGGTTGATTCGTTGCTTGCTTATTGCGATATGTGAGAATAGAAGTTGAAATATGTCCACTTTGCAAAAGTACAAAAACATACTTTTTTTTAACTGTCAGAAATATTAGAAACTCGTGGACCAATGATGGTGATTTTCGATGATCTTCTCGCATAAAGTAACAAGAAACACAAAAACAAATATTTTTGTCATACCACATATTTATGGTCAATCAACCCTAAGACAGTGACATAATTTTGTCATTAAATGTCCTCATGTGAATCAACCCCATAAAAATAGTAGTTACCAATGCTACCAGTCTAGTCTTCCCATCTCGATTAATGTCCGACGATGGTTTTCGTTAACCCAACCAGGTCATTAATTAAACGACATCGATTTCTTTCGGAATTATCGGATTTTTTCTTAATTTGCATGCGCGTGAAAGTCGCGTCACGTCAGCCGTTTTAGCGGAACTATTTTAAATGACCGACGCCTCGTTACTTTCGTCCGAACCAGCAAAATACGACGCTAGAATTTTCCGTTTTCTCACGACACGGCACCGGTACTTGACCGGAAATGAGTTTAGTTCCGTTCTTCATTCCTGGATTACGCTTTACGACCACCAATACATGCCCTGCGAAACGAATTTCCAGCGTACTTTTTAGTCCGTGTTTATCCTCGTTGATTTTTAAACTACGTTTTCGGTATAAGGACTGTAAAAAAAGGTTCAGACCGCTTTTTCTTACCGGGCAGACCGTTATTCACCTTTTTAATGGCGAAAAATGGCTCGGGTTCTATTTTCACGGGGCAGTAAAGCTAAGCTTTGCCGGGTCGGTTTGAAAAGATGGGCAATGGACAGGTCATTTTTTTACAGTCGCCTGCAATTATCGGGTATAATTTATAATAAAAAGTAGCGGTCTTTTCTCCGACACCTTTGTCATCTCTGTTGTTAGTTTTTACCGTCGTTTTCGGTTCACTCCATAAAGAAATGCCTCAGTTTTAAAATAGTTTAACGACAGAACAGTTACGCTTCATAAACGGATACATACAAAAATCTGGATATGGTTTCGAAATATGTTGAAGTTTTTGCAAACTTCATCCAAATATGATTAGCTGGTACAATAAAATTTTGCAATAAAATTAAGTGGTACAATAAAATTGCTGCTTCGGATTAACGACAGTGCTAATAAATAACAATTTATAAGGACATGTAGATTCTTAACTGCAATCTGAATTAAGAGTGGAAGGCAAAAAGTGAAGGACAGCTGGCACGCGTTATATCAGCAGGATTTATATCCCTGTTTACGAGGGTGGTCCCACCTTGTTTACACCAGTGGTTTAATGACGATAAAAATGTATCAATGGCAGGGACAGTTGCACTGAAACGAGTTACAATTCTCACGGCTCGATTAGTGTAACGATGATCTTGAAGACGATCCCAGTTACATGAAAACGCGAACTCGAAATCGGATTCTAGGAAGCGCTAAACTTTCCCTGTCGTATGAACCATATCCCCGAGTTGACCAGAAATAATTATCGTTCCGATGTTTTGAAACCATTAGCGACGAGGAGGCCAGCAATTTCGTGTGGAATAACTTCTAAAGCGGTAGATGTATCGACTCGTAAACGCGAGACTCGCTTAATTAATCACCTTGTTTTGTCGTGACCGTGGATAGGCCATAATTAAAAGTCATTTATTAGGGGAACATTAAATCATCTATCATTCTTTTCGCGTCGTGTATTCTATTAAAGCCCGCTAAAGCGGTCGGTATCACCACCGTGTGGTTCCGTGTGTGTGTGACCGAGTATGTGTGCACGCGTTGCGACACGCGAGAGCGTAACAATATTGTACGCTTTAAAACGTTGCAACTTGGATCGACGTGAAACGCTCGAGTATGCAGGCACCCCCTGAATGGCTCACCGGATGCACACCTGCAATCAGCACAGGTTGCAATACCTCGGGCGCATCGGACCCGAGCGTTTCGTTGCTCGTCCCTAACTCACACCCATTAGCGTAACTAGCATTTTTACTTTGACTAGTTTTATAGATCACTAGGAGACGACAAATTTCTATTTCTACGATTGCCACGTGTCATACGCGTTGCCACGCATTTAATTATTACTCGTTAGATAGCCACGCGTCGAATTACCACACGCTAGATTACCACCCGTCGAATCCCTACGCGTTAGAGCACAAGATAATTACCACGCGCCGAATTACCACACGCCGAATTTCTACGCGTTGAGTTACCACGCGCCGAATCTCTACTCGTTAAATTTCTATACGTTGAATTCCTACGCACCGAATTTCTACGCTCCAAATTTCTACGCGTCGAATTCCTATGTGCCGAATCCCTACGAACCGAATTTCTACGCGTCGAATTTTCTATGAAACGAATTTTCTACGCACCAATATTCCTAAGTGCCGAATTTCTACGTGCCGAATCCCACCTTGTCAAATTTCTGCATGCCGAATCCCTACACTTCGAGTTACCATGTACCGAATTCCTACGATCGTTAAGTCACCACGCGGTAAACCCTCCCGCGCTAAGTCCCATCGCGCCAAGTCCCTGCGCGTTAACTACCCACTTATCGAATACCCAGCATATTTTTACACGTGACCACAGAATATATCGCAACGATGGACCTACGTTGTTACGCCAATGCTATTAATTACCAACGACCATCGAATCCGTCGTCCATCTGTAATTAATAGCAGAGAACAATCATCGTTCTGCCGAGCCCAGCACACTCTGCTTCCCCTCTTCTGAAATATCAACGAAGCCTGGAGGCTGTGTTTAACGAGAATACGTCGTCATTTAAATTCAATTAACCGAGACGCGATCTCCTTCTCTCTCCGTTTCTCCGCCACCGTGCTCGGCTCGATTTCGCGAGGGCAATCGTCGAGGTCCAACGAGCAAACCGCGACGATTGCCTCATGCTCGCGGATACGCTAGTTTTTCCGCTCGATTCGAAAATCTTGCTTTGTAGCAACGTTGGTTAACGCGATCCCGCGAAAAGATTGCTCCGTGATCTTTTTCTTTTTTACTCGTAGAAAACGATCGTTTCATCCTTCTGCTATTTGCGATCCGACTCGTTAACTGATCGACGAGACGCGTGTATAGTGATTTATTCTGAAAATCGACCACCTTGAAGGTATTTTAATTCATGTGAAACATTGTGTAGAGATACATAGTTGTATAAAGTTATATAATACAAATTGAAAATACAAGATGATCGCAGAAAAATTTATACACAATATTAATCGAACTGAACGTAGGGAAATATTTTGATACCAATGTCGTGTTGAAAATAACCTGTTCATGTTATCTTAATATTTAAACGTCTGTAATATAAAAATTGGCAACATGAGGAATTATAACAGAGAAGTTATAATACATATCAATGATGTCACAGATCAATTGTTATGATTCCAAAGAAATTTTTATTTTAACGTTCCAACATGTACTTAGGTAAATATGTTTGTATTCATTTTTTAGACAAATAAATAAAGATGGTCGATTTTCAGTCTAAATCGCAGTGAATGCTAGTAAGACGAGGTCGACGGGAAAGTTATCCAAGCAACAAGGAAGCGACGGGTGTACCGAAGAAAAACAGAGAAGAAGAAAAATCGAACGCGGAATTAAAAGTATGCGGAGACACGCAGCGTTTCGAGGCGTACAAGAACGTCCGCGAATGAGAAGTGTCAACGACTGTGGGGTGTAGGTCAGGAAAGAGAGACTCCGTTGATCAAACAATCGATGTCTCTTCCATTAGCTGAAATTTACTTTCCCATTTAGCGACAGTCCGTCATGTATGAAAGTCGCCGCAGGTGACACGGTGTGCCCTCGAGCAACCTATGTGGGTCACCGTCGCTATTGTTGTCCCATATTCAATGGCCCCCCGTAATTACCCGAGATCATAGCGGAAATAACATTTTTTATCATAGACCATTTGGAGATTTCAAGGGCTTTTGTACATTCTGAATTTATACGATTTTTAAATTGACAAATTTGGAATTTTTTTTAATTTTATATTTGCAAATTCTGATCTTCCAAATCTTCAATTTGTCTAAATTCTTAAATTGTCGAATTGTCAAATTTCTAAGTTGTCGAATTGTTAAATTTCTAAATTGTCAAGTTTTCAAATTCCTAAATTGTTAAATCTCTAAATTTCCAAGCTTCCACATTTCCGGATTTTCAGTTTCCAGATTCCAGTTCCAAAATCCACATAAGTTCCCGAAATTGAAGATGTTAGAATATTATGTCACTTTAGTGTGTTCCACAAACATAGCGTTGACCATCAAATTCCCTATACTCTCATATTCGTACTTCCACTTCCCATTCTATCAACCCCAATAATTCTCTACGTCTTCCATCTTTCTACATTTCCTAAAGAAGCCATATTCAAGTACTGTGTACCGTATTCAAGTACCGTACACCATACCCAAGTACCAGTACAAAAGTACCGATTCAACCCCAGAAAGATGGTTACGTGAATGAGAAGACGGAGTAAAGGAACAGAGGCGGCGAGGTGTGAAAACGGGACCGCGGGGCCGCAATCTGTTTTCTGGACGAGCGGCCAAAGAAGGCGAAAGGAGGCAGCGAGAGGGAACGAAAAGAGACGGAGACAAGCTAGAATAGAGAGAAAAAGCAAGCGCACGAGGGTTTTCCGCTCGTTGAACGTAACACGCACCGCTTTGCCACGATCCAGCGATTCGCGCGGGTATCGCGCAAACCGGCGAATTGCGTAACGAGCTTCTTCTCTGTTTCCCAATCGCGAGCGATCGCGAGTGGGCGAACGATAACGCTTGTGCATTGTGATTTCGTCGACATGTTACACGAACGGACCATTTGCTATATTTGTCATAGAGTGCAATGATCACCTGCAATGTCCATGGACTATCAGGTCCTATCAATAAAGTATTAGATCCTATTCATAGACTATCAGGTTCTATCCATAGACTATCAAGTCCTATACATAGACTATCTGGTCCTAACAATAGACTATCGGGTCCTATCAATGCGAACTGTAGATAAGTCCAGCTTGAACTGAAACCACACTGAATTCGAATAACGTTCTTCCTCCTTGTTGCAGATGAATCAACAGTGCAAGGTGTGCGGCGAACCCGCGGCTGGCTTCCATTTTGGCGCATTCACCTGCGAGGGTTGCAAGGTGAGTCTTCAACGATAGAGCTGCCTCAAGTTCAGCTGTACGCTTCGTATCGATTGCAATAATTACTAAAGCCCATATGAAACGATTAAGTACTAGGACCATTTGTTACTAATCGCTCGTTGAATTATGTATTAACCCTACACCGCTCGCGTCAGAATATTCGATAAAAGTTGCTTTCAACAATGGAACCAAATCGAATTGCTAATTAATTGATAAGGAGATGCTTTCTCTTCGAAGGATAGTTGGAAAGTAACGGGGTACGAACGAGAAAAAATCAGCGCTCCAATTGAGAGTGAAGAAACGTGCAGCAGAATTTTTTACGTTTCGTCTCTGTTTTTTTCTGCATCTTATTGTCGAGTGACTTTTCCGTGGTTTCGTAAAACCGAGAAACGCTGATCGCTTTCACGAGCCGCTTCGTGGCCGAGGTTAAACGTTTGACTAGGCATGCGTGTCAACCGGGACCCCCCGAAAGTACCAGAAACCACGTTTGCTTGTACCACTGAACTGTGCAAAGGAGAGTCACATTTCTACATCGAAGAGAAGACTTTCGCGAATCGGATTGATTTCTCTCGTTCGCGGCAATTCACAGATTTTGGAGCATAAATTGAGTAAATTTTGTAACGCTCGAGTAAATGTAACCCGAAACACTCGAATCTATAACTCGAAACCGTCGTATATGACCGTTAACGTTTCTTAAAATAGTAACGTGCATAGGCGTGTATCGATTTTAGAGAAGCGAGAATTAACGTTAAGGAGAACTGTAATAAGCGACAGTTTCTAGATACATAGGAGTTAGCGTCCATAAAGCAGGACGTCCATTTTCGTAATTCCGTTTTAAGTAGGGCGATCTTTCTTGTATGATAATTCGAAACCCAAACAACCTATTGAAATTGCATTCTGTACGACAAAATTTATCTTGTGGGTTATAAATGAGTATTCTTAACACTTTCGTTGCAATTACTTGGTCAATATGTGGCGCTTTCTCGTGTCAAACTGTAGGCACTCTTGCGGTTACCACCCTAGTGATTATATATTTAACGCGTTGACTGCTTCATGGTTTATATAATGAGTAATGGGACATACAGAGTTGGAGATGTAGTGATCTGGAAACACAGAGATTAGAAAACACAAAAATTTAGAATCATAAAAATCTACGCAAACTTGTGAATCTAGTAATCTGATATAAAAGACCAGAAACGTAACCAAAAAGTCTATACGATATCATCGATGAAATAAGAACACGTGTCCGAGAGAGTTAACGAGAGAAGGATTGAAAATGCAAATGAATCGATGGTACCTTACGCAAAATCGAACAGGCACAACACGCGCCGGAATTTTGTACTACAGGATTCCGTGTTTCACGCACGAGTCGAGCGTAAAAGCGAACGATGCCACGGGGAACAGATCGTGTTTGTGTGTGTGAAAGGGGCATAGCGGGACGGAGAAGGGGAGCTGACATGCTACGGTGGGCCTGAAAACGAAAATAACGAAACGAAACAATGTCGAGGTGACGTAATGGTGAACTAGGGCGGAAACAATTGTGGCAGACAAGTGCGAAGCGCCGGAAGCACCGCCTCGTGATACGAACGAATTGACGAAACGTGCACGTGCTCGCGTGGCCACAATGTCTTGCCGTGGATCTGTCTCACGATTAAACGATCCCGCACGCGATTTCGAACCTCGTAATCGAGTTGTTCGAAATCTTCCTACCATGTTACATTTACATTATTTATAATATTTATTATTACAAAGCTAATATAGATATACTTTGAATGAAACTTGTACAATAATATTACACTACCAAAAATTAAAACGTGTCATACCAGATCAGGGTGAATGATAGTGATGGGTCCATACGATGTTCTAAAAAAAATTGTCATGCAGAAAGAACACGCCCGAAAAGGGCATTTGCATCCGAAATTGCAAAAGCACTTTACAGAAAACGCAGTAGTGATTTGAAACCGATATTCGATTCGCGGTTAACAGCGAGCCGTGCAAAAGGCAAGAAAACCTGTGGAAACGATACAATGCTTCATTATCGTCCATTGAGAACGAATTTCAGTTGTGTCCGTGTTGTTCCTCGCGTTTTTTCCGCCGCGTGAGTCAGACAGATACTGTTTCTTACGGTAGGAAAGTTCACCGTGGCGTAATTAGCCGGTCTATTTATCGGGCGGTTTTCGAAAGGAAACCGTAACAATCGCTGAAACGTTTTGACGATGAAAAGGCCAGCACGAGCGGCACGTTAGAGCTACTTCGAGGTTTCAATGCGGAGGAGAGCCGTTTGCATAATCCAAGTGCACTTGCAGAGGAAGAGGGGCACGGTAATAATGGTAGCATTTTCTCGATTGTGTCATCGCTCCTGAACCGCCTTGCGTACATGTACAGTCAAGAGCAAATTTGACTTCCCTAGGAAAAATGCGACTATCAAACATTTTTCGCTATCATCTTGGAATTTTTGAAGATTTGGAGATTCGAGGATGGGTCAACAATTTGGGGGCATAGGAATTTGGGGACCTAAAGATTTGCTGGTCTAGGAGTTTCGAGACATACAAATTTAGGGATCTAGAGATTTGAGGACTTTGAGAGATCTAAAGTTAAGGAAGGATATGGAAATCTGGGGTTTTGAAGGTCCACACATTTGGAGACTAGGGTCATAAGTCTTTGGGGACCTTGGGATTTAGAAATTTGTGAATCTACAGATTCGAATATGGGCAAAATGTATATATTTGGTCATGTGGATATTTAGAAATCTATAAGAACTTGAGAAATTGGTAGTCTGGAAAGTTGAATATTTAAGAATTTGAAAACAAGAATTTAGTAATCTAGAAATTATCCAAAGGAAATCTAATTGTCGCAATTTTTCTCTTTATTCAACGATGGAAAAAGACGTTTCGCAAAGACGTAAAAAGACGTCCGAGGCCGCAGTTGGACGGCAAAGACAAGTGGAACACGGCGTGGAGTCTCGCGATGCGCGCATCGGGACCACTGGGCCGCAGGAAGAGCTCGTTTTCGGAACAAACGAACCAGAAACGATTAATAATATAGCGTGCGTACAAGCAGAAAAAGCGAAAGTGGACGTACCACACGCGTCTCTGTGTACGTTTTGTGTCTCTTTAAAGGCTGATCATTACCGCGAAGGGCGAAATTTTCTGTCGAGTTGCACAGGAAACCGTAGGTGTTTCGGAGCAATACTCGACGGATTTAAATGCATAGGTTCGACCAGCGAGGCCGATTCCGATGTATGTTATAAAGAACGAGGTCTTAAATTGCAAACGTTTCGTAAGACGTCCGCTGTCGTAGGTTCCTCGATGTTGCTTGCTCCACGAGCACGTGCTTTTAAAATAGATACGATCGTAATCGATACATGGTTCGCCACCGACACGTCATTTTGGGACTTTGAGATTTTGCAACCTTCTATTTTGGGACTTTCGTAGTTATTTTGGAATCTCTGCTATTTGAAACCTTGTGACTTTGACATTTTTTAACTTTCAAATTTCGGAATTTTGGTACTTTGGGACTTCGTCACTTTGAAACTTCAGAGCTTTGGATGTTTATAATTTTTGAGCTTTTCTAAGTAACTTGACAGAAATCAATCCAGCACCTGGCACAAATAAAAGTCAGTCCACCATCGTTTCATAAATAAGAATAAGTTCAAGAACGAAAATTAGTCCATTAGATAATTCGTTCTCAGATGCAAAGAAGCACGTTGAAAAAGAAACAAAGGGAATAAAGGAGAACGAAAGGAGACCGGTACTATGTAACTGTGGCACGGAAAGGCAACAGTGTCGGAATCATGGAATTGCACCATTTGGGCAATTAGCACGAGCACAGTAGGCCGCACGCGCCTACACCCGTTGGCTCCCCGCTGTACAACATCAATGAGACAACGAGAGCACGCTATTATGACCTAACAACTTTGCTGTACTCATTACGAGGGTTACAATGCCGTTGCGTTCGCATAACGCGCCTCTTACAAGAACTCGAATGTCCTCCTCTTACATTTTAATGAGCGTTTGCAGATTGATAGATCGTGTTATTACGAATTTCCTTCTGTGTTATCTTGAGAGTAGGCGAGTTCTGTAATTATGTTTACTTGATGATTTTAATCGTATTTAGTAGACTAAATACCGATCAAGATCAGTATCTATTTGTATCTTTGTAAAGAAGTGTACCAGCGTTCAATGCACACTTAAATTTTTAACAAAATGTGCAGCCTGAATCCTTTTGATTAGTTGATGGTTCTTCGAGCAAATTTGAAATCCTTGCATCAATCAATACGGAGTAACTTCTTACACATAATATAACAAATCTTTTTTTCTGTTTCAGTCGTTCTTTGGGCGATCCTACAACAACCTAAGCAGCATCTCCGAGTGCAAGAACGGTGGCGAGTGCGTGATCAACAAAAAGAACCGAACCGCCTGCAAGGCCTGTCGCTTAAGAAAATGCCTCCTAGTAGGCATGTCAAAATCCGGCTCCCGATACGGGCGCAGATCAAACTGGTTCAAGATCCACTGTCTTCTGCAAGAACAGCAACAGCAGCAGCAACAACAGCAGCACCACTACCAGCAGAACCTCCCCAGCCAACAACTAACGCAACAACAGCGAAAGCCGATGAGTCCACCCATTGGTATCCACACGGGTCAACGAAAGGACGACGTGTTGATGTTGGGTCTGGACGATTACAAGAACTCGACCTCACCCAGCATCAGTTCACCAGAATCGCACAACAGCGACAGCTCCGTGGAGATATCCGAGAGACGAGCCGCGTATTCGGGTCATCCCGGGTTCAGACCGTTGCACTCTCACCTGCAGCCCTCCGTGGCCGACCTGTCGGCACTCAGCAAGGAGATGATGAGTCTGCCGCTCGGTTTTCACCTGGGTGGCATGTCCCTGCTACCACCGGCCTTTTTACCGCCGCCGAGTCTCACCATGTTCTCTCCGTACCATCTGTACGCCACATCTCATGGCGCTTCCCATCCGCTGGTACCTAACCCCTCGTCTAACCTCCTGCGACGTTCACCAGTGGTGGAGGATTGCACTGCGACCACCACGTCGGCGACCACCACCACCACCACCATCAGCATCGACGCCAAGGACCCCTGCGGGAACAACAACAACGACACGTACGCGCATAATCATAACGTACAATCCAGACGAAGCGTCTCCCCTAACGCCGAGGTCGGAGAAACTTACAACAAACGGTTCTACCTGGACGCCGTCTTGAAGAGCCAACGAACACGCGTCGAAGGTTCACCAGCTGGCTCCGTGAAACGCTCGGAGAACGGCTCTCCCGTTCGCAGCCCGGAATCAGAGGCGGACTGTCCTCCCCCGCAGGACAACCCCATAGATCTCTCCATGAAGTCCACCGTCACCGCTACGAGCGACGAGATGGAGGATGACGAAATTGACATGGAGAGCGTGAGCGATCGAGACAGCCCCCCTGTCAAGAAGAAACCGGCACCCATAGATCTGACAACGAAATGCTAGGAAGATGGACTGTAGTCGAACTAGCATTTTTAGTGAAGAGCGAAGATGAAGTTCTTCGTTGCTAGAGGCGCAATGAATCGCGTACGCGAAGACAGCGCGGTTTGGCTTGGAGCGTGGAAAGTAGTTGTGGGCCCAAATATGGTGCGTGAGAAAAGGACGCGTGATATCGTAATCAATTACGTCCACTCGCGTTCCCCTTGATTGTCAGTTTACCGTTCGATCGGCGAGATTCTTGGAATTACGTTTAATTGCGGTGGATACAGAAATATGGCGGATCCGCATTGGCGTAATTGCGTGCATTTGCGAACGTTTTGAAATCGGATGCAGGGTAAAATGGTGTATTCAGAAATTTTTGAGATACAGATGTCGAAACTCTTGAAATTTATACCATTCCAAAATTTTCAGATTGTTAAATTTCCAAATCCCACATCTTCAAGTTATCAGACTTCTAAGTACCGAACTTCCTGAATTCTCGATATGCAAATTCTCAAGTCTCAATTTGACCTTTCAAATTGTTAAATTTGTAAATTAGGCAACTACCAAATTTCCAGGCATTCGACTTCTTCGAATTCTGAAATCCCCGTCTTGAGACTATTGCACACGAGGCAATCTAAGGGTGGTCCTGATGAATTGCACTTGTCCCATGTAGATCTTAAGACAAGTAATTCACGGGGAATAAAACGCAATTGTGGATAATCTCGCGTAAATATCCGTGGTCCCCGTATCTCGCGCGAATGAAGGATTAACGTCTCAATTCCGAGTAATCAGTTTGCGGATCGCGAGTCGCCGATCGATGTCTGGTTGCGCAAAAGCCAATCGACTTTAACGAGAGTCCTCCGGTTTAATTAACGAGCGTCAGGTTGCTCGCGCGGTAATCAGGCGCGAGAGAGCGAGGGAGAGCCGTTCGCGGAAGCAGGAGGAGAGGTTGGCCGGCGTGCAACCGCGGTGCATCGGTTGATAAACACGTCAAACTGCGGGGTGCACGTGTTCGAAACGCGCGTTACAAACTGGCGTACACGTGTAAGAACGTTGCCAACCGCTTTATCTTACAAGCGTTCGACGCCTGCCAATGTAAACGCCTCCGTCGCCGCGCCGCCGCCTCCTCTTCTGCATTTGTCCCGCGCCTCTTTTGCTCTCGCGGCCAGGAATCCCCGCCGATACGGGAATACTGATCGATCGAGAGGATACCGTTCGCTGGAATCCATGACGAATCCCGCGAATATCCGGTTTTTTCCACGAATTACTCGCGTTCCAGGATCGCCGCCAAGCTGAATCCGCGCCGACGATCGTTTACCGAACGGCCGATCCCTCCGTGCCAAGCCCAGAACACGGATTCGCTTCTCCGGCCAATCTCAAGCATCGTATTTACTGTCAAGTCGACTCTAAATGTGATCATGACGACCGTGTATTTAATGCGAGCCGAGCGTTCGCGAGATCGGACGATCCACCGTCGTGTACATAGATCGTGTAAATACCGGATGGATACGTGGATGTTTATTCGCGTTGCATCGATTGCGACAAACGCGATTTGTTTTTTGATGGACATTGTTCAGTTTCGTCAGTAAGTTTTTACGTTAGGCACGCGTTCTCGGAGATTTATAGTAGTCAATAAATGGCCAGTATTTCGTCTCGAAGGCTATCGTTGAACTGTTAGGCTGGCAAATTCCTTACCAGAGATCAATTTTCTAAATAATTCGATCTACTATATACATAATAAATGTTCGATTCTTGTTTGACAGAAATCGAACTTGCCACCCTAATATGTATTTCGGACACGTGCAATCGTACACCTCGGAATTGGGCGATTTTTATTTAAATAACGAATGAGGAATAATAATCGTAATAATAAATGAAGATCTGAATTGATAATTCAAAATAGAAATTGAGTGGCACATTTCTTGTTCATTATTTAGGTAAAAAGAGGACGATTCTGTTAAATGTATTCTATTTAATTAGTCGCCTATTTGTATCCGGGCACTGTAACTTGACTACTAGCGATTTCGTTTAGCAAATATAAGGCGGGGACACAAGTGTAAATAATAGGTAGGTTTGAGAACGGGACCCGGGCCAGTACTTACTTGTATATAGCCAGTAGATCATAGAGACTAACGAATTACGGTGCTCAAAGTAATTGGAAGGTGTTAACAATTCGAGTAGAATAAAAGAGGAACGTATCGTTTCGAACATTGGTTACCATATTCAAATAAGTATCTTCTGATCGGTTTGAGCGATGTATTTTACGATTTTAAATAATTATGTAAATCGATCGATGCAACATCTTTCGTTGAGGAAGCAAAATATATTACACGATAAATACAATTGTTGGCGTACACATTACTGAAACTGTTATGTCAATTATAAAACCATGCTATTTCACAAGTAATGTACAAAATCCATCGAATCCCTGGGCCCTCATATTTTCTGTAAATATAAATTGCTCGAAAGATATGTATTCGAAACAACATAGTTTTGCACTTAATGTCGGTGCTGTCATTCCAGACCGGTTAATCGACACCGATCGTTTAACCCTCATTTACCGATATTGATCGATCATGGTGATAATTGCAAAGCATTGACCATTCGTAGAATTAGCAATCCCGTAGTATTACAGTAAGCCACTCACTGCCAAGTTGAACTAGTTAGCGCGTGAAACTAGACCGAGCTATTGTACAGAATTCTTAAGTTAGCAAACGAAACGAACAAAATTGTTAAAATTAAGCGATTAGTTAGAAATTCGTCACCGCAATCTTTTTAAGTTTATTATACACGATATCATGTATTCACGGCAATCGATAACGTCTCAATGGAGTTTTGGTGATAACCGATGAATAAAGATTTTACTTTTGTTATAAAAGTGTCGGTCTCAATATTGCTGACGAACCACTTACTCGCTGTAGTACACTACAGATATATCTCGATGCGTGGCAATTTTACGCGTAGAAATTCGGCGCGTGGTAATTCGATGCATAGATATTCGACTCGTTGTACCTCCACGCGTGGTAATTCGAAGAGTAACAATTCGGCACGTGGTAACTCCACTCGTGATAATTCACCGCATAGTAATCTTCCGCGTAGAAATTCGGCACGCAATATACTGCATAAGAATTCAACCCACAACTCGTACCTCTTCAACGCGATATCCCAGCGCGCAACAATTCGATCCACGACAAAATAACGCCAAGTTATACCTAAAGTAGCAACTCTCAAAGTACTTGTAGACTATTACAGCAATTACCAAAATCCTTAGCCCTACGTCCTCATTTTCCTTAGCATAATTGAATATTTCCCACTACAAGTATATTAAAGTTGACTGTAAGTACATTAAAGATGGCCGCGCTAACTCGCTTCAACATGAATATTCAACGTGCACCGAGCATAAATTCTTTCGGCTCAAGAGTCCGTATGCATATGCAGTTGACGAAGCCATCGTGCGGACATTAAAAGTTTGCGTTCAAATATCAATCACTCCGTATACGATGATGTTTTTACAGCTTCGTAAACCGCGCGTTTTAAACACGTGGCGCGCGGGAGGAAAAAATCTGTGCGCAAACGTTCGAGGATTTTCGCAATATCTATGCACGACGAGCGCAAATATTACGTGCATCGAGTAAAACGGTCAATATTCAATCTTTGTTGTGTAACTCGTCTGCAGAAAGACACGTGTCCGCGAATAAATAGTTAATTGCCACGAATAATTGCGAACGGTGTTCGGGTTGGGGCGCTTTTTGGAAGCTGGAACAACAAAAACACGGAACATTTGAAAATCACATAAGGTTTTCAAACTCGTAACTCGCTGTTATCGATTACTAGATACATAAATAATTATTTAATGAAAGGTAAACAGGTGTCGTATATGATCGATTAAAGAGAAAGTGAGAAATTTTCGTGACGCGAATAATATGTATACACGTTTTACATAGTTAATTGAAATACGTCCACTGAATTGTTATGTACACTGGTACTGGAACACAATTACAATTTTAATTGACCAAAAGTAGAATTCGTACGACGGTGTTTATCGAACGTACATCCGTGTCATCGGCGTCTTTGATAGTCTTATACCTAATTCAGTAGTTCGCATTTTTCCGTAGATTTTCACATTTCACGTTTACTTTCGAACGCGCCACTGTAATACAGATTAGATTTCGAAGCCATCTGTTCACATAGTAATTTCGCACGATCTAACGAGTTTCCTGAGAATTGTCTGTTCTCCATAGTGTATCAGACAGCGGATTCATTATGCGGGACACGGAACATCGTTTGGCATACTTTGATTCCCGTGGAGAGCCAAAGTCTTTAATTGCAAGCAAATATCGGTCGATTTCGATCGGCTACCGCCTGGCCATTCTAATGAAAATATAAATTACAACTAAAAACGTACAATTTATTCTTTATTCACGAATAGTATAAAAAAATTACATTCTGTTTATATACGTATATCCTATGTGTATTAAAAATTTACTTCATTCATAAACAGAACAACAATTTGCACTCGTACAAGTTTCATTCTTACACTTAGGTTTTATATTAAGCTCGCGGAAGTTGTATGAAAATTATAAATGTGCGCGATCTTATATGTACAAGCTGATGAAACGAAAAATACTTAATGAGTGGATTTGGGAACTGGATGGCTAGGGGTGAAAACTTCGTAATCCACCACAGAAAAATGATAGTCTCCCATCAGCAGAGTGTTGGAAGCGTGTTCACCCTCGTAGCTGTGGGGAAGATTGCTATAACTTTCCATATTCACGTTACAATTACTAGAAATCAGTAAGTCAGCTCCTGCTCCAAAAATTGGGCCAATACTGCAACAGCGTTAAAAAGAACAATATCAGTTTACGAAACATTTATGTATTTATCCATCCAAATGAAATAAGGATATTTACTCTGGATGATAACATATTGCAAAAGGTTTCTTGACAATATCGTATTTTGTTGGGGGTACATCTTGGTTGTTCGTTAACGTGAACAAAAAAGCCTTCTCTGAGAAGATGTAGTGTCCTTTAGCATTCGTCTTGCCCCACGGTGCATCGCTGAAACCCCCACAAATTTCTCCTCGAGTTCCCTGAAAAATAATGTTAAGCATTATCCGTGAATTTGATCTCGCACGTTAAAATCACTTACCAATGCAATTACGTATGTTGGGCAAATCCCGTCGCAGTGTCGGTGAAACGATGCTGCCGAGTAACCATGACTAGAGGCTCTGAAACGCATTAATAATAACTCCATTAGTTATAACTAGAGATATAGTAATTTTATGTTTTGTTATAATAAACGTACCGATATACCAAACGCCAAGCTTGTTTCGGTGATCCATACCACTGATTCAGAAGACGTTGGAAGCCCATCTTGTCTCGAGACAAGATCTGTGACCCAGGAAACAGTAATGGACTAACTCTGGGTTGTAGCCGTTTGTCCGCACAAATTTCTGCATACTTGTTCGGGAGCGCTGCGTACCTGTACCTAAAACAAAATGTACAAATCGAAAGCCTCGAAGAAGAAGGAAACTTCCTGGCAAATCATACCTTGTGGGTTTTGAGCCACTTGATCGATCGGGATTGAAAAATTCGTACCTCTCCAAGGAAAGTTCTATGGGCACCGCTCCCGTCGGTTCTACTTCCTCGGCAAACACTTGACTGTCGATTAGCAGCAGGCGAACATGATTTATCACTCCTGATAAATGTTGGCAAACCCTCACACGTTCCTCCTCTGTCCAGTGTTGAGTAGGCTGCGTCACCCCTGCCTAGGAGCGTCGTCCGTACGGTTAAGCGTTCCTTAACTCGTAATTCTAAATTCCGATCCAAGAACCTAAGGACCCAAGGACCCGGTAATAATCGTATGGGACATAAGGTCTAAGACCTTGTACGACATACGCGCGGTCAGAGCGTTAAGCCTTCTTGGAGTTTTCAAGGGAATCAAAGTACTCGGAAACGGAATAGAAGTTTTCAAGGAAAAAGAACCTGATATTTAGCCCAGTTCAGCACCGCTCTCCAAACATCCTCTTCCTCCAATCCCAGATAGTCCGAAGATATAAGCTTTACCAATGCATCCTTTGGAAGGTTACAAAATGCAGTTGTTTTGACTATGTCTACAGCATTTTCTCCAATGTAGGCAAAACATCTCTCGATGAAAGAAGAACAAGCCCCTTTACCACCTAAGGGAGAAAATTACAAAATTAACCTTCTCGTTACCTTAAATATTAAGATACATACTTGCAATCTATGATCTGTAACTTACAAAGACTTTAAAGTTAACGCGCTCTAAACTGTAAGCATTTAATAAAGGATTGAAAGTGAAATATAACTACAAGAAAAAGACCATTTGACTTGATTCAAAAATATTTATTAAATGTACAATCTAATTCAAGTTATGTTACGCTGTTGTTCAATCACATATTTACATGCACGGTTCATGGTAAGAAATAGTATAAGCCTGAATATAGTTTGATATCATTTACATACAGTCTTTCATTGAACAAAGTACAATCAATTTAGATACAGCCCATAACGTTCGAATGTTTTCAGATTCTCTTAATTAAATTGTTCTACAATAAGATTACAATAACAAATACATCTTCTGATGGAGAATAATACTGTCATTTCATCATGACACTGATATTTCAGTTACAAATTGTACTTATCAATTTGCAATTCTTTATCCTAGCAATTCTGAATTAGAAGTCATATTTGAAACTTTTCGGATATTAATGTTCTCCACAGTTAAAGGTTTACAAGTCACTTTTCTTAACCTACAGTTTATACACGTGAGTTTCACACGTGTACTCTTCGCACAAGGTACAAAACAATGTGTTTATTATTTATCCTATACAAAACGTCCTTGGAGGTTATGGTGCGAAGTTTAATTTGCTCCTGGATTCGTATTTTGTATTAATGTTATATTATCGCCTTTTAACATAATCCGTCCAAGTGGTTTTCTGTTTTTCGTCTTCAAATGGTATTCCTCCGCATCGTCCAGCACCAGATTCATGTATTCGTCGAAACCAACGATATGTCCTTCAATCCGGAGGTTAATGTTCTCGAATAACCAAACTTGCACCCGTGAACGGTTTTGTAGATATCGAAATATAAGGTTGATGGGTTGTACCATCACCTTCTGAACTTTCTGTGGCCCTTTGTATGACATTTTTGTAATGATTTTCAAAAATTAACAAGCAGTGTATATACACGCGTGCTTAGTAACTGCCGGACGCCGGAAGATGTGGCGTCATAGTCGTACCAACTGTAATACTTGAATTTCGTTTCACTTTTTTTTTTTTTAAAGTTGGTAGAGGAACTTGTGTATTGGCACCACTGATTTACGGGTATTTCTATTTACTATGTAAATGTAAATAATAGTTATTAGCCTTCTTATATGTAAAAATGTTCTGCGACTAAAAAGGTTGAAAACGATTGATTTTTATCGAGGAGTTCCAGAAACGGCACTACAGGTGCCATCCAGTAGCAAATGACGAAACTACAAGTACTTAGTTTTGAGCTTCATCGTTGTATGACGCTACTGGTACTGTTTTCAAATTGCACAGTGATATAAAATTTATAAATACATAAAAGCAGGACTTGCACAATGCGTTTGACTTAAATTAATTATAAGTAACGTTTAAACATAATAATTCTTTCATAAACGTCAAACATTGCGCAAGCATCTCCATGACAAATCCACCACGGTTTTTAAAATTAATATGAAATGTGGTCGAGACTCTCAAACACTTCAAGTAAATTTATAAAGCTTTAGAAGCTGCTTACTTGAAATATTTAAAAAATGGGGTTATTAATACACTTCATTTGAAAAGACAGAAAACTGCATCCATCGTCCGCCTTAAATTTCTCTTCAGAACCGCTTTATTGTGACGAAAGCGGAACATCAAGTTGGAGAATAGAAATTTTGCTCGATGCATAAACTTTGAATAGCAGCTCGTGAATAACTTACCAGGAACTCGCTCTTGGGCGTCCAGAGCCGCAGTCAAAAGAGCACACGCGTTTCCGGGGCTGAGAGTGGCAGAGACGTGTTCCTCGCAACTTCTTCGAAGTTCCTCGACACCGAGTTCGTGAGCGAGTCCCAGCATCTCGAAGATGCCACTGTCCTGCAGCATGATCTATAGTAAAGTTCAGAGGGTGAAAACTCGGTCGTGCCCTTTGGTAAACTTTCGTTTAAACTTTTCAGCGGTTCTCTTTACGTGCCTTATACATTGCAACTCAAACATGTGAGAATGCAGAGGGAGGAGGAGCATTTTAGAAAATTTTTTACATCAATTTAAAATGTAGTACGGTCTGTACAGAATGTACTCGCATGTAACAGAAACTTATAGTTAAGAAGGAATGTAGAGAGGAGTCTTTAACTTTATTAGCAGATTTAATTTTTAAATAAGTAAATTTAAAAATTTTCAAATTTGAAGATGTTCGAATATTAACACCTGAATGCTGACTTCATAAGATGTGGTAGTTTTTTAATTCGACGCCGTATCGAGTACCACTTACCTTGCCGGTGTAAATGTAATGAATGAACTGTCGAAACGTTTCCGAATGAGCGTGCGGCATACGCACTGGTGTCGGATTGCCAGGTGTCCCGATCCTCTTGGCAGCCGTGAAGTTCTTGCACCTGAGAAATCAATCCAACGATATCGATTCTTAACGATAATTACCATGATAGGAACGGATACGGCGATGTAAGGGAGACAATGAAAGAGGAGCACCTCTTTGAATCGTGCGAGCGTAAATGTGCTGTGGGTGCGTGGCCGTTCTCTAACGAACACCCACCACTTCGCCTTCTCTACTTCTGCCAGTGTTTCTTGTTACAAAAGGGCTTAATTGACTTCGTCAGGAAGCTCCGTTGCCACGAGAGTATTCGTAACGTACGCGGTCGTGCTTTAGTTTTACGTTCCTCTAGAAATTAATGGCAACCTTCGAACAGTCACTTCTCAACCCCTTTTTGCACTCCCTACGGCGAACTCCGCCAGAACTCGAGAACAAATTTTTTACTGACACCACGAGCTGAAAGCGGATCCCCCATGACCCATTGGGAGAACATTCGATCCTGGCTTTTCTCTCCAGCACCGTTCCCAACCTTGCGATACTAGATACACAAAAGGTGAGCTTTTAATATCGACAAGTCTAGAAACGAACAGTACGCTTTTCTTTATCCCTGAATCGTCGGTGCATTTCATGTATGTCTTTTTTCTTAAAAGCTGCTGTATACCACATCCTGCATTATTCCGACCCTCTATCTGTTCATCCACTTTTTGCTCTACCCTATCGTTGACACTCTAAAATCAAACCAGTTCGAACTTTAAATAATATTTAAAACTTTCTAATTTTCAATTGACCAAATGTACCAATTCATAAATTTCTGAAGCTGAAGCTTGCAGAACTTCCACCGCGATCTTCGTCCGAACAATAACAGATTTTTCATTACGGTAGCTTCCGTACCGTATATTTGACTGACGATGTACGATGCAAAGGCCCGTAAACGCCAAAGAGAAATTCCCGATACACTCGAATATGTTTCCCTCTAATTTGCGAGCATAAATGTGGAGATTATCGCTTTGACATTATGCGCAGCCCGCATCGTTTCCGAACTACACGCGAAAGCATAAAGCTCGAGTTTTCCTTCCTCCTCTTTTTTTTCGTCCGTTAAAAGTCGACCCACCAAGCCATATCCGCACCTGTGCACGTACTACTTCCTTCTCCAGCGTGTTTTTAATTTTTTTGAGCACTAGTTTTCCTCTGTCGACTCGGCAACCATGTTTCATGGGTCGACCGTGATTTTTTTTCCAACTTTTCCCGCTCTCTCTCCCGTCGACGAAGCCGAGCGTTTGTTAACGCGTCGGTTATAATATCAAAGCAGCACGGTGCATGCCTTTTCCATTTGCGCTCGCTCTTTGACGGATTTTCTTTTGATTCGATACGAACTCCCCGTGCAAGCTTCATCCCCATCCCCTTGCACCCCTCGTTCGCAGCTCGTGCCACGACCTCTCCTTTCGTTTCTGGCACACGAAATCTTTTTACGTTTCACGATTTAGAACGACAGGTACTAGAAGCCGAGCTGCTTTTTGTCACGAGTGTCTCCGCGTATTCGACGAGCTCGTTTGAGAATTTACGCGCTTTTGCGATCTGGAGGCCTCTGATCTTTGATTTCTTCTTTCTTCCGCGCGAATTACAAGACGCCTCCTTCCTCAACTTTCGGGACTGGACGATATAATGCTTTGATGAAAATTGGGGAGCAACAATTTTAGGAGGGTCTAACTGAACATTTCAAAAAACTTAAATTTTTCATAGTGGTAGTTAGTGCTAATAAAAAATCATATAAGAGTAACAAATTATTATTTTTAAGTATTAGTTGTTCCCTGTTAATTCAAGCAGAATATCGTATAGGCTTATGTGATTCTTTCAATCAATAAATTTAAAAATAACTGTATCAATAACTTTAGAAGTACATATACATTTAGTAACGTATCTTAAAATTTTCAATTACACCTGTTAATGAAGACCTTGATAAAAAACTATAAATGAAACGTGTGAAAGATCTTAGAAACTATAAATTCAGCGTACTTAACAGTAGACAAAATCTTGAATATATCTTTAACGAGATAAAATAAATGAATCGATCAATAATGAGTCTTAACCTCATTTACACATTTCTACCTAATCATCTTGGCAGAAATACGAGCGAACTTCAAGAGCTGCCATCCGAGCACGTAAGACGCGAGTAGTTTGAAGAAAAGCGACCGCAATATCAGAAGGCAAGAGCTGGCAAAGAAGGGAAAAAGGAAGCATCAGGAGGAAAAATCAAGGTACCTCCGGGTGTTTGGTCGTGATGGATGGTACGCGAACGAGGCGAACAAGAAGCGGCGTGTGGAGAGGCGAAAGAAGGGGGACAGAAAGGAGAACGAAAAAAAAAAGGAAGAAGAAGAAAGAAAAAGAGGAAAGGAAAAGAGTAGAGAAAAGTCGTGGAGTGAAGCTTTTCCCTAATCACAGGCGAACGCCGCAGCGGAATCAAAGAAAACCAAATATCAACGAGTGACGCCGAGAAAAGAATAGGGCAGCTCGCGTCTGGTGTGACGACGAGGTGTCACGGGGGTGGTAACGTAGGTTCACGAGCTCGACGCGGAAAGAGGATGTTAGGGGGGGTGAAAGAGGGATAGACGGTGGCGGGAAACGAGGGTCGTGGCTGCTTGGTTTTACGGCGGCAAGGGTTGAATGTCGCCGCGGGCTCCGCTACTAACGACCAAGCGTGTGCGATTATATAGCGGCTCCGTCGATCTCCGTGCAAAAACCGCCTCCGTTTCCGGTGCACCAGAGGAGTCAAATTCCCGCCACACCTCCCCGTTTCCCGTACCCGCTGAAAACGACTGCTTCTCTACGCGGTCCATTATCGGGATCCCGCTCTCCGAACCTATGGTATCGTCGAATGCGTAATTACCGGGGGAAAGTGTGCCGATAACGAAGCCTCCTTTTTCAATCGGAAGCTCTTTTTCGACACCGAGAACTTTGTACAACTGATCGCTCTCCGTATCGGAAATTCTTTGTTAGGACAACCGTGATCTAATTTCATCCAGAGTGGATTAGAGACTCTTTTCACGACCCGACGTTTAAATCGAGGACAAGGGTGAATTAACGGAGGACGATTTTCTTGGAGATAAAGTGGAAATTTTGATTTCGTGTTGCGAGTTTGCAATAATGACGACTACAATATTTCAATCGCAATGTAACTAGATTGCACATGTGCATACATATAATGTATCTATTCGTAAAGAAAATATAAATCCTTTAATCATTTAAGTCATCATGAATCATTTCGACACTGTACGAGATATATTTTGTAGACGTTGATACATCAGACATGCATGAACTCCATCCATAATCCTTCAATTCCACATGGTTGACAAAGACACTCTTTCTTGAGACTATCAAATATTCTCTGGTGCCTGTTTTAAAAATTTCATACAATTTATCCCATTTTCTTACACGTACACGTGTTGGTCCCTGGAGTCGGTCAAGAAAAGCGAACTGAACACACTGACTCTAGGGTGTACTTTATACAACTTTCTTTTTCAGACCAACTTCAAGAGATCAACTCGAATTGATAAGAACGAAAGAGAAACATGTATGAAGTAGTCAGGTTCCAAGGAAAAATGTTCCACATTTATAATTGTTTTTCCACGACTTCGCCTCCATATCTGTTCAGCACGTAAAGCAACAAGAGAGTGCAACTATGAAATGCACATACACGGTTGCACTCGCAAGAAAAATGTAATCTTGAAAATATATTTTTTGTGGACATTTTTTTAACTACAGTGAAGTACTTCCGAGTTATACCATTCGTGTACCACCATATTTTTCTAAAAACGTTTGTAAAGTACATCAATTAGAAAAGGTAGGTTAAAGGACCTGATCTTAGAACAGAGAGAGGCAAGTCTTTCGAACTGACCAAATTCAGTCCTACAGTTTGTAGCGAGCGAAATGAGCGATGTTTATTAGATAAATAAATTGAAGCGCTTTTAATAAGCCCGCATTACTAACCGGTATCAGTGATAACTGAAAGGCACGTAGGCAACGTACTCCTTGAAGTGTTAATAGCGGTCAATTCAACGCGGAATCCGATAAAAAGGACGAGTAACGAAGGGATTACGTTAGCGAGTGCCATTGAATGGCACCGGAGCCTGAGCTTGTTTTTTCAATTTCCTTTCTCTCGTTTTCAAGCATCGTTCTCGTCCGCGTCGCGTTTCGAAATGACAAGGATTACAAGAGGCATAGAGAACGGAGGAACGGTGGGGTCACCGGGTCTTTGTCAGGATTTTCAGCGAACCGAAGAGCACCGCGCAGAGTTTCGAGTGCGGTCGCGTATTGTCCATTCGTTCCTCCTACGGACGCCTGTCACCAGCATGCGTAACTTAATTTTCCGAGGCTACAGATGGAAAAGAGAGCTGACAACAAAAGAACCAACGACGAACCGCCCACGCCATCGTATCAAAAGGTTTCACCGAGATATCGTAATTGACTTTGCAATTAGCGATCTGCGGGTACCCGAGATTATGCGACTAGGATTTCCTGAGGAATTCGGATGGGATCGGCTGGGAAAATCGGATTTATACGTTCTCACGTTTCGAAATTTAACTCATCGATTACTGAGGGTCGGAATCATCAAATTTCCAAATTTCTGTGTCCCCAATCCCTGAACTCTAAAATTATTATAACTCCAAATGTGCAGATCCTCAAATCCCCGAATTCTCAAGTTGCTAAATCCCCAAACCCTCAAAGCCCAAAACCATCAAACCCCCAAATCCTCTAATCACCAAATTATCAATTTCCCAAATTCCAATCGTGTCCCAATCGTGTCCAGAAACACTTCCGTGCATTCACCCGACCTCACCCGAATGTTTCCGAACGTGACCCGAAGCTCCGGTACCCGACACACGAGGACCACCACACGTCCCCAATAATTAACCCGAAACGTAAGACAAAGCTAATCCCGTAACACGACACGCGAATCGTCCTTGCGACAATCAGTATTCCGTCCATCTAAAGACAAGGCCGGTAATCCGAGACCGAATCGTGGAACAAAGTGCTTTTCTCTTATTGTCCAACTAATTAGAACGTTCAATCGATTCATTTCGCCGTAACAATCAGGGGCTCCTCTTAATTAAAATTCATCGCCGCTACGAACTCTCCGCGATGGAGAAAACTTTGATGACTTGGCGATTCTATTTCTCTTTCTGTTCCTCCGTCTGCTCGAACAAGAATTTTCATCGAGTTTTCGCCGATCGAACTTGTGTTTCGCGAGTCGAGTACCCTTCCGGTCGGCTACTCTTTTCCTTTTCTTGCGGAACGAACGCGGGCATGGAAGGAACGGCGCAATAGCAAGAGGGCTAGGGATAAATTATGTATACAGGAACGTCGGTGACTTTGGAAATTTAACGAAGTTATCATTTCCCTGTCGTTGCGTTCGTTTGCTATTCCACGGGGAACATTAAGTTCGGCCATTTTCTCTTCGGTCGAGAGAAAAGTTTCTTAACACGGTTACCAACCGAATTCCCTAAGGTCTGCAGAGGCAAGTTATGGTGTCCTCGAGCGTAAAAACAACGTCGACTTAAAATTTCGGTGATTATTTTTTATGGGCGAAGAAATATTTCAATTCTTGCTGCACGAAAAAGTTGGATTTCTCAAATGCCACAAGGCGGAAGTTCGAATCCCTTATTCAATAATTAACCCTTTCGTGACCAGTGGGACATGTACGTCACACTTAACTTTTTCAACCCTTCCCCCAAGGGCGCGATAAAACTTCGATTCGTGTATGTACTGCTATCTGATAACACGTTCAAGTACACTCAAGGGCAAATTTGGCTGCCCTGAAGGAAATATTATAACCAAAGAGGAAAATGAATTTTGGGATCAAGAAATTTGGTGATCTCAGAATTTGAGAAGGATTCAGATATCTAGGTATTCAGATTTGGGTATCTTGATATTTAGGAATCTAAGGATAGGGCTATCTAAGGATGTAAGGACCTAGTGATCCAGGGATTTAGTCACCTAGGCATTTAGGAACCTAGGTCTGTCTGTCTATCTTTGTGATCTAGTGATCTACAGATGTAGGGATTTAGTACAAATTTAAAGTGTAAAGTTTACATGCGTGTTTTTATATAAATCCCATGTTGTACCCGAGTGTACATCGCTCGATCTTCCAGATTCGATCTCGTAGTTTCGTGTTTAATTAATTAATTCTGTCACGTAAGGTTTAAAACTCGCACGAAGGGTCTCCGTTAATTCGACGTATAATTTAAAGTCGAAATCTTGTGCAGGAATCTTCGCGACTGTTAACCGAGCAAAACTCGCGACCGCTAAAAGAGCATCAGCGTAATTTACCAGCATCGATGCCCTCGACGAATGGATATTCTATCCGCGGCGAACACAATGAGACAATTTATACTATTTTCTTTTCCTCGCCGATATTTTCCCGCGCCCCCGGGGACGCGGAAGAGTTCGACGCGTTTCCACGAATGGGGAGCAAGCGAAGTCGGAAATTTTATTACCGCGAGAGACGCGCCACGGGACCCGATTAATTAATTGTTAATCGTAATTTTTATTAAAACAGCCACGTCGATGCGTCGTATCGATCGATTCACGATCGAGCCGGATTTCCTTGGAGACACCGGGGAAAACGTTTCGAGGCAGGAAATCACGCGGGAGACGAGCTAGCCGTGGAAAACCGCGCGTTCTCAACGCGTACTCGTGAAAAACGCCACCTCGTGATATCGTGACAATGGACGTCGACGTCTTTCAGAAAAATTGCGAAATTTATCGTCGAAACGTGTGGCATTATGCTATCTCGGTATGAAGACACACGCGCAAGAAATCGTGCCAAAAGTGCTGGATCTTTTATACGTGGTGGATCAATAACTTTTATTTGGGTTGACTCGTTACCTGTTGTATCGATAAATTTATACAAATTTATTTGCTATTTCACGAAATCTGAAGACATTCGTGTTTGAGAGTCCTTTCCTTTGACTACCATACGTTTCCTTAGGTACCTAGATTTTAGTTAAACTTCTTCAAGTTCAATATATCTAATGTGTGGCTATTAAAAATGTGAACTCGTAAAAGATGACCTATAACAAGATTGTCCTTCAGATGACCTTGATGTGACCTTGAATCCCAAAATCACACAAAATATTGAGTATATCTCATGTATGTACCTTAAAGGTTTAAGCATACACTCGATACTTTATCCGATTTCAAGGGTGTAACGAAATCGAGTACTGACCTCGCTTTCAGGATAATTCTGTGAGCATACACCGGCGTCTCGTCCCGACCTAGCAGAAAGACGATGTCAGCTGAATCTTTGTCCTCGGAAAGTCGAGCCAGGTCCTCTAGAAGTCTGGGTACACCAGCTAAACCAGCCTCACCGGATACCCCTGCTGCTCCTGGTGCCGCCCCCACGGCAACCGCTCTGGTTCCCATGATGTTTCAATTCAAAATCACCAACTGCGTGAGAAACAAAAACGACGGAGTGGTTAATCACGAAGGGTTGCGTTACAAAAGTTTCTGAGACATCTGTTTCGAATATCCAAGTTCGGTATCTGTTGACATTTTTATCTCTCTGTGATTACTTGTTAATCTCTACATCGTGATGTACTTAGTGAAGACAGATTTACGATAAGACAGAACATCAGTAACAATTTTAATTAATCCTCTAACGAATCGGTATATCTATTTCGCTATAGCAGAGCGCACTTGCGAGCATCGCAAAGAAAAAAGGAATAACCGAAGGATCAATTAAGGCAGCAGCCGGTATCGAACGAATCGGACAGAGTTTGCGCAGGCGGCGATACAAGCAATTGGCGATAATCCGAAATTAATGGGGCCGCAAACAGGAATAAACCGATGATCGAGAGCGGGGGTCGCGAATGGCGGGTCGCGTGTGTCATCGTCTCGAACGTTTTCCGGTGGCATCCGCGAATCGCGGCCGTGTAACAGCAGGCTGGCAAACCAGGCGTGGAAAAAAAGCAAAACCGATTAACGCACAATCGGCGCTAATTGCACGATTAATATTTGATTTGCACCGCGTCGCGACGTGTCGCGTCGTCGTCGGATCTCTCTCGCGGCGTCCGCGTCTCGCTCGCTCTGCGGCTGCCGGTCGATCGACGCAGAGATTTTATGTCAGCTCGGTTGGCTGATTCCCTTTTAATTAGTTCGCGTTTTGTAGTTTTCGAAACGGGCGACGCGCCGATCGGGAGGGCACGCGATCACCGGTCATTTGGCATCCCCGGTTCTCTCGCAACCCAACGCTCCGACACCGGCATTCCATTAAAAAGCCATCCGACGTTGTTTCTGTTTACTCCCGGCTGAGCAGTTAGCGCGCTCAAAAATTTATTAACGAACGGCAGCGAGCAACTTCCCCTCTCGATACAGCTCGTCACCTGGGTGTTACAGTTACGTTTAAATTAAAGATATTTTGATTTATTTTCCACATCTAACGTTTGGTAGTAACTTTTTCGACGCCTTGTATATGCGAAGCGATTCGAAGTGATTGCTAGCCCATCACTAGTTATTGATTCGAGCACGAGAAACACGTATTACTATTCCATTCCTATCGGAACCAAGTACATTGCAAATAGGTTCAAACCTGAGTCGATAGTTTCACGAGTACATTCGGAAACGAGAAGCAATACGTTCAAGTAGGTTCGAACCTACATGAGATAGATTCGACCTTCTTAAGACATTAACCACTGCAGTAAAAATGGACATTCGTAGTAAGACGTACTAGAAAATGTTAGAAAACTCGAATTACATTCTGATCATTCTGAACATTTTGATTAAATTAATCAAATCGAATAACGTTCATAATAACATTACGATCGGAATATTTAGAGTTCTATGTGCTCCACACAAACATAATAGGCATTACACGAAAAGCAGAGTCAATTGTATACAATTATAAGTATACATGTATAACAATATACACAGTAATATACTAAAATAATAAGTCTCCAAACTAGTAAATTGAAATAATTATCAAAACAAGAATTTCCACAAATCATCACCGGTCCAAAAAGGTACCTATCGTATCAGATCTATAAGAACCAAAACCGGTGTCACTGAAACTGCAAATCCACTTCCACTGCAACGAGTCAATCGCAACCCCGGTTTCCTGCGATAACACCCAATATTTTCTCCAACCGTAATTCGAGCAAAGGTTCGTCGCGAATCCACGCACCAATATTTACTTCAAACCGTTTCAATATCATGCTCGAAAATAAACAATCCTATAAACGCCCGTCGCCGTCGAAGAATCAACTGGGTCTCACCTGAAGAGCGTTTTAGGTCCCACTTTCAAACCCGCGAGATTCGTAGAATCGAGGCTTTAAAGGAATCGCGTCGTTTTGCTGGCACACGTGGAGCGTTGCGTTCGCACGCGAAACACTGCATCTTCTAACCGAACCGCACTCTCACCGGGCAAAACATCGTTTCCGCGGAAAACTTGTAGAACGTTTCTCGACCGTTGTCTCACAACGCGAAGGTTGCAGATAAGAAAGCACGGAACGTGGAGGATTTCGGCCGGAAGTTGGCAAGTTGAACGCGAGCTATTTCTCCAGCACGAGACGAGTTTTACGAGCGCTGGACCAGGCCTGCTCTGTCCCGCCGTCTTCGTAGCTCTCTTCTCGTTCTACCCTGAAGCCAGGTGTGCTCGCACCTCTTCCGACCGACGCCGCTTCCCTTCCTTTCTTCTCGTTCTCGCGTGGCCAATGCTCCTGCAAGATCACTCCTCCTCCAGCCGTTGTTGCCAGATCCTCTCTGGAGCACCGATCACACGATCAAAAAGGATACACGTTGCCTCATACCAGCTAGCAACCAATGCTCCTCTAAAGGTCCATTTCCACGTGCACTGATCTCTTATGTTTCGTTTTCAATTACTCACCCTTCGGGACATCTACACTAGAGATGATGTCACTTGTAACATCGAGTCAAACTCGTGCGGCATTGCAGCAAGTGTGACAAACCTAAATCGTATTTGATCAAGAATTAAATTTCAAGAATTAGACCGACATAACTGCAAAGGGGTTATACAAAATCTCTCAATTCATACAAGATCTAAATTTTCAAGGTTTAATATTTTTGACCTGAGAATTTTTAAATTTATTGTCTTCAGAAGTTGGAATATTCAAGTCTCTAAATACAGTCGGTATAATAAAGTTGATCAAAGTAACTCTGTGTGGATATTTTGCTGATTCACATCACGTTCATTCATTCACATCCATAAGGATATTATCTCTTTTTCCTCTCATTTCGTATATCTTTACATAGAACAGTATTGTGAAGCATAGGTGGAATATTGACAGTGATTCCATGTACCAAGTGTAGTCCTCGATCGACCCGACATTTTTGCTGGTTTCAAGCTGTCACTTCCCTTCCGCCGCATATCTTATCCGCATTCCTCCAGTTGGCTGTTCACAAATCGTAGCAAACGCAAGATCTTGCCTCCTCTCAACTATTCCTCTCTTGTTTTCGAGACGGGCTTCCGTGGTTTTGCTCGGATGCGTGATACTGCCGCAATGCGGTGCTTCCCCCGGACAAAATGAGATAGTTCTTTTATTCGCCCTCGCTGTATCGTTGATCCACACGCTCTTTTACCCTCGTGATTCGAGCGTGATTCCCCGAATCCAGCCGGGATCATGACTCGCGGATTCTACGCTCGATTCCGAATGCAAACTTCTGCTGATCGTGTCGAGGCGTACCGTTATTTCGAGATCCTCGATTTGTAACTATATTTTACTGGATAACGTCTCTTTTCAAAGGATTTCGGACTCCAAATTTTTATGCGGTTCGTGACCGGGGTAGTTAACAGCTTTTCATTATCAAGATTTTCGGTTTCATTATAAAGTTTTCTGGATTTAGAAAATTTCATTGTCAAGATTTTTCTAAAATTCATTATCAAAATTTTTAACTTGATGCAATTTAAACATTTTCATTGTTGGATTTGAACATGACCACTTTTGACTACCCCAAATTAGACATTGCAAAACATCCGATCATATCAAATTTTTGTTAAATGTTCAATAATTGTTTAACACTAAAAGACTTTAGTTCTTAATTAAACAGGGAAGCACAATTATTAAAGACGCTCAGAAGCACCTCAGAATCCGCCTGTTTCTCGACGTAATTTATTATGCCGCCATTGCACCAGGCGTACTCTTATCTTTCCCTGTTCCTCGTTTACCTTACCGTTCATATTTTGTAGAATTACAGCGATACGCGACGAAAATGATAAATTACACGTAGACGCACCCGTCTTGTTCAAACAAAGTGGTTGACTGGTCGAGTACGGCGGTCTCGAGTTGATCGATCAACGGTAAAACAGAAGCTCCATCCTCGTTGCTGTCGTATCGATTGTTGATTCGACGATATCGATCCATCGATAAATGTACAAATATCTGTACATGGTAAAATCAAATTCATAGCTCAGTCAAAATACGAAAAAATTCAAAAATGAAAGTTGAAAATTTCGAGACATTTTGGTGTCTTTTTTTTTACTCTATGATCTGATTAAATAACCAAAGTGAAAAAGAACCTACCGGCAATATATAATAAAAATGAAAGTTTAAATTTGTATTCGTAACGCAAAAGATCAGAATCCAACATGTCCAGCGACACACGTCCGCACTCGTTATGACCAACACGTTAGCACACGATTTAAAGATACGTTTCACTAATTTCAATCCGACTTAGCACGATGTTAATACCCTATAAAATCATTAAGTCATTTTACTTATTTATTTCCGTAATACGCGAAAGGACATAATTTCGATCGCGACACGCAAGAGAGATCAGCAGCGTAATATCTCGTCCGTAAGGTTTCAACAACGATGGCTTCAAATTCGCTGTCGCCATGTGGATCGTACATAATTTTATATAATATGGCACACATTAGGCGCCAAGTGTCTCTCGTGGGTATGGGACGCGAGTATCCAGCCCCGGTAATATCCGAGGCAGTTTTTTCTCCGTGCTGAAATGGAATCCCCGGCAGTAATAATCGGGGAAAGATCACTTAACGGCCCTTCAGGATAAGAGCCCAACCACCGTCATTCGCACCTCCGCGAATTTGCTGCTAGCGCCTAACGAAATTGCCGCATTATGTCGTTTAACGGGCTCGGAAATACAGCGGATCGGGAAGCAACGAACGAGAGAGAGAGGGAACGATAAAAGTGGAAAGAGGAGGGAAAGAGAAGAAAGCAGTTGGCACCGGACGACGACGAACGAGGCGAAAAAGAGAGACGGAACAACCGGGAACGAGAAAATTACACGGGATGTCCGCGTGATAGAACGATGTGACGCGACGCCATAATACGGGGAAAGGTGTCAGAGAGTGCGAACAAGCAGGGCCGTGGATCGCGCTGCATAATAGATGCGTCGGCTGCGCTTTAGCGCAAACAGGAACGAATTCCTCGGTGCACTCGTTGCAACAATTGAATCGGTAATCAAGCCGGTCCCGATAATCGAATCAGAGCCCAGGCTACACGCGTAATTGAAATTTCGCAGTCGACCACTGCAAATATCGCGTCGGCTACACCCCTTTTCATTCGTTGCGACGCGCGAAATTGCCCTGCGCCGGTTTTCCGGGGTTCGTCGAAAATGTTGTTGCCCCATTTGGTCCTGTGGCAGTCTTACAAATTGTCGCGCAGCCACGGGACACCGAAACGCGCGCGGGGGGAGGGACCGACAGAATTGATCGTCGACGAGGGGATGATCGATAGAGACGTCGATGTCACGAACCGTTCAACGTTTCACGATGTAATTCGAGTCGATGCGATTCCGCCGCGTGAAATCGTATTTCCGACGTCGAAAAGTTCGCGCGACGCGACGCCACCATGTCAAATACAGACTGCCGCCATATTGGCGAAGGGGAATCGCGTAATATCGGCCTGTTTCGAATGTCACACGGATTTCTCGGCACCCAAGGAACAGACAACTCGAGACATTTTTCCTTTCCGTTCATGAATATCGAAATTTACCCCTGTTGCCGTTATTGCGAACACGAAGTATCTCGAACGTCGTTGCTACCGGCTTTAAGTTAAACACCCTTTAATCAGAATCATTACATCGATGCCCCCGTTTTTCACTACTAAATAGTACCGTGGAGGTACGTAAATAACGTAAATCGTAATCGTAAATAACGTTTAACTAAGAGATACAAGTAATAAATTTTAGAATTAACCCCATGCCGTTATCCTGCAATTACTACCTTGATTTACGCATCTATTCGTGCGTATCGGTACGGCTATTTTTTCCGTCGTATTCAAAACAAATATTTTTCCGATAGTTACACGATATTCCTTTGTGCTTTTTCCGAATGAAAAAGTGAGTTTCAAATTATTTCTCCGTAACGCAGTGTACGTACACACTGCATAGTCGTAAATTGGCAATTTCGAACTACATTTTCGGAGCAAACCTTTTTACCTTTCGTTCTTTAATCACACAATAAAAGTCGTACGGAACTAAAAATGATTTATGACTTTCTATAGGTTCGAACAAAAAGCTTTCATAGCAGAATATTGTGGTACTTGTAACGACATAAAGGTCTATGTTCGAATGCATCGTACCGCGAGAAAATGAGAATTAATTATCGTGGAAATTAAAAATGGGCACTTGATTAACGCGGGCTGACCGGATCAGATGTTCTTGCTCGGGCAACGGTGTCACGGAACGGGAAGCTTTCTTCGAGCGAACTTCATTTCGCCAACCGTGAATAAAGGGAAGCCTGAAAAAGGACACACAACCTCACCCTACGCCGGTGTTTCGCGTAAATTGACCCTGACGAAGGAAGCATTTCTGTAAACTACTTTCATTCCGTGCCTTTTGTGCCGTTCCGTCGTGGCTTTGGCTGAAAAGCCCGCTGGAAAATGCACGCTCGGCGACTCGGTATCAATTGTAAACAGTAATTATTAGCAACGCCATTGTCGTTGACTAGAGACCGCCTTAATAATCGGGCCCGACGAATCCCAGATCGTTTTATACAGCCGCAGAAAATCGCTCTTCTCGCCCGACCGCGGCGCCAGCTCACAATGCGAAATTATTAACGGGGATCCTTAGAACGTGGAAATCCTGTTTAATTAGGAGCAGTTGAAAGGGTGACAAGACGAGAATAGCGTACAGGAAACGGCGGAGAATGTGCGAGTCTCTTAAAGAAACTGTAAATAACATTTTCTGAAAATGAGGAAAGCTTCGAGTAAAGTTTAAATACTGAAACGTCCATTTTTGGAAGACTTTATTTCTGTATGAGAGCTGTAGGATATACTGTTGCAGATAATCTATATTTTCTACAAGATTGACACCTTGAACAATGTCTATGTATGTCGATGTATTTTAAGTCCGATTATAATTTGCACAAAGTTGAATGCCAGCCTGTCAATCTTCGTAATTATTTTTGTATGTTCCAAAGCGTCTTGAAAAATAGTGTGCAGTTTGAAAAGAATGGTAGCAATGTTTCTTTCGGCAAAAATTCGCTCTTTGAAAGCAGAAGGTGGCCACTAATGCTCTCTCAAAATTCTCTTTCTAGCCAGTCGCTCTAAACACTTTTTCACAACTGTTCGCCCTTAAGGAGGCTCACCCCTTTGCGTACAAATAACACCATACATTCATAATCCCCTCTTGTTAGCCACGTATGCATGCACTTTCAGATGGCACGCAACAGTTACACGCTTCGTTCTTCTCTCCCGAAATAACATTCCAAGAAGTTAGAATAAAATTCCGAGCAGTCGTTTCTTCTCACCATTCATTCCCCTGAAACTACGAGCACGCGTTCTTCACGGCTGAAAACGGATTGTAATTGAAAGAATCTCCGGGGCTGGAACGAGATCGACGTGAAAGAAGGTTCCTTCTCAAAAGCAAGCCACTTTCGCGTCGATGTCTAATTCATTTACCTCACGGCTCCGCTTGTAGTATCGGTTTCGCGATAAACACGCTGGAGTCGTAGGCTCTATTTCAGCCGGGATGAAATCCAGCCCGGAAGACTGCTCGAGGTTACTCTTCTTTTTCAAGCGAAATTTCTATGGCCGCGATTCAACGCTGCGATACCGTCAGATACCGGTTGCGAAAGGTGCAAGTCCTCAAATTTCTCAATTCCTGAATTATCGAGCTCCTATATTTTCAACACCTTTCTGCAATTTTAAATGTTTAGTAGATCCTCAAACTTCCAAACACCTAACTTCCCAAATACCCAAATTTAATATCTAAGATCTTCAATTCCCAACCCCTAAAATATCGAAATTTGCAACCGCAAACTTTCAACATCCGCAACATTGAAGCCACGATAAACAAAAATGTTTCGCCGACAAGCCGCACGTCGACCAGGCACACAATATTTTCATCTTTCAAGCAGTTGCACAGCAGTCGAACCGGTAGCTCGCGCATCCTATTCACCTTCTTGTGCCATCGTGGCGAGTGCATCATCCCCCCGGCAGTTTTCGCGTGGTGTAAACACAAAACTCGCGTGACTGAAGGGAAACAGGGAAAAGCGTATCGCGAGGCTCCTCGCGTTCCCGTGTATGTACGTATGTACACATCTCTGTCCGCCTTGCGAGTGGTGCCGAAGGGTTTTTTCTAAAGACGCGACACACAGGGAATGCGTAATACGCGGAACAATGCTCGACACGTTTTCCTGCGAGTCCGCTCGCATTCACGTATCCGTCCGCTCCATTATCTTTTCAGGAACGTCCACTTTGTGCCGTTTTCACGGGCCGCCCCGTTGCCTGCGACTACCCCGCTGAAAATGTACAAATGATCGCGTTACATCGCCGAGCGAGCGACGATTTATCGACCATGTAAATCAAGCAACGATACGGCCAACGTTTAACGCGGAACACCGAGAATATTTATGCACGACCGTCCGGTGAACGGACGATTTATATCGAACGCCCGCATCCACCGGAATAAAGCGATCACGTGGAAATTCGTTATGAACCGAACGGTTATGAATTTCCTTGTTCGGCTACGAGAAAAATGGAATTAATTTCACGACCTTACGATCGCTAGACGCCGGAGTTACGGCGCAGAGGGTGGCTCGGCAAATCGTACGAGCAATTGATGGGGATTTCAACGGGAAGCTAACAGTTTCGTTGAAATATCGGGGATTCTACCTGCGAGATAATCTACGCGGAGATAAATTGCGAATAAATACGACGCTGCGGAGATTTGCAGGTTATGAAGATTGTTATGCAGATTATGGTTTTATGCAGAATTTGTTATGCAATTTAGGTTCAGTCGATGAGCTCTTAGAGGGACAAGTTTACAAGTTCACTTTTTCGTGTATGACAGGTGTAACCAATCATTCCTTGCCAAAAATATACACATATGTACAAGCTTTCGTTTCGAATAATCAGAGCTGCATCTTTCAATATTCTGTCAAGGCTCTTCCAATGCAAACTGTACTTATGAAGTACAAGTTGTTCGTTGAATCACAGTAAATAATTGTCTAGCCCAAGAGTTAATATTTCGGCTAAAGAGAAAGATAAACGATGGCATTTGAATTCGTCAGTCAGAATTCGTATCAATGGCAGCCGCCTCGATCAGAGACAGAGCGACGACGCTTGTTTTCCAGCATCCGAAGCTGTATAGTTGATAAAGGATTTAACAGAGACGTAAATGGGAAATTCAACGGAGGGAATTCGAGCGTGTGTCAACGTAGGTTTCCGTTTTTGCCGCGAACACAGCCGTCAGTATCTGCAGAACGTGCGTGTGTGTGTGGGGCCTATCCCATGGTGTGATCGTGTAAAAGCGTTCGCTCGGTGCGCCATCCAGCGTCGCGTGTAAAGTACGTGCGAGCGGACATCGTGTGTGCGTGGTCCCTCCATTCTCCGTCGTAGCCCATTATGTTGCCATGAATGGAGTCCGCGTTCGAGTACGAGATTCGAATCGGCACCCCGACCATCGTCGACACTTCGCCTCTGTTCGAACTGTCAATGGAGAAGCGAACGAGACACGGGAACGAACGTTTCACGACAATGGAAACTCGCGCCACAGCTAGACGAGCCACTGGCTCCGTGTTTTTTCTCCTCATCGACGCCCGGTGTGTCAATCACCCGCCTGACACGTACTCCAAGAAAAGGGATATCGATGGGATAACCGACTACCCTCGACAACTTCAACGATTTCGTTACGTAGCCATCGTATAATTGCGAATTACTGATAAAACTATCAAGCTCCAAAATTCTACTAGAAACTAGTCGAAGGAATTTGTTTTAGTTCTATTTTATTATCAAATTTGACATGTAAAATCGACAATAACGTTTATAGAAGTATATTGACACAGGGTGTATGGCGCGAGAGAGAATTGATCGGGAAAGAGAAGCATTAGAGCGTCGGGACAAATGGAGCGACAAATGAGTCATTTGCCGAGCGTAGCTGCAGCAATTGGATTTTTGTCAAGCTGTCTCTCGTTCCGATTCCCCAACCTCTATGAACTCGTACGCTACCGATTCGCAGCTTCGCGCCCTGTCTCCTGCCAAAGTGACTCTTATTGCTTTCTTTTAATTTGTGACTGCTCACACGTGCGGGCCGCAGTTCCCCTCGGCGTCGTTGACGATTCCGCGTCGAGCAGCTTCGATTGCCGGCTAACGTCATAAGGGCAGAGAGGGAAATCGGGACCGTTGACGATCGACGGGCAAACGGTTGGCTGCCGGAATCGGTCCTCGAATCGTCGAAACGAGTAACGACCATTCGACAAACGGTAACGAAGAGCAAGTTCACCGCCACCCGCGGCGACCAATTACTCGAGGGGAGGGCGAAGAATTTTTTCAGGGGTTCTCGCGGACGCATTGTGTCTACAAGATCGTTATTCCTTGTCGATCTCGAGCCTGCTGCCTCTCACTGCGACTACCCTGAATACCGGCACAATTAAGATCCCCGACGGAGGTAATGGGAACGTTTATTCTCTTCTTAATACTTCGATATCCCGGACCGACCGTTTCGTATTTTTCTCATGATCGTCCCTCATTGAGAGCAACTTCATCGTTCGTTATCGATTTTATCCTTCCGCAACGCGTCACTCCTTCTACCGCCCATTCCGCGGCCCGTTGCTTTCAAGAAATCGATTATCGTTACGCGTGGTCACTCCTGTTTTTAACTCGTTAACTCAGCGAAACGAATTAACTCGTCGTTTAGCCGATCGATATTTCCCTGCTCCTTCCTTCGTCCCTGCAAATTATTCTTTATTGGTCCGAATGCTGTTCGGTTAACGAGATAAGTAAAATCGTTTCTCTGCTCCTTTTCGACGCATTTGTGAAGAATAATTGATAACCGAAGACATTTTACTTATCGAACTCTTACTTACCGACGAGGTTCACTTTCGTGAAAGCAAACATGTTTTTTGTAAGACCTCTTTCGATGAGGTTTCATGCAATTTTTAACTCCAAACGAAAGATTTTCATCTACATTTCCTGCATTGCATTTCATAAAATTGAATTGTCGAAAAGATGGCGCAGACATTTTTTATTCCCATTTATAAGATTATTTCGCGGAGTCGAGTTGGCAGAAAGTCGCAGCAGCGATAGCCACAAGCGAACGCGAGAAAGTTAACCAGGGGATAATTAGCGAACCGATTCAACCAGTCAGTCAGCCACGCGAATTCGTATTAACGGTCGGTCGACTAAATACCTGGCATTGCCGAGCGTGTTCAGGGATCCGTGTGTCTACACGTACACAGCCCGTATTACTATCTGTGGTTGGGAATGGTGGAAATGTGGGATCCAATCGGGGCATTGCCTTCGGGCAGTTCGGGATCCCCTCGATCGAGGAGGCGTCAGTCGTGAACTGTTCCATTGGTTCTCGTCACACGTGCATGCACAATATACACGGCTCGATACTAACTTTCGCACCGAGAACCCTTCTACAGAGTCAAATCGAGCTTTTCGGATAAGACACTGTCCCACTGTTATTCCACTCGATAATATTCGAGTAGTCGGTAGTCTTCAAATAATTTGTGTTCTGAAATCATTTAACTTGAAAGCATAAATTAATAATGACTATTTAAAACATTTTCTGCTACCATTTTCATGGAGTGGATTAATTTAAATAGAACACCCTACATCATGCATGTACAAGCATGGTACCAGGTATTTATCATAAGGGGTATAAAAGGCAACTAAGGACTTGATCCTCTATCGAGTTACATTTTAATTTAAATTTAAAACGATTTACTTTTACATTTCGTTTAATACACTGCTGTCACCCCTGTTTGGCGACGCTGTATTTAAGGGTATTCGAGTAAATAGCAATTTGATGAATAGGTGTATCGAAGTGACACAGCGGGCTTGTTTCGAGCTGTCTGAGAATAACGGATCGGATCGATGGGAAAGACGATGAAAAATGCTCGGCAGCTCATTCTGTCCGGCAGCGGAGCGTAAATTCACGCGGGCAACTTTGATGCAATGAATATGAATGAGAATAGCGACGCGTTGCGACGTCGGTCTTGAAATTGCATCGGTGAAATTCGAGCGGCTTGCAGCCCGTCTACGCACCCCTACGGGCGGATAGGGTGCTTGTTGTCGAACACCGAATACCTCTGCGGATATGCCAAATCGAATGTGACGTTATAATGGATGCGGCATTAGTGGTTTTACCGCTTCCACCGAGATCAGAATTGCCGAGGAAAATGGTGCTCGGAAATCGCCCGGGGCAACCTTTGCTCGCTCGAAACCGGGAGAGTTTCAGCTCACGGAGAACGAGCGCTTTATCATCGTTTGAACCGACCGTTCCCCCGGAGTTTTCTAATTTTTATTAACTGCACCATCAGCATAACCACGCGTAATGCGGAACGCGATTTTATGAGTTCGCCGAAAGTTGAATAATGTTCTCGTGCGAAACGTTGGAATACGAGCAAATTAATAGCTACTCGAGTGCAAATACGTGAAAGTATGTGGTCCAGAATTATGCGAAAGGAAAAGTTCGAATTACTCGGGTAAAAAGGCAACATAATTTCGTTTCGATGAAAATACTCGAAAATATTGGCGCAGTTTTCGGTGCAAATTTTCGCCCGGTCTTGTTATACAGTTTTCTCTTTACCATAGAGACACAAACTCCGTTCACGCTTTGTAGGCGTTTAATTAAACGTTTAATTGCGCGATCGTTTGCATCGAATCAGCGCGCATCATTTGATCTCGACGCGTTTCTTTGATCAAAAGACACGGATCTCCGTGCGACGATCATATTCACAAAGCAGTTCTCCATATTTTCTCCGTCGCAACATCTTGATAACCATAGCGCTGATTGGATCGTTCAGCGACTGTAATTAACAGGGGTAATTATCGGGAAAGGGATAACGGGCAGGAGAAAAGAAAAGATCGATTGTTAACTGAAGGATTTTGCGTAAGAATCGTCACAGGGAAAGACACTTCGACATCGAGAGAAGCTTGCAAATCGGAGCCCACTCGAATTGATTAATCTTATTGGAAAGGTTCGATCCGTTCTCAACGAGTGACGCCTGGCACAATGACGGACTTTATTGGCCCCGGTACAAACACGAGCTCGGACAAGAGATCACGAGCTCGCGTGATTCGTGAATCTGCAATTCCTTTTCCCGTTGGCGCGATTAGCAAACGCTTTGCGACATCGAACTGCGTTCAAAGGTGATTATTCTTTATCGCCGAGACGTTGGCGCTGTTAGGTCGCTGTTAAGGTGGGTCTGCATACTTTTGAGAAATTGAGAAATTTTGTAAATTTCTGCAAAATTCGAGAATATGGAAAATCAAGTATTTAGATATTGCAGATATAGCAGATTGAAAATGTAGGGAGACAGATGAAATTTGTAAATTACAAAATTTAAATATTAGTCAATTTGAGCATCTGAAAATTTAAATTCCATAGCCATGGAACACATGCACGTCTATAATCACGCGACCATCAAACGTCACCATGCACGGCGATATAGCAATGTAGCAGCGATGATGCGAAGCAGAAAGCGTAGCTACGCCACTGGTGGTCGATCGTCCGTTATCGATCGTTTAAAATTCGTCGGAAGGCCTAAAAATCAGGATTGAACGTATCTCGTTTCGTTGGAACATTAACGCGAAGCGAGCAAAAGCGATTCGAGGAAGAGCAGGGTCAAAGGGAAGCAAAAGTATGGGAAGGGGGGCAAAGGCACGTAGAGAAACGGACAAGGCAAAAGCCGTGGCGAGGCGAAGAGGAAGAGATTGGGCAAAGGACGCTGAGGAACGAGCGGACGGACGGGCGTGTTTCGAAAGCGATGCTCCTGTCGCGAAACGCCGCTCCGCATCGCGCCGGTAGAAGCGAGAAACGAGAAAACGTCAAAGCCTAGCACGCATCCTTTAATCCCTTAATCCACCGTTGCCTTGCGAGAATTCTCTCTTCGACACCGGAACCTGTGAATTTTCAAGATCTGTCGGTGGCGCGGCGCGGCGCGGTGAAAAGAGCGCGGAAGAGGATCGAAAGAGGAGAGAACGCGTCGAAAAAAGGAGAGAGGCTCGCGTTTGGGCGGGGGTCGAAAAGGAAGGAGACTTTTCACGGTTCAGACTTTTTTTCAGGGCTGCGATGCGGGAATTACCGACACGCTGTTTGAAATTAAAGCAAGAGCGCCGGGGCAAAGGGTTGTGCACGCCGCGTACCTTGAAACCAGCGCGGCACAGAGAACTACAGAAGAAAACGCGTGCCTATAGGCAAAGGTTCTTCAAGATATTCCGAGCCGATGCAAATTTTTCCACGTTTCTCCTTTCGCTTCGCGTTTCTCGCCCGCGTATCCGACAACGAAACGAATTTAACGTTATACTTTTCCCTTATTTGTTCGTAACGTGCCACCGCTTTGAGTCTCGGTTCGTTTCTCTCTGTGCACGGTTCTTTCTTCTTTCGCCCCCCTGCCCTTCTTCCCGCGCTTTTCCTTCGCCATATTGCGTTCCGCAGACCCGAGAGCGCGCGAACGCCCTCAACCAATATATGAAAAGACGAAATCTCCCAGGGCTTTTCCGACACGCTCTGCAAATAAACCTACGCGGTATTATGTTACTTGGAACATATGAATAGCTCTATCGGGGGTTACGGCAATATAGGTGAATTCCACCCTCCCTTTACTTTTCACATTTTCCTCTGTTTTTGTGCCCTTAGGGCGCCAAAATTTCCTGCTACAGCTTTTCGCTTACCAAGATTCGTCACTGTTCTAGCTAATTTTTTCTAATACTTATTCAATATAAATATTGTACAAATATTGTCCCTATAAAAATAAACTCTTAGTTGGTTGTAAAATATTCGTTCCCTGATATGTAAAAATCTCTAGACTTCATACAAAACACCACTGTGCTTGTACAAACAAATAATACCGTTAAATCGATATTACGATTGTAAATCAATTAATTTATCAAAGTCAGTAAACCTAAATTAGGGACAAACCTTTTGAAATTATTTACAATATCACTTTGAAAGTATTCATAACAATTTCGAAGCATCGATAAGAGAAAAGAGGAAGGTTTCGTAGGTCATCGAAGGAAAGAAACGGGCAAGTTCAAAGAAAACATCCTGAGGATCTGGAAAGCGTCGAGGAAGAACAAGGTAGTCGCTTCTGGCTCGCTGCACGACACGCTAACTTTTACCTTTCTGTCCCTGCTAGCTTCCCTGTATTTTCATAATCGATTTCGCGTCGAGGGTTGTACACGAAAAAGAAGGAACGAAAGAGGGGACAATCGGAGCTGAGAGACGCGCAACGGATCGATGTGCCGGCTTTTATGTCCGGTTTCAAGACACGGAAGCCGAAGTTTCCGCGACGATCGTCGCGATGCCACGGCGAAACTCGATGCTTCTTGTACAGTCAACAGCAAATCTGCCATTTCTACGGAAAATATGATTACCAAGGAACAGTTCTTCCCTCATTAATTTATTCAAATTTCTGCAAATTTTAAAATAGGGGGTTGTGGATGAATTTGGAGATTTAGAAATATGATGATCTGAAGGACAAAAATTTGTGGATGTAGAAATATGTGAGTTTGGGAGTTTGTAAATGTAGGAATCTGTAGAACTAGTTATATGAAGATCTAGAAATATGAGGATATAAAAATTGATGGATGCAGGAATATGTAATTCTTGGAATTTGTAGATCTGGGAATATGAGAAAATAAAAATTGATAAATGCAGAAATATGTGATTTCAAATCTGTAGATCTACGAATATGAAAATGTAGAAATATGAGGATGTAAAAATTTGTCAATATAAGAATATGCGAGTTTGGGACTTTGTGGACGTAGTATTCTGCAGACCTAGGAAGATATAAAAATTGATGATTTCATGAATATGTAAGTTTAGGAGCTTGTGGACGTAGAAATCTGTAGACTTCGAAAACATGACAATTTGAAGAAGTAAGAATTGCCAAATTTGCATATGCGTCTTTATCTAAAGGAGTACGTTTCACTCGAGTGTACTGTACTCTGGTGAAATAGTCGACCGATAAAGAGGGTCGAGTTGAATCAAACCGAACAAGCGGAACAGTCGTTCAAACTGATCGAAACTGCTGCTTCTTCTGTTGCTGCTCGTGTTTCAACGGCTTTTCTCAACGAAACATCTCCGGTTTTCCAAGTTTCGAATTTGAGACGAAGAGAAATTACGGCCGCGTGTTTGAGAAACAGGGAAGATACTGACATTCACTTTTGTAAATTACTTAGTAATTTCAAAATCAAAAGTAAATTACTTTTTAGTAAAAAGTTCGGAACAAGATCATCTCCAATTTTTAGCAACGAGTTTGATAATTTGATTAATTAATGCAACTTCTTAGTTGAAATACCACAATTTCTTTCTTTTATTTAGTAGTGCAAAAATCATATCAATTTTTTTTAAAAAGTATGTCATTTCCAAAGCTCTTAAAATGAAAAAAAGTGTTTCAAGAGCAACTGAGTAAATACGACACAGATTTCCACCGTGCATATGTACATACCCGTATCGAAATTAATATCTCACATTACCCACAGTACAAATTCTCTTTCTACACACTTGAAACCATGTACTCTGACCAGACTGTGATATCAGGCTCGAAAAAGAGCGATGAGAATCGAACACATGTTTCATGGTTTTCGGTTACCACCCTTTAGCTAAGGTTTCTTGTTAATCGCTGTCCCTTTTTTTCGGTGAAAATGGTGTCTACAATCCGGACACATGCTAGTGTTACACCGATGACATTATAAACCAGTGCATTTCTTCGAACAAATGTTCAAAAAAGGGAAAGCTTGTGGAAATTTCTGTTCACTGTTATATGATAAATTATATTATGTTTGTCTATTTGCAATATTATATTGTATTAAATTCCTAGAGTTTCTAAAAATTGCTAAAAATCGAGAACCACCACGAAAGTCTGTTCCCCCCTGTCATATTTTTGCTAGCAAAGACTTGCTATCAATCGTGAACGCTTTGACCAAAAATTCCATCAATTAGTAAATCGTTAATCAGTCAGAAATTGGTACGAAAAAATCGGGAAAGATTATCGTGACACGATGGCTGTGTTCCCGTGTCGTAGAAAAGAAAGAAGAAAGAGGTGCGGTATGAATGAAGGGGCCAGGAGGCGGAGAACCAGGGAAATAGTCGCTAACTTTGTCGCGTCTCTTTTGCAAAGCCAAAGGTACTGGCTGAATATATATTAACGAAGCAGCTCGCTTTGACGCACACGGGCCGCGCGGCGCGTAATTTTTAATTACTAAAAAGAACCAAGCCTCTGCTCAACGGCCTTCTTCCTCGGTTCCCATTCACGGATATCCGCGCGACTGGCTGTGCCCTCGTATTTATCGTGTCCCGCGTGGTCTCGCCTTTAAATATCTATATATGTATATATAAATATAGATATACATATATATATATATGTATTATACGAGCGAGGAAAAGCGAATATGCACAGCTCGACCTTTTTCCGTGATCTGCTGTCGAACATACACCGGTGCACGCGTTCGTTTCCGGCTGTCTGAGCGAGCGATAACCAAAACCAACCTGAATGCGACCCTGGTATACGATAATTGATGCAGCTAATTTGTCACGCCGACGACCACCGACGCTTGAATTTCGAATCGTCCAAATAATCCGGCATTGTCCTCCCCATTTTTCCTTTTGCATCTGGCGAAATTTCTGCTTTGCAGTGGGACCTTGAAACATCTTTCGAGAGCTTGCGAAGAAGACTCTTTCTTACAATTAATTATGAAATGTAGAATTATACAGTTAAGTCCCGTTATGATATATTGTCAAGCACCTTTACTATAATCACCCATAGGACCAATCTCTTATTTCGCTTAAAATGGTTATAGTCACCCACAATAGAACTTTTTCTAACTTTTATTTAACTTTCTAGTTAAATTAACAGAGGAATGTTACAAAACATAAATGATTTTAAGAAATATGATCATCCATAAATGGCGTACGGTTTAAAATAAGACGTCCTACAGTAACGACCACAAAATGGCGTACGGTTTAGTAGAGTTCTTCGATTAATCTGGCCTGGCGTCTTATCATCAACATTTTAATTAAGCCCACGAAGAATCGGCAACAGATTGAATGGTAATTTAATTTCCAGGAAGTCTCCGCCGTTGCAGTTCGCTTTCAGTTTAATTCGCAGTCTAAAAACGTATTCACGGGATCACCTTTATTCACAAGTCTGTCACCGAAGCTCGGCTGGAATAATAAACAGTAAGTCGAGAGAGGTCGACGCTGCAACGCGGATTATTTTTCTGGCTAGGCCATAAAGCTGTCAGGAACATCGTCCAGCAATCGTCACCTGCAACCGTAAACACGCGAGTTCGATACGTCGTACTTTATTCTACTCGCATGAACTTTACGGAAACGAGCTGTAAACGAGACACGTGACACACGCGTACCGGTACGAAAGCAGAAGCAGAAGGGACCGGGAACATTTTACGACGTTAATCAGACTGTTTATCGAACGATTTACTACGTGAAGGAATATCGATTGTTTCGGAGTGTGGTCCATGTTCGTTTGGAATTATTTTCTCAAAATTAACCCTTCGCTTGGACGAAATTTATTACGTTCATTCCGAGTAAAATACTCTTACAAAAATATAAATTTATACGGAAATGTAATTATATGACATAGTCACATCTATGATTATCGTATGATAATCATATAGCAGGTATAATTACATGTGTACTTCTATTATAGTTTTCAACTTATAACGTTCGTTGAAAATAGCCGTGTGTGAAGGATTGAAACCGTAATAGCAGCGATCGATATGTGAAACTACGCGAAGACATCGCAAGGGTTTAAAATACTTTTTGCCGGTTCATTGAAGCGAGAATAAATCGATAAGAGCAAAAGTTAATTCTCTGCGTTATCGATGAGCATGAGAAGTTATAAATAATAGAAGATAAATAAAAGTTATAAATAAAAGCAAATAAAAACTGCAGAACACGATGGAACTTATGATTATAACAGGTCGTAAAATGCAGTGACAGTATAAAGAACAGTGCATTCTGCACATGTTTCGTGAGAGATCACCGAAGAAATACTCGTGTATTTTATATCACGGAGTCACGAAAGGAAGAACTTCTATAACATGAAATGAAAGTACGAGGAAAAGTTATCGACGAAAACCAATCTCCTGAAAATTCTTCAAAAGTACAGTCGATATTCCGTCGTTTCTTTCGAGAATAAAGGGAAGAAATTTTTCCGGTGAGGAACTACCAACGGAGAGAAAACATCGTTCGATCGATGGACTTTATGCGTGCCGGTAAAAAAATGCATAAAAATGCATTGTTCTCGAATTTCCGTGTCTTCCCTTTATGCAGTCGTTGCTCCTATTTTGTGTTAGTTCTTTGAAAAATATTTGAAAGAGCGGTAAAAACGAAATTGTCGGACTGTCTGTATTAAGGCTCCATTTATCATCCCCCACCCCCGTGAAAATACAAAAAGGAACGGTCTGTCAAAAAACTACATGGATAGAAATGCATTGAAAAGCGTCCGATGAATCGACTCGCTGTGAAAAACGCAGCCCTTTTTTCTCTGCATTTAATTTAATTTGCAAGCCAAGGGGGTTGAACGATTCACCGGAAACTTTAGTAATTGATTGTGACTTTATTCGCGCGTCTCGTTTTTGTTTCCGATAGAGAAAGAGGGAAAAATTTATCCACCGTTCACGATTCTCTTCCCTCGTTCCCCTCTTTTTTTCCCCATTTTTCGTCCCCCACACCCCCCGATCGTTTAAAAACTCGCGCGACGATAAATCGCAATTGATGAAATTCATTGCGCATTCTTCTGGCGGATTCAATTGGTGGCACAATTTTATTCGAAATTTACGCGTCGCTGAAAAACTGGCTGCCCGAATATACGAGCCGCGATGTTTCTGCACGCTCTTTCGCTAACTGTGCGCATTCGATGGAGCCCGCTATATATGAAGCGATGGCCTGAAAAGGGCACACATTTTACCCGTCGCAATCATTTCCCCTCAGCAAACTGTTCCTCTCTCTCTTCGACCTGTCGTGCTGTACATACATTTTGGAAATCGTTCGCGATACATCGAATTCATCGACCACGAGGGTGAACGTCGATTGGTCTCGCGGTTCCCTGAAAAGATTCAATTATCTATTTCCGGTCATTGCAATTGCAAGGAAATATTTTTTCGGTAATCTCGATGCATCATTTTCGAAATATTCGGCTCTGCAAAATATCATTTTGAACACTTGGGATAATTGTTGATATTGGGGGTAAATTGAAGCATTCGGGTATAGAATACGTAGAAGGTATAATTGCTTTTTTGGAATGACAAGAGTAGGATTATATTTTTCCAATAATTTCAACACCATTATTTCATTGTACGTTTGGTCAGTTTTATAAAGCGTGGAATATTCTGTACAATGGTTGATATTGGAAATGGAACCTACACAACATGTGGACATATGAATGTGTAATTAATTTCCTGGAATCGCAAAAAGTATTGATCGTATGAATATGCGAAGATATAACAGGACATTTAAAATCCCAAAATTAGGGGCATTTGCAACAATTTTGCTGCATTATACGGAATAGCAACGTTGCTGAAATTAGGCACTTTAGAGCATTGAATAGAATATTCAAGGAAGGAAAGTTTAATTAAAAGAGAAGTGAATGGAGTTGCAGATATGGATTAGACTAACAGGGTTCACCGATCGAATCGTAGTCGATGTTCCCGGTGAAAGCCTCCATTACGTGCACGCGAATCGAATTTCGCCTCCACTATTCGTCACTCGTATTCAATAGATTCAGACTCGTGATCGATTTCAATCGTCTGTCGTGAATTCGCAGATAATCGAGGTCGAACCGAGTTGACGCGGATGACTCATCCGATGCAAAATTTGCTCGTTTCCGAGAGATTAATCGACCGTGACGCGTTTTGCATTTCATATTATCGAACGGTGCCGCCCTAACCTGTAACCGATTAAAACTTGAGCGACGCATAACCTAGATCAACGTCGGCTTACCGAAAATTTTCCGGACTAATGAAATTCGTCGCTCGGTTAGGTCACATCATAAGCTTCATATTTATAGTAACCTAAATCTCCTACGGGACTGACTGCGTCGCGTTTGAACCGCGAGCAATCGATGCACAACTAAAGTTAGCTGGATGAAGTTGCAAGTGTGTAAAGTTAGAGTCTTTGAGCGTGCCTGTTCTATGCATCGCTGGAACAACTTTGTGTCTTTTATTTTGTTACACCTATTCGTGTGTAATAGCTCGATACTGCATTTTATATCGATAAAATCGATATTAATATTTATTTAACAACATATAAAAATTCAATCTTGTTGCCGCAGATTTAACTTTTTAATTTTATTCATATTTTATTTTTTATTAGATCAAATATTCTGTATTGAACGAAAACATTTTTTACGACGAAAAAATTTCAAGTTATTTTATATCCTTGTATTAAAGTTTTGCTTCTATAAGCTGCTAATCAGAAATCACGTACTTATTCTATTCAGAGGATGTCTGAGCAGATGTTCGATTCGAAAAGTATCGAGAAACATGTCGCTTAAAAATAAGTGTCCTTTTTCTAACAGATTAACGTGGATTCGTCGCAGAACATGGTCGCACGTATATCGGTAGCGATTAATTGGCCGTGTCGCGATTTTTAATCGGCCGCTAATTTCCGTGGACAAGAGTTGCCATAGTGCAGTGCCTCGACCCCTCGGCTACGATCGTTATATAATGTTTCGCCTTAATTGCGGATTCGACCCCTGACGGTCCGTACACCGGCTGGCTTGACTGGCCTGCAACTCCCGCGCGATACACTTTTAATTGCGTCCAGATTTGCAATTTAGATTCCCTAGGCGCAGCCCGACGCCTGGCTCTTGCATATATCCGAAATTCGAAATTCGCTCGAGTGCTGACGGAAGACAAAATACCCTGTACGCATCCTGCCGGAGGGGAAGCCTTCGATCACCTCAAGCCTCGGAAAAACGTGATGCGACGTGTCTGCGCCATAGAAATAGAGGGTCGACTCGATGCACCTAGGGTTGATATTAGACGATAGTTACTACAAATAATTCGTAGTAATTACGTATTCGTCGTGACGGTTGCAGACGGTTACGAGCAATCATCGGTCAGGGTAATACGGAGACGGGAGTTATCGAACGTGGAAATTTAAAGCAAAGAATAGATTATCAGAAACAAAATATAAACTGGAGAAATACCGAATAGGTATAAATATAGAAGACAGATTTACTGAACCATGAATTATTTGACAGTAAATATCTGATCGGCGAATACCCAATAAGAATCAGTACGTGAAATAAGTTTCGTTCATGCGATCGTGGCTTTGAAAAGGAAATCATGCGTTTTATAAGCGGTATAATTTCTGTCGGTGCACCTTATCGGTTTTCCAATATATGTCGGGCAGATGCTACCGTTCCAGCGATAAGATGACCTATACGGTGACGTATAGCAAAGGGATGGAGAGATCGATCGCAACGGACGATACTCCTTTTGAAGGAGCCGCCGTTAACCTCGTACAAGATCCTCGAACGGCAACGATACGTTCTCATTCTCCGTATTGGCGGTGCAAAAGGGGGCCAAAGGCGTTCTCTATCGCGGCGGGTGTTGCCATGACACCATGAAACCTCCAACCCCCGAAGTCTAAATCTTTCCCTCCCGCCTGGCCCTTTCTTCCTCCTGTACATACAGCCCTACGGCAACTACGATTCCTTGCTTCAAATTTGCTGGAATCACTCGTAAAACACGAGCTTTCACGTTCACCTAGCTATTCGTTCACGGTATTTATTGCCGAGAGTCGCGTTGCCGTTTCTCTACATCCTTTCTCATTCGATTTGTCACCGTTCAGCCCTTTTTTCTGATCAAACAAATTGACTTTCTTGTCGGCTCGATGAATCGTGTGTCTAGATAATTGATGGATCGTTGAGGAATCTTTGTATTCTGCTGTTCCACGTTGTAAACGAGAAGTTTTCTGATTCCATCGATATGTTTGAACAGGGTTGCCAGAGTGCTTCTTTTTCATTACCGATGAAAACTGGATTGGGTTATTCAGGTAATATCGAGTTACAATCGGACGTTGAATGTTCAGAGACTCTTCAGAGGCTCGTAACGAATAATAAATAAATCAGAGTACGGATTGAAACGTAACAGGAAATATCACTTAAAACTCCGTCGTGGTACAGATAAATCCTATAGAATAGCTACACCTGTTCAAATTCAACAACTAATCGAGAATCAGCAATTTCATTTATCTTTTCATACCATGAATTCCAGCGAACGTACGAGAAAGCGGAATAAACGGAAGTAACAAATTTCGTTGATACATTCATCAAAAATTCGGATGCACAGGAACGCAGACGCATTTATCCGCAAAGGAGATAGTCTTGAAGAGGATGATTCGCGACATAATACAAGCTGGTCTCCTCCGCGAGGGGTTAAAACGGCGCATCGTCCATGAAATGTTATACCGGCGTACCCGGTCGAGAATTTTACCGGCGTACCCGATTCCGCGCCATTACGCCCGCAGAGCTTAAAGCCACGATGCAAAATCTCTTTCTGGCAAGGACTCGAAGCGTCCCTATCCATTCGAAAATGCAAGCCTGGCTCGGATCCAAGCGTGCTGCTCTTTCTCCTTTAGTCCTTTCCTCTTTGACGCCGCGTCTTCCGCGATGTCGTACATCCTACCTTTCTGCGCATTTCGCAGTCACTCGGCCCACCCTTGAATACCTTCCCTCAGCCAGAAGGTCCGGGGACATTTTTACCTTATCGTGTCGCAACCTCGAGTGACGGCTGATCGTTGGAATTTAGATAAAAATGTTTTACCAGCCACGGCTTCGTTGCCAATCTCCGTCACGAATGACATTAATTTTCTTCGTTATTTAACTTTTCTGTGCATTGTTCTCACGAATTGAATAGAATCGTACAACTGGAAGAGTGATTACCATTCTGTTTTGTCTTCTAGGTACATTAGGAAGGTAGAACTACCCCTATTCTACTCGGATACGAGAAAAGGCATACCAGAGCTCGGAAAGTGGGAAATTATTGAGCGGTTACTGGTATGGAGAGATAAATTCCTAAATCCCTGCGTCCACAGATATCTGTGTCCTTCGATCCCTACATATGGTTTAGCCTTTACCTAAATTCCAAGGTATTTATATTTTTATGTAATTTGTATTTATCGCCAGATATCTTGATTCTAAGATATCTACATTCCTAAGTAATCCTTATGGCTAGATCCAAAAATCCTCAGATTGCTGTACCTCAAAGTACCTTATATCACAATAGGATCTCTGGAATACGACATGAGAAATACTTCAAAGTCCTATACTAGACGTATACATCTCTAAATCCGAATTTTTATGGAATAAAGTGGTAGCGTTTTTATTCGCCAAAATAACTACCGTCAGTCGTTGAACAAATCACGACCATGATTTAAATCCAATCAGCAATAAATTTCGAGCGATGATAGATGTTATAGGGCTGCAGCGAGAGCTAGCTTTCCTTATGAAAATTTACCGTTGTGTACGAGCGGATTTATCGGGGGGTTGAATTTACAAGCTGCAGCTCGGCCGCCAGCTAGCCTTTCCGAACGATAAATTTCTTGGACTTTATCCAGCCACGTTTATCCGTGTTTGTCTTACGTTTAAACTCGCCCGGTTTTCCCGCTCGACAGGAGAAAGGGGTGGACACCCCTTGAAGATTCTTTCCGCGGCATAGCTCGTCCTCGCTTGCGCGCTTAATTAGCCGAGAATACATTCTGAAATCGTGTGCTTGCTTTGATCGTCGCCGGTCTCCAAGGGTAAACTTTCGCGAGCAAGGTGTGCAAACCAATCTCACCCCCTCGATTTCGTCTCCTCGTTCGAATCTTTGCGTACAAGCTCGTTAAGATATTCAGTTAATAAAATTCGAATTTACCGATATTGGGGTTGATCGACGTGAAATTTAATTGCAGGGACTTAGGGGTTTAGAGATATAAGGATTTGGAAAATTGGAAATTTCGGAATTGAAGAGTTTGAAGATTTGGAGATGTGTAGATGTGGACATGTGGAGATGTAGAGATATGGAGATGCTTGAGATTCGAAAATTTAAGAATTTGTGGAATTTGCTGATTTAAAGAATTGAGAATTTAAAAATTTGTGAATAATTGACAATATACAACACATATCGATACTATGAATAATCTAACTTATGGTAGCAATGCATAAGCTAACTTATGGTGTTACTAGACAATGTAACACGTAAGAACGTCCTAGTACCGCTAAACCGTCGGTGATTTCAACGTAATTCGCGCGACAGCGAGATGGTAGATTGAAAATTTCAGAAGAAGCAGTTTTTCATTTCCCGTGGCTGATAAACGGACGCATCGATTCGGACCACTTTGACGATTAGCTAGGCCGCAGCCATTTTCATCGGCATGGCAGGATAAACTCGCCTCTTCTAGACCTTCTTAGCCTTTGTTGTTAAGGCGGTTCCGCGGCCAAAGAAGAAACAACTCGTAAGGGTGTTCCGACGACGAGCAAAGAGTCGTGGATAGGGTTGTGCAGGGTGGTAAGGGGAGGTTCGAGGATGAGAAACAGAGGCAGCCTTGAAAAAAAAAAAAAATAGAAAAAAGAACGACAGAGACAGCAAACGGGAAAAGAAATTCCCATTACTTCGGGGGAGAGACGTCTAGTACCGTTCTTCTTCATCTTGGTTGCCGATGCTCGTCTTCTCTCCTCTACTTGTTCTTCGTCTTCTTCGCTCGCTCTTACGGATCCGCTACACGGTCTCCGAACCCGAAGGGACACCGAGACACGACACGCATGTGCCGGGGTCATTCTATCGATTTCTCTGGTTCCCGCGTTAGTCACGAGGAGGCGTAACAGAAGTCGCGCTCTCGCTGCACCAGCACGCCACCCAAAACAGCCTCGCGTATCGTCGCAACCGGGTTGCCTTTTCAAGGTTAACCGACACGTATATGTGTACACGTACACATCACGAAAAGAACACAGGTAGCACCGAAAGTGCCGGAAGTGGCCTCGTCTCGTTGAGTGTTCCAAAACAACCCCCGAGCCGCCTTGTTTTTCTTCGTCACGTGTGCGTGCCGGCTGATACGAACTCCGGTTCGATTGTGATTTTTCGAACGGATTGCCGCAAAGAAAACAGTTGTGCTCCCAGTGTTTTCGACGTTTACCTTTCTTTTCTTCTATCGGTGAGTAGCGATATTATCATCGAATGTTCCCTGCGAAAGAAGATTTGGGGTTCATTTTTCAAACGTTTACGGTTTGAGCGAAGTGCGCGACTTTCAATTGCCCGTTAAGCGTCGCTGCGTCGCGACGGATCACTTTACTTGGCCTGGCTCTATTAATATTTAACGGTTAGATCGTGTTTTATCGAACACGCTCGCTGTCAGAATCGCTACGCTGCCAGAATAAATAGCTGATTCGACGATTGCTAACTGATTCTATAGACGCGCAATGAGCTACGGCGATTAAGCAACGTGTAATTAACGCGATCGTGTATCCAGATAAGTTTTGTTTCGCGTTCCACGGATTTCGAGAATTAGTCTGGGGTAATTTCATGCGAGCGGATAATCGATTATACTGCCGATATCACGCGAACATAAAACCTCCCCTAACGCTTTGATGCTTCTATACATTCTCGAGATGGTGCGCGAGGGTAATGACCAGCGCTTTTTTGTTACTTGCTATTTAGAATCGGTGTTAACACTGTGTAGATTGATAGATAATCTATGCTGCGTGTGTACGTTATGGACGAGGAGCAGCGAGCAAAAGTTTTCTGAATTTAGATTATTCTTATCACGCCACTTGCGGAGGCGTCATTTAATTCCATGCATATGTTCAGGGATAGTTGATAGCATTTTTAAACTGTGTAATTGCAGTTAGCAAATACTGCTTCAATTAAAAAGCATTGTGTCATAACACAATTCGTAATCTAATAATTTACGCAATCAACCACTTAAAAATCTACCCAAAAAAATAGGCAAAAAATTCCGGTAAGAAAGATCCGCCTCATTTGGCGCTATTACCATTCATCGTGCCGGAACCAATAACCGTACAAGAGATGTTTGTATGCAATAAAAGAAATGGCGGTAATATCAACGATTCGTGAGTGCAGCATTGAAAACGCAACACAATCGTAGTCGACAAAGGCCGACAGTGTGATCGAGTGGTGATTCGAGGCAAAAATCGTCGAATGTAAGTCTGAAAGGCAGAATGGAAGTTATCGTGAAGTTGCATAGAATCGTTTGCCTGGAGAAATCCGATTGCTCGCGGTGAACCGCTCGTAACAGAGGCGCGAGCATACGCGCCGTAGCCGACAATACGGTTGTACAGAGTTTCCAAGAGAATTTTTCTCCCTGTTTCCGGCGCGCGATAAGCGCCCGTTATCTTTTGTCGCGCTACGATAATCCAAAGAACGGTCGTTTCAGTTCTTTAGGCAGGTCGGACTGGCGGGCACCGCCGATCAACTAAACGCCTGTGGCTATGTAACCAGGGAGCGTAACGTCGCCCGAGTAATTCTCGAGCTTGTTACGAGGAGCACGTCGTGGATACACAGAAGAGAACCTTGCTCGTTTTCCCTCATCCTACCTCTCTCCCTTCTTTTTTCTTTCTTTTGTTCCTTCTTCGTCGCTTCGCGTACACTCCGACGTGGCTCGTTTGCAAGTGTACGCACAGATTCTTAACTCCTCCTCGATTCTCGCAGATTGTCATATCCCCAATTCCGGAATTTTCCTATTTTTTGTCTTTTCAAATAGATCTAGTCCCAAGTTCCCAAATTTTTAGATGTAATTCCCATGTCACAAAATTTTCAAATTTTTGAACCACTCATTCTCAGATGTCTACATCCCCAAATTAAAAAATCCTACATTAACGAGTCCTTACATTGCAAGTAGAACTCCTACATTAAAATTAGAAGTTATACTTTCACATATACAGAACTCTAAATTCAGAATTTCTCAAATTCGAAAACTTCCTCCTTCCAAATCTCAAGATACTGGTCCATGTATCTCTACATATATCTGCAGATTCCTTTCCAAATTTCTAAAATCCAGAATTTGTGAATTTCCGCGTGCTCGAGTTCCTAAATAGCCAAATTAAAAAATGGCGAATTTTTGCAAGGATAATCAGATTTGCGGACGACTGTACACTCCGTTTTTCCTTCGTTCCATTTTGTTCCCCTTTTTACAACTCTCGTTTCTTTGCCCTCCGCACCTATCGCTTTGGCTCTCTGTCCCTTTTCTCCGCGCAGCGTTAGGTAATTCGAAAGCAATTTGAATTGACGTACAGCCGGCAGAGGAAAGTAATTACGAGGCGATGGCGAGCGAGAAACGCAAATTCTCGACAAGCTCGACGGATCGTGTATACGTGCACGTATAGCCAGCCTCGGCGTGTGCCACGCACTGGGAATACACACCGTGATCTACATAACGCTGTGTACACGTATACACGCGTCTGTATATTACGGTTCGCGGTTAGATTGATTAAAATTTACTATGCAAATTAGATTGCGCCTCGGAGCGATGCAGGCGGAGCCAGCGTAGGAGGAAGATCCGGCTCGACCCCGGACCTGAAAAGATGAATCGTTATCATTAACGTTTTCGCCATTCGGAGCCTGCTGATATCGAGTCTGTTTTAACAGAAACTGTAATTATTAACGATGCCATTGACTAATTTACCAATTTCTATCTATATATCGCTTTCCATCATAACGCTGTTCAAAGCTTGTTCTCTTACTATTCGACTAGACTTACAGCATTACCTGTCTGACCACTTTATCATGATAGTCAATATATTAAATTAATCCCCATATCAGCTTTATAATTTTAATCAAGTAACTGTAAATTTATTCAATGCAGATATATTACAAACCAAAGTTATCAACCTAAAGAGATCCATAAAATATCAACCTAAAGAGTTACAAAATATTCAACATTCGACAAGAAATGTTTATGAATGTACGAGATCTACAAAATGTACATAAATCGTCTAATCCGAGATCCAGAGATTAAATGATTAATGTATACTGCTCAGACTGATGTATCATAATGCATAAGCATCAGTCTACTAATAACAGTAAAATATGTGGCTCATTTATGTTTGACAAGATGCAAGTACATCCTCGGTATATCTCAAGATATAATCCTGACTTTTGAGATCCTCGAAGAATCTTCTTTTCGCTCGGTATCAATTTTCCAGGAAAATCGGTTCTCCAACTTTTCTCCCGAATTTCCCGGCATCCTCGAGAGGTACAATTTTTTCACGGCGTCCCGGTACGAAGGCACGTAACCATCGAAGAAATTCGTCTTTCCGCTAGATCGGTCGGAAGCGGCGCGATTCGCGGCAGAGAGGGTGCGCGAGGGTGAGTTTCACCCCCGAGGCGTGTACACGCGTGGCAGGCGAATTGATCGCGTTGGGGTAGAATCATCCATCACCGAGTGACAGACCCGAGCTTACCCCCCTCTATGAAAAGGTGCCCCTTTTCCCTTCCGACAAGAGGAATGGACAGAGGTGGCGGTAGAAGGGACGAAAGGAAGGGTAGGTGTGCGAGGGAGGGAAAACGGTGGCGCCCTCGAACGACGGGCGACGAAGCAAACAACCCCCTCAACAATACCCAACAGATCCCACGGGACGGCGTATTCTGTGTTCCTCTCTTTTTCCCTCCGCTGCCTCTTCTTCGCCCTCTCCTCGTCATGGTTTACCCTCGTTGCCGTTTGCCGACTCGCCTGGCGACGCTGCTGACGTTGGTTTCTCGCGAAAATCGAACCACTTAATTGCGTGATCGCCCCCCTACGGTTTAAATTGCCGCCTCTATTTATTGTGATGGGGTTGAAGAAACGGAGATCCGGAGTGTGTCGAATTATTCAAGGGTGCATTACGTGTGTTCAACCTAAGAAGTCAATTATTTCCTTCGAATACGATCACATTTGAGTAGCACTTCCTGAACGATAACAAAATGTAGCCCCTAAAGAGGGGTTCAGAGTCTATTAATCTACAATCATGCAACCCGTTAATATTCATAAACGTAATCTGGATTATCTAATTAACCCTCTCGTTCTTAAAGCATGCTATATCAAATGGGAATTTTGTCAAGCATAAATAAATTGTACATTTTTTAACCAAAGAAACTTATTTTTTGTAATTGTTATTGCTTTATTATTACTTTGTTATGGACCTTTTCCCAATATCGAAAATTTTGTTTCAATAATATTTTCATACAATAATTGTACTATTTCGAATTCTTGTAAGTAGACGTACAGTAGTCACAAATAACTTTGATAAGATTACGCCAACGACTCCTCCGACCAAATATCCGTAATTGAGTCACCCGAGTGTAACTTGCGATGACTTTCAGCCAAGAAACTTCTCCCCGTTCAGACTGGTTGGGTCAATAACAAACATAACGCAGCGTCACCCTTATGATTTATTACACTCTGCACAAAGCAATCTTCTCTTAGATTTCCATCTCTTTCGCAAATTTTTACACTCTCATCCATTGAATATCTCAATACTCGAATCGTTATCTACCATGAAACATAAACGTTAGAATGCACTAGTGGTTTGATTAAACTCTCAGTCATTATAAAATAGTAATTATATAAACAGAACGGGGTGGGCCTTATCAGTTTCAATAATCTCGAACGTAATTACCATTCATGATTCAGCCAGAATCGTTTATCATTAAGCAAATGAAAACGAACTCTTGAAACTAAATTTCTTGGTTGAGTTTATGGCGGTGCTAGGGTAGATGTGCCATCCCCCATAAAGCTCGTTTCCCGGCATTGATGTGCTTCCTCGCTAGCACGGCAATTTTCTTGATCACGCGACACAAAGGGACGAAATCAATAACACGACGCAGCCTAAATTGAAATACAACCTGCAGTTTACCTCTTGATTCGTAGAGCCCCGAATATAATTTGCGATCGAACGAATCGAAAGGGTGGTCGGGGATGTTTCTTCGAGTGGCAGTCGCGGAGAAAAACGAGACGAACTGTTGCCGGAGGTCGCGATATTCGAAAAAAAGCAGGGAAAGCTCGCTCGAGAGACGGGTATTCAAAACACAGAGGAGAAAGAGGGAGAGCCACTTTGGGGTGGATAATACTTTGAAAGGAGCGGATGCGGATATCTCTCGTATTATTGTGCACGGATAGCATCCGTCATACCACCGATTTTCAAACTATTCGTCTATAAACAGTGACTGCAAATGTGCAATGAACGTAGATTTATGCTATCCACTCGCAGAACGATTTCAAAAGTTGCAGATAAAAGTAATCCATTTTTACCGGTATAACAGTCTTCTGAAATTAAAAATATTACCTGTGTTTGTAATTCTTTTGTAAACCGTTGATTTTGTAAGTAATGCAATTTCGGCTGATGAATTTGCAGGTTAATGCATTAAGAAACCTTCTGATCAAGGATTGTATACATTTCGTGTCTGCGCGGATAATACAAATCCAGCTTGATTCAACAGAGAAGCCGAGGAGAAATTGAATTTGTGCTATACGGTTGCCGGCTACCATTGTGCTAGGTGCAAGAGCCGATAACAGGACACAAAAGGAAACGTGGCCTAGATCAGAATTGCACTTCGAGTAGCGTGTACACACACGATCTCTACCTTATTCATCCGTGGGCAAACTCTCCGTAGGCTGGAACGAGAGTTTGATACACGAGGTGAGGGAGCATTATGATCCCGTAATGGACCAATATTTGGATACGTACGATAGAACGTTACCACGATTCACGCGCGGCTCCCTTGCGGCCGTTCTGTTTGCCAGATAATAATTCAAGGATCGATACACGTCTTATCGAACTCGTTTTCGAATAAATTCCGATCCGCGGATATTGCATTAACGCCGAATCCAATTTTCGTAGCGTATCCAATTACTTTTTGTACAAGGGGGCTGAAAACGAGATGTAATTGTTCAGATATTGAATATCGAAGCATCGAAGATGAAGGTATTGAAGATAAAGTCACTGAACATCGAAGTACATATCAAGTACTGAAAATGAAACTAACGAGTAAGAATTAGAGATGAAGATACTTGGAAGATTGCTCTGGTAGACGGGATAGAAATTCGATAACAAATTATCCTGCAAGAAATAAAAATAGTACATCTAGAAGAGCTCTTCGAAGAATGAATCAGGGGACTGAGAAAGATTCTGATCTTTTAATGGACGAGAATTTCTAGAGCATACGCAGCAATCTCTCTATAGAATATAAAAGAAGGTCCACGCAATCTCGGCGCCATTTTGCTGCGCTACTCTCCGAGCCAGAGTACACAGAATTGTTTAATCCTATCGATATGACAAATTTCAACAACTAAAGGCAAAGATCGATGGTTCCTTTATCGTGACGGTAGGTAGTGTAGCGAAAGATTTGCTTAGGCTCCCGTGTTCCCCCAAAGTTTGCTTTAGAACGATTCCAGGGTGCGTTGAAGCCAGATTGGTTTTTCCTTATCTCTCGCAAACCTCTCTTTGCAAGTCGTTCGATAAGAACGAGAGACTCTGAACGAAATCGATGAAATTTCTGAACCACCCTGAACGACCTATGCAAACAAGACTACACCGGGATTGTTCGTATGGAGAAATGAGAAAAATCCGTGCCTCGTCAGCGGATACACAGTTTCATTGCGTTCGTAAGCACTCTAGAGTACTCTAGGTGTCTAGAGTTTCTCGATTCACCGGTTGTTCAGTCTCACGCGCTCGAGGATCCATAGAATCGTGTGTGGTTGTCATAGCCAAGTCCCCGACCTCCCTGCCTAAAGAGGTTCGCTGCTTGTCCTCCTGCTCTGTTCAAACGCATCGACGATGCAAACTTACTACGTGTCTGTCGAAATACGCCGGTGCGAACAACACGCGTCGCATCGCGTGCTTATCGATTTACCCTAACGACACTAACCCTTAGTCCGCTAATCGCGAATAAAATGGACAAACACTGCCGCTCGAGGTAACGCTTATTAGAGATTAGGAAGACTAATTGCCATGCTGCTTTCATTAATTATGGGGCGTCACGACCTTTCTGAGGCAGATTCATACGTGAGCTGTGTTTGCTACTTGGGGGTGTTTTTTGGAAATATTCTGTTTTATGAAATTATTGAGATAGAACCGTTTATGAATTTTTATATTTACTGAATCTTTGTATTTTCAAAGCTGTATATTTCTTAAGTTATATGTTCGTGAGTCTATGTGTTTTTAGGTTATGTTCAGAAACTTTTTGTATCTCCATAATTCTGTGCTTTTTAAACCTGTGCACCTTCAAACTTCTATATTTCTTACATCTTCATGGTCCTCAATTTCTATATTTTTTGAACCTTCATGGTCCTCAATATCTACATTTTGTAAACCTTCATGTTCTTCAATCTATATCCTGAACTTTCTTTCTTATCCAACAACTAAATTTTCAAACGTCACCACAGGTTTACACGCAACAATAAAATTGCATCCTATTAATCGTATTACAGCATCGTGCAACGTACGACATGCACAAACTGCTGTTAAGATATTCACGAAAGTAGCTGCGGAATCCCGAATTTTACGAGCCCTTTAGCGCATTATCTAATATCGTAAACTGTCGTGAACGGCCATTACGGGATACTTAAGTTCGTAAAGGAAGCGCAGCGGCTCGTGGCTTCTTTTATCGGTCACCCCGGAAACGCCACCCTCGGACTCGCCATGGGGGGCGCCGTTAATTCGGTATATAACGTCGTAACCAGGTCGAAGGAAGTACGAAGATGAGACACGGGGGTCCGTGACAACCCCATGAGTGAACACGACAAGTGGCTTTTGGGGTGCGAGTTTTACGAGCGTTTAACGACCGATTTATCGGTCGTTCAGTGAACGAGACACGGCCTAGACACGAGACCTGTCGCGAGTCGTTCATCCTGAGGCCTCGCCACGTGACCCAGCTAGACGTTCGATTCGAAGATTTATCGCTTCCGATATTCATACGAACCCACCTTAGCCATTCCTATCGCGTTCGCTTCCTCGAAGCTGCGTCCCGGGGACATTTTCTTATTGGCGTCCCGTGCGAGACAGGTCAACATCCGTTCACCTCATCCGCTCCTCGGAATTCCTATCTTTCTTAGTCATCTTCAACGGTAGCGTTCCATTAAAACGTCCGGCCGCGAATCGAACGAACAAATCTTCACGGTGCACGATCGCTATCTGCCGACGATTGTCGGACAATTTGCTCGGTCGCTCGATACGTTCATTGTGAATTGATGGAGGGAGGAGATAGAAGACTTTTTGGTACGCTATTTACGTAGTCGTTATCGTAATGCACGGTCTGCGTAGGAACGTGTGCATTAGATATGCAAGGAGATCTATGAAACCTATCATCTTCAGGAACATCTGATGTTATTTAGATCTAGAGTTATCTGTATGATTTAACTACGTACACTTTGAACAAGTTTTGAATAACTTTTTGAACAAGTCTCCAGGAAAAGAATCTCTGTATTCTCTAAAAGTCCTCGTACCAACCTTTGTATCTTTCGTATTTCTTTTCGTGGAAAGTCTACCTAATCTATATCAATATACCCTCAAATCTATATCAGCAAATCAACATTTATACTTAACCTTCGTATAACAGTAGAAACATTTACCATCCAAAACATGAATCATCAATTAAAATCTTCGCGAGCGTTTAACCTCTGCGGTGGAAGTGCCCGACAGCATCTCGTCGAGACATCATTACAAACGTTCCCCAGGTCTGTTCACGAACGGAAATCAAATCGAACACGACAAAGTCCAACGTCTGAGCTGGTCGAACACGCGAGAATGGTATCGACGGAATAGTTGGGCGAGAATTTGGAATTCCGGCCGGTCGAGCTCTCGTGTACGTTCGAGTGCTTCTGTCTAGCGCACACCGAATGTGTTCCGCGTGCACGAGAATACTTCGATCGGTGGTTACGGCACTCTGGAACGGACAATTATCGGTAGATCCGTGAGCCGGAATAAATTTCCACCTACGGTCTGCCGTGGTCGGCGTAGCCAACAGTTCCATGAATTTTCTCGTGCGAGTCACGAACGCGTGAATTAAGATGTACTCGGTGTCGCAAGCACGCTGCTAGCAAACCTTCTCGCTAAGTGGTCATTTTATAATATTCTAACGGGAGAGTGTCAAAGCTTGTTGTTTACTGTGACAACCAAGGAGGCCACGATATACTACCGTTACGGTGTGACCAGTTCGTTATGGCAACTGGAAACGCTTTCACGCTTGTCCTGGAATTACCGAGGTTCTTGAAAATCCCATTTCGCTCTACAGAGAGTTCTCGATAAAGTTAATTCGCTGATTGACGCGCTGATGGATGTAGATGTTTTTAAGATATTAACTTATAGATGGGGTAGGTGATTGATGGGTTCCTCGGCAAGGTAATCAGATCGCCCTTATTTGGAATTTGATGGATGCAGGGTAATGTGATTAATTATGTAACCTCGCTGCTAATGATATGTCGTTACCTTGTAAGTGATTTCTTGACACTGATGGTGGCGAATTTTATAACGATCCCTGCAATCTTACGTGTCTTTTTTTATCGGTGTGTGCTGACTGGATTGATGGGCTGACTATTAAGAACTGATTGACTCATCGATAATACGGAACGTGTACAAGTTTGCAAATTTTCAAGTTTCAACCTCGACTTTTGTAAATCTTCTAATTTTCAAATTACGTGTTTCGTCCAAATCTTTTAGTAACATATATCGTATGTCGTATATCGTATTTCGTATTGCATGTATGTATATCCTATTCGACCATTTTTTAATTAAACATTGTTCTAACGAAATAGTAGCGGTTGCTGTTTCATTAACATTTTAATTGTTCCATACCGAAGGGAGTACCGAGCGTAAATGTCAGGGACACGATAATTTTGGTGCACGTGACAGTAGCGACCCGGCCGTGATCACAATCAGTCCATGAAAGAGCTTCTGTGTGACACTATATATCGGAAGACTTTAGGGGTCCTCGTCGGACAGCAGAGGATGACGTAAACGCGCGTTGATACGTCGCTAAATAACCGATCAGATAATTTTCATCGCTTCCATCGAATCTGTCAGAGGTCGGTTGTCCAGGCTGCGCGTGGGACAGCCGTACGGTGGGTCGGTGGGTCGGCCATTGGTATGAAGACGTAATTGGACCGGTTGACAGTTTCCGAGCATTCATTTGACGTATGACATGATTCAGAAGCGTCCAGCCGTTGTCACATCTTCAATTGCCTTCTCCGTCAGAAGCAATCATCGTCCTGCGACTCGCGAGAATCGTATCGCCTCGCCTTTGTTCGGCCAGCAACACGATTTCCTTTCTTATCTGTTGCGTAGGTATACCGTGTTACGTTGCCAGTCGACCGTTCTCAGACCTCTCGAAACGGAAGTCACCCAGTGATAACTCTTTCCTCGAAACACAGTGCAACGCTTCATTGCGACAGAAATAAAATATCCAGACGGTGAGCTGCAGGAAATATAACGTGAACTCTGTGTTCTAACGATTAGGGGTCAACGCAAAAATGTGAAGCTTTTACATGGCCTCTGATGTTTCAACCTTAGGGAAATAGTGGGGAGGACGCATAAATGCATAGTTCCACTGAATATTTATTTATTTCGATTTTTCGAAAGAGAGCATACTAGTACAAAGGCTATCGTTGGCTCACCACAAGATGATCTCTGGTGGGATCTGATAGGATGTCGAGTAGGACAAAAGTGTGGTTGCAGTTGGTTAACGAAAGCTTCATATTTTTGGTAAAAGTGAGTCAGATTGAAAAATGAAGACTCTATTTTCTTACGTAGAACTCTTGCTGTGAACAGTAGGAGTCTGTTGAAACGAGTTTTTGGGATGTGAATGTAGATGAAAGTTGTGAACATCTGAATGAAAATTTCGAAATCTTCAAATTCCTCAAATTTCTCAACTCTTCCAATTTCTACCTCAAAACATTTGAATCGCAAATACGGTTGGAGAATCCGGCACATAACGGATTAATGATTCCCCACGAACTCGTCCATCGAAATGTGGATTAACTCGTACTCGAACAGTTAGTGCGATCACGGAGGAGTTTCCTGGTATAATATTAGCCCTTAATAATAGAGTCGACACGGCTATGCAAGAGCAATAAGCTAAAAAGTTAATCGCAAGGTTCGAAGAGAGGAAAGCGGAAAATAGAAAGAGAGCGAATCGCAGCGGAGACAGTGATTATGTTAATCGTTACGCCGGTTCCAGGTATTGATAACGGTACACAGCGACAGGAGTAAGATCGTGCACCTTGCAGCAGATTATACCTGGCTAACTCGACGGTAAATAGAAACCTTACGCGATAACGAGCGCAGCGTTTCGTCGGCGAGGTTCCATCAGGTGAATTATCAACGTGGTATGCCATTCGGTGTACTGAATACCAGACCGTGCTTCCAGGACGTCCTGGAACCTGTTTATCGAACCGTTTAGTTGGAAGCGGTAATTCTTGCCAAGTATTAATTGTAATTATAGACCCGGCGCTAATTGCACGTTATTAGATAGCCGAGTAGCTGGCAAACAGACTAAGGTACGCTGCCAGTAACCGTGTTACCTCTGACGTGTTAACGCGACACATCCAGCTCGATTCACTGGAAATTCCTGGCTTCGGAACTTTCTTCCTTCGACGTGCATCAGAAATCGAGAATTTCTATCCTGATGGACTCGCGTGATAAATTAATGTCTTCGGAACGAGTTCCTAGAAACGTGCAACGTGCAATCATTTAATCAGCAGATTTCTCTCGAGGAAAGTACGTGTACTTCAAGATTAGTAAAAACTTTGACTCGTAAAATTTCGCGGAGACAAGCTTGATGAAACTTCCTTAGTACTTGCGTTACGAGTGTTGTTTTATATCGTAGTAAACTGTTATTGGACTGGGAATTATTAGTTTATATGCAGGGTGCTTGGCAGGAGTACCGTTGAAATAGTTTATTTACCTTGATAATTATGAAGTTAGAAAATTAGAAGATTTGGAAAATCAGGTTCTTGAAAATTTGTCAAATCTTATATGACAAAGTACCAAATTTCTGAATGACTAAATTGCCATATTATCGATTTTTTAAATGAAGTACTAAATTTTCAAATTACCAAGTGACCAAAGGACCAAATGGCCAAATTATTGAATTAACAAATTTCTAAATTTGAGAATCTCAGAATCTGAGAATTCTAAAATTAAAAAATTTTAAAACTTGAAATATCTCTAACACAGATGCAGTGCACGATTGACCAGCTATCTGATCAGCACAGAAATATTCCTCAGCGTTGCACTAATTGAAAAAAATGAATTAATTCCCGACGAAGCGGTACATGAATATACAGATAAATCAATATTACAGAACAGTTCGTTTCGGGAAGGTAAAATGGAGCAATGGATGATTACGACTGGAAAAAATCGATGAAATTACATGGCATTGGAAGGGTAGTTATTGAGTGGACGGGCTCGAATCAATCGAAAGATCCAATAACAGCCGGTTTCTGTGAATATGAATACGAGCGGGGCGCAATTATGCGATATGTATCGTGGACATATCGACGCGACGGCAAACTCGAAACGCCATTGGATTTCAAAACGAAAATGTAATTTCCAGCAGGGTCGACAGGACTCGTTATATTCTTCGACGATGGCGGGATACGATCTCGTACACGACTCGATGCACAATATTTCGATGTTCTCTCGCATCAACGACCCGTCCGACCCGATAAGGTGCGACCCTCCGCGTCTATATTCTACCGTGAACACGTGTACATTTTAAATCGACAAATCTTGACATTCTTCTGACGTGTTTTCGAAACACCAAATGTTTCTAGAAATCCTGTACAGATAACGCTGTCCGGTCTGTGGCTGAAAAAATTACTTTACAATTTGTATCAGTCACTGTTTTTGACAGCCCTTATCTGGACACGATAAAACCATTGTTACAGTGCGTTGCGGATCAAATAAAAACTGACAATGTGAAATAATGGATTAGTTTAACTTATCATTTTTATTTGACCATGCATGAAATACAAATAACCTTTTGCCGCAATTAAATCAACCGCAATTATATTTTGTCTGATCGTCTACATGAATGTAACACGTAGCCGAGTGTAATTCGATACAGTTACGATATTTCGTGTCGATAACGATGTTACGGAATTGTTCGGATTGAATCGATAATATGTGTTCATATCACGGCGAGACGAGCACCACAATCGTCGAGCTGGCACGAAAAAGAGGATTACGAGATATAACTCGATTACAGAACCTCGAGTATCCTTTATATTTCACTAGCGTGTTTTCTTTTTCCTCCCGTGAAGTACGCTTCCGACGGGGTTAATTTTCTGCCATTTTCTCTCCTCCCCGCCGCGATTTCCTGTTCTCGCTTCTCTCCGTTTCCCGATTCTCACCCCCTTCGGGCCGTACACCGAATACGCGACCGAAAAATGCAAGACGAAGATATTATCTCGAATACGCGGGCACACTGTATTCATGAAAAGAATTCGAACGTGAATACCACTATTTTAAACGAAACGAGTGTTTCATGCGATTTTCCCGTACAAAGGAACAAATTCCTTTTTTCTCCTTATTCAATTATTCCAGTTCTTGCTTAAAACCTTCGCGACCACCGCGACGTATAAATTCCACATAATTCTCGCTTGCTTCCGAGGAAATTATGAAAATTTCGTTCGTGCAAGTAGTACATTTAGAACTAGAATTATATGTATACTGTTTTTGTAATACGTACTATTTTTTATCAGACTACTAGTATTTTTACAGGTTTAATGTATAGTCTGAATATCATTGCAAGAATGAACTATGTTGACACTATTTTTCAAATTTAGAAAAGTGATACATCCCTTCAGATTAAACATTTTGAAACATCGTTTCAATACACGTTTGAGTAAAAAAACTCAATCTTGCAAATTTGCAATGCAAGAATTGCACTTTGATAGGTTTTAAAACAAAGCAGAATATCAAATACAAAAAAGAAAATATTGTTGAGAACCGCTGCAATTAGCATGAGAAAGAAGTCTACTTTGATTTGAGAACAAAGCAGGTTCAGAATAGAGATGGAAAAGAAAATGGAATTGCAATTGTTCCGATTGAGAACCGCTGCAAGAAATCAGCATAACAAAGGAGCACAGAAGGAACAAGCCTAGGCTTTGCCACCGGTGTACGTTGCAGTTCAGGAGCAAAAGGGTGTGCGTGTGGCCAGTGAAATCTGTCATCCGGATGTCAATCAATATTTCGAGGGGTTCCGCCCCCTAACCCCCTTTCTAGCTTTCCCTTATTCGAGACCCTCGTGATGCCTAGGCTGCGCTACCTCTCTTCCGAAGCGTTCTGCCATGTAGATCAACGGACCGAAACGACGTACATTTCGCAAACCCCCGCCTAGTGATTAATTTCCACTAGGAAATTAATCAGACGGAAAGAATTTGTCGTGTATGCTCGCGACGCGCAATGATTCTGCGGCAGATGGGAAGACAAGGTTGCATTACAATGTTTGCCTCCTTAATTTACGACGTTCACCCGCAACCACCCTTAACGCCGTTTCATAAATCACCGCGGCTCGCTTGCACGAATATCGAATTAACCATAACTTGTTTGTTATTTACTCCTAATGGCGCCGGTAGTTAGCTCTACTTTAATACCTTCATGAATAGCACGGATAGCTAATTTCTTTCCGCGAAAGAATTTTTACCCTTTCATGACTTCGTGTATCTGTTCTTTTAATATACAGATAATCGATCTTTGCTGGGTTTATTCAATTTTTTACTAAGTATTGTTAAAGTGTATTAAAGTTTATTAGCACATTATAAGTGTTTATTTAATTACTCCATTTATTGGGTAGATTTTTGTCATCACTTATGTATTTTTCTTGTAATATAAACAATTTGTTGTCACCTCGCAGGCACATTCGTGTAAAAAGACTATGGTATTAACCTAACCAAATCACAATAAATTTATATCGAGATGGCTGCTCTAAATGTACACACAAAATGGCTACCCTATAGACGTTCGAGTGAGGTCTATTGACCGTTTATAAAGACCCTGCAGTAACTAAATAAAAATTAGTAAGAGTTGACGAATAAATAAGAACCGTATTGAATGCGAAGCTTCCGACTATTAAGCGTCGAGGAAGAAGAATGGACGAAGACGATTGGAAGTACATCCGTTCCGCTTAATTTGTCCGAGTTACAGATCGATTTCACCCAGTTGGTCGTGGCATTGTCGAACGATAATCTTCCCGTGACTACCGTACGTCTCGTAAACAAGCTGTTTAAACGATCGACTAACAATCGTCGATCGATCAGAGAAGGAAAGCTCTCGAGCGGGAGCGTGCACCGAATAATTGCGACACAGATGTTACGGGCGTTCCTGGCGAAGAAGCGAAAGCGAGGCACACGAAGAATGGGCCGAAAGGGGATTGCTTCGAGAGTGTAGTCGGTAATTCTCGAATTATATACATATATAGCCGGAGAGGACGTCAACTCCACCCCTGGCGAACCCCTCCGCTCCGCTTCGACGTCGTCATAACCGTTAACGTTATCTGTGCTGCGGAATATTGCACGGGGACGGGATTCTGGCATACAGAAACCCGTAGCTCGTGCATGTCCCTCAAAATAGAGTTACAAACTGTAACTACGTTTCGGTGCATTAATGCCGCGCAGGGGTTGCCACGGGTCCCCGATATACCTTCGTCGGAATTCGCGGGGGTCGAATCGATCGCGGTTACAACGCTTTTCCTAGCGGGGATGAAGCTCGCGCTAAGCTCGAGAGAGCCGTAGGCAGGATCGGCAGATCGCCGTTTCATCAGCCACTTTAAAATTTAAATGGACCTTTAACATCCCAGAAAATCCGGAGCCTCGGTGTGCACGTTGCCCCTTTTCCCCACCAAGACACTACCTGCCAAACTTCTCGCTACCATTTATGCAATATTCCTTCTTCAAATCCTTGTACTACTTCTCCATGTTTTACCGGTCTTTATCCTCTTCCGGTAATGGATATCGTTTAACGATCGTGCCAGGGAACTTCATTTACAGCACTTTGTTCTCCGAAGAAATTTACTGACCGAATTCGAAAATCTACTTAAAAGCATAATTTCATCAATAGTCAAATTTTATCACAATCTCGTGAAATATTCCAATCTTGTTTTCACTTCCACTTCTATGAATGCAAATTTTTCGGTAAAATTGACCGTTTCATTTCCATAGATATTCCTTCGGGCAGACATCCAAGTCACAAATTTTTTTCGCCGGATATCGGGAGACAAACTGTTGTCGAGCAAAGTATACTTAGACTTTCGCTATGCAAATATACCACGCGAAATATTATCCTCCAAGTACATTTTAATTTATATGAGGTAATTTCTGACGAATAATTAACGACAGAATTACACGGTTAAGGGAAGTTTTCCCGGGGCGAACGAGCCGGAAATAAATATTCAAACAGCTATTTTGAAACATTAACGAACTCGTATCTTTAAGAACTTTGTACGAGAGGTAATGAATATTTATTTCAAATTTTCGCAATTTCGTTTCAAAGTCTGGGGTTGTTCGCTCGATATAATTGTCCTAAATTCTAATACTTTGCGAGATTTTTTCTTTGATTGAACGTGATTCGATTATACTAGAGACGTGAAGGCAATTAACCCTCTGCACTCCTCGAGTGTGGCTGAACATCACATTTCCCTTGTATCTTATAAATAGTTCAAATAAATAGATTGGTTGAATATTATCGTTTATTTATTACTCGTAATAAATGAAATATCGCATACTCCGCATAGTTACATTTGATTGAGAACCCCTTTCTTGATTTATTTTGTAAAGAGTTGGTAGATAAAAGAGATTAAGGAGTGCAAGGGGTTAAATATAAATAAAATGGTAGACATTTCGACGAAGGCGCGCAGCCATTTTATTGGAGATCGTGAGCAGATGCCGGACGCGAGATCTCGAGATCAGAGATCGCCCCGGCTTAGCCCGACGTTTCGTCCCACTTTTCTGCAACGTTCGTTCAGAGTTTGGGTTACCATTCTCTCGTGTAAGAGGATTAAGATATTACTCGAGCGTGGCGGCGAGGCAAGCGTCATGAAAACACGGGCTTTAACACGCTTTATTCGCTTCGTGAAAATTCGCGTCTGAAAGTGCAACCCCATCCTTGCGCCCCTCTCGTGTCTGAGGGTTTACGCCGCGCGGAAAGAGGGTTGGCGAGCATAAAATCGCTCGTGTACGCGCGTGCATACACCTACTTGCCGGCTCGACTCCTTCCATCCTTCCTTCTTTCGTCTCTGACTTCTTGAAACGGATTTCCTTCTTGTGCGTCGCGCATTTATCGAAAATGTTGCTTCCGAGTTTGTCCGGGAATAGTCAGATTTCGGGATTTAGGGGATGGCACGAGGGAAACGCTTTTAAGAGATATGAAATGAGTTCGTCCTCTTTATCTTAAAAGTGAGAGCTCATTCTTCGGGATTTATGTACATATTCGACGAACGTGGACGAACATTCAGCATCCGGATTTTCTATGCGAACTTCTTGAATTATACGTATACTCTTTTCGAGGTTAAGTTAGATTATTAAATTACGCTATTTTATTGAAATATTCTATGTTTGGTCATCAAGAAAAATTAGGTAATTTCAGCGATTCTTTATCTTTTGTATGATTCATTCGTTATATTGTATTGCTATCGAAATGTGAATTTATTTAAAGTATTCATTTGCTGATGTTTCACAATATTCTAGCATTCGGATTTAGAAACATGAGTGAAAAGTACCAAAGAACTCGCATATGGGTTAAAAACGTGTTATTTGTTCCGGGCGAACAAACTCGAAGGAAGTCTCCATATGCTCCAGAATTATGTATACATACTCGAAATGACATTCAGCGATGGCCGGAATTTCGCCAAGTCCTTAACAATGTTCACCCTGCGATCTACATTCCTTGAAAGAGGAAGTAAGGGTTGAGGGGGGTGAAACTACGAAACGATCCCACAAACGCGATTCCGTCATCTGTACGAACGGCACCGAAACCGGTAGTACGAAGCTCGTACATTCGAGAAATGAAACTATGTTGCATTCGAAGCGGTAGCAAGCGAGTCGAGTGGCGTTCCGTTTATCCATCGGCGCTCTTCCCGCGGATGCATTAAATTCCCACACCGATACGCGTCTTCGTAGAAGCAACGCCGTTACAGGACGCCACGTACGACGACGACGACGACGACAACGACGATGACGACGACGACGTCGTCGTCGAGAAGGATGGCGGCGGTGCTTTGAGGGCGTGGAGTGCCGCACTCGACGTGTCATACGGCGCCCTCCAACACTGGCGTAGTGCTGTCTTGAATTATTTGGACCGTTCGCGTTCTTTGGATACGCTGACACTGAAACTCGCGATTTTTACTGTCCTCACACTCTCACCGCTACTCTTCTGTTCTTACTTCAGGAATCATCGAATGATCAATACATGTATTTCATGAAAATAAATTCTTCCGATGCTTTTGCGGATCTTCACATTCTATATAGATGTACATAATTCGATTTTCTTGTAACAATGAATGATAGAACATAAAATGAATCAGGTCGAAACTTAAAGTATTGAGATCGTTGAAACGTGTCCCATTACATGTATCCATTTTATTCACTCAGTAGATCCGGCGAAAAATGTGATGAAGAAATCTGATGAAAACTGAATTCTTTCGAAGCTAGTTTATCTAGAATTATTTATAAAATCAAAATGTTGTCACCGTGATTTTGTCGAAATGTCCGTCATACTTTGCTCCGGTTATTTTCCCACTTCCTTTGAACTCGAAAGTATGCAACTCGGATTTTAATGTTGCACCATTTCAATTGCAAAATCAGAAGCTTTGATATCTAGAGTGAATGCCTAGAAATTGAAATTCGAGAGGAGAAGCTACGCCAATGGCAAGCTATCCGGCAATAGCGCGTGTCGGCGTCGACGAGGGGGTGGTTCTCCCCTCTACCTCTTCCTCCCACCATCAGCACCACCTTCTCTTCTTTCCTTAGCACCGCCACCCTTGGCTGCTGCCCCCGGTGAGCCCGGTACAGGGCAGAGTCGTACTACTTTGATCGCCACTCAAACATTTTCGCTACCCACACCCCTCCACGCGGTGATTCGCCGGGGTGCTGCTAGCTTCTGCTACTGCGGGGCTGCAACGAGGAACGGGGTTGGTTCGCTACGCGTTGCTTGCCACCAACTAATTACAGTGTGGATCAAAGAATTCATCGACGCGGCCGTCGAGCCTCGACGCTGTTTCGACCGTGTGCGTGCGTGTGCGCGGCGGTGACGTGCATGCGCCCGACGGAGAAGAATGATGCAAGAAGGGCGCGAAAGGGTGAGAGCCAACCGGAGAGAAAGTCCCTTGCACCCTGCCTGCGAACACCCTGTGTTACGCGTACGTGCAGCGTTTTCGCTTCGTGTCCAAGTATTGCCGGACATGGGGTGCACGGCCACAACATATTTGGCACAATTTGCGGGTTAATGCAGGTCATTAACCTCGGAAACTTGTTTGAGCTCCAGGTGGATCATATTTGAGTAGTAGGTTTTTGATGCAAGGAACTGCAACTTTAGGAATTTTGCAGATTACTTCAAAGTTTGAAAAGAGAGATCGAGAGTTCTTTGAAAATATGACAATTTCAGAATCGAGGAAATTTGAGAATTTTTAAATTATGAAACTGGAAAATCAGAAATAAAAAGTTTGAATTTCTCAAATCTACTGATTACTCATCGGAGTCCACTAATGCCCGAAACGTGTACATGAATCGCATCTTTGCCCAATCGCTGCCCTAAACATATCGTCATAATTCTGTACACAGAATACGGTATATTCAGGATCGTTGATAGAAGCACGGGAAATTGCGGTGTCGGCAAACATAGGATTAGGTCAGTCCACGGTACAACCGGTTCGAGTTGGCCGGTAGTTGAGAAAATAAAGGTCGTTAGCTGGCGTAATATTTTTTCCTCTGCTTGCTCCAGATTCATCTCTCCCTGCTGCATCGGCGTGCAATTAACAATGGCTGCGTATAATCCGTCGGGTGACCCGACGCAGGGACCGACGTTACCGCCTCTCGCAATAAATAATCCGCTTCGCGATAACAACTGGAAACTGTTTGCGGTAACATCGCTTTGTGGCGGTGGTCGTTTGAAAAACGCGGTTGTAAATTGCCCGAGTGGCCGGGCTTCAAGAACGGCCTCTACACAGTCAACCGTTACGCTGTTTTTCATTAATTCTAGGATAAAAGCCAGACTTTTTAAATTTACTCTTTAACGATGCAGCTCTCCTTTTTTTTTTATCTCCCGAACCGCAGGAATCTGTTCCGTGTTTCGCTAGCGGGGAATCAAGAGAGTCGCTAAATGAATACTCGATCAGCCGAATGATTTATTCAGTCGCGCAGATGTCCGCTCGTCGGCTCCGAACGCGACAGGGAGAAGAGACCGTGTCGCGGAATCGATGCCACGAAATCAATTTGTGTAACCAAACAAGAACGTTGCTGCCAGTTTTTCCCTCCCTTTGTTTTTTCTTGCCCAGGTTACAAATTTCGTTCAATTTAACATCTGGCGACTTTCGATCAAATTTCTAAACTTTCAATTATACAACTTTCTGTAGCTGCAATTTTGCTGACTCCTAAATTTATACACTTGTCAATTTTTAGATCCTCAAGTTGCAAATTTGCAGATCTCCAAATTTTCACCCTTGGTAATTTCTAGATCTCGAAGTTATTATATTTGCAAAGATTCTCAAAGTTTCTAAGTCTTCAAACTTCCCAATTCCCAGCTATCCAAGGGACAGGGTCATCTTTGCAAGTACGGTGCACCCGTCTCAAGTCCTTCGTCGCGAGTTCTAAAAATTCAAAGAGGCACTTTCCTTATTTTTCTGTCTGACCGGTGTGAATGACTGAAGCCAACAATTACTTCTGTCCAAAATGTGTACAAAGCTTGGAATATGCTTCTTTGATTTAATCAATCGTTTCTTAATATGCAGCATTCGTGCAGAGAGCGATGACGTTTTCGACCTTCAATCCGTGTTAGAACATACAGCTCTTCAGGTGCGAAAGCGATTGTTTCGAGAGCTAGCCAACCGATGAAAATGTTGGTTAGTTTCTGCTGCGTTGGCTCGCGGGCTCATTTACCAGGGGCTGAACGAGACCCAGACCCGATGCTTCAGATGCTGGTTCAGCAATTTTCACGTTCGCTAGCAATTGGATACGTAGACGGGTTGAGAATTCCGTTTGCGTATTAGTGGCTCGCGAAACAGATGCTGTGTGCCGGGTGCAAACGGCCGATCCTGGGTTCCCGAGGAATCGTTTATGACGTGACAGCTGTCGGGATGGCTCGAACGAAATTAACAAGTTGGACGAAAATTGGACGTGTTAACTCGTCGCGCTACGACTGTCAACTTGGCTCACGTTCAACGGATTAAATGTTCCAACGGGTTGCAGGAAGTGTCTGTTTCTATGTGGGTTTAAGTGAAAGCGTCTCGTGTCTGCAAGATGACTGGAGAAACCTTGCTCGAGGTGAAATCATGGGTCAAGATGCGTTGGAGTATCTTAAAGTTCAAAATATTCATTCACTAACTGGTCAAAGAATTTAATCGAGTCAAGTTGTAGACTATAATCCGGGTTTTATAAATATGAAATATTCTTTGTACAGGATATTTTTTGAATTACCAAATATAGTGACAGATATGTTCGACACTATTTCTACATTCTCGTATTTTATCGCAAAAAATGATTTGAAGGCTCGAGGATAGAGTTTAACCTATGACCAACGTTTTCTTATAGAGAACTTCTTACAATCTTTCTCACGCACATCCAAGACATGTCATTTTCAGCTGGATAGCTCGAGCAGGGGTGAAAGGTTGGAAAAAGAGAAGCAAAAAGAGGCGACATCGGTGACAGGCGACGAACAAGGGAACACATAGGGAATACACTTTTTCCTCCCTCAGAATCTTAGACACAGTTGCCGGGGATTCGATCTGGCATTCGATTCGTTTTCTGGAACTTTTTTCCGCGTTCGTGTTCGACGACCATTTTTATCTTTCTTGGATCGTGAGGAACGACGCGAAGATTGTTTGAAAACCTTAGACTGCCAAACGTTGCACGAAGTAGATAGAGATACACGTTTTTAAAATACGTTTTTATTAAAATTTGTTTATTCGTAAATTTAAGCTTCTTATGGACTTATTCTTGAATTTCGTTTCATTCGAAAGTTGGGTTATTAAAAGTAATAGAAAAGGCTGCAGCTGAGCGTGTTCCCGAAAGTAGTTCATCGAGGTTGCCCATCGAAGTTCGCGTCCCCGTTGTTCAGCACGGGGTCGTGAAAAGAGACAACGGGTCTGCTCAGGCTGGTCGAGGATGTTGGTAACACGCTGGCCCTCCATGTTCGACCATGCTCGACGATCTTTCGTGGACAGAGAGGCACGCACCTCTCCGTCGTTCTCGTTATTCTCTATCGCTGTGGGACGCGAATCAAAGGGAGAATAACCGATGACAAGCGCGGTGAGGGTGGCGGAGGGGGGAGATTTTCATCCATCCACGCACGCGGAACGTCCACCGTCCAATTGCAGGAAGAGAGTCGACGGGGACCGAAATCGTAATTGGATTCGAAGAGGAGAAACGCGAAGAGTCGACCGGTAGCTGAAGAGAGAACGAGCGGAAGAGAGTGGATCCTCTTCGGCTTCATTGGCCGACCCCGGCGATGTCACAAAGTATAATACGAACTAATTACCCCGTCGTCGGCAAAGCTGCACTCGACTGCCACTCCGGGGACAATGAGTGGCCACTTCCGCGATGTTTTCTGCATACGCGGCATCGGGAGCAAAGGCACGGCCGCGAAAGAAACGCGTACGACGGCCGGGGGAACGAGAGGGTATCCACCTGGGAAGGAGGAGGACAAACCGGGAAGAGTACGCCGTAACGAAAACCGTGGGCGGCAACGACAAAGAGGAAAGGAGGAAGAAGAGCTTCTTTTTGGTTGATTAGCCCCCGCGACATGGAAGACGGCACGCCGAGCGGAGTACACCTATCGTGACGACGCGTCGTCACAAAGCCCGGCCGCGCTCTCTCGTAAAGGCATAAATCAAAGCAGGTACCATCCAGCGTACCACGATGACCATCTTCTCCGGGGAAAAATACTCTGTAATTAGCCCCTTAAGCATCCGATCCTCTCGCTTACATCTTCTCCGAGCAGCACGGTTGCAACGGCAGCCCCCTGCCACCCGGGTACCTCTTTTCACAGTGGCAACGTTCGACGACATTATCGTTGCGGCTGTTACGTGGGTGGAGAGTCCGGGCCTATTTCCCTCCCCCATGCGATCTCGTCTCACCCCGCGCCACCGTGTCACATCTCCGCTGCTCGACGCCATACGCGCGTTTGGTCCCCCTACGCGTGCACCGTGGGCTGATGGAGAACGCGAACGAGGCGGGGACGTGTAGCCGAGGAAACTTCAAAGCTCCCGAAACGATTGTTCGGCAACGCTCCCGCGTGTACCTCGAGAGCAGCGGGGCGTTTCGAGGAGGGGGTAAAGTACCCACGAATATACACCTACCCCTTTGATTACCTCGGCGGTACTCTCTCTTCTTGGTCTTCCTTTTTTTTTTCTTCTTCGAGCTTCGACAAAAAGGAGAAAACGCGGCTGAAGGAGAGAGGGAACGCGCAAAGTTGCCGGTGCCCGTGTACGCGATGGAAAGGGCGAGCCTCTCGTTCGTTGCAGCGGGAGATTCAAAGAAAGAGGAAAAAGGCTGGAGGGTGGACGAGGACCGTCACCGAGATGAAGAACAAGATGCTCCACATGATGCATCTAGCCAGAAGGGCCGTTTCGCGCGTGCATGTATGCCCGCGGAGTGTGTGGTCGCATGATTCTACGCGAAAAAAGCGAGCCGGTAAAAAAGGTTCGTTGCTTCTTACGAGCTCTTCCGTTTCACCAGTGTATTACGGCACAAAGCGAGAGGCCGCGGGACCGATAATTAGTATGCCCCATCGACTCTCCTATCAATTTATTCTTCGAGGACACTCGCCGAGAAAATGTCGGACATGTTTCTCCACGAAAATCATAAAATATTCTGCCAATCTCGACGTACACTCGAATGTAGGCTTCTTTCAACTTGGATGAAACACATACAGAAATCATATATTATTAAGTTCTCAGGTAAATCCTTTCCATAATACGAATGAACTCTTTGTTTCATGCTAAGGGTTGCACCATAACAAAGAGTCAATGAATAATATGAAAAATATGAACTGACAAAGCTTGATCATTCAGCGTATAATAAATGTAAAGCATCCAGCTAGTCGTATAGGGTAGATATGAACACAAATCGATTGATACGAGGAAAATAATGTAACAAAAAAGCGGCGCAAGAGGGTTAAAATGACCGTACATTTCATCATTTTCATCCGCGAAATAATTCAGGTTGTAATTTCGATCCCCTGGCACGAGGCTATCAAAAGCAAGCATCAGGACGCTGCAGCGGCATCTGTGCTCCTTGGTTATTAATATGACGTGCAGAATTTTCGCGACAATGCGAAAGTCGATACAAGCGACCAGTTTTCCCGGACAATGGCCACGCACGATTTCAATGCCGATTCACGTGTCTATTCATCAGGGTGCATCACGGGGCTTATCTCGTTTCCACGTCTCGGTGTAGCGTTGTTAGTTCATTGTGCCTCGTAGAGCAGGGGTTGCGGTTCGCTCACACGCGACGAAAGCGAAGCACGCGCGATAGCTCACGCGAGAAAACGAGGCGGCCAGCCGAGGAAGCATTTACAGCCGTTTAATCGTATCGCCGAAGGAATGTCCGATGAAGGAGGCATAAATAAACGCCTCGTCGCCACGTCGTTCTTCCTTCACCCTGCACAACTACTTTCCGTCGTTTCCCGCGTGCCATTTCTTTTTTCCTTTCCGCCCTCTTCGATTCTCTTCTCGCGTGATTCCGCCGTGAGTTCACCCGATACTGCGAGCATCGGCCTCTAAGTACCTGCTCCGAAGGTATAACTCATTTGGTATCGGACCCGAGACGCGTTTCCCTTCGACCCCAGCTCCTCCGTTACTATCGCCGAGAATTACGAGCGTCATTACCATTAGTCGCGGTAATATAGTAGACGCTCCGTTACTCTCGCGTCTAAACAAGATACGGCGCTCTAAGTTTCAACCGGCCTCTCGTTGCTGCCCGGTTACCGTCGCCTTCTGCTGAAAGGAATGCCACCATGAACGCTTACGCTTATCGCGTTAAATGGAAGCCACAGTCCGACCGACGTGTGACGTCGAAATATACGCGATACGTTTTTCACCTTCGATTCTTCGAGTCTTTCTTCGAACACTCTCTACGAACTCTAACGAATCAAAATGTTTCGAAAAATAAATAAAAATTCATACTCGATCGTATTTCCTCGAATTTGAATTTCAGTTTTCGCACGACCCACATCGATTCCGATCACGATAGCAGGTTGCACGTCGGCGCGAATGAAACGGTAGCGGAGTTTAAGAGCGTGCCGACGAAGAAAGCACGCCGCCGAATAAATGTTTGCGATTGCTCGATTGCGCCAAAGAATGTTTGCCAGTGAGATGGAGCGAGGAGAAGAAAAGCGAAGCCGGCACGATTACGGAATATTTATCCGATTCGCATCGGCTAATTCAGCCGTGTTTTCGTTTCATTTTTCCAGGTTGAGCGTTCAAAAACGCCGCCATAGTCGACACCTTGCGCATCGAAAATTTACGGCTCGTTTCGAGAGCAATAATCTGTGTCCACGTGACGCCGCAACGCCGTCGCGAATTATCCCTTAACCCTTGATGAATTGATATTGGCTCGAGTGTTTTGCCGCACTTTTTCCACTCACCCTCTCTCCCCACCCCTCTGTCTGCCAGAATCGTCGTTGAATATGCAATTGATTACACGATCGGGGCTTCCCAATGGTTGCGATTAATTCCGATTCCACGGAAGCACCGTGCCGGCTGCGTGTTCGATTTAACATATTTGATCGATACCTGTGCTCCCTCGATTATTCCCCGGCACATTCGACCGGAATTATTGGCCCGTTACCGGTCGACGCCGGTTTCGTCGTTCCCTGGATCAGGCTCCTTGTTCGGGAATTAAAAATTGCTGTTCCGCCACTACCATTTTACCGACGATTTGCGGACGGAACGTGGAGTTGCCGGCGATCCACTATGGGAGGAATAATCTCACGATTTAGGAGGTTCCCAGTCATGGCCTTCCAAGGTGTTTGTATATTTAAGGAAGTGGAGTTTGCTCGATTCTTTGCTGGTTTGTTTTGGGGAAGGCACTTTGCCAGTAAAAGGTTTTGCTTCGTCGATTCTTGTGCGGAATACAAACTTTAAGTTAGGCAACTTTGAAAAATATAGCATGATTTTATTGGTACCTAGTCAAATGTATCGACAGAAAAATATATTTATTACAAACAATTCGGTACTTGCATACTTTACAAGCATATCATTTACATATTTTAGATTATGTGTCATACCATCCATAGTGTATTATTACAAACTTTTTACGTGAGCTAACTGATGCACTTGTGTCTCATTCACTAATCGTCGAATTAATGACTGTATCCAAGTCACAATGTCTTCATCCTTCAACCCAAAGCATGGAAGTTCTTTATTTTCCTGCAACAGTCTTTTCTTTATTTTCTTGCAACAGCCTTCTCTTTTTCTTGCGACAAGCGTCGGAAGCAAAAAATTAACAAGCACATTAACGTACGAGTTTCGAGACAACAGTCGGGTATACTTAACATCGATCTCTGGAAGTACCGTGCACGATGTTAATCGCATGTCTCGAACAAGACGCCGTACATCAGAACGAAACGCCTATGTTCAAAGAGGTTCGTGGATGACGCGATTTTAATCCCGGGAAATCGTGTCCTGTCTCGTGATACCGATCGACCAGACGTCCTCGCAAAAACGAGTCGAACGTAATTAAGATATTAATAACTCGCGGAGAGGCACGCCAATGATCGAACGTTGTGGAGCAGATTTGCATCGGTTGGCCTTGAATGAACGGGCCAACAATTTCCAACGAATGGAATCGTCGAGGCGTTCGCGTGCGATCGACAGCTTTCCAGCAAATGTTAATCGAATAATTGCATCCCGTTGAGCTGGTTGCTTTTATATAAAAAGAACAGAATTATTTCAACGATCAACGGTTATTTAGATCCTCTCGCTTTGTTCTTGCAATTGAGGGGTGCGAATGCAGTACGAGAGAGAATTTCACGGGTTAATTGCGCTGATACGTTTTCTTCTAGTTCGTAAATTTATGCGCGATTGAAACGGCTCGTATCTCGAGTGTCTAACGTGTCGATAACGAGTGGATCACTCTGGAATTAATATATCGTTACGGATTATTTCGCGAGCGGTTTACGTCTTGAATGGTAATGAGACTCCGGCTGATTCGTGACTTGCAATTTAATACGTTTACATGAATCGATGGCTTGAATGAATGCACGTGATACGTTATTTTACCTCTGATCCATTTTACTCGCGTTATATCGCGACTTGCGGTTGGCTATATAGGCGAGTTGTCCGGTTTTTATTACGAGTTTGTGCTCTCGTGTTTTATGATAGTTATACAATGGGCGATATATTATACAACAGATGTATGGGCGAATAGACGAATACGTTTGGCCATATAACAAATGGCGATATGGTCACGTTACGCATGGTAATTACAATGCGTGGTAATTGCAACGTATGGTAATTACACAGCAATTACAATGTGCAGTAATTATAACGCAGGGAAATTACAATGTATAGTAATTACAACGCACGGAAAATACATTACGTGTTAATTACAGCGCGTGAAAATTACACGCAGTAATTGTCACGCATAAATTGTACAATGTGTGCAAAACTGTATTACGCGATAATTCCGATGCGTGGTAATTTCTACGTGTGATAATTTCAACAGCGTAATTACAATTCGCAGTAACTACAATGTGCAATAATTCTAATGCATGGTAATTACACCCGTTAATTTCAACGTGTGATAATTCCAAGCTGTATTCACCACGTGTGGCTTCATAATGATAACACATGATAAACGCGATGATTATAAGTGTCAACTCTGAAGCATGGCGATATAACGAGTAGTATAAATCACACGAGATAACAATATTTATATAAATTTATTTACCCGTGAAAGTTTTTGTACAAAGATGACAATATAACGAGAGTCCGTTTTAATAGAACGAGAAATTCCTGTGTCGCGTAGAGCCACAACGGCTATAAAACAAAAATGAGTGTCAGAAGTTTTCGAATTAGGTCGTAGATTGGATTCCATTCTTACGGAGCTTTTAATCTTTTATTCGCCACATGAAAATGAGTTTTTTTAGTTAAAATTAATGACAGTCGTTTAAAATGGTATTCTCATTCGGAGCGTACTTTGTTTGCTTGTATATCTAATTTATTTACACCGTGAGCTTCGTTTCGTGGACATTCATAGTTCACGCGTATTTCGCGATTTTATACCGCCCTTTTTTCACCGTTGACATTTATGAAGCTATAAAATGCACACCGAACCTTCCTGCAACATTGCACCTCGAATTTTACAGCGTTTATAATATACGTATACGATTATTATTCATTGGCGATGTTCGTTATCTTTGTACGATTATACCGGTTTATATAAAACGTTTATAAGAACTGTATCTAAAATTTTTTCGATAGTATTTCTACACGATTAGGTATACAGATTTGTTAAACAGTTCGAGTGAAATTTCAGCCTCCATCAAACCACAGTGTAATGATGGTGGTTGCGACTGAAATATCAGTAGAAACGGTTATTATTGATAGCATTTTACTCGTATGGCTCTGGCGATTCGTAATAATTAAGTGGAACAGGTCTGTTAATTAAACAGTGTGGTTCGATTAACATTCCTTTCAGAGATAGTAGTATTTTTAATGCTATCCGATGAATTTAATGGACTTTTAGTTATTTTATAGGGTGCAGATTTGGAGATTTAGGGGTTTTGGAAATTTGGAGTTTAGGTAACTTGGGGATATGGAGATTTGGGGGTTTGGATATTTGGAGATTTGGAGATTTGGAGATTTGGAGATTGGGAGATTTGGAAATTTGGGAATTTGGAGATTTGGGAGTTTGGATATTTGGAGATATGGATATTTGGACGTTTGGGGGTTTGCAGATATAGAGATTTGGGGTTTTGTGAAATTAGAGATTTAGAATTTCCAGAACTTGTGAATTTGTATATAGAACTTCAAAAATTTGAGCATTGTACATTTAGAACCTTCAGAATTTGTTTCTTGCAAGCTTGATAATGTAGCGATTCCAAAATCTGCAAAATCGTTCATAAAAAATTCCCTATCAAAACTCACTATCCTCTTCCCAAAAAGTATCTCCATCGGTTGAAACCCCAGAAACCTTAAAACCTGTGCATCCCCATCGAATCGTAAGAAAAACCGCATCGTCCCAAGAAACCGTGGAACGAAATGAAAGAGGCGACAGTAGAGCGCGCGTTTCGCTCGCGGGCCGCGAGTCAGTGAAGCGATCCGGGGTATCCGTTCGCGGATCGCGCGTTTTCATCTATTAAAACGAGGGAGAGTATCGCTCGCGTCGGTTTCTCGGCTTGGGAAAGGTCGGAAGTCGTGGCAGATCGATGGTGCGAGGCGACGAAAGAAAAGCATCCGCGCGAAAGGGGCAGCCGCGTACAGGCGATGCGACGCGTCTTTATCGGCGGCGGTGTGCGTCGTCGAGCGGAGTGTGCGCGTCCTCTCACACACGCGCGTCCCGGCGTCGCTCGGCGTCGCTCAGAAGCGTCGGTCGAAGCGAGACGACCCGCGAGAGCGACGGAGACCAAGAACACGCTTGCGCGAGCTTCGAGAGCGCGGTTCTCGCGAGCGTCGATAAAAGCGAGCGCCGACGGGCGGAGCGTACATTTCTCGCGCGCCTTCCACGCTGGCAACCCGGCCGACGCGAAACTTCCGATCTCTGCTTCTCGAGGATTCGTGATAGTTTGCTTTCGGTTTACAAGAGGTGACTTCACGAGTGCAAGTGCGGTGAAAAGTTGAACACGAACCGAAACGATCGTTGCTTAGATCGAGGTGGTTAAATCGTGAAGAAGAGTGAGGTGAATCGGCATCGATAAATCGTGACTATGCGGGGAATCCCTTGTTGTTGACTGTCGGAGAGAAGGGACACGTTACACGCTCGAGAACACGCGCGACGATTTAGCACGATCTGATCTGAAACAGGTAAGAGATCGACGAAACCTGGAAAGCAGATGAGAGCTCGCGATACGCTCGTGGTCACGTTCTTCCTTGATGGATCGCGGCTTTTTAAGCGTTGCCGTGATTGCCGATAACTCTCTGCGCTTCTTGCCTGAATTTTAAGTTTTTTTACGGGCGAACTCTGATTTATTCGCGTCGGGTTGTTAAATATCGAGCCATTTTCAAGATTCTTACCCTTATACTTTCGTTGTTATATATTTTCGTTCCGGGGTATAACGTGTTTTGTACATTTTATTTCATATCATATTACATTATATTTCTTCCATCGCACATTATGTGGATTTATATAATCAAATTATAATTGGACAACTTCAATTTGAAGCATACTAAAAATTCGAGTAATCACGAAGTACGAGGTGACTAAACAGTACAAGAGATTAACTAAATGCTATGTCAATTTAGTATCGACTATGCAAATGAACTTGAACTTGCCTGAAGCTTATTAAAAATTCGAGTAAAATTACAGCTGAAGCACGAGTCAAAAATAGTGCAAGGGGTTATCTTAAAACGAGATTTCAACAAAACTTCGAAACTTGTAAAGGTCATTTTACCGTTCTGCTAGTAATAACTGTTCTAAATGATTCTCATTTTCTCTCATCATAAAACTGCAAAATAATCAATTTTTTGTCAGTATAATCTTCTTAGCTTATATTTAGAATATAAGCTCAATATCTAATTACGTTTAATAATGTAGATAAGCTAGACCACTATTGGCATTATTCCGATCAGTTAACGAGACACTTGTATCCGCTGCATCTACACGACGAACTGGATTCGTGAGTCTATTACCGAAGACATTACTTCCGGTCAGGTAACGAGACGCTACTGTAACTACCTTCGAAAATGTACATCGACAGATATATCTACCTACAGTATATCTACAGGTTCGGTTACCGAAGTTATTTCCGATCAGTTAACGAGACAACACAGTATTTACTGGGCTAACGCCGAACTAGGTCCATCAGTCCGTTACCAAAGACATTATTTCGGTCAGTTAACGAGTATCTGTGTGCTGTATCCACTGCATCTGCGCACGCTGAACCAGATTCATTAGTCTGTTACCGATCAGTTAACGAGACGTTATTGTATTTACCGTATCTACGCTGAACTAGATTCATCGGTCAATGTTACCATTGACATTCCGGTCAGTTAACGAGACACTATTGTTCTACTGTATCTACGTGAAGTCGGATAATGGTTCATTGGTTACCGAAGACCCGGTCTGTTAGCCACATTGAACTAGGTGCTTTAGTACCACTTCCATATTTTAGTGTTGCCAGCTTCTCAAATTTCTGACATGCCTAATAGATCCAAGTGTCAAACCTTCTCCAATTCATCAACTTCCAGATCCATGAAACCTCAAGTTCCAAGTCCTTAAAATTTCCTAAGGTCCTAGATTTCTATGCTTCTAAATAAAAAAACTTGCTAAACTCGCTTTAGCCTTCTAACAAATCTAAAAATTTAGCATAAAATTCCGCCTTCCCCTTTCCCTATTAGCCAAATTCGACTTAGTTTCTGGTTAAACGCAGTGATTAAACGGCGTAACAAACGCTTCCCTGAAAATCGCATTGCAAAATGACACACATCCCCTTTAATCGGTGCTCCGGTTGATCGCGAGCATCGGTAGGGGTTGCGCAACGACGGGAACACAATTCACCCTGTTGGAGCTGGGTCCGCGACCCCCATACGCGTTTTTCGAGCCGGTTCAATGCGTCGTAACGAGTGGATCGCTCGTGGCTCTTCTTCCGCCACGCCCTGACGTGGATCGCTCGAATACGCGAGGCGGCACGCTCGCATAATTGCGGGATAATGCGCGGGTGGCGTTCCATTGTCGGGACAGTCGGTCTGCCAGGTGTCCCGGGGACACGTCCGCGGACAATGCGGTCCGACGGATAACAGAATTTAATGAAGCGGGACCGCCACTTAGAAACGTCGTGTTTCGACGTGACAGTGTGTCCGATTCAAAGCGCTCGTTACGAGGGGGCGATCCGTGACGAACGCTCCCTCCCTCGAACAAACAGGGACGCGCAACCCTCTTGCACGACGGAGTTTCGATAAGACGCTGGAAACCGCTGAGGAATGCGAGAAAACGACCGAGTCCGATCTATATAACCGTCCCCGTGATGTTTGTATCGCGTGACCGTTTTTACCTTCGTACGCGCTGGGAAATCTGCTCTGTGTCTTCCAGCGAAAATTGATTAACCGTGTGAAAGGAAGAGTCGAGGAAATCGGAGCTGCAGAAAATTGGGTTATTTGTCCAAGAAGTAATTTCGTTTGCGTAATAACTCCAGCCATCGCACATCTGACTTCTCTGGAAAGATTGAATGTGGTAATCGGGGGGTAAAGCTCGGGGATTTGGGACGCTCATGCTGGATTTTTGCTTGGGTTTTTATATTCGAAAGGTTAGAATTTGGGGTGTTTAAGAAAGTGATTCGTTGCACGGAAGTATGAAATATTTAGAAATGAATTGAACGAAATTTGTTAGAAAACATATGTACTATCTTGTTTTATGTTATTTTATATGCGAATGCTGGATAAAAATTCATATCTGATAAAATATCGTATGTACGCTTTTGCTCCTCGCATACATGTTTTCCAAGATGTAATGTATTCTGATATATTCAATACATCCTCGACATGCGCCTCTAATATGAGCAAGAAAAATATCTTCTTTTAACCCCTTACCTTTGACAGTCGTGTCACTTGTCTGGCCCCAGTGCTTTGAAAATGAAATGCACCGAAAAATCTTGTCAAATAAATCGGTAGTCAAATCATCCCCAAAAACGTAAAGCAAAAACTAGCTCTAATGCTATTAAACTCTCGTAAAAAAGTAGAGACGTTAGCGAACATCCCCTGTCGATAACCCGAGTCTCGTTCAGCCCGAAAGGGTTAAAGAGGCCTAGTCACGTACCTATCTAATGCAATTCCCCATCAATCTCCGGCGTCATAGTCAAAGACTATAGAATTGGACGCGATCGAAGCAATAAGAGCATGCATCCCTGTGCCGAAGGGTGGTTTAGGTGAAAGGGGCGGGAGGGTAGATGACAAGATAAAAGGACGCGGTTTGAACAAAGGGCGAAAGGAGACAGGTGTGTACGGTAGCAAGTATCTAGGCGGTGCAATTACCTGGCCGTGGAATTACCCACGCGCCTGTGCATCACAATTAATTCGTAATTAAATCCTTTGGCTAGGAGGCGTGGTCCTTTTCAGCAGTGTATAGAACCGTGGCTCATGCCCACCGGTTGGGTTGGTGGGCACCCACGTCCGACCGCTCGACGTACCAAACGACGTCGAGCGTATCGTCGAGCCGGGTGACAGCCGGAAATAAAGGGCCGGCCGTGCATTAGCGTCGACGGTCAAAGGGTCGCTCGAATATCGACCGAGACGGTCGACAGCGTTAAATTGCCATTTGTCGGCCGGGGAATGCCTCTGATTAGTACGCGGAGGCTATCACCCAATATGTCCCTCGGCTTCGTGAGATCGTCCATGAAAATTTCCTCTATCCTTGCAATATACTCGACATTCTTATAATCCGCTCTATTACGGGCTAATGGGGGACCGTTATAATAGAACGCCAAGTTAATTAACCTAGGTAAAGTTGGGACTATAGGACAGGACATAGATTTTGAAATATTTGCAGAGATACATGAATTTTGGTATTTATCTGTATTTAGAACACTTGGAGTACATGAAAGTATTAAGGAAATTTTCAAGTGCTCAAAAGAACGTGGTATCACATTATCAAGTTATTAAATTCCAAGTTTCCAAGTTTGCAAATATTCAAATTCTTAAGTTCTAAAAAATTGAGAACCTCAAATCAGCATATTTCCTTCGCGTACCTGAGGCACCGTGTCCAGGACTTTCTCCTAACCTCAACCTTTCTCTCAACTTACTTGAAACATGAATATTATGAAATATCGGTACACTATATTCAGAATGTAAACTCTCCCGGGGGATATTAGAATCTCCGAAAAATCCACAAAGAGTGGTATCATAAAAGCGAATAACCGTTATAAACTGCAATCGATTGGTCCGATCGTTGTTCTCTTTTAACCGATTGTTATTGTGTTGCTATTCCGGTAACGATCGTCGGAAGTTTCAGCGTTATCCACAGGATAACACAGTGGAACAGGAGTAAAAGAGCAGATAGACAGCGGAGAAAAGTGTCGAACAAAGGATCGAGTGGATTGTATGGCGGAGGGGGTTGCAAACGACTCGAATAGCCGATATTACAGCCCCAGGCGGCAATTCGTATCGAGTTTTCCGTGTTCGCCGACCAACTCGATCGGAAACGCGATCAGGATGGCGAAAGTAATTTTCGGACGATCGAGGCTGATCCCACGATAAGGAGAATCAAGTTGTACAGGGTGTTGGCCGTGAAATTTATTCCGCCATATCTATCCTCCCCTTCATACTGCAACGCGCGGAAACGCGGGGAAACCGTTTTGCTTTGATCGGAATTGCCAATTTAGCCTCGCTATTAATCGTCTTTGTCTCGGACATCGATTGTCCTTGTTCAAGATATAGGAATTTCTATCGATTAATGCACCGGGGGAAAGGAATTATTGGAACCTAAAAGAATTACCATTACTTAAAAAGGTGGAACGAATAATTGTGGTATGTAGATATGGAACTTTATAGCAAAAAGTATCTTTTAATTAAATCTGTGATGATAACCTAACCGAAGGCAAGTTTGAAAGAATTTTTTTTCGATCTATAAAATAAAATAAAATAAAAAAAAATGAACAAGGGGATTAAGACAATCGCAGTGTCACGCCCGCTGCGTACATTTACTCCCCGGCTTTCCTCATCAACCAGTACAACGTTCGTTTTAATCGTGGCCAAGTTTTCTGCCTCTACAATAAAACAGCCTCTTCAACTTCACGACGCTTGATACCCGTGCTTAACACGGCCCTGAACGATCGCTGGTATATACCTCGCGCATGATTACCACCTTATCCAACGTCCAGCGATCAGGAACACGAGCAGCCCTGGCGGGATTGCGAGTCTGCGACTATACAGGGTATTCCACAATTAACATCACTCATAGACATATTCGATAAATTGGAAGTAGACAAAATCTCCATTATTCCTCTTCTTTGATGGACCTCTTGATTTCAGAATTAAAATAAGACAATATTTTCTGTTTGGTGTTTCTGACAATATTTTTGCATATTCAATGTTCATGTTGCAATAGCTGTGATAGAAAGGGTAATGACAGGTCTCTCCGTACTTTTCATTTATGTAACATTTCTGTAAATTTTGTTATAGTTCAAGGACTGACGTCTTGTTAAATAATATACATAAAAATGGAGAGTTTACGAAAGACATTGAAAGGGGTACATCACAAAGAGGGTGTGTTTCTATAAAATATTTTGTATAAATAGTAACCCTGTAATTACGCTTATTCCTCGAGTATCAATTCCGGGACACCCTGTATAAATATGCAGATAGAACCAGGGAAAAAATAAAGCTGTCTGTACTTTTATGCGAGCTCGCCACATCCGTCTTGTCTACGGATGAATGTATATTACTCTGAGCTCACCCTCGACGCGAGTTCTCGGTGTCTGCGTGGGGAAACGACGGGGTTGCTACGAGCCCCCGTATAGGTCTTCGCGTCGCTAACCCCGTATCCCATCATCCATCCTCGGTGCAATCGTTTTTCCTTAAATCCAAGACGAACATCCGTGGCGCCACGCCGTTTTCTATCTCCTACGAGCCCCCTCGCGATTTTTCTTCCGCCAAATAAAACCGGCGGAGGAGAAACCAACCGGTAACGGAAGCCGCCGACTCGATGTTAATCGAACACGGTTTGCCAACCAGAGGTCGAACACGGAGAGAATTTAATCGGCGGAAAACACGCTCTCGAGGAATGTATCTGTTGAGATATCAGCACGATCTGGAATGTTGGTCGAGGCTTGATGAGGATCGTGCACAGCGTTTAGCGTGATACATTTCCCTAGAGAATATTAGTATGTGGAACGTGCAATGACATGTGGGGTTTTTAGCAGTTTTAGGGAAAATTTTAAGGTTGGATAGTTTCAGGGTTGATTTGGGAGTATGGGGATTTGGGGACTTGGGAAATTTAGGAATTTGGGGAAATAGAAATTTGGGGATTTGGGAATTTGGGGAAATAGAAATTTGGGGATTTGGGAATTTGGGGAAATAGAAATTTGGGAAACTAGGAATTTAGAAAATTACAAATTTAGAATTTCAGATCTTCCAAATTTCAACCTTGAAAAATGTAAAAATTCAGAAAATCCACCCTTCAAAATTTCCAAACACAACATCATCTTTCCAATGACAAAACGTTAAAAATATTAATAACATCCCCACATCGCTATCATACATATAATAATATTGCTAAAAATTACACCATAAATATCAGCAATTTAATCATTACAGTAGAAACTACATATGCTTATCTTACATCTGACATGTCCACCTTTATCTTCATTTTCTTGTACCCATAGATCACCATGAAAGAATACTAACAAGCCCACGATTTTTCGAATTCTTGAAACGAGTGGTTCGTCATACAACACGAAACCTGTACCTTCCAAACTTTCACCGATACTTCCAAATAAATCGTGATCGAAAGAAACACGCTGCTGCATTCGAGCACGTTTTACAGTCCTTATCAAACATCCAAACAGCATTCTTGACTATCGAGATCGATCTATGAAGACATTTTGTCACCGTATTAGGCGGGACAAACAGCTTCTAAACTCTCGAAACGGATCGTTTGCATCGAGAGATAGAACACGAGTTCACACGGGTTTTTTTGTCGAATAAATCGTAATTACAAGAAACACGTTCCTAACTACTTCTGAGTACATGTACACTCCACTGCGTTGCCTCATTTTAGGTTAGGAAACCTGTAGAAGAAGTTACTGTTTGTAGTTAATTTTAGGGATTTGGAAGTTTTAAGATTATCAAACTTTTTAAATTTTGTCATTTTGAAGTTTTGAATTTTTAGATATTTGGACTTTCGAATTTTCTAAGTTTCTAATTTCTAAATTTTTGGATTTCTAAATTTCGAAATTATTTAGTTTTTAAATTCCTAAATTCCTCACTAACCTAAAAGCTTCGAACATCGAAAACGCGCAGCGTAGAAGACAAAGAGTGAATCAATAGTTAGTTTAGCTACAACCAGCCAGGAATATTACATCGGTTGCGTATAGTGTTTCAAAGCGAAAGCATCGTCTGCAATTCAATTAATTCACGTTTGTAAATTCAGAAGAAAGTTGATTCGAAAGGAATCCTCGAGGTCTATGACGATGCTTCCGCGGCAACGCTTTATCTTTAATGTCTTTGTGCCACTCCGCTTTGTCTTTCGGCTCTATTCTTCGCTTTGTTGTCGTTCAAGTTTCTCCGTCTATTTCAAAGTTCCTACTTGCACTCACCACTTTTCTATTTAATCTTGACTCAAGCTTCGTTCTAATTCTTTGAAAAGTCTCGCGGTCCGTCCGTGTCGTGTTGCAGCATCGACTGCAATTAGATTATCAGTCGGTATCAAAGGACGGCGCGGGAAATAAATCAGAGTGGAAAAAAAGCTGCGTTGCTTTTCATTTTCGTGAAATCATCCCGAGGTAAATCACAAAGAGCTCCATTTTAAAATTGACTTGCACGGCTTATCAAACCATTACAGGTAGCTACGTATCTGTTTCATAACGCCGGCACAATACGCCACTTCATTTCTTATGCGTGTTTCAAACAAATATTTTTCCCTTTGTTCCACGTCGAACGATTTTTTCCGCATTTTTCCCATTCTTCTGACTGATGATTATTTCGCGCGAACGGTCACGATTCAAAATGGCCGACGCGGTCTTCGCGAAGCGTTCAAAATGGCGAATGTTGAAAGGTTTTTTACAGTACGAGAATTGAAAGTAACTGATAATTTATTTGTTTTAATTTATTTATTTGAATGATAATTTATTATACATGTCAAACGGTAACATGTAGTCTGGATTCTCACATGATCCTGCAAAAGGAAACAGCTATAATCAACTTCTTTTCAAAGTTAACCAATTTTCTTTCAAAGTGGAGTAATTTTGAGTAGCAGCGAACCAGCACTAAATTGCTGGAATTTCAACAAAACTCCGAAACCTTGGGTCGAATATATTTGACAGGGTCTTTCGATCCGAGGTTCCAGTAAATCGTCCGCAGCGGAGTCAGATCAATTAGGTAAACGTCGCCAGAATCCTCGAGTCGGAGAAGTCCGAGGCAAGAGTAAACAGCGATTCGCATTCAAGCGGCATCGTACGAGATCGTAGCTCGTGTCCGCGTGCTGATTCGACCACGTCCCGGTGTCGACGTGGCATCGAAAAACCGAGGAAAATCGTGGAAAGCATTCCACGGCATTTCGGTGGTCCTGAACGGCCGTTCGAGCAGCATACGAAAAGAGGGGCCTCCGTCGTTGAACGTACGGCGACTACTAATTATTCGGTCATGCAAACCGAAAAAACGGTCGACGAGAAAGCACGCGAAGTCGAGGGGACGAAAAAGGAGAGGCCAAGTTTTACGTAGCCGTTGGAACACAGGATGAAAGAGAATCAGAAGGACAAAGAAAGAATAAGGAACACCGCGGGCGAGCATTGAGAAACGAGGAAGAGGGCGAACAGAGAGAGAGAGAAAAAAAGAGGAAACACACGCGAACGAGCCGAGAGAATTTGCATGAAAATACAGAAAGTTTACGAACAGCGTTTCCCTCGGCGGAATACGCTCGCGGTAGCGCAGCGGGAGCGGAACCCGTACACATACTCTTGCTTACATACAGAGCGTTTCACGCGAACCCGCGACTATGGGACCACAAAGCCGGCGTAGGAGGCTTTTCTCTGAACTACCGCCATTCCGATATGTATATAAGGCGATAGAGGTTTTTTAACGAGCACCCGCCACACCATCTTCTAGTGCACGCTCCAACGCTGCGTTTCTTCACATCTCTATTCGTATGTGAACCCGACAATCTTCTAATTCGCAAATTTTCAAGCTTCTGTACTTTCAAATCTTCACATTTTTTATATTTTAGACTTCTACACAGTTCCAAAATTCAGAGATTATTAAACTTTCGTATTGATAAACTTTTTACCCTTTACACAAAGGCTACTGCTTGCGAACTTACTTGTTAAAAAGTTACATGAATTCTTTTGAGGTTATTTCTCTACTAATAATTTCGACTGATGAATTAGTTAAAAAATGCCTATTTTAAGTTATTGTATTAAATCGAATGGCTGAGAGTCGCCTCTCGAACGCAGAGGGTTAGTCAAAACCATTCGCCTTGAAATTTTCAAACTCTCGAAAGTCTCCGTACATGAACGAGTAAGAGGCTCTTACCTGGTTGCAATATTTCTTCCACCATGAACCATTCGCCATATTTAATCACCCGCAGTAATTATAAAATACATTATCCTATTAAATTTCCTCCGATATCATAAAACAGAAATCGATAACTTGAAACTCTGAGCAAACTTCCCTGATCCTATTTACCAAATGAATTGTATCTTGCATTATAAAATACGAGCTTCGCCGAGGGGGATATCGATAAAATCAGCAGAAATTTGTTTCGAGGAAAATTCGAGGCCGAAGAATTATTTACCCAGCGTCGGGAGGATAGCGCGAAGAGCAGGAAAAGGGAGATTCAGAATTTGATGCGTAAAGGCGAATCAGCTCTCTCATCTCTCCCCGTAAACGTTCAGGAAGACCAGACACGTCGAACACATTCGTGAATAACACGTTTGTTTCTTCGAAAGAGGATTACGGGGTTTCCTGCTCGTAAAGATTTCGGCCCTTAAAAGCTGTCACCTTACGCGTTCCCGAGGGAACCTCACGACCGCGTACGCATTCACGATTCGAGAACGTTCTTGTTTGGGATTAGGAACGCGTTCGTCGCCTCTGAAAATAATATCGTTCCGTGTTTTCGAAAAAAAAAAAAGAAAGAGAAAGACCAGCGGAGAAAGAAGAATTAATCGGGCAAGGTGTTTGAATAGACGAGACTTAAATCCCTTTGGGGACGAATAAGTCCTTGTCAAAACACGATTGGAGTCGCTTTGTAAAAGCCTGTCACCGCGGGATTTTTCGTCCACCATTTTGTCGAGTCGTCCGTCGATCAAGATACGACAATTTGTCCTCTAATCCGTGAAACTTTCAAGCGTCGAACATTTTTGAACATTGTTCCACGAAGATTAACTTGCTTCCAAATGGCTGTCTCTCAATTTAACGAGAAGCTCAATAAATTGAATCTTAGACAGTGTGAATATTTAATCTTGCCGTGTTACATAATTTATACAGAAGAACGTGAAGTTAATTCCGCGAACGGAAATCTATAAATTTGAAAGTTTCGAAACTTATAAAACGAAGATTAATCACCGAACCATATATCGATTCGCCCTTACCATAAGTAGACCACCGCGATAAAGGTTAATATATCAGCCGATAAATCAAAGGAATTAAAAGTTAAACGCGATACGTCCGATTTTCTCCACCCCCAAAAAACAAAGAGCTGTGCGCTCATAATTCTCGCCGGTGTTTTCTTGCACGTCGATATAATGCAACTAGAGTTGCATTCAAGATACCCGTCCGAGCAAATTGTTATCCGATAAGATCTTCGAGAAACGATTATTTCCATCGGTTAACGAGCCACGAGCGGCCGTTAGCCATCGGCGATATATCGGGAAGGAAGAAAGCTGATTGAATTAATGTGTCCGCCGGCAAGAGGGAACGAAAGGGAGCGCGAGCACCGATGGAACAGGGAGGAAAATAAGCGAAAGCCTCGTAGCTCGTGTAGCCGGTCAGAGAATATCCATTTTATCCGTATACCGGATCCAGAGGATTGTTCCGTGGTCCGATCGTGTCCTGTCCAACGTCGGTATCCCGTCGTGCCTTGGTGGCTGCCACGCAAGCGATAGGTATCTCGTAACCGAGGATAAATTGGCATTATTTATATGCCCGTCACGCGCTTCATTGTCTCGTAGCTCGGCGAGTAGCTCGTTCGCGTTGCCGCAATAAAATAATAAAACGTCTGTCTTCTGCTTTCCTTTTCTTCTCCTCTCCACGCCATCTCCTTCTTCTTCGCTCTTTCTGTGAACTTAGGAGAACCCTTAGCGCTAAGATATTACTGCCACCTTTTAGGTTTCGGTTAATTCGGGAATTATCCTATTTGTTACTTTCTGGAGTTCCAAATGTAGAAATCTGGAAATTTGAAACCTTGAGATTATGTGATTTAGAAATGTCAGACTTCGCAAATTTGTACATAAGATACAAATGAAGTGGCACGAGATTCGCCTGCCGTAATTCATGCTCAAAGAACGTAACGTTTCACCAGAGTTCAGCGTCCTTTCCCAAAAGCACCCTTACATCGACCTTCGAACGCGAATCATGTCTGCTACCGGTTCAGAGAAACTCTCTGACTTTGTCCAGAATTCCAGCAATTCTCGCGAGCGAACGTTTGGCGTGGATCGAGGCAACGGGATAGGAGAATTTAATTTTCTAGTTGATACAAAGGTAACAAGACATCGTTACCAACTTTGAGCTCGTTACCAGCGGCGTGTATCACAGAAGAAGAAATTTCAGAACGTTTCCCTCTTTGTGCAGCTCCCTTCCAATCTCACCCTCTTACACTCTTTCCCCTCTGGTTCTTTTTCTTTATATATTCGCAATATCCTCGTGGCTTCGTCTCGCGACGGCTTTTTAAATCGCACCGCGTTACCTTTTTCCTGCGGCGAAATGATAAATTAATTCTACCCCGTAAACCAGACTCCCTCGCGCAGCAAACCGAAAAGATTTTCTTCGCCCGACAGAACGTTCCGGCGGAGATTCATCGCGACTCGAGGGAGAGAGATTATAATTCCCGCGATAAAATGGACGAGCGAGCGTCCTCGAGAGGACCTCGCGAGAAAAGGAGCGGGCAGATACAGGAAGTCCGGTAAAAAATGAAGGACAGCAGAAGGAGAAAGTGCGAGACAGAGGTAGCGGACAGGGAGGACCCGTGGTTAACGCGGCGTAAAATCCAACGGGCACGCGCCATTTCACTTAGCCCAAGGCGGCTCCTTTTCCATCGGACCGACTACTACTTCGTTGCTTCTTCCTCTTCGCGAGCTTTAACCTCTGCACCTCATTGTCCCGTCGCCCGAGGTCATCGATTCCTCCACCGGTGGACGCTTTACGCTCGTCACGAGGATTTGCACGGAACATACGCAAAAACCACCTCGCTTTTTAAACCCGTTGCTCACCAGGTTTTGTAGACGCATTCTTGAAAGACATTGCCTCTTTAATCGCTGTACTTTGCTCTTGCGGCTCATTTACTGAGCTTGTTCCTTTTATTTTGGCGTATGGGGAATATGATAAAAGATATCTTTGGAGGCTTTGCAATAGTTTGACATAAGTATATTTTATAAAAATAGATTAAATTTATTTAAAAAATTTTTAATATCTTCATTTACATTACTACTTATACAAAAAAGGACTAAATATACAGACAAGTATATCTTCGGAAAGTTCGTTAGAATCGATTTCCGATACCGGAAAGAAGGGAAAGCACCGGTGGTAATTAATCAAAGTGTCTAAATATGTACAAAATGAAAGATGAAGTGTTTATTACTTACGTACTATGGAAACAAAGATGGTTTGACATTCTTCCGCAATTACTAACCCCACGGTAAATGAACGTAAACAGAAGTCTAATTATTTCCGCTGCGATACACCACCGAAGTATAAAGTGCGCACCCTCTCCCTCGCGAGCGGATATTTAATCCAAGTTTAATCCAAACGCGGGCACAAGTAGAATGCAAATAATTACCGCAACTATGGTCGTCTACGGAAAATTCACAACCTGCCCGGTCTTTGTTTTCTCGAATTATAGCGTCTGCGAGAGCTAGACATTCCATTGTTCCGCGAGGGTGCAACGAAACTGCCCTAATAAATTTTACAAACTTGTGCCTCGCCTCCATCGTTTCTATGTACTGGATATAACTTTCTCTGCGACTGGCTGATAATAGGTGCAACACCTTTCCTCAAGAAATAACGTTACTTTAACATTTACGATAGGTGTCTGATTTGAGTAGGTTTGTACACGTTTATGTAGGTTTATGAAGGTAGGGTCTCTCATTCAGTACCTGAATTATTTTCATCGATGTTAACAATTGGAAAGTATGACAGAAGATTATTTATTTAGAAGAACTAGATATAGTTGAAGATGAAAAGAATTCATTGCCAGAGTGTGAATATCGGTTCAAGCTCATCTGCCATTGTATAAGATCATGAGCTATTAAATACATTTAGAAATATAAATGGGTATAAATTTATGGATCAAAGTTGAACAATATTGCAGATTAGCAAACAATTACAATTAGTAATCATTATGAAATTTGTAACAAATCGTTAACAGAAACCATTTCGCTACGCATCGTTCGTCGACGTCTATTTTTTCCCTGGCATCGAAGGCCAACGAACTACCCGTTCTCCATCGAACAGTGCAAACAATCCGCAGTCGTTGCAACGAACTTGTTGACCCGCAAGCGTAGCCTCATTAAAGAAACAACGCGTCAGAAGCGAGTTTTCATTCGAATTTTCGAATCGAACGCGAAAATGGCCCGGGGCTATTATCGTACGCGATAAATCCGTTTATTCGTTGTTCCTGAAAAGCCGCGAGCCCGTGACACGGGAATAAAATGGGTGCTTGATACGGCCCGTAAAACCTTCATACGCCACCGAAATCGTTAATAGACTGAACCGAGGTTGTAACACTGCGAGAAGGTAGTCGTTGAAATCCCGTGGACGTGTCGCAGCCTACGCCATTGGACGCGATAAATTCTGATTCTTTCCTCTCTCGCGTTCTTCTTTCCGAGCCCTCTTCCTCTCCTCGCCGTCGTTGTTTCTCTGTCGTGCACCTTCGCACATACCGTTCGAGAGTTCTTTTCGCCACGCGGTTACCACGACGGCGAGGGTCGAGGTGTGAACGAAGAACCACAAGTACCCTGGAAAGTGGCGGCCCTCCTCACCCCCTGGTAACCCGATCTCCCTCCAGGACAACGGCTGCGGACGAGTTCTACACGGTTACGCATTTTCCTCCCACATCGCGGTCGACGGAGCCAGTCTCGTTCACCTCGTGGACGCTCGACGGGCTCAATCGGTCACGCTCGATCGGATCGTCGACGCCCCTCCATTTACCAAGAAATCGTTTCAAGGCGTTCGAGTCCGCGATCTGGCGAACGGCCAAACCCTCGCGCGATACCGTACCCTGAAATTCAGCGACGGACAATTGGCGACACTGCCAACCTGAACCACTACCTTTACAATCGTTGCATCATCTTTTCCATCCTGTTCGCTTCACATATTCATTCGTGATGATAGTGCAATTAACAGTACGGAGATTTTACATATTGTCCTAACTCCACTTGGTCTTCACCTTGCATTTAGCTATTACTCTAAGTCCGTATCTATTGTCTCATATTCAAGTTTAAAAATTAGAATATTAAAAATTACAGATCAAACATCTTCAAATATGTGAATTTTATCAGCAGCTTGTATTAATTCAGGTGATAGGATTTGTATTCGGATTTTGTTCAAACGTCACAACATAACGTGACATTTAGTATCAAAAAATCGATACCGTAATGATTTATAAAAATTTCCAAGAAGCCCCAATCGACATTGGCCACCTTCCGCGAAACAAAATGAATACATTCTCGTATTCGAAAGCAAAGACACGACAGAACGTGCCGTATTGGGCAAATAAATCGCGCGATACGCGTAGACCGGTGATTTAGTAGCGATAATTCCGTAGAAACGGACGGATTAACGCAGCCGATTCGGTGGATTTATCGGTCGACCGATGAAATTTATTAGCGGCGCGGTGGGATCCTCCTTTCCTACGAGGATCCGCGATACACGTGGATACCGTTAATTAAAGAAGATTATATCCACGCTTTCGATCATTGCGATACAGACAGGGTGGGGGTGGTCCATAGATACAAGCCGCAAACATAACCGACACGCCCTCCGATCGAAACACTCGTTCGACCAATTGCATTGTTTCGTTCTCCCTATGTACGATACTGGTTTTAATTTTTTATCGAATACGGTATGAATTCTATACGAGATCGTACTTTTAAAAATGTAAGATCCGTTTCTTGAGAAAATTATAACCCTTACGAACTCTTCGACTAATATTCGATCTAACAACACTTTTTTGTTTTTAACTAAATCTACAGTGTATATGATGTATACAAACTGGCAATCTTGCTCTTTGCCAACAGTACCAATAGCTAACCACCAGATTAAAATATGTTCTTTTACAAACCCTTTAGAAATTATCACAGAAATCCGTACCTTCACAATGAAATACAAACGAAAATCATAAAAATATAGTTAAGAAAAGTATATTCCAAACTGTGACTAACGCGCACGCGCCATTGACGCTGCACAACCTTCCTCTCCGCCCCAGAGCCCCGAGCGCAGTGAGTTATGAAGCAACCGCTCCAAGTTAAGTCCTATCCAAAACGAAGTCTCCGAAGCAAAAACCTTGTTTAACACTTTCATCTAAGTTTTTTGCGAAGAGTCTCCTTATTGGAGAAGTGTAGCACGATTCTAGCGACACTTGGCGAAACGGTGTTCGCATATGGCTCGCAAGGTGTGCAATTTATGCACCGTGCAGCTCTGCCAGGCAACGTTCAGTCTTGTTCGACGTTCGTCTATCGATTTTGCAAGCGAAGTGCCGTTTATCCGTCCTTCGTACGACTTAATCGGGCAACGAGCCTGCCAAGCTGACTCACCTATCGTACGTCGCGCTTCAACGCCCCGTTTCAATGTTATTATTCGTTTGGAAACGGGCCAGCCACGTTTTTTCGCGGCCAATATTTTGCATTCCTTAAGGGTCAGTCGAAAGCTCGCGTTGTTACCTTGGTGGGCCGCGAGGTATTCGAGGTTCGATTTACTGCACTATGAAACCCGAGACACGCCTTTCGAACCGGTGTTCATTAGTCATCCGCGTCAGAGGATCGCGGGATCTCGAGTTTGCAAGTATAATATACATAAGCCGAGATCGAGCGAGGTAATCACGAGAAACGTGTTCGAAGCCCTTCAAAATTTTCATGAGACTGCTCATCGTTCTTGCGTCGACGAAAGCTTCGGTGCTGCCCCCACAATTCTTCGTCCACTTATTGGTAATCTCGGATATGTACGCCCTACATGGGAGGCTCATACGGGTGATTGCCCCCCGGCTGTAACTCGCCACGGACACATTTTACAAGTTTTCATTTGGATGGAAAAATTGGGAGTACAGGTACAGTTTTTGTGTCGGAACATTGAGAATTTCAATTTGAAGATTTTTAAATTTCATAATATTGTGTCATGTAAAATTGGGAACAATTTGAAAATTTGAAAATATAGAAATTTGACAACTGAAATGTGAAATTAATAAAATTAGTAGATTTAAGGGGAAAATTTAAGAATGATCAAAATTCATAACAGAAAATTGTAAGTCCCATTTGATTATATCACGCTAAAAAGTTCTAACCCCTCGTTCAGAAATTCAATTAATTTTCAACATACACCTTCGAACATCAACACGGTGGGATATTAAAAGAATCTCATGATTCATCCGGACGCAAACCTACCAATTAAACGTTGATGAATCTTTCAACCTTGACTGGTCTGACAGATCGAAAACAAACCTCATTTTATTCTTGAGAGGAACGAACGAGCAACCCAATGTCGACACCGAATTTAACGTTCGAGAAATCATTACCCGGTCCAGAGAGATCGGGAGAAATCTGGAAGTCCGTTTGTCGATGTTTATCGTACGCCCACGAGTTCCTGGCGGACAACCGTGTACCTGGTGCTTCCTTATCCCAAGGGAGCGATCGTCGAATGAGATTAAACTCTGTCTCATGCAACATGCTCGATTTGCCATATGCGAGGTTGGCTGATGGCAAATGTTATACTGGACGAAATTGGTTTTTACTGCAAAATAGCCCTCACATTCTTAAACTCTTGAACACTCAACTTCCTAAACACCTAAATCCCCAAATACAAAAATTTCTAAATTTCCGCGAAGCAAGCAGATTTGCCGCTGACTGTACCATCCACGCTCGTCTGCTCTCTGGCAAATTGATTCCACTTCGCAACACGTGCGACCGCTACTTGAAGCCGCCACTTTAGGATTGGAAGGAACATCGTTGCATGTGGGTAGCACAGCGGGAAATGGCGAAATTTCAACGACGTAGCTACCGTCGAGTGTTTTCGGGCCCGCATGCAGACTCGTTGTTGAAATTTAAGGACACCGCAGGAGAACAGGACTCGTAACAGCGTGTTGTAACGCGAATCGAGGAGATCGGAACATTGACGTTACATAGATAGAAACCGGTGAACGGTGAAGCTAGACTGGCTGCCTACGGATCGTAATTGGAAAATGACTAATACCGATAGCAGCGTTCAAACTGTTTACGCAACCGTTCGGTAAAAACGAATCTAGGCAATTTCCGACCCTTTTTTGGCTATCAACTGGTCTCGTTCGCGACTCTCTCCTACGATCTCGTTACCGCTGGTTTCACCTGGTAGCGAAATCGACATTCGTTAGTGAAATCATCGTTCACTTTCCTACTTCCTGATTGGTCAAGTATCTTAGCTTGTGCATTAACTGTCACACGTTGTTAGTACATCATACGTTGTTAGATGCATTATTATACGTTCAAGATGTTAATTCAAGGTGTCGGTTAATTAACTGATGATCAAATTTCTACAAGGAATCCACAAATATTGTTACAACTTCTTTTGGTCACAAATACATGTATTAGATATTTGAAGTTTATCCAATAATGTATCCCAAAAGAAATGTGTATTCTACCCAAGTGTACCTTGAGAATAATAAACATGAATTATTGAATATAGAAGTATTACCAGTCAGACATTTCATCAGTCAACCTATTAAAAGGTGTGACTATAAATGATTAAGTAATTGCGGGTTGGAATTGATTTATTACACGATATTCAAGATTGCGGTGCACTAAATTGCAAATACGTTTAAAACTGTTATTAATTTTAGTTCGATACAGGAAATTGAGATTTTGTACAATATTCTATGAATACATTTCACAGATAACGTAATAATAGTCCGGTTTAAAAATATAACCGTTCAACATACAAATATGTCGTAAGAGTTTTAGAGTTTTACAAGAAACCTACAATTAATAGTGCGTGTACTGCGGTGGTGCACGGAGTTATAATTATACTTTCCAATCTGGAAATACTGGAGAAACTTCCACTCGGGTGCGAGAAAGAATGTTTCCTATCGATTAACATCGAATATCTACGAAGTATGTTTTACAGCAAGTGTCAAAACAACCCTTATCAATTTACGAGATTTCCATCTTCTTCAAACTTAAATTTACAATGATCACATATGTATATTTCTCGTACAACACAACCACTGGATGTACATAAGAACACTCCATTGACAGCTTTAGAGTGGTCTAAATATCTGATGGAAACCAGAAACGCAGGGACGCCTAAGACTATCATTTTTACACCATGGAATTCACTACACAACTTATGATAACACAAACTTTCAATGTCACCCATTATGGGCTGCAGTCTGAACCCTAGCCCATAGACTTCAGTAAAATTATCCCTACACAAAAATTTTCATACGATTTTAAGAGTGAGCTCACTGAGATCGTTTTCAAGGAAGCGACAACAGTTGTTTGCCGAACAACCGGTTTTCGTGCGAGACGCGAGTCAGGATGAGAAGCACTGGCATATCGGTCGTCATAAGTCACTCAGCGTGTGGCGTACAAGGTACATGGGTCCGTACGCAGAAGACCCGTGAGCCTTTCTCCGTTTTTTTAGCCCTTTTCTCCATTTCTCCGTTGCTCGCCCATCGTAACGGGCTCTCGCGATCCAGACACTCCCAGACTGTCCAGGACATCGCGTCGTATCCCGCTGGGTCTCGCGTCAGATCTAAGTGGTTCCTCTTATACGTTCGCTGGCTGATCCCCGATGTACCCTTAATCCACCGTCGAATTCTGCCCGGACCAAGATGGAAAACGATGATAATTGATTCTACCGGTGAACAGCGGGAAGGTACCAGCAGCTAGGGACGTTACAGTGCTGGATTGAGACTTTAAGGCGCCCCGAACGTTTTGGATGTTTCGAGGTCGATTTATGGAATTTTGGGGAGATTTATGGAATTTTGGGGAGATTTATGGAATTTGGGAATTTGGGGAGTTGAGGAGTCGGGGAGTCGGGAATTGGGGAATTTGGGATGTGGACATTTGATTTTGGACGATGTAGGGATATGGTGGCTTTAAGATGTGGATATCTGACAACTTAAGGATTTGTCAATTTGAGAATTTCATAATTTAACAATTTAACAATTTGACAATTTGACAATTGTTTAACTAGTGGTTTTAAAAATGATAAAAGTGAAGAATTTAGTACGTAGAAATTTTTAATCTAGGTCTCTGAATATTAATAATTCAGAGAATATCATGAAATTTGGAAATAGCGTAGAGTTCCAGTATAAATTCAGACGTTGTTCGAAGATAATTTAGCAAGAGTCCGCATAAATTACGGATATTAATTGGTAACCGACAGGCCCATAACCGGCCGTATTCTTAATTATTACGATGGTGGATGTCATAAACGGACGATCCTGCCCGGTTTGCGGTTGATTTGTGAGCGGCATTCGTCTCGGCCAACTACGTTGTGTAATTAACGCACGACCCGGCTTGGAAAGTACGGGATAACGTCGATAATTGATTCCTGGCGAGTCTATATCGAGCGTGAAACAGGGCGAACGGAGGCCGATAGACTCCGTTAATCCAACAAATAGAATTCGAACCACCTCGTGTCCGATGCAGTTAAGCCAACCGTGTAGCTTGATCCCGGTCTACGGATACAATAAGCTTTATCCGTACATACGTTCTTTCGGATTATTTTCTACGTTGTACTTAATCCGCTACGCTATTTGCTTTGCATTTATCGGCAAGAAGTCGACCGTGCAATTAACACGATAGTCCGTTTTTATTGCAACTCGTTTTATAACGATTTCATGCTCATTTTTTATGTGCTTAACATTGAATTATTATTCGATTCGGTATATTAGCATATGAATATTTGTTAGTTTAGATGGAAATTATGGAATTTCTGCGTTATCATTAATTCTTTAAGGTTGTAATATTTAGAGGTCTTGTAAGGGATATAGAATGAGGGATAATAATTGAGAAAACTTAAAACTTGACATGTACTTCAGTTTCATTTAAAATTTGATGTCTGCTTCAATTTCACTTAAATCTTGCATCTACTTCCCCTAAACAATTTAGGTATCGTCAAGATATAATTGACGTCGTTAAACCTAGCAAATTACTAATTTAAAAACCGAGTGATTTATTAATTAACAGACTCTCGACTTGGTGTCCGACACTCATCAGCATCAAATTAATCAATCAGAAATCCCGTGTCATCGTTGTCGTTGCTCGAGTATCGCTGTCTACTCGATCGAATTAACACGACTCGTTCGAGAGTCCGTCATTCAATTACAGCACGTCCCTCGTTTTATGCGTCGCGAAGGGTCCGTTGCATAAAAATCATTTATCCGCTCGTTAAAGATTGAACAGGCATCGGGGCATTCGGACAGCGCTCAAGATTTAAGGGCATCGTAAAACGTAAAAAGAGGATTTTTGCGTTGCCTCGTGAGACTCTCGTGTTTCCGTTTTTCGGGGCTGCCATCTTCTTTTTATTATTTTCCTCCTCTCCACAATTCTTTTTTACCTTCTTGGTCCCTCTCGAGGCGTTTGCCGCTACTTAGGTAGACAGAGGGGAACACGTTGTACCTTGCGCGACAGCCACACGGTGTCGTGTAACACTTTATTCGAAGTCTCGTGTTTCCCAGGCAATATTTAATCGATCCTGCCACGATAGAAAATGAAATCCGTCGAGGATCTCCGCTGCGAGCATCGAGTCTCGGGATTTGACGAGCTACCTCGTCTATTGGGTCACGCGTGTCTCACGAGATACTCGAAACGCTCCCGAGTAATTATTTCTCCGGTTAAATTGATTCGATTTGATGGGAGAACGAGATAACGAGATAGACACGCCTTGAATTGTGTCTAAACATTTTTACGGCAATTTTCGGCTTTTTTTATAACCCTTTTAATCCGTCTGTAAGCTCTACGCACCGGTTGTCACATTACTCTCTGAATTATGTTAGTCGATTATTTTAAAATAATTACATCCTGGTGGCAATAAAATACACATCAAAATTGCAGTACCACTTACATTGTATTCGTAACAGCAAATTATGAACATAAATAAAAAAGTCCCTAAAAGTACCTCAAAGGCACCTGTATAAAATATTTGCAGCGTTTTCAAACTTGACTTTACGATATCACCCCCTAAAATAACCACCGTGAAAGCAACGCTAACAAAAAGAAGAACATCCAGACGGAGTGATTCTCGCGTTGTAGCGAATTTTGTGGAAGGCTCGGGCCCCGATGCTCAGGAGGCTTTCATCCGAAAATAGAATCGAGACGAGGACGAATCTGGCGTTCGGTGTCCGGAACACGTGTGCAATCGATTCCGCACGACAGACGCAGGAACATCGAATTGATCCGTTATTCTTGCATCTCTTTCAGCCCCGTTTCCGGTCCCGCAGACACTCCACCGGCGAAATGTCTCGTCCTTATCCGACTGTCCTTATTGACCGTTGTAGCTGTAAATTCCGCTATCTCTCGCGTAAATAAAATCCTGACGACCGTTTGATACGTGAGCTTGTAGTTCTCTGCTCGAGCAGGCTACCTCGACAGCCTCGAACAGTGCTAATGCGTGAAATCGAGGTCGTAGATAAACGTTCCGTGCCGGAAATCGAGTGTCCATTCATAGCGGAGGCTGCTCTATTCTTTGGAAATTTAGGACGCAACGAATGGCTACGACTTTCTGGCTCTAAGTTATTCGAAAATGGCTGGACAAGATGCTCTGACCTAAGTTATTCAAAAACTCTTGGGCTGTTCTGTGACTTCCAAGATGTTTTGACCTAAGTTATTCAAAACCGTTGGATAATCTTATGCCGTTTCGTGACTCCAAAGGTGTTTTGACCTAAGTTATTCAGAACCGTTGGACAGTCCGCTGTTCCGGGATGCTTTGAAGTTATTTGGACTTGCTTGAGTAAAATGTTCAAATTTTATTATACGGAAATGAAATTCTTGCTGCGAAAAATAAAAGTTGTGGATAGTGTAGGTTTATGCTCACATCTAAACGTGTTCTAGCATCCTTTGCTTACAAAATGTTTTGCTACAACTGAACTTGTTACTATCGTTTTTATTTATTTTTACTGTATCGAAGATTGTAAGAGTCCTATTATAAAATTTGTTATTCGAATCCTATCTGGTATAGAATTGTTATATGTTTTCGCTAGTAGCGAACGTGTTAATTTATTTATTTAAAACGAAGAAAGGAATACGATAAGTAGTAATAAATATTGCTAAATAATAAGCGACACGGTATAACTCTGTGCCTGAAGGAGTATTCAAATTAGTAGCCACCCGCTAATTCAACAGTCGGTAAGAAAGTGCTAACGTCTCCAAAACATACTGCTCCGGAGTTCCGAGCAGCTCTCGAACTTCGTTAACGCCTTTTCAGTCCACCCTCGTCCAACGAGTGGGAAAATATATACAATAATAATATAATCATTAAGTCAAATATCATTGCAATAGAATGTCGAAAATTCCTAAAGAATTTTATCTACACTATGTTCCTAGTGTAGATAAGAGAAGATATATAGACCTAGAAATTCTGACAGAAATAAATCTGGAAGAACACGAAGAACGACCCTCACCAAGGTTAAGTCAAATGCACCAAACATAACACGCTTAATAACCCCGTATCAGTTTCTCCCCCACATCGATGCAAATAACTCAATAAATCAAAAAGAAACAAACCCAGGAGCAGCCATATTTCTTCTCGTCTGGGCTAATCTACGGAACATCGATCACGCTGATGAGTCAAGGTAAGATCGCGAGAGGCGAATAAAAAGTTGGGCCAACACTCGATTAGAATTTACAAATAGACACGTCAAATCGACGCGAACTGATGTACGAAAACGAAACCGCTGGATACACACTCGAGTTCGGTTGTTCGTCGTCGTTGATCTTCTAGCTCGTTACACGGAGATCCATCATCCGTTTGGCTCGATCGTATCGTCCTGCTTAATGTTTTACAAGGTTGTTTGGCTATCCCATTCACGGGGAATAGCATTCGCGTTTCTCTTTTGACACGATTGTTTTGACTGGCGGTGAATACGAGATGCCGGACGAATCGCCCACGCGTTTTCCACTCCTCGCCATTTTTCTCCCATTCTTCGCTCGTCGCACTCGTCTCTCGTCATCGTGCTTCCCGTTGCTTCTTTTTCCACGAAGAGAGGCTGGCTTCCGCTTGCCACTCGAAACGGACGGGATGATCCGCGTCTGGAAAGAGAGGACGTACAATGTCTATTCATCGGCGATCGAAGATGGACGTCCCTCCGCTTCGACTCGCGTAGACCAGCGCCCATTGGAATATGAAAATACCCCCACGAATTAAAATAACACTGGCACACCGTGAACGCAACGCGATCTTAAATAATTCATGGAGCTTTTTTCAGCCGGGGGATCTCACGGAACGCCCAGCGCTGTCTTGTTGGCCGTGATCGAGCATTTTTGTATCTGGTGCCGTATGCTTCTGGACATTTGTTTGCTTTTATTCTTCAAGGTTCGTTCGATACTTCTCTTTCACCGTCAAACTCTTTATATGGGATGTAACGGTACATCTTTGCTCTTCTCACTAAATAATTTTATGAGTCATTTATGTTGGCGTAGTACATTAAGCAGTCTGATTAGATTCTAACTTGCAAAGAGCAGAAAAGTAACTTCCAAAGATGTTCCGAAAACCCGGTTACTCGGCTGTAAACACGGGACGGTGTCTCATTAAAACGCCATGAAAATAAATGGAATACCGTCGGGTTATTAAAAGTCACGGTCGAGAAGTCCGACAAACGGAGGCGCCAGAGTTGTTTCGAGATCGAAAGCAATTTAAGGAACTGCCAGCCGCTTCGTTCTTTAAATCAGCTCTGTTATCGTGGAACACGCGTGTCCGCGAGATTTCATTGGCACGTTGGTCACGCGATTAATCAAGCCGCTCCGTGTATCAAGATCGAAAGTGAAACTCTGTGGTGTTCGGTTTATTAACGGTACCTATCGATAACTGTATCGCGTTCGACCCATTTGTCACGACGCCCCGAAAAACGCTCGGGGCCTCGAGGAGCCGAAGCTGAGCCGCTCGCGTGTGAGAACCGATCGTTCTCTCGTTCGTCGCTAAATAACGCGATCGTTAATTAACCGCGAGAGGTTAAAGCACCTACCAGCGGGGCAACCAGCCTCGTAAATTAGGCTACACGCGAACGATTCTTTCGAGAGTTGCAGGAGCGTCGAATCGAGCTTGTTTAATTGGAGGACGCACGATTTACACGGGAATTCGCGCGGCTGCTTTATGGAGGCTCGATAAACGACCTTCGAATAAATGACCGTACGTGCGTGCCGTTGGCGGATAATAATGCGTTGGGAGATTGGATACTTCGGATGTTGGGTACTGGAAATTTGATGATTTTTAAACGTGTACACATCAAATTTGTATATTCGTATGTTAAATGTTATACATTTAAAAATGTAAGAGATGTAGAAACTTAGGAACTTGAGGACGTAGAAATCTAAAAATTTAAAAACTTGAAATATTGAAATATTGAAAAATTGAAATAATGTGGAAGTGTAAAAGTACAGAAATTTCAAATCTCTAAACGGAAAAGTTGGGAAATGAATTTTTCCCACAATCGTGAAACTTTCCACGCTGCATGAAAATCATTGAGACCTTACACTCGAGAAACCTCGTTTCTAACGATAGTCGAGAGCGCTTTTATCCAAGTTGAGGAAAAACCTGAGTCGTTGTCAGAAGCAGTAGAACAACATCGCATTCACCACTACAGGTTCATTGTTTCAAATTAATTATACTTGAGCCGTAACAGGAGGAAGACAGCATTCCACGCGCGAAAACAAATGTAGAGGCGATGGAAATCAGGGAACGAGTTACTTACTTACATGAATCTTCCTGATCCGTGTTTTTTCTTCCGTTGAACAAATAGAAATTCGAAGAGCGATCCCGCGATTTATGAGAGGGCGCCGTTTACGGTAGTCCCTTGGTTATCGCCAGGGTAATCTCGATCCGCGTAAATCATCGATACCGTGGGGTCAATTCTGTCTCCTCCGACTTCCCTTCCTCTTTCCGTACACCTCTTGGACCCAGGCTGATTTCGTGTAAATCATACGAAACGTAGCCGCTCATTAAACCCACGACTGTACATTATCGTGTCCGAACGATACTTTCTCCACGGTGCCACAGCTCCGCAACACTTATCTTTATTTATCTCGGCTGACTCACGGCTAACCACGCGTGTACACACGACGAGTATGTCCGTTCAGGTACACAGGCACGGCCAGTGCGTGCAATAATGCGAAGATTTCTGTTCGTGGCACGTTCGAACGATCGAACGACGACGAAGACAAGCAGACTCTGGATCCCTATGCGCGTGAGCTACCCGTGTTACTTGCCGGATAAAAAGGTTATCCGCTCGATCACGGAGATCGCATAATTCTTGCCGGCGTCTGCTTTCGAAATTCTGCAACAGGATGGACGTCGAGGGAAAACTTGGACGAGGAAACTTGAAGAGAAACGCGTCGAAACTTTTCGATTCCCATGTCACGTATTCGTCATTTCGACGCTTAACCTTTTATTCACTCTATGATTTATCGAATGCAATTCCGAAATTTGCAAACGGATCTGCGGTGTACGTGAGCTGAAACTCTGAATCGCAATTTTATAACATAATCTCGCTATATGGCCTTGACGAGGTTATCTCGAGTCATACACATTGTACATAAGTAGAACTTTGTGCAACGATTTATTTCAACTAATAGTTGAAGTTTAAAATTGAAACTAAAAAATTTGTACAATATTTAACCTAGTAACTCCCGATGCTCGCGATGAGATAGGATTCGCCAGATAACGGAGTTCTATTCCCAAGAACCATTCCGTAGAAGTCCGTTCTACAGGGCACCATAGAGTTCTGCTGCACGTAGATGTTCTACCAGATAACCGGTAGCCCCCGCAGTTCGTTCTGGTTGAGGGTACTTCATTTTTCTATCTTCCTATGCTAATGGTCGTTCACCAGAGATCTTATACAGTTTAGCCAGCAGTAACTATCCATCTGTACTTCAACATTTAAATTCAATCGTTTTTCTTCGGACCCACAAGCTATTAATTTCCCTAATAAAAGACCAGGAATTTGAATTTGTACCTGTTTGGTTTTAGTCTCTTTTATCTTAAGATCACTTCAAATTAAGGTCATGTTGGAGAGGATATGGTGATTGTAAATGCTGAGGGATAATTAGGATAATTTTAAAAATACTGTATCGTAATTTTAGACGTTGTCAGATAATTAGAATAATTTGGAAATGCTGTGGTATTTTTTTTTTGTAATTCTTTAGTTTTTCAAGCTTCAGTGTTAGGTTATGTTAATCTTTACTTGCTTTATCCGTTAATCATGAAATTTGACCAATGTTTAACGTTTGTCTAGACACGTGGCTTAAAGTCCCGTGGTCAGTCACGCAAGACCACGACTTTATCAGACCTCCTATGATCGACATTGCTATTTCAATCTAATACACATGACATACTTTCGTCAAACTTATGTCATACTTATGTCGAACTTGCATACCATAAATTATAAATGGTTACATATACCTTCTACAAACAGGCAGTTATGTTATACAGATAGTAACAAAAGATTCCCTACGTTTGAATTATCGTAGATCATTAAATTGGATTGCTTTCTCTTAGGTGTTCGCAATTACGTATAAAATAAAAATCGAATAATAAAGCGTGTGCGCGACAGCGGGGGGGTTAAATAGGTTAAGCGGAAATCGTGTGAGCCGCCTAAAACGGCAACAAATTACGTTAATCCGTGAGCTAGGATAGCAACAAGAACATCTACTTAGCGAGTATCGCTCCGTGCGGCGTATAGGTCCCATCGAAGATACAGATAGCATGGTTGATAACCGTTCCTCGGTCCAGCAAACAGGAACGCGAGCTCGAATGTAAATTAGAAAGCCAAGTCGAGTCGCGTCTCGATAGGAGCGTGGTAAAAAGGCCCCAAGGACCCCCCACGGAAGCGGGCAATATCGAGGGACGCGGCGGGCCCAGGCTCGTACGTAATACGAGAGTATCGATACGGCGCACGTGAAACGAGCCGTGCAGAGAAGAACAGGGTGCCCGGTTACGAACGTATCTGACACGTCGGTAAATTTCCCCGCTGATCACCTGGCCGCGACTTTACGGCAAACGAAACAGTTCCCCCCCGTGTACCCGGTAATATTCTGTCGAATTTACGGGGAGAAGTGCGTTACGACTTTATTATGGGACGCCACGGACCGATGTAACCCGTGCCAGCAGCGCCCACCTTCTCCCTGAACACCTTTCTCCCGGTCTCAGGAACCTTTGTAAATTCCGGCTTTTTATAACGCTGCCACGGAGTCTATGGGAAAACTCGACGAATCCCTGGTAGCCGTTTAAATCGACCGAATTCGACCGCCTTCCAGGCACGTCCGGATATGGGGAGTTTTAGGGGATGAGATTGCCTCGGCTACGGAGGGAAATTTTTGGGGACGGCTGCAAAGGAAATTGATTATCCTGGAACGGTTAATGATTGTTTGGGTGGAATGAGAGGCTTCCGAGGGGTGCAAGATTGTTTCGAGCTATAAGTGCTATCGGAGAGGAATTCAAGGATCGAGTTGTGAAATTATTTATCATCAGGATGAGGTTGCTGACTATTATTAAAAACGTAGCTCCTCATTTAAATAGTATTTATTTATCGAGAATGAATAATAACGTGTTTGTTAATATTTGACCAACCTGCGTTTTTATAAACAGCATTGTGTCTCTTATTTCCATCCTCAGATTCCTATCAAAGACGTCAAATGGTATTTCTATCCTACATGTTTTACCTACAGAAAATTATTTTTCTGTTATTTAACATTTCGATATGCCTCTTAAATGTCACGTATCCCAGACTCCCACGAATCTGCAGGCTGCATTCCGGATTACGACAGAAAGGACGATAAATTTCACGCATAAACTTTGTAGAAATTCATTGTTCGAAACTTATAAAACGGAGGAAATAAAAAGGAGGAACGATCGAACTGAATTTCGATCGATATACCGAAATACCAGCGGGAGAGGAAAGCAGAGATCTGAGACGTGTCAATGAAATAGAGATCGTTTGGCGTTAACCGGGCCAGGTTTGTTTCGATCGAACGTTATTTTGTAACAGAAAGTGTTCACGAGGCGATCGTAAACACCGTGGGCGCGCAATATAACCGATAAAATGTGGTCTGCCCGCGAGAGATTCCGTTCGACGAGGAGTTTCAGATTTTTGCGTCCGAGCACCACGGTAAGTGGCAATTTGTGGATAATTTGCCACTTATTGTATCGTGACTCGTAACGAGCCTTATCGTCGATCGTTCGTTTCATCGCTAAATACGTTGTTTCTCGGGGTGAGCAACGCGATCGAACCAATAACTGCATTCTTCTTCGAAAATCATTCCTCGTTACTGCCTTCGTCCGCCGGCAAAACAAATAAACGTCGATGCTGTTAAACGTTCAACAGATTTCGTGGTGACTCAATTTTCTCCATATTTTGTATGCAAATTTTACGTGCCGGATAGTGGTTTCAGGAATCCAGTTTTGTTACATGCTTGATTATTTAACGTACTGTGGTTTCAAGTAAATTAGAATGTGCCTCAAGAACTGTCTGCTTTTATACATTTTTATCGATACAAAGACTTTTTGGTCAAATATCTAATCTAAATATAAATTTTGTTGAAACAGAGAGCTTGAGGAATTTACGCGAACAAAAAAGTACGATGAATAGGTAAAAATAGGTACAAAGAGAAGCGAGTTGCAAGAAATAATAAAAGCTAGTAAGAGAAAGTAGGTACAAAAACAGGGATTCAATTAAACGATCCACCGTTTCTGCATTGAATCCACGTGTTCATTTCATCGATTGTAAAACGAGCATCGCCGGAAAGCGTGAAGAGGGTGAAACGAAAGCTGGCCCCTCCGGAGCTGACGCGACGAGCGGCCGGTCGATCGGCTTCTTTGCATAAAAATGGCCACGAATTAAAGCTCTTTTCAAGCTCGAACATTCGGCCGGTGCGTGAATGGCAACATTGAGCGACGTTCCACGACTCTTGGAAAAGGAAGGGTGGTTGGTTGTGGCCGATTCGAATAATTTCAGGGTTCTTTGTATCGCGCGCACGTCCACGCGTTCAAGTCTCCGAATACGAAATTTTCGATCGTGGCGCCAACTACTCCATGACTCCATTTTATACGCGAATGCTTCCAATCATATAGCAAATATCATCCGTTCTTCAATCATCATTTAAACCTCATCAATTTATGTGTCAAAGTAGCTTTTTTAAATCATATTAAATTTATGCCATGTGTTTTTAGGTGTTGAACTTATTCTTTCATAATATGTATTTTATACGGTGAAGTTATTGGTTATCATTGATGTATGTGAAAGTTTAGTAAGAATTACTTAAAGTACTCAGAACTGTCAAAATCATAAAAATCATATGTCATATGTTTATTATGAACGTCATTCATTTTCAACTTTTCATGTAAATTATAAATGTGCATTGTAAATTTAACTTTCTAAATGTTACTCATTTATGTATTTGTTTTTAGTAACTCTAACAGAAGCTTCATAATTAATGCACGTACTTATACTTGTTCTCGTCAGCCACGTCGAGACATTTATTAGCAAAATCGTCTGTTTTGAGTATATTAGCACCCAAACCAAAGTCCGAAGGGTCCTAGGGTGACCATGATAAATGCCACGACCCACAGTGCACTCGTTAAGAGGACTGCCCGTTGGTCAGACAGAATTATCGAAGTCCCGAGGAAATCTGACCTCCTCGTAGGCGGCTTTGCGGTGCTAAGACGCGTCGCCTACCTGTGGCCTGTGGCATTTATTAAATCTTATTCTGGCATCTTCTGCCTTTCGTTCGTCTCGGGTTACCCCGTCGCTCGTATCCTGCCCGCGTTCCCAACCAACGAATTCTAGATACCAGCTTCGATTTTGCTGTCTTTTGTTGCGCGATTTACGGCCACCTTTTTTCCTCATCTTCCTATTTCTTTTTCCTTTCTATTCGATAACTCGTCTCCGGCAGCCACCTGCTCGATCGAACGACGTTTCGATCAAACGCGGAGTGGAAATCGTCAGAGGTTCTTTCCGTAGGGAGAAAGTCTTTCTTCCATAGAGACCGAAGAAGATTCGACTACGGGGGTGGAGTTTATTAAGTTCCCTGTGAAAAAGTCCCCCTTTTCATTGGGTGAATAGGGATTGGAGTGCGGGAGTAATATCTCCTGTAATTCAACGTCATAATTTCGAGACAGACAGCGATCGTATAATCCTGTAAATAGGAAGGTGGTCTCGTTGGGTCTACCAGCATTGATGGCTGTCTTTCAGGAAAATTGCGACTTTCGGGAAAAGGATAATGTTAAATATTTTAATTTCTCAAACTGGAACTTCAGATACTTGAGAATTTGGAGATTTAAATATTTGAACATGTAAACAATGTCCCAAATTTATTTGAAGATACCCCAAAATATTTGAAGCATTTCCCTCCTTAATCTGACACCGTGTCTATCTCTACAGTCAATATTTTGAATCATTCATGCTCCCATGTTAATTACTTTATGTGTACATTCGTGTTGCAACAGTGAGTGTACCCTCAGCAGAGTACTTGCACGATAACGTTTACTTAACCGAAGGTGATAAGCAAAATTCCAAAGAGCGTACAGAGGGTCCTCGGTGTGTTCGAGGAAGAAAGCTTAGAAAGCGTCCAGCAAGAATTTTTCAGATACAGTAGGTCTAAAGTTACGGGCCTATTCTCTTCCGTTTCGAAACGTTGGTGTCTTTGAAAGGTCGTAGCGAGTCATCGTTCCCTTCCTCTCGCAAGTGGCCATAGTAGAAGGAAGAAAGAGCCAGGGAACAAGGAGAGAGGCTTAAATGACCGATAGACCGACGCTGCGGGGTTCCATCCAGACCCGACCAGTTTCTGGACACCATTTCTCGCTCGAGCCTACCCGAAAAAAGACGCTGTTACGCGCGTATTTCACTCAGAATGGACTTGTTTCTTTCTTGGCCGCTTGAAACGGAGCTTCCTCTCCATTGTTCGCCGCGTTAAGGCACGTATGCGACGCACCCAACCCGGACGTTTCACAGAAGTTTGCAAACACCACTGCGGCGACCTCCTGGCTCGCACGAGGACGCAACTGTCTCGCGACGATGATGGACGAGGATCGTTTCGGGCATGTCCGGACTGTTTTCGAACTCCAAACCGTCGCCTTTATCCGTGGGATCTGTTCGTTCGTCGCTGCATTGACAGCTACATGGACGCGGAATAAATTATGGAAATAAATCATCACCCATCCGAGATGAACGATCTATCAGAAACCGAGAGAACGCTTCGTTATTTATCCTTGGCTCCTACGCTGGCTTTCGGATAAGAACATGTATCGGGGATCAAACACGAAAAATTTCAAGTTCCCAAATTTTTAAATCTTCAAATTCAAGAATCTTTGGAACCAAACTCTAAAATTCGTATACTTGATCGCTGCATTTTTAAATGTTCAAATGGACAAATCCATACATTTATCTTGTTATAGTAACTGTTTAAGTTTACGAGCTCTTTTTGGTCACATGTGTGGTCTGAAGAAAAAGTAGGGGTCGCAGTTGAAGCAAGCAAGGTGAAATTTCATGTCACAACCAGATGTCATCCAACAAGGAACTAATCATAGAATCGTTTAAAGATATCTGTCGAAGAGTTATCCCCATCAAACTACATAAGTATTCGAAAATCGTCGATTCAAATTCAGAGAAGGTTCTGTCCAACTTTCGGCTCCCGGGCAAATAAAGCGAGCAGCGGGAGCCAAGCACCGAAGAAAACTCTGTTTTCCCGTGTTTTTCAACGCGTGACAGAGTCGGGTGTGTCGGGATGAAGTCCTCAGAAGCGTCGTTCACCGGCGGCTCGGAAATACAGGTTTTTGTCAGCGATGGAAGTAAAAGTGTGTTCCCCCGTCGTCGCACCTCGTTTTCTTCGTACACCATTGTTGGGTCACGGTTGACATTCACAGCGTCCGAGCTGTCCTCGTCGCCGTCGTCTTCGTCACCGACGATTCTTTCGAGGGAGGGCTGCTGGTCGACAAAAGGATCTGCTTTTGCACCCTCGAATTTCCTACGCGGTAGGAGCCGCTTTAGAAATCCCCCCCGAAACCAATTTATCTTGAGAAGAAGCCCGGCCGAGGCTAAACGGATTTTCTCTTCGTCTCGGCATTAGACGCTTTCATTCGACGTGAAATTAGCTTACGTTTCGCGTTGCTACGACTCGATCGCGTGAATTACTCGCTTTAATACGGATCGCCGCTGAATTCGTAATCTGACCCGGCGGTGGTCAGCTACAATTTCAATACTTTGAACTTTTGGAATTGTGAGAATATTTGCACTCTTTGGAATCTTAGACATTTTTAGGATGTTTGGAATTTGAAAATTTTTTGAGGATTAAAGCATGTACAAACAGAGATTTATTTAGAGACCCAAGAACATAAGGACCTAGGAATGTAGGGATCTAGACATCTAGAAAATCTGTGAACGTAATCAGCAAATTTGGAAATTGAAGCAAGATATAAAAGTCCGTGCGAAACCGCTAATGTAACAAGAACGTAAAGTATTTGTTCTACGAACCCCCAATCCCGATTCTAATCGCTCCCACGCGTTACTCTCCGACATCCTGTGCCTTCGCAGGTTATTGTTTCTCCGTGCGAATCGCGACGCCTGGTTTCGGGCTAACGGGCGTATAATCGAGGCGTCATCCAACGTGGTCACGGGCCGAGAAACTCCGTCGGGTTAGATACTCCAGCAACTAAAAGATTACGACTTCCTGCGACCTATCTTCCACGGTGTACACAACAGTGTGTATCGTGTGCTGACCGGACGACGCGGCCGGGTGGTCGGGACCGACAGATAACACGGCCATATCGGTGCAACGTGGAACGCGATCCAGGTGCAATATATACGGGACACACTGTCTCCCGCGCTCACTACTTCTTCCTTTCTTCTTCTTTGCCACAGAGCAAGTCTCTGTTTTTTAAGCTTTCCATTGTAACGGTTCAACGAACGTTCCGCCGACGACGTTTCGTTATCTCCTCAGGGATTTGTGATACGTTACGAAAACGTTCTTCTCTCAAAGAAGAGATTCTTCACTAAAAACGTGGTTGGTCTCGTTAAATAAAAATTAGCGGCGATTTACGCGATTAAATTGCGCACTCGAGCGGCTGATTTAAATTTCCCGCCACTACAGGTGTGGCTATTAGACTTTATTAACTCCAGAGGAATTTGTATTATTACCATAAATATATTTATGTTTGTATACTGGTACAATGATCCATTTTTGTTAAATTAATAAAGATTGCAAATTTCATTAAGTAAGTAAAGTCATTTATTTAAGTAAAGGCAGTGAAAGATGATACAATAATATATTGTAGTATTAAAATTAACAGGTAGAAAATACAGTATATTCCAGTGAAATATGAATATAAATATGAACACTGTAATACCGTAAAAATGTAAAAGAGGAAAAGTATCAGTAAAGTAGAGAGCCTCAAAAATATTCAGATGGTACGATAACAGAAGGTGTCTCGAAAAGCCTCGAGCATCGGAAACACGTTTGGAGGCGACGATGTTGGAAAGCACGAGAAAGGACTTCATTCCGATGGGGTTCGTTCCGGCGACAGGTATAAAAACATGGGAAAACAGAGTTTCCTCGGCTCGTTGGTCAGCAGTGGCTTCATTTGGATGCGCGAGTGGTTTCCGCGCGTCGCGATTTGATCGCGTCGCCATAAACAGGGAAACTCGAGTCGTGGCTGGAACAAAAAGTCGATCTGGTGCGGCGTGCAAAGTTTCGTTGGCACCCTTTTGTCTCGGCGCGAGTTCCCTCGCGAGAACCGTTCGTTTGCACAAGTTCTTAGGTTTCTGCCGGGCGACGAGGACGAGAAGTATCGGCGTCGAAGGCGTTATTATGGAAAGTTCGCTTTGACGCCCACCCTCGCCCCGGTCAGGTGCACCCTTGCCGCTCCGATTAAAAAGAACGAAATTGAATCTGCGGCAGCCACAATAAATTCGTCGTGGAAAAGGCAGGGTAGACGGCGATCGGTGGCGTTGAAAGATCGATGAAAAACGGTGGAAAGTTGGCCGAGAAGTTACCTCGGACCTCGCCCCGCGCCTTTCCCTCTCTGTTCTCTTGAATTATTCGTCGCGCGGAAAGTAAGGGTTCCTCCGGCGAGCCGCGGCTCGCTCGAGCGTACGGAAAAACGCTTTTTAGCAAGGAGGTCGGTCGGCAAGTCCGTTCGTGCCAGTGACTCTTAAAATTTAAGTTCGACGGCGGATTCTGAACGGCATTGTTGCCCGCGGAACAATCGCGGAATTCTTCGGCCGGATCGACTTTCAGACGCAAACTTGCGGCCATTGTCGAAGAGAATCTTTACCGCTCCAAGTCCGTTAATTAATATCGCTACCGATCAATCGACTATTTGAGACTCGTATACTTTTTGAAACTTTCAATTCCTCTCGAATCGTTGAGGCTTCGTGGATTTAATAAGCACTGCGGTAACTAGATAAGGCACGAATTAGCCTTTTAACGTGGTCTCTGGTAGAAATCATCGCAATTAATACGATACCGATTTTGATAAGTTTCTTCAAGGATAACAAAGAAGGCTAAGTTAGAGATGTGGAAATCTTTTAGACTCTAATACGAATGTTCTCAAATAGTATCATCTCATTGTATCGCTGTTTACTCAGAATAAAGCCACACGTCCCCAAAGATGTCCACTTGCCCCTCCCCAAAAATCCGTTACTTGAAGGATAATAAGAATATCCCCAAGGATTCCACGGTCCCTTGCCACCTTGCATCGTTCCATCTGAAGGATCATAATGGACCACCTTGCTCGTATGCGGAATTACAGTCATCGTCATTGTCGCGCTCCTTAGCCGTTGGGGTGACGCGAGATCATAATCAGAACCAATCCTCCGTCGTCGTCGTTCGTCATTCCTATGCACCGCTGTTGCCTGGCTGGCTCTCCCGGTAGAAAAGAGCCAACCCTCCGTTTTTCCCGGCTATTCCGGGAGCACCAGGGAGAAAGTGTCCGTGTCCCTGGGGCTGTCGTGTTCCCTCGCGGCGCTACGAGACGCCGTGGATACTGTGTTCCCGAGAGGGGACACATGCCGCATATACTCGCTACGTGTCTGCTCGTCGAATGGGATTTTTTCGCGACGTATCTAAAGGAATTGTTAATTCCTTGCGAAATGATATGTGCGTCACAAGACGAGCTTCTGGAGTTCGAAGAAACGCGTCTACTTTCCACTTCGGTCAGACAGTGTGATTACTGCAACCAGTTCCCTCGTTACGATAATCTATTATTAAGCGAGGAATGCGCTTCTCGTTTTAATCAATCGTAATTGCACTTTTTTATCTTGTTAGAGTCCGTCTTGTGACGGGCGAACTGCGGTTATAGAGTTCGAGATTAGGTGGGGAGTCGATGGAGAAAAGGGTGCTCGTAGGTGGTCCACTGCTTTAGCATTCACTTTTATTGCAGAAAGAGCAAGTTGAGGGAATGGATAAACGTTTCAGAGAAATCTATCGCGGGAGTCGGTTGCGTGTAATAAAGCAGTTCGGAATTGTAATTTAGGCTAAGAAATAACCATCTTGCAGACGGATCGTTTTTCTTCTGCGTTGCCTTCTGACAAGTGGCAATAACTATACATAAAATGGACCTACCCCTACAGCTATACAATACATTAGGTCCGAAGCATGTTAATATACATATAAAAATCCCTTTAATATCTCTATACAGCAGTGAGAACGTCAAAATAAAAATCCATTCTTATTCTATGTCGATTTCTAAACTTGTCTCAATAAATTTTCACAATAATTGCAACTACAACGATAATTAATTTTCTACGTTAATCAGTAACCTGCCCTCTCGGATAATTCACCTCACAAATATCAATCATAAATAATAGCAAATTTTTGTGAAATGCACATGAAAAGGTATGTCATCACTGTCCTAACACATGCTGGAGCTATCATCGCTGTTCGTGGATAATTTATCCAGCTAGCGAAACAAGTGAAAGTACCGGATGTATCTGTCACGAAACTGCAATATCCCCTAGCATTATGACCGGTGAACAAATGTCCGACGTCGTTCATAGCTCGTTCCATAGAGTCGCGTTAAAAAACTGCGAGAATAAAGAGCACGCGAGACGTAACGAGCAAGGGTGATTAGCATTTTATTGGTGACGCGTCTCGCAATAGCTTTGGGCAGAGAAATAAACGAGGGAAGGACGTTAAACTTCATCGTCCATCGGACACGCCTTGTCGCTGCAGGTGTGCTACGCTTGGACGTTATTTATTGCGCAAGGCTCTACGAGCCTCCTACAAGGGGGTGTTTCGTTATTTATACGTCGGACGCGACGCTCATTTTTGCGAGGCTCGACGCTCACGGAATTCGTCCTCGTCCCCGAACGTCGAGACGACCCGGGAACTCCATAATCCACGATACTAGTCGCAATCCCCGGTTCGTGACCAATGGGTTGAGTTGAAAATTTCTGTCCTGTTCAAAACTTTTACGTTCTCAAATTTTCTAATGACCGGTTTTTTAAACGACTTAATTACAGACAATTAAAAAATGAAATTATAATTAAAGCGGAAGTAATTTCTGAGTAGTTGAAGTATTTGTTTAGTCAATTTTCAACAGATTAAATTTGTAAATCTCCGAAATTGAAAACTTGCCAATCGAAAGATTTAGAGACGAAAAAATCTGATAATTGTAAAATGAAAAAAACTTCCCCCTTTTATCTTACGATCCAGCCCTCTCCCCTAAACCGATCGATCTTCGGCGTAGCCAAAAAGAATGCATCCCTACACGACACGATGGTGCTCGAATGCATCGTGGACCACGGTACGTGTTTTACACACGGCGTGAAACCTAAGACGGGAATTGTTCGTTTCTCGTCGGGGTCCATCGCGTGTCCTCGAAGTCGCTAGTAGATACTCGATCTTGATAGGAGGTAGGTCCCGCGGAACCGGTCGTGACTGTACCTACACGAGACATCATTAATGCCACCGGGGAACGAAAATCCTCGTTGGCGAGGCAGGGGTGACTGCCGGGTGCCTTCTCGGGCCAACACGATTTCTCCGTCTGCCGGGTTAAAAAGAGAGAAATAAAAAAGGAACAAGCAAAGCAGCCACGGAACGAGGCGAAACCTCTAGGACGATAATTAGCGATCGAGGGTCCCGAGGAAGACTCGGGCCATCTCGTTATCCACGCCACGGCGCCCAGCGTGACGTCATCGCGCGTGTGGAGTCTGCCGCGAAAAGGTAAGGCGGTACGCGTCGCGTGCACTCGCGCGCGCATAAACAGGTGTGCATGTACGAGGCTGGCAGTGGTAGCAGGTAAGAGGGATAAAGAAAGAGAGAACGAGTCGAAAGTACACATAGAAAGTGACTCCATCGAGTTACACGAAGGTTGAGAGGCCGTGCGTTTGTGTGAGATCCACTGGTCGCGGGAGGAGAGAGGGAGCATGCGCGGCGAAGCGTTCCGAAGTTGGCCGAAGGGCTTCCCCCACTCCGTCGTTCGACTCGATCGGATCTCCGCTTTCGTGTTCCTTCGGTGCATTCACGTCAGTGCGTTCTCGGTCGTCGTTAGGGGTGGTTCGTGTCTCGATCTGGCCACTCGCACGTGTATCGACACCGTCGAACGTCGCGTCGTGTCGTCGGACGCGTCGCTAGCGGGAGCGTGCGCACCAAGGAAAATATTTGGAGAAACGTGTCCGGTGTGGCTGTGCGTGGACGGAAGGGGAAACGCGTTGTGTGATCCGCTGCCGTGTGCAAGCATTCGACTGTTTCCCGTGACACGTTACCCGTGCATACGTTTTACGGAGCTGATTTAGTGGCTGGGCCTCTTTAGTGTATACACGATTCGACGAAACCCGGCGAGAAAGAGAGAGAAAAAGCCGTACGCGTATATATATATGCTCGAGGAGAGAAAAAGCAGAGACCGGAAGAGGAGCCGAGAATCTGTACGGTGGTCTGCTTTTCTCCAGCGCTACGTTGCTGTTTGTTATTTCGTTTTCGTTTTCGTTCGGCCGATAATGGATTAATTTTCGCCGGGGAGTTTACCCCGGCGGCGGCTGTATACCCGAACAAGAGCACACAGCACCGCGGCGCGCACCACTCTGCGATAAATCAAGGTGAGATCCGGCTTTGTTTTCGAGAAGGGTGTTCCGATAGCCGGCCTACCATTGACCAGCCTCCTCGCCGAACCGTTTCGCGTTCTCCTTTCTTCCGTTTCGCTTTATCCGCAGGCCCGCTCGCTACACTCGCGATTATCTCCGTCCCTCCACGAACGCTGCAAACGAGCATCCACGAGCGTGCAGCATATATTTTGCGGCCTCTCGCTTCCGTCTCTTTTTATCCTCCACGGTTCGCTGTGTCTCCCTGTTTCTTCTCTCGAATCGCCGCGCCGCACCGGACTCGTGCATAGGGACCAACGAGAAACACATGCACGCAAACTCTCCAGGCAACCGAGCCAACCACCCCACGTTCTCTTTCGGTCCTTCTGCATTCTGAATGCCAAACGACAGACCTTGCTTCCAATTCCCCTTCTATTTTGCCGATACCTACCGAATCTCTTTCACCCAACCTTCTTCCGCCTACTCTTACTGCCCCCGCATTGCACTTTTCGCTCATTCCCGCGCGATATCATTTCCTATTTTTTATCAAAAAAATAACCGCATCGAGTCTATACTGTTGTGTACTTTTCTTATTCGGTGGTCTTTGAAGGCTCTCCGGTTCGTTAGTTTGCATTTTTGTGTTAATGGCGATCGGCTATCTGCAGCCACCGAAGTTCAGAACTTTCGAAACTGTGAAATTTCAAGATACCTATTTGCTTCGAAAGTAGAAGTGGAAGCAAGTATGTGCTTATGTACCCAAGTTCGAAAGTTTCAAAAGTTCAAAAACCTAGGTCTGAAAGTTCATGATCAAAGTTTGCTTCAAAGTCTGAAGGTCACAAAATTCCATCACATATTTTCTAAGTCCCCAAACCCCACCGTCCTCGAGTACCAAAATTCACAAAATCATGAGAGCAGTTTATTTTATGAACATGGCCAGGCAAACAAACCTGTACACGCGGTGGCGTACGTCTTTTTATTTTTTTGGAAATATATTTGCCTGTCGCGATGGACGGTTACGGTCATGATGGTAGCGATGGGTAGTGTAGCGATGCCAGTTTATGCGCCATTGTTTCCCCGCGGAACATAATTGATACCCTTTCGAGATACTTTCGCGAATATATATAGGCGTGCATCGATCGTACGTGTGAATCGAATACGCTTGAAGTTGGCTTTATGACGGGCTGGTTATCGGAGCATCACGCTGTACGTAAATAATATACTTCGCCTGGGACACAAGGGGTATTATGGGCAATGTTGAAACGATTCAGGTTAAACTTACTGTCTGACAAGCCTCAACGCTTATGAAACTCTGTGTAGCGTATAAACGCGCCAACATTCTGTATGATGTTATCGTTTAGCTTTCCATAAACTAAATTTTCGATACTTGATACAACATTTCATAAAATTGTTATTGTAGTACGTTAATTAACGGGGGAAATTTTGTTTAAAATGGGTACTTTACATGTAACAAGTATTTATTCAAGTATTACTGCAAATATTTATTCAATTATTCTGTAGTACATTCGTTACAACACATGCACAACATGTAACGAGATATGTATTATAACACATAATGCATAGAAGTATATAAAATATAAGACCATAAAAGTATATCAGAGAATATGAAAAAAAATATATGAATAAAAATTTAACAAGAAGAGCTATGTCTTTGTATTGATCAGTATAATGCTCCATTTCGAGCGATCGTCCGCTCCGTATTAAACATATGCCAATCACGGCAACAATTTCACGGGTAAAAAATGACGATAGCTCATGATCGGAAAATGAACAGAATACTATTTCGTGTCGGATAAATGTTCGTACAGCAAGCGTTGCGTAAAATCAATGTTCGCTCGATGTTGCGAACGTGGATAAGTATGTAACAATTTCGTGCGCAATAAGCGTGTAATGTCGATGCTATCGCAATTTTACTTATCTATGAAGACTTGCTCGCTGAAAATGAAATTGAGTATCCGATGACTCAGTAGAATTAATAGATTAATGGCCTTTCATGATTTATGACTAATGGCATTATTTACAATGCTGTCTTAATTGTACGAGTACTTTATTATTGTTTCTGGCGAAGTTTGCATTATCGAAGAACAGAATACAGGAGTTAATAATGTAATCATTTTGCTACTGTTGATGTTCTCCTTTTTGGATATTTGATTTTGGAGTTCACAAATATTTTTATTCAATATTAATGTCGTTCATGATTCAGAGCATTGTTATTAAAAAATTTTGTATTCTGCTATACTACAATTACTCAGTGTATTAATACATGAACGCGTTCTACTCGCGTTATATCGCCACTGTTCACCCTCCTCGATATGTCCATATACTGTGTACATGTTACAGATTGATACCAACAAAATTTTTTAATCAGATCACGTCGAGTAATTTCCTTGTTGGTATAAAGTCGAATTCCACGAGAAAATTGAAGAGTACGAAGGTACGCAATTTATAACGCGTCGTCGGAAATAAAAGTTGCAAAACAAAGTTGCTCATAAATAATGCATAAAAGATCGCAACTGTCGCCAGATGGTTGTTAAACAAGTACCCAATCACGGTGTACCAAAATTATCCGAACGAGTCAATGCTAACAAGGCTAATTTGTATACGGTGATTAATCCCAACGCGCAAGATGGCAAAGAACGTAACAAGCGTAGCAGCGGCAATCAATCCAGCAACCGTGAAAGAATCGTTGCTGGCTCGTGGTGGTTTCACGACACAAGCGTGTGTGTGTGTGCGTCTGGTTTGTTTCTTTTTTATTCGATATTTGCATAAACGTACACTCTCCGTCGTGCATAGATACGAGCGTCCTTGATCGGAGTCCTTATTCGAAACGTAACCTCGTCGCGTATGAATAGCAGGTACGCAATTACGAGAGCGAACAGATGTCATCGGTAAACAAAGTTGACGAGCGTTGTTTGGTCCGGAGCCGATTGTCGAGTATTAACAACACGAAAGCCCAGAACTGGTCGACTGGTTGGCTTTCGTGTGTGTTGCAACTGTACGCGCACCTTGTTCCGTGACCAATGATGATGGGCTAGTAATCACTTCCAGTACGTGTACCTACGTCCGAGCTGTGTAATTTAGAAATGTTCGAGAGTTTCTCGAAGGTCTTGAAAAATTCGTGATCTTTCGCAAGATATTGATTTTATCGCTGTTTGAACGGCCAACAAGCTAACTGGCGTTGGACGGTAATTCCAATTCATTTCACGATAAATCTTTGTATATGTGCTCGGCTGCAACATAGACTTTCTTTAGATAAGGATCGGGGAGGTTTCCTGTTTGTCTCTCAATTTGGGAAACTAGGGAATTGGAAGTCTGACATTTCCAGCCCCACTTAACTTGTTCAATTTACGTTCAAAAATTTAGATGTTAAATTTACACGTTGATAAGACATTCTCAAATTCATATATTCCCAAATCTCTACATCTCCAAATTCATATATTTGCAAATGCTTACATCCCCAAATCCTCACATGTCCCTCACATGACCGTCCATTTTACCCTCATTCTCAAGATAATAAAAAATGCCTATTCTGTTGAAATATCAAAATAAAAGAATCGTAAACGTCGAAACGAGGTAAGTGAAGCAAGCAAACGCAGCGGTCGTCCGCGTATTAAAATCAATCTTGAAGGTGGGTCTCGAATGAAGTGTCGAGCTATTTCAACTCTCAATAGATCTCGGGCGAGAGGCTTATATATTTCAGCGTGGCTGGGAGTCTTAAACGCATGGAACGAGGTAGTTACGAGGAACGTATTCATCGCGTTGTCCGCGTCCGGAGGTTGTCGGTGAAACGTGCCAAAAGGATCGCGACGAGTCCGCGACATCACCCACCTGGACGACGATATATCACGCGAAACGAGCACGGTTCGACTTCTTATTGGCTTGGCAACCGGAGCACACTGTCACTCGACTAACATGACTAATTATCGCTGTCCCGTTTCGCTACCATCTAGTTCACCTTTGTCGTGGCGCACGCACTCGCTCACAGCCGTGCTTTCCCGCGCGAGATTTCTCACGCGAAGACGATATCCTACGGTACGGTTTTCACGCGATTCGAACTCCTTTTTCGCTATCTGGTCGAACCAGTGCTAACACTCGATGACCGGTTGCTTAGGATTGAACGGTTTTCTAACAGAAAAACGAGATGTTTTAACCCTAAGGAGAGGACACGATTTATACCTCGCCGATTTAAATGACCTTTCGAATGGTAGGAGAATTTGTCTTGATGTTTGTGAAGGTATTTGTTACTTGTCCGAATAAGGGTTACTTTTTGAGATACTAATATTTACTGTATTACATTAAAATAAAATTTGATTGCCTTATTATACCTTGAGGGTAAGGTGTGCACATTTTTTTTTTATGCAAAATTCCCAAACTCCTAACTCCCGAAATTATTAAATCCCCAAATTGTCAGATGCCAAATCCATAAATCACCGAATTTCCAAATATTAAAGTCGTAAAGTGTTCATTTAGTGGTCCAGCGCTCGCATAGGAATATTTAATACGCGAAAAACAAGAATCATTTCCGATTTATCGCGCAGCACGTTTCCGTTCGAACGACACGCGCTGACGAATAAATATCGGGGGCGGGTTGAGCGAAGAAAAAATATACGGCCGCAAATATCATCGCCGTCGCCCGGCCTGCTGCAAATTTAACGAGACCGTCGGGATCTCCGGGACAGGAAGGAAGCTGTGCGATAGTCGCTCGTAAAACAACCGAGAGATAAACGACAAACTTTTCTCTATTTTCTCTCGCCTTTCTACTTTTTCGCTTTTTCATACTTTCAAACTTGGAACATGCATTCATTCTGCTTTTGGTGCGGTTTAGAATACATTTTTGGGAGGGAACATTCTTAAACTACCCTCATAATATTATTTAATATTTGTTCACTGAAACAGGTGATTTGTTCAAAGTATCACCTCCCTTAAAATTCTCAAATTTTATCATAAATATTCAAGTTCAATTTTTTCCAAAACAATCATCCCCTTCTCAATTGCTTTCATTAATATTATAACACCCACATATCCACATGTACCCAAACAATATACGACACATGATAATTATACATGCAATACATGTTGAATGCATGTGCAACGCATACCGAGTACGTGATCGATCGTACGTGTATAAAATACATACAAGTTCATAAATATGCGTAGAATCAAAATGTCACATCTATCTCAGAAGTGCCAAGCCACATCCTGAACCACCCCTGCAAGAGGTATCTTTTTTGAAACGCGAAATGCATTTTTTCATCGTTACAAACAGATGGCACAAAGACAGTTGTAAAATACGCGGAAGTATTTTTTCGATCGACTGCGTAGAAAGCGATGAGATCAGCGCCGACAAGTCGAAGGCAACCTGTTACCTCGATCTTTCTAGCTTCCATTTGTCATGTTTCCCTTCCTCTTTTTCTGGCTTGATACGACGTGTCTTAGTTTTTTTGTGTTCGATCGGAGGCATACGTTTGGGCCTGGCGCACGCGGGCCCCGGATAGACGGGGCCCCGCAGTCATTATCGACGGCGTTTCGCGCGTCGTCCCACTTGGACCCGATGCAAAAAACCGCGTTCCACGCTTTAGTATCCGGTAAACCTACATCCGAAGGTGTCTCCCATTATGCGAACGGGTTCCCCGAGAATCCATGGCCTTTTTTGGTCCACCCTCGACGACTACCCGGCCCGTGAAACCCCATGAAAGGCGAAGGTGAACGATCCTTCTCTCTCTCCGTCGCGGTCGCTCGCTTTCTCTCTGTCTCGTTAAGTCAGCGTGAAAAGAGCGCTCGACGAAAGAAAGAAAATGTTTGGAAGGGGTGAAAAGCACCTTCGGAAGGGAAGATCGGGTCGTGACACGATTTCGAACGAACACGGACAATGATTGTTACACGCTTCCTTCGGATAACATCGTACGAGTCGAAAAGTGGTGCACGAACGTCGCATGAAAGAGTAAAAAGGCAGAAGAGGGTGGTTTCCAAGTTTTATCGTCGTTTGTACGTCTACCGGTGAACGAGTTGTGGCCGCCGTATCGATCGACTGCCGGCTCCGGCTTATAAATTTATTCAACTTCGATGGCGGCTTAATTGACGACAATTCGACGACAACACTTTTTGTAATTCAGTCGTTACACTCGCGAGCATCTCCTACCCCGTTGCGTCGTTCGTTACGCTTTTACCCTTTTATCGAGTTTTCAAGCTGATTCGAGATGAAGGGAATTTTCCTGATTTATTCTCTTCTTTTATATGTAATCATGCTAAACGTTCCGTACAGAAAATCGAAATAAACTATTTAACAATTTAACATTTTCACACGAGTTGTTCGATATGACTTAAAAATTTCTTTACCACTGAATGTACATCCTAAACTATAATCTTGCTAATTTTTTCGAATAGCAACGTAATTTGTCATTTAAATGAAAGGCCCTGTACAAAGGATTCTGTCGTGTGTCGTTAAACCACACATGTCATTTCATTATTTGCACAGGAACTACAAATGTCAGTAATTTTCACGATACATTAAATCCATGTAAGTCGGTATTTCCCTGTTAAACATTGCCATTAGCGATAACAAGTGCAAATAGAAATCGCTCGTACTCGCGGGACATTAATATTAATTCACAATTTTTTCATATATCGTAACCACAACGTTCTACGCGAAATTAAAATAACAGCAACCCGATACCAACTTATTAGAATCGTCAGGAAAAGAAACGAGTAATCTACATATTACAACTACGAGAGGAAAAAAGGAGATACCAGTTCCTAGGTGTCTTCTCGTAATGCAACCCGTGGTCTCGAACAGGTTAAACGAGTAAGCACAAACCTCGGACCTGAAGAAAAAAACAAAAGAAAGCTCGTTCTCTCTGCACGGCAATAATGTCAGTTTCAAAGTACAGTCATAAGCAAATTCTCCGTGAAAAATATGACAAACAAGAAGGAAGTCTTTCGCTAGTTTTAGGGATTAGAACTTGAAAATTTGGGGATGGGTTTTTGAAATCTAGGAATTTGGAACTGTGGATATACACATCTAGAAATTTAGAGATCTTAAAATTTAGCAAAGGGAAATTAAAAATTTTTAAAGTTAAGTGAGGATTGGGATATACAAAACTCGAGGAATTTATACATTTGGAAATTTTGAAACTTGCAAATTTATAAATTCAGAAATTCGATGTAAATACAAAAGTTCATAGAACCGAGGACTTTGAAGTGTACACGTAGGTTGTACACGATTGTACATTCCGCCTTCGCAATCTGCCTTCGCGATACTTATTTATTGCGTTAATTACAACACCTTCCCTTCCTTGTTAGCCGGTATCGTCGGTCCGTTATTGTGAGCACGGCAGGGGGTGGTTTGTACACAAAGAAGGAGATAGATAGTTGTTGGGGGTGGTGAATATCGCCATGGCGGGGTGTTCGTCGCATAGCCTCGTCTCATAGAGCTCGCTTTTCGCACATCGTCGAAGCATTGTGGTTAAATGAATTATTTTTTAACGAGGTGGCATTATACCGTCACGGGCGTTGTTTCTCTCCCGTTGTTTCGCGGAAAAACTTGGCGAACGTGTGTCTCGCTGTGTGTACGCGGGACTTTTTCTCCCTTCGCCTTTCTTCCCCCTCTGCTCGAGCGCTTTTCATGTCGCGTCAAGCTCGCTTCCCTCCGCCCACGCAACCCCCTTTTCCCGGTTTTTTTTCACCCCTTTTCTGCCCGTTGCCCGCACACAGGCACGCAAGAAGAAGCGTACGCGACACCGTCTCTTTGACTCTTCTCTCCGGTGGGCAGGTGAAACCGTAATCGACGTACGAGGCACAACCGGGAGCCTCTTCCTCCCTTTCCCTACCCCCTCCTTTTTCCTTCTCTTTTACCCTGTTCCACGATGGAAACCCGCAGACGGCTGGATTAACCTTACCCGGGATGAAGCTCTCTCTATATCCCGGTCTCTCGTTTAATGAAATCGCGCGTTAAATGCCGAATAGAAGGTCGAATTAAGTGTTCCCTTGGAATACGGAGATACAGGGATGCCGTCAGGTTTTCAAGGATTTTTTTCAACTTCTACCAGAATTAACCCCTTTTCGGCTATTCAACTTCTGGGGGATTCACCTCGCCGACTTTGAACATCCTTGTTAGGAATGCCTTACAGATCTATGCAGGCTTCACGGTTTTCGACTTGGGCTGCAAGGGTGGAATTCGAACGCATGGAGAATTTGAAGGTTTAATGATCTGATATTTTGGGAATTTTCAAAGTTCTAAATTGCTAATCTTGAAATTGTGGAAAGTAGAAATCAATGTAGAAATTTACATATCTGATAATATTTTAGTACTGTCTGTTATTCAGACCAAGTATCTGTAACATCGTAATGTCAAGATATACTCTCGTTATATTGCCACTTTCGCATTACCACTTTCCCCTCACGTTTTCCTCACCATCCTATTACATGAACCTATTACATCTCTACCATCTTACCATAAACATCCACCTAACCAATTAATACCTCCATAACCATTAGTTCCGTTTAAAATTAATGCAGAAACGAGTGGAGTGTCGATCGATAACGTTACTAGATTGAAAACGGTACATACCGTCTGACATTATTTTCCCGTTTATTAACTTTCCATTCAACTCCGAAACTCTCTGCAGTATACGGAATGGCTTCATCGTGGTCGTCAGAAGTAAAGTCATAAATTTTGGTTTTAAGTTCTCGTTAAATATTGACGTAGCAATAATTATACGAAAAAATATATATATATATTAGCACACTTATTGAAACTTGTTTTGAATCCTGCGAATCCGGCTCGGCACTTTATTTTCATTGCGCTCTTTTACAATATCCGAGTCGTTGAAAATTACACGCTGGCGGACTCGTTATAGTATATTTAGCTTGGAGCGGTTATTTTAATTAACTGAAACAGTTTGACAAATGGCGGAGATTTGTCATCGTGATCGGGATTAATAAGCAGATTGTTACTTGTATCCGTCTTCATTTACGGAGATATGCATCGATAATAATATATACATGTATGTGGATTTTAGGAATTTTCGGATTTGGACATTTGAGAGTTTGGAAATTAAGGTATTTAGGAATTTGGAGTTTTAGGAACTTAGAGAGTTAGGGATTTAGAAATTTGGCAGTTCACAGATTTAGAAATTTGGGGATTGTGGAACTCTGGAGTTAGAGATTTAGGAACGTAGGAATTTAGGGGTGTGAAAGTGCAAATTCATGTAACTCAAAAATTAATAAATCCAACAGCATCTCGTATTCTCTAGGGAGCTTCCTAGAGTTCCACCCCCTAGAGAAGGTACTCGCCCCAAGATTCACCGACTCTTTCTGCCCATTCGGCGACACTCGTCCAGCAATTCCTACGCGCCAGAGTCCACATTTCATCTGCAAGTTACACAATTCAGCATAATTTCACGGGAGTGTCCTATCGTTCCTCTCGGTTGGTTGTTATTATTGTTGGTCGTGTGTCCGTGTAGGAAGCACGATTCGAGGAACAGTGCCGGTGGAGAGGCACGTATCTGCATAACGGGTGCGCGCCGCAAAAGGGTCGAAAAAAATGGGCACGGCGTGCTGGTCGTGGTCGTCGTTGTGGTCTTCTCCGAGCCATGCGAGTTAACACCAGTTGCGAGACGGGCTCTCTCTTCTCTCTTTTTTCCCTTCGGTTACCGGCCGTTTGCTCTCGGTTGCCTGTTCGTTGCTTCGGCCTTTTGCCTCGTTCACCGTGTTCCTCTCTTTTTCCGTTCTCCAACTTCTCCGTTTCGTTCTGTTCGCCGGCCTGGCCTCTGGAATCTGCATCGAAACGCGAACGATAGAGGAGGAGGGATCGTCCCTTCGAGAGGTCAGGAGAGCTCGGTGAATCCTGGCGAGATCGGTGATCGTAACTCTTCGAGGGTGGAATCCGTGTGGTTCGCCGTCTCGTTCCACGAATGACCGATAGATAAATAAAGGAGATAGCGCTCAGAGGGGAAAGAATTGTTCCTTTGTTGTCTCCGGGGCTCCTGTGCGGGCTTGAACCTACGAGGACGCGCGATGGAAATTCAAGCAACAAATAAGGGGTGAACACGCGGTGATAAGGGATGATGTAACGCGGCCAAATTAAATAAACTGCAAAGAATGGTTGCCACATTTTGGATAGCTGGTCAAATTTTCAGGGTCTCAATAATTGTCGCTTAGTTGTTCATTCGAAGTTTGAATGTCAAATTCATAAAAATACTTAAGATGAAATATTTCATTGTGACAACCATGGGTGACTATACAACTAATATTATTACCAGTTTTTATATTACTAATAATGATACAAATATTAAAAAATGAAGAGGTTATGTTCGACGCGCGAAGCGCGTGAGCAGCAGCAAACGCTACGTTAGTTCCGCATGGTTACGAGGAACAATTCGTTGAGTCTAAAATACAAATTGTATTCAGCTACAATACTATAGTCAGAGTCACGGTTTCTAAGCTCGTACAGCATCCACTCGCCCTTCTCAGTTATCTTTTATCTCTTCAACGTGGCTCGTAAGAAGTTAAGAAAGAAGAGAACAATATACTAGCGAGACAAAGGCCGCGGTTAAGGAGTGAAAGTTTAAATGTATGAATGAAAGCGGAAGAAAAACGAGACGAATTGTAACAATGGTTGTTGGAAAAGTATCTGGCTATCGCTTTTAGCATTCATGCTTCAGTTCATCTTTCTTCAATTTTTCACATTCTAAACTTTCTTAGAAATTCTTACAATTTCTTCATTTTTAAATTTGCAAGTTTCTTAATTTTCAACTTTTCAAATGTTAATTTAAACATTTTTAAGGGTACAGTTTTTTAAAAATTTACAAATTTTCATCTATACAAAGCTACGTTGCAAACGTACAATCTTAAAAACTGTAAAGTAAGAACGTAGGGCCATATAGCGAGACTGGGTACATCACACCGGTACCGCTGTTCCGAGAAATTAAACGGAGTACAACAAAGGGAAAACAGGATACTTGATACAGTATAATGTTCGCATTTGCCGCACTTTTTCCAAGGATTCCGCGTGGTAATGTGACACTGCACGGAAAATATCGCGAGTTTCACCGGTACTCTGTAAGAACAGCCCGACAAAGTGGCTTTGATCGTTATCGAACGCGTGCCCCATCGCAAACTGGCCGCCAGCCTTAAAAAGTCCGTAAACGTTTAGCAGTTTCGAGTTACTTTTGGGATTCAAAGGGGTCCGCGGCACGCTATCGAGCACTGCCTAAACAAATAACGCGTTGAAGCAACAGAGAGAGCCTCATGGAGAATCTTCAAAGGTGTTACACCGTTCATTTTTTCTTAACTTTTGTATAAATCGGTAGAAAATCGAAGTCGAAGGCGCGTCTGATTTAGTTCTTGGATTTTCTCGTAATTAGATATTTCTTATCTTTTGGTTCAGATAAAAATTATGGGGTGATAAGAGCTGCTTTAGGTTTTAGTGTTGATTTAAGTGGTATATTTTATGGGGTGAATTATGGTGTTCCAGTTTGGGTAATAGTGATGGTGATAAATTTGGGAATTTTGGGAGATTGGGGATTTGGAAAGAGGGTTTGTGAATTTAGGACATTTGGAAGTTTAGGGGTTTGAGAATTGGGATTTGCAAATTTAGGGGGTTAAGAATTTGGGATTTGCAAATTTAGGAGTTTGAGAATTATAATTCGGAAATTCGAGAAATTTGAAGATTTGAGATTTTGGGTATGTGTAAATATCAAAATACACTTTGAAAATTTAGGATTTGAAAAATTTGGAATTTGGAAGTTTTCAGTATTTGGAGATTCAGTATTTTGGGAATTTAGGAATTTGATAGAATCCAACAAATTTTGTGCAATAGGGGATTTCGAAGAACGATAAGAATGTAGTACAGATATGAAGCGACAATACGAAGATTTAGAATCTGTAGCTGTCACCTGAACGTACACTCTGTCACATAATCTTGATCCGTTATCGCAACATGGATATTGCCGAGAAAATAGCTGGTATTAATGGTCAGTACGTAGGTGGGTTGGGCAAAAGAATTTTCACCCGTTCTTCACGATCTGATCTTTATTGCACTTTATTGCCCGCCGCTCTAATACGCGCTCTCACGCACACCGCCTATATTTTGCACCTGTTTTTCAGCCTTCCTCTTTCACTCGAGCGTATATTTATTCGCTAGCTCGTTTCACCAATCGGCTGCTCGCTCCGATGATCATTAACATCTTTCTCTCGCACCGACACTTTCTCTCTCGTTCTCACTGAATTATCCACTTGGTAAGCGTTCGTATTTGCAATTATTATTTTCTATTAGCAATTAGTATTCTTAGGCGAAGGATGAAGCAACGAGAACGGTATTCAAATGCGCAGCTTTAGTCACGGATACTTGGAACTTCTTAATGGAATAATTGCTTCAATTTTATACGAGTGTTGCAACTTGGTTTTTTTCCTTCATCCTTGTACTACTATCGCTATGTCACATCGACCTACTCGTCAAATTAATTATGCAAAATAAAGAATGTTTATTTCTGGAACACGTAGAGGTAATATATTTACATTTCAATGGCTGGATTGACTTCACTCAGATCCATTAACGTAGGGTAAGTTACTTAGCTAGTTACATTAAGTTTGATTAAGCTAGTCAGATTGAGTTCATTAGTTGGTAAGCTAGGTTAGGTTAAGTTGTCTAGGTGATTTGGATAAGTGTACCCAGCTAGGTTATGTCAGGTTAAATAAGTTAGGCTAACTTACAAGTATATTTAGGTTAAGTTATATGATTAGTTTGATTTAGCCAGAAAATTAGGTTAAGTTGCCGAGATTGTTAGTAAGGCCAGGTTGTATTAAATTAGCTAGTTAGCTTGTGGTGTTAGTTGGTCATGTTCAGTTACTGAATAGGTTAAGTTAGGGATATAGTAAGTTATCAGAATTGTTAGTACAACTCTGTGGTGTCTTCACATTCAATTCTGCAGTTGAAAGGTCTTTCCAAAGGTGCCACGAGATTTGTATTTATGTAGGATTCGTGTAATTCGCTCGATGATGGTTGTTTGAAGTCGTCGAAATTTCGAGTATAGTCCTTACGGAAAACTGTTGGGTCGATAGCACCGGCACGGTCGGAAAGCTTCTCCAAGGGGTGAAACTGATGGTGGTGGGCGGAATGACGGTGGTTGCGAGGATGGTGGTGGTGGAGTAGCGGCCCTATCGACCGTGTGCCAACGAGGAACGTCGTCGCCGCACCATAAGATTTCCCCTTACGGTCTTCCCGTCCTCGCAACGGTGTCTGCAAGGATACCACCGCATATTTCCTAGACGCCAGTCGAAACCTTTCTTTTTCTCGATCAATACCACTACACTTGGCTAAGAAATTCAAGGGTATCAAGTGGATTCGACACTGGATCATCGAACCCTGTCAGAATCTTTTCCTCTTCGTAACTCATGGAACGCGTGCTGCTTTCGATATTTTATTTATTATTCCATTTTACTATCCAACTTTTAAACATTTAAATTTACGATTAAATCAAATTGTTATTTATTAATTTCGTAGAATGCAAGTTTTACACATGGAAATTAACATATTGTATTAAATATTCGAACCGAATATTCATTAGTTACTGTAATGCAAATTTTGGATGTTTAAATCAATAATATTATACACTCGATTAAATGGTTATTTATTGGTGGGTGATATATGATACAAATTTTAGAGATTTGAATTTGTAACATTAAATTAAAGCAAGTGGATTCCTGATAAATCGGTTGGTTGTTTCTTGATATCTAATGCAAATTTTTGATGTAAACACTATTAACAATTTTTTAAATTAATTATTTGCAATGTACTATTGCGTTCAGTGATTCTCTTGAGAATGCTTTTGTACACGATATATTCGCAGAAAATTACGTCAAGCATAATGATTGTGAACAAATTGAAGTTTAATTGACTCGCACCGCGTAATTATCTTTCTATTAACAAAGCTAATTTCAATATTGAATTCGCCGTGAAATTACATCCTCAAATTAATAACATTTACATTAATCATATTATTAATCCGGCGTGTATTTTAAACCGCAGCATTAGGTAGAACGAATGTGGTACTAATTACCGTGGAGGTGTGCTATTTAGTCGTGGTATTCAATTTGATGGATTATAAATTTGACTGACAACTCATGCGAAATTCTCAAGTGAATAATTATAATAATCGGATATTGAGGGTATCTAATAATAAGGAATTTGCAGGAAATTTTCATTTTTACCACACTCGTGTGATTCAATTTACAAATATTAGACATAAAGCTAACTATTTTACCCGACGGGATACCAAATTTCCCTGGAATAATATTTTATTAAGGAATTGTTAAATATTCAATTTCTGTTTCAGGTCCATTTGGCCCCGAATGGTGCACAAGGGTTAACTTATTAAGGTAGGAACAATAATTATCTATCTATACACATACATTTATTTTTTAACAATTTCATTATCTTACAAAAATGCTTCACACAACGTGTATTACAACATACAAATCAATCTGTCAATTATTTAACATTTCCCCCCGGTTACTTGACCAAGCATGTATCACCCGACACGAAATGTTACTCATTTACCTCCATTCGTACGTATCGAACTATTTGTTATTTGCACATATTCCAACAGTAGAAAGTGCACTTTTTACGTCGGAAAACAAGAGTATCAGCTACCGCTATAGGATACATTGTCAGCTACGGAAACAGGTATCCTACAAATACCAGCGATTGTAATGCGTCTCAACGCAATCCAGTCACTCGGTGACCACACACGTACATATTCACGATCTCCTCGTACAGTCAAGAACAAATATCTCTTTCCCTAAACGAAATATTCTAACCGAGTAAGAATAACTCTCACTAGTTCATTTTTATCTATTTCTACCAATTTTTTGTTACTACTATCGATTTCATGGGACATTTATGGAAATTTTACTGAACTTTTGAGAATTTCTGGGGATCTTACGGGACTTTGGGGGATTTATGGAGGCTGTTTGAGATTTCTGAGGAAATTTTTTGACATTGTACGGACTTGTAGGGACTTTTTGAGATTTCACAGGATTTCTGACTCTTGGAGGATTTTGGGGGATAGGAGAATGTGGGGGTTGGGTTAAGATTTTTGGAATCTTAGGATTTTGATGGCACAGGTATTTGGAGAAGTAAGTTTTTTGCAGGTTTAGAGATATAGGGATCTAGGAATATGGGATTTTAGAAATTTGAGGATCAGGAGAGATAGAAGTCTTTGATTTTAGGGATCTAAGGAGGTAGCCTTTGAATTTGAAGATTTCGAGATTTAGGTATTTAAAAATTTAATGAGTTAGTCGGAGATAAGTGAATTTAAGTAGATAGATATTTGGGGGCTCAGAAATTTGGGGATTTGAAGATGTTGAGGTGTATAAATTTAACAATGAGGTACTTTGAGAATAAAAATATTTAAAAAACAAGAAACCTCGCGACATAAAATGCAAGTTTGAAAAATATGAAATATGAAAATTCAAGAATCCGAAAATGTACGCGTTATCGAGAAAAGAGGAAGCGTAGGTTGTATCCGAGTGTACATAGGAAATGTTTCTCGACGATTCCTCGAAATGGAAGTTCGAAAGAGGGTTTGTCGGTGTTAAGAGAGGCAGAGAGCGGCGGCTGCCGGTTTCGTGATAACCCTAAGCCGGTCCGTAGAAGCGAGGCGGCGCGCCGTAGCGGAGTCTTAATTAGTGTTTTCCTCGCGAGTCAGCGGCAAGAAGCGAAGCTGGCTGCGGCGAAGAAACGACCTCGTATGTCCTGTATTGGTCAACGGATCGGTAGAGTACGGCTTTGTCCGCGATCAATTAAACCGCGCTCGTTCTCTTTCGCCGGGGGTTCGACGGAATCGGCAGAGGTCGACCGAGAAATGAGATTTCTCCGCGTGTCGCAGGAAATTCCGTTCGCGTCCTGCCCGCGTGCTGCATACGTATACATATGCGTTCCGTCGGCGAACAGGTTCTTTTTTTCCGTCGAGTGGCCGCATCCCTCGCGACGGAGAAAAGAACCCACCGTTTCCTTAAACGCGCCGCTAAATAATGACGTACTTGCTCGTCTCGTTCGACGGTTTTAACTAGCGTGATAAGGCGAGAGGATCGAAAGCTGGCTGTAATCCGTCCATCGATGCCGTTTCGAAAAAAGTTGCTGCCCTCGTCGATACCGCCGATGGCTTTACGACATTTTTATGGAGATACAGGGACGGGAGGTGAGGGGCTGAAGGGAGGTTGGCAAGGGTGACTTACGCTTTTTTATTTTACGACGTTGCTGTAGGTTGAGTAAAGACCGGCTGTTGTATTTTATGACGGGGAATTTTAATTCTGGGGAGTTGACAATTTGGAGGGCGAGAATTGAAATTTTGGGATGTTAGGGATCTGGAGGTGTGGGAATTTGGGAGTTTGAGAATTCGATAATTTGGGGGTTGAAAGTTTAAGGATTTGGAGATCTGAAAATTAGGGGTTGTAGAAACGCGGAAAATTCGAATATTTGGGGATGTGTGAGATTTGGGGATTTGAAATTCAAAAATATAATAAATACAAAAAGTAATGAAAAAATGTTATAAATGTATTCAACCATATTGCAAGCTTTGATATATCGTCGACAAATACAAGAGTATCTATATGAGTATCGTGGAGTACATTTCGAGGAAAAGAGTCGATCGCGACCTATCGACGCTTCGTGTCGAGCCTTAACGGATGCTTCCTCGAAGCGAAATCCAGCATGAGACTTCCTTTAATCACGCGTCGACGATGAAACCAGCCGAAGGAACGTTTAATCTCCTCTGATTCGGCCGTTTTCAAACAGTAGAAATGGAAACGTCGAGTCAGGCGTTTCTACGCGATTTCAACGAGAGGGTACGGCTCGATGATGCTCGAAGGAAGACGCCTGTCTAATTATCTTTGGTGTGTTTTCACTCGTTTCGATCCGATGCTCTACTCTCCCTCCGAGATAACGATTTTCGACCTTCTTTTACTTTTTATCCTCCTCGTTTTTCGCTCGATTGAACGCATCGATCGGTCAGCAATCAGCTTTTTAAGGCCATTAGAGGCTCTCAGGTATTTAAACTTAATTCTGTTACCTAGCTTTTCAAGGCTTACGACTTTTTTACGGGTATTTCGCTCTTTATGTTCGCAATGATGCTAATTTTTAGCGGGAGTTATGGGCATTTTGGTATTTTGTGGATTTGAAGGTTTGGAGAGATGGAAATTTATAAAAAGTAAAACAATATACAGAAAATAAATTGCACCATTCCAGAAGTTACAAAGGTAAAAGAATATCTTACAAAGTATGTACTTAAATTCGATTTCCAAATGCAAGGAATATAAATAGTTACTTATGATGCTACGATTTGCATATCGTGAAGGTCTGATCGACGTTTTTCTCCATTTTCTCCTCCGTTCGATACCAAAGATGAATGGGAAAGAGAAAGTGTGGCTCGATTCTTCACTTTTCTTATGCGCATACGAAAATACGAATGCTATCGATAATCGACGACCTTGGTATTCATGAAAGCAGTTCGTTGTAAACGTAACTTGAAGGTTTCCATCGGTTTAAACGACTCGTTTACTGTGAAAATGGGACCATTCCATTCTTGATCATTTCATTGTATCACAAATGCAGTTCATATGCAATTTGTTATCAATTTTGTAAATTTGTAACTTAACTAGAATATTAAATTTTCAATTTTGCAATTCATCATGGCGATCAATGTACCAATTTTGTTACAAATTTTTATATTAAAAAATGTTCAAATAAATGAACAATATTTTCCTACAATTAGTAAAGGTATAAAATTCAATCACTACTTTCAATAGAATTTTGTTGCATTCCTACATCCATTATAAGTCTTCCATTGAAAAATTATTTGTTCGAAGCTTTACCGAGTCGAACACGAAGAATATTTAAAGATCGACCGAAATCTTCCATCAAACACGAAGAACACGCGTCTAATCGTATCTAAAGCAACATTATCTACCTATGGCGATTTTAGTGAATCTGATCAAACGCTACCTTGATCATGTCAAACAGTAAACACGACTTAAACAAACAGATAAGATAAACATCGTGTACTGCATGCTCTTTTTATCGACTACAAACCAGTTACTATTTCTTTTTTCAACTTTCCTATCTGCCTGTCCCTTTTTAACAACGCATCGTTAGACCTTTTATTGGTTTAAGATTTTTTCTTCCTGTTTCTGTAGGTAGGACACGCTACCAAGCACACGTTTGTTCAACAGATTTTCAAACATACCGTATGTACACTTTGGTCCGTAAATAGATAACCAACCCACGAGGAAACGGTATATTAAAAGTTATAACACCGAATATGTCTCCGTGTGTGTTACGTGTTTAATTAACTTTTTTCGTATCTCAGTTTACGTTCGCTATCGTTCCTTTATCGATGTTATCGAATTAAAAATTCTTCTTGGATGTACGATTAGATAATTGCTGACTTGCCAGTGCAGTTGCAATTCGAGAATTTGGAAAATTATGACAGGGTTGCTGAGAAATTCAAATATTAATTTTTAGGGGAACTTGATTTAGAATTGGGGAGTTTAGGGGATTGGAAATTTTAGGGGATTTGGTTATTTAGAAATTGGGAAATTTGAGAATTTGAGAATATCAGAATTTGGACCTTTGGGAGTTTGGAAATTTAGAAGCTAGGTCACTTGTGTACTTGAAAATTTACGAATTGGGCAATCTAGGAATTCACAAATTTAGGAATTGGAGAATTTGTGAATTCGTAACACTGCAAATTTTGGGATTTGTATAATTTCAAATTTGAGGAGTTAAATATCTAAAAATTGCCAAAGTTGAAAAATAAAGAAATCTGCCCCGTAACCATAACCTTACCTCAAATCGCGGAGATTTGTCCGGGCAAAATGGAAGATCGGTAGGTGTTAAAAAAATGGAAGCATCGACAGATCAATTTCCAGGTCCGAATTTCACGAGCAGTTATCGAGAAGCGTTCTCCCCGTCTCGGCATCCGGCCGCTTAACGGTAAAGCGGTTAATTCCCGACCTTCACGGCTCGTTTTTGCCCGTGCACGAGGTATCCCAACAGGAGGATGAGAGCAGGCAGGCCTGGCTGGCTGGTTTCCATGGTGGTCGACGCCAATGCAAATCGCTACCGATGCATCACCGACCTGTCAACCGTTCGTTGCTTCGCGATAAACTTTCCCGCTCGTCCGCTTCGGCCCCGGCGGGGAGAAACACACGAATGGCCTCCTCTTTCTCTCCTGCGCGATAGAAACAGCGGCGATACCTCGTTGCGAAAGCCAACGCCGCGAAATACCGTTTACGCGGCTGTAAATGCCGAAACAATAGAGTCGTTCGGCCTAGCAGGGGTTAATCCCTCGGGGGTTGTTATATTTAGTTTCGTCGCGAGACGAATATTCCGGGATTTATCCGGAAGATTCCGATAATTCGGCATCATCTGGGAGAGCAGCTCGATTGCACTGGAATACGGAAAATATTGGACGTTCGATTTCGAGGGGTTGCCTTTTCCGATACCGAATGATGCTTTTTATCGTGCAACGCCGGATTCTCTGAATCGAACAGGATTTTACCTGGAATAGCGTAGATAGTACTTGCACGATTTTATTCCTAAATTACGATAACGCATTTTATATCAAAACGTTGAAAATCGCGAATGCACGGTCTGGCGATTACGGTCTCGTTATATGGCCCGTTGAGTCCCGTCAAGATTATCTCGACGCATGCGAACATGCAGACCGTAAACTATAAATCCCGCAAATGTTGAAATGTATTTAGTAATCTCATCGAGACGCCATCTAACATTGCAAACATTCCTTTACGTTAATTATTTCACTTTTACTCTTATTAACCCTTTAACCTTTGATTCTAGCACTTGCGTCAGACAGAGCTAATGTTAAGACAGATAAGAAAAGTTGAAATGTATATTTTGTATATATTTTGGATTTGGAGATCCTTAGCTGTGCAAATTATAATCGGAATGCAACTCCAGACTCAATCGTATTACAAATATGAGTTGTATCTGAATTGCAATGTGCGTCACGAGTGACACGACATTATAAGTCATAGTCAACTTCAATTAACTATAATATTCTAATTCTTTTGTTTTGTATCTTTCATACAGAGCAATATACAAGTCCATATAAATTATTTAATCGCAATTGCAAAGTCCCATTTCAAATCACGTATAAAAATAATTAACAGCAGCGTATCAAACTTTCTAATCTTCGCTTACAACCCGCGGATAGCATTATGCAATCCCACAAATTATCAATCAGCAATAAATACATCAATGAGCGCAGTTATCTCCGCGTAGCCAGCCATAAAAACAATGACACAGTTCATTTATTATTCGCGAGTAGTATTGTTTCGATCGTAAGTTGATCTCACAAATAAAAGCATCAAGTACATAAACCAGTTGCTATCGATAGAGACGCCTATCTTCTAAAGGTGCCATTTATTGGCACATCGAACGAGTCCCCACAGCCGCTCTCCCTATTTATAGACGATACTGCAGTCCCTGTTACTTCACGAAGAAAAGTTCGATCGATTTCCTACGTATTCAAACGTATCGTCTTACCGGTGTCTCTAAATTAGCCCCGGGCAGGTCAAATGCCCGTTAAAGACTTCACGCTGTGATGTGGACGATTTTATGGTTTGCGGTTGGAGATTTGGGAATGTGATAGTTCGGGATTTGGGGATTCGGGATTTAGAGATTTTTGGAAAATTTTGAAGTTTGGAATTTTGGAATTGGGGGAATTGAAAATGTAGGAATGTAATTTGGAGATTTGGAAATGTGAGGTTTTGGGGATTTCAAGATTCGGAAATTAGGATTCGAGGATTAAGTGATTTGGACACTTTCGGAATTTGGAGTCTTAGAAATGGAAAAGATTGGAATTTTATAATTCTGAATACTTGGTAATATGGTAAGTTGAAGGTTATTTGGGATTTGTGCCATTTCATTTGCTATCTCCAAATCACCGATCGCACCACGAAACCTCCAATTGCTTTCCAACTGCAAAAGCCCAGCAAGCAACTCGAAAAGCCGAAGGAGGGAGCCGTAAATCAGATGGCCGACACGTGGAAATAAATTTGGGCAGTGATGCAATTATCACGAGGAACGAGTTTCGCAGCGGGCAACGGATTCTCCGCGTTCCGTTCGCTAAGTTCTCCAATTTGTCTCGCGAGGCTTGCTCTTCCCACGCGCTTCAGTAGTCGTTTAGTCAGCTTTCCGAGGCTCGTGGTCTCTCGATTTATCGCGTCTCCGCTGTCGCATTGTTTCGAGCCGTTATCGGTGATCCTTCCATTGCATCTTGACTCCATATTTCGCCGCGTCACGTTCGTCCGAGCAATGTTCGGCATTCTATCGAGCCACGCGATCATAATTAAGCGACAACGAGCAGTTTAAAGAGCGTGTAAACACGAAACGCTTCAGGGTTTATCTCGTGGCACCCCCTCATTAAAGGGAGAGCCTATCCATAAATCGAATTGGCATCGGGCCTAATTAAGGGCGCATGTGGACAACACCTTGGCCCAGTGTCTGTTCGAGACGAAACTGGTCGGTTACCCTTTTCTCGGTAGCTTCCGCCATGTGTCCTACATGCAACGATCCCTCCGAGGATCGTGCAGGTCGGTTGGGTGTCGTCGTGCACCCTGGGTTCAAGGCTAGCCGTGGGTAGGAGACAGATCGTCGCGGATAAGAGCAGCAAGAGAGGTATAACGAGCACACCAGAGGTCCGTCTCTTCTCGTTCTCTCTCTCCGTAACCTGGTCTCTACGCTTCGCTTCAGTTTCTTTTTCTCCCTTTTCGCGTTGCCTCTTCGCTTCCTCCCTTTTCCATCAGATGCGTCATCTTCGAACAAGCGAGCGGACTGGCTGGCGAGAGTGGGACGATGATTTACGGTCTCGAGCCTCTTTCCAGCTCCTCTATCCGCTCCGAGGTCGAGAGCAGGACCTTCCTTCGCCGTCCTACCTGGCCGATCTTTCGAGCTGGTTTCAACCGAGTATATACGAGCCGAGGTGCACGCCTGCCTCGCTTGTCTGCCTGCCTGCCTGCTGGTCGCTCGTGAAAAGTAAACAGCGGGCCGTGGCAACGACTTGCCATGGTGTTCCAGCGCGTCATCGTTGCACCGCCTCCCTGGCCGCTGGCTAAACGATAGAGATAGAAGAGTGCTGAAGAGGAACGACCAGGTAAAACGACTCGATGGAAGCTTTCTAGCGACCTCCAGGGACGCACCTTCCGACGTTCCTTTGCGTTACTCGCTCTTTCTGCTTCGCTTTTTGGGATCATGCAAAAAGCATTCTAGATTTTTATGAAGCCTCTGTGCTTCTGATACGGTGTTGGAACATGAAGCAATTGTTCATTCAGGGATTTTGGAATGAGGTGGAAGATTAGGCTGATGGAATCATATTTTCGTAGTAGTTCTTTTGTGAAGGACGTTCTTGTGGACAAGGATTTGTGAATGTGAAGACATACGAATTTGTAGATGTATGAATTTATTGATATATCCTAACTTATCCTTCGACTTACCCTAAAGAACTTATCCTACATTTGTATCATAACGATACGTATCTCATAACGAACGAGTGCTATATCAAGTTTGTAAAATTAGCAGCTTACATGATACAGTAACAGACACCAGCTAGAAAGGTCATAAAAGTGACATTGCAACAGAATCGGTGCAAACATCACGAAAGAAAGATAGCGTGCTTACATATCAAAATGACGACTACCCAAGCTATCAAAATGTTAATTTCCTGGTGAACCCTCATCAAGCAAACGTCGAGTATCGCGAGGTGGGTCGAAATAACCGCAACAAGATTCCCCAGCGATAAGTCGGTGGATGCGGCCCTGTTAAGCACCAACACGGCAAAACTTTGCTCGATAACGTCGATACCTCACAACCTACGACCGTGTGCATGTACAGTTAACAGTTAAATTTGACTTCCATACGAACGGTCTTCACGTAGCAATTTTGAACTCTTGTTATAGGATTATCGCATACGGAAATGTAGAAATTTGGGAATCTGGCAAATTTGAGGTGTAGGAGTTAGACTATCTAGGTATGTGGATATCTAAGAATGTGCAGATCCTCTATTTACGAACGATGAATTTTGAGTACCAGGATTTGATCTAGTCTGTGGATTTAGATATTTGTGATCCAATAATTTGCCACGGAGAAATTGGAGAATGTAAGAGATGAAAAAATTGAGGATTTCAGAATGTGAGATAAAGATTAGAAAATTCGTACACTCGTACATATGAGGATTTGTAAATGCAAAAGATTGGAAATTCGCGGATGAAGACAATTGAAAGTTTGCATAGTTATCGAACGGAAGGCAACGTTGCAGGCGAGTGTACACCGGGTCGTTTGGTGCATCCGCCCCGAAGGAAGGAGTCACGGCCCCGGTTACCACGTCGAAGAGGAAACGCCGAGCGAGCGGACACGCATCGGCGTCGTTTCCGCGGGAGGAGCGACGTATCCAATTAACGGGGCCCCGCGAATCCATAATTCACTGCTAATTAATTAGCGTACGCACGAGTTCGACGAAGGAGGAGTAGGGAGGGAGATCGGCAGAGTAAAGCGTACGCGCGAGCGCAAACGAGAGACGACCAGAGCGTTCGAACAAAGGAGAGAAAGAGAGAAGGCGTGACAGGGCCGTGTAATCCTTTTCTGGCCGCGTTTACTCATGCCCGACGAGACGAGCGAGCTGTAAACTCGCCAGCTAGGACAAAAGCGGCTGCGAACCGCTTCTGTCCTCGTGGCACACCGCTGCCATTAACCCCTGGATTATTGTTCGCGGTGAAAATGCCAGTAGTAGTCGGTTGCTTGCCCACCGACGCGTTTCACGGCTAAAGATCAAAATGTCACAGCGTCGGAGACGCGCGATTGTGCCCCCTCGACTCTGCATCTTCCGCCATTTTAACATAGACCGGTTGCTGATCCCCAATTTTTCTTGTCACCTTCGGGTTTGCTAACATGATTTACGCTCTACGATCCTTGCCACGCGTTTATACATTTAGGTACGTACTTTCAGGTATTTGGAGGATTTGAGGACTTGGAGAACTTAACATTGGCTTTAGGGATAATGAGTACCTCGGTACCAACAAAACTTGTGTAAATTATAATTTGTATTATACATCATAAGTCCACTGAATTTGTAATATACTCTCCACGCACATTCTTCAGAAAAATAAATAATGAGACTGTACACAACTCCAGTGCCTAAGAAAATCAACCTCAACAAAATGAAATAAATTGTCCGAGACATGTGTACCCAACGGATTCCCAAATTCATTCGAACCATGTGCGTCTGAACCGCTTGTGCGAAGTATTTCACACCATCCTCCTCTTTCTTCTATACAGCAAGGATTGAGTCCGGGGGCTAGTATTTCGCGATTAACAAGAGTAGAAAGGAAAGAAGGCGCACGGTGTCGCGTGATCAGGATGCAGACAGCGAGTAATCGCACACCGGAACACGCAACCGGTATTTTCGGCGGGAACCACGTCCCCAACCACACTAACGAGAGCCGCAGAAAACAGGCCAACGCGAGAGGTGTCAACTTTAAAGTGGATCCCAATACCGACCACTTCCTTCGCGCACTGGACTCCTCTCGGGTTTCACCTTGCCCCGACTCGTTTGCTCGTGCAGGCAAAAGGGCTGAAAGGGTTGCCTGTACAGTCTACGGCAAATCTGGCTTCTTCGCGAAAAATATGCTGAGAAGAGGTTTATTCGATTATTTTGGGGGACTTTTGAAGATTTGCAGATTTGATGATTTGAGGACGTAAGAATGGACTGTAAAGGAGTAAGATGGATGCTAGTATGGATAATGTGACTATAAGATTTAGAGTACTATGAATATGGAAGTGTAAGATATGAGGATATTGAACTTTGTGGATGTACGGACTGGTATGTGGAGATCTAAGGAATTGATCTAGAAATTTTGAAATGTAGAAACTTGGAGACGTAGGAGTTGGATCTAATGTATTTAGGGACATTAGGATTTGGGAATTTGTGAAATTAGAAATCTAATACTATAGTAATTGCGAAAATGGAGATTTGGAAAATTTGAGAAACTGACTTTGAATTTGGGAGCCTTGGGAATTTATAAAATTTGAAGTTTGGAAATTTGCAAGTTCCAGAAATCTGAAAATGTAGAAATTGAAAATGATGAAATTTATGTACGTATCGAAAAGAAGTTGCAGTGGAGTGTACACGTCAGAGAAGAAGTCGTCCGCTAAAAGGAACTCTCACCGTGGTCAGAACCCGTCGGCTGGTTAGTGTCCCTGGACCGTAACACGAATGCGTGTTTGTTTTCTCGCGTCGTGAATACGCGAGCATCACGCGTTGTCGTATCCTGTTTCCGAGTCGACGTGGAAACACGCCCGAAAGGGTTCACCGGCAGTCCAACGATTTGACGGCTTGAATTTCAAGGAATCGATGAGAACGTTGCTGGCAACGTGACTGTTTAGTTATTTACAGACCTTTAATTACCGTCTCTGGTCGTTCACCCAACTAAAGTTGCTCGCATTTCATGAAAACGGGGTCAACGATTCTTCCTGTAACTCACTTTTGTTTGAACCTCGAACATAATCTAACTTCTTAACAACCTCATCTAACGTACCTTCTTTTATGTCTGAGATAATGTGATTTACATCTTTAAGTCTGAGACTTTTGTATCGGACCTAACCTAACTTCTTAGCAACCTCATTTAACATACTTCCATTTAAATCTGAGTTTTCGTAGGAAGACAAATTATGCATTAGGCTAAATCGAACTTAAAGCTCGAATAAAAATACGAAAATATATAAGAGTCCATTAGAAAGAAATTTGAAATGTTATATCAATTTTATATTCAGCAATCGACCATGCAAATTATAATTGAACAACTCCAAGTCGTGCGTCACGAGTCAGACTCGTGAAAATAATGCAAGGATTTAATTTCATCGTCAGACAACTATAAAAATATATTTCTTCGAAATTCAGGTAATAAATGTCTGACAACTTATTATCCCGCGAATAATTAAACACATTAACTATGTTTGCGCCCGCAGGGCAAAAGAGCGATTGTATATTCGAGTTTACCCGGTTTCATTTTGTACACAGGCATTTCATAATGCTTCCGAGAAACTACTTGAGCGCAGGATTCGTCAGATTAACGTAATATACACGTTGCGTCTGAGAGTGTTATCCGTCTGTTTCGTGTAGCACAACTCGTCGGAATTGCTCTCTCATTTTCCCGTGAAACCGAAATTATCAAACTTTTCTCTGCCTCGAACACTCCCGACGTGGAACTTTTACGATGCTCGTCGTTCGTTTTTCCGGTTTTAATACAACCTGGAACACCTCGACGATTTTGTACTCGTGTTATCGTAAAAAATAACTGGCTAAGATCGTTTGCTGGATACGAAAACCTTCGGGTTTATTAAGTCTTCCATACAGAGTCGATATGGGAAAAGAGAGAGAATTCTGGTCACGAGTCAGCCGATAAAAGGGAATTATTTATTCGATACCCGAGGCTATTCGTGTATGGGGCACTGTTACGATTTCGCTCATTAACTTGACTGTAACCCTTTATTATAAAATTCTTTCGCTATTTTATTGCAAGTTTTTATTTTGTTACAAGTACTGTACATACTGACTGTACTTTACATAGTACTGATTCAAGATTGCTGTACGAAACTAGAGACAAGAGAATTTGACATTTATGGATATTGAACATGGGTGAAGAATAACAGTACTCTTTTATCTTTTAGACTACGAACTTTATTCAAGGTTCGAAGGACGTTGACTCAATGCTCCATGAGAAGCGACGTTCCCCGAAAAGGAAAACTGGGCGTACATTTAAAGAAAAGAGAAACTATGCACCGTGTTTATTGCCTTCGGTGACAAACAGTTTCAGACCCTCAGACCTGATGGTGCCATTTGGTTTTCAAATGCAGACAATAGACAGTGTTTCTCATTGCTAGATTCAGTTTTGCTAATAATCTAACAATGGACATTTGTAATATAGAAGAGTGTACATGTCTAGAATACATATCTTACATACACATCTTACATACATGTCTAAAGATACATATCTATAAACACATGTAACAGCATAGGTCCTCGATGTTATTGAATTGCCTGAATTCGATATGGTAGGGTAGTTAATCGAGCAATGTGAAGGGTTCATAACAAAAATATCAAAACACATGTATATTGAGATCATACATGTGATCATTGCCTACACCTATCCTCCCACAAAGTGAAAATAAAGATCCTACAAAAGTACAGAAAATACAAAAGTAGCCTATCATCCTCGGTTTAGCAGAAGTCTAGCAGCCTCCAAGGCAAATCTAGCCCTGTCTAACCCCGCTATTCCTTCCGTTGCGCTTCCTACTAACTATAAAAGGTGTAGGTCGCACACATAGCCAGTGTGTCGACCCATGGTCGACGCTAATAACTCTATATATCTTGTTCCGGGACAGGCCGCGGGAGCGATGCCGTACGCTCCTTTTTCGAGCGAGTGACACGCGCTGCGCGATTACGCGTTCGCGACCAATGGACCGGTCAATAAAAACCGTCTACAGGTATTCCTGATACTCGCCCACGTCGCATGCTCTACCAAGCTGAAATACGAGCTTATTTCGTTCGACAGTGAACAGAGTCGTAGCCACCGTGAAACTGTCTTTCGTTTGTCTCGTTTCATGATCAACTGGCTTTGTCAAACTCGTGAAACGACTCATTTTAGAGTCATTATTAGTATTAGTGGCCTTCAGTGACAGGGTCACTGTTCAGAGTTCTCAGGTTTAGACTCAGGTTCTTGAGTGGACCTCAAAGGGTTAACTTCCAAATGTACAAGTCTCTAATTACTAAAAATCTAAATTCCTTTGTCTAAAGAAAAGCCTCTGAATATTTCAAGTGCTTCTAAACCGTGCAGATTTTAACCCCTACAGTTTTAATCCGATTGGTAATAAATCGAGAACGTCCAGTTAAAAATTTAAACCTTTTTACCATTCCATCGTGTGTTACGCTATTTCGTTTGGAACGTTGCTTCGAAACGATTGATGATATCGATACCAGTCCGTTCTAATTGCACCGCGAACAGAGCAAACAGCGTTCTATATTTTCGCCCATCAATCCCATTAAATTGCTGCACAAAGGAAAGAGTAAATTTTCACACACGCGATTGACCTCTCTGCCCCCTTTTCGCAACGGGATTTCCATGTTTCGATTGGTATTTTAATCGCAATTCCCGAAGCATCGATTAATGGACATGGAACAGAAGTCGACCGGAAACACGATGGCGCTACATCGATACGCATATTCGATCGTCGTCGACACGGTTGGTTTCTTTTGCAATGTTGTACAAATTACGAGCCGGCCATCGATGGAAACACGGGCCATTAATCACGGTTTTCCATTCGCCATGGAAGTAGACATCGAAACGGACATCTGTAAGAATCCCCGATACGTTTCGAAGCCGCGGCTGCATTTAATTCGAGCCGCGTTTCGAAATGGCTTTAATTCGAATTTACGAGCCACTTCTCGCGACGCGACACACCACCAACAGCGACGTTAATTAATACCAGGACATCCGGTTATTAAACAGCCGGATCGTGATTTGTGTTTACACCAATCGCGTTAATGATCGGTTAAATAGCGGACCGCGTGTCGCGACACGGTACCGCGAAACGTTTTATGGGAACAACCTATGGGAGTATTTTAGCTCTCTACAGCCGGCATTTTCCGCGTTTGCAAATTGCCGTTTATCCTTGTTGCAGAACGTGCCGTCCACGGAGTAATTAAACATTAGCTAAATTAACAAGCTTTCATTTCGGTGCTGCAGAAATTTGTCCGGATAGTCGGCGTGGAACTAGATTTCTGGAGTCCCGTTTCTCTACATTGGCGAAACTATTTGACACTTTTTAGTTTGGTAGTTTTTTTTTTGGATTTCGTAATTATTTATTTGGAAGTTGAGAATTTGTGTATTGGAAAATTGACGATTTGAGAATATTTGAATTTGGGGATATTGAGAGTGAACAGAACTTGTAGAAAGAATAGATAAATGAGTATCACGTGGGGATTGTATCATGTTAGCGGATAGCAGGGAATCATAAGAATCAGCTACGAGAATTGCATGTCAAGAAAGGATCGATCGACGCGACGAAAGAAACGCTATGACAATTTTTCATCCAACGACGCACCACGCGTCTACCGATCGAAGCGAAACTCGCGTTTCTTTCGCAATCGAGCGACGTATATCTTCGTCCAACGTAAAATGTTTCACCGACAGCGGACATATTTTACCTGTCCCTTTTGCTCGATCTCGACGAGTCAGTGTTTCTCATTCCTTTGTCATTTTTATTCATTTTTATTCATTCTCGTACTACAATCATCTCTACATTTTCTTATTAGAAAAATTGTTTCTTTTTTGTGTTAAATGTAATGTAACATATTTAGTGCAAAAATTTTCTGTACACAGATCATTTTCTATAGATTAGATTTGATATAATATAATCGTTTATATTTAATATATATTGCATTATATTTACTAGATTTGATGTATTATATTATCTATAAATATAAGCAATTATATTCCTCGACATTTAGCAATCATGATCAGAAATATTTCGTGATGAACTCGTCCTTAAAAGTGAAAGGGTTAATCAGGAGAATAAAGTAATCCCTAAAAAATGTTTAAGTGCCCCGCATTCGATCCGGAGGAAAATAAAAGGAAGGAAATGGTGTTCGAGACCGTTCGCTCGCGTGCGGTGAGCACTTTGAAGAGATAATTTATTATTGTCGTTATTTTTAATATAGAAAGCGTGAAACCTAACCGCGAAACATGATATCGAGGTGGAGGTGTAGAGTTTCAAAGACCTGTCCGTTAACTTCCTTTGCTCTCTGATATATTTTTAACGCTTCGTTATCGAAACTTTATCGTGCGGCCTTGCACGGTTCAACGTCATTGTTACCGTCATTGCACTTCAATAAAGAATCATAAATATTCAAAGAATTCGTAATTTTCTAGAATTTAGATAAAGATCGTAACAGCGAGATTAAAGTGTCTGCAATTTGAATAAAATATTCAGGTAACCATATTAAAATGTCAAAGCCTTAGTTCAATATCTCCAACTTTGAAACTTCTTCATTTCAGAATTTTAATGTGGCGAATTTATAATAGGTATCTACTACAGAATTTAATTTAATTTTGCAAATTGTGGGCAGTATTTTTCAACTGTCAACTGTTTAATCTTCTCGGAAGAATCGCTAATGTTGCAAATCAATGTTTAAGATGTTTTGTATTTATTTTATTTTTAGTGGTATTAAACCACACCATTTGATATTAGCAAAAATTAGCTTGTTTATATACAACTCTGGCTATAATTTAAGCATGTGGTTCATAAACCACACCCTCAGTTAAACAGTTAAGGGTATTAAGACTATGATATTTTAACCCTTCAATTTTAAATATTTCAATTTCAACATCAAATGACTTAAACATCATTCTCCTTTATAAAAGTGTCACAAAATCCCACTGGTTTAAAATTTCTCAAAAAAAGCGCCCTTCCGAGTCACATTATCTCGCAGAAAAAGTGTGAACTCACCCCCTGTCGACATATATTCACCCATCGCGAAGGGGGTTGGTCCAGGAAGCGATCCTCAAATTCTGATCGCGGTTAGCATTTTTATCGTCCACCCTCGGAGAAAAATATCTCCGCTCGTATATTTTTCGAGAGTCTGCCGAGGTCCCCGGCGTTCGAGTCGAAACGAGCCCGTTGAAGAAACAGGAAAAAGAGCAAAGACAAAAGAGAGAAAGGAGAAGGAAAGAAAGAGAGAGAGGAGCCAGGCAGAAGAAAGACGAGCCGGCTAAGCGCGAAATAAAACGAGCGTCATTCTGTCGCCGGATACGCGCCAGCTTCTCGACGCTCGCAAATATTTCCCCTATCGAGAAAGGAGCAACCTCGCGACGGACCTCCCGCAGCAACGGGATAATTTATGCAAAAACCTTGCCAGCAGAGTGGGGGTGCGAATACAATTTATTCCCTGGGAATTTTTGTGAGGGCTTTTTATTTTTTATTTTGCGATTATTCGAACCCCTGAGGTCCACGGATTTGAAGTTTATTGAATGTGACTTATGGGGTGGTTTATTGGATGTTGGGTATTAGGTATAGCATGTATTGAAAATTTGCAAATTTACAAATCCCCAAATTTCTAATTGTCCAAATTTTCAATTGCCCCTAGTTCCAAATCCCCAAATTACTACTTCCCCAAAGTATTACTTCCCCAAATTTACAAGTCCCCAAATTACTACTTCCCCAAAGTATTACTTCCCCAAATTTACAAGTCCCCAAATTACTACTTCCCCAAAATTCTAAATCCCCAAATTTCCAATCTCCCCTAGTTCCAAATCCCTAAATTACTACTTCCCCAAATTTCCAATTCCCCCTAGTTCCAAATCCCCAAATTACTACTTCCCCAAATTTCTACCCCCATTCCCCAAATTTATAAATTGTCCACTCCCTCAAATAAAATTTTCCAAAATTCCCCATAAAATTTCGACTTGCTAAAATTCCCCCTAACCGAATCCTATACCATAACCAGAATTCGCCAAACATTTGCACTCCGCAGTCCCTGCAGTTTCTTCCTTTTTGCACGTATGGCCCGATCCCCATATCGCGGTTTCTTTTCTCGGTTTCGTCGATCCATCATGTAACGACGCGTCTCGCGACGGGATACTGATTTGAAATTCCGCCTTGAGATTTCTGTCCGCGATCGAAAGGGCGAGCAGAGGAAACGAATCGCGCGTATTTCGTCTATAATTAACGCCACTGCCACCGATCGGCCTTCTCGGAAGAAATTCATTTCGCTGTTTATGGGCTCCGTGTTCTTCGACGTTCGCCTTCTGTGTTCGTCGATGAATTATGCGATTCTTCCATGCAGCGCCGGCTCTTTTTGCCATCGTTGGACACGAGCGATTTCGAGGAACGGGAGATCGATGAATCGGGACCTCTGATCGTTCTTCGCGGACGACTCTACGGCTACGTGACTCCGGAGAAAACTAAACGAATCAGCAAGCCGGGTTTTGTAAAATGTGAAGGAAGGAAGTGGGTAATTGTAAAACTTGTCGCCGAGCAGAAGTGACACATTTTCTGGCTAGAGGCTGCAGACGGCAACAGGTGTCTAGAGTTTTGCTCGTTTTGTCGAATATTGTTCGAAATAAAAAGCCCGGTAACGCTTAGATAACAGGATGTTTGTTAAGCAAGTACGGTTGCACGACGAGCATCCTTTTTTTTGCTTTTGGTCCGCTTTACAGAATGTGCAAGATTTTTGGACTTTCTATTGTGTACTTGTGTATTTACTTCTCAAGTATACTCTTGAGTGAAACTTTGCGTCAATTTTCATTCGTTTTATTTGTAAGCAGGCATGACGATTTCTAAGAAGTATTTGCACCCCGTTTATGTGTGAAATTATACGATATACGTACGGAAGTTCAGTTATTTCGATCATAAAATTTTATTTGTACCGAAGCATCTCACTGTAATTACATTTATCAATCATCTTCTTAAAATTTTATTTTTAGAATTCCTCTCTGCACTTCAAATAGCTGTTTCAGTATTTCCTTATCATATATTGGACGCTTAAATCTCTATCGTATTTTAAAATCTCTGTTATATGGAAATCCGCTTTAGGCGATTATAGTCACATTCAGTAGTGAAAGGGTTAATCAAGTACGCGATGTTCAATCATCGTCAGGCCAGTGATTGGTACCACTTGAACGGCCCATAAATCTTTAAATATGAACGGATTACAGTTATCCATCATTTTGTGTGCTCGGTCAATTTTGTTTCCGTACATTTTTTCTTTTAATACATATGAAATGAACCTCCACGTGAAAGGTACAAATGATTTTCATTTTTTTCGCAACTGTCCATCAGACGTGTTATGCTGGAATTTTAAATATTTGCTTCAGAGATTTCTGCGTATGCACAGTTCGAGAGTAGTCTCGATCACATATGTTAAACTTGTGCTTCGATACGTGTTACATTGCCACGCGTTATATCGCCACACGTCCTTGTTATCGCATATTGTATCGCCATGAGTTCCTATCACCACACGTTATATTACCGCGTGTTATATCACCGCATATTATATTAACACACTCCGTATTACTATACGACGTACTCCGATGAATTCTTATCGTAATGCGTTCCTATAATTACACGTTGTATTACCATAAGTTATATCGCCACGCGTCCTTATCGCGATCGATTGCACCGTCAGCCACTTTTAATAAAAGAAGGATAATAACCGCAGATAAATATCGAAAGCATCCGAGCCGTCGAAAGAGAGGAAGAAAAGTAGCGTGGCATCAGCGATACAGGAGCTTTTCAATTTCCTCGGTTAGCACGTTAGGTCCCGGTTTCATGGTCGATAATCGCGCGACGCGTCGCGATAACTCGTCGAAGGTCCATTAGAGTCGCGCAAGGGAGTTGCCTCGAATCGGACAGCGTCGCGAATGGATTAACAAGTTTGTTTCAGCTCGAACGCTCGCGAGCTGATACGCCGGTCGCAGCCTCGTTTATTAACATTCCGCTCGGCCGCAACCGGAGATAAACGAACCCGAGCGACGAGACGAGTGGTGGCAAGCGAATTCGTTGTCCCCTTGGTGGATCCGTGATTAATATGCCCGTGACGTGCACGATTTGATATAAAACCTGACACCGTGGCCCGTCACTTTTGCCAACTAACGAGCGAGCAGGCGACGCTCGCGCGTACCTTATCCATACCTCGCCATAAATCTCCGCGACCGCTTTGATTTATGCATCTTTTCGGCCCCGTCCGTTTTCTTCTTTCTCGCCTCTCCCGTTCGCCGAGCCCGCCTCCGGGCAAAACCGCCTTTTACCTTTGACCGACCAGATTTCAAATCTCTCAGCCGTCGCGCGTGTTCGGTCACAGTTTCGCTCGAACGCTTCGACTTTTATGCTACGCGAGTTTACGCGATGTTTCGCCGCGGCCACGTCCCACCGTGAAGATGTGCTCGTTCACCCTGTGAGTTATGATCACCTGGCGTCGACAAATTGGCCGTGATCACCGAGCTGCTCCTCGTTCCAATGAGCTAGCCCCTAACGGAGAAAACTTTATGCGATGTAACGAGCTTCTACCGCGAACATGAATTCATAAGTGCTACAGCAGGGATTCTGGCAAATGCTGTACCCGTGGACTACGAGCATGATTATGCTTATTCGTTTATTTATTGCTTTTGGAATTACTATTGGAGCTTGCGAGTTTAACCTTTTTACTACACTGTAACGTAGTTGACATTCGTTTACTTTATTTTTATTTCGTATTATTTACTGAAATTTTTTAGTTTTAGGTTTGCTTATGTACAATTCTTAGGACAGCTGGGTTGAGACACTGTGTATGTAATTCATGTTAATAATTTGGTTAATTTAATATAATGTCAGCATGCAATTTCATTAATATAGTTTTGGATGTTTTTAAATACAAAGATATGAATATTTATTTATTGTTAAGTTTAAACGAATATACGTGCATGGAAAAAAGTAATCGGTTTCAATAAGAACCTCTGAGAATAAAAGCAAACCAATCTAAAATAACAATCATCGTCATCTTCTTCTTACAAGGCATGCTTTCAACGCGAAATGCGTGACGCAGCGAAACAGTAACCCTGTCAAAATAACACGTCACTCGGTATAACAAACGGAAAAATCGAAAGCAAATTCGGCTCCGAATAAACCGAAAATATGCCCCTAATTAATACCGATTCAAATTTTAATATAATGAAATTGCGATGCATAGAATGCATTAACCGATACAGAATATCGGTACTATAATTACGTTGTCGCAGATAATTAACAAGGATTATGAATCTAGTAAGAAGCAAAAGATAGCGTACAAAATTAATATTCATAACGGAATTTCAATGGAGAATATTAACTCCATCAAACACTGATATTGCATATCGGTTATATAATTATGTCATGATGCAACATTAATATGATTGAAGAATTCCGACGATAACTACGGAGGATATTTAATATGCAGATAAATGATATTGAATATTGGGAATATGGCTGGTGTGCGCGAAGAATTCCGATCGTAACGATGTCTGATTTGATTTATTACCGTTGTAGTTTGTTTTATTCAGAACAAGATGCTAATGAAGTATCAAGGATAACGTGATCCACCTTAGTCTACGCATGTCCATTGGCGTAACTGCTTTGGGTCCATGGTGGACCTTGAACGTCTCAGAAATAATTTCTAACTCTCTATATATTGCATAAGAGAATCGTATAACAAACATTTTCGGATACTATCTTATTTCTGTTCTTTTCGAGGTCTTAAGTTTCAAGGTTATGAATTATCAAGTCTTAAAATACATTGTAATATTCTTCTTTGAGAATTTCAAGATTATTTCTGAATTCTTCAAGCACTGAGTTTCTATATTCTTTAATTCTCAAACTTCAAATTCTGAAATACACAAATTGTCAAGTTCCCAAATTCTCAAGTCACCAAGTTCTCAAATACCCCAAATCCCTAAATCCTCAAAACCTCAAATCCACATTTTATGTGTGAATTATGTCTCCCAATCTAGTCCAGCCACATATCTGCTTACGCCACTGCGTATACATAATGATTTACAGGTCTAAAAGTGTTCATCAGCAAAACACATTGTTTCTCCGTAGATAATCGCCGAAGGTTTCCACGATTTCCATACGAAATTGTTGGCGTTACTCTCATCTCGATCTGCATTGTTCCAACGGAAACAGGTAGCATGCATCAAGAGCAGAAACTCATATTCAGCGTCACGTAACGTTTCATTTGCTCGCGACAAAATTTCTCCAGAGAAAAAAAGAAAACGATCCAACAAAATAATGTATGATACTTTGAACTGCAATATTTCAGAGAATACTTCAATGCATATTTATTTCTCTATTTTTTCCCCTCGCAATTTCATGCCTTTATATCGAAACTTTGGACTTGTACAAAAATAATATACATTCCTGTTACAGATATTTGGGCAAAAAGTCGTGAATAAAAATCCTTCTTGTTGCCTAACTTTCTTTTAGAACTTATCCTCTTAACATTTTATGATCCAATCGCGTTTATGCGACGTTTCAACGACTCGGATGTTTACGCCAACTTTCCTTCCCTGTGTTTTTCCTCTTTCCACATTTATTGCTGACAGGTTATAACTCTTTTACCATAATAGTTCGTTTCATTTATGCGTTATTTATGTGTCATATACGGTTATTTATGTGTTTAATTTTGATCTTACGACGAAGTTTGTAGTTACTCCCAGGAGATGCGATAAAATGCTTAATAGCAACACATATCTTCAGTTCTCCTCCATTACGTTTTATCTATTTACATAAATTCTTTACGAACTTCTAAATAATTTTGATATCCATCGGAGGTATCGTGGTATGTTCATCGTGGATGCACAACTCAAGTTTATATGTATATAATTGTGAATGTTCCTACACAGCTAAATAAGGTTTGAATAAAGTGTTTAATAAAAATCCCTGTGTAACATAACTCACATTACAACCTCGAGCTATCAGTCCAGAAAGCGACACAAAGCAAAAGAATACGTTTTCTCGAAGACACTTTCTGAAAGACAGTCACACTTTGCGTAGGCTGACGAGGAAGAACGAAGAAAAGAGAAGCTGAGGATTTACATGCGAGAAGAGTAAATCATAAGCCAAACAACGGAACCCAGAGCCACATATTCTGAGCAGGGGCGAGGTCTTTCAAACTGATTCATTGCTTTGAAACGATTCACCATGTTGTTCAACGTGAATCCTTGTAAACTGGAGACGTTCGTATCAACTTGACAATTTTTGCATTTTGCAATTTTTAAACATTCAAGTTTTGATATTTTTAGACTTTCAAATTTCCAAATATTGATATCATGTTTCCAAGTTCTTCAATTTTTATAAACCAAATCTGTGGGTCGTTTGTACTTAGAACAAATCCTATTGTACTAAAATCCCTAGGTTCATAAGTTCCTAGATTTCCAAATTACCAAACTTCCAATGTGCACAATCTCCGAATTGTCAAATACCTTAAATTCAGAAATCTCCAAGTTACCAAATACCCGAACTTCCAAAATTCACATATGTGCAATATCCAAATCCCTCAATTCTCAAATTTCTAAATTCACAATCTCCAAATCTCCAAATCCTTTAAATTCAGAAATCTCCAAGTTCCCAAATCCCCAAACTACCAAAATTCAGAAATCTCCAAATCCCCAAATTCCTTAAATTCAAAAATCTCCAAGTTCCCAAATCTCTTAACTTCCAAAATTCACAAATCTCCAAATCTCCCAATTCCCAAATCCCCAAACTCCCAAAATTCCCATATCCCTCAACCCTCAAATCTCCAAATCCCCAAATCCCTCGACTCTCAAACACCTAAATTCGCAAATCTCTAAAATCCCAAATTCCTGAAACGACAAATGTCGAAACGAGTAGAATGCGGTTCGTTTGCATTCCTGCAGTCGGTAGCGAGGTGGAAGGAAACAGAGGAGACGGTTGGACGGTGAGGCAGGAATAATAATCGTGTTCCATGTGGTCGGTGGATCGAGGCTGCATCGCGTTTTCGAGCGTGATAATTTCTCGATCGTGGGCCCGCGTCAATAAGCGGCGCACGTTGTTGTACGGCGATTAACGATCGATCGGCTGGATCGCGCGTGACCGTGTTCCGGTATAAGGCACGTGAGATTCGTTTGGCCGGATGAATTACGATGACTCGGCCACGTGGCGATTAATAATCGAAAAGGTGTGCGAGTTCCTTCTTATTTCGCGTACCAGAATGCAAGCGTGCGTGAAACCTTGTTTAAGACGTCGTTCCTGCGCCGTGGGAGGCTCTCTCTCCTTCGATTCGCTACGGTTACAGTAGACGCTCGATATATTGCCGTTTCTCTCTTCGTATGCTGATTTATGGCTTTCGATATGTCGATACTTCCAAATCGTGCACTTCGGCGTTTAGAGATTTGGCAATTTATGCATTTAGAAATTTGCAAATTATGGAAAACTGGGAATTGAGAGATCTAGGGACTTCGGAATCTAGAAATATGAAAATCTAGGGATTTGTATGGTCCTGTACCATAAAAGTTCCATCTGACAAATCAGACCCAATCAACCCCATCTCGAATTCCATAAAACTACCAAGACTATAAAAAAGTGATAAAAAATAACTCCATTAAAAAAAATTATAATCTTCCAAGAATCATATGCATCACCAATAAGTACTCGAAACGAAGTACACTTATAGCACTTGAAAAGGGTTCGACGAAGGACATAATGTTCGCAGTAATGAGAAGATTACATAGACGTTTGATGAATGGAACTAGTTTCGCTTTAATGCAACGTTTCGCTGTTACGTTGCATTGAAATGCGCATATAATTCTCATCGCGAGTGCAACTCGCGCCTGTCATATTAGTTCCAGTTAATTTGCACGACGAGTGTGTCTCGATATGGAGTAACGGGTTCAAGCTTGAACAGTATACTGTAGCAGGAATACCAATCGCCATAGATCATTTCATGAGATTCTACTTGTTTAATATGGACGACCGTGTGGGTTTCTGCGTGTAGGATGCTGCTACTATTACAAGAGAAAGACATTAACATGCTAAATTCTCGTTATTTTATTTCCGATGGTCAACAGCTTGTTCATTCTAATCCTAATTGATTCGAGGATGAAGAAACGCACGGTACGTATATGGTCGGACATCCGTTATCTGATCGTACCGATGATATTCCTTCCCATTAATCAATTAATATTAAATGTATTACAAGCATATCGATTTTCTTCTATTTTATTTTCGTTTCATTTCACTTTCTTTTTAAAAACTGATCATTGCTTCATTGCATTTCATTGTTTTTTTTTTCATATTTCACTGCATTTTTCGCGACAATTCGTGACGTTCAAATGTTAGATTTTAATCTAACATTAGTAGCCCTTAGAATTCGTCAAGCAACGAAGTTTCACCCTGTCGTTGCACCCCGATATTTGGAAACACGTGACTCATGCGATCGGTCCCTACACCCACGATGGACACCCCTTGGATTTACGAGTGTGTCTGCGAACGTGCACCTTCTACTAATGGGTCCACAATTTTTCTTCCGTGCTGACAACCCCCTTGCCCGTGGCCCGCTCACGACCCTCTACGTCCCTTGCTCGAATTTCTCGATCGATGAAACGTTTCCTGGATGTCCTCACCCATTCGATTGAAACAAAACTATAAAAATAAATAATAAACTTGCTTGATTCCTCGTCTCGAAGGTTACTCGACAAAAGCTTCTTAATTACCATAATTGAAGATAAAACCAAGATCCATCATTTTGACGGGTCGTGTAAATCTAGCGTTAAAGTGGAGGGTCCTCTCGTTACTGCGCCGTTCCAGCAGACATCTTGTGCGCTACGGGCAGTAACCATCTTCGGTGATCTGTCATCGTGCAACGGAGGTAGCCGACTTGACGAACGAATACAAGAAGCAAGAAGAAGACACGGGGCCGACAGTCGTGGATCTTATAATAGTCGGGACCCGCGGAAAACACGTGACCGGAGCGAAATGTTATTGTAGGAGGCGGTGTTAGTTTTACCGTTTGTTAACTGCTAGCAGTCCGACACGCGCACGCCGGCTATTTATAAAGAGCCGAGGAACCGTGGCACGGGAACGAGCCGGCTACTACGTGTGTGGCTTCGCGAGCGGAGATTGACGCGTGCAAGGAAAGGATCAGGAAAACGGACGTGAGAAAGGATTGAAACGACCGAATCGTCTAGCCAACGCTTCCTTTTTTACGCTTCATCTTTCTGGATGAACGTGGGATTCGCGGTTTGGCATTAGTGGTACTTGAGATCGAGGACCTTTAATCCTACGAGGATCGTAAATCTCTCAATTCCCGTATTTTTAAATACCTCAATTCGTCAATATCCAAATCTGCAAATTTCCAAACCTCCAAATTCCCATAAATGTTAAAAATATTTGAAATACTCAGGGTTCCTAAACGTTTGAATTCGGCACTGATCGCGCCTAACCCTTCGAATACGAGACGAGTATCCCGCGGTGTGTTCTCGAGATCTCCAGAGGAGGATCTAACCTCTTTGAACGCGTTGATTTATGCACCAGCCGACCGACTCCCGCGCCCTTTGTTCGTTAAGGTCGCAGACAACCTTTCGGCGGTCCCTTAACGATCGAACGAGCGAATCGAGATTCGGTCGGCGGGTAGTTATGCAAATACGTGGCTGGTTAGATCGTTCGGAACGGTTCCCGTTATATAATGCTAGTTCGGCTGGTCGTTGTCTTTTTTCCGGCGAGAAACGTCTCGTTGGGCTTAATTAGGACCACCGTAAGGGCCGTCCGAGATTGGACACGTTTTTGTTCCAGCGTACGGAGAAATAACTATATTTAGGGGGAGAAGAAGAGGACGATGATGTGGCGAGATAGATGACAAGGGGAGATTTTTGTCTTTTTGTCGGACGCTTCTGGTGGTTTTAGGGTGGAACGCGTTCACGTTCGTTCTGTACGAGTTCTCTGATGGAATTTCACGCGATCGTTTTATCAAACGGAGTCAAAGGCTTATCGGTGTGCCCCAGTTTAGTCTTCGGAGAAACGTATTTTCCGAGAAATCGACGCGGTTACAGCTCATGGGTCGATTTCTGTTGACCCATTTGGCCAGCAAAGTGTGAGAGACACGCTGAAACGTGCATCAACAAGAATGTAATTCGCGCGGAAAGGAAATTAACACGAGTCCTTTTGGCAACGTTACTCGAAAACGCCTACACTCGATTTAGACTTCCATTTCGATCTCTATGTTGCACACGTTGTAACATGTGCACATTGTAATAAACACGACATTTATTTTGCTTCAAACTTAAACGCACACAAAAATCTCTTTAATCCGAAATTCAGTATCGTTAACTCACTCGAAGTTTGCCCCGTTTCTCTAATTGTAAAAGAGTCGACATAAAGAACGATTCTTACAAGCACTAACAACAAACAAAAAATTATTAGAAAAATCTCTTTGTTAACAGAACGATGTAACGAGAATTTGTAATAAAAAATATTGGTACATTTGTTGCAGGCCGGAGTGATGCGAGCCACGCAGGAGTAAGCGAAGCAAGCTTTACGATGGGACTCGTTCGACGGACGAAGCTGCTTCCAAGCCGAACGATGGCGTCCCTATTACCGCTGCTGCTGCTCGCAGCGTTACCGAACGCTCGATTAGAATCAGCAATCAGTCCAGTGAGTAACGTGGGCTCGGTATCGAGCGGTTCTTCGTCGTCCTCTTCGTCCGCCTCCTCCTCGTCCATGGTGGGCGTCGTGTCTAGCAGCGGCACAGGTTCCGGCAGCATAGTAGGGTCTGGCAACAGCGTGGTCGGGGGTGGCGGCAGCAGCAGCAGCAGCGTCGCCGGCAGCAGCGGTGGACACTCGTCTCTAAGCGGTGGAGCGGCTAATGGAAACGGCAGATGCGAGGAGATCACTATTCCGATGTGTCGCGGGATCGGATATAACCTGACAGCGATGCCGAACGAATTGAACCACGATACCCAGGAAGAGGCCGGCATGGAGGTGAACCAATTCTGGCCGTTGGTCGAAATCAAATGCTCGTCCGACCTCAAGTTCTTCCTGTGCTCGATGTACATACCGATATGTTTGCCGGAGTACACGAAACCGCTTCCAGCGTGCAGAAGCGTGTGCGAGAGAGCGCGAGCCGGTTGCGCGCCGCTGATGCAACAATACGGATTCTCCTGGCCGGAGAGAATGGCCTGCGAGAGATTACCCGCCCACGGTGACCTGGAAAATCTGTGCATGGAACAGGACAATCGCACCACGACGACCGGTTACGGGTCCGGTAACGGGGGCGCCGCGAGCAGCGTACCCTTACCGGCCGCAGCGCCGCCGCGTCCGACGAGGCCGTCGAAGAAGACGCAACCACCGCGGTGCAAGCCAGGCAAGAATCAAAAAAACTGCCAGCATCCCCCGGGGGAAAGGGCGAGGGATTGCACGTGCCGGTGCAGGGCACCCCTCGTACCCCTGGGGGTGGGGGGCACGGTAATTCCGGGCCCGATAAGCGGCAGCAGCACCGGCAACATCGGCAGCGGGGCTGGACTGGCAGGCATGGCCGTAAGTGGGGGCATTCCGGCACCACCGATAAGCATCGCTCGGAGCATCATTCAGGACATTGCCGGAGTACCGAATTGCGCGCTCCCGTGTCACGGGGCGTTTCTCACCCCCGAAGAGCGAGGTTTCGCAGCCGTGTGGCTGGCTCTGTGGAGCGGCCTGTGCGCCGCAAGCACGCTCGTGACCGTCACCACGTTCCTGATCGACACCCAGCGCTTCAAGTATCCTGAGAGACCGATAGTCTTCCTCTCGGCCTGTTACTTCGTCGTCTCGATCGGCTACCTATCGAGAAGCGTGTTCGGCCACGAGGAAATCGCCTGCGACGGTCCAGCGTTGAAGTCCGGAGCGCAGGGTCCCGGCACCTGCGTAACCGTCTTCCTCATGATCTACTTCTTCGGGATGGCGTCGTCGGTCTGGTGGGTGATCCTCGCGTTCACCTGGTTCCTGGCGGCCGGTCTCAAGTGGGGCAACGAAGCCATCGCCTCGTATTCCCAGTACTTCCACCTGGCAGCCTGGCTGGCGCCCACGATACAGACAGTGTCAGCCTACGTAGCCGGGGGAGTGGCCGGGGACCCGGTAGCCGGAGTCTGCACGGTAGCACCCGAGGGAGTACGCTCGTTCATCCTGGTCCCGCTGTTCGTGTACCTTCTGCTGGGAACGAGTTTCCTGTTGGCGGGATTCGTCAGTCTGTTCCGAATTCGATCGGTGATCAAGCGTCAACCCGGAGCCAAAGCGGACAAACTGGAGAAGCTGATGATACGCATCGGCGTGTTCAGCGTTCTGTACACGCTGCCGGCCGGAGTAGTGTTGGCATGTCACATGTACGAGACGGCTCTAAGAGACGAGTGGCTCGGTTCGTTGGCCTGCCCGTGCGGTCCTCGGACCAGGCCTCTCTACTCCGTCCTAATGCTCAAGTACTTCATGGCGCTCGCGGTAGGCATCACGTCAGGCGTTTGGATCTGGAGCGGCAAAACCGTCGACTCGTGGAAACGTCTGTGGAGGCGCTTGTTCGGAGGCGGGAGCGCAGGAGGAGGTCACGGAGGCGGTGGAGGCGGTATGGTAGCAGGCGTGACAGGCGTCAGCGGGGGTATCGGCAGTACCAGTATCAAGGGCGTCGTAGGACGTGTCGGAGTGCCGTATCCGCCGGCACCGGGCCCGGGGAGCGCGCTCCTTCCGCCGGGCAGCGTAGCGAGCGCCTCCCAGCATCATCTTCATCATCACGTCCTCAAACAACCCCCTCTGTCGCACGTATGACGTCACCAGTCGGCGGGAGGCGACATGAACACCGCCGGCTGCGACCAGCAGCAGCAACAACCACAGTCGGTGCAACAGGAGAGGCCTTCCGCCCTTAGTAACTACGGGCCCATTTAGCCCTTCGCCTCGGCCTCGCGCAGGCACACGCCGCACACGGCGCCCCATACGGCGCCACATACGCCGCACTCGGCGGCCACCATATACTCGAGGAGGTCGCTGGCGTCGACCACGGGCCCACTCACGCCCGCGCACGGACTCGCGCCCTCCTACACCCAAGCCACCGAGGTGTAAGTCGAATTTCGATCACGACCTTGTCCCTGTTGCGACGCTGAAGAGGAGCCCGGGGAACGACCACGCGGTTCTCGGTACCTCCGTCGATGATTCGCGACGGTGCTTCTCGATTACCCGATATACGTATTAGCCCGTACGTGTCTTTTCCGTGGGTCCCGAGTCGCCATCTTTGCCGTCTTTCGTCGTCGAGTATCGACGATATCGTACGTTGCGGAGCTCTCGGAACACCGACTCGAGGGGCGACGGTCTGAAAATGGCGCTCGGGACCATCCGGTTAGGGAGATTGTGATGTTCGCGTGCGGATCGAACGAGTGTCAACGAACGAATGATTCGAACGAATGCGGAACGCGTGACTGGTCAATTTTTATTCGTATCTATCTGTACTTTTTTCTTACTTATATTAATACCGTAGCGGAGCTCGTACAGTCCGCATGTCCGTCTAACGTGTATCGTCTCGTCTATTTATCTAATCTAGCCATTAAACTGAATATAGGTGTAAAACACGGTTTTTCTAGATATCGTACGCGGCTACGGCGGTGGCCCGGCATTCCAGACGCGCGTTTTTTGTAATTTTGATATTTTAGTCACTAGTCGAAAGGTCGATAGGAGCCGAGAGCGTGCATTTACGACGAAACGGTCGACCGATCATCTCGACATGGTTCACGGACAATGAAAGTACATACTCGTACCGAATACAGGTTCACCGCCATCGATCGTGCGAAAAAGGTACGACGAGCAAACTCTTGTATAGCGCATACGTTTTAGCAATGAAGAATGGTGAGAGGCGGATTAAACTAAGCGAGGTAACTGTAAATATCATTCTTAGATGTTAGGTAAAAGCGCTGTAAATAAACTGGATAAGGAAAACGGTCATCAAAAACGATCGATAATCGATCGACGCACGAGATGCTCGAAGGTGTACAGATTGCAAGCATGCGCGATCGCGACGAACGCGCGTTCCTTGTTCCATTTCTATCCGAATCTTTTCTGTCCGTGGAGCTTTAAAGTCTTTCGAGGAGGATCGCAACGGACATTCACGAGCGACAGACTCAATTGGTTATGCAACCCGAGAAATCGATGGAACTCTCTGGGTCGAATGGATATTAACCCGGCGGTTGACAGGTGAAATTCTATTTCCAACAGTGTCGGATGAGCATGACATTGCCCGCGAGACGAGAACGCGGACTACACTTGCGAACGTACACAGTAAAGTGTGTACAAATCCTGAATTTGATCATTTGAAAGTTTTGAATAATGTTGAGATGTTTGTTACTGTTATAGAATTTTATCGCGATACATCTGGTAGCCGACGGGTTAAAAAGAACCGGCGAAAAAAAAAGTGCCGCTAGTCTTGCCACGGACGAAGGAACGCGTCGATCGAAGCGTATTTCGCGTCCGGAAAGAGCGTGATATAAATATACATACGTTATGTACACATACAAGTTAAACGAGCCACGTAAATTTTACGTGTCGTACACCATTTTTTACCGCCGAACGAGAAGCCCCCAACCACCCTAAACCTTCACCGTTTTATATATATATTTACTCGTACGTACGCGTCTCGAACGTAGCAGGGAAAAATGAAAAAAATAAGAAAAAAAAAGAAAAAAAGGTACAGAGAAGCAACACGATTCCAAACGACACCTGTTTTTTGTACTTCGTATGGTTTTCCCGTACAAGGGACATCTACGCACACGTGCATACCAGCCTCACACTCACATGATATACAGTCGTATGCATACACACACAGACACACACACGTGGTAGAAAAACGGATAAAGGATTCTGTGTACTCCGAGTAAATCGTAGGTAAAGGAAGGGAAGGTGTGTGGGTGGTGGGCAACGGAGCCGGGGGCAACGGTGGGCAGGTGGACTTTTGAAGGCATTGATCTCAATTGTTTAATTTTCAAGGAACTGAATTTTGACTTTGATGGTTCTATTTCTTTGAGTTGTTCAAATTTTAAATTATCACATTTCTACACCTATATCTTTCGATTTCTCAATTTTCACTTTCCTCTTTTTCAAATTTCGAAATCTCTATATTCTCAAGTTATCAAATCGCCAGTGTTTAATTTTATAAAATTTCAAGATTCCCAAATTGCAAGAGCTCCTGAATTAAAAATGTAAAAGTTCGTAAATAGGGAAAAGGTAGATCCGTTGCCCCCGACTCCGTCATGATACTGCCCATCGCCATATTTTCACGCGTGTATGCCACGTGGTATAGAGACCGTTGGCCGTCGACACGGCAGTAAATCCGACACACGCATAAGCGAGCAGATCGTTAAGCACGTAAATATATATATAAATATATTACAGATACGTATAAATATAAATATATATATATATAAATAAATAAATATATATATGTTCGTGGAAGCGTGCGCGGGACCTCGAGGCGAGGACGCGCTCGCTTCTCCGACGCGATGTCGATATCTCACAATTTTTATAATCGCTGACGGGAAGAAAACCGGGAAGGATAAAAAAGCAATTCCCTGGAACGTTTCTTATCTCGTCGACTCTCGGGACATCACGTGAATCGGGTCGCGTGCGAAACCACGATGGTCGAGGATTCCTTGGACGACGCTCGAAATGCACGGCAAACGAGAGATGTACACCCTTTCGCTGCCGTTTCTTCGTCCCTTAACCGGCGGTCTCCATTTTTCTTTCGCCGTTTTTTTCCCGGTCGTTGAAATTTCGACGGCTCACGCGATCGTTCCGCGAGATGTCTCGCGAGAGTAGCAGGTGATGAGAACGCGGGGAAGAAAGAAGGAATGGAACAAAAGGACTGAAAAACGATAACTGCCTCAAGCAACTTAAAACGAAAGAAGTAACAAACAAAAAAAAAAAAAATGAAAAAGAAAATAAAACAGAAAAGAAACACGACCCGTATCGCATCTCGGACGGTCACCCCTGCCAAACGAAACGTACACGTGTAATGTTGTAAAGTAGTGAGAGTAAAGAAACCTTTTAGTGTCACATATCACGCCAAGCTGTTACGAGCGGAAACGAACAATGTCGCGTTCGCGGACGACGAGAGCGATGATGATTAGCGAAGGAACGGCGAATTAAATGGCGGGAAGATGTTACGTTGACGGCGAACGCCGTCGCGACAAAGATTGATATCGGTTACACGAACGAACGCGACGATAGAGAAACGAGAGGGAGGAGTTTATAACAACGTATTTGTAATCCACTTTTTGTCACGATGATTGTCAATAAAATTGAAGATAATGTGTGTAACGAGTGTGTCCCGGAATTTTATCCACGACGATCAAACGGGGTATGGTTTTCTTTCTGTTTCTTTTTCCGGTAGAGAGCTTTGGTGACTTATGTATTGACGTAACTGGGGCTTGTTTTAATTTCAGTATCGCAATTTAATTCGTATGATTCTCTAGTGGTCAACGTTTGGGATTTTGTACGTGGAGGTGCAGTGGGGATTTATCGCGGGAGAATTCTACGCGTGGGAAATTAGCACGTAGAAATTTCATGGGTGGGAATCTAACACGTGGAAGTGTAACGCGTATCTGACGCATGGAAATGTAACTTGTAAAAATCTAATGCGTGAGAATTTAACGCACGGCGATCTAACACTGTGGAAATGTAGCGCGTAGGTGTTTAACACGTGAGAATTTAACGCGTTAGATTCTAACTCGTGGATATTTCACGGGTAGAAATCGGACGTGTTGAAATTTAACGCGTAGGAAGTTAATGCGTGGAATTTTAACATGTACGAATTTAACGCGTAGAAGTTTACTACGTGGAAATTTAACGCGTCGGATTCTTACGCGTAGAAATATAACGCTTGGAAATTTAATGCGTAGTGAATTAACGCGTGATTATCGAACGTGTATAATTCTAACGTATGAGAATTTAACGCATACGAATCTATCGCATGGGAATTTAACCCGTTGGTATCTAACGCGTAGGAAAGTATTAAGTTGCTGAAATAAAAGCCTTAGTTACGTCAATAGTGATAGGGGAACACCTCAATCGAAATAAAGTTCCAAAATAGTCTCCCTCTATTTTTCTTTTGTGCGTTTTCCTCGTTTATTGGCTTTTATGTTTCTTTCTCCTCTGGAAACACCCATAGATTCTTTCTGGGTCCGACTTTAATGCTCGCCGCCATCTTTGTACAACTTTACGTTGCCATAGTAGTTAATCGAGTATCCGACGACCATATCGTTATACATATATGCATATACTGAAATCAAAATTGTATACGATTTTTAATATACTTTATTATTATTTAAGTTCCTTGCGTTTATTGCTTGCTACCTGTGCGTCTTCCTCGATCCTTGCCATAGTACTTTCTTGCATTCTAGAGACTTGTTAGAAACATTTCTATCCATGGCGGGAAATTTAAAACGTTATTACTGGTAAGTTATTAAACAATTTATTCGTTGTAAACAATGACAGGTATCTACCAGATAATAATTATGAAAAATCAGTCAAAAAGAGATAAATAATAATAATTAGATTACGAACCAAGATATATTTAAAATGCTTTTGAAAGTATCCAAACTTGAAGCCCCGGAAAATCTTGAGACAGAGTATATTTGTGGACACTAACTTTTTCTCGAGTGTTTAAAATTGCAGAAAATGTTTCCTCCCGAGAAAATACTCGAATCATAATTGTTTAAAGCCCGAAGTATCTTAAGTAAATACTTCCGCCGTTAGATCGCCGGTGAATATAAACAAGAGTCCTCAAGACGAACACTTCAGTTTATATAAAACAAAAAGACCCTTCTGTGTAAGAGGTTCGAACAAGTGGCTACATTCTTCTGTCTGGAAATTGAACAAACTAACCAAACGAAATGGCGCCGTATGCTTGAGTTACAGCTCGATGTGTTTACATTCTTATATCGTTTGATATTTCTTGTCGTGTAACCAAGGGATGAACACTTCTATTTGGTTACAATGTAAATTTTTAGATAACGAATTACATCCCGTATTATTTACAAGATTTAGTATCCTCTCGTATTCTTGATTTTTTTTTATCTTAGATTATGTCCCTAATCCGACTTCTATGCAGTAGAATAGTTCCCTCAAATACCCAGATTATTTGCGTACAAAAAATGACCCCCAGTAAATTCTGAAATATGAACTGCTCACCGAGTTTTACATCTTCGAAAACACAGACATCCCCAAAACAAAGCTATAACATTTTACAACAGGGAGCGAAAAGAAACATCCCTAAATCTCGTTTCGACGAAACGCAATCATAAAGCGTAAACCTAAGCTCGTTGCTATGGTGAAGTGGCTAAGAATACCCCGACCGTAAATGGCTTAACACCCGAAAACTTCACCCTTTCGATGTGAAACATCCACGAAACCTCATTACACGATATAAATTCTCTTTTAACATGTTCGGTATGCCATATGTCAAGAAAATTACATTCTCCTTTAACACGTTGTCTGGTAGCTGAGTGACAGCTGTTGGATGGTGGTTTTATTTTTCTGTTAATTTTATGATTTGTTTACTTGATGTTTTATCGTCTTTAGTATCTCTGTGTTGATATAATGATAGAGAAATCCATAGAGAAATTTCTATAATTTAGGATTTAGATTCAAAAGGATCTACACATGTGTCATGCACACACATGACAGTGACCTTTGATGGTCATCTTCCACTTTATGTACAAAAACATTTATCCGCGACGAACAAACGCTCAAGTCCTGAAATAAAGTTGGTCGAAATGTTTCAGCACGATAAGGGTTGTTGCGCGAAATCCGCTCTTGAACCCCCAGGCGGCAGAAATGAATGCAAACGCAGACGGTCGGTCTCGCTGGACCCCGGTATTTACACGGGGCTACAGAATCGTCCGGTGAAAATCGCCGTTTAACCCGAAACCTAAGTAAACGGGCGTTTGGTACGTGACTCATTGCCTCCGGCACAGTCAACACCGGAGGGGGTTAAACACCCCCGCAATCGTTGGATTTATGGGCCGCCGCTGCACCTCGAGTATCAACGCCATAAACAAAGCGTATTAAACCGGCTGGACGTTTTACGGTGGCCGGCCCGGAAGATAAGGATCTCCGTTAGTCATTCATTCGCCGAGTTAACTGGCGGTGCGTTGTGTTGATTTCCCTAATTGCAGCCACTCGATGCGCCTTCCGCGGCGACGATTGTTTCGACCATGTTGCGGACGATTCGCGTGTCCCCGATGCATTTGCCGACACGCGGCTGTCATCCCTTTAATTAGACACGCGAGTAATTGATTTCATTAGCCCCCGCAATTACACGCGTTCTTATGAGACACGATTACCACGCTCGTAAATATGATTTAGGGTTTCAGAAGTTTGCGATTCTGATTTTAGGACTTTTGGAATTTTAGATTCTTGGGGTCGAGATTTGGGTGATTGGAACCTTGTGACCTTGGAATTTTTGAACGTTTGATCCTTGAAGATCCATGAGACCTTCAGACATTGGAACCTTGGGACTTTGAGATCTTGTGACCTTCCGAGCTTGAGACCTTCTGATCTTGTGACTTTGTAATTTTAAACACTGAATTTTTTTAAATTTTAACAATTTGTAATCTTGCAATTTTTATTCTACAGAAGTTAGAATGGATTCTACGAATCTCATTAACTTTGAAATTAGAATTAGAACTTTGCAAGCAAATAATTCCCAAAAAGTTCCTATTATGGAAAGTATGATTTGCCTAAAAATTCAAAGTGTTTAAAGTGCAGAGAAATAGCAGATATACTCTCGTTATGTTCTCACGATGTACCAGGGTGAACAAAAATAGACTCGGAACACCATTATTTACCCAGAAAGAGGCGTTCAAGAACGATTTACGAGTAGATTTGCCGAAAGGTTTCACCGATCGGTAGCGAGCCGTGATCGACGACGACTAATTGCGTCTAAGAAAACTAATTTACGGAGGCGGAAACGGATCCGGAGACGCCCTCGCTGTTTGTCGAGCCGAAGGAGTAACGTTTTCCATGCGGTGAAGAAAGGACCTCTGAATTTTCGGAGGATCCCTTCCAGCCTCGGATCTAACATTAGATCGTATCGTGAACACGCTCTCGCGTTTCCCGTTTTTCCTCGAATACCCATTCATTGCTGCTCGTTTTCTCTAAATCTAGATCGTCATAATCGTTCGGGGCTTAACGCTGAAATAATATCGTTCCCTACATTTACGAACGCCTTTTTTGTCGGATATGTGAGGTTAGGAAATTTTCTCTTATCTATTATTTTGTTATTCTTATTTTTTATAAGTTAGGTCCGATAGGCCACATTGGGGGTGAAAATAAATTTCGAAATTTTATTGGAATACTTGTCTAATATTTTACCTCAACGAAACATTAGTTACTGTTAATAATTCTGTCGATGTGCAGAATTTTAAGAAAAATTTCTATTTGGGATGGTACTTCGTCATCCCTTATTTATTTCTCTTACTTTTATTTTACAAGTGAAAATATGTTTGGAATAGTATTCTTAGAAACGTTATTTAATCGAATCATGTTGTATATAAGTATCTTAAGTGTAATAAAGTTTGATTGGAAAAGTTGTGCAAAGATCAAGAGAAATGTGTACATAGTTGGATGTAGTAGAGAATTGTTGTGTGTTGCAAGATTCTCTTGAAAACAAGATAGAGCGGTGAAAGCAGCTCGATGTCCGCTTATCTCGCCTCTCATTATATTCGCGCGTGTAGGCAATTTATGCGTACAAACGTCACCACATGACCATCCCTTATCGTCGTGTCAAGGGTCGACCCAGCCTCGGGATCGTTTCTCGCATTCATTTCAACGGGAGATTAATCGCTTTCTGCGACGATAATCTATCGTCGTATAAATTACCGAGAGCCGAGTATTAAGATACGAGTTTGTAAATTGAATTTTCTTTTCGTCGAGTCTCTTGGCCAAGAAATGATTTACTGACAGTTCTGCTATTCAACTTGCACTTTCGTAGTGAATATACCGTTGTCGGATCAAACACTCTATTGTAATACACGGTCTATTTAATTATGAATATATAGTTTTATTCGATTCATAAAATATTTTAGTTTTATACAATTTTTATTGCTGTTGAAAATAATTATTATTATAAATGATATGCAGTTATTAATAATAATTTGCAATTCATAAAAATTCAGTTTAAATAAGTGTATACATTTAGATGAATATTAGATTCCTAAAATATTTCAATCGTTTGTAGAACATCAGTTGACTCTCGTTATATTGCCCTTTTCCTACTTCCTTCTCTCTCTACATCATAGTACACGATTTATTAAGATTATTACAATGTCAGACATAAATTTCCAAAGTGCAAATTTGTAATTTGCCACGTCACTGTAAAACAAATCTAATTGAACCCCCTGCATCTCCCGCCATATTTCACCCTCTGAAAATCCTGAAAAAGGGTAGTAAGTGAAAGAAGCTTCGAAAGTGAAACGATTTCACAGGCAATAAAACGGTAAGTTCCGGCAGTCATAAACGATGACCGCGAAGTACCCTGAGCTCGTTTCAGAAGGAATTTACCGAAGGGTTGTTCGATAGTCGATAGTCGGCACCGAATGGCGGTCACTTCGTACAGGCACACCATTGTACGAGCTCGTATACCGTAGAAGGGCTTTTTGAAGACCCTTGATTCCATTCAAATTAGATTCTCTTGTACCGTTAATCCTTCTTTGCGATGCCAACAGCTGCGGGAGACGACGGCTGATCATTAATTATTTGCGTGTCGAGGATTAACGGGCTAAACGAATGCTTCTGTGCCTACGCTAACGATTACGTGACTGTTGATACTTCAAATGACGCTCTTCTTTTGTTCGGTTTATCTTTTACTCTTATTCAATCGTTCTGCAAATAGTTCCAGCAAATGAAGCGTACGGCGTATTTATTTTACGAAGACGCTGAAAGATATTTCTTTCTGTTCTAGGCAAAATGGCGGGTTTTAATCGTGCCTCAGAATGTTGGTATATATTCAACATAAATTTAATAAATATTAATGTAACAATGTGTAACATTTTCGTTTTATAATTCATATAACATTATTAAGTATTAAATTTTCAAAAGAGTATGAACATTTCCGTGAACCTCGAAATATTTGATTCCCTTTGATTTTTATAATATACTCTGACCTTGTGTTATTAGAACCGTGCAACTTCAGTATCTTTGATCCACCTTAAAACCTAGTAATTTCAGAATATTTGAACTCCAGCAAAATGACAAGAAAGTAAGAAAGAAGCGAACGTTAAATCAGCTTCTTACCTTCCAGGAATCCTTATCAAGCCGACAAACCCCGCAGCCTAAAACGCGTCAGGCGGAAACAAAGCTCGTATATCAGGTAAATCGCTTCTGCCATTTGTCCCATTTCTTGTGGAAGTTTTTAATTCTGTGGCAAATCGTCGAGTCAGGCTTCCTTTTTTATTCCCGCGCCGCGGCTAAAGCGATCTTTGTGCGTGTTGTCGACGGCGAAACGAGCGGAGCACTTTGTTCGCGACGCTTTTCGCGGGTCGTTCCGGCGGCTTGGGTTTTTACTCGCGTCTGACGCGATCGGGATTAAACAGAAGACGTGGGCTTTGCGTGGGCAAACGAATCACCCGTGGTGTTCCGGGGGCGAAATCGGGGCTCGTTTGGCTGTCACCACGAAGAAACATGCGTGTCGCAGAGGCTCGGTTACTTGGACCGTGAAACGGAAGACATTTCCATGAATTGTTCCCACAAGTGCATACACGCCGACAACTTGCCTGCCTTGTTATCACCGGAAAGACCCCAAGCGTACCTTTCCTCAGATAAAAATGAGACGCTTATGGTACAAATTATCAGGTCATTCCTATAAGTAATGGCGCCTTTTATCTTCCTTATGTTGCTATGGAAAGATACGTGTTATAAAAGAGACACGTGTGTTATTAATGTGTGGCTGAGTTGCACTCTACAGCTTATAATTTTTATCACTTTTGTGTCGTATGATTATTTAGAGTGTTAAATAACCTAGTGAGATTTACGGACGTACTTTTAGATTAAACATACAATGCAAAGATGAAAATAAAGGATGAGGCATAAAGCAAAAATATATAAGGGGTGAAGAGTGACCATTATTCTTCATGATTTTTATATATGCACCAATAATAATAGACAGAAATAAATAAACGAAGGATGAATGAACGTGCAACGTAATAAAAAACTATTTTCAGCGTGAGACTTGATAACCGTAAAACGTTCGTAGGTTAAATTCCAATGAAAAAGGAAAAAATGAACGATACCATAAAGCTGGGGAGATCCGTGGCTTACGAGACGCCCCTTGTGAAAATATTGTTTCAACAACACGAGCCCGGAGTCTTTACGGCTGCTATTATTCCCGAGTTCGAGGTAGCCTCGCTTCGTTCTGCCATTTTGACGTGGGACAAATAGGGGATCTTCGTCCCTGTGGCGCTCGAATTGCGAGAAACAATGTGAAAGGGAATAAAGGGTATAACCTTTCGACCGGGACATTTTAATGGATCCATCAGGAACTATTTAGAAAGTTTAATGCTTTGATGTAGGGATAGTTGGGTCAGATGTAAAGTGTGGAAATAGTAAAGTATGGAATAGTTGGATTACTTGGGAGAAAGTATTGTGGATTATCCCTCTGGCGGTAAGTAGGGAAACTATTGTAACTACAGTAGACTCTCGTTATATTGCCACGGGTGGAAACAGAAAATGACTGATAAATTCAGTTCTGTAGAATTGTGCAAAGGCTCTCTCAAAGAATTCTATATTATTCTAATTAGTCTACACGAGCTCCAACCCCAATCTTTAAACTTCCATCCACAACTTTGATCTTCCTTAAATATTCATTAAATCTCCTAATTAGTACTTCTTCTAATTGTGTCTCTTAAATTCCAATGTTGCACAATTTAAAGTTTGTTACGGAAATCTCGTAAAATCCGCTAATTAATACCAAGTTTTATCTAAGAGAACTTTTAATTTCACGTAATCCGAAAGTTTCGCGCAGTTTTTACTTTATAATTAAACATCAAGCCGCACGAATCTCTCGTCGCGTTGAGACGTAAAAAAGCCACCCTAAAGCGATATATCAAGAGCTCGCTAAACACCCCTAATCCCTCGGCAAACAAGCTTCCAAAAAAGCTTCCGATTTCCGTCTCCTCGAAAACACAGAAAACCCAATCAACCCTCGACTTCAATCTCCCTGGTAGTCGGTGTACTCGACTCATCTCGAACAAAGACTCGAATCCGTGACGAGGGATCGATCAGCGACGACGAAAGCCGTAACCCACCCCGACGGATCCTCTTGTTTCAGACTTCCGGTCGCGACATCGCGGAAAACAACGCGAAAATGCGATAACGCCTGTTTGGGTACCCGTGTTGGATTTGGAAGAAAATTTTGTTGTGCGATACCAAGTTTTAAATAATTAATTATATTGTTTATTTTCATCCCTTATTTATTTATTGTCATACTTTATTTTTAATATAACCCCTTACAATATAGTCTCCAGTGACGTATGCTTCGACAGTGACAAAATAAAAATTTTTAATATCCTTCAATTCGGAGTTTGTCCAATTATAATTTGCATAGTGAAGGGTTGCCGAATACAAAATTGACACAACATTTCAACTTTCCTTCTGTGTTTTAATATAGTAGGCGTGATTAGTTCCGACTGACGCACCTAACAAATCATAAAGCAAAGGGACCTGCTCGAACGTCCGTAAACCTAGTTGACTTAATTGAGCAATCAACCCTTAACAAATAACCCTAACCATTTTCGTTATTCAACCGAGCATTTAACCATTAAATTGCATTCCGTTGCAAATACATTTATAGAGATCTTTCATTTCTTTAAACATAAACAAGTCGCAAATTTTATTGCGTTAATTATAATTCTCTCGATCGAGAGTGAGACTTTAATCCGATCTGAAATATTCTCTGTTAATAAGAACACGTATAAATATCCTCGGTGAGATCTGATCAGCGCAATTTCAAAAGAGTAAAAATGAAAGGGCGAACTCGTTAGAACATTCCATATATTCTTCTTATACCCTCGGAATAGTGTTAAGCTGGTTACTTGAACGGTGGTAAGCTATTCAACCGGCGCGGCGTACGTGTACATCGTACTGTTTAAATGGCCCCATAAACGGCCGACAGCTGATAAATGAGAATCGGCCGTGTAACTCGAAAACGAAACATTTTTCATATCCATGTTCATTAAGCATCGCCCCTTTTATTTCGACGAATATCTCGAGAAGGATCGCTGCTGCAAACGATTCTATCAATTAAACTATTTTTATCCGAAGCCACCCCAAATTTCTTACAACATTTCTCAAGCAGACTTATCTGCAATTACGTCCTTGATAACACATTTTAATATGCGTAAGAAAAATTGCTTAACATGATATTTTTGACAGGACATTTCAAGGTCGTCGAAGGTGATGTGTTTTGTGAATATTTCTGAAACTAAAGCCAAACGGTGGTTATATGTATAGAGAAAAATTATTCAGAATGATGTCCTTGACAACATATTCCAAGGTCATAATAATCAGCGAACCGTGTGCAATTTTAAAAATAATTACCATACCAATAATGTATAACCATTACGGGAAGTGCTTCGATCGAACATCGATAATCGATCACAGAGTTGAAAAGTTGTCACGAACGGTGAAATCACGAAAGAGAGGTGTACAAGGAACGTGATAAATCGTGATCGATCATTGTTTCGTCTCGGGGATCAAGGGGTGTGACGTTAACGACGGAATTCAAGGCTCTGGCACGGCGGAGGTCGTAAAACGGGTCCCTTTTAGACTGCACGGAACTTCTCGTCGAACATGGAGGAAACTCGAAACCGTGGCGTTGAATCGAATTAATTGAAACGGCCGAGCTATTATAAGAAGTTGCAGCCCGTTTCACCGGAGGAATCGATCGATAAGGCCACGATGGGAACCAGTTTGTCGTTGAGTTTATTAAAACAAGTAATTACGATCTTATTATAAACTTATCGTCGCTCGACGAACCCTTAGCTGCCGTTGAAAATCAATCGAGATTTTTCTACGTTCGCGAGCCTGATCGATTATTCGCGGGTCGTTTGGTTAGATTACATCGCAGGGCGATAATAATTTTCATCAAACTGAACGACGTTAACTATTTTCTGGAAAAATAGGTAACATACATTTTAATTAACCTTGGGTTACTCTGTGTACATTACTTTGAATTAGCCATAAATTCTGCTGTATTCAGAAATTCCTTTATTTTGTATATTACACATCATATTTATATTAAAAATTAATATACGTAAGAAACCTATACCAAGCCTCCCAATAATTAATAAATTCAACGAGAAAAGTAAAAATCTGTACAACTTAAAATGGCTGAAATATTGAGAAACGTACCCAAGCTTGATAAGCGCGGCGATAAATCGTCGTATGTCTGAATTCATTTTTCTCCAGGGTACGAAAGTACAAGAAGAAAAAAAAATTTTATGATTTGTGACTGAAGGTTTCCCAACTGTAGCGGCTCTGTAAAAAAAAAGGGGAAAAGAATCCGGAGGAACCACCGTAACTAAGTGCCAGGAAAGAAGTGACAGGTTTATGGGAACCATACCCTTGACCTGAGCTTCCAAACTCACAATCCGAGCTTCAGCTTTTGCATTCAAGGATTTCTCGCGAAAATAGTTAGGTTAGGTTGCACGATTTGCAAATCGAGCGTAAACAATGTACTTATACTAAGTAACTTATAAATTGAATTATTTAAAACAATTTACACATTGAATTATTTAAAGCAATTTACAAATTGAGTTATGTAAAACAATTTACAAATTGAATTATTTAAAGCAATTTACAAATTGAATTATTTAAAACAACATATGAATTGAATTACATAAAGTAATTTACAAATTTAATTATTTAAAGCAATTTCCAAATTGAATTATTTGAAGCAATTTACAGATTGAATTATTTAAAGCAATTTACAAATTGAATTATTTAAAACAACATATAAATTGAATTACATAAAGTAATTTACAAATTTAATTATTTAAAGCAATTTCCAAATTGAATTATTTGAAGCAATTTACAGATTGAATTATTTAAAGCAATTTACAAATTAAATTACGTAAATTAATTTACAGATTGAATTTCGTTAAATAATATACAGACTGAACAATTGAAAGCAATTTACAAATGGAGTTACGTGAAGCAATTCACAAATTGAATTACATAAAGTGGTTCACAAAGTTTGTTAAGTAACAAACCAAATGTAAAGTGATATGAAGCTCGAACAGTTACGTAAATTATTACATTGATTAATATATATCTGCAAGACCTTTAGAGGGTTAAAAATGTCGCGACGAAGCAGCGAAGAATTCCAAGAGTTCGAAGAGTTTCGAGAGTTTCGAGGCTGTAGAGCTCGTTAACCTAATTTAGTCGGTCGCTAAGTTTCTCGGAGATTTCACGGTTCGGCCGCGAAAATCTGCGAGACAATGAATCGAAACGGTGTACCGTACGATATGAATAAACATCGATGTAAATTATAATTTGTCCTGGCTAACGAGCACAGGCTGATCCTCCTTCGGGAAGTTAAAGCATGACAAGATTCATGGCGAAGCAACGCTCAAAGGATTTTATGAAAGAGGCTGGCGAAGTTCAGCAACAAAATGGAAGATGGGAATGATCATCTGTACCTGGAAGACGCGGAAAGAAAACCGTATTTCTTCTGGGGTGTCGTAATACCTTGACCAAGGAGGACACTTAGACAGGGTGGGGCACTTGAATGGATAGTAAATCTTCTTTATTTATGGATGTACGAAAAAACATTCGATACGAATTTGTATCATTAAAGAGAATCCTTCCAACGATTCAAATTTAGAGATCTGGAACTTGAAGCATGTACTAATTTTTTAAGTAAATCAGAATTTGAAGTTAGGAAATTTGAAGTTGTAAAATATTTTAAAGATGAAAAATGTTCTGCATTCATAAATTATTTCTAGCGTATAAAGTTTTTGCCTTGTACGAAATAATTTATAGCTAATCTATTGCATGAATAAAATAAAGCTTCCAGAGCGACGAAGAAAATGCGAGTAAATGTAACCGGCAGTTAAGATCCGTGCATGATAGTTGAAAAAATTCACGCGATACGGACGAGACATAAATTTATGCCCGCGGTACAATCATCAGGATCGAATCATCGATTCGAATCTTGCAGGGTGTAATTACGGAAAAGCACGCGATACATGTTTCATAGCTCGATATCTTTCGTTTAAGTCTAACGAACTTACCCTCCTTACTGGGCCATAACTTCTCACATCGTCATATGTATTAGCAATTTAAAGGAATGCGAGGAAACATAGGAAGGAAGAAGGAAATTAAGATCCGGTAATTTGTTGATATCTCTGAAGGGATCGCGGGGCATAATTAAGGGAAGATCGAGCATGATTGTATAATCGGCCTCCACGTGCAACTTAAAGTCTTGTTCACGCGTCGTTATAGTTTTCGCACGATTCATCTTGCTACTGAGCAGCTACTGCATGTCTTTATCTCGTCACGCGATCAACACAAATCATATTTTGTTAAAAGAATTCTGAAAAATAACACGGGGTGAAATCATTCTTGACTCAGGTCTTTAGATTTTCATCACGATCTACATTCGTCGATGCACACTTATCTTCAGCTTTACATTAATCATAATTAGTTCAATATTTTAATTATAATTAATATTTTATTACCATTTTAAAAATTGATGAATTAACTGATTTCAGATAATTTAAAAAGAAGTAGTTAAATTTATTACATGTAGTTTACGAAAGAAGTATTAGATTAATTAAATTCTATACCTTGACGATAATTAATTTATATTATTAATCATTCAGTGTTTTATTACTGGCAACGTGTGCGTCCAAAGCTCGATTTTTCAATAATTACCGCTTGGAGAGATTTCAATTTTCCTGAATGTTTATATTGAATTTACAGGATGATGAAGTACCTAGTTTCTAATAATTAATAATGTATGAACATACATGAAATATGAACGACGCGCCTCGAATATATCGTAAAAGAGCTCTTAAGCTTTTCTTTCGATCAGCTTCTGTTACTCCTCGTATTTCATCGAGGCATTAACTTTTTCTAGACTTTTTGCAGGACTGTCGTTGACGATTCGCAGCACCCGTAATATAATGGCCTCTCGCTGAATACCGTTACAGTTAAAGCGATATTGCACCTACACAAGAAGGATACAAGCCGGAGAAAAAGTTATCCCATGAAAAGGGAACGGTATATATTTCGAAATTAATTATGTGGAGCAGTATTAACGTTGGATAATCAAAAGACGATCACGAATCGCTTACATAAAATCCTACGAAAGGAGAGAGCACAAAACACGGGCAAAAATTTTGTAATAAAAATTGTACAATTCTTGTAAGATGACGCGTAAAGAAAATGTACAAAGAATTATATAATTCTTGAGGTATGACGCACAAAGAAAATGTAAAAATTATGAAATTTGTCGACAAAGTTATGAGAAAAGTGTTGAGAATGTGAAGGATCGAAAGGAAGTAAACAAAATTGAGTTGTTCTTGATGTAGTAGCTATGTTGCCTTTAGGTGGCACGTTTTATTCGTCTCACCCCCAAGATCACGATCACGGAGGTAGAGTATGCAAAACTTATAAGACCTACAGCGGCACACACCCTCGCTGCGTTACACCGTACACCGGTCAAGAACCTCGTCGATCGAGGTACACTGGTGACTTTTACCGTCGGAAGTAGACAAGATTTATGATCGCAAACGACGTTAAATTCGAAGTTATTTTTGTGGCATTTTACGATCCTCGATACTGTTCACCTTTGTTATTGCTCCCTGTCCAGTGCACTCGGCGGTGCGACGTAAGCTTCCTTTGGACTCTGACACGTACGTAAACTTGCCAATTCAAATTTACCTAGTTCGAGATTTAGAAGAAATACTATATGTAACCCCAAACTCCTAAGATCTTCAAATTCTTATTTTTACATTTGCAAAATCTTGAAATCCGCAAATGTTCAACCCTCCAATAGGATATAATCTAATAAGACTATATTTAGGTTAAGTCTATTAGGTTAGTTAGCTAATGAGTTATATTAGCAAGTCTATTAACAAGCCTACCGATATTAGGTTATGTTAATTACCTAACAGGTTATGTTACCCTCAGGTTATGTTAATTACCTAACAGGTTATATTATCTCAAATCTATTCATTTTACCCATGTGATCACATTAACATAAGTCTATTAATATCATATTAAATCGAATTAAGAGAATACTTACATTAGGTAAAGTTATGTCAAGCACCTAAAAATATTAACATTTCAACCATTTTGCAGATCCTTTGCAATTAAAATTACAACCGTTCGTGGTCAGACTTTTTTATGCGTAATTACGTACGCAACTACCACTTTTTTCCCTGCTGTTTGCTTGACTGAAATGATTCTGATCGGATCTGATCGACAAATCGCTTGGGGTAAATCGGCTCGGATTAAACTGTCTGTTTCTATGCCAGCTTAGGAATGGAACGCGGTAATCCGACACCCGGTTAATGCTCGACAGGAAGTCAACGGGAAGACGAGGAGAGGAAACACGGTCGATGAGTGATACCGGCTGCTTTGCAGCTATCGCTTAGGGAAAAAGGCTTATGATGCTCTTTTTTTTCTTTTTTACCTCCGATGTATCGCTTTATTCCATCATTTTTTCGGCCCTTCTTTCGCAGAGTACCCTCTTTTGTCAGGTCAAAGAGGCTGAACCATATTTGTGGAAAAATTTACTTGAACCTTCTTGTGGGGTTAAGAAATTTTATAATGGCGGTGCTGTTGAAATTATTATACTTTAAGCTTGATTTTAGACTCATTATTTCTATTGCTGTATGTAGATTTATTATTCATACTAGTATGATCAAGTTCATGTAAGTGTTTCTCTTTTACCTGTTCAAAGAAGCTGAACCCTATTTATATAAAACACTTTCTTGTCTCTTCTTATTTGTGAGGTTAGAAAGTTCCATCATGGTGGTGCTTTTGAAATGATCATATTTTAAACTTGATTTAAAATTGCACTCATCATTCCTATTGCTGTATGTAGATTTATTATTCAAACTGGTATGATCAAGTTCATGTAGATGTTTCTTTTTTATCTGTTCAAAGAAGCTAAACTCAAAATGGCGGTGTTTTTAAGATGATTATATTTTAAGCTTGATTTAACTGAATTTATTGCTATTTAATATTCCATCACTGTCAAAAATAAACATACTTAATATAAAACCTAGTCGAATAAAAATTAGAGGAAACTACGTTTCCCGACACCCCTCGGACTCGAGAGAGCACTTTATACCGTTTAAAAAATTTCAAAGGCCTTTCAGTGAGCTCGATTGAAAAAGAAGGACGCAACACAAGACTTGTCTCTCCATCGGTGAAGAGGCGCAGAAATTCCCGATTAAAAAGGCGGAATTCAAGAATTTATCGCCGAGCCAGTGCACGCGAATGAACGCCTCACGCACGCAATTGTACGCGCGAAGAAAACGCGAAATCGTGATCATTCTGCCAGCAGTCGCATTGTTCGCAATTTTCTTCGTGCGGAGCCGATGATGATGACTCTGCCCCTCGGCTGTGCCGTCGTTCCAAGGAAAATGGAAGAAAATGTCATTGGCCGGCCTCCCTGCTTTTCTTTCAGACGTAATCGCCGCGGCAAAAATTTCACCGTCAAAATTATTCACGGAAAACCGGTACAAGTTTACGCATTTTGCTGTCATTTTTACAATTTTTTAAAATGATTATTTGATGGCGTTTGAAAAATGTAGCCTATACTCTCATCAGGTGTTCAAATATTAAAAGACAAATTCGAGGTCACTCACTTCCATACACATTTTGGTAGCAATTTAACATAATGACTTCACATAATAATCTAACATAATAATTAGTTCAGATAGCCTGAAAATTATGAAACAATATCTGTACCTCTTGTATGTATTATACAAGGTATTTAATCTCTAATATCACACATATCTCCAATATAATAAAATATGATTTTTCACCCTCGTGCAGCCATCTGACAAAAAGACTTTTACCGTATGAAGTCCACAATATCCTCCGTCTAACATTGTCGTACTTTCTTAAATAAACGATTGTCTACTGGTAATAAAATTTGAAAGCCGTATTAAAAATTGAAGGTATGAAGGTAATTGTGAACGAAAAGAATAAAGATCGCGTCCACTCGATCAAAAGGCAATCTTCTCGCGAACAGGATGTTCGTACATGGAAGTAACCAGGTGGTGTAAGTCGCAATTACTGTTTAGATTGCTTGTTGCTTAAAGTAAGAATTGCGAGTTGCAGGTGTTGGTCGCACAATACCTCGGCCAAAGTTATCTTGTAGCTTCCCTAATCCAGGAAATTGCTCGTCTCAGCGCGGCGATTTTGTAACGTGTACATGGTGAAATGAGTTTTCAGCGAGGGAAAATTTCACGGGAAACACGAAAGAGGGGAAGAATATTGAGCAATATTTTCGCAAATTTGACTGCAATTACCAGACAGAGGGAAGCAGATTTCTTTTTTGTACAAGAATAATAACGAACAGTGTCTGTTTGCAGCAGGTGTTTACTGAACTACGTGCAACAATTTTAATTTTTTAATTATAATTATTCTGTATTGTTGATGAATTCAATTGTGAAAATTCGCATTGTACTCGAGTGATGATTTCTTAGACAGGTACAGTTTTTACATAAATTTATAAAATTTTAGTTCAAGTCTTGCTTTTGGAGATCAAAGGTCACGTTTGAAACTGCAAAGCACTAAATATGCAAATTTAAAGTCAAAGATCCCCAAATTCTAAAATTTCCAAATCAATTCCCAACTATTAAATCCCCAAATTCTAAGGTATCCAAATCCCTAAAAACTCGCAGATTACGAAAAGCCAGATGGAAATAAGGTAGAATATTTTACACGGCCAGTTACAGGAAAGATTTAACGCGGTGCCCATTCGACGTTGTCACGTTTAAGAAACGATATTGTGTAAGCTGTCACCGCAAACGTCCAGAGACGTGTCCAAACGACATTTGCAATAAGGAACGATCGGCCGTCCACCCAGAAGGTTTCGATATTTTCCCATGGAACGAGGATGTTCTCCGCGATGGCGAAAGTTTGCTCGATGCCGAACACCGTCGCTCGTTAATGTCAAAACGAGCGTCGTGTCGTGTCGAGTATGATGTAATACGTTGTAACGCGTTTCAGCATCGCGATAAAAGCTTTCTGGAGCGAGCCACGATGATAGACGAGCCGAGGCGTGTTTAACGATGTCCCGTCATCGATGACGCGATCGTCAGAATGATCCGTTGTCGATATTCCGACGAGGCTTTCTTTTACACCACGATATTCCCTCGATAGCGTCCAACGAAAAACCGTTCGCAATTTTTTAATGAGATCGAAGAGTCATTTGCGGATCCATTATCGGGAATCATTGTCTTAATCGAGATTAAGCCATTTACACGCGAGCGCTGGTCGATCCGCAATTACGAACGGTGAAACGCGGGTTTTAATGATTTTTCTGGGGGTAACTTGACGAGATTCAATGTTTTAATTGTACTCGGGATAATTGTTGAATCGAGCCAACGTACCGTGTAAAAATTATGAGGCTATTATCGTCGCTGCTTTAAGTCTCCACTCATTTTTCTTTCGCAGTCTCTCGGTTATCACGATTTAATTTCAACTTCCCCGGCGTCCTAGCTGAAATTAATAGTGTTTGTCAGCGAAATTATTATCCGGTAATTGGATTATCTGCGGAATGTTAACGTTTCTAGCTGCGCTTTTGTTGGGACGATTTATCATTTCTACGCTGCGTTTTTATCGTGGTTTGGGGAACGTTAAATTCATTGCCGAGGGGTTTTGAGTTAGTGCATTAATTTGTACTTAATGATCTATGCGCATAAAACATACTTAATTATGATAAGTGCACTCGCTAGAAAGGGGACATAGACCGTTCTAATCAGTATGCAAAATAGAAGTGGAAGATTTGAAACTTTCTGAATTTGAGAAATGTGTTCCTTTATTTTTCCCAATTTCATTCCATGACCTCAAAGTCAAACGTCCTCATAATTCCCAGCAACGGTACAACCCTCTCGTTAACAAGTCAAACAAGCTATACATCACAGCAATTATAACAACGTAACCAGCTCCCCAAATTTTTATCATAGCATATGTTCGTCTATCAAAACTCACCCTCAATGCACATCTATCCACGTCACACAAAGCCCCGTTCACAAAGGGTCTGTCCGCAACCCACCACTATTCAGCCTCGATATCACGATAAACTTCCCCCTGACCGTGTTATCGGTGCAAAAGCGAAAGACGAACAAAAACAACAGAAAAAGCGACCACGGTATTGTACCTATTCTTGGTTATTTTAATCGGATATAACGTTACGAAATTTTTAATATGTGCTTAAAACATGGGTCATATTCTTTTTTATAAAAAATGCATTTTCATTTGAACATTTCAATAAAAACAGAAAAGTCAAATAGGTTCTTCAAAACTATAGTTCATTAAATAACATAAAATATTAAAAAAAAAAAAAAAGTAGGTATATTCCTAAGCAATAGATGTAAGATTGAATTAAAATAGATGAAAAATAATTGTATATTTATTGATTCGATATGAGAATGACGAGGAATTACAAAGGACAGTTCGACGTTATCGATATTAATCGATAACGTTACCGATGTCGGTATCTGTAGCACGCTACGGTGCGACGCGACTGTTCGTTCGGCATTTTCATAAATCAGCAAGTAGCGATCCGGAATGATTAATCCTTGACGACGGCGGGGATGTAAAATGTAAATTCCAATCGGGTGGTCCCCGGACGCGCGACGCCGGCACCGTGGAAAGTGGATGACGAGCCGATCGGTGAAGTCAGTCGCGAATAATGCCCTCGGTCTGTCGCGAAAGTAGGCGTCGCCAAAGCGTATGCGTACATTAGCATTTAGCAATTAGTGGTAGGGAACGATGATACAACCCCCGCGCGCTTCAACCCCCCGATCCGTTCGACTGTGCGTGAATTAACACCACGATGTACACTCGGGTGCAACGTGCGACACCTTTAAATTACTCCACGCTGCGCTTTAAGTTTTCAAGTTTAAACGTTCTTTAATTTTCACATTCCTTCTGAATATTCACATCTCCATATTTCTCAAATTTTTCAAATTTATCAATTTTCACAAATTCTTATATTCTTAAATTTGTACATTTGCAAAAATATGAACTTCCAAATCCCTAGACTTTCATACCTGTAGACCCCAAACCTCTAGACTTCTGATGTCTAAGACTAGATATGACTGAACTTCTAGATCGCAGAATCCTTAGATTGCTGAATTCCTAGAGCATCAAATCCCTAGATCTCCAAATCTTTAGACCCCCGTATTCCTACATCCCCAAATTGTTAGATCCCCAAATTCCTATATCCCTGAATCGCTAGATCCCCGAATCGCTAAACCCCCGTATCCCTAGATTCCCAAATCTCTAGATATCTAAATTCTTATATCCCCGAATTTCTAGATTCCAATATCCCTACACCCCCAAATTCCTAGACTCCATATCCATATATCCCCAAATTCCAAAGTCCTCAAATTCCTTGACTTCCAAATCCCTAGACACCCCAATCTCTAAACCCCCAAATCCCTAGACACCCCAACCTCTAAACCCCCAAATCCCTAGACACCCCAACCTCTAAACCCCCAAATCCCTAGACACCCCAACCTCTAAACCCCCAAATCCCTAGATACCTCTATCCCTAAATTCCAAAAATCCCCAAATTATCACGTCCCCAAATCTTAACCCACCCCCAAATTTCGACGTCCTCAAATGTCCCCAGAAAAGAACGAGAGGGTTTTCCACCGTCGGTTGTCAGATTTCCCTAGGAAGGCCGGATTTGCTGTTGACTGTACGCGGTCGTCTGCGTGCGGGGGTGGAAAACGCGTGTGCGTATGTGCGTGCGCGCGTTGCGATCGTAATGGTATAAATATGGAGTACCCCGCGCGTTAAACGGCGCCGTTCGCACTTTCTGCAAGGAATTTCCGCTTTTCCTGCGTTTGTCGTGGCGAGCCTCTGTGAGCCCGCGTTTTGCACACGCTCGTTTTTGATGTTAATAGCATAGGGGGTCTTCTTTTGCGACGCGAACCTCCGGCTTCTTTTTCCACGATCATGCTTGCAATACCGACATCGAGGGTTGGTTTTGTGAAACCGCGCGACGTTTCGATGCACGACAGAACAGGATGAGATACGCTTTGCTCTCGATTCTTCTCACGAGGATAATGCCGCGAGGGTGAGTCAATAATTATCAACGCTCTATTTCTATAATTTGCTCAGACAATGCCTGAGAACGTACAATTGTATCGTGTCTTTGTCTTCCGGGGAACTTGTCGCAGAGACTTTGAATAACAATTTTGGACATTGAAGTTAACGATTAATATAACTTTTGACACACTTTCGAACTTGACATTTCGATACATTTGTTTAATGCTGCATTATGATACAAGGAGTCCTGCATAATAATTGCTATAATTTTTTAAACACATTATAGTGACATTCTAGATCGTTTGACTAACACCTCTTATTGACTATCGATGATGGTTTACTTTTGAATATGAATTTTTCAAAGTACTACGTCTCGGAACGAAGTAATTTTGGCGCAACCATTCCATCATGAAATTGCAAGCAAATTTACCGTCTCATCCATTTGAAGCTTCAGCAACGGGTCTTTCAAGCGCCGTAGCGCGGTTGCGACTCGAGCTTCGAGACTTCCCTTTTCTTCCACGAAACACAAACGGAACAGGTATGAAAGATGGCAACGTCTCCTCCAGAAGGATGCGTCGAATAAAATACATATTTCAATTTGTCCGTTCTCTCGCTTTGCTTAAGGATCCGCCGTCGGGAAACTGTTGTCCCGTGTGCTCCATCCAAGATCGGTACAATTGTCCGACAGAACTTTCGCCGTTAGACAATATGAAAATCCGAACCGCGAGAGGTTGGTAAATATCTTAAGGCAGCGTAATGGAATATTCGCACATTAGCGACAGGCCATTAATACGACAACCGCATTCGCCGAGTGCCGTTTCGCTCTTTAGCCAACGGTAAGTGGGTTACCGTGAGCATGTGCTCGTCTGCACCCCTCGGCATAATTGTTTGGACACGAAAACCGCCGCTCCCGTAAAACACCGTTTCCTTACGTGCCCCGTTCTCTTTGTTTGCTCTTCCATGTTCGCGCGTCGCGCCCGTTAAATTCAATTTGCCTGGCTGGACGGACACTGCCTACTTCCATGTGTATTTGCCCTCGAAAATACCCAGATCCCGCGGGATACAATCGACGATACGACTCGCGTCATTTCGGTTCGTCGCTTTCGAACAAACTACCCCTGGAGGGCAAGATCGTCGCGCGTTCTTTCGCGTCGTACTTTCATACATTCATGTGGATTATTACGTGTTATATGATACAACATTACCGCGTGTTGTATTTGTTTGAGTTGTTACTATGCGTTGTATTGCCACGCGTTTTATTGCCTCGCGTTATATCGCCACGCGTCCCATTCGCAACATATTGTATTATTACACATTCTTATCACTACACGTTATATCGCCACGCACTGCATTACCACATCTGCGTTAGTTATATTGCCACGCGTCATACCACGCTTTGAATAACTACGGGTTTTATATCAGCTGATGTAGTACCAACACGCGTTATATCGCCATAAAATTCCCCGAGTGCAAATTCGAGGTCCAAAGCACTCGATTCGCGGCACCCAATGCATCAATCCGGCACCATCGACGACACCCAGGGCAAAAAAGGCATCCATACATTCAAGCAGCCGGCCTTGCACCGAAGAGCTGGACCCGATCCACGGAACGGGTTCCCAATTCGGGATTCCCGGCCGTCACCTTCGTTCGTCGTTAACGCGGCAAAGTGCCGATGAAAATTAATGAAACCACAATTGGTGTTAATGGCGCGACACGGCCTCCCCAGCACAGGGAATCGACCGACGGCGAAGCTTCTGTATCCTGGTTAAATCGACGCTTTCGTGGGTCCGGTGGATTTGTTTGAAAAGGGAAGCTGGATCCACCGGCGACACGATCCAGATACGAATTTCTCGGCTGCCGTTTCTATTTATAATGGAACGCGCGTGCGGTGACCGGTAACACGCTTCGAATCACTCGTGCTCGATGTTAATTCACACGATTCCGGTTATATCGCGATACGATCTTGTCTCTAACGCCTTCCATCCATCGCCTTCATGTTCCGTGTAATTACGCGGTTCTGCTCGAATCGATGTACCTCGTACGAGCGAAGGAGGTGGAGTACTCGCGATTAGCCGTTCTTAAATAATCTTTGATATTGTTGTTACAAGTACTATAATTTTTTTCCGCGATAAATCACTAAATTGTTAAATGCATGGGTAACTTATCTTCTATGTACGTGTCGCTTTTCAACAGTAACCCTTCGTTAACGCGTTGTAAATATACCGCGCGAAGTAACGTACCGTGAAATTTTTGTACTTCGTTAAATATCGATGAATTGCAAATTTTGTAATTAACTTGATTGCGCCTTTTGTAATTGCAATTATTCATGTCTTCTCAAGACGATACAAATTTGCAATGTTGTATAACTCTTCTTTATATCATTTTTTAAACGTATTCGTATATTGTTATTGGTGGGAGTTCAAAAATGTATTTCTTCCCGAGATTTAAAGAATGAAACAGAGATGTTTTATGTCGCAACGTAAAATTGTCAAATGTAAATAAAAAGTTTACTAGAAAGCAAGATCTGGTATTAATCGAATGAGGTAACATTGCGTAAAAACGCGTGACAAAATTCCCTCGGTATAAATCTTCATAGCCCATAATAATTCAGGATGATATCACAGCTGCAATACGATTCAAAATCCCATAAGACCGGATCCCCGTATCGTGGCAGCTTAAAACATGAAACTCCGTTACATTGGACCCCCGTTACTCGCGTCTCCAGCAGCCTTGAAGCATCATCCATCTAATCCCCGCAACGGTCCACGAAACCATCATCAATCATCCGAATTCGTCCGTACCGGCGACAATTAAGCCTTCTCTCGCTTCTCTCTCGTTTCAACTTCCTCCCTCAGGAGGAACACCGGAGTATTTCCGGTACCGGTGTTCTTCAACTTCGTTAGGAAACTTATACATGCGACAAGCTTTTAAACGTAATGCGAAATGGTAATAGTGATAGCAGAAATTAATTATTCTGGATTAATTGTGTTGGAATGTTGATTGTTAGAATTTAAGAAATTTTTGGAATTGTACAAATTTCTAAAACCCTGAACCTTAAAATCCTCAAGTCCCCAAATCCCTAAACCTCCAAATTCCCAAATTTGCAACATTCATAATCTCCAATTTCCACAAGATCACTCTCACAGAACTGAAACCATGAACAGAGTCTAAAGAACCAACTGCACAAAGCAGAAATTCTAGTCACCGTGATCCAGCCACCCAATGTGACAACCAGCGTAGTGAAGCAATCTACGGTCTAGTGTCGATCTCGACAAGCTTTGCTTACAAAGATGGTGTCAAAGACGAGACGTAATTCCAAGGAGCAGATAAACGCAAAGTTCGAGGGCGTCGAAGGCTCGACCGTTGATCCTGAGGAATCGTGTCAAAGCGAGTGGTTAGTCTCGTTATATCTGCCCGGGGCGTTGGCTGCGCGCGGGCTCAAAGACGACGTAATTGCATCTCCTGCGCAATATACGCTACTTAGGTATCTCTTAATTAATTCGCGCCTCGCCCCGCCCGGTAATTATTTTCATATCGCCAGACACGTACCCCCGTGACCCTCCTGTTGGTGGCTGAGTCGGCGTCGCCTCGACGACGTCGAGGACGAGGTCGGAAGCGAGTCGAGCCACGGGACACGCATAAGAATATCGAGCATTTCCGACCTCAAACGGCCACGCTCTTTTTCCCCGCTGTTTTTATTCGCAATTAATTACGACTCCGATACCTACGCGATGACGCGACACGGAAAAACTTTTATCATCGGCCCACGATTATATTACGCTTCGACGCCGTTCGATCCTGGTATCTTTTGGCCTCGCTAATCGGCCAGTTATTATTAGCCACGCATTTTCATTTCGTTCGTGTCCGTTTTTAGAGCATCAACTCGCGCTCGGTCAGTCCGTGGATATCGCCGCGTTCCCCTTTCTAGGTATTTTAACCTTCGAATCGCTGGGATCCTGACCCACCAAATCTTTTCAATGGTCTGTGAAATTATGTGCTACAGTTTCAGAACAAAAATCATCCAGATATCCGGAAACGTAGGGATCCGGGGTTATGAGGGTTTAGAGATATTTGACGGATGTGGACATGGGGAGTAGAGGTGGAGATGTGGAGTTTCTGAGATATAGGGATTTAAAGTTCTGCAGATAGAGGGATATAGGAATATGGGAAATCAAGAATATAGAAATATAGCAATCTATATTTTATTCAGAACTATCTTTCAGTGCCCTTCTTTAAGCTCGACATAAAACTAGTGGAAGCGAAAGAAAAATATAATTAATAAACTTAACATAACCTCTATTTGCTATAATTACAATATTGTTATTCGACCTATTTCCAAATTTTTCATGGGACATGTTAAAAGGTTATCAACCCCTTAAGCATCCAATAGATCTATCAAAGCATTCAGAGATAAAAAAAAGTAAAAACAAGTAATTCAGTGGGTATTAGTTGTTTAATCCCACGTACTGAACGCTTAAGGGGATGAAATCAGGAAGAAACACTAAAACAAGTAATAATCTAGAAAAGAGAAATAATTGGAAACTGTACAATTCAAAATGTATGTAGGAATGACTATCGTTCTTACGCTAATGTTTTTGGCGTCGCTTTAATCATTTAAATATGTATATTGCCTTTGTAACAAATATTTCCTGCGCAAATGGATAAACATACACACGAATACGCAAATAAGCATAATTCACGCCTGGTGGCCTTGAAACGTCGCGGAAGAATTTCCGAAGGAAACTGTTCGCAACATTTCGTATAGCACCCTTAGCTCGCAGCATCGGGTGCCATCTGTGATCGACGCTGCAAGACAACTCGCCTCGTGTTCGCCTTATTTTTCGTGCACGCATTCTTTTCGTGCGTCGTTCGACAACAAATATCCTTTTCTCGACCATAAATTAAACAGAGACGTACAATATTTAAATTCAAAACAATTGAATGAACAAAAAGAGCGTAGGGATGAAACGTTGCGAAGGGGTAACTCTGTACTTTCGTTGGTTCGTAAGAAAATATGTAATAAAACAATCCAGATATTTTAATCGTTGTCTATTTAATTTATGATCAGAGAAAAAGTGAAGATAATTGAATTTTTGCAATTTCACGCTGCGACTAATGTTAAAGAGTTCATATTACAAATCAATATTCATCGATCGTATATTCTATGCTGAATTATTTATGGATTATAATACAAGATAGTCGAATCATTAATTTCATATTAACATGTTAATTATAAGCATACAATCTCGTCGAACTCGATTCCAAAGTTCACTGTATTAGTATCACAATTAATCGAATTCGCGTCACAATCAGCTAGCCACACCTTCGACTACCCTCGATAAACTTTACTGTCGCGTGTGCACTGTCATATTTACAATTCAATTACGCTAATGCCTTTTTCACGCGTTCGCTATGGACTACGGCTCATGGACAACTGCATATATGAATTAGGGCAAAATAATAATTACAGTATTTATTTTAATAATTATGTTAATATGCGTCGTATATCGTCGAGATCAGTGATGGGAAATAACAGCAAGGGGTCGATGATATGCAAGTGACATGCAGGAGAGGAGGTACACGCTTTTAAAATTTCTGCTTTTACAAATTTATAAATTTCTGAATTTCTATATTGATACATTCATAAATTTCCTTATTCTCAAATCGCCAAATTCTCAAATTCCCTAATTTGTCACATCCCAAAATTCTGAAGATTCCAAATTTCCTACATCCCCAAATTCTCAACTTCTCAAATCCCCCACACCCCCAAATTCTCAACATCCCCAATTCCCAAATTTCCAAATGAGAACCTGAAAATTTCTTAACCTCAAAATTTCAAGATCAACCTATTTTGCCCATCACCGATCAAGATCACAGCCAAATCGCGTCGTCCGCAAACGAGCGCGTCAAGCCGAGGTCGCTCGATCGTTTAAAATGGCGTCCATTACAATATTTCCGTCCAATAACTTATCCGTATAGACAGCACCCACGTAAACACACATATTTCTCGTACGAACGTCATTCTAAACGTTCATGCAACCACAAAGCCGTTATAATCGAACGAAATGATCGTTCAGCGTCGTTCGCGAGACGACGGAGCGGAGACGAACGTGGACGTATCGTTTTCCGGGAGCAACGTGCCAAAATTCGTCCATCTGGCTGATCGACGTTCGCGTGTAAATAGTTCCTGAAATACACGACACACAGATTCAGATACAAATAAAATGCCGACGATGCTAGTCGCGTTTACGATCGTCGTTACCTTTCTGTCCGCTTCAATGATTCATCCTCTGGCGCGCAATGAAATAAAATAATCCGTGAATTATTTCATGGAGCGTGGTTCGCGTGGCGGCTACATAATGTAAGGACCAACATGAAGGAACAAAAGAATCGCTATAATGGGCCTGGCCATGGCTCGTGTCCAACAAACGGAAGGAAAACACTAAACGGTGCATCGTTCGATACAAAACCCCACGGATTCTGTTTGATTTTCCCGCAGCGATCATTCACGAAGAATCACGCGTGGAAGCGACTTTTTATCTTCTCCAAGATCATTTCTATTTTCTCTGATTTTCTGATCGAATGATATTCTGTAATATGCGATTTTGATGTGGCTGCGTTTTCTGTCATTCGCTGACTAATTCTCGATTCAACATTTTGCTGCTTGTAGCACCGAATTGTCTAACTTAGCATAATATGAGACAATATGAATTGCCTCTTCTGGACTAGGTCACTAGGTATCTTCAGGGGAAGTAGTCTCGAGGTCGATGAAAGTATTTTCTAAGTACCTTTCTATGTGATTTATACTCGAAATTCCTTGTATCAAATTTTGTATCCTTGTAACATAACTAACGATTGAAATCAGTATTCTACGATAATTCGTTGAAAAATTGATCTATCATTTAAAAAGTGACTTGCATCTCAAGAGCGACGAACACGTTATCGCATTAAATCCTCGCTAAAATCCAGACATCAAATTCCTCCATTAATCCTAATAATCCATTTGGTTCAAAAACCCATTTCCGGTCAGCAGTATCGATAAAGTGAAATCTGTATTCATCCAGGATTAACCGGTGCAAGCCGTTATCAAACCAGAACACGATGTACATCCTCTATCGTCACTGCCCAACCATGTGTTCAGGTGCAACCGAAAATCGACCAGCCAGTATTCAGTTACTGACAGATCTGCTGGCGCTCTCGACCGAGCCCCGTCGGGCATTCTCGCCCCTCAAGATCGCCCCCTGAGCTATTCCGTAATGTTCGAAAGGATCCTTTCCGTAGAAGACCGTCTCCTCCGTCCGCTGATTCATTTTGTGTTTCGGCGATGTGGAGGTTCTCGCGGGCGTAGTAGTGGGACTGTTCTTCGGCGTCGACATCTTGCTGTGGTTAGAATTGGGACTGTTTCTGGGCGATTTCGGACTGGCGGCGTGGTTAGCGTCGTTGATCCCCTGCAACGCGTTGAAGCTCTGCATCACCAGATGAGAGGCGACCGACATCGTCAGCGGATTTGCGGCCGCGAGGGGAACTAGCCCGCTCGCGGACTTCTCGTTCCTGGCCAGCTGCACAGCGTTACTCGATTGATTCTCCACTCGAGCCGTCGCCGGCAGCATTACCGCGGATTGATTTTCTACTCGAGACATTGATTGCGCCGCGGATCGATTCTCCGGCTGCGTGGTCGACCTTTCGCCCCGAGGCACCGACTGGCCGTTCGACTGGCTCGGCATCGCGGTCGATCGATGGCTCGATCTGTCCGTGGGCAGCACGGTGGTCGACTGGCTCCTCTTCGCGGACTCGGCCCGGTTTCCGTTCAGCACGGGCGACGTCGGCGCCGGAAACGGGGCAGTTTGCGAGCGATGCTTCCTGGCCGGGATCTGCGGGCTCCTCGGCAAACTCCGATCCGTTTGCGAGTTCTGATCTTGAGCGTTCGTGTTCTCCGGCTCCTGGATGTTCGGTTTGAAACTACTCGTCGGTAACGAGTCCTCTCGAGAGGCGTTGTCGGCCTGCCCGTTGCCGTTGTTAACGGACTCATCCGTGTTGGATTCTATTTTCAACGGGAGGACCGGGTTGGTTCCGTTCTTCAGCACCGCCAGGTTCGGGTCGCCGTTCGGGAAACTGGCGAATCTCGCGATCGTCTGTCGCTCTTCGGCCACTTGAGGAGCGAACGGGATCTTCCTCTCGGTGGGTTTGATGATTTGTCGCTTTCTAGGGTTCGAGGTGTTGCTTCTGTGTCTGTGCCTTTTGGACTCGTTCTTGGCGATTGGACGGGTCTCGGGAAAGTGTCTACCCTTCATCGAACTCGGCTCTTCGTCCTCGTCCTCGTCGTAACGGATGTCCTCGTTCAGGTCCGACTCGTCCTCTTCGTACTCCTCCACTATCGCGCTCGCTTGGATCCACTCTCTGATGCGGTCCTTCTTCTTCGCTCTGTCAACCGTAGTCTCGATTCCGTACGTGGTCAGGGTGTGAAGGAGCTGATTCTTCTCCTCCAACGAACTGTGGAAGCTGTACATCGAGGGACATAGCTCGTCCCTCTCGTCGGCGCCACCTGTGCAAACGTTCGAGTTCAATGAAGCGGATACGAAAACCCTGGAGTCTTTAATTTGGATCGATTGTTACCGTTCATGGCCTTCTCCGCACCCAGTTTCGCCAGCCACCTGTCCTCCAGGTATTTGTTTACCTCCAGCACGCTGACAGGCCTCTTCTCTGCCTTCGGGTCCAGCAGACGCTTGAACATCCTGAAGAACGTTTAATCGGAGTTGGAATAAAAATACTTGGAATTAAGTTTGGGATAATCGCAGGATGCTGGGAGGTCGAGATTGCTGCGGAATTTATTGAGGCTAGGTGGTTCAGCTATTTTTTATGAGGGTTTTCTGCTCCACTTATGGCTTCTTTCTTTTTGTACTAACATAATCGACATGTGGTAAGACAACATAATTGTTAATTATGTGATCAACTGTTTTTAAATCTCAGATCCAGCAAACATCAAATTAAGAATTTTTTTGAGGACAGAGATCTTGGTACATTTAATAATCTTGTTCATCCGCAGATTATAAACACGAGGGGTGACTATAATCACTCACGAGCTTGTTTCAAAAGCAAACTTAAACCAAAATGGAAACATTTCTTGGTACTGGCATGCGCGCTCCCTCAGAATGTAGTCTATAATTCTTTTCAAACCCTTCTGCTTGTTTTGACACGCTAACGTGATCCTAAAAATGTATCTTTCTTTATTAGCTCTCTATGAATCACGCCTTAAATCTTTTACGTTGAGTTCCAGCTTCTTTGAAAATGCACTTGTATACATTTATGGAGATCAATTTGTGATCCTACGTTTAAGAGCTTCCACTAAAATATAGAAAGGGAGGAAAACTTGGGAATTGGGCAAGAATTTGAAGACATAGGAATTTGGGGATTTAGGAAACTGCAAAAGTGGAACATCTATAATTACGAAAGAACAAAATAATTGATACGTAATTGTCTAGCATGGTTTTCAGGTGTAATTAAGAGAACAGATGAATGTAATTCGGTGCAGACCGGCGCTTGGTTACGCGTCACGCATTCGAGAAACTGACCTCTGCGCCCGTGAGCTGATCAGCTGAAATAATTTCGGTTTCTTGGCTATGTTCAGCGTCGCGTTGTGCCAGTTTTGATATCTGGTGTAACGCGGGTCGTCCAACGCCGCCTTCTGCCACGGCAAGCATCCGGTCAGACAGACAAATAGGACAATGCCGAATTGCCAGACATCGTGCGATGTGAGAGCTCTGAAAACGTGAAAGGCTAAATAAACGATCATACTTTTCTCATTCATCATGCAATCCACGATTTTCGCTTAAGCATTACTCTTACATATATACACGCAGTATTTCATTTCTCAAGACAGTACTCAAAATTGTACCTTCAACAATGCAGGATTGCGAGATACGTATCTACATAACTATCTACATATGTTTAAAAGACTATGTGTGTACATTAATAATATGTTAATAATGTCCACTAAGATGTGTACATTAATGGTATATTAATAACATATACTATCTATGTATATTAATAATACATTAGCAATGTGTACACCTAACAAAATCAGTAATATATTAATAATGCATAGTAACAATATAAATATTAATTTAAACGTTAGGATCATAGTCCCCTTATTATAATATATCCCTTATAGAAACTATAGTTCTAGTATAGTTTAGTATAGTCTTCATACCACCCACTCGAGTCCCAAAGTTCCACCCCATAATGGGGACGTAATTGCTGGTAATGGTCAATCAAATAATTACTTGTACGTCTCGTCAGTGTCGATCTGCAATACCTCAGGCGGCGAGTACGGCAGCCACTCGTTGTGCCTTCGGACTACAGTGTTGACGCGTCTGGTCTCGCCGAAGTCGCACAATTTGATTCGCGAGAAGTCACTCTTGAACACGAGGATGTTGTCAAGTTTGATGTCACGATGCACCAATTCGCGACTGTGAATGTGATGCACCGCTGCAGCCAGTTGTCTGGCTACCCTCTTCGCGTGGAGCTCGCCTAAACCGGTCTCCGTCACGTTCGACGTTAGATCTCCTGAAAATTGAACGGGAAACTTGCCGAAGATTGACAGGGAGCTTGATGGTTTATTTAGGACGTTAAATCTTCAAATTTATATGAGTGCATTCTCAAATTTTCAACATTCAACGTCTGCACATTTCTACTTCTCTAAACTCACTGATCCTCACATTTTTTCATTTTTAATTCATTACTAAGTTTCTGGACTTCTAAAGTTGTCTTGGATCCCAAAATAGTGAATTCAAAATTGAAAGTTCTTCAGATTCACAAAATCAATTCCTCTGATTCTCAAATGTCTAATTTCTTATATGCCCAACTATCAAATTTCCAAATGTCCAAATTCTCACCACTCCAATATTTCTAACCCTTCACATTCTCGCCATTCTATTTCCAAACCAAATTTTCAGAAAAGCTGATAATTAACGCAGAAGTCAATTGAAGAGAGCTAAAGCTAGAACATCCTCACCGAGAGGAGCGTACTCCTGACTGAAAACGTAGAAGCCAGCGGTCTCGAAGGCCACATCGTAGGTGGTGATGATGTTCCTGTGCGCAGCCAGGTGTAGCCCATAATGGAATTCCCGAAAGAAGTCCGAGATGCCGGTGTAAGCCTTCGGCAGCGCTTTCAGCACCATCTCTGTCTGGGTGCTGCGATGTTCCGTAAGCAGGATCTTGCCGAACCATCCCTCGCCAACGATTTGCAGGATATCGAACTCGTCGATCAGATTCACCTGTTCGAAGAAGGTAAGAGAGCACGTTTCAGCTGTTGTCTCGGTCACGGGATCGTTAGTCGTGATGCGATGGATCGAACAGCTGCGCCCTCGATTTTTCACCGTGAATCGCGGAGAGGCAGCAGCGTGAACGACACGGGAGTCCATTCTTCTATTTTTAATTCGACGCACGACGCGTTTTGTGCGGTGGACACGTTCCGATCGACGGATAACGCCGTCTCCGAATGATTTGTACGAGGAGCGTTGGAAACCAGACTGAAGATCTTTTCTTTTCACGGAGTAATCAGAAGTCTGCCACGATTCGCGGATTCGATGTATAATTTAGCGTGGCGCGCTGAAAATGTAGCCACTGTGGGTCGTGGCTTTTTATCGAACGTGAGATCAACGATGCAGCACGGGACTCGGGATTTTAATTAACCAACAGGCTTCTGCAGGCTGCTTCGGGAATCGTAAGCTATCTTCGTGATGGTTAGCTGTGTTAGAACAGTTGTTAATTAGAAGAGTATCTGTTATGCTGCAGAAACTTTTTTAGTGCTCTCTAAAGGTTTGCTGATTTTGGGTGAGTGGTGTTAAATATTAAAATACTAAGTATCTGAGAATATTTCAGTGCTATAAATAAATATTAAGGACCCTTAAAAATTGATGATATATGTAGGAGTATTTCTAGGACTGTTCTGAGGTCATAATGTGAACCTGCATTCAAAGATCGATTTCTGTATCTCAAGTAGTCCTGCATTTGCAGTTACAAGATTTACATCGACATTAATGTCGTAGAAAAATTCACTGAAATTTTCATAAGAAATACGTTTATTTTTACGCGATACAAAAATCGATATCTTTTAGATTACAAATTTGCAAGCAACAATTTATCACTGATAAAAAATAGGGAATGGATGAAAAGGAAGGCAAAGTCAATAAAACCGAGTGATCCATCGAATCGTGGGTTCGACATCTGTTGCAGGCAATCAGGGAAGTCTACTAAAGGATCGGTAATTGTTTTACTGCGAATTTACGTTCGGAGCGTTTGTCTGTTCGACGATTGGGCCAACAGTTTCATTCAGACGGGTCGAAAAATCGTATTAACGGAGCATTGAAAGGGGTGCAGAGCGAGCATAAAAAACAAAAAGAGAGCAGTACTTGAGAGATTCGATTCGCCAATCGAATTACCTTCTCGAGCTCGAATTCGCGTATCCTGTGAATGGAACCGCCGATCGCCTTCTTCATTAAGCTCATTCTGATGGACGGTCGTCGGTCGTGTACCACGGGCTCGAACAGAAGGCAAAAGTCGGAAACGAGCTTAACAATCCGTTGTGGTTAACATAGAGTTGTTCGCACGATTGCTCACATTTTGTCATTTCACGGTGAACGATGGTCATTGGGCTTCGTTGCGAACATTCAGTCTTATCAAGATTAATTTTGCGTCTGGAAAGAAAAAAGCTTTGTTCTATTTTCAGAACATTTAGTATTCAACAATCATATGATTAACTTGTATTTTGCGAAATTATATCAATTATCTTTATGTTAGGATCATTGTATTATTTAAATTCTGTCAGTTTTTATCAAAGAAGGGTTAAACACATTTTACTATATAAAACGTATACATGATATTAATTTTAGTAGTACACGATGGCGTTTCGTAACAGCAATTATTTAACAAAATATCGACCCTAAAGAGTTAAAAGGAGAAAACCACTTAAGCCACAATCACGTACACCCCGTTGTAACGGAAGCGCAAGTTTTAGATAATGCTCCCTTTGTGCCACTGAAGACTAACCAGGTTCAGGGTGTCACAAAGCTCATAAGCGGTCTACGAAGTAACAGTATTCATGAATGAACAGAGAGAAAAAATAAGTTTTATGAATGACGCCTTAACGCGGGGGTGGATCGTTCGCCCCACTCTCCTTCCGCTTTATTGTTAGAAGGAAATTTATATGTATAGGGTACGGTAAAAAGTAGACACGTTGGATTTATAGTAGATGGACAACTATATAAATTCTTCCGCGTTAAAATCTTCAGTTTATTCTCGATTTAAAGACGTCGTGAAAGGTGGATTTATGAGTGAAATGTTGTGGTTGAATATTAACCCTTAAAGGCTATCATCGTAGGAAATGACGTTAATATCACGGGTGAAATTTCACCCCAGTAATCTTATCGGTAAACGTTATTCTTGTACGAGCATTTTATTAGTTTATCGTTTTATTACTTTACTGCAGTTTTATTATTTTACTAATTTACTACGCTATTGTACAACTACTCCACTTTATTACTGTTTTATTATTTTACTGTTTGTTCACTTTCGTCATGGAGGTCTCAGAATGAGCTCAGTTAAAGAAATTATATTCTACGAACAATTATTTTTTATTTATTTTAATAATCAATTGATAACGAAAGTCACTTCAAGATTGTGCTATAAATTTGTAGTAAATGGAAAGTATAAAAATTGTTTATAATAGTTACAAATAATCTTCACCGTCTGAAACTTAATTCGTGATAGTCTCCAAGGGTTAATTTCCCATTTTCAGTGTTTACGAAGTTTAGTCTACGAAATGTGTCCTAGACATTTTCCCGCGTTATTAGATAGGGTTCAAAGATGAAAGGATTTTTTTCAGAAAGAGTGGAGTCTCTTCGGCGCGTTGAAAAGATCGTTGTTTGACCGGGGTGCACGTGTTGAAGACGAAAATAGCATCACGGATTCTGAGCCATAATTCATAGTTGCGCATTATTGGTCCGAATAAGTAGCTCCTGTGTAATTTCACGTCAAAAAGGCCGTATTTCCTCTCTATAGAGAGCTTACAGCATCGTATTTTCGAATCACGATAATTGTTGCGCAAGTTGGACAACGAAACGCCGCAAAACTCGGCCGGCATACACCAACCTCTCCATTAGCCAAATTATACTAACTATATCGTACGAGTATAATATCAAGATATACGTCTCCTTTCTCTAATATACTTCTGTCTCTTATATCTAGAAACATTTCAAAACCAATACAAAACTGGATTAATATTTCTGTCCATGATTCGACGATTATTTTTACGAACGTTTCTACGTTTAACCCACAATTCCCGTAACATAAAAATATATTATATCTACTTATATTTATGGTGAATAGAACCAATCTACTCACATGGATTTATTTTTCATCGACATGAAATAGAATTAATTTTACCAATCACAAACCAAAAATTCGCTCCCGGTGAAAATAATGATAAAATCACCTGGTTAAGAGGTTAAAGACTTCGTGGAATAAAAAGTTTTATCAAGCAGTTGACACAAGCCAAATAATTTAGCAACGTTCTTGATATAATTAAAAATCGTAATCGTACCAAGAGATAAATGAAGCTTCACCGAGTCGGGTTGTACGATAGTATCACTCTATCGTTTCTTATCAAACTTCACCGAAACACGCGCTTATCACTTTTCTTGGAGGAATACTATTCACAAGAGCGCTCTTTCCCAACTTTCGTTCACCCACTCACACACACACACACACACGGACACTTAACACTTTGGCACTTGGTTCCAAGAATTCGCTCACGAATCCGAGACACAATTAATCCATGAAAATGTCACCACCACCACCAGTCGAACACCTTTCGACGAACTTCGTCGAACTTTAAAATGTACGATGGAACTTTAAGGGACGCTTTTTCGTCGCTTCGAGTTAAATTCGTTCGTGCAACGGGCCGCAACTATGTCCGTCGGGATTCGTGATTTTACAGCAACTACCGTGTTCGCTGCACTCTTCGGCTGTCTGCAGTATTTATAAAACACCGACCGGAAAGCGCGACTGGCGAGCTGATTTTGGCGGCGAGCCGGCTTGGCCGCGCGCTGACGCCTCGACGCCGACGATGTCTTCGTCGGCCACGATCCCAGCGGGCCCCGGATTCCGTGGAAATCGAAGAAAATCCCTCGAGCACGTTCGGTGTCCGTCACGAGATGCCGAGCTACCACATAGAACCACGTGGCGAACGTGGTTAAATGTGTCATCTTCGACCCCAGGCAATTGATGCGTCTGCGTCGCGACACTATGAACCTTTTGCGTGTCTTATGGGATCGATCAGTACGTCATTTATTTTCGCACGCCGGGAAAAATGTGAGACGTCGTTTAAATTAGATACTCGTGACAGTGATATCGTGCTCATATGGCAGCTTTGGGAGAGTATTCGCATCTATGTGGGTGGTGTCTGCTCTCCGAGTATTTCGACTATGAGACATTCATGGAACTCCGCTGATTCAATTTCGGAAAATTTGTACACTCACACGATTCGTCATTAACGTTCTTAAATTAGTTTAAAATTACCATTTTTTCTATTTCGGTCTTTATGACTTTATAAGCGGGAATCATGCGATAAACATTTGTATTTAATGAATAATAAACATTTCGACTTCTGACCCTACTTTTGTTTGGTATTTTCTTATGGATTATATATTTGTGGAGTATTTTTATCTGGCCACAATTTTTGGTTATTAATTGTGATTTATGAAAACGTCGATATTGGGGTTTCAATTATTGTTGTAGACAAAGACGATTAAAATTATACTTGTAAGTTACAGACATCTGGTAACGTGCCGTGAAACCTCGAGCACTTACTCGACTCGGTCGGTATCTGCAGTTCTCTTCAGTATGTATCAGTGAACTTCTCATTAACGACGACCTGTTTATTTCATCTCATTAATTATAAATAAAGCGACCTATCGGCCAAAATCTTAAAACACTGAAGTTAAAAGCATTTTATTTATAGTTTCAAAGATTGTTATTTCATAAAGGTGTTTGTTACCCAGCATAATTACAGATATTAATAAGAGTTACTAAACACGCATCTCTAAAATCGTCAATCTTATTAAAGCATGAGTACATACATTAATTCACTTAAGTTAAAATCATGTAACAGTAAAATAACCAAAAAACATCAACTGTTATATAACTGCAAACAAATCGCAAGAACATCGTATCAAGTGTTTTCATTAATTCTGTACATATCGAATGCTGTACTTGAAAACTTATTTCCTTGGAAACATAGACAGTGAAATATACGATGATTAATATTTCATGCAAAAAATCTGTGTTTATTAGTAAAAATTACAATTTTTGGACAATAACGTTTGTAAATATACGGTAATGGGTTGAGGTACGTTATATGCGTTTCAAATTTTCGCGCCATCGAGTGGCGAGTGCAGTACCGAGAATGCGCCGGCAGGTGGCGGCAGGGTGACTGCGCAGACGCCGCAAGAGGTGTTCGTGGTTCGAGTCCGGTGAATACATTTTCTCGGCTTTCCCGTGTCACGGTGTCGCGAGCGCGTCTGTCGTCGACGCTCGCGGTGTCCGTCGGTTTTTATCTAATCGCTCGGAGGAAAATTCGATTCCGCGAGGGTGTGAGTACCGGTCGCGGGTGATCGGTGGTAGTGTGCGTGTCGTGCACGAGATCGAAAGGGTCGTCCGTGTTCCCGAGGAGCAAAGGAGACGAGCGACGAAGGCGGTCGACGGGTGAGAGACGAGCACAGGAAGAGCGAGAGAGAGAGAAGAAACGGCGTGGAGCTCTCGCTCTCGGCCATAGGCGAGTAGAGAAAGAGAAGAGAAGAGAACGAAATAGCTAGAAGTGTGTCGGGCCACTATACACATCGAGGAACGAGCCGAGAAATCTTGCTTTTCCTCTTCGTTAGGTTGGATCGAAGGGGCAGAGGGGTGGGTTACTGGTGGGTGGGGTGCCGAAAAGAGAAGAGACAGTTCGTAAAGGAAGAGATAATCCGGCCGCGAAGGGTGTACGAGTCGTGTGTATCTTTTGTGCGAGGGAAGAGTATTGTGTCCGTAAACGAGAGTGCGAGAAAGAGACGGTGCAGTGCCGTGTAAACACATCCCATTGCCGTAAGTGCGTGCGCGAGTGGCAATCAGCGGCGACTTAACATCGTCGTCGACGTCGTCGTTCACCGTCGTCGAGCTATCTTCTCGCGACAACCTTAACGCGAAACTCACAAAAAAAATCGCTACAGTGTTGCGCGTTTAAATCGGCCGAGTGTTTGACACGCGTATGAGCCTTGATCACAAATGACAGTCCATCGGACGAGAGGGCAAGTCGAGTGCTGGCTGGATTCGTCTGTCTAGCGGGCAAAACGGTAAGCGTGTTTTACTCAACGGTACATTTGACTGCAACGTAACCTTCCTTTAGATCGGGTAAATTGTAGGGGAATCAACATCCTAACCTTCGATTTTGGAGCATAAAGCACAACCATTTCTACATCATCAAGTTTCTTAACAATTTTCATACTCGCATGTTTCTAAATCTATGTCAAATTTTCCAGTCTCTTGACCCTTAAAGTTTTAGATTTCCCAAGTGTTTATTCCTAAATTTTCATATATAAAAATGTACACTTTCAAATTTCCGGAATTCCCATACTAAATTTTGCAGATTTCCCAAGGGTTCCCTAGCTGCTACATCAATTTCTCAAATTCCCCAAATCCCCAAATTTAAAAATTAACCAAATTCTTCACATGTACCAGTACTCCAAATTTCCTGACTTCCCAACTTTAACTTTACCACACACTAAAATATAAAAACTACCCAAATCTTCAAATTTCCCAAATTTTCAAATCCCAAGACATTTGAAATTTGCAAGTTAGCTAGCCAAAAAACGATGAAGCCCCTTTCCCCCGCAGCGCCATTTTCCCTAGGGAAGCCCACTCGTGCTCGCGGGTGTATGAACATTTATAGTGGACTGTCCTATAAAAATGGCCTCTGACGTGTTTCTTTTTCTTTGGTGTTTGCGTCGTTCGCTTTCGTCCACTTTGGTTTTGTAATAAGCAGGATGTGACCGGATCGTTGATTCTTTTTAAACCGGAATTTCGGAATCTGATTGTCGTGTAACGAGCCGAGAAGTTGAGTAGTGTCCGATAGGTGATTCGTTTATAAACATTCGCGACCTACCCTGCACGATATAGCGCGCTGCTTGCATGCGATAAATGTGTGAATGACAGCGCAGCATGTGTGTGCGCGCGCACGCCTGTGTGTGTGTCTATCGTTCGAATACCCGTTACGTTTTAAGAAAGATCCTTTTTGTGTTCTTGTAAGACAGCTATTCCGCCATATTTATTTCCCACGGGTGCATAACCTGATGCAACCTTGAAACCCGACCGCTAGACAAATAAACGTTCGACTTACGAATACCTGACGTTTTCTGTGCAATATGCGAATCACGTGCGTCGGTTGTTATCGACAGAACAGTTATTAAGACACTTCCTACGGTTCGATCATGCGAGCATGTTTTCCGATATGTAGGTTATAGAGGTGTGTGTCTTTTCATCGGGGGAAAAAAACTGAGAAAAAAATCGAAAGAATCTCGAACGGTGGCTTAGGATAAGTCGTGAAAGTATTTGCTCCAAGTCATCGCACGGAAACTAGTACAAAATCGCATGTCCGGTCTCTTTTTCCAGGCGCAATTAACGTACCTCGTGAAACGAGCGAGCCAGCCTGTATAATTCATTAACATTCCAAGCAAAACGTTCTGAAAAAAAAAAAAAACGAGGCGAGGTCCTCGATATTTCGATGGGCAGGTTAACGAACCGGGAGCTCTCTGAAATGTTAATGTCTTATTACGTCACGTTCGTTTACCGTGGTCAGAGAAAGGGGTCAAAGAGACGAAAGGAAAGGGACGAGGAAAAGAAGTGCGAGACGACTAAAAATGGCGTGGCACGGTATACCATCGTCTCACGGATACAGATTACAGAGTCTCTCTACTTCGATCGTCCTTCTTCTCTCTTCTCTTCTTTCTCTCTTTCTCTCTCTCCCCGGATATCGTGGAATGCACGCATGCACTTCGTCGCATTGCACCCGTGAAATTGTCTCACCCGAGCTCCATGGTCGCGACCAAAGAAACGTTCTAATCGCTCCTAATTGTTCACGCCACGAGGACGGAACGTCAGGGTATCGCTGGCCGTTTCATCCGGCTTGGCTTAGGTTTCTTATTATGCAGCATTCACATTGATGGCAGCGACACGCGAATCGTGCACTCTGACAAATGCGATGCAGTTTATACAGAATCAATGTATCATGAACCACGACAGTTAGGAGTGCAAAGTAGTTCACGATGACTAGTTTACAGATAGTCGATAGCATGCACTCAAGAGCTGTTGAATTGTAATTATACTGATCTTATGTTGGGTCAAATTAGTTTAAATATGATTAGATTAGGTTAAATTAAATGCAAGATTACATTTCAGGGAGGTTAGGTTATGTTAAGGTAATGGAGATGAGGTTAGGTTAAGTTAAATGTAAGGTTAGTTTGAGCCAATGGAGATAACGTTAGGTTAAATTAGACTGTTGTGATGTTAGGTTAGGTCAAATTAGTTTAAATGTGATTAGGTTAGGTTAAGCTAAGTTAAATGTGATGTTAGATTGAGTCAATGAAGATGAGGTTAGTTCAAATTAGACTTTAAATGACGTTAGGTTAGATCAAATTACTTCAAACGCGGTTAGGTTAGGTCAAACTAATGCAAGTTCAAGTTAAACCGAACGAGGTGAGATATTAAATGAGTTCCGTTAAGATCATGTTTACGTGAGCGAGGTCACTAATACGATAAATTTTGTCATTTAAATCTAGTTATTCCTGTTTGAACTTCGTGTATGACGCAATCTAATATTAATGAAGGACGATTGGCTGGAAGTAATGTAATTGCGCTGTGCGTTCATCAGTTATACGCCGTAACGATGTTATCGATCTTAGTCGATAAAATGATCGGTAAGAGCACTGTGAACGGTGCTTTAGAGGTTTCCAAGTACGGCACAACCGGCATCTTCCGCGTGTCAAAGACTCAAGGAGGAATCTTAGTAACGGTACGCGAGCGCTACCTGTTACGCAGCCGTGGTGGTGCATTTGCGTTACACATTACCATAAGTTATCGCCTCCTGAATCGTACATTTCGTAGAGGTTCGTGCGTACACCAATTGCCGTTCTCTTTGCCTTTTCCCCGGATTGCGAAATTCCGTTGTTGCGAAACTATTGTGCAACCCGTATCATCTTTCTTTCCTTCTTTTCGCTTTACTTTTCCGACGCTTTCGTGCGACGGACGCCACTTTTGCCCAAGCGGTTCAAGGATGGACCGACGATAACAAAATCGTCGAGGATTCCTTCTCCGTGTTTGTTTATCTCCCGCTGAAAATGACCTTTTTCTACCTACGGAATGCGACGATAATACGTTATCTTCCAGACAGTTTGCAATCAACGATAAAGAAGAGAATCGAAGAAGCATCACGTTATTCGCGGGCTGTCGCCTCGATACCTGGAATTCACCATTGCTTTTACGGGGAAGCATTTATCGCACGCGAAAATTCTTTCCGTTGGATACGGGGATGTGGTATCGAAGGGGGTGCTTATCGTAAGGCCCCAGTTTTACCAACCTTGTCGAGCTAATGAAATCCTTTACTTTCCAACAAATTACCGCGGCGGTTCGTTTGCTCGATTTCTGGTTAATCGAGGAACCTGCAAATCAGTTTACTGGGCCGACGCAAAATTTAATCTTCCCTCGTTTAAACTGGAGCGGCGTGGTAAAACGCGTTGACCTTTTTCGACCGGTAACGTAACCTATATACGAACAATAAATTTCCTCCACTTTCAGAGCCGGGCGGCTCACGAAATCGTGCTCGACTTATTATATCCTATAGATTCCCGAACAGGGGACGTAAATGGTGTGTGTCCTTGCCGTGAAATTGACTGCGGATCCTAATTGAATTACTCTGGATAATCCTACGTGTGATTTCGTTGCCGCGGTTGGATTAAGCATCTCCGCGTATCCAAATCCAATTTACTGCCGCCCAGAGTCATCTGTTTTCCATGCGTGTAACGATGCTCTGATCGCCGTACTTCACGAATTTAATATCAGCCTTTTACACCGTGTAACAGAGAGCCTTTTAATGAGGATTCTTCTGGATAATTACGGTACCGACGTGCGGGCAGATTACTCGGTCGCGTTCGGAAAAGTACGGGTCGACTCGGACGTGAAAGTATTTTCCTATGTGGAATGTTCGAGCCTTGGGATTTGATAATTCAGGAAAACTTTTGGAATTTGGAGATTCAGGAGATTGGGAAGTTTACTGAATTTCGAACTTTTTAAAACTTTGAAACCTGGGAAATCTTGCAGCTTTGAGGAACTTGTTTAAGAATTTACGTGTGAATTTTAAGAAGTACAAATTTAGAAAGTACACAAATTTTAAGAAAGAATTTGAGCCTAGTTCACTATTGCCTCGTTCTCCTTAAGATAACTTGCCCTGCTTGCACCAATTTCCCCCAACTCTCGTTTGAATATTCGAATTATCCAAGCTATGAAAGTCCAAACAACATGAATCTATCGGCGTAGCATGTTTCGCTGGAAAGCCGATAGCATAGCGAAAATACCGATGAGTATTTTGTTCCCTTTTTTCCCGAAGCTCGAATCACCGATACGAGGCTGTCGTCGAGATAAATTCGTCGCGTTGTCCGTTGGCCGGAGGAATGCAGCGATCCGTGTATGTACACGAGCGTATGTACACTTCCTCCAGTGTTATGCAACGCGTCGATAACACAGTTTCCGCGAGAGGACGCGTGTCGTATCGTCATGGTGTTCGAGGGTGCATCGTAAAACTTTTATCTTCGATTGATAGGCGGCCGAGCGACTCATTATTCTGACCAGGAACCAGGTCGAGCGACGTGTCACGTGCAGGTGGATACCGATGCCGTGGGATCCTAACTTGTTATCCGTTAAATGTCATGTTCAATCAATCATCGCGAGATATTTCGAATCGACGTATTTTACGCTTCTTTATGCTCGTGCACGACGAAAAACCGTAATCGAGGTCGTTTGCGTTTTAAATTTTATCGTAAATGCAAAGCTCTAATATTTTATGGAGACTTCTATTTTAGTCATGGATCTCTGTAGCTGGATATTAGCTTTGTAGCTCTAAATCCCCACATTTCATGTATCGTCACCTGAACATGTTATCAAATCCCTAAATATCTACACATGTAGATCTTCGTACACCTAATTCCCTATATTTCAGATGTTTGTTTTCCTATAAAGCTACATATATTTTGCATAACTATATATTTGGGATATTACTCTAGTTCAAAATTCTGTTGTATATGCTCCAGTTACAAGAGAAGATTAAATATTTGTGGCAATTTATCGTTCTCATTCTTGAATTATCAAAGTGATTAACAGATAACGACGATATAGATTATTTTGGATAAAATTTGTAGCGAAAGGAGAAGTATTTTTGGTCGAAATATCGTCGACGGGTGGCGGTTATTTGCGTAACAGGGTTTGGTTCGCATAAAATTGTTGTAAAAGTTATTCGATGAACTCCTGAAATATCTTGTACGTAGGTAATAGTGCGAGTTCCGGAATGTCGGCCGCTCGATAGATGCAGGTAACCAGCGATGAACGCGATAAAATTAATTAGGTATACGGTAATAGAGAGTTCCATAAGATACCCTTGAGTCTGTCAAAGAGGAGACGAACGGAGATGAGTTTAAAGGCACGCTCTACTGGATCTTGTTTCGATGCTGCTGCACATCGTAGCTGCGATCTAATCGCACGTGCAATTTTCGAATACAGTAATTTGACACATTTTTACAACGGTGCGTACACTTCTATCGAGCTATTTTAACTTTTTCTAGTTCGATCTAACCCTTTGGACTGGAAGGGTTCGTCGTTTGATTTATTTTTTAGCTGAATTCATGTTATATCAGGTGACTTACATTCACTATTAGGTTTATTGCAATTACGATTTAAGTTCAATACAACAATTTGACACAGGTTCTCAGCTAAATCCAATTACATGGTTAGGTGACTCATTTACTTTGTTGCAAAAGCGATTTACGTACAATACAACAATTTGAAACAGGTGTTTCTTAGCTAAATCCATGTATATATGGCCAGGTGAGTCACAATCTCCATTTAGTTTGTTGCAAATGCAATTTAGGTTCAATACAACAATTTGAAAGAAGTGTTCCTTAGCTGAAATCATATACATATGGTCATACATCATATATGTACATATAATCTATAATACACATGATATATCTTATACACATATGATATTCATATGATCATACATCATACATGCACATAATCTATATGATCACGTATCATACATGTAATCTAAACTCTGCGATCATATATCATACATACATATAATGTATATTCACATGATCATAAAACATACATACACTGTATATTCATATGATCATACACCATATGTACGCATAATGATCCATATACCTGTAATGTATGAAATAGTGAAACAAACAGTGACAATAGTGACTCCACAACTAAAATGTCTGCCAAGAGCAAGAATACTTGCGAACGCAAAGGACCAATAAACACCATAGAAACCTATTTGTTGGTCACGTGATGACCGCTTAACCCGAGAGTATTTTAATCGGGCCGATCGTTTGTCTGTCTGGTCGCACCTAGCCGACTTCGAAATACGCGTGGTAAGAGAACAACTCGACCAAAAATAATGGCCGACCAACTTTGTAACCTGGACTGGTCTCGGGACCCGACGCACACCATGCTTTTCTTAGAACCGTCACTGCCCGCGTGCTCGATCGGGCAATAAGACGCTTTCTGGGCACGTGCCCGTGCGGACAATAGACTGGTCCATTGTTCCTCGCCGAGTCACTTCGGATTCTTAATCTTCTTTAATCTCGAATTATATAAAATTAGTCGATAAACAATTCGGTTCTGCGTCATTATTCAGAGGACGGGTAAACAAGCTTGTTAAATGTCGAATCGATGAACGAAGTGACGTTCAACAGGGAAAAATATATTCACTTGTTACACGTACGCTTATGTAAGGCGCACACGGTAAGGATCACGGTACCGTATCGCTCAGTTACGAAAGGCATCGCTGATATTTCCCTCGAATCGCAAACTTTCCTGCAAAAAGTTCCACGAGACTGTTTTCACAGACGTGTATTTCACGGCATAAATATCAGTGGTTTACGGGTATTTGTCGAAGAAAAAAAAAAAATTGAGCAATTATTTTGGAAGAACGGTGGCGAACAACGGCTCGCGATTGTTGCTGCCCGCATAAATTCTCCACACGCTGTGTTACGCGTTTAATTTTAACTGTTGCACGAGCGCCCAACATCGAGCGATCTTATTCACGTCTTTGTCCGTTCCTTTCATACTTCCGTGCACTTCAAAGAAACGTATTTTTGAGACCGTTCCGTTTGAATATCAACCAGCAGAATAAATACCATCCACCGTCATTCCCAGACGGCTATAGAGACCGCGTATCGTCACCGCGGTACAATTTTACAATCGTGACTCTCTGCGGTGAAATATAACCAAGTGTTTCGTCTCGTCAGCTCGATTCTATTCTACCAAATTTTGGTCATGTTCCATTCATTCATCGCGATGACGATAGCGACAAAAATTTGCTGTGCATTTATATTTGATATGGATCTAGGGATATTTATTTAGATATGCAAGTATATTGGAATACGCCGGTAATATACATCTGAGAATCTAGGGATAAAAAGATTTGCGATATAGAAATCTAGGGATATGTGTGTAAAGATAAAGGGATCTACGCATTGCAAAATATACTTCTCCATATATCACACGCTCATGTATGTGTAATTTATTGCATACGAGTATGACATTTATTATCAATACCAGTCTAGACTCAAAAGTATATAAAGTTTCCCTATATGGCCTTATAGGGAGTACAAAAATGAACAAGTTGTACAATGTGCACGTATAGAAGAAACGAGAATTCAAACCAAGCAGATTTCCAAGTTTAAAACTTGAAGATACAAGTTCAAGGAAGAATCCGATTATCTGATCTTCGGTCGACGGTGAGCATGTGGCGTAATAAAACGGTAACATAAACAGGTATTACAATGTTACAGATAACATACCGGAATATCGGTTTCGTTAATTCGTACACGAAACAATAGGAACGGGCGAGATTAACGCGACGTTCTCGCGGCGGTATCAGCAATTTGATTGATTAACGGCTCAATTCCGCCATAAGCGCGGCCATTACAGCACGAAATCGGGAACGGTGCGCATTCAAATCGAGCCATCAATTATTCAAGCCTCTTTTCAACGACAGATACTCGTTCTCGTTGCACGAACGATAAGGAACCAATTTCGCGTCGAGTCGAAACAATTCGCTAATTCGAATCGCAAATTGTGATCGAGCTACGTGACCGGTTTCCGTCGGAGCCGACGATTGATATTATTATCCGTGAATCGGCGGATCGTTTAATTATTACTGGTTCCCCTCTAAAAATAATCCACGACCCGATTCCCCGACGGGGAACAAAGCGTACATTCGAAAGCGGATCGATCGATTCGTGCACGCCACCGCTAGAACGTTTTCGGTTCTCCGGAAGTCATCGCCGTTTACCGGAAGCGCTACGGGTCTAACCTTATTCGCGAGCACAGCGCCGCGCTCGAACCGGCAAAACACCGCGGAAAAAGTGAGAGTATACGAGACTACCTTGAGCCTGATCCTACACACGTGTGTCCAGTGGGCGTAGACATTTATTTTCTATATATGGTGAACAATCGATTGGTCGTTGCTTACGGATGCAACGCTTGCAGCACGTGCACCTTGTTAGTGCAATCACGCTTTCGAATTGTTTTCAACGGCTTCGTGTGATCACATTCTTACTCGTTCAGGTTTTCTACCTCCAATACAAATATTTGTTTACTTCAAATACTTTCAGTACATATTTACTCGCTTACGCTCGCCTGGGGTGATCCACCCCCTACACGCACCATTGCCTTTCGGTACTTTTGTCCATTTTTCCGAGAGGTTTGCCTCGTTCTAAGAAAGTTAGATTCTCTCATAAAATTTTTGGTAAGGTTTGTCCTGTACATTTGTAGAAGTGACTGAAATACTTTCGATACAAATATTTGGTTACTTCTATTTCCAAATATTTATCTAGTATTTCCTAGTACTTTATACAGGATTTAATGATAGAATCATTCTGTATAAGCTTAAGTATTACTAGCACCTTAACCCCTCGCCATACGAGCCTCATGACGCACTCACGGTTCAACTGCGATAAATCTCACTCGAATTTTTAATACCTTCCTGTTTGAGGTTTAAGACCGACTATTTGCATGGTCAAGGATCGCTGCACATTGACGTAATATTTTAGATCTTATATATTTTAATATAGTAGCAATGGAAAATTAGTGCTGACGCACGTGATACGTAAATCGTATGTCAAGTACTCGAGGAAACTTTATAATGAACCGCTTTAAAGTATATGTTATATCAAATTGAGGCCTACGAAGATTTTTCTGTTTGGTTATTTTCTGGGCCCATTTTACACAAGGTATTCACATAAAAATTTACAGGCAAGTTGCATATCATCACAAAGTTACATACAAGTTCACATAAAAGTAGAATTTGCTCTTGAATAATGAGATGCACTGGCAAAAATTTGTAAAGAATGAAAGTGTTGTATACAGGGAATATTATTTTATTCTAATTAGCGAATGTCAGAAAGTTTGTCAGTGAATGATATTTTATTATAAGTAGAGAATGGTAAAAGTTATTTGATGGTGAACGATAAAAATTTGTTTCAGCGACACGAGATGCATCGTAGGGTGGGGTACAGCAACTACGATGGCAAGATCGCCGGGCTGTACGACCTGGAGGAGACTCTCGGCCGCGGTCATTTCGCCGTCGTGAAGCTCGCACGACACGTTTTCACCGGCGAGAAGGTTGCAGTGAAGGTCATCGACAAGAGCAAACTCGACGAGGTCTCGAGAGCGCACCTCTTTCAGGAGGTGAGCGAAGAGAAAAGCGCGTTAGACGCGTTCTTTCATTCGCGAGAACCAGCCGACGATGCGATGTGGGGTCGTCTCGTCGATACAAGCCGTCGGAGACGACCGCGTATCCTTCTTCCCTTTGTTCCTGTTCCCCCTCGTGTGTCGCGTCAATGAGAACGACCAGCACAAAGCGGACCGAGAAGGAAATGGAAACGCGTGCTAATCTCTTCCTTCCTTCCGTTTGCTCGCTCAATAACCGTGCATCCCTTCGTTGCTTGGAAAAAGATCTCCCTAATGGAAATGGTACCAAATTATTTTTATGTCACTCTACAACTTGCTTTATCGTTGTCTTCTTGTATTTAACCGTTTTGACCGGTTCATAAGGTCAACACAATAAATTGTTGCAAGTTAGATATTGTCTATATTGGGTTAGAAGTAACACTGTTGACACTCGTTATATCGCCGCGGGTGGAATTCGAAGTATATGCGTCGATTAAACAATTTTTGATGCGACTTAAACTTGTGGAGATACAACGCGTAGTGGTAGGGATGCGTGGCGATACAACACGTAGCGATAGGGACGCGTGGTAATATAACGCGTGGCGATACAATACGTAACGATAGGGGTGCGTGGTGATACAACACGTAGCGATAGGGACGCGTGGTAATATAACGCGTGGCGATAGAACGCATGGCAATGGAACGCGTAGAGATAGAAATGCGTGGTACACTGTAGATCCCCAAACGCAGGGAAATATCAAGCAACTAACCACCTCAATTTTCCCCGTTACCTACATATTTTCCTCGTTACCCACTTACAAAAATTCCAAAACTCCAACCTACTAATTTCCTTATACTGTCCAAACACGACCCCACAAAGGCAATTTTCTAACGATAAAACAAACCTATTCAAATTGCAAATATTTCACGAGACAACGAACTCAGTTGAATAGCACGATCGAGAAAATAGTTGGATAATTTTCATTATTCAAAGCCGCTTCCCACGTGCGCGATTTCCATCGTTCCGCGACATTCGGGCGTTAAATATTAACGAGATTTCATAAGATCCGCTCGCGCACACGACATCGCGTAGGAAAGATCTACGATCCGCTTCGAACTTGTAGATCTCGTTAAGGTCAACGAGATAATGGCACGGGAGGAAAGGAGCAAAAAGGTCGTTGACCAAGCAACGTTTATAGTAGACTCGCCAAGCGTCGAACGTTGCTTTTATCCTCTTTGTGTTCTGTTCGCAGGTGAGATGCATGAAGCTGGTGCAACATCCGAACGTGGTCAGGCTTTACGAGGTGATCGACACGCAGACGAAGCTTTACCTGATCCTGGAGCTTGGCGATGGCGGTGACCTCTACGATTACATCATGAGGCACGATAGCGGCCTCAGTGAAGAGGTACATACGATATACTGGCTGTTTCAAAGATCCATCAAATAGTTTTCGTTACTTATTTCGTGGGTAGGTTAAATAGATACTTTAGGGGAGAAGGTTAAAAGGTAAATTAGGTATTTACCTAAATTAAATAGATACATCAGGTAGATGGGTTAGATACAGTAGGTTTGGTAGATAGGTAGGTAAATAGACAGGTGAGTAGGTAAAATAGATAGATAAATGGATTAGATAGGTAGGTAGCTACCTAACTTAAGCTACTTATGTTGAATAGATCAGGTAGGTAGGTTAGATAGATAGGTAGGTAAGATTGATAGATGGATTACATAGACATGGAGACAGGATAGGTACTTAACTTTACCACCTTAAGTTAAGTAGATAGATCAGATATATATGTTAGATATATATGTCAGATATATATGTTAGCTACATCAAATACTAGTATACAGACTATATTTATATCGCAGATACATACAGTAGGAACATAATGATATTTAGCTTAACACGTGTTCATTATTCAAAAATTTAAGTCCAGTGCAGAACAAAATTGTCCCTTCCTAATTTCAAGCGGAAAGTGATTTACGTACCTAATGTAATTGATTGATAATTCTGTATTCACTAATTAGTTTATCGAATCAATATTCTCATAGAGTGTCCTTCGCGACCGTATAATATTGTCATTCACGCTCTTTTAGCATTTCATTGCTAAACGTATCATTAGCTCCATTATCAATTGTAACATCGATCAGAAACATTAGTCACTTAACTGGAAAGATTACTTCATTATTCGCTGAACGATCGAAAGTTGAATCACTCGCTAATAAATCATTATTACGCATTCCGCATACTATTATAGTTTGCAAGTAGAGTGCAATTACGAGAATTCTTCCGATAGCTCAATAAAATTGATTACCTGTGTACAGTCCATTACAAAAGGTGCTAACAGATAATAACTAGGTCTCATTTTTTTTACACGTTTTTCAAATATATTTCATTGTAACTTGTTACAATTAATCATCTTATTTTTTATTCTTTCTTTCAATATAGCGAAGTCCCGCTATATGGCCCTATTTGGTTGTAGGAGCAGAGAAATTGTAAAACGTGTCATATAAATGATTGATGTAATGCTTGATTATTACAACACTGACATTAGATATGACGTATAAAATTGAAAAATTTGGTAAATTTCTGAATCCTTGAACTTGCAAAGTTTAAGTTTGTAGATCTGAACATTTATTACAATTTTGCTAGAATATGAACTCGTAAATTTATAAATTTGTGAATTCATGAATTCATAAATTTCTAAATGCATAAATTAGTGAATTCAAAAATTCACAAATCTAAAAATTCGCAAATGTATATATCCGTAACGGTGAAATATCAGAAAAAAAAACCAGCGGAATATGACTGGTTTATCCGTATCAGAGGTACGATCAGAAGGTTAATCGCGATTAAATGGAAGTTCAAGGATAAGCGTCTCTTTGTCCGAGGTTCACTGATAGCCTTTTGATCGATCGCAGGTGGCCAGAACGTACTTCCGGCAAATAGTCAGAGCCATATCGTATTGCCATCGATTGCACGTGGTGCACAGGGACCTGAAACCGGAGAATGTGGTGTTCTTCGAGAAACTTGGCACCGTGAAGCTCACCGACTTTGGATTTAGCAATAGGTTTTGTCCGGGTCAGAAGCTCGAGACTTCCTGCGGTTCTCTCGCGTACTCTGCTCCGGAAATCCTGCTCGGCGATAGTTACGATGCTCCTGCTGTCGGTAAGTACGATTACGGGGAGTGCTTGTTTGTTTTCTCATCGATTTTACCCGATTAAACCTTCTACCGTGTATCGCCTCCTTTCATTAATTCCTTTTTCATCCGCCAACAATCAATATTGCATTTATGCATTTCATTTGTCACTGTCTTCTTTCCGATCGGGTTTCTTTTCAATCAATTCCTTTACGTTTTAGCCAATTCTTCAACATCGTAATTACGAAAGTGATTCATTGTAACTTTGAATGATTTTGATATTTTCTAAAAGAGATTCCTAGTATTTACAAACGAGGTCATTATATTGTTAACAAAGATATTCAAAACAAAGTAAATGCAGAGAACTTTTGTCGTGGGTCGTTGGTGATATCGTTACTGGGGAAGTGGCCTTGAGTGGTCAATTGATTTGAACAGGGTATACTATATCGTCGTATTGGAACGTTTGAAGCTCCGAGTATCTTATTGAGCAATAGAGTTATTGCGATAAAGCCCTCCAATTATCGTGGATGGCGTATAAAGGATAGAAACCTGTCTGTCGGCATCCTTATACCGTGGTTATCTGCAAAATCAGAACCTTGAATATTCAACCTGATTCTAGTCATTAGTTAATCGACAGAAAATGAACGTGAAAATAAATGCGTGGCCTGATTTAGACTTCAATGAAAATACTTCGTGTTATGCTTATTTATGTAACAATCCTATTTACGAACGTACGCTCCCTTATTTTCTTTTTATATCGAAGCGATCTAACAATAAGTTAATTCGCGTAATTCTCCCTTGTTCGTATTTGCAGATGTTTGGTCGCTTGGGGTAATTTTGTACATGCTGGTATGCGGTCAAGCACCTTTCCAAGAGGCGAACGACAGCGAGACCCTCACAATGATCATGGATTGCAAATATTCCATTCCTCCGCACGTTTCCGAGGGCTGTACACGATTAATCGCCAAAATGCTTGTCAGAGAACCGGAAGGCAGAGCGACTCTCGAAGAGATAGCCGCCGATCCTTGGCTGGCGATCGGATCCGATTCGGATTCCGTGGAAACTTTGCCCCTCGTCTCCAGGCAACAGGTCTCCGACGATCATCATAACCATATCATAACCAAAATGGTTAACGGTAACATCGCCACCAAAGAAGAAATATTGGAGTAAGTAGACGTTGAAGAGCGATTTTAACCCTTTTGGTATCAGTCAATAGTGTGGATAATTTAATAACGGTCTTTCCGAATTAAATGAAAAGGTACCTAGCCAGAAGGGTTAATCTTTAGCCAACTGACCGAGATTCGTTCGTAACACACGTGTTCAATCTGATCATAGCGCCCTCGACAAGAATGAATACAATCACATAACGGCGACGTATTTCTTGCTAGCGGAAAGGAAACTGCGGGCTCATCGTCAAGAGCAGGTGCAGAAAACTCGACCGGAGATCCTTGAGGTTTCGCCTAGGTATGCGTCACGTCGATACGAGACTCGTCCGACAAAACGATACGAATGTACATCCATCTATATACGCGAAACTATTCGGTTATTTTCAGCCGGCAGGATGACGCGGCAACGAACTTGCGTACCGACCAAAATTCATTGAGCACGGTGAACCAATCGCTGCTGAGCGTGCCACGAACGCCCGGTGATGTGCCACAAGTACGTATTGCATGATCTTATCGACGATATTCGTCATTTAATTAATCGCGCACGGCTCGTTCACGATTTAACGATTCTGTTTTATGATCACGGAAGGTGTCTGTTCTCGTTGCAGAACGTGCGCACGCGGAAGTGCAGCATCGTCCAAGAGGAGGAGGACGAGGACGACGTCTCCTCGTGTTCGGGTCGGGACGAACGCGGCAGCAATTCCGCGTTGAACTCCTTCAATCGACGAGGTTCCCGTTCGGAGGGCAAGCTCTCGCATATCCTGCAGGATCGGCTGGCGCAGCTGTCGGAGAAGCCGAGCCACAAGCCCCTGCCGTCTCAGCGGAACTCGCAAAAGGACATCAACGCCGTTCCTGTTCTGGCCGACGGGAAGGAGAGACTTAAGTCTAGTCCAAAGACCGCGCACAGCAACGATTCCTCGTCGCCTGTCCACGCGAAGACGTCGGGCAGAATCCCAGCGAGCAATCAGCTCGTGGACCAAGTACCTGCAGCAACGAAGTTCGATTCCACTACTCAGGAGAACCTGAAGAATCGGCTGGACGATGGCTCTCCTAGCTGGGCTAGGATGGGCGGCAGTTCGGAGAACAGGCCAAAGTCGGTGTCCGAGTGCCTGAAATCGGTGGGACCTGTACCAGCGAACAAGTGGAGGATGGGAGCGCAGCATCGATCCGCTGCCTCGTCCTTGGACTCTTCGGCAACGATAGGTTCGCCAAAGTCGTCCGATGCTAGTACGACAACCACGACAACCACTATTTTAACGGAGTCGTCCACGGTGTCGATTCCGCTTCGACCTTTGGGCGCGTTCGGCGATAACATGGCTCCGTTAACGCCTAAATACAAGACCATGCCGTCACCGGGAAGCACGGGCTCGACGTCGACGCCGCTGAACGAGATCCTGGAAGACGGAGACGCGTTACCGGTGCCCAACAACGACAACGGTAGCTCCAAGTGTCGCGTAGTCAGAAGGACAGGGTACGAGCAGAGGAGAAGCAAGTTCCACAAGACGCGCACAACCTCTTGTTCCAGTTCGGACGCTAGCGACGACGACAGCGAGAGCAGGAAGAAGAGAGCACACAAATTCGGCGCATCCACGGGTAAACCTATGCCTTCCAGACGCGACAGTCACGACGATTCCAGCGATTCGCAAGATCCTGGCGGAAACGGCGGTGGCGGGGAAGGTGGTGGCGGTGGAGGGGTGGGTAACGGGGAGCACACGACGGAGACACCGTCGAACGAGACGAATCGCAAAGACAGCGGGAACAGAAGCAATACGACAACTACAACCACTACGACGACCAGTGGTAGGCACAGGTGCGCGGAGAATCAAGTTATATTTGGTAGGAGACATCGTGCGGGCAGAAGAAGAGCCGGCGAAACTCGGCTGCGGGAGAGTCAGTCGTTGAACCGCATCACGGAGGTCCAAGAGGCTGAAGGCCCGTCGTCGTGTCACAATCACTGTCACGTGTCTCGTAATTCGGCTGTTCTGGGCGTTCAGAGCATATCCTCGTCGTCCTCGTCGGTGTCTCAGAGCAGCACAGGTTCCCACGGCCTTGCCCAACCCATGTCTCAGGCAGCTGCCACGGTGCAGAAGGCGAAAGGCTTCGGAGCTAGGCTCCTTCAAAGCTGGTCGCTCAGCACCGGTAAATCATCGTTGTCGCAGTCGTCGAACAAGCAGAACAACTGCAGCCCTAACGGGAGGTGTACAAAGCAAGAGGTGCAGCGAGACGGGTGTCAAAGGATCGAGATCTGTTGCGAGAACAGGGAGATGAAGGGCAGCTCGGTCAACCAGATACCGTCCAACGATAAAGAGAACAGAAACGGTTCGATGAACAGGAACGACTGCAAGAGCCGGAAAATACGACTGCTCAGTCGTTACTTCGCCGTGCACAAGAAGCTGTGCGTTCCGTTGCCGGGTTTGTTCGGTAAAGGGCGCTTATACAAGGCCAGGTCGTGCGGCAGCATCGCTCGCGATCGCGTCAGTCCTCCGTCGCCCAAGTCCATGTTGTTTTGCACCACGGCGGACGACAAATGGCGGGAGCGTCAGCAATGGTGCGACGCGAAGCACCAGCACCGCGGCAGTGACGGCGACATCAACCAGAATCTAGGTCTCTCGCACCTGGTCCAGGAAACCGTGGTCGGCAAGGGCTGCGGCGCTCTGCCCACGGTCTGCCACATTCACCTGGGTGACGCGTCCAAGTGCTGCAGCCTTTGTTGATAAAACCGCGTTGAGAGCGAGTCGATGCACAAACGATGGATGACACAGTACGATTGTGGACGAGCCGCTGTTACGCGACGGATAATGTACGCCGCCGATTCGAGCGGAGGAGGGCGCGGCTAATCACGAAGTGCAATCTATTTTATAATAGCGACGACCGATTCGCGGGAACACGTGGCCTCGTCGGTTATGCAGAGACGTACAAGGCGACGGTCATACGAACGACCGGACGTCTTCTGAACGCCATACGCGTCGCGATGATCGTCAGCGACGACCTTTCGACGATTACGCGGCATGCGTCAATGGTCAATGCGTTTGATCGATCGCGTCATGTTTACCCCCCTCCCGCCTCACTCGCACCATACCTTACTCCTTCCCTCGAATGATGCGTGCCGACGAGAGTAAAAGGGTCAAGTCGAAAAGGAGGGCGTTATCGATCGATCTGTCGCTCTGCGGGAAGTGTATCTAGTCCGTGTGAACAAACCTATATTAAACGTTACAGAGTTTATTACAATTATAATAATTATTATTATTAATTTTATTTTTACTATTAATATTATTAATATTATCACGTTTATTATTATTATTATTACGATTATTGACTACGATTAATATCATTGTCATTATCTATGGTATGACTTAGATATCGACGTGAATCGGGTGCAACAAAGTCGCTAAAATCATCCGTGGACATTGGAATCTCATTACCATGGAGGGTCTTCCTCATTGGCGTAACTAACCAAGCTGACTATAAAACGGAAGCTTGATACTTTTCATACCAAGTGGAGCTTCGGCTCCATCTGCAGCATCAAATTATCCCATTCGGGAGATAACTTGAAATGCCAAATAAGGACTGTATAGGGAACTGTTTCGTAGAATATCAATATAGAGAAACGAATCTTCAAAGCAGAATGCATTTGATGCCGGAGTCATCAAAAGCTAACCGCGTCCTAATGACTGATTTACGAATTTTCTTCTTTTCTCGAATGCTGCACACCGTTAGCCTTTAGATGTAGGGATATAACGCCAGACTATATAACGCCTTGTGATCTAACACGCGGTGATGTAACGGTGGCCCAGCTCGGACAAAGATCCAAGTTACGCCAATGGTTTTTCTCCTTGTTCCCCTTAATTTATCTGTCCACCTCCTCCCATACTCTCGGTTTGCGATGACCGTACTGTTTTCCTGCGCAGAGACGCCTCCGGTAGCATGATCGTGACTCTCGCGGATCTCGCGTGATTCAAAAAACACGAGCGACGCGGTATTTATATGTAACGCTAATCGATTAAATTTGCGTATCGTTTCGATGGAGGACATTGTTAGTGGTGCTACAAATGGTCGACGTGACGAGCAAGAAAATGGAAGAATTCGATCGACGTTCGCGAATGCTGATCCTGTAAGAAGAACGAACTTTCGGGTGAAATCTGATCGCTATCGAAACGGGCAACTAGGATTTTATAGAAGAAAGATATTTGATACAACTTGAACACATAGTGGAAAGTGCGAACGGAAGGTCTTGGTTCAAAAAGTCTTGAAAGTATATTACTGGCTCATATTTTAGCTAGTGTCATCCGTGAATTAAGTATGAGTTTTAACGAATTCAGCCTATACACTGAACAAAAAGGAGAATTTCTTTAGAAAGATACGGGGAAGTAAGATTCTACAAATGGGTACCTGCTGAGCCTCCGAAGCGGAGACAAGGATAGAGCTAAGTACCATCAAATATTCTGCAACCTAAACTATGAAAGGAGTTACTATCGAAGAAACCCCATGCAAAATCGTCATTTAGTATAAAAAAGTGTTCTACAAATTCATCCCGGAAAGGCGAGCAAGAAGTCGTTACGCAGTTTTCTTCTCGTCACCCGCTCGTTCCCTCTTCGTTCACCGAAGCGTATTGACAGCGAGTCGCGCGCTTGCCGGCTGAGCGCGTTCCTCATTCTCTTCGTTCATAATCATTCTCATCCGAGAGAAACCAACAAACGCGTTGCTGTGTCCCTGTGGTTGGACAGCATCGCGACATCATGACTGATGGATGTTACACGCGTCTTGCAAGAGAAATAAACCGTCGAGACGCTGAACAACGATTATCCATGACATTACACGCTTTTCTTCTTCGTCGAAGCTTGCTGAAGACTCGAGCAGGATGGACTTTCTTCAATTAACTTTATCTGCTTCGAAGATCGAATGCGGGTCATTCGGCAGAGATTTCGCTGAGTCTAAGGGATGCATGTGCACACGTTTCGCTTTTCACCCTCCCTTTTTGTATGTACGTCACTGCGGTCGAGCGGCGCAAGGGTTAAAGGTCGAAATCGCGGATTTCGTTTCTGAGTTTCCTTCAGGTCTTTGCGGAAGATTCTTGAGATTTATGGCAGCTTACTACCTGCGTACTTAGGACCTTCATTTTATCGAGTTTTACAGGTTATAGGTTACTTTGGTTTTTAAATCTAACATATCAAAATATTAATTATCTACCATTCGTATAAATTTTTATTGTACAGTGTTTCGAGTTTGAATTCGTTGCAAAGGAGGAATTGGCTTGTACCTATATACAATTGAAGTTGAAATTTTGTGTACAACTGTGCAATCACAATTAGACCTAAGATGTAACTATGTTTCGAATACCAATTCGTGCATCTGAACTATAAACTGCCTCAAGGGAATATGAGAACATCTGAGGATATAAACTTCCAAAATTGAAGTAAATGATACCGGTTCTTGGAAACTTCTGCCATTATATCGAAATTTCAAATGAAGTTTATTAGTGAAGTTATACAACGCACTCGAAGTATCGACCTTTAAATCTCGATTGTTCCCTCGTCGAAGTGGACGTTTCTTGTCCCTCGAATAGCCGAAGATCGTTGGTATGTACCTAACACGTATCAGGTGTACGAAACCCACGCGTTACTGTATGTACCGAGCCAGACGTTTATAGTGTAATACAATTTATTTATTATATACATATATACACATATATATATATAACCTGTTGAGAGACGATCCTTTTCTCAATCGTCACTGCCCGACGATCGTCGACCCTCTTTTACTTCTCTCATGTTTCACCCTAGTGAAAAAAGTTATCCCCAGGTAAATCCTAATTCGGATCGACTGCATCTGGATTAGAGATATATCACATTGTATACTAAGTGCGGCAAGATGCCGATATTATGCGTACAAATAATAATTTTCATTAATTCGGCCGAATCAATACTGATCTGAAACAGTATAGTGCGATAAAGTTTTCGGAACATCTTTTTATTTTGCAGTAAATAAAGGAATAAACGTTTCGTTTTGTCACGAGATTATTTACGAATCATTCTGTTAATTACCAGGTTTATATCTTATCAGAATCATATTTTTTTGTGAAATAGATAAAGCTACTGTTTTCATTCGTGTGAACAGATAAATACTACTTCTTTGGATTATTGCGGACATTTTTATGCAGATGTATTCATCTGCAATACATCATAATGTTTTGCTGGTAGTTCGACAAAAAAAATGAATGACTAACTATTAATGTCTGTATTTCTTATCTGGATATTCTACCTCGTTTTTACTGCGATTGCAAACAGTTTTTATGCTGTTTGACACTAATAGACTGGAATGGCGAGATTGCGAAATAGAGTCCAATATGGCGTCGTTTTGAACGGCGGCGGGAAAACATTTCAACTTCGTTGACGGGTAAATATAATTTATTATACTATGAAATTCGAGAGACTAGAATGTCTTTAATACTTAATAATGAATAAAATTTATCTCTTAATTTACTATACCACACAACAGAAGTTTCATAAACAAAACTGTACCATAAAAAGTTCCGAATACTTTGTCACACTGTACGTTCAAGAGTTATAAAACTAGCTCTCGCTAATTCCCGAGTCCACTTAGATAATAAGATACAGTTGGAGTCCGCCAATATTAAAAAATTGCTCTTCATTAGCTACCACGACACCCCGAAAGTGACTTTCCCACTTGATGTCTCTCAGAACAAACCTTCACAGTTCCAAATGAACAATGCATCACACTTGTGATGTTAAAGATTAATTCCTGTCGATGGCTCAACAGTAACTAGCAAGTTTTAATATCGAAGTGTCGTTTCTGGCGACATCAGGTGTGGAAGGCACATATGAGCGCAAATTACGAAAAAGTCCATGTTCCAAAATATGTGGCAAAGCCTTCGGGTTATGGGATCGCTTCCAGATCGATATCTGATGAACAGCGCAGTAACTCGTGAACATAACGAAGTTACAGGTTGTTCATGTTAGACGTCGAAAGGATGGGATCTAATGGTTGCGTCGTCGGGTGTGTCGCTTTTGGGAGTGGGCAACTCGCTGCCCATCAACCCTGAGGAGCCCAACACTGCCTCGTGGCACAGGTCGAGGCTTCCGTTGGGTTGTTGCTGGTGTTGTTGCAGCATCAGCGTCTGGCTCGAAATCACCTGGAATTGCTCGTTGATCAAAGGCGCGCCTCTGGCCACGCATATCACTCCGCGATATTCCGTATTAAATGGACCCTCTCCGAGTTACCACTTAACGTTTAAAAGGAGTTTGCTTCCTCGACAAAGACTGAGCAAATTGTACAATAATCATCGATCACTAAATCAGACCAAAAAGCAAGAAAATTCGAGCGACGCTTGTAACTTCCTTTTCAGTCGCGTCGGTTACAATAACGAAACACGTTCTGTCGATTACGTTCAACGAAGTCGTTCGCTTCGAATCGAACCACGGGGAAGTGTAAAAACGGGCATTAAAACTATTTCCGTTCGATGGAAATGTAGAGAGAACCATGACGAACATCCCTGTCTTAGCTGTAAAGCTGTGCGAATATGTTAGCGATGTGCTTCGTTGTCGGGCATTAACCCCTTAAGAGCTCAACAAGTTTTGGGGCAAAGATTCTTGAGAACTGGGAAAGTTGTGTAATATATTTTTGGTTGCGAGTGGGCAGTTCGACTGCTCTCGATCAATTTTAGATTTCTACTGGAAAATGCGGATATTTGGATATCTGAGAATTTGGGAGTTTGAAGTCTCTTAAATTTGAAAGTAGACCTTGACTGTTATTCAGGAATTTGAGGATTTGGTATTTCAGCATCAGTCAATATAGAAATTTGAAAATCTGTTTCTACATTTGTGCATTTGGGAATTTCTATTCTGAAAATTATCAGAAAAATTTGGCAATTGCCTTCAAATTTTAGAAGTTGTAGAAATGTTCAAATTTCAGAAATCCTAACATTCACACAAAATTCTACAAGGATATTAATATCGAGCATTATCCTTAAGGGGTTAAATGTAAACCCGGTGAAATGATAAGCTTGACCAATAAAATACTTTACCCTTGGAACGTTCTATTCTCTACGATTAGAGTGCAAAACGGGCAATCCCTTTCCGTTTTTATTTATTATTTTTCTAACTATACCGCCTGTAAATTAAGTACCCTAGGAAAGTGTTGCATCAGTCTTCGAGAAATTTCCTGTAAGCGGGGGATTCGTGTCCCCATACGGACACTATCTATGATAAATAAGAGATATTTTTCGTGTTGTAAAATGAAACCATTTAGCGACGCAACCCGTGTGTTGTAAAAAAAAGTGGTCGACGAAAAGTTTCTGACATTCTCGTTTGCTAGTCCCGTTCAAGTTGTCCCGGACAACGCTGTCGCATAGAGTACAATATTGTCCCATGGTGAATTTTTGTAATTCGAAAAAAATATATCCCCGTTTTTTCCACCGACATGTACCACGCCATTTCGCCAAGCGCCGTGTCCTTGGGTCGAGATCGAAACGAAAAATATAATTAACAAGACAAAAAAAAGAGTATATACATAAATATATACATATATATACATATAAGACAAGTGTCCGCTTTAGATTTCATAAATGTCGGCCCAACTTACTGCCAGCTGAATGTAACGAGACAAAAGAAACAACAATAAGATCCATTTTGTGTGCACCTGACGACGAAGCTGTCGTTCTGGAGTGCACATAATTATTCATGCAATAAACTGTGTGCCCGAAACGAATAAATGAAAAGTAACGAATCAGCGAGATAGTCTCTGCTGACGGTGTCTAATTTCTCTTATATTGCCACCCTTCTACCTTTTATTTTACGTTTATTTCCGTTCATATTTCTGTGGCCGTGTATCGTTTTTACTACGACGGAAGTTTTGGTAATCGTGGTCGAAATAGAATGATTAATGATATTTGCTTTTGAAGCACAGATGGCGCCAGCGCCAATTGTAGCCAAGTTGGTCATTTATTTTCGAGTTTTTTCAAGTTTTAGCGAGAGCTGTGATACATCAGCGATTTAGAATTTAAACACGAAATTTGGAATTTTTAGATGTACTTAATTCGGGGTTCTGAAGATTAGACAATTGGAAGTCTCAGAATTTGCGAATTCGGGATTTGGAGTTTGGGATATGTGAGAATTTGGGATTTGAGAAGTAGAAAATTTGAGCACGTGAAATTAGAAAACTTGTGTGTAGTATTTGCAAACTTGGCAATTTACGCATTTGAAAATTTAGAAATCCAGTAATTTGAAAATATAGAAATTTTCAAACTTGTAAATAGAGGAAATTTAATCTGAAGTAGTGATTCCACAGATCTCTTACAAATTATTTTCACAGGTCGAAAAAGTTGACACATTAGCATGAAAATTCATTTATTCAGAAACTTTAAACACCGAATAAAAATCACTCTGTATCTTTCTCTTCAACATTTATTAAAATTATACTATCTTTAATTTAAGACTGCAACCATTTACAAATAACATATTTATCCATCCTCGATTAACGTCTCGGATGCATAATTGATGGGCGGATTTCGCTTGACAAAAATATATATATACACAATGATCGATGTAATTAGCTCAGATAGCCACGAATTATCGCCACGTGTCTCGTGTATAGCTCTGTTCGTGGCCGTTACCGTTTAATCAATTCTCGGCCTTTTGGCACCTGTTCAATCTTGCTGTTGGCAACATAGTATTCACTGGTCCGTAACACGTTTCAAAATATTTGAAACTTCACAATGTTGCGTCGATTCTCCTATCCGAGTATTATTTGTACACTAACGATAAAAACCGAACATCGACGCAGGTAAATGCAATACAAACAGGTTAAGTCATGGACAAGCGATCGACAGATACATGTGAGGAATGTTGAAAATTCGCGTCTTAAAAGCTGCAACTAAAGTTCAGTCGACTGGTTCGATTCAGGCTTCTTCGGTAATGAAGATTCGAGGTAATCGTAGTTTCAAGGCAACGATAACGTTGTTCATTCTTCTCCATGAAAGAACAACTGTGCGTACACTGTATTTATCATTCTTCAACTAATAATTAGTATACGTAACGCCGGATGAACGTGGCTACTTCGTAATTATCTTATTCTACTATTTTAATTATGAGGTCTTTCGGTGTAAGTCATGTTTTATGGGAAAGCTACTGATAGCTAGAAGCTGCAACATGGCAAATTTACTCACAAATCAGTTCATGACTGTCAAAAGCAAATTTGTTGAAAATATGGCGGTGAAGGAGAAACTTCTTAATTTTTAGAGAAAATTTTGAATAATTTATCTGAGGATCTTATTTGTGAATTTAAAAAATGATCAAATGTAAATATAGGAATTATGAAAATTCAGAAACATCTTGCAATTTGCTGACTTATCAGCTGAAACGAATTTATGGAATGTCCCTATAAATATATATTTCTACCAAAGATTTAAACTAGCAATTAAATCTTTCGATCTTTAAATACTGAAAATCAAGACACTTTCCTATATTCCACGATTTACATTGAAAAACCTTAACGAAACATCCTCGACCGCTTTTACCGTTCGTAAACACTTGATTCGCATTTCTCTTACGTAAACTACTTAAAAACAATTGCTATACACACGTGTCGTCTTCGACAACCTCGGTTGTTTCGTTCACAGTTGGCGACGTTTCAACCAGGAAGCGTTTTCTATATCCGTGTGCAAGTGTCGCGGTCCATTTGTAAGAGAGGACATTTTGGAAACGGATAATTAATCACTCTCCCCGAGGAGATACTTCCTGTAACCTTTGATCGTTCAAAAAGCACGGATAAAACCTCCGTCACTTGAAATAATTCGCGCATAACGAAAATATCACGATTTCCACGCGTTCTGTGCCTTCGCTCGGAAGACACATACTGAAAGTCCTTTGGGTTTATTTTCTTCGTAGCTGAATTGATTTTCTATTAAATCACGCCATTACGTGTGCGCTGTTTGCTCCAAGTTGTGAAGAGCCTTTTTACTGTTCTCGACGAATTCCTGCAATAAAAGTGTCAGTATTAATCTTGTAATTAAGGAAGAGATAGGATAAGCAGTACCATCAGTCCTCGGCTCATGAAGTATGGTCGGCTGATGCCATCGTTCTTCTCGCAGTCCTCGCAGAAGCAGAGGAATATCGTGTCTATGATCATCTACGATGAAGAAAGAAGTTATTCCGGTTGCTTTTTACTGATTTGGAATGTGGCAACTTTTTAGATATAGTGGGATATAATTTGGGATCTGTTTATTTGGAGGTCTACAGATGTATGGGGTGTAATGTACAGACCTGAGGTCTATAGATATGTATGAGGTCTATACATGTATATCTGTGTATAGGTGTTTGTGGACACGGAGATGTAGCAATAGATTCGGAACGAAAAGATTGGAAAATATGGGAGTTTGAAATCCTAGAAATCTAAGATCATAGGATTATATAGAACCTACGACAAAAACCTTGTATGATTTATAATTACCTCATAGATGGAAATGAAGCAGTGTGCCACCAAGAAGGCAAACACACCAGCCAACGCTATTGGTACCCAAGGATAATGCAGTCCTTCCTTCTTCTAAACATACAGATGATTAACGGATCTACGTAGACAAGAAATTCTAGTTATGGCAATAAACGTACCTGCATCATGTAGATCCCTGAGACGACTGTTAAAGTAACCACCAGGACCTTTCCGAGGAACAGCACGAAATCTCCGACACTGTTAATGGCCGCTACCCTTAGAATGTTGCTGGATAATGCTTGGAAAGCCTTCTTTCCTCCCACGCAGAAGTTACATCCGTAGATGGCTGAAAATTTCGTTTATGATTCAAAGTAAAATTAATTAATTTAAGTAAACTTCGCGTTTCGGGTACCTGTTTCGATGTAGGCGTTTCTGGTGAGGAATTTCAGAGCGCACTCGAAACACCAAAGGCAACACTGGCAACACCATAATATCCCTCGAACGAGGTCGTTATCGTAACGTTTCAGACGATTTTGAATGAAGGATAAGACAGCTCTTATCAGTCGAACTATTCCGATAATCAGTGCGCCGAATGCAACGGTGCCCAGATGATAACGCACCAGATAACAAAATCCACGAGTTACCGTCAGTGAAAGTTGCCGTTTGTCCCTGTTTAACATTTAGAAATAAATTGAAATTGTTTTTTTATCAAATAAACGGTTCTTGCATAATACAGCACATTGCAAACAATTCTAAGACAATTTAATTCTATCTAAATATTTTATTGGATTAATTCCATCGTGTGCGACAAGATGGCGCCATTAGTATCGTTTCGAAACCATTCACTTATAAACAGAAGAGTAAGATATCGACTTTTGAATCAATTATGACAATGCAATCTTTACTTCACTATACAAACTAAACAATTGTATAATAATTATTTTCAAACAGAATTTAAAGAATGAGTGAGCAGATTTTTAATGAATGAAAGAAGGGTGATTTCTTTGAAAATAATTTTAACAGTCAGAAGCTACTAATTATTTGTTCAAAATTTGAGAATAAATGTTAATTGTTTTTCATTCAAGATAATCGTACAAAGTATGAAGTTATTTTTATATGTTCAATATGAATGTTAATTTAGTATGTCTAATATTAATGTTGTATTAATATATTCAAGATTAAGGTTATTTTAATATGTCTTATAATAATGTAATTTTAGTTATGTTCAATATTGACGTTAGTATGTTTAATATCCAAGAAAGTTTAACTGAAATTTAATAATATTTTTTCGTATGTCGAACACTAATATGTTGAACATCGCATTTAACCGAAATTAATTTTAACGTTTCACGTAACGTCGAATAAATTCCAAAAAACTATAAACTCCATACAACGGAGAACTGTATATAGAAAAGTATGTAAATTTGCAGCGATGTGTCCAGCAAGCAATTCATATTCAAAGCGCGATATCGATCAGAATGTCACCTGGTGAAGAACCAACGTGCAACGGCCAACGCGACCACCATGTGTTGACAGCCCAGAAGAAACTCGCATGTGACGAAGAAGATAAATATATTGTACCATCTAGTCACCTGTAACATCATTCAAAAATTGATCATGTTCTATCAGTATTAACTCTCAAAAACTTCGTTCTCTTACCATTAACACGCCATCCTTCTTAAAGTGAACGTGATTCTTCCGGTTCATGTAGATGTGTCCCGCGCTTTCTACCCAGAGCGCGAAGTAAACCCAAGCACACACGGTCAAACCGATTAACAAGTATGTCTGAAACACGATTTAATCTAGTTTCGAACGGCAATCTAATATAACAAAGTACCCACCGCAAATTGAAATGATTTTTTGCTCTTTTTCGATGTACGAAATGGTGAGCGGATTGAAAAGTTTGTGGAGAGGATGGAGTTTTCAAATCAGTTGAAGTTTTTATTGTTCTGTGGAATTTTTCTGTTCATGTGTTAGCGGTGAGAGGAAATTTGGGAATTTAGGAATTTGGGGATTTCGGAATTTGGGGAGTTAGGAATTTGGGGATTTAGGAATTTGGGGACGTAGGGATTGGGGGATGTAGCGATTTGGGGACGTAGGAAATTGGGGAACGTAGAAATTTGGGGACGTAGGGATTTGGGGATCGTAGAAATTTGGGGACGTAGGGATTTGGGGACATAGGAATATGGGGATGTAGGAAATTGGGGAATGTAGAAATTGGGGGAAGTAGGGATTTGGGGACATAGGAATACGGGGATGTAGAGATTTGGGGACGTAGGGAATTGGGGAACATATAAATTTGGGGACGTAGGGATTTGGGGACATAGTAATACGGAGTGTAGGAAATTGGGGAATGTAGAACTTCTAAAATTTAGAAATTTGGAAATTTAGAAATTCAGAAGTCAAAAAATCCACAATTTGATACTTTAAAAACTTGCAAGTCTAAAAATTCAAATACCACAGAAAATAACAAAAGAACAATTGATTATGAAATGTTCGTCTCCGCATCCATCCACGAGTACCGTTACGATAATATTTTCCCAAATTGAATTTTTGCAAAATAAAACCGCTCATCCCTTAAAAAGTAACAAGAGATAAGATACTTGTGGTGTGCTGAGCTGTTAGCTCACTCTATGTACTCGTGCATCGTTTTGTTATCAAATATTTACGTATATAGGTTGAAGCAGCAACGCCGGCATCGCGTAAACAGCTTTCCCTGCTTCGCGGAACAGCTGCATCACCAAGGCGATTCTTTTTCTCATCACCAATACGATCAAAAGTGTGACGACCTGCAAATTACAGGCGATCAATAACACCAATATTGCTTCGTTAAATAGACTGTCGAATAGCTGCAGTAAAATCTCGATTATTTGAACGAAACTGGGAGACATTATCGTTTGTGTATGAAACTGATGTTGAAATTTTCATGAAACGTTAATACTGCGATGTTTTTTCTTCTGTGAAAAGAAACGATGAATATCTTCAAGATTTATTTGTTTGATAATAACTTCCTTTATCAAGTTTTCAAGATTTAGATAATTTGTAGCAGCTTACAATAGTACTTAGGTTCACTTGCAAATTATGAATTCAATATTATTACGGTATTTCTGAATTTGTATAATAATAGGAACTTTATCAAATCTTGAAGCGTTTCATTGCTCTTAAATAATTTACAGCAGTTCAAAATAATACCTATCCTGCAGCTTCATTTGCAACGAATAAATTAATTCAATATTCTTCAGGTATTTCTAAATTTGTACAATAATAGGAATTTCCTTTATCAAATTTTCAAGCTCATTTATTTGCAAGCTGTTCTTAAATAATTTGCAGCAATTGAGAATTTTTATTTTCACCCTAGAAATTATTTCGAAATTCTTTTATTATTTTAGAAGAATATAGTCTTGATATTTGTTGTGTATTTTAGTATATAGGGAATTATAGTAATAGTTACTTACAGTAACGACAGATAGTATGATAGCGTAGATGAAGTATGCTTGTTCGCTCGAGTCATCTTCAGGTATTTCATTTCTTTCCACCCCTTTTTTCTCCTTGTACCACTCTAGCCTGAAAAGTGTTCTCTATTCAACTTTTCCAGTTAAGGAATCTTGAAAATAATGGTAAGGAGAATCTTGAGATAATGGTAATGAGCAATGTAGCTTGTTATATGATTTATATTATTGAAATGAATCGCAGTGGAACAGTTGTGAACATAACCTTAAGATTGCTGGAAGACTAACTCAAACACGCAATGTGAATTTACTTGGCAAATATGTTTGGAACTTTTTGCGAATTTTATTTACTTTATCATTTGGTGACGTTTTGATTTCTTTCAGAATTTGGGGAGTCGGGGATTTGGGAAATTGGGGTTTTGGAATTTTGGGGTTTGAGAATTTAGGGGTTTGGAAAATTGGGATTTGTAGAAATTGGAATTTGGGAATTTAGGATTTGGGAAATTGGGGTTTGGGAATTTAGGGGTTTGGAAAATTGGGACTTGTGGGAAGTGGAATTTGGGAATTTAGAATTTTTAGAAGTTGGGATTTGGGAAATTGGGGTTTGTGGAAATTGGAGTTTGTAGAAATTGGAACTTGGGAATTTAGGATTCTGGGAAATTCCGTCTACCACTCACATAACAAAATATTCAAGGAGTATATCCAATTCACCAAACTTACCAAAGATACGTCGATCCTCCAATGCACGCGATTATGGCACCGATCAGCACAATGTAAACCACCCACTGAACCATGTATCGAAACGCAATTAAGATTCCCACCGATATAGCTGAAAATTGTTACCCAATAAATGATAAAAATTTATTTAAAAAACGAATTCGAAGTAGATGCATACCTAAAGCGATTAAAATAAGGTAAATCAACTCTTTCCAAGCGACAGTCAAATCTCTCGAAGCCTCCTGAAACGTAGAAAAATTCTGTGAGCATATTTTTGGGGAAGAAAATTGACCCTGGCAAAATGAGATTAACCTTTTGGTAGTCGGAAACCGCGTTATATTTGACCGTAACATTTCGCTGCTTCGTTCGAGCAGCCGGAGCAATGAATTATACTCGACTCGCGAATATTTCTGCTGCAATATTTTATGAAAATAGAATGAACCTTGGTACATTTATCGAATTTATTCTGAATGCATTAATGAAGTTTTTAGAAAATTCGACGGAACGGTAATTATATTTTATTCTTATTTGTGAGCAAGTTAAAAAGATGTATTCGACGTATATTTTATTTATTATATCAATAATTCTGTTTCTTCTCGAGAAGTAGGTAAGTTTATTGCACGATTGGGGTTAGAATGATTTACGATATTCCTCCAAAGCGTGGTGTTTAATTACTGAGAGCAATTAAAAATCTGGTAATAAATCACTGGGGGCAAATATATTTGTTCGCTGAAAATTTAATAATGTTAAAAAAATGAAATTTGTCAAAGCAACAAGTTTTACATTTTTTTATTTTGAATCATATACAAAGAATTATCAATGTTAATTTATTTAAATGAATAATTATATTGTACATCATCGATTAAGTCAGTGAATAAATCCTTGAATCAAGTACAAAAAATTTGATGACAGAAAAATTGAATTTGTCAAAATAATTTTTTTATAAATTCGTAGAAAGAATGATGAAGTTAATTTAAATTATTGAGATTGTTATATGTAAAAAATGATAAAGATCGTTCTGTAATAGGATCCAGGATACAATATCTTTAACCCTCGGCCGTTAGACCGAGATATTTACAACCGCTGGAATTGGTTCAACTTGACCCCAATAATAAGTTCTCATGAAATACACAGGGTGGCCCATTTTTTGGGATTATAATAACCTAAATACGGCCAGTATTTCGATCGGAATGAGGCTCTCTTATATTTATGAGCGGCATGTTCTATTCCCAAGACAAATTCCACTTGGTACTAAATGAATTTCATTTTCGAAAGAAGAAAACAAATATAAACCATATTTTTCATCTTGACCCTTACGTACCTCATTTCCTTTTGCAAGTGCACGTCAAACTTTTCGTCTGATAAAATAAATAATACTGAATTTTTGGGTTAAAGAGGTTATGTCATCTTTCTCATGTATAATTTCAGTAAAATGTATAGTATGTTGCAAGGGTAAGTTCAATGGTACTTTATTAAATTTTAAAAAAATGTAATAAATGTCATGAATATTATGTTGCAAGGGTAAGTTTAATTATATACTGTCAAATTAAAAAAATAAATAAATAACGTGTATATTAATGTGCAGAGAATTTGAAAACGACATTTCGAAAGAAAGTACGAGAACCCCAAAAATTGAGTGTATCAACAAGAGGCAATTACCGAAGATCATCATGAAATGGAAGGTAATATAGGGTCAGTTTCGATCCGACAACCGGTATAATCAATCAAACACCATGCTTTGGAAGAACAGTGTGGCAGACGTCGACCACCACATCTACCACACAATCAAGGATTAACACCTTGTATCATTAACATCATTGTTTAACGATTGATCATCGTACCGACAGCTCCGAAGCACCGGCGGCCATTACACTAACAGCTACTGTATCTCTATTGAAATTTCTATCAAAATAAAGTTTACAAACCCTGTAGAAATTATCTAACCCGAGCTTCCTGATCACGGAAGTTGCCGTCTCGGAAATCTCCTTGGGTATACACCGATTTAGGACCGATATGTGCCTGTTTAGAAATAATACAAGTTAGATGGGCGAACTGGAGCTGAAAGTCGTGTGGTCCCTCAAGGCTGTTATTATTTCTGCAGGGTGTTTTTCTTTTCGAATTTTATCTTTGGTGGGTTGGGTGTTTGGACTGTTGGGAGATTTTAGGGTAAGGATTTTGGGACTTTGGGACGTCTGAAGCTATTATTTTTGGGAGTTTGAGATCTTGGAAGGGTATCTTTGATTTTGGGAATTTGGGAACTTGGGTCTTGGAATTTTGGAAATTTGGGGTAGTGTAATTTTGGGATTTTGGAATTTTAGAATTTTAGATACTTGGGATCTTGTAATTTTGGGATTTTGGGATCTTGTAATTTTGGGACTTTGGGTCCTTGAAATTTTGGGACTTAGGGTCTTTGCAATTTTGGGACTCTGGAACTTAGGATCCTTGCAATTTTGGGATTCTAGAATTTGGGGATTTTGGGATTTTGAGACTGTGGGGTTTGGAAGTTTTGAGTCTTTGGAATCTTGCAATGTTTTGAACTTTATATTGTCAAATGTTGACATTTTTCAATCTTCGAATTTTTTAATTTTAAGACTTTGAAGACTTGGAATTTTAGATATCTCTTAAATCAACGATATAAATAATATACAATAATAATAAATAATATACAATATAACGATAACGTAAATAAATTGTAGGTTAAATCCGACAAAGTCATAGGTTAAGGGTGCAAAAGAGTAAACCTTATTTATTTATCCGTTCAGCCTTGAGCGACCACCGTTTTCGACCAAACAATAATCCCAGTCATTCCGTAGCGTTGCTCGTTGACAAATTGTCGCGATATTTCGCCAACGATCAACGAACAGAGACCGGAAGCTCGTGCATTATGGAATACTAACTGATCGCTGCAGTTGGCCACGCACGTGCGTGACTTCACCCCATTCACGTCCACGGTCATCAGCAGATACCTGGGGAAATGAATAATGAATGAGCATGGTGTTAACGAAGCAGCACCACGAAAAGTGTTGCCAGGGAAATCGGGAAATTCGCTGAAAAACACTGGCTTCCGTCGAATTTATGCGCGACGTTAACGCTAATTAGCCGCATTATTTATCGCAGTTTGGCTGCAACTTCTCCCCCGACACTTTCTGTCTGCTCCTAAATTATGAAACCCGTTAGACAACGCTCGATTCGCGGATTTCGAATATTTTCTAATTATATCTGATCTTATGCTACTTTTGATACTATGCATTATTCCAATTATCGTCCTATTTTAATTGTTCCTTGGGAACGTTTCTGTACTGCTTTCGAATGATACAAAATAGTCCTATCCCCTATCTGTAACGTCAAGAACACGTCAGAAGTAGTGAATAGTGTATAAAGAAACGCAGTGTACAAAGTACACATTTCATTTCGCACACACTTTAATCTCGCTCAGTATAGCTATAAGGCGTTCGCATGATGCACAGCGAAAACAAAGGGTTAATAGCGAGCGCAAGCATGGAGCGCTGTTAACCGTGGCGAGAAATTATTAATCCTTAGCGATTATCTTTCTCGCGAACTCGTTTCATTCATCGCGAAAAGCGTAATATTGAATTCGGCCACTGTTATCGCGTATGAAACTCGATGTTAATGCGTCCGCGAATTATTAATCCTTCGGGGACGTCGCGGTCGGGGGGGGTAGCTGCAGGGGGTGAGATATTGTGCGGGGAGGGGGTTGTTCGCGATTGGTCGGTGTACCTCGATAGGTTGTTAGCCGAGAGATTATCGTTAATGTTTATCGCGGTGAAAGAGATTGAAACCGTTGGAAACGGTGGCCGTTAACTTGAATCTCCGATGAAATACGCTGGAAAATCGGTAGACTGTCTATTGATTTGCTAACTTCGCTTCGCGGAACCGCCATTGTTAGAACTAATTGGGAGATACAGCTGTTTGGATAATAGAATCTTGCGAGCTCCACGGTTATCTTCCGTGCCATCGAAAGACGCTGTTATAACATGTGGAAGTCTGAAACTTCTGTCGAACCTCTGTTTCCTAAATGGGATTCATATCGCTACCCTATTTTCAATTACAATCTGTTTCGTCAGACGTGTATTTAGTTAAGAACAACTTATGAGAAATTTGTGAGAAGGTTCAACTTTGTAAATTTTCAAACTTCCAAATTTTTCAAATTTTATAATGAGCTGATTATATCTAGATCCCTAAATAGATTCGTAGATACCTCTAGATTCATGAAATAATAAAACATTTAGATGAAATTTGAATGCTAACATAGATGAACATAAGGTACAAAAGTCCCAGAATATAAAAATTCAATTAAACGTTAAAAATTTTCTTGGCAGATTTTTCCCATGTATAACAGTAGAAGCTCCAGATTAATTTTTAGCCAACTACAGAAGGATTTACAGCGTTGGGATAGTGCTTACCTCAAATTCGTCATGTCTGCACCCTTGCATCTGAATTGAGGATCAGTTTCACCCTTCGTGACACGACCACAAACGTTTCCACAGTTATCATAGCCATTTACTACACGGTACACGTCACCGTACTTCACCGTATTGTTAACTAGAAAGCCCTGTACGAAAAAAGAAAAAGTAGCAAGTATCTTTTCATTGTCTCAGGAACAGAAGAAGAACAGGACGTACGTAACCAATCGCGAGGGCAATCAGGATGATCAAAGCTACGATATCGGTGCAGGATCGATTGGTCACGAAAACTTGCTCCGTGTGCCTCGATGACATGCCCTCATCTTCCGTTGTCTGAAAAAAACATTTTCTTGGTTAATCCTCAGTTTTCTGTTTTTTAGAACAATTTGTTTATGGTTGTCTATGGGGGAGTTAATATTAGTGGTTCTCGAGATAGTGATTTACTTTGAATTTATGGTGCAGTCTCGATATATGGCCCGAGGAAAATCTAGGTCAAATGAATGAGATTTTGATAGAAGTTGAATGTTAGGTTATTTAATATTAAATTTATGAGTTTGTTGAACAAATTCAATGTTAAGTTCATAAAACAAATTCGACATCAAATCAATAAGTTTGTTGAATAAATTCCATATTAAATTAAGAAGTTCACTAGTCAAAATCAACAATAAATTAACAAATTTGTTAAACAAATTCAGTGTTGAATTAATAAGTTCATAAAAAAAATTCGATATTAAATTAACAAGTTCGTTCAACAAATTCAGTGTTGAATGAATGAATTCATCAAACAAATTCGACATGAAATTAACAAGTTTGTAGAACATATTCAAAGTTGAATTAATAAGTTCATAAAAAAAATTCTACGTTAATTGCACAAGTTTGTTGACCATATTCAAAATTAAATTAAACAAATTCAACTTCAAATAAATTTCAAGATGTTCAAACATGAACTGTCGAATTTTAGAATGAGTGGTTTCATAAGTAGATATCATATTAACCCCATGTAAGATTTCTTCTGGGCAATATATTTAAACGTATCGTTAAAAATGCACCCACCTCCGTGGCAGCGTTACCGTGAGTCGAAGATGTGCTTAAAGACATAGTAACTCGTGGCAATCGATTTCTTGTCGTAACAATTTTAAACATTACATCGGCACGTTTGACAGAAGCTCGCAAATAAGCTCGAGGAAAGAGACTTGGTTCGTGAAGTTGGCTTCTTCTCGGGGGTTGTACGCACGGTTTCCGTGTAACGACCGGAAATGGAGGATCTATCGGTCGCGGTCAGCATTCCAGTAAATTTTCGACCGACGAAATCGAGCGTAGCTAATGCTTTCGACGAATCCGGGCCGACACCGTGAGAGCGAAGGCGAAATAACGAGAGAGGAAGAGAGAAGCTTGTAACCGTAGTACAAGCGAACACAACCACCAGCCTTAAATTAATTAGAGTCTTCGACGGTGACCTTGCATTAGAGTCCGACCGTAATTAAATTTCTACGCCGCCATATTAGGAGCACGTCAATTTCGTTTCGCTGATAACATCATCACGATCGGTCTAGCACGCGGTGGAGACATTTTTATTCTTCAAGTTGGCTGCGCCGACTGCGATCGATGACAGGAGCGATAAAACGGAAAATCGATTTACAACGACAAACAGTGGATTCTGAAATGGACGGAAGATTGATGAAGTTTTGCGACGGTTGTTTCGCGAGAGCTCGATTAGGAGCCTCCTAAAGGGGGATGCTGATAATTGCCGGATTGATATCACCGGTCAGACTTTTTGTTGGTTTTTAATTATTGCAGGGAAAAAGAATTATTGATACGGGGTAACGCTGGGCTTTTTAATTAACACGTATATATGCAGACTTGATATAATTTTTCAATTCTTCAATTTTTATTTGGTTGGCAAGTTGTAAATATTGGATAATGTTATGAATTATGACTGTAGTTATAGAAGCTACATTGGATATAAAAATTAAATTAAATATGAGTATACATAATTTTAACTTTGTCGCTATAAAGGTATGCTTAATGCAGAAAATATACTTGACTTTATAATTATATTTCAGTATATCTAACCTAACCTAACTTTGTAGTTACAAAGGTATAAATTATGTATATTTATGCTATTTAATTTAACTTTTTCAACTATAAAATTATAATCAAAAAGAGGGTAGTTTTTTAATCTCTAGAGAATCCCATTTTCACCCCTGTATAAAATAATATTTTTAAAACTACATTTTTGCGAAATTCGAATTAAAATGGTACATAATCTCGCCGCAGTTCATCGTACGAAAAATAAATGGCATAAAACCCATGAAGGAGGGGCAATGGAATTTTTGAAGAGAGTAACACTATTTTTTTTCCAAATGCATACAAAATATATTGGAGAGTGTTTCATCTCTAAAAAATCACCTTTTAAAAACGCGAAATTGTTTTACACGTCGCGTATATGCCGTATCTATCTATGAAAGAGCAAACAATGGTAAAAATTTCAGTTTTTTAGTTGGTCACAGATAGGCGGTGTTCATGCGAACGTTATAACATAATAAAACTTGTGTGCGATATTCCTCGAAAAACGGAGCGAAATGAAACTGAACGATGAGGTATAATTATATTTATCGAAAGAAGATCGATTATGTCGATACGTGACTTGAAATTGGGAATTTGAAAATCTTAAAATCTGAGATTATGAAAATATGAAGACATAAAAATTTAAAAATTTAGTTTGGGAATTGGGAAATTTAGGAATTGGGAAATGTGGAAATTGGGAAATTTGGGAATAGGGAAATTGAGAATTGGGAAATGTGGAAATTGGGAAATTTGGGAATAGGGAAATTTGAGAATTGGGAAATGTGGAAATTGGGAAATTTGGGAATAGGGAAATTTGAGAATTGGGAAATGTGGAAATTGGGAATTGTGAGAATTGGGAAATGTGGAAATTGGGAAATGTTGTAATTGGGAAATGTGAAAATTGGGAAATTTGGGAATTGGGAAATGTAGAAATTGGGAAATTTGGGAATTGGGAAATGTAGAAATTGGGAAATGTGGAAATTGGAAATTTGGGAATTGGGAAATTTGCAAATTGGGAAATGTGGAAATTGGAAATTTGGGAATTGGAACTTAAAAATTGAGTAATTTGTAAAAGTAATCTAAAATTACAAAAATATGAGAACCCAAAATCTGAAAATCGAATGTCTTAATATTTCACAGCAAAAATTTCCTAATCATTTCCTAAAGAATTTTTTCACGATTAATAAAAATCGGAAAGTCAGAATTGTCGATCACGACTCCCTTCAAATTCAACATACCAAATGAATGCGTTGCTCAAAGTGTCGCGACAATATCGATCAAATTTTATTGCACGCTTAAAATTGCATTCTGACGGCAAAATAAAATAGGAACAGCGACAGAACGAAATCGTTCGTCTGCTGCAATATACTTTCTCTTCTCTGCAATTTCACGCGAAAACTAGACAGCTACGTTTATCAAGAAAATCTCACGAATTTTTAAACTCAATTCTTTCCAAAAACGCTCGGACTAATTTTACCCGACACTATTTTTCTTTCGGGAGTGAAATTCATTTCAATCGATTCGCCGTCAAATTATAACACACATATTCGCGGATGAAATCTATTTAAAGGACCATCGACCTATTGCACTAGTAATTATGAAAGCGATTGAAAATTTTTAATACTTTTACAAATATTCGGCTCTTTATTTATTTCACTTTTCGACGCGTCGATTTTGTTATATTTTGAAGGGATTTTTGGAAATACACGTAAATTGAATTTGTGATGGTTAAACGAAATATAGGTTATGTTTATTTTTATGTACAAATGCACTGAACTTTCAATAGATTATTTCAGATAAATATTTATATATTCTTCGATAGTTGATATTGTTTGATGTATATAATATCGAAGATTATTAATATTTCAGAAGGATCCGTTAGTGCAGTTGAATTTACAAATTCTGAAATATTTACATTAAAAAATTTTAAATATTTAGAATTACCTATATGACCAAAAATCTGTATGTACAAATTTTGACTATCCCAAGAACCAAGAATTTTAATTTCCTATCTTCTAAATTACATAAACTGCAAATTACTAAATCATCTTCTATAAAAGCTCTTATTTAGCATCTCTAAATAATGTGATTGTCAATTCTCAAACTATAAAATCTCAAAAGTTCTATGATTCAAAGATCACAGGTCTCAAATGTCCTACAAATCTCAAATCTCACTAATCCCAAATCCCACAAATCCCAAATTCCTAATGCAAAAATCCTTGAAATTAACTTGTATTATACTGTGACCAAAAATGTGATCTAAAAAAGATTTCTAATGAACGACATCTCTTCGACTACTTCGAACTCGAAATTTCCTCAACAATCGTTGAACGAAACGACGCGTAAAATACCAACAGTTTCCTCCAAACGACACCATCGAAGCCGGAAGTTCAACCTTAAGCCAGTTCCGCGTACTTTCGGAGCGATTAGAGGAAAAAATAATTCTTACCGTCGGCTCCACCTTGGACGAGGACTCGTCCGAGCAACCGCAGCAGCACATCCCCGTCGAGGAATTGAATCCTTAAAAGCGGTCGAGCTCCTTGGTATCCTGGCCGTGTCCAGGAGTGGCCTCTGTCACGGATGCGCCAGCTTCCGGGAATAAATTAAAACGGAAGTTCTTTAGAGCCGTCGAAAAAACAACTCGCGGAGAAACCGTTTCGTCGCTTTCCGCGTGCTCGAGTGAAAAACGAGTGATCGCGAGTGAATAGCGTTATCGAAAGAGATACGAGTCGGATAAGGAGAACGGAAAAATGAGCGCATCGATTTCCGCGTTAACGCCGGAAACGAAGGTTTCAACCCTACCCTTCGCTACCGCGATTTTTCTATTCCGCGATACGTGCGCGATCGCATTATCGTCGGAGACGCTCGGTTCGATGTTTATGCCGTTAATTGGATTTATCCTCTTATCTGGCCGCGTGATAAAATGACGAGATCGAGTTAATTTGTTGATAATGAAACACGGTACGGATCGATATGGCACACCCTGCTTATCGTTCTGACTACTGCACTTGACACTCGAGCTACTTTTACGTCCCGGAGAAAATATGGAAAATTTTTATTAGAACTGTTCGGGAGATTATGTATTCTTGTGGCAATTGGATACATTCTTTGAATTTATTACAAGAAGAATTAATAGATGGAAAACGTGCAATTGATTTGATAAATTAGTTAACGTTGAAATATTTTATAGTACTGTTCATATACCAATTCAGTGATGGGTTAATAGTTACAAACGAACAAACTCGAATGTCAATACCATTGAAATAGCTATCACTTCCAGATATCATCAGATACTAATATATATCAGGGTGGAATGATTCAACAACTAATGGGTATTAGAAACGCACAGGTATAAATATCAATACCGTGGAAGCACGCTGTCACATATGATTCTCCTTGATATTGTCCATATACTGATATATAAAATTCACTTGAAAGTACAATAAAAGAACTAAATTACTATTGTATGAAATAATACCTTATACTTTATATGTTTATTACAATGAAATTCACTGTAAGATAAATTAGAATTTATAGAATAATGTAAAATTTTCACCTTCAGATATTCACTTCCTGACGTCAATTCAAAGAAACAGTCTTAAAATACAATTCACCCGACAACTACTCATACTACCATAACTAAGTCGCTTTTCATAGTATCCATGTCGTAATCGCGTTCTATCGACAGATAAGCAAGCGATAATAAACTTCCACAATACAAAACACGTTGTGAAAGAATCGTTCCAAGTATCCCTCATTTCAAACAGCGATAAAATCGCAAGGTAGAACGTAGAAAAAGAACAAGTCGATACTTTGACTGTTTGAATGGACTCACTAATTGCGAACGACATTGTGGATCGAATAGAAAGCGTCCTAACGACTAGAATCTATCGCGAGAAAATATAATACACTCCTTTTTTTTTTCCTATGCTAACCGAGCGGCGTCATTAATATTTTCCGAGACATCCTCTCGCTCGACGCGGGTCACGTCAGTATCGATCGATTAATCGAATAAGCCTGCACGCCACGTTCAAACGGCAGCTACGTAAGGTTCTGGGGAGATTGACATTCGCTGCGATGTTTTTAGCGAACGTGCATCGCAGTATTTTTAATGACAATCATTGGCGTAACTTGTGTTTTTTGAGTCGGTGTGGGATGTTGTGACAGTGATGGTGACAATGTTTCATGTTGGAGGTGATTGCAAGAAATTTTGGGGAGGTGTGAATTTGGGGATTTAGGGATATTTGGAAGGGTGGGAGATGGAATTTGGGGAATTTTGGGAATTGGGAAATTTGGAATTGGGGAAATTTGGAATTGGGAAATTTGGAATTGGGAAATTTGGAATTGGGGAAATTTAGAATTGGGGTAATTTGGAATTGGGGAAATTTGGAATTGTGAAAATTTGGAATTAGGAAATTTGGAATTGGGGAAATTTGGAATTGGGAAGCTTGGAATTAGGAAATTTGGGAATTGGGAAATTTGGAATTGGGAAAATTTAAAATTGGGAAACTTGGAATTGGGGAAATTTGGGAATAGGGGAATTGCAGAATTGGGGAACTGAGGAATTCAGGAGTTTGAGAGTTTTGTGAAATCTGAGAACCGACGATCTTAAAATTGAAAATATAAAAATTTAAAAATGAATATCCTTAAAAATATAAAAATCGAAGAACACAATAACCTTGAAACCCACTAAATTCTAATACAAAGTACTCGATTTACTTGCAATATTCATCCTCGACGTCACACGATAAAATGCAGAGTATATTTTTCAAAGCAGAGATAAGTCCACCCAATTCCCTAGCTAGTTACGCCAATGATGAGACTGTTCGTACTTGTCACCGAAATATCTCGGTGTTGATCTACAAAAATTCGCACGAATCTCGAATACAGCTGGGATCTCGAATATCGTTCCTTTTATTTCGAGACGGCCCATTCAAACTTTCGCTTCTCTCGATTAATCATCGTGATCGCGGTTTACGAAACAACGCCGGGCTAATTGAAAAGCGAAAATGGAGTAAACCGTGCACCGGAAGTGTTCTTTGTTCGGTCTTTTATGAGGAGCATCGATGCACCGTTTGTTCGCAATTAACGCGGAACGATGGGACGCTTCGGCCACGTAAAATATAACCAAATTGTTTGAACTATTCAATTATAGATTTTCTAAAAATATCTCATTTTAATTGACGGGGTCATCAATTATTTTCGGTGTGCGCATAGTGAACATTCATCGAGCGAATTTAGCTTGTTAAGTAATTTAAAACAATCGATATATATATTGCTATGTAATTGATATTACCAGACGAGTAATTAATATTGAAATTGCTATGTCAGTACGATTCTTGTAATTTTGTTAATTAACACTGCATGTATCTGTGTATAATGTATACATAATTCGAAATTAAAAATAAAGTGATAAAATACATACATTGACGATGTAACCATGTATGTACAGATACTTAGTTATTACAAGACAGATTTTAAAAAATGCATATTAAGTTTGTGGTTTTAAATAAGAAACGTGTAAACTGGTCACTGGTTCCATTTTGTAGTTTCAGTGTTGAACTTGAATGTCTCATTTGAGGTTACGTTACAACCTGATCATGAATTATGATCGTTCACTGGCAAAATTGATTTGTGATCAATGATCAGTTCTAAAGTAATTTTTAGTAGGCTTGGTAAATGACAATGTATGTTCTTTGGAAAATATGTTAAAAATGAAAATAAATTTTAGCAGCGTCTATCCAGTTCCTCAAATTCCGAAAATTCCCTTTCTGGAACTTCTAAATCTCCAAAAATTCAATTCCCTACATCTGAAACTTCAAAAATTCCGAAATTTCCTGAATTACCGTTTAAAATCGCAAAAATAATCCAAAAGAACATCGTTGTTCGATTTTCAAGATATAAATACGATATTCGCGTGCAGCGCAGTTTGATTTTGCGACCGGTGAAGTGTCGGCGGTGCTTAATTCCAGGTGACACGGGCCCACGATTTTCAATCGTGGCTTTCGGTGTCCCAGCTTTTTCGCGATCCTTTCGTTCCTTCCTTCGTACTCCTCTTATCTGGCGTACCCAATAAACCAGGTATGTGTGTCGCTCGATAAGTTGTATTGTTCCTGCTGGCTGGCTGGCTGCGTCGAGCTTATCGAGCAGGAAAAAAGCAACTCCGGCGAAATTCGTTGTGGAAACGTATTCCGCGAACAACCCGCGAAATGCTCTTTGCGTGCGGTCGATGCTTAACCCATTCAAGATCCCTGATTCTATTATGAGATCATCTTCGAATGCCGTAATCATCTCTCTCTCTCTCTCTCTCTCTTTAATTATACCATCTTCTTCCAAGCGCTCCAATTTCCACTTCATTTTTACGCCTTCTTTTCTCTGGTATAGCTTGATTTTCTTTTTAATTTACACTATTTTCTCTATTACATATATTTTCTTTTTAATTTTTACGTTTTTTTGTGTATTACTTATGGCTAGATTTTTTATATAGGGCTACATTTTTAAAAAATTTGTAGGTATTCTTTGTTGGGAAGTGCGACTCAAATTTTTTCTTCATTTTTACGTGTTCCTCTCCATTATGAAGCTGGAATTTCTTTTTAATTTACACGTTTTTTTTGTTTATATATGGCTCCGTATTTTTCCTGTTTATGTTCAGACGCTGCTAAAACATGTGTTTGATCCATCAAATCATTTGAATACAATTTTGCAAAAACTATTCGAACGTTCCTAAGATTTCCGAACAAAACCACAAAACTACTCTCCAAGAGAAATATCATAACTTAAAACTTCGGTATTTCAAGAATCCAAAAGTTGTCCATCCCAGAATTTTCGAAGTTTAGAATTTGGTCGACGAATCTGCAATAACAAGGTATTAAAGAACTCGAATCCAGTTTTCTTACAATTATAATTGTATATGCCCTCTTTTGTGTATCATTATTCTTTCGTGTAATAAACTCGACAGTTTTACCGTGACGAGGATAAGTTGGGAAGTTTCGAAGAGCTTTCCTGAGCTAAAGGTGACTCAACGTTGACTTTTTACGGCGATTCGATGGAAAGCCGGGAAGTTCGTTGCAGTTTGTTGAAACATTGTCTTCGGGGTAGGAAAGTATCCGTTTGGACGGAGGAGTTAAACTTGTTGAAGATTTCATGGAAAGTCTACACTGATCCTCGGGTAATGGAAGGGTGAGGTAAAAATGGAAAAGAATGCTAACTCGATGGGAATGGTTATTCTCTTCTTTGACTATGGAATAAGCAATTTTTCGACTATACGATATTTTACGATTTTATTTTAAATTTAAGCTAAACCTTAGTCAGGTGCGTCATGTGTGTTAGGATCCTCAGGTGTGTCAAGTGCGTCATATGTGTTAGGTGCGTCATGTGTGTTGGGTCCGTTAGGTATGTTAGGTGCGTCAGGTGCATCATGTGTGTTAAGTGCGTCGGGTGCGTCATATGTGTTAGGTGCGTCAGGTGCGTCAGAAATGTATATATGTACATAGTCACAATTATACGATATTTGAACAAACAATTGGCATTGGTATTGGTGTTATATAAGGAACGTAATCGAAGAAAAGTAAGAAAAGAGTAAAAGAACGAAGCGAAAAATCGATGAGTACACGAGTCGTTGGCCGAAGTTTTCAATGAACCCGTTCGCGCATCAATCAAGACTGCACGACGCACGTGTAATTGTCCTTTCTCCCTGTAGAATATTTTATCTGACCGTTGGCCAGGGGAAATCGTTCAATCGAACGATCAAATATTCCACGGGCAAATGACACAGTTGCCGGTCGGTAAATTTCGCATTATTTGCAAATTGCTGCGACTGTACGGTCCGTGCCGCGCGAACGACGACTATCATTATTCCCTATTCTTGATCGCGACGTTTAGCCCTCGCACATTTCTATGCTATTAACGCGTTCAACTACGCGGCCGTCTCTGACCCCTAACCGCGGATCTAACGTAATCGCGTAATTCCGACAAATTTTTCATTCGCGATCCTAACCAGGTCAAACCTTGAATTGTAGATTTCAGTTTCCTGCTGGAACTAGTTGTAGACAGTGGCTTCTCAGATATTCGTCTGTAGATTCTATTACGATGGAATTAATTTTAGCAATTTTTATCTTCTCAAATACATTCTTCAATTTTCAAATTCAAGAAATTTAAAAAATTTGAATAATTTTTTATCTGTCATTTCTAATTCTGATTTTTTATATTCACAAAAGATTGCTAAAATATAGTTCTAAATTTTTTGAATTCCTAGATCGTCATATGCTTAGATTTCCAAATCTCAAAGTTATTAAATCCCTAGATCACAAGAATTTCTACGCCCCCAAATCCCTAGATTTCCAAATTCCTACGACCACAAATTTCTACGTCTCCAAATCCCTACATTGACAAATCTCTACATTCCCAAATCCCTAGATTTCAATTTCCTACACCCCAAATTTCTACGTCCCCAAATCCCTATATCCCCAAATTCCCATATTCTAAAATTTCTATATCCCCAAATTTCTACATCTTCAAATTCCTACATCCCCAAATTCCTACGTCCCAAATCCCTAGATTCCCCCAAATTCCTACGTCCCAAAATCCTACGTCTATATCCAAACTTCCTAACTATCCTCCAATATCTATCTCCTCATACTCCTACATCTCCAAAAAAAAATCTATCGCCACGTCCTATAATGTCCACAAATAATATCGACAACAGTAGACATAGCAGAAATAACCATAGTCCAATATAGGATAATATCAATAATTAACAGTAACACGGGTTTAATATTACAATTTGGTATTAGGAATCGCCGGTGTAATATCGGTTATTAATAATAATTTCAATAGGCAGATTATTCGTGTCTAAATTTATAATCGCAACGGATTAACGTGTATCGTCATAAATATTTGAAAATCGAGGCCCATCCGTGAAAAATTTTGATCTCGATTACAGATACGTGTACTTGTTGATCAAGAACGATTCAGTCGCATTTTACATGAAAATAGAACCGTTGTAATGCTAGGGATTTGGATCAGTTAACTTTTACAAGTCATTACCAACGGACTGCAAATGATGCTATCCGAAGTTCTGGAACTTGCGAAACAGTTCTTCGAGGATTTCAAGTATTTATGGACTTTAAAAGTTTCACACTGCAATCCATCTCATCGCGCTAAGTACTGCCAATTGTTGGAATGGCTCGGGCATAAATTTTTTACACGATAAACCGCCATCGACATTTGTTCTTGTTACGTCATACATACATTTTCGAATTCAGTTACTTTTTAAACTTTCATCGAGGAACGAACGCTGGGAATAAATGATACTCTTCGAAGCTGGAAACGATACCTTTTCTTTTTAGTTACTAGGTATCGATAGTGGAGAGACCTTTTTATAGGTGCAAAAAAAGACAGCTTTTGTTCATGGAATACACACGTGTGTTTATGAAAGTTGTGTTGTATTAATATTTTTATCCGTATTTACCGACATCAATTCTCATGTAAACAACGGTTTTAACTGTTATCTTCCAGATTGTGAAACCTCGAATAAATATCAATATTTTTAGAACAGGTATTGCTTAAATAATTTTTAGTGTTCTCCTCCTGATTGATCAAGAATGAAAACAATTAAAAATGATCGACCAAAAAATAAGAAGAATTCAAAATGATCGATCAAAAATGAAAATAATTAAAAACCGACGTCAATGGTATAATAGTGGCATGTCTGAGCAATTTAAAATTAGCCGGTCCATGGATAATTGTTCCCTGTAACAGAATTACCAATGGACTCCAAAAATATTTGTACCCGTTCAATTACCACGAACGACACTCGACAAAAAATTTCTCCTGATTTCGAGTATTTGATCATCGTCGAAAGCCATGCTTCAATATTAATACAAGCATATGAATGTCCATCGGTTCGAGACGAGGCTTCAGATTACATCGACTGAAATCAATCAATCCTGCATGAAAAATTCAATCAGCCACGGTATCATGAATTTGACACCTTGTTATCGGCACCGTTTAAAACCGTGACCAGAGACTCTTGAATATTCATAAGAATGATCGATTTATATGTTTAATTAATGAAAAAAGAAAGATGGACTCTGGTAGCTTCAAAGGGTAGATTAATTGCCAGCCGTAGGTTACGTTAATCGAAATTAATTTATAAGCCTGATACCGTAGATCATCTGTACGTTTCGATAAAATCGCTCGTTTAATTTATAACTCGTTATCGACTTAATATTTTGGAAATTTTGGAAATTTTGGATGTGGGGATTGAAATTTGGGAATTTGGGATGGGGGGAATTGAAATTTTGGAATTCGGGACGTAGGGAATTGAAATTTGGGAATTCGGGTCGTGAGAAATTGAAATTTTGGAAATTCGGGTTGTAGGGAATTGAAATTTTGCAAATTCGGGACGTATGGAATTGAAAATATGGAAATTCGGGACGTAGGGAATTGAAATTTTGGAATTCGGGATGTGGGGAATTGAAATTATGGAAATTCGGGACGTAGGGAATTGAAATTTTGCAAATTCGGGACGTAGGGAATTGCAATTTTGCAAATTCGGGACGTATGGAATTGAAATTATGGAAATTCGGGACGTAGGGAATTGAAATTTTGGAATTCGGGATGTGGGGAATTGAAATTATGGAATTTCGGGACGTAGAGAATTGAAATTTTGCAAATTCGGGACGTAGGGAATTGAAATTTTGGAATTTCGGGACGTAGGGAATTGAAATTATGGAAATTCGGGACGTAGGGAATTGAAATTTTGGAATTTCGGGACGTAGAGAATTGAAATTTTGCAAATTCGGGACGTAGGGAATTGAAATTTTGGAATTTCGGGACGTAGGGAATTGAAATTTTGCAAATTCGGGACGTATGGAATTGAAATTTCTGAATTCGAGTCGTGAGAAATTGAAATTTTGGAATTCGGGTCGTGAGGAATTGAAATTTTGGAATTCGGGTCGTGAGGGATTGAAATTTTGCACATTCGGGACGTAGAGAATTGAAATTTTGCAAATTCGGGACGTATGGAATTGAAATTTTGGAATTCGGGTCGTGAGGAATTGAAATTGTGCAATTTCGGGACGTAGAGAATTATAATTTTGTAGATTAATTGCCAACCGTAGATAACGTTAATCGAAATTAATTTATAAGCCTGATACCGTAAATCATCGTTCGTACGTTTCGGTAAAATCGCTCGTTTAATTTATAACCAGTTATCGACTTAATATTCGCGTAACTACAGTACGGCACAATACTTTCACGGTTATAAAAGTAAATATTCGGCGGTCGCTTCCGACTCGTTAAAATTTCATGCTATGATTACCAACCTGTCGGGCTATTATTTAAAAAACTGAATAAACCATTCGTACGAAATCAACGGCATTAACGAGTATTCTCCCGGCGTGTTAACAAACAGAAACACGTCGAGTTGTTTTTCGTCAAATTAAACTTCGCAGCTGGCATGCAGCTTCGATGTAATATTAACGCGCGAAATTCCACGTTCATGCGCGATCATCTGCCTGCAAATTATTTATTATTTCATCAGATCGAAACACGATGTTTACTTTAATAATTGGCCCGATGATGACTTTCAAAGAAAAAATTATACTAGCGTTGTAACACTGATTTCAATCTTTATGTGGAATTAGCTGTTCATTTTATTTGGTTATTCATTTTTTTTTATTTTTGTTGGTCATTCATTTTTATTATTTTATTTGGGTATTTATTATTTTAGATGGTTGTTTATTATTACTGTATATATTAAAAGCAAAGTAGTATGTGGAAAAGAAATATGGGGTTGTTGAAGCTTTGCAGTTCAAAAGAAGTTTTCAAGATTGTAAACTTTTTAGCTTATTTGTGTCTTCATACATTTGAATATTGAATTTATAAATTCTGAAATTAACAAAGTTCCAAACGCTCGAGTATCGAATTTATAGATTCCTAAATTTACAAATTTTCAGTCCTCCAATTATCGAATTTATAAATTTCGCAGACGTTTAAACACTGAATTTATAAATACCCCTTACAATCTTTCAATTATTAAATTTATAAATTGCTTCATATACAAATTTCCAAGTACCAAATTCATGAATTCAGAAATGTACAAATTTTCAAGCGTTCAATTTCATAAATTACTACAAATGTCCAAACGTCAAAATCGACGAATCAAAAAATCATAAAAATGTCCACATCATCAGACAAACTTGCAGCTTCGCAAATTTTCAAGTCTAACACCGCAGACCGCTTTTCCGGCTTGTTTTCTTAATTAAGTAGAAATTTAATCTAGACCTTCCAACGCGAATACCTCCTTTATTGCGCAGAGATGCCAACCATGATTTCGCTGGCTTATTCATATGACCTACAATCATGTTAAATGTACACCAAATACATTACCCTTTAATGTGGAACACGATTTCATATGTCAAAGCTCGTATTAATAGGTGTGTTAACGTAAAATTGAACCCAGCCAAGTAATCAAACGTTGCCTATGCTAAAATTTCGAACGAAAAAAGTAAATAATAAAACATAAGTAAGATAAATGAAAAATAGCAACGTTCGAGAAGCGAAGGAAAGCTAAGCACGAAAATGCTTTTACAAAGTTTCGTAGTTGAATTTGTTTTCGACATTATTCCCTGCACGATGCGATCGAGCTTGTTATCTCTTGAATTAAGCGGTACGTTGACAAGTTTCGAGCACCTTTCACACAGGTCCATTATCCTTTTAATTAACGAACACGAGAACTGTTCATTTCAGTTCCCGTCATTCTTCTTTCCTGCTTCCGCACGCCATTTTATGGCTTGCTTTGCTCGGTTAAAAACTCGAAACGAACGTATTTGTTCGTAAAACACGCGTTTATTATACGATATTTCCGAACGATCAACTGTTCGATTGTGGATGAAGAGATAATGGGATGTGTGTCGATGGCAATGGTTCGATGCTGGGGATATAGGGGTGACTTTAGGGGAATTGACTAGTTTAACAAATTTAGTTTCCTCAAATTCTTATATCTCTATACTCTGAGCCTACATACTCAACTCCCTACATCCACACATCTAAACATTCTCACACGTCTACATTTTCAATTTCTTATATCTCAAATCGTTATACCTCGAATCCCTATATCATCGAATCTCAACATCCCAAATCCTAATACCCCAAAATCTCAACATCCCCAAATCATAACATCCCCAAATCCTAACATCCCCCAATCGGAATATCCCCAAATCGCAACATTTCCAAATCCCAATACCCCCAAATCTCAACATCCCCAATTTGCAATATCCCCAAATCCCAATACCCCCAAATCCCAACAACCCCAAATCCCAACATCCCCAAATTTCAATGCCCCCAAATCCCAACATCCCCAAATCCCAATATCCCCAATTTGCAATATCCCCAAATTTCAATGTCCCCAAATCGGAATATCCCCAATTTGCAATATCCCCAAATCCCAACATCCCCGAATCCCAATATCCCCGAATCCCAATATCCCCAAATCCCAATATCCCCAAATCCCAATATTCCCAAATCCCAATATCCTCAAATCCCAATATCCTCAAATTCCAATATCCCCAAATAATCCAAAAATTGTTCTAAAATTGGGAATCGACGTTTTTCAAACAGTTATGTGCATTCAGGATGAAATTTTTGGCTCGACGCAAGTCTGTGTTTGAATAAGACCCATTACAGAGTAACAATTAAAGTTTTTTGAAATAGCCGTCAAATATCAAGAGTGCAGTCGAGTATTTAATTTGTAAAGTGCTCCAAACTGTTGGGAAAATCACTTACTCGAGTGAAGGGGTTCAATTTTTGAAGAGCTACTTACGTTTCACAAACTTTCCCTCTGTATTAATTCAGCAGCCGAGTACTATTTTAGCCGACAACCAGTTTGGTTATCACTAACAATCAAATTCTACCACTGTTCGCGAATTTTGCTGCTTTGTTGCTGTCAGTTTACGTTATACCGCTAGCCAGTTTAAGTTCGGTAAATTGGACATTTGAGAAGATGAGCATTTTGATGTTTGGGAAAATGGAGATGTGTTTGAGGATTTTTATTGTTGGAATATTGGAAATTTGAGGATTTTGATATTTGGGAAATTGGGGGTTTGAAGGGTTGGGAATTTTAATGGTTGGAAATTGGAGATTTGAAGGTTCGAGGATTTTGATATTTGCAAAATTGCTTGTTTGAAAATTTCGATATATGAAATTGGTTATTTGTAAATTTCAATACTTGGGAAATTAAATATCTGAAAATTTCAATATAGTGGATATTAGTCATTTGAGAATTTCAATATTTAGGAAATTGATCACCCAAACATTAACCATTCAGAATTTCCATACCACAAGAATCAAACACTTGAAAATTTCAGAATTTCAGTACTGTTTGAAGAAAGAAACCAAACATCTGCAACATCGCGTACTATGTTCATCCTAACCATTTCAAACACAAGTAGCAGTGAACATTCCGAATGAACCAAACGCCTCTCACATTAAAGATCACCATATCCATAGATCGAAAGGAAGAAAGTGAAATTCGGTCACGAAAGGTTTAAATCGTGTTCTAATTTAAACGCTAGTAGATTAAACAGCTAACGGAAGGCTGCTGTTTCGACAGAGACGGGATACAATGGCGAGGACGAATGTTTTCTGGATTGCCGTGAACTGTGTGCATCGTACGCGCCAGGAATTAACTAGAATCGTGACTCATCGATTGCCAACATGTTCCCGTTGCTGAATTTCGCAATCGAACTCGATCCAGTAGCCCGTTATCCGCTATTTAATACCTGGGCGTGGTTATAAACGTTAGGAAAAAGTGTCAATTGAAGCTTCTTACAATATCACACATGACGTCATACTTGGACAAATTTTTGTTGAAATTACTGCAACTATTCAAATTTTTACTACAACTTTGAATACTCTTCAATTTGGGGTTCCTGCAATGTCACACTCGTGATGCACTGCAGCTGAAATGTGATAAACCAGACATTTTCACTGAAATTGAATTTTGGGTTCAATTGCAATTATAATCTGCATAATCAACATTCTCTGAAGGTAGAATATGTACACTTCTTTAGTTGAAATTGTAACAATAATTAGCTAGCTATGAACTGCCTATGAAATTGTAAGTCAAGGCTCTACTCAGACTCTGACACGCGACGCACTGACAATTCAAATGAGATGGGTCTCATTCGAATTTGTTTCAAGTTTGAGTCCAATTGAGACACTCGTTCTCCCTAGGGTAGCGACCCGATGAGTCTCCGGTATTTCCCGAGTTCGTAATCTTATAGAACATTACAGAGATCTCACCAAGGTGTCTGCAGTCCCAGGGCACCGATGAACTCGATACAATTATGTTCTCACTCGGCAGTGGCCATCTACTGAATGATGTGCCCTGATGTCGAGATCGCGGACACCTCGTGATCCCCCAGATTCTCCTCTTCTGCGCTTCTTATCGGAGGAGCTTAGTCCCCCTAGTACTCTCCTGACCCACCTTTAACCCTCCATTAATCTTGTATCTGATGGCTGACCTTTGCTGAATAATGACATATTTCATCATTCTGGGAAATGGAGATCTTGGTAGATGTTTCCAAAGACCTTTCTACTGTGGACAACCCTGTTTGTTAGTACCCACAAGGTTACGGCCAGGGTACCTTTGTTGCAAATAATAATGAGGTGTGGTGTTAAAGAGATCTTACGCATTTCTTTCTTTCTGAACCGTGTCAGTGTCGACGAAAACGCAACGGAGGGGTACCCCAACAAGGGGCACATGTGACGTACAAGAATTGCCACGTCACGGCGTTAACAAGAGTCTTCGCCGTGACACCATTGTCGGATACCCGCGACTTCCGCCAGCCTCGCCATATGTCCTCGCTTTCTTACTAACGAGCTCGGCTCACACTTTATCGCCGCGATCACTTTATACGTCTTGCAAGGACGTTCGAATCTACAGTCGAAAGCCAATCTGGCGTCCCTGAAGAAAATGTCGCAAACAAAGAGAGACAGCTGAGAATTTGAACATTTGAGACGGGTTCAAATTTTTGGGGGCAGGAACTTTGGGAATTTGGAGATTTAGGGATTGAAATGAAGTAACTTTACCATCGCAACCGATATTGCATTAGCAATATGCACTATAATGCATCGATAATCGATAACATCGGGTAGAAGATCTCCAAAAGATTTCTTGTGCACGAAAAACTAAATGGAAACCGCGATAGAGGATTTTTTGGAGAAAATCGAAAACGAAGATTGGCCGGATATGTATACGGAGCGGCGATATTCGCAATTGCCATCCGCACGGTGTATCAGATGGGTCGAAATGACACCCGACATCCGCCAGAACCACCAGGTCATCGATTGTGGTCGAAGTGTGTCGTGCTTTGAATATTTTGCACGGAAATCGGGTTGACGCGTGAAAGTACGATCGTTGTTTTCCATCGAACACGGTGCCGCGAAAGCGTGAGTGCTCGTTTTCAACGGGCTGCGACCGATGAATATTTCAGATGGAACTTTAATCGCGTGTTCGACGAGCTTCCCTACCAGAAGATAACGTTCCTCTTTTTATCCCCACGGAACACGTGTGTAGTCCCTTTTCAAAACGACGAAACGTCGAGCATTGAAATCCTCCGCGAAAACCGCGTTACGCTAAACCCGTTCGCCTTTGAGAGTTTTGATTTTCACGAGATCTCTCTTCTGTTTTTTTTTTTCTTCTTTCGAAAATCTCGAGTAGAGAGAAACGTACGAGATCGTTTTCCGTAAGTTTGCAAAATCGTGCCGGAGAGATGTGACACACATTTGATTGATAAACGGGTGACGGGAATTTTTGCTGCTGTGACGTGGGTGTTGAAGTGTTTTAGAAGGGTAGCTCGGATGAGGGATATTTGTTGTTTTGAAGAGAAATACTGGGGAATTTTGGGAGGTATTTAGGGGATAAGTAGGGTGGGAGATAATTGAGGGTTTTGGAAGTTGGGGGTTTTGTAATTTGGAAGGTGGGAATTTGGGAATTGGGGTAGATGGGAATTTGGGGATTTTGGAATTTGGGGTTTCGGAATTTGGGGATTTTGGAAATTGGGAATTTTAGAATTTGGGGATTTAGGAATTCGGGAGTTTTGGAATTTGGGGATTTTGGAATTCGAGAGTTTTGGAATTTGGGGATTTAGAATTTGGGGAGCAAGGAATTGGGGGTTTTAGAATTTGGGAATTTTGGAATTTGGGGATTTAGGAATTCGGGAGTTTTGGAATTTGGGGATTTAGGAATTTGGGAATTTAGGAATTTGGGGATTTAGGAACTCGGAAATTTAGGAATTCGGAAATGTAGGAATTTGGGAATTTTGGAAGTCGAAAATGTAGGTGTTGGGGAATTTAGGAATTCGGAAATTTAGGAACTCGGAAATGTAGGAATTCGGAAATTTAGTAATTCGGAAATTTAAGAATGCTAAAATTTAGAAATGTGGTAATAAAGTCGAAAACTTCAGAATGTAAAAAATGTCTCTTAAAATATTTCACCTACCCTCAGGCTCCATGGTGAGTGAATTCACGTTCTATAGGGGTTCAATCCGCAGATTAGCATCGATCCCAACCTAGTTATGGCAACGAATGTGCTATTGTTTTGTTAAATTCGATAGAATATCGGAAAAGTGCAGAATATAATAAATTCATTGAATAGTCGCCCTCGATAGTCAGAAACGAAATTAAATCTTGGATATCTGTTCATTGAAAACGTGCAATCTGATTTCTTTTCATAACGGTACGGAGAATTTAATCGATAATCTGATGAATTAAATTTTATTCCTAGATCCTTCAATCTTAATTTTTTCAAATATTTACCTATTGAAATACATATATCTTCAAATTCCCTTTTCAGATTTCTATGTCCCTAAATTTTTAGAGCGTCAGATGCACAGATCTTCGCCACCTTATTATCGAAGTATCGTTCTCTTGCAACTTTTTCCCCCATGAAAGAAAGTAACAAAAGGGAAAAGCTTAAACAAAGAAACCGTGTGGCGTTTGCACCTATCGATCGCGTGCAAATACGTTCTACAGATATTTACAAAGAGCTCTGTCATAGTGACGGAACAAGTTGAACCGATTAGAACGACGCGGAACGTAAGTAGTGTAAACGTAGACGGTCTACCTACGTTTCTCAAGGTATTAAACGTTACGTAAATCACTGCTCGTTGTTGGCCGGTACAAGTGTTTCGAAGAAAATCGCTCGACATCGACGTTCAACCAGCTCCGCCTTTCAATTACGCGAGCTTGTTTACCCGCTCGGGGGTCGGAGGATGGTAAACAAAATCATACGTTACTTTTTAACCTTTTCCTTCCCCTTTCTATATCTCTCTTTCTCTCTACTGTCGTCGTCTCTCTCCTCCTCTACGGCCACGTTGCTCGCAGGGATTCGCCTTTTCCTACCTGTCGTTAATTAGCAGTTTAATTAAATGAAGTTTGCGTTCTTGCAGTGACTCGCGAGCAGATCGTGAATTTCGATTGCGAGTCTTCGTCGGCAAATCCGCCGGCAAGATGAAGGAATACACGCGCGACTGCTTGAGTTAATATGTGCCGTTTACTAGCTATGCCCGACGCAAAGGATTTAGCAAATTCATAACAGCGACGCGATTATTATTATTTGCTTACGTGTTAGATGAATGATCACAGACGGCTCGCTGTTTTGTTACCGGATATCTCTCGAATTTATTGCATCGTGTACGCAATTATTTATTTTCGCGGTGCATTTTTCAGATTCAATTTTTCCCGCGCGCAGTTTTCGGTGCTGTCGGGGGAAGTCGGACGCGCTCGGAAGAGTTCGGGAGATACGGACTTTAGGGCTCTGTAAGGGTTTTTTCTTGTAGGAATTTTTGATGATAGTTGATTTGAATGAGTGTATTTAGGTTATGTTAGGAATTAGGATGTGGGGACTCTTGTTATATTGCAGAAATGCTGATTTGAGATTTTTAATTTGGAAATTTGGGAAATTAGGAATTAGCAAATTTAAAAATACGAAAATTTAGAAATATAGAATTTTGACTTGTAAAACTTTGAACCTAACAAATTAAATAATTTTCGTATTTCAAAGCTTTAAAAATCCCTAAAATTCAAACCCAAAATTAAAATTTGAACGGAAAAATAAAAATTGACCGAGTTAAAAGAAGAACCAACTAAAAGTAACATCATTTTATAAAACTTCCTGTGCCCAAAAGTTCCATTAAATTTCCATAAACTCTCCGATCCGATTAAACTTTTAATTCTTGAAGCCCGATGCAAACTTGATTCTATGGCGGCGATCCTTCTGTACGATTCCATTTGAACAGAATTTTTGTAGCTTTAGAATTCCATTGAAAATTAACCCCTTCGATCGAATCGAAATAACTAAGCTCTCTCGCTTTGATTTTAAGCTGCTCTTAGAACACGCGCTTACATCTTGTCTGCTTTCACCCCAAAAAGGATTTTCCTCCATATGCATTCCTAGCATTCATTCAGACGCACACTTCTCTCGAAACAGACCCTCGCATTTCAAGCAGCCACTCAATCTCTTTCGTACTATCTCAACCACTTGCATCTAATTCACGAGGAATTCATTCACGTTCACCGTTGAAGAAGTTTATTCACCCGTGCACTTTAAACCATCTTCTGTCTTAACATACTATTCCGAAGAATCACTAACGGTCCAAAAAAAATGTTCTTCATTTCCTGTACCGTGTTCTTATTTTTAAAATTCAATCATTTCTCTGTATTATTCCAGTAAAGCTACAAACACGACAAGGATTAAATGGCTGCAAAGTTTGTTACAAAGCAACGACCAGGAGTCACAAATCAAACTTGATAAAAACACAGCATAATAAAAATGATAACAAACCAACTAAACACAATAAAGAACATGACTGTTAAAAATGGACGGAAAAGTTGATATAAACATAGCAAAGAAAAAACACTATTAAAAATGGAAGAAAAACTTCAAACACAGCAAGTCACCAGAGGTAAATAAACAAAATTGACGATGATCACAAAATTTGATACAAACACAAGAATGACAAGACCTATTATACCCAGACTATTTTTCTATAAATAAGAAACAAGAACGATTGAAAATGGAAAGATGTGAAACACCGTAAGGATTGCAAATGGACGCCAAAGTAAGAGGACACAAGTGAAGAGCAATACAGACAGAACGCGGTGTACAGTGTTGATAATCGATTTTCGTCTACCTGGCAGGGATATCGGTTCATCAAGGCTCGGTAACAGGAGACGGTGTTGCCTGGAAGCGTGAATTTTGGTCGATTTCTCGCGCGGAATAGAACACCCACGAGGAAACAGAGCGAATCACGAACGTTCCACGCGATGATGCACCAGCAAACGCTTCCGCAGGTAAACTACGCGATGCTCGCGGGTTGAACGAACGCACCTGGCTTGCTCTTCAGGTAAATCGTATCCCCTCTCCCTTCAAATCGTTCCCTTTCGTTCTACAACCGGATAAAAGGGTCTAGGAGAGCTCCTAGCAGTCGCGATGAAATATCTCGGTGACGCATCCGAGCTCTGACCGTCTTGTCGAGGTGACGTATCTTTGCCCGCATTCCGAGTGGTCGTTGAGGAAAATTGTCTTTTCTTATTTATGAGACGGGAAACGATACAAGGGGGATCACGATGTGTGTTATATTTTATTTAAACTTTGCGTGATTGTGGGGTATGATGAAGGTAATGATGATTTGGGAGGGGTTATTGCTCTTGAATTGTGTTTTGGAATGGTGGAACGGCAAGGGGGGAATTTGGATGTTGAGGAATTTGGGGATTCAGGAATTTGAGGACTAGGGAAGTCGGAGATTGGAAATTTTGAAATTTGGGAATTTGGGAATTTAGAGCTCTAGGAATCCAGGAATTTAGGAATTTTGAAATTTTGAAATTTGGGAATCTAGGGAATTGTGAACGTAAGAATTTGGGGACGTAGAAATTTGGGGATGTAGGAATTGGGAATCTAGAGAATTTAGAGAATTAAAAAGAGTACCTTCATATGAATTCAATAGTACAATAAGGTAATAATTTGAAATTATCCTTCATATAATTTATCCTTCACCTTTGCAATCATTTCAAATTTTCCCGCGCTTTCACTAACTTACGAATGGCGACCAAGTCCAATCCGATCAATCACAACTAATATAAACCCAAAACTATATTTTACAAAACAATCTTCCCAAATTACCAAATAAAACTGTACAAAACAAATAGAACAAAATTGAATGATATTACAACAATTTCCGAAACCCCAATATTTCCATCGATATCGACACATTAAGCGAAACAAACGTCCATTTCAACGACGTATCAATTTCATCAATTTGTTATTCATTATTCGAAAAAACCATTACACAATGTCGGTGTTTATCCGTTAAAAGGACACAGTTTAAAAATGATAAAACATCCAGTTCGATAAAAAAAAAACGTTTATTGTTGCGTTTACAGGTTTCCCGCAGCTTTTCAATTTAAGGTCTGAATTATTTCTAGCTCAGTTTCAGGGACGAGCCAGCAAAATTGCCGCCGTTTTACCGCGGCAAATTTTCGAACAAAACATTCGCAAATACTCTCGTTACCTTCAGTCGCGAGTATATACGTTTCCTTTTTTTGCCTTTCGCGTACCGCAAAAACCGCAGCGACGCAGCAAGGACGTCCGCATGCAACGAATGCCCCATAATAACATCCTTGTCACGTATGATCCGCGGACGACGTGTGAGCCGCGAGCTGAAAACGCGAACGTTTTCGTTGTTACACCACGTTGCGACGCGGAGATGATCGACCGTTGTATAACAGGCTTTATTTTATCTTTGTACCGGCGTTTGCGGGTATCGACGTCGATTAACGCTTATCTCCGAACGATAATATGATCCTCCTCGCCGTTGTTCGGGGTTCAATATGACCGAGCGGTTTTCATCGAAAAATGGTGGAGAACGCATTCAGATTACTTGGAACGACGTTGAAATATGGCGGATTTGTTTAATATTCGACTTTTGCTGGTTGTATGGCGATATTTCTGGTGTATTGTCGCCATTTTGTGGGGAGCGATTCTGGTTCATGAGAGCTGTGGTTAGACTAGTTTTAGAAAATCGGAAGTTGGGAATTTCGGGATGTGGCAATTTGGGGTTTAGGAATTTGGAGATGTGACAATTTGGAAATCTAGGGATTTGGGGACGCAGAAATTTGGGGATATAGGGATTTGGGGATGTAGGTATTGGGGGTATAGAAATTTGGAAGAGTAGGAATTTGGGGATATAGGGATTTGGGGGTGTAGAAATTTGGGGACGTAGGGATTTGGGGACGTAGAAATTTGGGGACATAGGAATACGGGGATGTAGAGATTTGGGGATGTAGGAAATTGGGGAATGTAGAAATTTGGGGTTTAGGGATTTGGAGATGTGGCAATTTGGAAATCTAGGGATTTGGGGATGTAGGTATTGGGGGTATAGAAATTTGGGGACATAGGGATTTGGGGACGTAGAAATTTGGGGACATAGGAATACAGGGATGTAGAGATTTGGGGATGTAGGAAATTGGGGAATGTAGAAATTTGGGGACGTGGGGATTTGGGGACATAGGAATACGGGGTTGTAGGAATTTGGGGATTTGAAAATTTAAAAATTAAGGGAATTGGGATTTGAAGATTAGGTTATCGCATGCACTTGGAAATGTGGTAATAGGGATCTGTGAATTTGGGAATTTAGGAATTTGGAGATTTGAAAATTTATAACTCTAAAAACATAGAACTCTGTAACAGAAATTCACAAGTTTGGAATTTTAGAAATTTGAAACTCCAATCCATAGATAATTAAATATTTCAAAACTTGATGCAGAGAGTAGCAAATTAACGTGAATACTGAACGTCGGAAAAGTGAACATGACAAAATTTGAAAATTTCAAACAATATCGTTAGGAGTGTAAAAATGAAAAAAGAGTCAATATATATTTCCGTGACACACACGCGATTCACCCTGAATAAATGAAACATATAAACGAAAAATTGAATTATATAGAATTTTAGCAGCAGAACAGGCACTTTTTAGATTTCATATCGCGCAGCACGACAAAGAGTTTCTGAGCTGCATTGTCGTGAAGTTTAATAATGTTCGCCTACGTTTTGCGCGTAGGCGCAAAGCAATCGAGGCTTTGTTCCGAGCCACGACCTCGTCTTTCAAAGAAAAATCAACATTGGTTTCGAAATAATATTCCGATTCCAATATTATCCGGCTACTTATAATCCCGATAATGCGATCTTCTATACTTAATTAGTTGGTAGAATATTCGATCGCATTATGCGATTAATTTCTGAGAAACTTTCCTAGAGTATTCGATATTTAATGCAATTAAGTTTTTAATGGGGAAAATTCTTAAAGGGAAAATTTCAAAATTTCTCTCAAAATTTTATTAAAACTGGGACTTAGGAAAATTTGGATTTGCAAAGATAAAAATTCGGAAAATTGCAATTTTGAGCCAAATGGTTAATACGTTTTACTCGAGTCATCTATCGAGGTTAAAACTTTTATGAAAACGTTGTCCGTTTACAGCGGTGGAACGTGTTCGCGTGTTTCATCGCGATGCTTAATGAAAAAGAACACGATATTAAAAGAAAAAAGATATGTGCACGGCAACAGAGAGGAAGAATAGAGAATTAAAATGGGTATAATACAGCTAATTGCTATCCACAATTTGCGGAAAGAGTTTACCTAATTAAAGTGCAAATAAGACACGTCTGAGAAATATTTTTAGACCACGATAACGTCATGGCATTTCAAACGATAATTAATTTTAGTAATTCGGGGCGTGTTTCTTTTTCTTTGGGCGAGGTTCAAAAATATATTGTACGTAGAAGAAATTTTTAATGTAGAAATTATTTGTTCGGAGAGAAATATTTAGGTAGGGGTGTTATTTGGGGAATTTGGGGAAATTGGGATTTGGGAAATTTAGAATTCGGGATATGGGGATTTGGAGAAATTAGAATTTTGTAATTTAGAATGTGGGGAAGTTGGAATTTGGGAAAATTGGGACTTGGGGAAATTGGAATTAGGAGAAATTGGGATTTGGGAAAATTGGGATTTGGGAAAATTGGGACTTTGGAAAATTGGGACTTGGGGAAATTGGGACTTGAGAAAATTGGGATTTGAGAAAATTGGAATTAGGGGAAATTGGGATTTGGGAAAATTGGGGTTTAGGGAAATTGGAACTTGGGAAAATTGGGACTTGGGGAAATTGGGACTTGAGAAAATTGGGATTTGAGAAAATTGGAATTAGGGGAAATTGGGATTTGGGAAAATTGGGGTTTAGGGAAATTGGAACTTGGGAAAATTGGGACTTGGGGAAATTGGGACTTGAGAAAATTGGGATTTGGGAAAATTGGAACTTGGGAGAATTGGGATTTTGAAAAATTGGAACTTGGAAAAATTGGGATTTGGGAAAATACAGCTTACAGTACTACAGAACGCAGACGATGCGTCATGATTTTGTAACGTCATAAGGTAGTGCAATGTCGATCCCTGGTCACACAACTAAACCTCAGACTATGAATGATCCTCTTGTGAGGTATTGCACGTATAAGATTACAAAAGCTCACGTTACGCGTTACGCAAAGTATAGTTAGTCGAGATTCGTGCGACGATCGCGGTCGACGACCATCCAGCGTCCTTTCAAACGATACGATGTTCTATTTCACGAAAAACAACCCAGGCGTTTAACGGTGAACAACCGACGAAAATCGTTTCCACAGGAAAATTCATGAATAAGCGAATGCACATGATGGGCCTCCGTTTTGTATTGTTAAGCGTTAAGATTATTGCAAAACCTTTGACGCGTTCTCGCTTGCGACCTACATTTCTATTCATTCTTCGTGTTTATACAGAGTGCATTTTTTACACTTGCTCGAAAGTTTGCCGCAAAGTTACGCGGCTCGAAAGATATTCGAACTTCTATCCGTTTCGGTAGACCTTCGCTTTATGCAAAGCCGCCTTACAAACGGGAAATTGTGTAAGAAGTTCAAAAATGATGAGCTCTTTTTGTTCACGGTAATCGGGAGGTTTGAATATCTTCTGCTTGCATACGGAATTCTGTACTTGTCGTTTTTAACCACTTGCGCTATCATTTATCGGGTGCGTCAGGTAGATATCCCTAGATTCCCAAATTTCTATGTCCCCAAATTCTTAGATTCCCAAATTTCTACGTCCCCAACTCTCTAGATTCCCAAATACCTATGTCCAAAATTTCTACGTCCCCAACTCCCTAAATTCCCAAATTCCTATGTCCCTAAATCCCCAAATCCGTAAATTCCCCTATTCCCAAATTCCTATGTCCCTAAATCCCCAAATCCCTAAATTCCCCAATTCCCAAATTCCCAATTCCCTAAATCTCCAAATTCTCAGGTCTCGAATTCCCTAAATCCCTAAATCTCCAAATCCAATCATTTCTCAAATGTCCAATTTATTTCCCAATATATTAAAAACGAACTACCTCATAAAAACAGTACTTCGAAAAATAAATAATTAAAGAAGATGTATAAACGCATAGCCTTGACAGGTAAAATAGCATTGTCCTTTGTTAAGAGACAAATTGTCGTAAGTATCGCATGCTGCAGAAGACAAGGTGCAGTACATCTTAATTATCGCAGTTGCAGCTTCTAATTCACAAGTTTTAATAATATTATCGTGGCATAAAGTGTGTGTCATTTGTCAGCGCACGTCAGAACTGAAAATAGCGTATTTGCAGGTGACACCGAGCCACGAAATTCTACTAAATGCGGCAGTTGATACCCGTGTTAATTCGCAAAGTTTACGTCGAAAAACCCGAACGTCAAAAATCCACGGTGAGCTTTGCCGTTTGACAAAAACTTCTCTCAAAAAAATGTACGTTGTTTGACAACTTTTAATAACAGGGTCAGACAATACGAATTCTGTTTCATTTTTGGTTACCACAAATTTTAGGGGGCTTTAAGTTCATCAGTTAAGTGCTGTTTAATTTTTGTGAAAGTGGGTAATGGTTGTTACAATAATTTGAAAGTTAAATATTTTTAAAATAACTGAATGAGTATTATCAATTTTAATACTTAATTTAATATGATTGTGAATAGTTGATTTACTTAAACTACTAAAAAAGGTTCAAAAATACTGACTCAATAAACAGCAGAGGAATAACCTTAACATCGAGTTACACAGATCCCGTATTGCACGTATTTCTTGGTTACACTCAAATCGACTCCATTTTCATCCCTCAGCGATCACCTCGTTCCACGGGCACAAAAGTAAAGGGAAAAAAAGCGCGGAAAAGAAGCTTCCATCGAATCAAGGGATAAACAAAACAAGAAGAGGAGAGACAACACGACCGATAAAACAACAGCGATACAATTGTTAAACCATTCCGTAAAATTGAAGCATCCGTCGCGTTGGGTAATACTGTTTACGAGGCCATTCGATTGCACGCAATCGATCGTAAACGGCACGGGACATCGAAGTCGAAGTTCCGTCGTCGCTGTCGCTGGCAAGGGAAAATTGATTTCGCGAAAAACAGGAAACAATGATTGCGACATTGCGCGATGGAGACGGGAGGCAGAACGGGGCTAAATAAGGTGAGGACGCACAGGGGGGGAAATTTAAGAATTTCGGAATTTGGGAATTTGGGAATTTGGGAATTTGGGAATTTGGGAAAGTGGGAGATTGGGAAAGTGGGAAGTTGGAAGCTTAGAGATTCGGGGATGTGGAAATTTAGGAATTTAGGGATTTCAAGGGGTGGGAATTTGGGGACGTAGAAATTTGGGGGTGTAGAGATTTGGGGACGTAGGAATTTGGGGGTGGAGAGATTTGGGGACGTAGGAATTTGGGGGTGTAGAGATTTGGGGACGTAGGAATTTGGGGGTGTAGAGATTTGGGGACGTAGGAATTTGGGGATATAGGAATTTGGGGACGTAGGAATTTGGGGACGTAGGAATTTGGGGGTGTAAAGATTTGGGGACGTAGGAATTTGGGGGTGTAGAGATTTGGGGACGTAGGAATTTGGGGATATAGGAATTTGGGGACGTAGGAATTTGGGGACGTAGGAATTTGGGGACGTAGGAATTTGGGGACATAGAAATTTGGGGGTGTAGAGATTTGGGGACGTAGGAATTTGGGGGTGTAGAGATTTGGGGACGTAGGAATTTGGGGGTGTGGAGATTTGGGAACGTAGGAATTTGGGGACGTAGAAATTTGGAAAATTGTGAGTTTGAGAATTTAAAAATTTAGGAATTTAGAAATGTAAGAACTGAGGATCTTGATAAATTTAAAAATGTCAAAACATAGAAATTAGCAAACTGACGAGTACGAGAATTCGCAGGCCCAGAAAATGCCATTAGAAAAAGCCATGGAACAACGTTGGCGGCAGTGTGCGATGGAAACACGAGACAGCACGCGAACAGAGGGGTCTAAACAAGACATGGAAGAACCGAGATGGTAAAAAGGGAGAAAAAGAAGGCGACACAGAGAGAGAGAATCTGCCATGTGCTTTGCCAGTTCCTTTGTGCTCGTGCGAGTGGACGATTCGTTGACCCGCAGCTGCAATTCCTCTGAGCTTTTATGTTGGTTCAATTGGCCGGCAAAACTTGCAGCACTGCCCTCTTACGCTACGTAGCTCGCTTTCTTACAATTTTCGTAGGCAACGATAGACGGAAACGCTCTCCGCGGAATACGTATATTCGGCTGCAGTTGGCTACCGTTGCATTACGACACGTATGCAACCTTGACAATCTTTACATTTGCAACATTTCGTGGTCCCGATTTTCAAATCTCTCCTTCACGATTCTTGCGTTCTACGAGTGGACGAATTTCTACGTCACTTAACTTGTGTATTTTCATATATTTTAACTTTCGGATTACGAAATTTTAAAGCTTGTTTGTCAATGCATTTTTTTTGCTTAATCAATTATCGATTTAAGTCAAAATTGACATATATGTTTAAAAGAGAAATTTTATACTGATAATATAAACAGATACATTAAAGCAGGTGTCTTAATTATTATCTCAATCAGTAACCGATAATATAATACCAATGTACGAAAAGAAGAAAAAAAATATCTCTAAATTCGTTATTATAATAAAAGAAATCGTCGGAATAAAATTTCAGAGTTTATTCAAACGAAAGCGGTATCATGTACAATTACATGCGAACGGATTTCGATAATTATCTAGAAACGAACTGTGTTTCGGCGTGATTTGCATTGAATCCTTAATGACAGAGTCATAATAGGATTTAATATTACCTTTGTTTCAGGTAGTCATTCGCTAATGGTGAACAATTTGAGAACAATTAGCATATCTGGAAATCTAATAAAACACGTGTTCTACTTTACAGTGTTTCCTCCGTTCCAGTTTTCCGGATTGAAACAGCTATTTCTAGCTCACGCGGCCGCTAAAAAACTCATTAGATAGGGAACTGCTCTCTGTTGAATAATCGTAATCCACCGTTTCGTTTCGTTCGCCCAGAAACCACCATTTTTTACGCAGGAATTTGGAAATTGCAATTTTCGGACGTAAAAATTTGGGGATGTAGTGATTTGGGGACGTAGATATTTAGGAATCTAGAGATTTGGGGGCGTAGGAATTTTGGGATGTAGAAATTTGGAAATCTAGAGATTTGGGGACGTAGGAATTTTGGGACGTAGGGATTTGGGAATCTAGGGATTTGGGGACATAGGGATTTGGGAATCTAGAGATTTAGGGGCGTAAGAATTTTGGGACGTAAAAATTTGGGGATGTAGGAATTTGGGGGTGTAGAGATTTGGGGACGTAGGAATTTGGGGGTGTAGAGATTTGGGGACGTAGGAATTTGGGGGTGTAGAGATTTGGGGACGTAGGAATTTGGGGATGTAGGAATTTGTGGTATCTAGGGATTTGGGGATATACAGATATGGAGATGTAGGAATTTGGGAATCTAGGGATTTGGGGTCGTAGAAATTTGGGTATCTACAGATTTGGGGGTGTAGGAAACTGAGGACGTAGGAATTTTGGGACGTAAAAATTTGGGGATGTAGGAATTTGTGGACGTAGGAATTTGTGTAATCTTGGAATTTTGGGCTCAAAGAATTTATGGATTTGAAAATTCAGAAATATAGGAAATTAGGAACATGGCGTTTAGAATTTGTGTATCTGAAAATTTGTAAATATAGGACACTATGAAATTCAGAACTTGTTACGATAAATTTGTTCTTTAAATATAGCTAATTAAGAATTTCTGAATTTGATCTATAATTGTGAATATATACAAACTTGAGAATATGTGACCTATAAATTTTGTCAAACATATAAATTAGAGAATTCATGAATTCGAAAATGTGAAACGTACGAAATTGCGAATTGCGATTACACGAAGTTAGACAAACCTTGGATGATCCAGAAACTTGGTACATAATTTGGTACGCGGCGTACGTGTTCGCCGTTTCACGGATGAAATACACAGTAGAATACGTAACGACACCAGCAATGAGTCAGCAGCGCACAATGTCTCATCCGATCCACAGAACTAACCTTCCTTGCAAATATTTATCATTCGGACGAACGTTCTCTATTCGAGGCCAGAAATCCCGGTTTACAACGATATTTCGTATCTGTGATTTCGTTCAAGGACACCGTTCGTAACAGAGTTTAATCGCGTGCCGTTTGCGACCGGGTCTCCATTAAGCTCCGTTTCCACGTGAGAGTCGGCGACAAAGAACGATAAACAGCCTCGTAGGTATTCCTGAATCGATTCGAGCGAGTTGCACGTGCTTTCCCGCGTGTGCCAGCTTTTCGACGAAGCAACGCCGATCGAGATAAACGCGCTCGATTCGAAGCCTGTCGATAGTCTCGCGAAGATCGCGGAATTCAATTTTGTAGATAACGTTGCTCAAAAACAACATCGTCTGTCGATGCATTTACGTACGTGCTGGCGAAATTCTGTCGGGGGAAAATTAGCGAATGGCCCGGACAATCGATGTCGATAGTATCGAAATCGATTCTCCGTACAGATAACTATGTTCTAGAAGTGTTTACTCTGACAGCACCGAGGAATGCTTCTTGCGGGTTATTTGGCTGACATAAAGGTATATGGCGTGGAGGTATTTCGGAGATTCGTGTTTATTGTTTGTGGTAATTACTGATAACGGGAGAGGTATATCAACGTGTCTAATTTAATTTAGTGTCGTTACATGTCGGTGTTCACATGTATGTGTTAATATTCGAGTCTGTTGTTGCCATTGATTATCTAATATCTTAATAATGGGTCAAAAGTGCAAAAATTCAGATAACGTGTCGATAACATGTGTTTTGGTAATGTAATATAGTCTTTTTACATAACATAGTTCATACGTGAATGTTAATGTACAGGTTCATTGTTCACAATTAACTGGTTTCTTAATAATGGAAAAATGTGTGAAAATTCAGATAGCATGCTGACAAAACAAAATATACTTTAAGTATAATAATTTTTATAATATAATACAGTTGTACTATATGAAACGATGAGGTGTTCATATGTCCATATTGTTCATACTAATTAACTAACTTCTTGATAATGGCAAAAATGTGTACAAATTCTGATAAAATGTATTTTAATATAACATATATGACATGCAGAGGGAGTTCATATGTGAACGATAATATTCTCGTTAATTGTTTGTGCTAATTAATTAAGTTACTAATAGTAGGAAAAATGTGAAAAAATTCAGATAACATGTCGACATAGAGTGCAATTTCGCTGTATGGTCCCTCGAGGGTGTTCGTACTCGACGATAATATTCATGTTCATCGTTCATATTAATTAATTGAGTTTCTAATAGCGGAAAAATGTATAAGAGTTCAGATAACGTATAGATAAAATGTACATCACTAATATAATGCACTTTCGCTGTATATCACGATGAGGCATTTGTAGGTTAATACGTTTATTCTATACACTAATTAATGAGGCTATTCATAGCAGGAAAGTGTCAAAATTCAGATAACTTATCACCTGATAGGAAAAACACTGTAACTTTCGACACGATATTTTGTGAGTACACAATTAAAAGAAACCTCTGTGAGAATAATTCTGTAGTACTTTATTGTATATTATTCTACAGTACCGATTGTTCTATTATAAATATTCTAATTACTATTAATTATTTTCTAAAATAAAGAACACATCAACGTCACGACAGAAGCAAATATTTATTTCCCTAGCTTAACTCCTCACTCAGAACTACCCATCCGCTACAATATTAAAACGAATAATGAAAGTTAAGCTATTACGTCTGCCTCGCATCCAGCGATCCTCCACCACACGAATTGGATCTGAACTTTAAATTAAAACGTATTAAAAATACCAGTAAGATTAATCTTAAGTGAGTCAGACTCGTCAGAGTGCGACTAGCAGTTAAATTTTCATTCGGCAGCGTTTATAGCTAATAATAATTAAATTTTTCAGGTCAAGCTTATGCATTTTTAATTGTACGATTGCAAAACCGTTGCCTTGGCAAAGGAACTGGGGGACACCAGATTTATTACACCCCTTATGTGAATTAAATTATAATTTCTCAGTTGTATAAAATATCTTCAAGCATGAAAATCCCCGAGATATTAGACAGAAATAGAATCTACAGTTGTATGTTTACAAACAAAATATAGATACACCCATTTAGTATGCGAGGACGTATGAGTACGTGACACACGAGGTCGCCATGAAAGGGTTCACAGTGAACGTTCAAACAGCTTTCTAAGTGTTGTAACCTCTAATAAATACCTTAACATAAACTCCGTTGAATTAATTTAGTAAATACTGAACACAGGATCACGATAATTAAAGTAGCTGATAATGTAGGGGTATAAATTCGAAGATCCAAGAAGCGAGGACATAATAGGAGTCGAATGTGATCCCGTCAGGGGCAGAGATCGATGCGTCCCAAACGTCACGGTGACCTGATCGCGTTAGCTCACGATTAACATTGTTCCCGGAAAGTTCCTTAGGTCGGTTCTATCGTACATGCTCCTAGGCGAGATTCTGGCCGGTGCACATGCACGCGAAACTCGCCGGTAACGAGTTCGCTGAAACTTGGAGCGCGACGTACCTCTCTATTTCGGTGTGTGCACCTAGATTCCTGCCGACTAACAGACCGATCTACCGTGGATCTTCGCGTAGAACACTCTTTCTGACTCGCGTTCCAAACACTGGCTACGAAATCGCTCTAACAGCTGCCACACCGAGCACTCGAATAAGACTGCCACCGCATCCGATGTCGAGCCGTCGAGCACGGATTTTCCCGCCAGTTTCGAAACTCTGCGTTCATTCGCGTCCAGGTGTAATTATCGATTGCTTTATCGGTATGGAGACTTATCTTGATCTGACTTTTTGCAATCGGGAGTATTTGTGATATAATCGTGGAAGGTTGCTTGGAAAGATGGCAAAGGTCACACTTGTCATTTAATATAGCAAGTTGAAATAGGTACTTTTTAACTAAAAAGTAATTATACGTGTGAGGTATGAATATAGAAAAATAGACTTTGAATTTGAACTTTTTGACTAAGCTTGCTTTAAACATTGGCACATTTTCCAACAGTGCCTTCACAACAGGTTAATAATTACTAAATAATTTCTAGAATAATATTACTACGTTGAAATAGTAAATTATTTAAAAACAAGTCGTTCTATATTTATTCACCACAAAATGTCAGATCAAAATAAAAAACAATATGTAGTAAACTAAATATAATTTTGATATGAACTAAAATTTTACGATGAAAACCCATGAACTTTATTTCACAAGAAAATTTCTTTTGTCACATTGTCAGTCACGCGAAACAAGAAACAATGGTAAGAAAAGATATTTTCTTACAAAATGGAGTTGTAATGATTTCATCATGAGTGACTCATGTCACTATCGACTATATCGTCAGATATCGATATCAAAGCGAGGAGTCAGTGAAGTTTGATTGAAGCAGAAAGCAACGCGTATCGTATTTATCATTGCATATTCATATGTTGCAAATTACGTGGCATAAATATGAATATAACATACGCACATATGTAGCTACATATTATGTTCCTTGAATCAATTTACACTTTATCGACGAACATTCTTAACTAAATATATTCCACGTTTGGCACTTTCTTATCGTTTCTTGTCATTTAGGTTATCTGTAATCGTCGTTTAATCTTATCTTGTGTGGTTTGACGGGTGCAGTTTGGTGGGAAAAGGAAACGTTTATTGATTATTTAGTGATTTTTTGTTGGTATATTTGGGGGTTTGGGGATTTAAGGATTTGGGGATTTGGGGATTTAAGGATTTGGGGAATTAAGGATTTGGGGAATTATGGATTTGGGGATTTAAGGATTTGGGGAATTATGGATTTGGGAAATTAAGGATTTGGGGATTTAGGTATTTGGAGATTTAAGGATTTGGGGATTTGGAAATTGGAAAAATGGGGAATTTGCAAATTAAGAAATTGGGAAAATTGGGATTCTGGATATAGGGATTTGGGGGTTTGGGAATTTGGACATCTAGGGATTTGGGGATTTGGAAATTGGGGAAATGTGGAATTTGTATATTTTAGAATTTGGAATTTTAGAATTTGGAAATTAAGTAATTGGGAAAATTGGAATTTTGTTAGTTGACTAGTTAGTTAATGTGTAAAATTGAAGAAATAATATCAGAAGGTTGAAAACTTGAGAAGTCAATCAAATTTACCAAATGTTAGAAAATGTCAGACCCTAACTTCAAAACATAATTCAAGGACTAGTTAGTTAACGTGTAAAATTGAAGAAGTAATATCAGGAGGTTGAAAACTTGATAAACTAATCTTTACCAAAAGTTAGTAAATGTGATAAATGTATTTGCAAATTGCGTCGGTTCTCAACGACCCCTGAGACAGTAATGGCGAACGATATCATGACGATATTATCTGTACATCGAAGTATCGTAAAAATTTCGATTCCGTGGGCGTTTATCGATAGTTGCACCTGAACCAGCGAACGCACTTCACCTACTCGATTATGGGAGAGACCGAACGACGACTTGTGTGTCGACCGAGTTCGCTCGCGTTACTAACCGCCGACTCGCTGCCACTTTTGCACGCTGGAGAACGGACTCTTGTACCGTTAGGTTAACGATACCAGTCCCTCCTTTTCTAACTCGACTGTCCACCGTACACACTCTCGCTCTTTCTTCCTCTTTTTACTCGCGTTTTCCTTTGTCCCACCACCTACCATTCGCGATTCCTCCTCGTCGAACGAACGCGTTCGCAAACACGTGAATTATCCTCGGCAGACTCGCTGATTTTTACCGCTGTTACTACTACAGGAGGTCTTAGAACGCTGAATAAGAGAAATTTTCATGAATTCGAACTTACAGATTTACGTAACTTCGAACTATTCTTGGTAATCGCATAATGGCGTTCTTTGGATGAATAAAGTAATCCTTTTATTCCGTTTTCAATTGATCAGGATTTATACTGATCGAACGAGCTTAGTAGCAGATATGAATTATCTTGTAAGACGCCATTACGGGGGCGTTTCCTGATAAAGTGATTTGGAAAATTCTTGGGATAAATTGAGATTGGGGAATTTTTGTAGGGAAATTGGGGTAAGGATGTGTTGCAATGTCTTGAGAGATGATTAAGGGTTGAAGATTGTTGTTTTCAAGGTTGAGAAATTTAATTCGCTATTTGAAAGTTTGGAAATTCTTAAATATATAAGCTTGAAAATTCAGATATTTGAAGGTAGCAAGTGTAAAGACCTGTAACGTTTGAAGTTCCAAAATTCAGAAGTGCCGAAGTTTAAAAATAACCGGACCTTAAGACACAAATACTCCAGCATTCCAAGATTCCAGTGTTCTGATCTTTAGAACGCAGAAGTTTCAAATCTAAAGTAATAAAGTTGAAAGAATCCAAAGTTGAAAAATCTAAAAATTCTCAAATTCCAAAATCACATCTTTTAAAATTAAAAAATCCCAAAATTCTAAAGCCCAGAAATTGATAAATTTCAAGTTCTAAAATCCCAAAATTCCAAAGTCCAAAAATTGATAAATTTCAAGTCCTAAAATCCCAAAATGCCAAAGTCTAAAATTTGGTAAATTCCAAGTCGTAAAATCCCAAGTCCTAAAATAACAAAATTCTAAATCGCCAAATCCCAAAATCCCAAATTACAAAAATTTCCAAACCCCAAAATTCGACAATTCCCCCATCAAAACAGTTTAAATATATAAATTAGAGCGAAGAAAAAATTAATTTCTTTCAGATATCTTCATACTTATCTGCCGAGCGTCTTCGCAGCAATCGTTTATTTGTTTATTCCCTGTCTGATAAAAGACCGAGAAAAATGGTCCTTTTATTTACAGTCTCCTTTTATCGAGCTCGTCTTTTTTTCGCGATTCTTCGTCTGGCGTTGAGCAACATGTGAATTACTTTCAAGGAGAGACTTATTCGCGATTTTGATCATGTACTTGAATTTTAAAGAACATTGTCCATAAAGAAGTTCTGGTAAATCGAAAACGCGAGGAGAATATTAATAACTCTTCAGATACTCTTTCCAGCTGATAATATTGACGTTATCGTCGATAAAAAATTAAACAAAACAATCCCTTAATTCCTTCTTCCTGTTGGATCTTTATTTTATCCGTAATTGTTCTTTCGTTAAACCTGTTCCGGTCGATTATCTCCGATAAAAAATTGAGAGATTCAGTCGCGATAAGATAAATTTTGACAAAGCGAATTATTACCTTCTAGATAATTTCTCTAATCGTTTCGCCAAAATGTGCACGCGAAATGAACGATACCGCTACCGTTTCGCTCATTTCTGCGCGAAAGCGATAACGAAGAATAAACATTGGATAATTTTACTTTTTGGCTTCGTATAAATACGCAGGATAAACGTCCTTGTATAAAATACTTTCACTTATGTCAGCGCACCGGGTTTGCATCGCTCCAGGCGGTTTTACACTTGGCGAAACACGTAGATTGTATCAAAAAAAAAAAAACGGGGGACAATTACGGACACAAATTGATATAAACTTGTTTGATTATTTCCGTCGGTTAAATCTATGCAAAATATAGGCTTGATTTAACGTTAACGCGGTCCCGTATTACACGTGCAATACATAGCGCAACATGGTGGTCTTTTATTTCAATCCACGACAATTTCGTGGCCCGTTAATTAATAAAGTGGCGTATTTCGTATCGTTGAGTTCCCTTTCACGTAATTCGTATAATCTGGACCGTGAAATAATGCGTTAAAAGAGAAATATCCGACGACTCGGTCGAAAAAAGAACGGCACGATGTATATCTCGTAAAAAATAACTCGTTAAAAATTTCCCTTTGTTCGACGTACACGAGGCCGTTTTAATTATACCCGCGTTACGAAGGAACTACTCGAGAAAGGACGGATTTACTTTCCTTTGACATCTAGGGAATTTTTGGTGGTTCTGGGGTGCGTATTGGAACTAGGGAATTTTAGGATTTGTGGCAATTTTATGGTTTGGAATTTTGGGACTTTGGGATATTCTGAGTTTTGGGACTTTGCATTTTTCACATTTTGGAATTTTGGGATTTCAGAAATTTGGACCTTTGTTTATGTACACAAACAAACAAGGATAAATATATAAACCCCAGTGTATTTTCATTTGTGTTCCATGAAAAAGGGTCACTTGTTTCTGTAAACACAGCCATTTTGTTTTCATTAAACTGTCACATGAACTTGATAACAGTAAAATTACAAACCATAAAAAATGAGTGTATGTTTGTATTTTTTAAGGTGTATTTACAAAAACATTTCCGTATTCACCAGAGTAATTAACTTATAAAAGCATCTTATATTTATCCCATAATCCCGGGCTTAAATCATCGAAGAGACAGAAGGAACAAGCTCAGCGTCTTCGGTATTAAAAAAAGATGCTTCAACGACGAGATTCAGACACCTTACAGCTTAGCAGGTTCGAAGAAATTAATGACGAGGTCTTTCTACCACTCTCGAGATATCTTGGACTCGATTCTTCTTTGATCGGGAGTTGCATTGAATTAATTTCACTGGAGCCAGAGGGCGTTGTCGTCGACGCCATTGTATCTAACGTTGCCGACTGAACTTCGAGAAATTTGTCGATCTGTCGGAGCGAATAGGACCATTGTGTAGCTCATGATTTCCAATCGATTTTACTTGTTATCCTTCAAAGGAACATTATCTTCTTTTCATTCGCTGCCTGCTTTTTCTGCTTCCTGAGAACGTGGATGATATTTTTCTCACATGGTCACACACGTGTGATTTTTGAGGACGTGTATGACTGTAATTGGTGGAATTGTAATATATAAATTTGGGATTTGGGAATGTTGGGATTTGGGGATATAGGGATTTGGGGATGTAGGGATTTGGGGATGTAGAGATTTCGGGACGTTGGGATTTGGGGATGTAGGGATTTGGGGACATTGAGATTTGGGAACCTTTGGATTTAAGGAGGTAGGAATTGGGGGATGTAGGGATTTGGGGATGTAGGGATATGGGGATGTAGAGATATGGGGATGTAGGGATTTGGGGATATAGGGATTTGGGGATATAGGAATTTGGGGACGTATAGATATGAGCATGTGTGGATTTGGGGATGTAGAGATTTGGGAATGTAGGGATTTGGGGATGTAGAGATATGGGGATGTAGGGATTTGGGGACGTAGAGATATGGGCATGTATGGATTTGGGGATATAGAGATATGGGGATGTAGCGATTTGGGGACGTAGAGATATGGGCATATATGGAGTTGAGGATGTAGAGATATGAGGATGTAGGGATTTGGGCATATGTGGATTTGGGGATGTAGAGATTTGGGGACGTTGGGATTTGGGAAATTTGTCAATTAAATCTGTCAATTTGTTCAGCTCTGAATTGTAATATATAAATTTTCCAATTTCTTCAGCTTTGAATTGTAATACATAAATTTTTCAATTTCTTCAGCTCTGAATTGTAATACACAAATTTGTCAATTTCTTCAGCTCTGAATTGCAATATATAAACTTGCCAATTTCTTCAGCTCTGAATTGTAATACATAAATTTTCCAATTTCTTCAGCTCTGAATTGTAACACATAAATTTTCCAATTTCTTCAGCTCTGAATTGCAATATATTTTTTCAATTTCTTCAATTCTCAATCGTAATGCATAAATTCGTCAATATCTTCAGTTCCATATTGTAATATAAATTTATCAATATCTTCAGTTCTAAATTTTCAAATATTTTCAATCTTCCCAAATTATGTGTTACAAATTATCAGCTTACTGAACCCACGTTCTACGAAGGATAGAATAAGTAGAATAGCGAACGTAAACGAGGTACTTTTTGTATAATGATGCATACGGTGTTTTCAATTGAAACGCGAACGTACACATCGGTGTTTCATTCATCCAACCGTCAGAGCGGATATTTAATACGATTTACTTCAGCTTTTTAACGAGCAGTTAATTTGAAATTTATTTCCGTTTCCGAACCGAAATTAATTAACTCGCTGCAACATTTATCGTGATTATACAGTTATTGTTCGAGCGACGTTCCGTCGTTTTTTCAGCCGCAAAAGGGTACGCTTCTATCCGCGGTTCGGAGGATTTTTACGCGCACTCGTTGTCGATTCCTGCACCGTAGCTGTAACGGGTCGTCGAACCCCCAGTATCTTGTTTACACAGATCAATTAAGGCACCGAACGATCGTTGAATTTTTTATTCGAACACAATACGTGGTCACGAACAGACCGCCGACGTTGCATTGACAAAGTGTACTCAGAAAACACGAACTGTTGTGTGTTCGGAAAAGTTGAAATTCGCGTGATATTCTTTTATGCACGAACAATTTTTCTCGATACGAGCAACTGTGAAATCTATCAAATTCTTAATCCAGTAACGATCTCTTCTTTGTTTCGTTATTTGAAAACATCGTTTGTAAATTCGTCGATGAGTATGTCAATGTATATCAACGTACACTTCATGCTTTAGATTATCTAGTTATGATAAGAAACTTTTTTCAAGATTTTCAGTTACGTAACTTAAGGTGATGTAAGGTTGGTAGCACATCTAACTTCACACGTAATGTTGGTAATATCTAACACATCATGCAAGATTGGTAGTATGTAACCTACCAGATAATTTGAAAACATTGTATACATTTTTTGAAGAAGGTGCATAAAATGCAAATTTCTTTGAAAATATTTTTCCAGGTACCAGGTACTTCGTCTAAGAAGATTATTTAATTAAAAAGCAAACCAATCTTCGAAGTTATGCTACCAACCTTATATTTTTAAGCAAACTCCACAAAGTTAAGTGCTACCAAAATTCTTATGCAACTTTTCTTTATTAAAAATGTTGATCACTCTGAAGTAAATGCAAAAGTTAAAATAAAATTGAAATCAAATCAAAATTGAACTAAAATAAAATTAAAATAAAATGAGGAGCGTCAGAAACAAAATGTGACACAAGAATCATAAAAGTCCAGTAGTCAAAGAACCTGGAAGATAACATTGAGCATGAGTTTTTCAAGTACCAGCCAAGTAAGAGAACAAATTACACGTCTTGAGTGTTCCTAGAAAAACATAAATAACAATGTGGATGTATCGCAGAAAATTGCACAATCAAACAGCGATAATAAGATACCGTTGAAATAGAGACGTTTCTTCGAACGCAGCCTTATCGCGTGTACAGCAGATACATAACTATACATACGATTACCTCGGATCGATTTTACACGATAGAAGCCTTACACTCGTGCAACTTGTTGATCCCGGTACCGATTTCTCGGATTTTTGTCAGCTACGCGTCTCGACGGTAATCGCATTCGATAAACCCGATAGGTTGGGACACGTTTTATCCCGGAATCGTATTATCCTGGCCGAGGAGAAACGAGGCCAGTCGACGACGTGAGCGTAAAACAAAAATTTTTAATCTAATTCCCGCGTTAAATATAAATTTCCAGTTAAACCGTATCGCGCACTCGCGCACGCAACGCGGTGGCTGCCTGCCAGCGATCTCGGAAAATTACGTTAAGCAAACATGGGTCATCTGTTTGCAACAAAAAAGAAACGCGGCCCGAAACGAAAATATCGTGGGGAAATTTCGTCTCTACTAGAATCCTATTATTGAAACGTATTTAACGACCTGTATTGCCGGAGCATCGGTAACGTGGTCGGTCAAGATTAGCCATTGGATCATTTTCATGCATAGTGTAAAATGTTAGGAATATAGGAATGTTTGTTTGTGCAGCTTCTGCGAAAGATGGAACTGCTGTAACCTAAATATAATCTAAATGTGACGATGTCTATTTCCGTTTACGATTTTGGAGATATGGGGATTTGAGAATGTGGAGGTATGGATAAGGATTTCGGGACGTAGGAAATTGGAGATGTAGGAATTTGGGGATGTAGGAATTTGGGGACGTAGGAATTTGGGGGTATAGAGATTTGGGGATGTAGGAATTTGGGGACGTAGGGATTTGGGGATATAGGAATTTGGGGACGTAGGAATTTGGGGGTGTAGAGATTTGGGGACGTAGGAATTTGGGGATATAGGAATTTGGGGACTTAGGAATTTGGGGACGTAGGAATTTGGGGGTGTAGAGATTTGGGGACGTAGGAATTTGGGAACGTAGGGATTTGGGGACGTAGGGATTTGGGGATGTAGGAATTTGGGAACGTAGGGATTTGAAGACGTAGGAATTTGGGGGTATAGAGATTTGGGGACATAGGAATTGGGGGGTGTAGAGATTTGGGGACGTAGGAATTTGGGCACGTAGGGATTTGGGGATATAGGAATTTGGGGACGTAGGGATTTGGGGACATAGAAATTTGGGAATATAGGAGTTACACAAAAATATTGCTTTGTACATATTTCTCGATACAACACTCCATATGTACAAATATCCAGATACCAGAACATAGATAGAGTAATAAGAACCTTAGAGATACAGAAATCGGAGATACAGAAATAGGAGAATCTTGTATGATAATGACAGCATAATAATGCAGCTCCATCGTACGTGAAAGCCCATCAGAAAATGGCAATATAACATGAATCCACCCGAGATATGCACTCCCGTTCTCAATATTAAAATGACTTTGAATTACAATTTCAAATATAATACAATAAAATTCAAATCGAAACAGCACACCGAGCTTAATTATTATTATTTTTTATACGGTACATAATTATGCGAAGCAAGAAACGCGGAGCATAACGACCGAAGATAGTAATACACAGAACATTACGGCTCGCACGTGAGACGACTGCATCGACTACTATTTTTGTTCCGACATGAAAGTACTTGAAAGCATCGAATCATAAGCATTTATCATCTTCGCCGGACAAGTTCGCGTCGCTTTTACGTAGCATTAAGGTCAAATATTTTGACGTGGAAATCGTCACGGTGAATCAGCCAGATGTGCTGTACACTCAACGCCAAATCTCTATTACCCTAGGGAGAATGTGTCGATCGAGGATGAATAGACGAACCATTCGTTCAATTTTAGCGATTTCTGGGGAGTTGGATGTTTGGAGGTGGGTTAGGAATTTGAGGAGTTTGGCATTTGGGGATTCTAAGGTTTGGGGAATTTGGAATTTGAGATTTTTGAGATTTGGGAAATTTGGGATTTGGGAAGGTTGGGATTTGGGGATGTAAGGATTTTGGAATGTAGGGATTTGGGGATGTAAGGATTTTGGAATGTAGGGATTTGGGGATATAGAGATTTGGGGATGTAGGGATTTGGGGATGTAGAAAGTTGGGGACGTAGAGATATGGGCATGTATGGATTTGGGGATATAGAGATTTGGGGATGTAGAGATTTGGGGACATTGAGATTTGGGGATGTAGAGATATGGGGATGTAGGGATTTGGGCATGTATGGATTTGGGGACGCTGGGATTTGGGGATGTGGGGATTTGGGGATGTGTGGATTTGAGGATGTAGAGATATGGGCATGTATGCATTTGGGGATGTCGAGATTTGGGGATGTAGAGATATGGGGATGTAGGGATTTGGGTACATTAGAATTTGAAGACGTTGCAATTTAGGGACATTGGGATTTGAGGACGTTAAAAAACTTGATGATGTTAGTATTTGAAAACGTCCGGATTTGAAATGATTTGGACTTGAGTAACGTTGATACTTGAAGTCTCACAGACATGTAAATGCAGAAACTTAAAGATGTATGAGAGACCCAGATGTTTATGTGTCTACAGAATAATAAATCTAAGAATGTCAGTACCTTGATATGTATAAAACCAAAATGTTCCAATTCACATACAAGTACTTATCCCAACTCATCCACCTATGATCCTCGTGTACACAGCACAGATATCGTTTGGTGCACGCCATCCTCAACGACAGCTATACCGCTGCAATCGAACTCTACGCGAGCAAAAAATAAAATGAGAATTAATATTCATCTCGTTAATTCAATGCAGATTATAAAACATTCGATTCCCGTGAAAGGCAGCAGCGTCGTCGCACGAAAAACACCGGGCAGCGATCCATCAGTCGTGATTTATACGAAAGAGGCTCATTTAGCCCGACCAAACAATGTGGGTTCATCTGGACGTTTTAAAAATTGAACACGAACCGACCAGACGCATTTATTGATTCACCTTCCTGTCTGCTTCCTAGTATCTACCAGCGATATCCGTTCACTTGTGTATGTACATATATGTATACACATATATTTATATGTACAATACACACATATGTGTATCTCTCTTTACTAAAGCGAATTACCTTGTCCAACCAAGATTATCAATACATCAGGAGGAGTTATTGACTGGTCGGAAACGATGCACGCTTCGGATCGCACAGAGAAAACGGAACACGAGCGTGTTGCTCGTTGTCGGGGCAATTCAGGGTTTCGACAGCTTTGAATCGATAATGAAACGCGATGATAATAAATATTTCCCAGATAATAGCGGACGAATTATTTTTTAAATCTGTTCAGGATATATTGGACAGCTGCCGGTTGCCAACGTATTTGATTATCCTACGATCAATATTGACTACAAAATTTAATCCTTCTTTCATTCTAGGGATTTTTTCCTAGAGGTGAAATTAGGATTCGAAAGTTTAGAGTTTGGGACACGAATTTGGAGATTTAGGGATTTTGGGATCTTGGAATATTTGTATGTTAGAGTTTTGGGGATTTTGGGGGTATAGAGATTTGGGGACGTAGGAAGCTAGAAGTATAGGGACTTTGGAGTCGTAAGAACTTGGGGATTTAGGGATTTTGGGGACGTAGGAATTTGGGAATCTAGGGATTTCAGGACGTAGGGATTTAGATATATAGGGATTTCGGGACATAGGAATTTGGGATTTTAGGGATTTTGGGGACGTAGAAATTTAGGAATCTAGGGATTTTGGGGACGCAAGAATGTGGGGAATTAAGGATTTTGGGGACGTAGGGATTTGGGAATCTAGGGAATTCGGGACGTAGGGATTTAGGTATCTAGGGATTTGGGGACATAGGAATGTGGGAATCTAGGGATTTGGGGACGTAGGAATTTGGGATTCTAGGGATTTTGGGACGCAGAAATTTGGAAATCTGTGAATTTCAGGACGTAGGAATTTAAATTTCCAAACTTGAGAACATGAAAACTTGAAAATTCGAAAACTTAAGTACTTAAAAATTAAAAATTATGCACATGTGTCATCCAAAGTAACATCACGCTGCGCCAGATGGAACATTTCCCCCCCGAATGCATTATTTACGAACGGATAACAGTTTTTAAGCAAAGTGTCGTTTAAATAGAAGCGTCGGCTGCAAAAGAGCCGGGGCTGTATATCGCATAAGCGCGGGAAACTATAGCGAAGTAGAGAGGGGACCGTCGGCTTGAAGTTTAGAAGATCGGTGGTGCCATCCATTGACATGTAGTCTCATTACGTATTTCTGCTTGGATAGTTTGCAAGAGTTAGCGTTACCAGCAGCGCAAGCGATGTCTTCGAAGTTTATAATAGAGTAACGGGACGGGGTATCCCCCGCGTTTAAAAGCGCCATTACCCCACGATACGGCCTAGTTCGCCACCACCGAGATTGCTGAATCTTGAAAATTTTATCAAGCGAAACTGCGTTTTTATTTTACCTATACACCGTGCATGAACGTACAAAACGATCTTGCCGAGTTTACACCGGCCGGGTCAACTGCACCTCTAACTTTATGGCCATTCGCACGACGTGATACTTTAAACACACCTGTGTGCTGCTACGTTTTTCGCATCCTCAAGTTCACGTCTTTAATCGAGTTCATTTACAGATTTACAAGTTAAAACATTTTTATGTTCGTAGGTGCAAATTTATCTTTCATCTTTTTAACGTGACAAGTTTTTTATGTAGGTACAAGATTGAAAATGAAGTCTTAAATTTAGTATAAGAGGAATCATTTTTAGAGTCACAATTTTTAACGTCACTGTAACACAAATTTAATACAAGCACAATTTTCTAAAATCACATATGCTCAGGCTTAAAACAAGTACAATTTAATAAAAGTTCTTTAAACCACAAATTTTTAAATTTACAAATTAGATGTTCTAATTGCCAAATACGAACGGTGGTACGCACTGTAAGAACCTCTTTCTATATCGCCAATATCAAGAATCGGCTCCTGTAGTAGCATAGTTGGCAATATAGCGAGATTACATGATGTAAGACGTTTTTGCTCAGGGCAGTAAGCAACACAATACGAAAATAGAATAACAGATATCTAGACGGAACTTACTTCCTATCGATACCATCTCCATCGCTCCCCCAGGCAATAGTCCAAAAGACTTGCAGGCAAATTTTCAAATCCTTGCAATACGAGGTACGGGTATGACGAGCCACTGATACCACTGGATCTGAGCCAAATTGTTTTGTGGTCGTTTGTACGCGTCCACTTTCGAAAGCGGTGCTTTTTTTGTTCGATGGATATATGCGCACGTTAACGGAACGGAGATTTACATTTTTCCGCCGACGCTATAATCGATAGTTAATAAATAAAAGATCGCGTCAATTTAAAACCGTGGTTGAATTATTTAGAAAGTAATTAAAACGTGCTAACGCGGAAACGACTGGTCAAAATTGAACCGCTAAATAAATAATACTGCGAGTATCATCGTTGTTGCAGAGATCAAAATTTTTTTTTACGAGTTCTTCAACGCTTGTGCAAATAATACTTAATCTGATTGAAGACTTTCATTTGTATTTTCATGAGAAAATGTAAAAAATATTTCATTTCCATAGAGACAGTAAGTTTAGCTAAATTTATGACCTTGACAGTTCATTTTTCGAGGTGAATGAAAAATGACGGATATAAAAATAAGAGAAAATATAGAAGTAGACGTAGCAGAAAGGAAAGGATTTTGTAGAGGGAATGTAGGAATTTGGGGACGTAGGAATTTGGGGATGTAGGAATTTGGGGGTATAGGGACTTGGGGACGTAGGAATTTCGGGACATAGGAATTTGGGGGTATAGAAATTTGGGGATGTAGAGATTTGGGGATGTAGGAATTCGGGGACGTAGGAATTTGGGGGTATAGAGATTTGGGAACGTAGGAAATTGGGGATGTAGGAATTTGGGGATATAGAAATTTCGGGATGTAGAGAGTTGGGGACGTAGGAATTTGGGGATGTAGAAATTTGGGGGTATAGGGATTCGGGGACGTATGAATTTCGGGACATAGGAATTTGGGGATATAGAAATTTGGGGATGTAGAGATTTGGGGATGTAGGAATTCGGGGACGTAGAAATTTGGGGATATAGGAATTTGGGGTCGTAGGAATTTGGGGACGTAGGAATTTGGGGATGTAGGAATTTGGGGACGTAGGAATTTGGGGACGTAGGGATTTGGGGATATAGGAATTTGGGGACGTAGGAATTTGGGGACGTAGGAATTTGGGGATGTAGGAATTTGGGGACGTAGGAATTTGGGGACGTAGGGATTTGGGGATATAGGAATTTGGGGACGTAGGAATTTGGGGATGTAGAAAATTGGGAATATAGGAATTTGGGGACGTAGGAATTTGAGGATGTAGAAAATTGGGAATATAGGAATTTGGGGACGTAGGGATTTGGTAATATAGGAATTTGGGGACGTTGGAATCGATATCTACCCGAATGCCCTAGTCACTGTTACAGAAACGAACAAAGTAATTAACAATAAAATGGAACGAAGTTGGCGAACTGTAGGGGAACACGTGGATGCGAGAATCGGAAACTAGGGGAAAGTTGGGAGACAAAAGGAGGAGCAGAAGGGAGAAAAACAGTGAGCGTTTTATCAGAGGATACACATCTGCTGCATATGAAACATCGTTCTCAAAAAACAGACCACGTGACGCGACCAAAAAGAATCCATCGGATCATTTCCATGAAAGATGTCGATCCCCGTTAATCCCATGCCACCTGTGCCACGTACCCCGTGAAAAATTTGCTAATTAGATCGTTACTTCTGCTTTGGTTGTCTTCCAAAATGTAAATCATCCTGAGTTTTTGAATGTTGTTGATTATTTTGATTATAGGATGAGTGATCCAAGAGTGAGGGCTAGTGATCCATAAACGGTTTATGATTATAGTCACACGCATGCGTGTCGCGTTTTTTGGTTACGTTTTCGTATCAAGACACTCTAGTATTGATTATGTTTTAATGAAATGATATTTGGACGTTGCAGATTTTTATCGAAAGATTTTGTTGATTTTAGGTCATTTTGTTGTAGAGAGAAATTCTCAAATTTTCTATATTCTCAAGTTTTTAAAGGTCCAAATTTTTAAGTTCTCAAATTTCCTAATTTCTAATTTGTAAGTACCCAAGGTTCTCAAATTTGCAAGTTGCTAAATGTTCAAGTGTTCAAATGTACAAGTTACTAAATGTTCAAATGTTCAAGTTTTCAAGTTGTCATACTCTCACTGAATTCCTCCTCCTATTTCACACTTCACATAATTTACTATAATTCCACATAATTGTTGCTTTCGAAACTCTTGTTTACACGAAGTTTGCATGCAATCAGTGAAGGTCACGTCCTCAGAGTCCCAATCCAACCCCTAACACAAGGTATCCCTTCAAAACTAGACCAAACTACGATATGCAACAAAATTTTAATCACAATAACAAAATACCTGACCCCCATAAAATTCTACAAAAAAAATATTTATACTCATCATGACATACAATAAAATTCTCCATCGAGAGATCAACAAGGTCAAATACCGCCAACTATAAAAAACACAAATTAAAAATAATATTCAAAAGCATAAGAAGTGAAATAGCACAAGTTCGAAAGAAACGGCGCTGTAATCGTTGAACGTCTCCGCAACCCGTTATCGAAAGATGGAGAATAAGTTCGAATACCCTCGGATCAAGTACCAGTACGTAAAACAATTGGAAGGCAACCAAAGCGAATGAAACTCACGGTTCGGAACGTAGCAAGGATAGCGTGTCACATCAGGGTTGACAGTTTGGCGAGTTCGCACTGTAGAGGTTAGGTGATGCACTTCTCGAGAGGAACATGGAACTGGTTCGGCCTTGAAATTGAACGGAAATGAGTGGAAGAAAACCGAGTGGAGAAGATCGATATCGCGACGTCGATCATCAAGAGACGAAAAGGTTTTTCGCCGATATTCCGCGTGCTGGCCAAATAGAACGATGACTGTAGCCCAATTTCTCTCCCTCGGTGTGCTCCTCCGTGTTTCCTGTTTCCAGGCAACCGAGGCTCGTGTACGTTCGTGTGTGGTACATGTGACCCACGCACACACCGTCGCGCGAACACTCGTACGTACACAGAGAAACAGAATCGATTGCCTTTTAGGCAACGAGCGCATGGACCCGTATTATCTGCTCGCCAATCCCGGGCAACGCGTGCACCCCCTGATATGTTCCATTAACGCTTAATTTGATTGTAAAATCGGAACATAGGCCGGGACACCTAAAAATGCCGGTTTAATCGACGCTCGCGATCCCACCCCTACGAAATAGGGCTCCAATAACGTCCGTACAACTGTAAACCTCTCTTTTTTTTTTTAACGAAACTTAACGCTTTTAGCAGTCGGGAGAATCGATAGTTTTGTCGGGTTTAAATACCTTACCGGGATAAAAATGAAATGAAATCGCTGTCGATACGAGATTTTCTAACGCGAATTTATGGCCGGTTTGACGGAACGCTGTAGGGTGATTCAGATTGTCGAACGAAAAATTATTTGCTTATAAATTATGTCTTTGAGGATGATTTGTTGGTAAACCATTATTTATTTTACTTTATTAAAAATGTATTTAGTAAAAATGATCAATGTTTTTATTACAGTTGCAAAATTTCTTTAATAATAATCGTGAACTTGATTAATGCTGAATATTTATATTAAGAACACTTAGATGAAAAATGGTTAAACTTGATTAAAAATTGTAAATACTTACGTTAAAAATAAAATATCAGTCGGTGAATATACATCACATAAAATATACAACTAAAAATGTATATATACATTTTTTTTACATGTATGTAAATATTGAAATAATAAGGTTAGAAGTATTTTATTTATCGAATACATTAATCTTGATGTTTGTAGAAATTTGTGTGCTCTTCTCGTTTATTTATTATTCTATTATATTAGATTTGAGGGGTTGGTCAGTGGTGACCGCCATAGTTAACGCGTGAACACGTTGACTGCCACGTCACTCGTGTGTGGATGACGCTTGAATTTCCATAGGAATCTATTTCCATTGAGGTAACTAGATAAGGCTAGGGTAGTCCAATCTCCTTTACCAAAATGAATACTGGTTCCTATCAGAAATTATTGGAATAAGTATAATACGGAGCACGGTAAATTTCTCTTGGGATAACAGTATCGCACTGATCTAGTTCGCATTGAACTGCATTTTTACTATAATTTGGAAATTGAGACAATTGGAATGTCTTGGAAATTTGGACTTCTGAGAATTTAGGAATTTAGGAAATTAGAAATTTGGGAATTGGGGGATTTGGAAATTTGGGAATTTGGGAATTTGGGGCGTAGGAATTTGGGGATGTAGAGATTTGGGGGTGTAGAAATTTGGGGGTATAGAAATTTGGGGACGTGGGAATTTGGGGATGTAGAGATTTGGGGACGTAGGTATTTGGAAATCTAGGGATTTGGGGACGTAGGAAATTGGGGATGTAGGAATTGGGAGGTATAGAAATTTGGGAACGTAGGAAATTGGGGATGTAGGAATTGGGGGGTTTAGAGATTTGGAAACGTAGGAAATTGGGGATGTAGGAATTGGGGGGTGTAGGAATTTGGGGTAGTAGAAATTTGGGAAGATAGGAATTTGGGGATGTAGAAATTTGGGGATGTAGAAATTCGAGGGTATAGAAATTTGGGGACGTAGAATTTAGGAATTTGAGAATTTAGAAATTTAGAAAACTACTTAAATTACAAATTAAAATAACAAATCCTTGATATCTGGAAATAATACAATCCCCCTCCTCCCACAATACCGAAAAAATGTCAAATTTCCTCAACACTACATCAAGCAATAAAAATGTCAGGTTTCTATATTATAAAATTTTATTGCCGTTCCCGGAATTGTTTACCATATTTTATTGAAATAAAGAACAGTCGATGCCACGCTTATTTATTTCTCCATTTCATTTTCAATTTAAAAGTGTTCATTCAACGCCGGTAGTTTTATCGTTAAAAAAGTTTATTACAGCAGGTTGAATGATAAAAATGAAGCCTTGATATGTTTAATATAATTCGTATTATACTGTGCCGTACCAGTTACGGTTAATTCTACTGTGGCAGTAAACGAGTTAGCAAGTAGACGGCTGCAGTGAAATTGGACACGCGTAGTCAGACACACTGAAACTCTAATTACGTATTAAGGTAAACGGTTAATTTTCAAATTTAATCTTTGCGCTTATTATTTTATATTATTAATATAATAGTAACAATTTTCATGCACTTTTAATTAACTGTTCTCGATCTCGCAATTCATACAAACTGTTCTTGATTTTTTTTAAATAAATTATTTTTATTATTAATATTTTTTTTAAAGTAATCAGTTAATTTAATTATTTGTTCAAATGTGAAAATTTGAGGGCTTGAAAAGTTCACCCCTGTGCATCCGAGTGCATAAACCTGCATTATTAAAGTGGAGAGTTATATTTATTCAAAATAGGACATCGTAATTGTACAAAGAATAGCTATTTTCTATAATAGACTCTATTCAATATAGAATTTCTATTCCCGTTGACCTGTTTGAAACCTGAGTCACAAATATCTGTCTATCAGTACATAAAGATAAATCACGCGGTTCGGAGTTCAATGTATACGTCGATATCATGATTAACTATCAATTTATACTCCTATTCTTCATCTTCTACAAACAAACTAAGTTCAAGTGAAATGTCAGTAAAAAAACAACATAGTTAAAATTTATTTTGACAGAAAACTAAATAGTACCAGTACCAAATTATCAACTATTACAAAAGTCCAGCAACGTGATCAACCACAAAACTACATTATTTTCCAGTTCCAAAAGTGTCATCCCAAAAAATCCTTACAACGAAGAATCATCGAACGTAATCCGAGCGGTATCAACCATTCGTAGCATAAAAATAGGAGCTCAGACAAATCCAATGGTTTGAGCAGGTTTCGTTCGACAACAGTGTTCGAAATAAAAAGTAAAAAAAAACAGAGGTGTTTGTACGACAAGCGTTTAAGCCTGTCGGGTACAGAGGGTGTGTAAGTAAAAAGCGTAACGCGTCGGAGCGTACCCTTTCGAACGGAATATCGGATTTCCGGATTTAAAAGTGTAAACGGATTAGTCGGGTTGTGAATGGCGCATCTTTGAAGGATTAATAGGGTCGAAGTTAGAAGGAGAGGGGGGCACGGACGGGCGCATAGGCGGCCACGGTTGATCGTGTATCGCATGTGAAACGAGTAATTGAATTATTTCATCAGTATTATTGCCAGCCAGCCGGAAACAAATGGAGTAATAATGTCGGTAACACGATTCGAGCGACGCGGGGCTTTTGATAAAATAACATTTGTTACCGATACGCTTAAACGCGTGACTTTCATCGATACACCTGCCGATGGACGCGTTTGTTTGGCGAAACCATCCGGCTACGGATCTCGAATTATCTCTTATCTCGCGGCCGATACGTAAAATCGTGATTAACACGGCCAGAAATTGGCCCGATCTATTCAATACCAGATATTCCATGAATATTCATTCATACGGACCTATTATTCTGAATGAAATTGTAATTTCGCTGAGAGGATGCAGTCAAGGTTTTCCGACAGTCAGCTGTTTCCTATCCAAGCAATATTATTTCGTTAATTAAATATCCGTGCCGATGGAACTGCCAGCTATTATCCTTCCATGTTTGCGAACGATGGGAGATAAACAGGGAGGTAATCGGTTGATCGAATATTAAGGTTATTGTGTTTATTGACGTGGGGAAGATTTTTCAAGTTTGTGGATGCTGAAGGGATGATGGAATATTAAAGATATAGACATGGTGGACTGGATTTATGATGATTTATAAACCCTTGAATTTATACTGATTTACAGAATATAGATTAAAATGTAGATCTAAAATTAACCCTTAGGAATAGTCAAGGGTACTTACAATGTAGAAGTCCCTTACAATGGGATTTGGGGATCTAGGGTTTTGGGGACGTAGGAATTTGGGAACCTAGGGATTTGGATACGTAGGAATTTGGCGATCCAGAGATTTGGGAATCTAGGGAATTGGGGATCTAGGGATTTGGAGATCTAGGGATTTGGGGATCTAAGGATCTAGGGATCTAGGGATTTGGGAGTCTAGGGATTTGGGAATCTAAGGATGTGGGAATGTAGGGATTTGGGGGTCTAGGGATTTGGGAATCTAAGGATGTGGGAATGTAGGGATTTGGGAATTTAGGGATTTGGATATCTAGAGATTTGGGGATCTAGGGATCTAGAGATCTAGGGACCTGGGGATCTAGGAATCTAGGGATCTAGGAATCTAGGGATCTAGGGATCTAGGAATCTAGGAATCTATGAATCTAAAAATCTAAGAATATAAATATGTAAAAATGTAAAAATGTAAAAATCCAAAAATCTACAACTCAAAAAAATAAAAAAAATTCGTAAAAAAATCAGATCGCTGAATGATTGAACTTAACAATTCAATATCATTAAAATTTTCAATCTCATTTCCGCACGCTGCAATTATATAAATCATTAATTTCAATAAAATTGTATGAAATGCAATATTTATTCGAGCAACGAGCTTTATACCCGTATAAAATAATCCAGATCCCCCTATCACACTCTATACGAATTAAAAATGATCCATTAATCAGAAATAATTTATTCCTTACTCGCCGGTAAATGCGACGCTTATTAAAACGAAATTAATCCAGTTACGACGAACGGCGAGGACAATTTAATATCCTCGTCATTTATAATCCGCGTATCAAAAACACTTTATTTGGACCTGAAAAAAACAACTGGAGACAGTACCTCGCGTTAAATTGTAAAATCTGCGAACTCACGCTTCGTTCGTTAATGTATTTGGAGATGAAGGGTGGATCGAGGGGGTTGAAAATGAAACGATTCTGTGGTCATATCGTTATTATTATCATAAATATTCTTTCGTATCGTGACAAGCTGAGGAACATAATGAGCATCGATACCAAAAAATTGGCAAAAATTTGACTAGCATCTTTCCTTTTCTTTTTTTTTTTTCTCCTCGCGTCTTCTTTACACAAAAAATCATTAAAACTATGCTGCAGACATACGCGAAACATCACTGACACTTTTACACTCTCGCTTACAATTCTTTAATAATCGTTTATACCGATTCGTTCGAAAATATTCTATCGCTCTCGTGCGTTCATCTTCTCGTTTTATTTATTTAATTATCTTTCTTGTTTTTTTTTGGCTAACCTCGAAATTGAAACGCGCTCACCTACGTTCGCTTTAGCTACGTACGTAGAAACGATGACGTCATTTTTTCAAAAATACTTATTACAATTAGAAAACCATGTAGATTATTATTCAGTCGTTGCGATCCTTAATCGATTAATCCGTAAACTAATAGCTAGCACACATCGCTCGTTAATACATAATATACATATACGTATATATATGTATATACATTTCAACCTTCTGCTTCTTTTTTTCCTTCGATCGTCGCGTCTCGTTCAAACAACGACTAATACGAACCTTGTCATTGTTCCAATTATCTTCAAATTATTATTTTAATTGCAAGGAAAATTTTTGAAAGGTGCAAAAATTCTTTTTCCCGAGGATTTATGGAAATTATAGAAATAACAAATTTCTTTAAATTTATAAATTTTCAAGTTTTCAAGTTTTCAGGATTTCAGGGTTTTGAATATTTTTAAAGTATTCAAGTTGTTAAGGTTGCAAATTTTCTAATTTTCAAACTTCTATATTCCCAAAAGATACACTACGAATTTAACATAAACAGTATACATACGTTCGAAGATTATTGGAACAATACCAAGTCCATAAGAAACGAAAACTACTAAAACCTCCGGAGGTCTAAAAGTAAAATGAGAAAATCGTGATGTACCCGTTCCTCGATATTCCAGGCGGTACGCAACCGGTAGACACAATATTCCGACCGGAAGTCGAGGTAACCGGGGGTAGAGAACGGTAAGCTCGATACACGTGGTTATATTCACTGTAAACAGAACGTGACTGCAAATCGCTTTAATCGTTCGGTCGCGTACGAAGTCGTGTGAAACGCGGCTGATAAATGTATCGAAAGAGGGGAACGCATTAAATCGAACAGCAAACAGGTATTAATTTAATGAAGCGAACGCTTAATGAGCCCCGACAGAACGTGAATCGTAACCCGTGAACGAAATTCCATTTCGTAACTGACCGATCGGTTGGCTCTCGAAACGTCGAGCCAGTGCCGGATTAAGAGTCGGGCCACCGGCACTTTGGGGATTTTTCAGGTCCTTTTGTAGAAATTTGGAAATTTGGACATTTGAAAATTGAACAACTTTTGGGGATTTCAGGATTTTTTTTTTCTTAGAAATTTGGTAATTTGGGGTTTAGAGAATTTGGGGATGTGAGAATTTGGGGATGTAAGAATTTGAAGATGTGTGAATTTGGGGATATGAGAATTTGGGGATGTGAAAATTTGGGGAGTACCAAATTTGGGAACTAGGGAATTTGGGGACTTGGAAATTTGAGAATTAGGATTTGAAAATTTGTAAATTTGAGAATTAAGATTTGGAAATTTAGAAATTCGAGAATTAGGATTTAGAAATTTTGGAACTTGATAATTTGGAAACTTGAGAATTTTGACTTGAAAACTTGAAAATGTATAAATTTGCGAATTTAAAACCCCGATGTCTAAGAATGTCAATAAACCAAAAATGCACAAAGAATAATTTGGAAAAATGGAAATCCGGGAATAGAATTTAGAAAGTTGAAACATTACATATCAAATAGCAATTACTTATTTTATTTATTAATTAATCCAGCACCGCATCGAGCTCCTTCCATTTTCTTTCGTTCTCTCACTTTCATCTCTCATATTTTCACAACATATTATTTTCCCGTACGCTCTTATCGGCAAGAAATACTGTCGGTTATCAGACGAAGTGCTCTCGATGTAAGGGATGAAAAAAGTAGGTGATTTTTCGACATCGTTCGTCGTCTTAATACAAAGAGGATCGGTTCTCATCTTCCCTGTGTTCGACAAGACGCAAGGTCCTTCTTGTCGGAGACACGAGAACAGTGGCAACCGCAAAGCGACTACTCGTCGAATATCCGATTCATCAGGTACATCTCCTCGCACACTGTTTCGTGTACTTTCAGGCGAACCGAGTGATGTCAGGGTAATCGGGATGCGAATCGAGAGACAGTATGTAAAATTCAGGTTGAGAGCGACGAAGATAGATTGCTGATACAGGTCGTCTCAAAAATGATGTACAACGCTCACTCTTCTCACTTATAAATAACACAAGAAGTCCTTTGATCCTTTTCACTACTTTAGGCTTCGTTTAATCTTCGTAATTAACATGATTCTCGAAAATTTTATTTTGAAATAAAAACATTTGCATGTGTAATATCATACGAGAATGTCACATGTGAATATTTCTTATCGAATTTAAAAATGAATATATGTACATGTGTGCGCATATGTGAAGAGAATTTTCTGACACATGTACAAGTAAAATAAGTATTATCTGGATGATTGGATTTGGAAATTTTATTATAATAGATTACTCTGCGTCATTCTCTCACACATGTATTGAACTCATATTTCAACATTCCAAATATCTTTCGTTTAAAAATTACAATTCTGTTGCAGTTTTTTTTCAAATTATTTGATATTGCAGACCTAATGACTTTACTCTCCTCAACATAATTATTAGTACATGAAGTGAATTTTGTCTTAAACATGAAAATATGAAAATTTATTCTTAATATCATGTTTTGATCAGACAAGTAACATAATTTTGATATCGCAACGTTGACTGAGTTCAACAATCTTAACCTGATACTTAACGTAGTTGACCTTAAAATAATTCTTAACATATTTTGTACGATTTATCAAAAACCTTGCACGATGCAGTTTTGTTATATCCTAACGGAATTGAAGATTTCGAACAAACGCTGAGAATGAAATAGTAAAATTTGAATGTTTATTGGGTTGTATCAGAAATGAGCCAAGTGGTAGTGGAGAGGTATAGATATTCAGCTACCATCTCTACTTTTTCACATTATTGAGCAGCGGGAGAACATCTCCCTCCGTAGCTACTTGACTCTACTGCTTTTCTCTCGACATCGAACGCATCTTCGAGTTATATAGGATGATTCGGTTGCTACGTGACACAAATAAAATGCCGCCAGATACACCGCTCGATCGTCCTTCCATACCTCGATCTACTTAGAATACAATATACATACCCCTCATCGGGAGTTCGGAAAAATTTAGAACCGGATTCTCCAATCTTCAAATATTCTTTCAAATTTCTACGTTTTTAAATTCCATCAATTTTTGATTTTGAACGTTTCGAGTTTTTATTTTTATATTTGCAAATTTTTTACACGTGAAATTGGTAGAGAATCAAATTTCTAAAGATTCAAGTTCGAAGACTTCAAAAATTTCCAACTTCCAAATGCTCCAAATTTCCAAGCCACCAAATATAAAATTTCGCTTAAGATCCTCGTACAGAAAGCTTTTCGTATCTCAGAAGCTTTCTCGAAACTTTGAAATTGCACAGTAATCGAATAATATCGTACACCATTTTTGAGACCGCCTGTATGATATATCCACGCTAGGTCAGTCATTTCGAGTTTATAAAAGTACGAAAACGAAAAGAATAGTATCACTCTTTATTCGAAACGATGCGACGTAAAACGTAGGTACTATACGGTTCTATCTACACATTGCAAACACATGAATCTCGTCGAAAGGAAGCGACATATACACAGTTCTAATAATAAAATATACCCCGAAACATTCCTCTCCTGTTTCTCCCGTGGCTTCCTCGTTCCTACATCGACATTGGCGGACCACGAGTACCTTTCAGGTGTTACTTGATCGTAAAGCAACACGAAACATTTTCTCATGACATCTCTTCTTCGTTTCACTTCCGTTCCCACCCTGATCCTCGACGGAATCGCAGTTTCCTGCCTTTTTTTTGTTCATTTGTTTATTTATTATATTCTTTGTTCTTCGTCGTCGTTCATCCCCGCACCGTGGTCCATAAATGAGGCGCGATACGTGCGTCGTCTGTCGCCGGAGGATGATCACATCACACAAAGCGGCCCCGACTTTTCTTACAAGCACGTCGATTTATATAAAACAGCTCCAAAGCGCGCGCGTATTTGAATGCTTTACGGTTAACGAATGGCGATCAGGTGAAACGCGAACAGTCCGAGCAATAACCTGGATGATGGCAGGCGGCCCTCCGTCCTGGACGAACCGAGAACTGCAAACAGAGAATACACAATTTTCTGCATCGAATGTCTCTTTAGTTATTTCGTTCGTTGTACTCTATTCGACGCGGCGATATAGATCTATTAGGGTAATATCGACATATTGATAACACATTGGTAACATTATTAGGGTACGTGATATAGAATTTTTTCATTAATATCGAAATTCAATCTTCGAGTTTGTGGATTTAGGAATTTTTCAAATGTTCAAGTGGAAGAAGTTAAAAAATTTAAGTACTTCAAAATTAGCAAACTTGTAGAATCACAAGCTGCCAAAATCAGAAATGAAGTCTGACAAATTTTCAAATAAAGAAATCTTTCAATCTTCTACAATTTTTCAAACATCAAGTTAAAATTTATTTTCAAGCATAACGAAGTTAAAAGAATACACGAGATATCAAGTCTTCCTAAAAACTGCAATTCATAATTGTTGCAGTTCTCCTTACCGACGGAGATAAATGTAAAAAATCGAATGCTAATGGAACGAATAAAAGTCAAAGAGTTTGCGGTACAAAAGAACGTCTACATTGTAAATAAAGTACGCCACGGTGGCAGGCTTTTACAATAAAAATATTGTAAGTGAGTTTGGCAATTCACGACAGTAGGTAGACGTAAGTACGTACGTGTAATAGGTCTACCGACGCCGAATGGTGGCTCGAAACGCGATGGATGAATAAATGAATTTATACTCGAGCAAGCAGACTCTCGGAACCCGGGCTTTGGATATGTGAAATGGGTTAAGTGGATTCGAACGAGATTGGGTTTTCGGTGACGTTTGATCTGGGAGTGTTATGAATTCTCGTTTACAGGCGTTGTCCAATAACAGCCGTAATAGTTGAGCATTTCGTTCTACCCCTGCGATGTATATTCAATTCGTAACATTTTATGATACTTGTAAGGTTTAAACCTTTCAACAACGGGATGTGAACAAATGTGGGTTGACAAAGGTATTGAATTTACAAATCGATGCATGCTAAACAAATAATTCTTCGAAATACGAAATATAGGGGATGAAATTTCCGACGTTTGTTTGTCGATGACTCCCCAATGTCGATATTTTAGGAGTCGATGATTTTGGTGTATAGTAGTTTAGGAATGTAGAGATTTGACGGTTTTGGGATGTGGGGAGTTTGCGATATGTGGATGTTGAGAATTAGGGACTTTGTAAATTAGGGGCTTTGGGATTTGAGGACTTCAGGATTTGGGGATCTTAGTATTTGGGGATTTTGTGAATTATGGACTTTGAGATTTGAAGACACTAAATTTGTCATAATAGAAATTTCTAATATCCGCTGGTATAAAACTTTTGTCGTTCACTGTACATCCACCAGGGTGCCGTTAAAGTACAAGCGTTCTCTCGGTCGATCCGAATTTTTTGCGTTATTATGTTCGAAGGAAACGAGGTTTTATTACTTTCAATTCTCATCCGGCCATATATTCGCTGACTACGGTGGATATATTAGTCGAGCCGTAGCATGGGGATGGTGGTTGAATGGCGTGAATTAATTCGAAAAGTTTCGCGCGTCCACGCAAGGAGGAGATTCTCGTAAACGGCGCTGGAGCGATGCGCTCGAATTTTCCAGCTTCCATCGCTTTATTCCGACCAAAGCAGCCGGAGGAGCTGTTCAACGAAAAGTATCGATCCGCAATTTTATCCGTAGCCAGAATCCGAATGCTTCTTCCGGAAAATTCGCGGCACGAGTATCGTTCCGATTCGAACCGTCCGCGAATTTTCCTTATCTGCTATTCGAAACGTTTTCCTTTTGCTTGTACACGATTTGCTTAATTACCTCCACCGACTCCGAGTTAATCTGTCTTCATCGTACTTATTAAGTACTCTCGTTATATCGCGCCTAATATTCTGCCAATTTCGGACACCATTTTTCCCGGATGGAGGAAATTATCTTCCATGGTAAATTAACCACCGTGATTATTTGAGGACACTAGAAACCTGGAGTTGCAATTATTTTGTTATTTAAAATTTTTTTATTTTAATTTTAGTATCTTGTTTATTTTAAATTTTAATTTAATTCTGAACTTTTTTTTCGATAAATGAGTGAAAATAATTAACGTACTCTTATTAGGTACGAGTATAATTACAGATTTTAATGAGATTACTAAAAATATGTATTTGCAAAGTTCACAATTTTGTGGAGAAAATTTATATGATAGACGAATATATATGTGATGTGAATAAAAATTCATTATTTATGCAGCTTGCAGTTATGGTATATCGATTTTTACAAATTACTCTTCGCGGAGGGGATTTCACAGAATGACCTAACCTTATTGACTATTCGAATAACCTCGCTAGATAATTTTTTCACTCTTGAATAATCAATGCTTCATCTGCTTTCATAAATTTTTGTCCTAGAAAAATATTTGATTTCCATCGTGCAGAAAAAAATGATTAAATTATTGTGATCTTTATCTGTATTCTTGATTATTTATCAATTTTGAAAACATTGTTAGAGAAATGCAATAACATTGTATGATTATCTATTCAAGTTAATTAGTAATTAATTAAACGACTAATTAGATGTATCATAAATGAATAATTACCCACTAATAATTAGGTAACCCACCACTAATTTCAAGTTTCGATACAAGCTTTGAACCAACAAAAACACAAAATATATAATTTATACACGAGATAATGAAGTCCCACGTCACGAGACAGGTTAACGTCACGAAACAAAGACGAACAAACGTTGTATTTCATAATCTATCACCGTGTATTACTTATCTGCCTAACAAAAACACAAAATATATAATTTGTACACAAGATAATGAAATTCTAGCGAAGTCACGAGAAAGGTTAACGTCACGAAACAAAGACGAACAAACATTGTATTTCATAATTTATCGCCGTGTACTACTTTTCCCCACGTTATTTCTGTCCGTGGAAAATTTGTAAGTAAGGAAAATAATCCTGTTTGTACACGAAGAAATGAAACAAACATTGTTTCCATGTTCCTGTTTGCTTTTCACCGGTACCGATACCAGATCGATTGTCTAGCCTGACAGCACAGAAGAATCATATTTATTTTGGTACATCGAAAATCGCTTTGTTTAAACAATTCGTTGTGAATATATGGGCTGGGTCGTTAACAATGTCCATACGAAATATTTTTCTCCTCTGAACACTACCAGGATAAATCTACCCCTAGCGATGTTCGATATATTATATAATATGCACATAATATGTAAATTATATAAATTGTACATATATTGTGAATTGTAAAAGTGGTACATAAATTGTAAATTATACAAATGATATATAGACTGCAAATTATATAGACGATGCATAAATTGTACATCATTTTGTACAATCGATTGCACAATTTATAATGATGCACAAAGTGTAAATTGTATGTATGATGCATAAATTATAAGTTACATAAATGACATACAACTTATACATTGGAAAAATGATATATAAACATCAAATTATATAAATGATACATAAATTGTAAATTATATAAACGAAATATAAACTGTAAAATACCGAAAGGATTTACCTCTTTCGACACTAATTGTTCGTAACAAATTTCCAAAATAAAGCATCCCAGAGTTATTACTGTAATAAATTCTAAAATCCCAAAAAATAGTTAACAGCCATTTTGTAGAATAAAACGTTATATTTTCACGCAGAAGCGAAAAAGTTGTGAAAGTCTGAATGAAGCGATTACGAGAAAGTAGAGTATGTCAATCCCTCGGCGAACATATCATTACGGAAGGAGTATATTTTATAGGTTATGTCAAATGAACCCTTTCGGGGTTAAAAACTTTTGTCCCGGACTGTAGGTCAGAGAATTCCGGGCATACCTATCGAGAATCGATGGATTAACAAATCTTCTATCGGGAGTTGACGAAAAATCTTCATTTCGCCGGTGACGCTTTTGTAACAGTTGAAAAACGATGAATAGCAACGGATGAGAAATGATTTTGACGGTATCGACGGGATCACTTTGCCGTGCCTGACCCACTAATTAACCCTCGACCGTGCCGTGACTCGATTTACATTGACAGTCTCGATCCTGTCACAGGCTCGATCAAATATTATTCAATGCTTTTCGAGCGAATTAACTAACCCGCGGACGCTACGGTCACGCTTCCAGGCATCGAATAACATTTCAACGAACTGCGAGCCGTGACCGTAACTCGGCCATCTCTCTTTCGTTCGCGCACGTTAAACCCGCCCTAATTATATGCGGAGAGCTGTCCCTAACATTTACGGGAGCCGTGGGCAAACGTTAGTTTCGAAAAACATTAGTTTTGATGCTGTTCGATGCTGCGACACGGCACCGATGCCTGCGCTCGACAGCTAATCTGTTTTTTCTGCGGACAGTATGGTAATTGAGGGGAAGAGGCACTCGTATATTTTCAGGGAGTTTTATTCATTTCGGTATTTGGGTTATTGCAAAATTGGGAAAATTTGGGAATATTTGGGGACGTTAGGGATTTCGGATTTGGGAACTTGGGACGATTCGGGGTGGAGGACTTTGAGGATCTCGGATTTGGCGAAGTTCCAGGATATTGAAATTTGGGGATTTGGGAAATTTGGGGATTTGAGAATTTGGGGATGTGAGAATTTGGGGATTTGAGAATTTGGAGATGTGACAATTTGAGGATGTGAGAATTTGGGGGTGTGAGAATTTGGGGATGTGAGAATTTGGGGATGTCAGAATTTGGGGGTGTGAGAATTTGACGAGTACCAAATTGGGGAACTTGAGATTTGGGGATTTGGGAATTTGGGGATGTAAAAATTTGGGGATGTGAGGATTCAGGGAGTACCAAATTGGATGACTAGGGAATTAGGGGATTTGAGAATTTGGAGATTGCCAAATTGGGGGACTTGAGAATTTGGGGATGTGAGAATGTGGAGATTTGAATATTTGTTAAGTACCAAATATGTAGATGAACTCGAGAATTAAAAAATACAGAAATTTGCAGTAGCGAAGAAATTCTAGGATTTGTATATTTAAATAATAAAATTTGAAATAAAAATTGCAAAATTAAAAAAAATTGCAATATAGAAAGACAGGGTTGAAAGGTGTTCTCTATAGCCTGTTGCTAATGACAGCACTGTGTGCACGAGACATCGTTAATCGTTGATTATCGCGCGTTTTACATCGCTGATTTTCGTTTCCGGTTAATTTAGCGAAATTTCAAAAGGCAGTAGACGCTGGCAAACAACGCGGTTGTCCGTTCGGTAAATAAAATAACGACACGTTCGCGGCGATCCATGCGGCCCTCTCGTTTAATTATCGTGCCCCGACCGCTCACCGTTATTATTATATTATAGTTTATACTATATTAAACCGGGTCCCGCAGTATTAACGCTATTTATCGTCGCGATTACACGCCGCGACGACCGCGCTGTTAATTCGTCCGCAAATCTGACTTTGCCGTTCGACGGACGCAGCGTACAGTCAACAGCAAATCTGGTTACCCTAGGGAAAATACAATTTGTACTCGAAATAACGTGATCACAGGTCGTCTTTTACAGAATTTTTGGAATTTCGGTAGTGGAGGATCAGTCAAGGATCTTGGGATTTTTTTAATTTTTGAATTATGGAGTTTTACAATTTTGGAATTTAGGAAATTTAGAATTTGGGAATTTACTGGATATAATAATCTAGGATTTTCAAAGACGGGAAATCTAGAAACCTGAAACATAAAATTGGAAAAACAAAAAATCCACAAAATTGCCAAAATTCCCACAATTCAGAAAATAGTGAAAGTTCTAAAACTTCCACAAAATTGCGGAATTTCGTGAAATTCTAAAAGCCGATATTTCGAAAGCTCGGAGGTAAAAGTGTGTGGAAGCACGAGAGCTCGCGAAGTGAAAAATTGTCAGCTTTACATATGTGTCCTTATCGAGATTTAGCGTACGTTTGAGCGGAGTTTGACCCGATACCGTGGAACGATCGTTCCCGGTCTAACGAGCAAATATTTCATTTATCAGATAAGTTACTTTGGTAACGACCGGTCGAGGAAACGAAACGGGCGAAACGGTAGCAAGGTGAAACGACGAGGAGACGATCGCGAATGGAGATCAGGGCGGAGAGAGCCATTCTATAACGAGGCAAACAGCTAACTCAAATAACGAAACGAAGTTTTTGCATGCCGCGATCACCGAATTCGATCGAATGCCTTTTTTCTCCTCTCCCCTTTTTTTTTGCTCCCTCGCGTGATACGATTTCGATTGAATCGCGACCCTCGCGTTTATATCCACGCTATATAGCATAATACGTGGACGTTGCTGCAATATATATAAATAATAAAAAAAGAGAATGTTCCTACGAATGTCCATGCTATCTGACCTTTTCGGTTTATGGCCGTTTTTGTGTTCCAATAATTTGCTCGACAAATGGGTCCTTTCGTCATTTATAGGTGTTTGATATAAGAATTTTGGGATATGGGGAATTGGGGATATTGGGATTTGGGGATATTGGGATTTGGGGATATTGGGATTTGGGGATATTGGGATTTGGGGATTTTGGGATTTGGGGATATTGGGATTTGGTAATATGGGAATTTGGGGATATAGAGATTTGGGGGTCTAGGGATTTTGGGACGTAGGAATTTTGGGATCTAGGGATTTGGGGATGTAGGAATTTGGGAACCTAGGGATTTTGGGACGTCAAAATTGGGGATTCTAGGGATTTGGGAACGTAAGAATTTGGGCATCTAGGAATTTTGATGCGTAGGAATATGGGAATGTAGGAATTTTGGGACTACAGAGATTTGGAAATGTAGGGATTTAGGTACATAGGGATTTGGGACTATAGCGACTTAGGTTTAATGGAATTTAAGTAATCTAGGAAATTTGAAGATTACAAATACAGAAATATAGTATTCTACAAATTTGGAATCTAGGGAATTAGAACCTTGAAAATTAAAAAAATTTAACAATTAAAAAATCTGAAAAATCTTGAAAACAACCTACCAACCTAAAAATTTGAAAACTCATAACCTAACCTAACCATGGACACTACTACCTTCAGAAATTAAAGAATCCAAAAATGTACCTACTCGTCTATCAAAAGCAACCAACATCGTATCCGAACGAATTTAATCTTGATTCGTTCCGTTTTCCGTTCGCACGAATTCGGTTTAGTCTGTCGTCGATGGTCGTCGACGACATCGAGCACCCTAGCACCATTCTCGCATCGAGATTCTCGGGCAGAGAAACGTGGCTCACTTGACGCCAAATAATCCGAAGCCGCAGCAAATAATCCTGGAATGCGTCGGGAATTATCCTTGCCGCAGGCTCGGATTACCTGGCGTGAAACGAATTATTTGATGGGCTGCCGAGCTATTTGACGTTAACCAGGATAATTCGGCTGGTCAGATTATCCGAACCGCGGTTCGGACAAACAACCGGATATTTGGCTGACCGCAAGCTCGTTTAAGGGGAGGAATAGAAAAAAGAATCGGGAAATATACATCGTTTGGCTGATTTCGTTGGTTGAACGATTAGTTGGCTCGTTTAAAGACATTCGTTTGTGTCCACGGGTCGGATGTGTTTGAAACATTTACTGATGATCGAGTGTTTTTGAGGAGGGTTTAAATTTCACGAATTTTGGAGATGAGGAGGGAGATGTGGAAGTTTGGAATTAGGGAATTGGAGAGATTTGGGATACTGGGATTTGGGGATTTGGGCATTTGAGGAGTTGGAAGTTGAGGAATTAGGTGGATGCGAATTGGGGGATTTGAGAATTTCAGGATGGTAGAATTTGGGTATGTGATAATTTGGGGATGTGTAAATTTGGGGATGTGAGAATTTGAAGATTTGAAGATTTGGGGAGTACCAAATTGAGGGACTTGAGAATTTGGGGATGTGAGAATTTGCAAATTTGAAGATTTGGGGTGTACCAAAGTGGGGGACTTGAAAATTTGGAGATTTGAGAATTTGGACATATGAGAATGTGAGGATGTGGGAGCACCACACGTGGGAGAGGATTTAAAAATTAATGAAGGACGAGAACAGTTATCGTTTCCATCGTGAATTGTACAGCTACCTCTTGTGCAGTTGTAATTATAATATTTTGCAGAATTCGATCAACTAGCGATATTTCAATATCCTATAGGAAAATTATTCATTGATTTTTCTTAATTGCCTTCCGATATAAAGGTAATTCCGCTCGATATCAGTTAATTCTGATATTCTTCTTCTTGTTAGGGTTGTCAATAGTTCCATCAATCTTAAATATGATTAATTTTAATATTCCAGTGGGAGCACTCAGAGTCATAATGGCTCACTTGACCCGTTTAATAATTCCTTAACTACCTTCAAATGATCGGTGAATAATTCTCGTTTCAAAGATTAATATTCTTATACTCCATTTCATTTATAATTGCAATTTTCTGTGTTGAACAGGGTCATTGTTCACCCACGTCATTGTTATAATAAGTACCTTTTAATTGATATATAAATAAATATATTTTCCAATCGACAAACAAATATACCTTTCAATCGATAAATAAATGTGTTTTCCAGTCGACAAATAAATATACTTTCCTTTCGATAAATAAAAAAATACACTTTCAGATCTGCAAATAAATATCCTTTTCATTGATAAACAAAATATATAAAAGACTCTTTCACTACTTTTCAGTGAACTTCGACGTAAAACAGGGTAAAGGTGTTCCAGCATCGTATATGACATTTTTTAAGACCCAACGATTGTTATTTTTACCGACGTTTTTTAACATTCGTGAAAATGGCCCGGTTTCGTGCTTCATGACCCCTGAACTTAAAACATGGAACAGTATGGGGCGAGTTAATTAAGAACAGGAAGCGTACAAGAACGAGATGCTTAAAGAGGACAATCGATACCTGTGATGTTTAATGGAGGTATACAAATCTTATTCAAGACGGGAAAAAATAAATGACGTAAATATACGTGGCATGCGTTTCCTAACCTCGTTTCCTTTAATAGCACTTAACATTTGCTATTAGAAAGTTTTATTGATTGAACTGAATGCATTCTTAATTCGAGACTGTTCATGATACTTTTCATATTCATATGATATTGTTCATATTCACATGTTACTGTTCATATTCATATGTTACTGTTTATATTTATAATTTCAAGGTCACTCAAAAGTTTGCATGCACCGAGTTAGGTATGTAGGTAATCTACATACAGAAATTAAAAAAAACTGAATAATAATATAATGAAAAATAATTTTCATCGTGTTAGAAAATAATTTAACCCCTTGCACTCGAAAGACACATTCGACCTACCTAATCTAACACAATTTGGAACAGCAACAACTTTTTAACTAGATCCATAATGTTATATGACATATACCGATAGAGACAATTTAATTTTAAATAAGTTTAGAAATGAGAGATAAGTTTAAGCAAGTTTAAATATTTAATAATTTAATACATTAAGCTTTTCAAGTAGAAGATTTTAAAGCAGCTAACAACCTTCTAAGTACCTTAGGTTATAATACTGCAAAGAGTTAAAAACTAGTGAAATGTTACCTTTGACACCAATATGGCCGTCAGGTTTCTTCTGCCCGGTCTGAAAGTTCGGCGGTGGTTGAAGATATTTGATGCCGACTATGGTCGCAGCCGGCTCGTAATGGATCACGCTGGGCCTGTCCTCCTCGACGCTGATCTCGGTGCTCTTCCAGTAAATGTCATATATGGAGGCGCTGCACCGTATCTTCATTTTGCCGTTGGTGAAGTTGTCGTGCGTAATGAGAAACTGAAGGCCGATCTGGGAGATCTGCCACTCCGATTCGTTCGTGTCGAGATGGCTGTACGTGCGGACGTACGACTTCATCGGCTGCGGACAACGAAACGTGTGATACATCACATTAGCATCTCCACGGATCCTAATTGCGAAATTTTGTTTTACATATCTCTATATGATCGCGAGTGCAAATTTTACGAAAATATGAAATATACAGGTATATTTTGGCAATAAATATTTTTGAATATTCTAGCTTTAACCTTACTCTTCAAGATAAAGTACTAAGTCACTTAGGAGAAAAATCAGTGGTTTATTTTCGAGGTACCATTTTGTGGTAACAACCTGTGATACATCATGTAACACATGGTCATAAAAAAATGTATAGCATACAAAAAGTACAACATGAAAGTACATATAATAAATTGTATGTATGTACAAATGTATAGCATTGTTAGATAAATCGAAGAACAAAGTGTGCATGACCACAGCGTGTCCTTGAAGGCCGGTAGAAATCCAGAGTTAAAATCGGCCAACTCTCGCGGGAGACGACTTAATTTCGATAATTAATTCTCGCCGAGTTTAAAGCCACTGCTCGGTACCGTTTTCCACGACAAATTTCCACGATTAGTCGAACGATCCAAGCGAGGAGTTCACTAATCGCCGCGAGCGTCCCGCGTAATTCGGTTCGTTCAATGTTTCAAAGATCATCGCTGTAATCCTGCGCGGTCTGTTTTTCTCCGATCTGCGGCTCCATTCGATTTTAACTCTTATTCGGATTATATCGACGGTAGAACCCTACAGTTTTAACGTCTTGCAGGTGTTCAGGAGTTCCCTCTCGCTATATGGCATATTTTCAGATTTTGGGGCTGTGCAATTTTTTAGTTGTAGAAGGTTTGGATTTTGAGAATTTTGCTTGTTTAGAAGTTTCTTTTTTTTCATTTTTATGGTTTGAGGTTTTGGAACTTTTGGACTTCATAAATTCATTTGATTATTTTGTTAGTTTATAATTATATAATCGTATGGTGTTATAATACTATAATTTTATAATTTTGTAATCTTACAAGCTTGTAATTTTATAATCTTATAATCTTACAATCTCATAATCTTATAAACTTGTAATCTTATAATCTGTTAATCTTGCAATTTTATTCTCTTGTAATCTTATAATCTTGCAATCATATTATCTTATAATCTTATTATCCTGTAATCTTACAATTTTATAATTTCATAAAATCCACAATTTTACAATCTAATCTATAACATCGAAAGTTTGAAACCTTGAAGTTACAATTTTGAAAAGTTAGAAATCTGTTAGTGAAAGTAGGAAATTTTTGAGGTAATGAAACTGAAACCTAATTGCGGAGGTACAAAATTTTATTCCTCACCAGAGTAACCAAAGTAAAGACCGCAAGAAATCCTCGAAACTAAATTTGGATTTCTGTAAAAGGGTTAAACGGACCTTTCACCCTACATTCGTGCGTATTAACAATATAAAGGCAGTCATTTCAGCAAGGGTTGAAGATTAGATACATGCAAAGGCAATGAACGTAATATTTAAGCTGATATTATTACCTCACGAGGCAATTGCTATCTAGCCATTCCTTTGCAGTTATTAGTACAATTTCATTTGCATTCGAAAGGATACATTAGCGTCCGTTGTTATTAACATAATATATACGATGGGTTGCATATCCGATACTGTTCATCTTTGATCAACTTCTCTAAACAATTAACGAAACCTCTATAAATTCTTCGTTAAATTTCGAACTTGACCAAAGTTCTATAAATAAGATTATAAATAATATTAAATTTCAAAGATTACAAATAATATTTAAGAAAATATTTCGAGTCAAGGAAAATTCACAGAACAATTAACGAAACCTCTATAACTCCGTCAAACTTTCTGGACCTCAAATTCTATATTCATTTTTTCATAAAAAAATATTTCGAGTGGATTGCAAAATCCTTGAAGTAATTTCGAATTACAGTCCACGTATAACGATCAATCGGCATCTATTTACCGCATTCACGATTTTACCCCGCATAAAACGAGCTCTCGAAGCTGCACAAAATTTTTAATTAATTGCAGCCGTATAATAATCCAGCCCACGTTTCAATTATCAAAGCTTTAACTTGATCGATTTAACGAAAAACAGATGTAAAGCATATGAAAGCGTGCAATGGTTATCGATAATACATATCCGAATTGTTCAAAGCTACGATTACGAGTTATTATTTTCATGCGGATTTCGATGGAACACGATCGTTCAACCGGATCACGAGGGAACACAAAGGGCAAAGGGACAATATTGTACAAAACTTGGAGTAAAAGCCACGGTAACATAAATACACGTAGCGCCGGATACGTGTAGCCAGACGTAGTGTTTCAGTTGCAAAAGATAACAAAATTTATAGCAAATGTTTGTCCAAAGTTCGATGGTGGCCGCGGACACGACAGGACCGCAAAGGATTAACGATCAAGACTGCTACGTTGAAATCCCCTAACGTTTTGTGCCATCAAGAAAATTGATATATCTCGAGTAACAGCGTACGGTAACATGTGGACTCGTGGCTGGTGGTTGGAGTAACGGTTCTGAGTTTAACTGTACGTTTACTGTTTGTGCATTTATATCGCGATATATTCATTAATCAGTTCATGTGTTTTGCTTATTCTCATTTCAGAATTCATTAGCTTAAAATATTTGCACTCTTGAATTGTTAGATTTGTAATATTCTCATTTTCGAAATCATAAATTTGTGATGGTCCAAGTTTCCAAATACTCAATTGCTTAAATTAGCAAATTATTCAAATTCTTAAATTTATGATTCACATATCCCTATTTTACCAAATTCCCAAATTCCCACTCCCACATCTAAAAAAATTCTTCATCTGCAATATTATCATGTTACTAAAAAAATGTTCTATGTCCCAACCCATAAACCACGTCGATAAAGTATTCACGACTAGTTCCGTCGCAGCCAGCACGCAGAGTGGCGATTGAAAATTACATTTTCGCGATAGAGATCAGGCTCGCAGCATTGTATCACGGTAAAATATTTTACGGGTTCGATTTTTGGACACCTGTTCCCCGGGATGTATGGTCCCGCCTGGAGCCGGCCATGTTGATTCGATTTCGCAGCGAAAGTTACGGCGGCGAAACCTTATAAACCAGTCCTATTTTTCCCCCAACCGTATACGCAACTATATGGCATTTTCCGGAGCGTTGTCGCGAAAGAAAGAATAACGAAAAAAAAAAATACGCGCACAGAGAGAACGCGAAGCGGAAAAAAGTTTCTTGAAACGAACGCTGTAACATTAAACCCGTTCTCCATCGATGATCCGTTGTTATTCGAGAACCGAGTGCTCCGATGATCGATCTTCGCGGCAGTTTAGCGAGGACAAAATGGCGGAAACGAAGAAGCTTCCGTTTATCTTTCGAGACTACGTTTTAATTGTTCCGTGGCGATAGAGCAGTCTCGTTCGTGAAATTAGATAATTAATAAAAGGGGAAGTTGGTTGTGCAACGGTACCGGCTACACGTGACTGCGATGAGACCTCATCGTATTTCCGCAAGAAAGTCGGCTAACTGCGATAATTAATGCTGCAATAGTACAACAATGTTTAGAATTAGTTAAATAAATGACAACGTCGCTCGCGCGAAATTGCACCTTGAAGGGAGGCTCTTGCTGCAAACCTGCTGAATTTATTATTTTCTGACAGGACTTTTTTGTGCTTGCTTGTGATGAACTTTTCTGTAATATTATTACAGAATTTACTTTAGATTAGCGTACGTTTTTGGAATTTTTGGTCAATTTTTTATATCTACGATGATGTTTATTAACTACTACATTTGATTGTAAGTGTGTAATACTAACGTGAAGTTTTTAGATTTGAGGATACTGGAATTTTGGGAATTCTGGGAATTTCAAATTCTCAAATTCTCAAATTCCTAAGTCCCCAAATTCCCAAGTCCCCCAATTCCTAAGTCCCCAAATTCCCAAAACCCCGAAAGTCCCAAGTCCCCAAATTTCCTAGTTCCCGAATTCACAAGTCCCCAAGTTTTCTAGCCCCCCAATTCCTATGTCCCCAAATTCTCTAGTTCTCAAATTCCATAGTCCCCCAATTCCTAAGTCCCCAAATTCCCTAGTTCCCAAATTCCGAAACCCCCAAACCCCCAAGTCCCCAAATTCCCAAATCCCAACTCTGCAAGTCCTAAAATCCCGAAATTGCTCAATTCCCGATAAATCTGGCTTCTCGCGACAATTAAAAAATCGATACGAGTTTATCGATACCCGTGCAATAGCGAAAATGTTGTACCATGTACTCGAGATAAAAAAGGAATGACGATCGTTCCATCCGTTTGAAGTTGTTTGAATTAACGGCGTTCTTTTCCGAACGTTTCGTGTTTCGAAAATGGGCCAGTCGTTTGATCAGCTGAACAAATGTGGCCGTTCTTCGAGCGGGGCAAAAAAGATTCAGGAAAAATGAACTAAAAAGGACCGAAGGTTTCGAGAGAACGCGAAGACAGAATATAGGCAGCTGGATAAATTTGAAGTTGGGCAATTATGGGGTTGAAAGTAGAAAGCGTTGATTGAATCGACGAAACTTGGTTCAGGTTTCCGTGGTTTCTTTTTTTTCGCGGAGAAATTACCGAGCTAATTCAGCTGCTCGATCGAATTCTTCTTCATATTAAACAAAACGTTATCTATCTTTCTCGCGCGGTGCGAACGATATTTCGAGAGAATTCGATTCGGGCGAAAAACGATGGATTACAGAAATAAACGTTCCGATAACAGTCAGAATTATCTCATTCACGGCGTTCAATTCGAAAGTGTGCCATTTGAAATGTACAAAAGCAGTTACTGCGCTTCGAACAATTCGTTTGGGTGCAAAAAAAAAAGGGAGAGAGAGAGAACTGTTTTAAAAGCGAGCGATAAAATTTATGCAAACGTTGCGCGTTTAAAATCATAAATATAAAGAGATAAATGCTAGCCGAAAAAGGTAGTTACTTTTGAAATACAGTCAGATTTTAGGTGGATTTATTCGATTTCATTTGTATCGATGAAACGAAGGTACAGCCACTGAATAGATAAGTTAGATTTACTAATGGGTATCTAGTTACTTTTTTAGACGAAATATTAGAGGAAAAATTACTATTATTCCACATCTTGCACGCACGATTAAAATTTGAAAATTACACGTAAACCAAATATTTCTATTATTTATCCGAGCTATCGCAAAGTAATAAATTACCCTCTACAAGACCTTAACGACGAGAAATTTTTGTCCGTTGACGAGAAAAAGATCGCTCATCAGCGTCCCAGATAATTTTCTTATCGTCGATTATTCATCCGCGAACGATATCCTTCTCGATAAGCAAAAATATTCGCCCGATATTGAAAACGGACGAGAAAATGAAAGCATAATGAATTGAACTCGATGAAATTGTACGCGAGCAACTTGAACGTGAACAAACGAAAACGCGTTAACCTATTTTCCGCCATAATTCAAGCCCCGGCTTCTAACGCGTGTATTGGAATCTCTCCGTTCAATTCCGTTCTATATCGCCTGGCGAAAATAAAGAAAACGAAGCGTTGCATGCAATAAAGCACCTCAGGTATCCGGCTGTTAATTCAATCTCCTAAATTCGATCCGGCTCGGAACAACATAAACAAAACACCGTGCCGGACAAATCGAATATCCGGATGGCTAGGTAGCTGCGAGAGGGACCGGCGATACAAGAAAACGCGTTAAGCCGTCCGACTCTATATAATTCAGCCCTGTTTCGCTCGCCGCCGCGTCTACAGTTTCTATATTCAATCTCTTAACTCGATTTCATTCGACACCCGCTGGTAAAACGAAGCGGAAAGGCAGTGTTCGCGGGTTTCGCATAATGAATCCTCCTCCACCCTCTTCAACATCGCAACAAGGCATACCTGAAAACGAGCAACAACCGCGATTCTCGAAAGCTCGATCCTCGAAATCTCAAACACGATTCCCTAATTGTTCCGAGCTGTGTAGCAGACGCTTTACACCACCGCCATCGCCACCATCCACCCCGCTACGTCCCCCACCTTCGGGGGACGCTACCGTGTTTCCAACGCAAAAAGGCTGTATTAACTGGTTTACGTGCTACAACTTGGGAATGGGATCAAGTTTCGACGAATTTCATATATTTCGTATCTCCGAATATGACCTCCCTACGGGAAATGCGACATGGAACACTCTGGCGATTTTTAGGGTGGGAAAGATTTAACAGCTAACTGGGATTTTCGAGAACTCGAAATTTCCAGCTCTAGGAATTTTGGAATTATAAAAATTTATGAATTATGAACTAAAATTTCGAGCTCTGGGAATTATAAATTATGACAAGAGATAAGTCATGAAAAATGACGAGTTACGATAAATTATGTAAATTGTAAGTAATTATAAATGATGACAAAGCAAGATAAAATATGATGGAGTACGAAGTATGATCAAATATGTTAAATTATGATGAATTATGGTAATCGATGATGAATTGTGACAAATTATAATAAATCTACATATATTACGATATATAATAATAAATCTAGATATGATATGTTACGACAAATTGCGATCAATCATGATAAATTATGATAAATTGTAATAACTAATGGAAACTTGTGATAAAGGAACTTTGGGGATGTAGGAAGAGGTCTTTGAGAGTCGTGGATCTTTTTGGGGTCCAGATGTAACTTGATGGATTTCTTCCAGAATCGAATTTCGATTAAAATTGAAAAGCTATCGAATTTACATGTGGCGAATTGGTTACCCTCGTACACATAACCCCTCCGTACTTACGTACAGTCGGTCAACGAGTATTCGGAAGATCTTCGGTTAATAATCAAAATCGTACTTGTTGGTCGTTGATGTACCAGGTGAGATTGGCCGCCGGTTTGCTCCGTCCCGATGTGCAGTTCAGACGTAGCATATCGTCGATCCGGTATTTCCTCCTTAACCCGTGTATCGACGGCCCTTGAGAGGGTAATTCTGCGGAACAAGAGACGTCAGGTACACACGCGAACGGAAATATGCGAAGCATGTTCGAAACGCCGCCTTTGACGTTCGAACGATCTGTGCGCGAGCTATGCGGTGTACACGTGCGTGTACATGTGTGAGTGTGTGTGTTTGTTCGCGATATTCGGGGCTGGGGGGATGAAAGTTTTCAAGATTCCCGGATGCATATACCGATACTCGCTCGCTGATGAAAAATTCTTCTTTTATGCCTGGCAATTCGCGCTCGCCCACCCCCTCCAGCGTTTCGATACCGGAATAATGCATTCGTAAGAGAGACGCCGATCCCTCTGTCAGCCCCTCTGAAAAATAGTTTCGCCGTGGCGTTCTCGTGCAGCGAGACGCGTTTGATGTTTCAGAGGGCGCGACAATCACCCGGCGACATTTTACGGGACACTCTGCCAACCGCGGAATTACGGGAAATTAAAAAAGATGCGGGATAACGGAAAGTTTTGCGTTAATGCGCTAGTTCCCGCCGGCAAGATAAGGAGTACAGCTAAATAACAGACCTCTCCGTGTTTCCCACAATCCCTTTTGCTTCTTTTGTGTCCCTTACACTGCTCGAGAGACTATCCAGTCATTGTTCCTTTGACGTGTGCTCGAGTTTCGAGAGGCTACCAGACAAATTTTAGTTACCACCATAGTTCCTTCGTTTAGACAAAGAAAACGAGTAAGCAGAGGATTTCAATGTTTTCTACAGATTCCACGGAAAGAATTGATGTGCTTCCATTGTAAAGTTAAGGATTTTCTTTGTGATGGCTGGCTTGCGGGTTATGTTCTTTGAAATTTATTGTTAGCTTACAGCCACACTCTCGTTATATTGCCATCTTCATTCGTTATTTTCATAATACAAGAACCCTTACAATATTAAGGATTTTATATTTTTTATCGACATTGCAACTTTTATATTACTTGTGTTGAACAGTCACATGTGCACATTCGTTATATCGCCGTATAGTCATGCTTTTTATTGTTACTCATTGTATTGTCACATATATATCATGTGTCGTATTTTTATGTGTTGTATTGTCACGCGCCGTATCGTCGCGCGGAATATTGTCATGTGTCGTATTGTCACGTTTTGTATTCTTATTGTATCGTCACGTACTGTAACGTCACGTATAGCATCGTCACGTATTACATCGTTACGTGCAGTATCGGCATGCGTAGTATTGTCACGTGTAGTAATGTTACGCACTGTATCGTCATGCGTAGTATTGTCATATATGGTATTATTAGGCGTAGTATCGTCATGCGTGGTATTGTTACCTGTAGTATTGTCACGTGTGGTATTGTTATGCGTAGAATCATCACACGTGGTACCGTCACTCGTGGTATCCGTCACACGTGGTATCGTCACGCGTAGTATTGTCATACGTGGTATCGTCACATATAGTATTATCACGCGTAGTGTTGTCATACGTGGTACCGTCACATGTGGTATCGTCACATATGGTATTATCACGCGTAGTGTTGTCATACGTGGTATCGTCACATGTGGTATCATCACGCGCTATATCGTCACATACAACAATAACATTTCCCTACTACTAGTATACATATAACAATATAAAGACTAGATAGATACACATAGACTAGATTATATCAAAATTTTGCATCTAAATTTGCTAATAAACAATTACACCAGTATGAATAACATTCTACCACTATCAAAGAATTTTATATCTCCCAAAATTTTTCTCGTAATTTTTCTGAGAAGCTCAACTGATAAAGACTGAAAAAAGAAAGGAAAAGGGTAGATTATTGACGGTTCGCGTAGACTCGTGTCCTTTCGATGTTTCCTTGGCAAAGGTGTTCGAAATATAAATATTTAAAGCGTTTCCATACGAAAAATTCTTCCGCAAAAGTTTCATATTGCTACCCCACGGGAATTTTCCCGTACGAGCTCTTGGAAACGAAGGAACGAAGAAAGTTTCGTCTCGCGGACCAACAAATTCTGATTCTTTTGAACGTATTCAAGCGTGAAACGCGATACGGCCGAGAGAATTAGAAACAAACTCTTTTTCTTAACAGTTCGCGACTCTGGTTTGCAAATATTCGCTTGTTATACACTATTCCCGTATTTCTTCATAAGATACATAGATATTCTATGCAATTGTTACAAGTTATAGTTCAATCGAAAATGACAACTTAAAGAAAATCAATGTGTGATTGTACATAAATATATTTCTTAAAAACACATTCTATATACTCATAGAGGCATATATTCTATACCTCTAACATATATAACATATTATGTATAAATTTTTTTATCATACAATTTTAACCACATTTTCATTTATGATATTTAAAAATATTCTGCATAAGGGGGTAATAGAATGCACTGTTCAAAATATCCAATACATAGTTTGCGAGGTATTTTAAATTGAAAAACGCGAGATATTTCTTCCAAAATTTTTGAAACTAGTCCGCTCAATGGTTTTCGAGGTGTGCAATCAAACAGTCGTTTCGACATCAATTTTGAGAGCTGTATTCATCTCTTCAATATCGATATTTCTTGTTAAAAAAAAGAGCATGTGTCAAATATTTTTTCGAATTCTGGATTATCCTATGCCACATAGAAACTGGCGTGTGTCAACTGTGTCTCTTGCCAGATTTGTCGAAACTTTTTCGAACTCTTTCGAGTTATTGATTCCTTACTTCCGAAACAGAAAAGATTGCAGCGGAAAAAAATTTGCTGATATTTTTATCGTGTAATGCGTTGAATTTGCAAAACTTCTGACAATTTAAAAAGTTCTTACAAAAATGTTCAATCAGAAAATAAACGAGAAACTTCGTGTCTGTTATTATCTGAAGTCCATTCGCAACAATAAAATCCTTTTCATCCTCTTACATCCTCCAACAATTTTAATAATTGTAACGCAGCAAAATTTAATAAGATTTATACCGCTTTAAAAGAGAACGGTTGATTTGTAGAGTGTATATTTTTTATCCGGTGCATAAATAAATAAATCACGTCCGACGTTCTATCGCGGAAATTCGGTATCTGATATTTAACAAGCTAATGTTTGATGAAACATATCTCGTGTTCCTCTGAATAAATAAATCTGAGAGTCTATAAATACGCTATAGATTCGCGCGGAAACAGATTCATCGATTTTACAGCAAAATGGAGTTTAGATATGGCGCAGCGGCGGCCATCGATCGTAAATTCGAGACCCGTCCCTTAATGAATCGAAAACAGATTACTTTACGAAAATTCAATAATTCCTGCACAAAGCTTCTCGTAAAGCTGGAATGTTCTGCTCCTTATTATACGGCCAGAATGTTGCGGTTCATTAGCCATGTTCTCGTCTAAATAATCACTTTTGTGCGCCGTAATAGTTTGTACCGTTTCCGCCGTTCTATTAACCTTTCAATTATCCGTTCTAATTTTAATCTTGCGAAAATCTTTAGCGGAGAAAAAATCACAAAATTCAGAGCAGTACTAGATCTAGTAATAGAACAGTATAATATAAAAAAAGCAATCTATTACTCGAAAATGTGCTAACGAGCGTTAAACGATCATTAAAATATAATTCTAACGAAACAAATTGTGCTACTCGTTAAACTAGCAATTTTGTTCAGGGAAATATTATCGGGTCCCGTTTTAATTGCCCTGATTGTTAGAGAGCGTTAGAAAAATTGATCAACGAGAGGTAAAAAATTTGTCGACACTTTATCGCGCTCTTGTAATTTTTATTGTTTTATCTATGCGAAATAGAGAGACGAGGAATTTAACGGCCCCATAAAGTGCTCATTAAAGCATTATTCTAGCCGAACAAACGGCAATTACCCGAGAATGGATACTGCAAAATGGTTATACCGTCTTTTTGCCCGACGTCACTATTCAGTACATAACAATGAGAAAGACCCCCTTACAAATTTACAATCCATACCGTTATTCTAGTTGCATTAAAAACATATTATGCTCGAATGCCCTTTTATTCTAAACGTCTTCTCCGTTGATATTTTAATCGCGTCTTTTGGCAAAGTTGCAGATCCGCGACAAAAGATACAATTTCAAATTCGAATGATCTATTATTCCCAGCGATTTCGTTGCTTAAACGCTTACTGCGTAAACAAACGGCAGTTACGTTAATTGGGTTACAATAAAATGGTAATTAAATTACCTTCGGCGATCGCTTTAATTGTATTCGATGTATAATGTAATTCCCTTTCTATTATTCTTCATGTTTGAATACAGGTTATAACCACGAACTACTTGTATGACTGTAACATGGATTTTTTAACGAGGAAAATTATTCTGCTATTTTTAGTCGTATTTTATTATTAACATTCTATTTTAGATTTTATTATATTCTTATTAGTCAATATGAAAGAGATGTATTGCTTTTAATTTTAACAATATTTTGTTGAAAAAATTTTGTTACTCTATCAAAAGAAACTTGTGCATTCTATGTCACAAGATTGATTTAAATTGTATTGGTAATTTGTTAATCTACGATGATATTAACACGTGACACAGTGCAAGTAAATTTCTGTAAATTCATGATTTTGTCATCCGATGTTTTATTCAAACAAATGGTAATCGAATGTATATAGACCCGATAGAATAATATTATAATTTAACTAGCCTTTTGATTACCCCGTGTTTAACATGCGCATAAACAGATGGCCTCAAATTTGACACGTTACACGGTGTACACCGAAATTCAAATTCCCATTGTTCGACGCTGCGCAATTCATTCAAATGGTAATTACGCGAAAGTGGACATTTCGCTCTAACAAACTCCATTTCTCCATACTTTATTTATGGGATACGCTAACTGCTATCGATAACTGATCACGATGAAATACGGCTATATTCTATCTATAATTGCTTCAATTTAAATCTCTATCTATTTGATAGATCAATAGAGTACTACATATAAATTTAACTTCGCAATTTTTATCAATTTTTATGTCATTAAGAATGTCAGAAACAATGAAGCAAATTATAAAATAATACACGTTATTGTATTATTAATAATCTTACATCTATGAATATGTATTTATTACCTTTCATTTATTATCTTTCATCTGTCATGTTTGCTCCATAAAACATTTATCTTTTATCTATTAGCTTGTACTTATTTTTTATCCGCTATCTTCTATGATTTACTTTTATATCATTGATCAACAACAATGAAAATAGTTTTGTACTTAATAATACATTTTACTGTGTTATTAATATACTGTAATATTACTGTATTATTATTGATACAGTCTAGAATAGTCTGACTCATCGACATAACCTCAAACATAACGATGTAACCAACCTAACCTAACTACGACATAACATGATCTAACCAAACCTTAACCTCTCGATAAAACACGTACACCCAAAAATATCAACATAACAAATATAATTACAGAAAGTAATTACTAATCGACTTCGTACAAATAAAATAACTCCGAGTACACCTAACCTAACCCTTCCGTTTTCAGCGTTATCCAACGCGACAAAATTATCCGTTACGCAATAAATTAATAAATCGCAACTTCCCGAGTATCTAAAAGAATATTTCGCCTAATGACCCGGGTAATTTATCATCCAGCGAGCGGCGTAAAAAAAGGAAGAATCTACTTCTTTATGATCGCGTGGCCGCTCCATCTTGCCGGTGGTTCTAAAAAAGCAAACGAATTATCCGAAATAAAGTGTCGAGAGTTCGATCGGGATAAAAATGGAGCAAAAGGTGGAAACCCTGTGCACCTAAGACACCTAATTCCGGTTCATTCCGCCGCGTATACCCGCAGTATTATCTTCGGCTCGGTCCACAGCGATTCGCCTAAGCTCTTAAGTCCACCGAGCCGGCGGCTGGCATTAATTCGCAGTTCGAAAACGCCTGCAAGCTAACACTGTCGGCCGACTGCTGCGTGACATTCAGCCTCCTCTATAGTGCAGAAGATTGCCTCTGAAAGCTAACAAGAGACTATGCCACTTCTGACACGCGCGTGTGTGTATGTGTTTGTAGATTGCTATAGCAGTAGCGATGAAATGATCGATTGTCATAGGTAAACTAGGTAGGCTTCCACGGAAGCCGAGATTTTTCGCTGAGAAATTTTGGAATTTATCATGTTTACCAGAAATGAGAAAATGTGGATATCTGACAACTTTTAATCATCTGAACTTGAGGAATCTCTAGTTTCCAGAAATAGTATAGAATCTCTACTTTCAAGCAATCATATAGAATCTCTAGTTTCAAGGTTCAACAGCGACCACTGTGTTCAATGATTAAAAAGTGTCATTTCAATATGTCATTCAAAAATAAGTCATATAATATCCAAATTATCTCTTATGCAAAGCAAGAAACGCGGGAATAGTCTAACTACCCAACTCGGATTACTGACGTTGCACACAACCAAAGTTGCTGGAACTTCAGGATCCGAGCTGGAATATGAATCGTAGAGGATGAAGAAAGAGGGCATTTTCTTACCGACAACATACATGGTGGCGTCAACGATGGCCGTGTGGAACGAAGGCGCATCCGCGGACACCTCGCAGCTGTACAGCCCAGCTGCGTCCAGCTCCAGGTTCATCAGCTTCACCTGGGTCGCGTTGCTCTCGGCTTTCTGCAACAGAGAACCGTATACACGTCCTGTCGTCCTTCATCTTCCTCGATGAATCTGCCGGGGATTTATCACCGGGCACAACCGTGGATTGGCATGCACGGAATAAAAAAAAAAAAACTACAAAAAAAAAGGAACAACGGACGACCGCAAGCATCGATCAATCGACCGGAAGACAAAGGACAGGCCGCATTGTTTCGTCGGCATGCAAACGAACGTCGAAACAAGAAGAACCTAACGCTGGACCAACGATGAGTACCTCCTTCTTCGTGATATCGATTGCTGGTGGCATCGGGTGTCACTCTCGGCTGCGAACGCTGGCCAACCTGGCAAGCGAACGTAGCTGCACCAATTTGCTGCCCTTTTGCCGCAGTTTGAGAATGACATTAACCCTTGCGTTGCGGAACGGTTCGACGCGAAATACGATTCGGGGATGATAGATTCGTGGACGGTAATAATACGCGTGTGTTTCTGGACTCGCTGGCGATAGTTGGCAGATTGTTGGCGAGAGAAATGAAAGATGAGGTCAGAGACCTGGCGGTGGTTTGTTGGAAATATAGACTGGGGAAAATTTGGAAATTTTCGGATTTTTGTACTTGGGAATTTGGAATTTTAGGGTTTGGAGATTTTGGGATTTTTGAGAGTAGACATGGAGATTTGGGAAATTGGGGATGCTTGTACGACGGGGTAGCTTTGGACCTAGGGATTTTCAGTCTACGGAGATTTTGGGCCTAGGAATTTTCAAACCATGGGGATTTTGAACTTAGGTATTTTTTGACTACGGTACTTGAGATCAAGAGATTTAGAATTTGGAATTATAGAATTCTGGGAATTTGAGTTTGAAATTCTGGAATTTTAAGACTTCGCAACTTTACGACTTTGGAACCTGACGTAGATCTAGGGAAAGCCTAGGTCGCATCTGCGGAGAACTTAGATTCTAAAGTAATTTGAGAGGAATTCTACGGGAAACCCAAGGGAAGTATTATATGGAAACTACGGAGAACTTGCGAAATGTCGGCTGGAAACCTATAGTTTGTCTACGCAAAAGCTAGTAAGACGTTAGTAGAAATCTGACGGAACTAATAGAATTCCACTAAAAGTGAGCTAATCTAGCAAGACCTATAACCTAAAAATTTAGTAGAAATCCAGCAGAAATCCACTAGAAATCTAACAGGAATAGAAAGCTATAAAAACTAGGAACCTAATAAAAACCTAAAAACCTACAAAAGTAAAGAATCTATAAGAGAACCTAGTAGATGTAGCCTAAAACCGTAACTGGTCCATAAAGCGCACGGCAATAAAAGATAGGTTGCAACAGCTCTTTTCGTCCAGCTGGGCATAGATGAAGAAAGGGTAAATTGCACGTGACCAAAGAGACCGCAAGCTATACCTCGTGGAATAAACACGAAGTGGGAGTAGGTAACGTGTAGGGGTACGTAACGGCATGGTCGTGTGTAAATGGACCTTTACGCGTTCTCGTAACTCGCCGTGTGTAACAGCAGTTACCGCGGAACTCCGCGGCACAGAGCGATTTATTCGAGGCCGCCACGGGAAGTTGGCCGGCGCTAACCGGTACACAACAAGGGAGCACGCTTTGCCGGAGGTGTAACCCGGGTTTAGGGGGATTTAGCGGGACCGATGAAAAAGTGACGCCGCTTCTTGCGACGAGCGCGTTTACGTTGCCGGAATATAGGGCGCGTTTCGAGTGAAACGATCTCCAGTCTGGGTTAACGGGTTCGCAGCGATACGACAACGCCCGTATATGAGCCGCTCAGAGAACTTAATAAGAGGAATTGTAAGGATGATAGAACGGGAGGTTCCCGGATAAACGAGACGACTATGAAATTTCCTATTTACGTACGCTGCCAGAAAAGTAACGGCACTGATAGCGTGCAGGTTTTTATTGCCAACTTATCTGAGAATCAACTGCATTTACTGGGGAACGGTTGGCATCTTACGTTGTTCGTACATGGAAATGGTACCCGATCTTCTATTAATGTGCTCTACGCTGCGGGTGCATTGTCGTTCCGTTTATTCTACTCCTTTGCTACTATTGTGCGGGTACTTCATTATCTTGCTGTACTGTGCCAGTGTGTCGCTACTTTGTTATATTAATGTCACGGTATTTTGCGAGAGCGAAATATTTACAACCATCACAACAAATCTCACGTCCTTAATTCCACATTCTCGTGTTCACACATTCACACATCGATACATTCTCATATCCCACATTTACATATCCCCAGATTGCCAAGTTCACATTTCTAAATCTTCACATTTCCAGTTTCCCAAATTCCCAAATTGTTAAATATAAAACGATAGTTTAAATAAGAAATGTAAATAAGAATAAATAGATTTACAATTTTAGCAAGGAACATTAATTTCTGCATTAGAAAATAACGGCAGGGTTTAATAGTATCGGTTACAGTTCACCTAGCAACTAAATCAATTACGACATTGTGTAATAATAATCTAGTTTCAATTACCGAGCGTACTGCAATAGAATCGATTAATCTTGCATTAGGAATAAATTGTAGACACATATTTCCGTTCGCGATCCGTAAAATTTGTCGAGCAGAATTTGCACAGTAATCAAAACAGGAAAATTAATCCGAAACAAGAATTTAACCCTTTCCGATGCTATTAGCGTTCGGGAAATTCTCCTACGTTGCGTTATGGGTCCCTATAGGCGTCTAATTAAGTTTGCTTCGTGTAAGCTATTTAGCTTTGCTCGTGCTGCGAAACTTTCTCCATGATTGAATATTGTATCAACATTTTTGAATTAGATTACATACCTGATTACTCGTTTCAATCGCGCGATACGTGATCAGCGTTCCAGGCTCAAGGAAAAATGTAAAGCTTTTGATTCATGAATTGTTAACCGACCGTGTAAATTTACCGTCGACGTTATCGATACTGTTGAAAAATTGCAATCTCACCGGGTTCTTAATTTCACCGAACTATTCGACGATTGAGTCTGCCGAAATATCGATACAGTCTCGTCCCTGTATTTTAAACGTTTAATCGACGAAACTGATTATACGAATTAATTTTGCAGGTGATTCATTAACCCATTGCGACACACTTCAAACAAAGCTTATTCTGAGTATGCGTGAATAATTATATTTTGATACCTTTGTTTATTTCGAGTTAATTATTTATTATAGTAATTTGGTGGAAATTTATTATGTGTGAAAAAAATATCTTTCTTAATGTGATTTTTGTTCTTTTAGGAAATTATTTTTGTAGACATCGTATGTCGTATGACGAACGAGTCAATTTATACAAATAACGATTTGACCCGAGGAGTTATGCGATTTTGAAAATTTCTAAATTTGTCGCGCATTTGATCTGCCCATCATCGCGTTAGGAACGATAAACCAATCGCAATGCTGCAAAGCGATCGATATATTTAGCCTCGAAAGTCAGAGCACGTTAATTAACCGTGTTTCAGGTTTCATTAAAAATTTCAAACTTCATTCTCCTTTGAACGCGCGAAATGTTATCGATCGTTGAAGTTTGTGCGTTAATAAATTTATAAGCGTGCGCTATTGATCAAAAGTATTGAATCCACCTTACTCGAAATTACGTTTTATGCTTAATTAAACGAAATGATTTTACCGAATATTAGCTTTTATCTAGAATTGCTTTATGTCGGTAGAAAAAGACACTAATTGCGTTCATTATTATAATTTAAGAGATATTAATTGCATTCGTTATGTAATATAAGAGATATTAATTTCAGTCGTTAGAGATATTAAAGATATTAATTGTACTCGGTAATAAATCGTCGTATCTTGTTAACTTGCAATTGCTAGTTTTATGCAATTTTTGAATATTTTTAAAAATAACAAATTCAAAATTTTAATATTTTCAAATTTCTAAATGTCTAACTCTCTGAACATTCTTATCCCAAATTCTTAACACATCCTAAATCTTCCAAATCTCAACCCACCCCAAAATTCTACGTCCCTAAATTCTCAACCCATCCCCAAATTCTTAAATCCCTAAAAATCTCTAAAGCCTTTACCCAAATATATTTGTTGCTGACTGTACCCCAATAGATTCTGCTTCTACCCGCAGAACTCATCAACATAGTTCCTCGTTTATTAAACAACAGATTATTCGGCTGGTCATTTGGAATTTCGAGTTCCACTAACTTCCTGCTTTTCGTATTTCGATTTTATGAAGAATTCTATATATGCGTAGAATCCACGATGCCGGGTCGTTTTAACCGAGAAAACTACGCCGAACAACTTCCTCCACGGAGAATTGAAAAACATTCAACTCGTACACATTTCGCAGATATTTATCGACTCGCAAAATATTCCACGATTATGTTTGATAAAATTCCCAATAATTGCTACTGCTTATTGGTACCTCACTTTTTTAATATAAATTGCAGAACCGTTATGTTCAATCATATTTGTTATACAGAAATTATTCTTGAATAACAGAAATTTGCTGTTTCATAAGAATTCAATATTTTCATAAGAAGTGTTACAAGTACTATTTTTTAATAATTTATATAACACTATGTCCTACAAAAATCAACCCTTACAATTTTTCAACGGTCAACACATTAGAATAAATTCGAGCATTTTTGGACGTGACTTTGAAATAATTACAAGAACTGGAACACGCGTGAACATGTGTCTTCCACCCCCTCAAACTTCCCGACTCGGATTTTTCGAAAAAGAAAGAAAACAGCGCAGACGAATATTTTCCCCCCCGAAAGTCAAAAGCACGATTAAAATAACATTCGCTGCCGTTTTATCAGTTTTCTGCCTTGGAGAAAAAGTATATCTCCCGTAAACCGTGGAAAAGCGAGATCTAATTAGCCTGTTCCAAGCGGTTCTACTACTTCCAAGGGAAGCAGAGTCTGTCGAAAAAGAAGAAATATACTCCGTCCAGGTTAAAATTTAGGTCGATTATGAAGCTGCTTTCTCTGAACCACTATCTTCCACTGGGAAAAAAAGGAAGCACTTACAAATGCGGGGTATTTAACTCCTATTCCTACAAGAATATTATGGCGCGTTTACGAACCGACTCCTTATAATTTCGAAGAAATTTAACCCGGAGAAAAAGGATACTTAGTTAATTTCTACTCCTGTTGCTGCCGGGAATATTATCGCGCTTTTGACACACCGGTTTTTACCAATTTTCTACAGCGAAGAAGGATACTTTGATCATTTGTGAAATTACCTCGACAAGAATATTATACTTGGATATTTTTTATTAATTTTACTACAAGAATTATTGTGCTTTGACAACAAGGTTTTTGTCAATTTTTGGATTTTAATGTGATGAAATACTTTTAGATGATTAAGAAATTATCTTTGCAGGAATATGATCGTTTCTGGAAATTTTTTATTAATTTCAAAAAATGTCAACTATAACATTTCACCAACCCTCTAAATTCAAACAAAATCATAGCTAAATTAATAGCGTAAGTGACAATTTTTAAACGATCACATAATTGCAGTTAATTAGAGTACACCATAGATAAACGCATTCTCGCAGTAACATTGAACACATTAAGAGTGCACAGGAACAATCCGGTGGTATATCAAATACATTTCAATAGGCTATTCGGCAGGTGAGTTTGATCGAAATTGCCTCGTAACCGCTTTACGATACCAGACACCATGGAAAATATGAACTATTCCGTATCGGTCGAAAAACCCGCTTCACCGTTCCGTTCCAGAGCTGACACATATAATCTCTTATTTTACAGTCTTCCCAGGTGTTCCGATTGTTTCTCGATACATTTAAGGCAGCCAATGTTCAATTGTTTCCCGATATACAAACTTTACACTTCCCCTCGAGGAAAACGAGCAAACGAGAGACAGACTGAAGAACTACCTAACCATTATGGCGTAATATATATCGATATCCGTCGATACTATCGAACATGCTGTTGCATTAAACAGTGAGCGGAATAAGGGGAAGTTCTATGACCCCTTAATCGATTTGCAAATTCTTCAATTTTTGTATTCCCGCATTTTTACTAAGATCCTCAAATTGTTAAATTTTCGGAAATCTGAATTTCTAAATTTCTAGAAATTGAGTACTCACATTCCTCTATTTCCATATCCAGAAAATTAGGAAACCCAAACTTCTTCATTAGTACATTCTCAAATTTTCAAATTCCTACGTTCCTCAATTCTTAAATCCCTAAATCCATAAATTTCCAAATCTACAAATCTCCAAATTCCCAGATTTTCTAAATTCCCAAATCCCTGAGTCCTCAACTCCCCAACTCCCCAAGTTCCCAAGTCCCCAAGTCCTACAATTCTCAAATTCCCAAATCCTCAAATCCCCAAATCCCAAAATCCCCAAATTCCTAAATTCCCAAGACCCCAAATTCCCAAATCTTCAAATCCTCAAATACCCCAATTCCCAAATCCCCAAATCCCCAAATTCCCAAAATCTCCAAACTCCCAAATCCCCAAACTCCCAAATCCCCAAATCCCCAAATCCCCAAATCCCCAAATCCCCAAATTCCCAAATTCCCAAAATCCCCAAACTCCAAAATCCCCAAATCCCCAAATTCCCAAAATCCCAAAATCCCCAAATCCCCAAACTCCCCAAACTCCCCAAACTCCCAAATCCCCAAATCCCCAATCCCTAAATTCTCACCCTTCTTTCAAACCTCTAAATTCCCCAATTTTCAAAACCTAAAATTTCCAAATTCCCAAAATATCAAATTCCTCTATCACCATCTCCCACTACCAAAATTCTCCAATATCCAAATCCATAAATTCCTGAAAACGGAAATCTCAACTTCGCAAGCGATCAAATCTCCATATTTCAAAGTACGTATAAATAGAAACGGAAATATTTGCAGTAGCGAGGGTCTCGGAAAGTCTTAATCCGGCACTGTCTCAATCTCTCACGATATCGAACCGGAACGAAACAAACGCGGACAAAGGTGTACGGCTCAACTTCCATTTATCAGTCTTCGGATTCAACGTCTTTGTGCATCGGAACGTAGCTGTTGATAAATCTGTTGATTCTGATAGAAGCAAGGAGCCTGTAATTGAATCTGGAGATTGAGAAATATGCAAATGACCCTGTCCCTTAACGGAAAACTTATTTAAATGAGAATAAAGATTTGTGAATGCATCCCTTTCCCTCTGTCTTGCTGTTTGTTCTGTTTAATCCGTTCGTTATTAAAGGTAACACCCCCTTTAGATTGATCGCTGTGTACGGAGCGATAAATAAGAAAATAAATAAGGATATAACCGAACCGTAGAGAAAGATTAAAGTTAATAGAATAATACAAATGATAAGATCTAATTGAAAAATCTGTCATCCCACATATTTGGCTTCTGAATTTTTTATCTCTCGGACAACGGGTCACGCGGGAAGGCGAGAGAATTTTAATTTAATTTCTCGACTCTTCTTCAATTTCATTTTTTAAATTTCACACTACACGTTTAAATATTATTTCACCGATATACGTCGTTTAATTAAAATTCTCACTGCCTAATTTCAATCGAACGAACGTTATATACGTTTCGTAGATGTGGGCCACGATTAAACCATGCCGGTCGAGGGTTAATATTATCGGGGCTGATATTATTCTTTCCTCGACTTACAACGATTGTTACACAGTAGATTGGAGTCGCGGTTTTCATTTTATAATCTTCGAACTGTTTCAAAAATATATTTTCCACTTTTCTCTATATTTTTGTATACACGTATCAATTTTAATATCAGCTGCTCCACTTATAAAAATATCCGTCATTTCATTCGTCAAACTTTTGTCGATTGTCAGAAATCACAGCTGCAATAAACAGACGAAGAAAGTTGAAATGTGTCGGCAATCAAAAATTGAAATTTTTACTCGGCAATCCTTGATTATGTAAATAATGAGCACTAGATTACTCGAACACAAGATTGAAGTATATTAATTCAAGTAAGATTTGTCACAGCTAAAGTGCACAGTGAAAATGGAGCAGGGGGTTGAACGCTGAAATCAACGCACATCTACCGACATTGCGTGTCATAGAAGAAGTAAAACTTTATTACAACAGTGTAACGAGATTATGTACAGTTATAGCGTTATACCATAACTTGACCGTACGGATCATACATATATCGCACATCAGTTAATCCGGCTCATAATCCAAAGGGGTTAAACGAGTTCAACCTTTCACCGTTAGAAAACACGTCTCACAGTAAAAATCACTTTCACGTTATTACGAGGATCGCTTAATCGCGATCGTCTACGAAGAGACAAGTCGCGCCGATTCCACCCTCTCGTGAAGGAGCACATCCCCCTGTTTACGATATCGTCTCGATCGTTGATATCGCGAGATAATAGTCACGTCGAGGTCTTTCGTCGGACTGCTCTCCGAAATAGAGAGCAGCGTCGTAAAACCGGTCCGAAAGAGGGTGGAATAAATTCACCGACGGATTGACGTCGTTGCTTGGCGAGCATCCCTCTTTTGCCCGTGCTCATTAGGGAGGCCAGACAGAACCCGGGGAACATTTCTACGGGGGGAGGTGGATATCTGCTCGCCATATTTTACAGCGTTCGGTTATTGTTCCATCCAACTTTTGCCGACTACGATAAATCCTCGACTACCCTCTGCTCGGGGGAGATTCTTTTTTCTCGGGGGCGAGAAAGGGCTCGAAGCCTACACAGGTCGACGAGGGAATGAGAAAAGGGGGGCAATTCGATGCTCACCTTCACCGTCAAGTTCCCGATGGGGAAAGTCTTGACGACCGGGGTCTCGTTCGGGGCATAGCGATAAAACTCTCGACCCACTTTGTACCACTTGACGGCGTATAAAGGATCCCCTTCGGTGTCGTACCAGCAGTTCAGTATCGCCGAGTCACCTTTCTTCACGGCCGTCGGTATCTGGATGCGCACCTCTCGCAGGCCGGAGCAAATTCCTGCAACAGACGGTCCAGTTTTTATCGTCAAACAATTAATTACAGGACGGATATAGGTTGGGAAATATCCGCTAGTTTCAAACCCGACCTCTCGCCGATCTTTCTTGCTTTTTACCGAGAAAGACACGCGATCGCAATCGCACGGAAAAATATTCATCGGAAACTAGCTAACGGGGTCGGTATTGACCCGTCGAGGGTCGATGAAGTTTTAAAAGGGGTCAATGATGATCAACGGGTCGATTGAGGGTGACTGCGGCTCGACGAAATTTTAAAGGGGGTCAATGATCAACGAGCAACTTGAATATGCAGTGTCGGCATAATCAAGATTTTGTCGATTATAAAATGAAGTCATACAATTGATCATTCTTTCGTATATATTAACCTTGCCCTCTGATTTGTCTGGTGTGTCAAACTAATCATGGTCATAATATTAAAACAGAGAAAGTTGAAATGTTATTTCAGTTTCATATTATGTTTGAACTCCAAATTAAAGTATAATAATGGAAGTATTAAAAATTCGACTAAAAGCACAGACGCACAGGGTGCGTCACGAGATCAAAATGCAAGAGGTACCTTTCTATTTATTTCCCCATAAATAGACTGCAGATCTTCATGCATTTGTAATACTGTATCGGAGTCTGCAATATAAAAATCATGTAATCTATGAGGTATAGGTCACATGTTTTTGTATACTTTGCAGACTTCGATGTATTATAAATGCATGAACATTCGCAGTCTACTCATGAAATATGTACCATGTTTCTAAACAGATGCCGCGGCAGTTTTCTCAAAATTTTAATGAGTATTACGCTACACAAAATAGAAATACGATCAAGTCTCGGACGATATTTATTTTTGTATTTCATTTATTTAAAGATACAATTATCGATTTAGGTAATCACCAGTTATCTTTACGGTATATTTTCACGTATTTACTTTCATACAGCAAAATCTTTACAGATATATTTATTTTCGCACGATGTAAAAATCGATGTTGTAACGTAAACAAAAGAGGTTAGCTGCGATACTTGCCATTTCAAGTTACCTTTCGATACTAAAATAAAAATCTTCAAAGAAATATTTATTTTCATGTGACACAGAAATCGATATAGCTCGGAAGCACCTAGGCAAACAAAAGAGGTTAGGTGCAATATTTGCTGTTTCAAAATGCTACTTCGTGATGCTAAAATAAAAATCTTTAGAAGATATATGTTTATCTTCGTGCGACGCTACAATCGATGTCATTCTGTAGCGTTTGTTCACAAACATCCACGTAAACAGGAGAGGTTAGGTGCCATGTACATTTGCTATTTTAAAATGGTGCTTCATGATGCTAAAATAAAAATCTTTAGAAAAATATATTTATCTTCATGTGACGCAAAAATCGATGTCATTCAGAAGCGTTTGTTCGTAAACATCCACGAAAAAGAAGAGACTAGGAGCACATTTGTATTATACTTAAATAAATATCGGATCGATATAAATAGAACACCCTGTATACATTAACAGCTGTAAACAGCACATGATTTTTGACAGCAGATAATCGACCTCGATTAAGTTTGTCAATGAAACGAATTTCATTGATATTAATCGTTAGTGTCGTTTGTTTATGAACACGCGACGACTGAATATAGAACGAAACAATTTGAAAAGCTTGCGGCTTTCGGAAAGCGCGAAACTCGCCGACCGTGAAACTGTTAACAACGAGCACGTCCATATTTATTACAAATCTGGCAGGTGGGATTTGCATTTGTTATGAAATAATTCACACGGTATTGTACAGGTGCAACTGGGGCAAATTGTATCGTCGGTTTGAATGGAGGTGAGAAAAATAGCGGGAGGGGGTTGAATTGTGGAGAGCTGGATCTATTTCGTCGCGACCTCGCTGTTTGGTAAACGCAATTGCATGCGATATAATGCGAGCATATCTTTCGCTTTTTCTTCTCTCTCTCGCCCTTCGTTTTGTATTCCCCTTTTTTTTTTCAAACGCGTTCCTCGTTAAATCGCGTTGTAAAAAGCGTCAGGGGGTGTTCGGAAAGGGAACGCTTCGAGAAATGTTTCGCATTCCGTCGCGAATTAACGAGACGAGTTGAAATTAATGCAGATAGACTTGCCGAGTTTTCTGAAGAGTTTCGCGGCGGAGGTGGAAAAAAAGAAGTTCGAGGTGCATACATTATTTGCAGGCAAGGATAACGCGCTTCCTGGATGAGGTCCACGGACAGATCGATTTTCTTCAATTATAAAGTATACTTCTTAAAAGAAATCTGCATCGAACGTTGCGGCTGTGCTTGATAAACCTTGTTAGAAATATGAACGATGTTATTCCTGCGATAATTTATCTTAAGATCTTTACATTGCTAGGTACCTAGATACCTAGATACCTAGTTATCCAGATACCTCGATACATAGATATCTAGGTACTTAGATACCTAAATTCTTAGATCCTTACATTCGTAGATACCTAGATCGCCAGATACCTACATCCCCAGATACCTACATTTCTAGATCCCTACGTTCCCAGATACCTACATCCCCAGATACCTAGATCTCCAGATCCCTACATCTCCAGATACCTAAATCTTCAGATCCCTACACCTGCAGATACCTAGATCCCCAGATACCTACATCCCCAGATACCTACATCTCCAGATCCCTACGTTCCCAGATTCCTACGTCCCCCGATACCTACATCTCCAGATCCCTACATCCCCAGATACCTACATCTCCAGATCCCTACATCCCCAGATACCTAGATCTCCAGATCCCTACGTCCCCAGATACCCTCATCACCAGATACCTTGATATCCAGATCCCTACATCTCCAAATGTCTAAATACCCAAAAAACTAGATCTTCAGGTCTCTACATTCCTACATCTCCAGTTATCTAGACCTTCAGGTACTAAATACCTAAATTCCCAGATTCCTACAACCTCAGGTTACTAGATAACATATCTAGATACCTAATTACTTCCTTAGCTCTCCATGTAAATCTCAAAATACCTATACAAGTATAGATAGTTCCCTAGATCCCCAAAATGAAAATGTTTGCAACAACTCACACAAGAGAAAATATTATAATCTCTCAAACCATGTTCAAAATATTAAATCTTCCTCGAATACTAAATATGTAATAATAATTATAATAAATTAAATTGGTGTTCTTAACACGCAAGAGATATTACAGATTTATCATTTTTGTAATTTCCAGAACTGTTGTCCCTGTGTAAATAATTGCATATACCGTTATGTTTGCAACCAAAGTAAAATAAAGCGGAGGAGAATTACCATTTTTAATTATAAACGCATTACAGCTACGGAAACGTTGAAATTTTCGTTAGCTACGTGCTTGTAATTTGTAATATCTCTGCACGGCATTCTTCAGGGTCCTCGTGTTTCCTTTGAATATAATTGCGCATTCTCGCCGATGAACATTTCGTAGTAAATATTTCGTTGCTATGACACTTTTCATTTTTACTGAAACGGAAGTATGGTTCAGCATTTTGTATACTCGTTGAAGACGATCAGTTTAAAGTTCCAGTAATTAATTTTTGATTAAAGTAATACAAATTTAATGTACATTGCAACGAAGAGGAATATTCTGTATAGGTGAATTTAGAATTTGGGGATTACAGGAATTAAAATTTGAGATGAAGTTGAAACCAACTAGAGTAATTCAAGTTAATCGTTACCGGGTAAGTAAAATATAATTACCACATTTTGGTGTAAATTCTAAAGATAGTATCACGGTGGACATAAAGTGCCCCATGTTGTCTCTTGATATTGCGATGGTTAATGAAGATGATCGTTAGCAGAGATCACAGAGCAGCGACAACGATTCCCAGTGTGCAATAACAGAGGAACGTCCGTGTTTGTCATCAATAGCAATCGCAAAAGGGTTTGAGGTTTCTCAATAGACCTGTCCGAAACAGATCCACTACTTTGGATTCAGTTCAGGGTACAACAAGCGAACGGCGCATAAACTGGGCGAAATGAATCTGACTGCAGATGTAAATGGTACCTAATATACCGCTGCTCCCGCAAATACGTTTCGCTGCAATCTTGCTTTCTTTAACATTAATACACATATGCCCAATCACCAAATTTTCACATCTTCAAGTCTTCAAGTCTACAAAGTTTCAAGCTCTACAATCGTAACTCCGGAGACCCCCAAATTCTGAAAACCTAAAATCTCTACATTCAATCTCCCAAAATCTAAATCCACAATTTTACCCTTCCACATTTAACAAATCTCCAAGTCTACAAATCTTCAAGTCTACAAAGTTTCAAGCTTTACAATCGTAACTCTCGAAATTCCCAAATTCTGAAAACCTAGAATCTCTACATTCAATCTCCCAAAATCTAAATCCAAAATTTTACCCTTCCACATTTAACAAATCTCCAAGTCTACAAATCTTCAAGTCTACAAAGTTTCAATCTCTACAATCGTAACTCCGGAGATCCCCAAATTCTGAAACCCTACAATCTCTAAACTCTAATCCCCCAAATTCTAACCTTCCAGATCCTCAATCCCTAAATTCTAACCCTCCAAATTCCCAGATCTCTAAATGCTCAAATTCTCAAATTCTAACACTTCAAATTCCCAAAGTCCCCAAATCCCCAGATCCCAAAATTCTCAATTTCTCAAATTCTAACCCCCCAAATTCCCAACTTCCCAAATCCTCAAAATCCCCAAATTCCCATTCTCTAAATTCTAACCTTCCAAATCCCAAATTCCCAAATTCTAACCCTCCAAATTCCCAAAGTCCCCAAACTACCAAATTCCCAAAATTCCCAGATCCCCAAATTCTAACCCCCCAAAATTCCCAACTTCCCAAATCCTCAAAGTCCCCAAATTCTTAAATCCCCATATTCTAACCCCCCAAATTCTAACCTTCCAAATCCCAAATTCCCAAATTCGAACCCTCCAAATTCCCAAAGTCCCAAAATTCCCAGATTCTCAAACCCCCATATTCCAACCCTCCAAATCCACAATCTCGAAAGTCCCTAGAAAATAAGCGATACTTCTACTCTCAGGTTACCGTACTTTACCTTAAAAAAAACTAGTCTTGCACGTGAGTGTAAAACCTAGTTAATGGTATTTAAATCCACAGGCGAGCAGAAAGGGTGAGACCGAGAATTATTGCGTGATCAGGCTTTATACGTGCGGTCGTCGTTAATCGAGTTCTCGCGTCCAACGAAATTCCTCCGGCGATTAAACGCATTTTTCACGGCTGTTCCCGAGTCGTTCGTTCCTACGAACTCATCCACCACGACAATTTCCTTCCCTTTTCACCGGCAATAAACGATTGAAATGTATTTACAGAGTTCCTGTACTTTTACAGGAAATTTATATCGAAAGTTGAAACTTCGCCGCCCTTCCCCACCCATTTGCAGTTCACACTGTTAATTTTCTCGCGTTGCAGACAATTTTCTCTGTTTTTCTTTCGCTGATTGTTTTACTTCGTACGATCCAAACACGTCGCAAAGAATTCTACCCTTTTAAACAGATAGTTCGACGGCGGAGAAAATTGCTTTCCATTTACGATGATTATGGATTTATTTGTTTCTGATCGATCGACGTCTAAGTTCGATTCGATTGCTTTTCGGAAAAAGCGCGAGGACAATGGGACTTTCTCGAAACAAAAAACTTTTGTTCTAATCGATCGAGGACGGGGAAAAAATTCAGGTGCATTAGTTTGATTATCGGGGAGAGTTGCAAAGTTAACAATAGAACTGCTTCGTTTGGTAGAAGATGATGATGAAGATTAAATAGGAAATGAAGAAAGATTAAGTAATAGAGGATTATTAAACGAAGATGGAATATAAAATTGTTGCTGCTGGTTGGAGCACGGTATAAAAACAGAAAGTTTCGCACGGGAGTTGTTGCATTAGCTACGAACACACTTAACATTAAATTCTCAATGAACGGAAGTGCGTCCCGATTGCATGAAACTCGACTACGTTTCCCAAGCGTCTCTCTTAAAATTTCAACAACCAATCTTATCAAGAGCGCTGCAAAATGATTGTTTGTATAAACGCCGTGAAATGTGTGCGAACGTAATTTTATGCGATGTAGTTTTTCACGCGTGGTTACTCCATGCGCCGTAAATTCTCACGTTGTAATTTCTCGCAATAGATATTTCACATGATATATTTTCTTGAGTTGTAATTCTATGTGACGGTATTTCCACGCGTTGGAATTACAGGTGACAATGTTTTCACACATCATAATTTCACACGTTGTAATTTCATACGTCGTAATTCCACGTGGTGGAACTCCACGTGTAGTTATTCCACGTGTTGTACTTCCATGAATTATAATTCCACATGACGCTATTTGCACGCATTGTAATTCCACGTTACAGTATTTGCACGTGTTATAACACCACGCACAGTAATTCCACGCATCATAATTTCACGCATTGTAATTCCTCACAACAGCACTCTCATGGACTATATCTGCACATTGTAATCCCACGTGTTGCATTTCCACGCGTTGTAGTCTCACGTAATATTACTACCACGCGTTATTTCACGCGACGTATTTCCACGCGCTGTAATTTCTCCACGTTCCAATTTCATTGCACGCACTGCGTTTCCACGCAATGTGATCTCACATGTTACGCTCCCACGCATTGTAATTTTACTCGTTGTATTTCTACGTAATGCAGTTCCACTTATTGTACTCCGACGTTGTTTTTCGACGCATTGTATCGACCACGTTGTACCGTCCACCCCTTGCTTCCCCTAAATTCCGTGCAGACCTAAGCCCTCCCTAAATTCTCCAATCTTTTCAAAAACAAAGATAAGCTACGAAATACCCTTCATATTTATCCTTCACCGAATGACCTCAAGTTTCCAATTTTAAATTGCAAATTTTGCAATTTTCTTGAGACGCGTTGATGGTGAGATATGGTGTTCTTTATGAAAGGAAGAGATTAAGCTGTACATATACCATTGTACATTTCATCCCCAATTTATGTATCACTTCTATCTTGTTTTCAATTTAAATTTCGTGATATATCATGTCACAATCTTTAGTAATTAATGTACTTTTAGTGACTAACAATTTTATCATATAAATTTTAAGAATTGACAATTAACAAATAATAGTTTTATCATGTAACAATTTTTAACGATTAATGTACAATAAATAACAATTCTGTCATATAATAATTTTTAACAATAAACATAACAATTCTATGATATGAAAATTTTTAACAACAGACGAATAAGAAATTTCATTTTTACGATCCAAAAATTGTTGACAATTGACAAATAAAAATCCTGTAGTGTAACAATTGCACACACAATTGTCCCCAACTTCTTGAACATCATAAAAAGTCACAACAAAATTACTCTTTTAATTCAATAATTACAAAATTCCGGGGCCGTTGTTCTCGCGACAGCGAAACGAATATCCGTGATGCTTCATCCGCCAGGGTGGAGCGCAACGGGCGTCAAAGGGGTTGCGCGATTAGATCCAATCGTGCCTGCCCCACAGGTGTCCGAGTGGCCCAATTCCGTTCATAAAAGAAGGTAATTTGAACGTCGGGAAGCTTTCGCTGATCGGCCAACAACGCTTCCAATTCCAGCCGTTCGATTCGAGAAAATCAAAAGGGGAAGGAAAATAGCACGGTGGATGAAAGCCGTCGACGGATCGAAAGAGGGGACATCGAATCGGTCCTCGGGAAATTAGGTTGTTAAGATTTAATCGGACACAGAGGCATTTTAAACGTCATACGAGGAGTAGGACACGAGGGGGTGGCGTCGCGGGGGTGGTTCGCTCGGATTTAAATTGCAGCAACTTCCTTCAGCCACGCTCCAAGTCGCCGCGGCACGTTGTCCCAGCTAGATAACAGAGATCGTTAAGATTTCTGCCGGATTCCGTTCGCCGGAATTTCATTTGCGACCCCGTCTTGCCTTGTTCACCTTCGACCTGCCCTCGTAATTTCATCACCGATACGATTGCCGACTAACGTACCCTGCAACGCTATGATTCATGCACCCTGCGATGTCACCTTAACCATCTTACCACTATTGATTTTTTTCAATTCTTATAGAACCAGGGAGCACAGAGTACAACTGTAACATTAGTGATTGAAGTTGATTTAGGCAACCGATAGCGTGTGTGGACAGAATTTGAATGAGCGTATCACTTGTGCAGCGTATTACAACTTAAAAATATCCATGTTTATAAAGTTTCAACATCATCAAATTTATATAAACTTTCAAATTTTGAAGCTTAGAAATCTGCAACTCACATCACCAAAATCAGACATGTCTGATCTAAACCACTAAAATATTGGTTCAGAAATATTCAACTTTCAAAACTTGCCAAATGACAAGTTACCTTTCAAAATGTACAAAGTGACAAGTGAACAAATGTTTAAAATTTGCAGAAGTTTCAAACCGTGATTTTAAGAGTGAATAATTCATTGACGTCGAGAATCGACTAAACGGAACGTTTATTTCGCAGGCGACATAGGATGCGCAAGGGTCAAATAGCGCTGTTCCGTTGTTAGTCGGTCGGGCACTTTAATAGTCGTCCGCTAATGAATTCGCCAGGGTTTTCTTAAACGGTCTGGCACACCCGCTGCCAATTGCATCGGCGATTAAATTACGACCGGACGTGCAAAGGTGAGGCACGGGGTCGCAAATGAAATTCCAAGAGTCTGCCAGAAATCTTAATTCTCCGGAATTTTGTGCTTGGTCGTTCGTTGCGAAAGAGACGTTCGACAGTGTTTGGATGACGGAAGAAGGGCTGTTTCGTGAGCTACTGCGACGAGGAAGCTGTGAATTTTCTGTAATTCTGAACAGTGGAGTTTCTTAACAAAAGAGGGCTTGCTAGGGGTGAATTAGAGTCGCGAGCAACCGAATTTAATTTTGGAGATGCTGCTTTCAGGTTTCGATGAAATGTTTTCACGTTACACCTTACGCGACAAATTATTACTAATTTGCAATTTTATAATTTTTATGGTCTTTTGTAATTGGAAGACTGGCGTAGGTAGATACATGTGACAACGCATGTACCACATATGAAAATACTATCGTGCAAAATTACACTGTATGCAAATACTATCGCGTGAAATTATAGCATGTAGAATTATAGAGCGTGAAATTACGGTATATGGAAATACTAGAGCGTCAAATTACGAAACATGGAATTACAAAGCGTGGAATTGTGGAGCGTGGAATTACGACACTTGGAAATATCATTGCGTGGAATTACGAGACATGAAATTGCGATGTATGGAATTACGACGCGTGGTAATATTATTGCGGGGAATTATGGCGCGTAGAGTTACGACGCTCTGAAATATTATTGCGTGGAATTATAACGCATAGAAATTCTATCGCGTGGAATTATGACGCATGGAAATACTAGTGCGTGGAATTACGATGCGTGGAAATACCATTGCGTCGAATTATAATGTGTAGAATTACAACGCATGGAAATTCTATTGCGTGGAATTATGGCGCGTGGAGATACGACACGTGGAAGTACCACTCCGTCGAATTACAACGCGTACAACCCATAGAAATACTATTACGTAGAAATACGACACAGGGAAATACACATTGCGTAAAATTATAGCGCGTGCAGATACAACGCGCTGAGATATGTCGCAGAATTACGACGCAAGAAAATACATTGCGTGCAATTACAGCGCATGTAGATATACCGCGCTAAGACATTATCGTGGAATTAACCCATAAAAATACTATTGTACAATCCTTCCACAACAAATTAAAATAAATTATCGACCATTGTAAACAGTAAATAATTCCATTGGAAGCGTGCATATCTGAAATCTGTCCAGGAATGAGCAAGTGGTTCGATTGTCTTTAGATGAGAAATAGCGGTGCAAATTAGGGAGATGTAGAATCGCGGAAGGATTACAGGGTTGAGAACACGTCGACAGGGGTCGTCGCGATAAATCTGCTTGTTTTGTTAACGCTCGCAACAGCAGGAAGCATGGATTCAGAAGTAATTAAACGCGCCAGCACCCTCGTATCTTTTTCCCTTGCCCTCTCTTTCTATGTTTGCTCGGGGAGATTCTTTCGTTTGCGGTCGAGGGACAACATTTTCTCGGCCTAGCGGGTGTCGGGCTCGAAGAATTGCCGGTTGCGTAAGAAACGGCGAGCCCGTGAATAAATCGGGTCGCTTGCTCCAGAGAATTACTCCATATCCCGTATAAAGGGACGATCCGCATTTCAAGTGGCGACCCATTGAAACGGGGGGGCCGCTGGCAGCGCGACGGAACGTCGCATGAAAAATGACAATCGTAACACACCGGCTCCTCGTCGGAAGAAGCAGAAAGAAGGAAAAAAAAAATGAAAGGAGAAAAGAAGAAAGAAAGAAATATCAACGACCGCGATACCAAACGAGGGAAAGAAAGAGCGGGGTAACGCAGGAAAGAGGAGAAAAGAAAGCCACGAGAGAGAAAAACGCAGGCGACGAAGTTGCGACACGCTCCAGCGGGACGACTTGCATTTTTCATGCGGTCGTGTAAGTGCATGTGTATCGGGGGATAGGATTTGAAGGAAGAGAGAAAAAAAAAACAGAGAAAAATGCAAGAACGAAACAAGAGGAACGGAAAAAATAATAATAAAACGTAGCCGGAAAGGAGAGAGAGAACGGCGACGAGAAGGGGTTGAAACAAAAAGAGCTAAGGAAAACAATCTCGCTGTGGTGTAGCGAACGATCGAGAGAATAGTTCGGATAGAAGAATAAAAAAAAAAGAAAGAAAGAAACAGAGAATGGGAGAAACGGAAAAAGAGGAAGGAAGGAGCGTTCGATGCTGGCGAAATCGCTACAATGGAATCGACAGCTCGACGCTGCGCGATCGTATTTCACGTTCGCGATCGACGAAAAGGGTTGCTCGTGAACTACCCGATATACACGCCTGCAACCTAGTACGTGGAACCCACTTGAGTGATGGATTCACCACTTCGAAACAATAAAAAAGAAGGTTCATATAAAGATGTGCCTGATTCGATCTTGTTTTTCGGGGATATGAGAACGAGGTCGCATAGAGATTCGATGAATCATGGGGCGGAACTTTAGGGAGCGTTGAATAATGTGGCGGTTATTATTCTGACTATTGAGTATTTGGGACTTCTGAATTTTTCAGTTGTACATTCACGGATTACTATAATTTTTAAGTCTAATTTTATAATGTTTTTATTTCCTAATTTCACGATGTTCTAATTTTCTAAATATCTCGTTTCAAATTCTCAAATTCGACAACCCCCAAAATCCCCACATTCCAAAACCCCTAAATTACAGTCTCGAACCCCCTTAATTCCCAAATTCCAACACCCCCAAATCCCCAAATTTCAACACCCCTAAATTCCCAAATTCCACACCCCCAAAATTCCTAAATTCCAACACCCCTAAATTACCAAATTCCACAACCCCCAAAATTCCTAAATTTCACAACCCCCAAAATCCCCAAATTCCAACACCCCTAAATTCCCAAATTCCACACCCCCAAAATTCCTAAATTCCAACACCCTTAAATTACCAAATTCCACAACCCCCAAAATTCCTAAATTTCACAACCCCCAAAATCCCCAAATTCCAACACTCCAAAATTCCCAAATTCCACAACCCCCAAAATTCCCAAATTCCAACACCCCAAAATTCCCAAATTACAAAACCCCAAAATTCCCCAATTCTGAAATCCCCAAATCCCAAACTCCCCATAATCGACCAGGAACTTTTGTTTCTCAAAAGTGCACAAATAATTCAGAAAAACTTCCGCAATAAAACTGTCGATTGTTATATGACCCTCTAACTCGGTATTGTGTAGAATAATTGATGAACGATATCCCGACAACCAGTCGCTCCGTACGAGAGACGTTTATGAAAAGTTTACGCAGTTATCTTCCGTAAACTTTAATCTTCAAATTGATACATCGCACGTACTACTCGATAACACTTTTATATCGAGGAATTGCATCGGACACTTGATACCTCGGAATTTGACATTTGATAAATTGTTACTTAATATTTCACTCCTCTTAAAAAAAAAAAAATGGTACGTAGATTTATTCCCTTGTTACTCAGGAATTTTCTACTAACCAAAATTTATATTTATATCGTGGAACTTTTGGGACAACGTTGTACATTATTATGCTAACTCGACGGAGCATACGTTGGGCCTGATTGTCTGTTGAATAATTACAACTACATATAGCATGTCCTACCACATATGTCCGTTTTCGCTGCGGTATTTAAACGTGTTAACAGGATGAATGTTACGAGGATTATTCGTAACCGGCATCGTGAATTTCATATAATCAAATTATTCAAGAGAAAAATAATTATTTTTAACTTTTGATTGCGTTAGATGCCAAGTAGAACATTTTACGCAAACTACCAAACCAGTCATTTGACTTCTTCAGAACTGTTTCATTTTAAATTTAAAAAATTATTAAGAAGTTTAATGCAATTTCAAATGTATTAAATTGAATATTTAAAAAACGAGCAGAAAAAGTAAACGCATTAGTGCTTTAATATTGGAACAAAGACATAGAGTGATAAATTAGAAGATGACATTGAAAGATTAAGTGTCCGGGCTCGTAATTAATTATCAAGTGTCATATTAGGTTAGAATGTTTTTAGCACAGCAGTCAACTAATTGTGTAGTAATGGAGAATGGACAATATGTCTCTATAGAACGGAAATACAATATGTGAAAAATACAACGTACGATAGAACGCGTATAACTCTAATGTGTCGAAATGTAACGATTTGTACAACCAATGGAAATACAGCCACGTGGGAATACGACGCGTGCAAATATATTACATGAAAATTAGTAGGTACACATTTCACACGAATATAACGTCCTCATTATATTATAAAATGACGTTCTGTAATATACATTATAGGATATAATATGCATATTATACATACTGTAATATACATGCATTATATTCTATAACATATTTTATGATATAATACACATCTTATCATGGAACATAATAAAAGTTTTATTAGAATAGTAATAAAACTCGATGTCGTAAAACAACCCCCGAAGTTAACCCAGCCTCGGTCTACATTCACTTACCCATAATTTTCGAATTATACAAATACGCTGTTTCACAATTATTTTCACCGACTTTCAAACGACATAAATATAATGAAACTTTGCAACTTCACACAAAGACGTGTACACATACACGTGATAGTTCCGTGAATATTCGGCAACACCCTCGGATAAACAGAATTCTAGCTGTGCCCGCGAATGAATTCATCTCTAAAGTGGCTGCTCCACGTTCAACCCCTAGATGAGTTTGAGCGTTGGTGCGAACTCGTAAAACCGGAATAGATTCGATTAGGCGAGCCGGCTGATACGGTTTTTCCGCGTTGAGTTTCCTTGGTTGGCGGCCTCGTCCCGGGGCGAGAAGCGGAAAGAAAAAAACGGCGAAAAATTCGATCAAGTGGCAATGAAATAAGCCAAGGGAGAAGACGGGGATGGGCGATGAACAGGGTCAAAACGGGGCTACGATTTGTTGTAGTGTCCCGGAGCTGGCTGGTGCCTGGTGCTCGTTCGAGCAACGTTAACGTAATTATCCATTGACACAATTATTCGTCAAATTCATTAAATTTCCATTACGGGTAACGCTTGTCCGCGTTTTACGAGCCGCGATCGGTGGTGCAGTGACCCCCCCGGCGGTGCCAGCAGCAGCGTCTCGTCTGGCGAATCAACCCCTAGCGAGTTCAATGCTCCGATGGATAAGAATCCTCTCGATTCCGCTCGCCTCGTTGTGTCTTTGTCCCTCTGTTTATACACCATTCTGAACCCCTTCCCTCTCGTTCCATCTTCGGTGCACTATTTTCACCCCCCTCGAGCGCCGCCCCGATGTTTTCACGTTCGGTGGAAAAGCGTGAAGTAATTTTTTCCTCGTCGCTCGATATCGTTGTTTGTCGACAGGATATTCGTTCGCAAACGTGTTCGCCAATCGAGCTGTTCAATTCGTATCGCCGAATAAATAGTTGCTAGGACAAATATTTTAACCGCTCGTTGACGATTCACCGCCGTATCATGGAAAACGATCTCGACATCCGACTTTCCGCAGTTCTCCCTCCGCCACCCTCTTTCGTCCCTCGATCCGCGTGTTTTTTACACGCGTACGTTTCTCTGTCTCTCTTTTTTTTTCGTTCCTCTTTCACCCGTTTCCACCCCCGTCGCAATTTTTTTTTTTTTTTTAGCTTTCCTCCCCCTAAACAAAGAGTCGGTCGATACACACCCGGTCGCGGCACGTGAAGCGAGGCGAAATTACAAAATTTCGCGGAAACGTTGAACATTTTTCCGCCCCTCTTTCGTGCGTTCATTTGAATCGAACCGACGAGGAAAAAAAATGATCGGATTTCGAGCCGCTGTCCGTTCCATCGGAATTTCCGAGCACGTACGTCACGACAATCGCATCCTCGGAAAGTTCCCTGTGTCGTTTTAACGGCGGCCAGCCTCGTCCCGTGACTCCTAATACGTCCGCGGATAAAAAATGCAAACCGTCGCAGCGACGATCTTCCGCGCACTCTGAATGAAGAGTTGGAGAGCTGAAGGGGAAAAAAAACAGTACCGACGACGTGCACACTGGAAATTAACCCGTGTTTCAATCCCCTCAAAGAGCCGGCCGCACGCTCTTTTCACTAAACAACCCCCGCGTCACTGGTGCGCGAAATCGTACTTAAAATTCATGCCTCTGATCTCGTGGATCCTTCCGTTCTCCGGTTCGCTCGAATCTTGCGCTATTAACACACTCGATCCCGGATAGTAGCTGCACCACCCTTGCAATATACCGAGACAGCAAATAACGTTACATCTTCGCGCCGCCTTCAACGCGTTACGTCTTCGTCACCATCTCGCCTCTCTCCATTTACGTCCCAATGACTTTATCACCTGTCACAGATCACCTGTGGTCCTTTCGTACAGTCTTAACACACTACTGAAGATGTTACGTCGAGCAAAAACAGTACTGTTTTTGTGATACGTATTTTAAGACACTGTCGGGAACGTTCCAAGAGATTGCACGTATAGTACATTGTTGGATTACGATCAAGATCACCGTTTTCACGGAATACGTTTTACGACTCAGAGAGAAAATGTTAGAGGGAGATAAAAAAATGTGGACGATACTTCCAAAGATCGCTTCCGTGCGATGTGTTTTATAGCACAGACCGGAGAAGCAAAAAACTTGTACGAATATAGTTCAATTACAATTTCAGTCGTCGCTTTCGTGAGATGAGATCTGAACATGCTAAAGGAGAAACGAAATCGAAAAACCCCGTCGTACAACCCGAAGGTCACCGCTTCCGTGGAATGTGTTTTAAAGCGCGTTCGGGACCGAAGGTATCAAAGGACCGATTGTCGGACGAAAACAGAAAAACCTGACGTGCACAACACATCGCCCAGTTACAACCTCCCGAAGATCGCAGCTACGAAAAATGCGTTTTAAAGCACAGTCGGGACCGGAAGTGCCGCAGGACGAGGGTTGAAGTCCAAAATACTCGTGTACAACACTCAATTTTATTACTGTACCGAGGGTGTCGAAGGAAATCCAAAAAATTCTGTGTGTAACACATTCTGGTATGATCTCAGGAGTCCTCAAGTTGCGGACGTTGTAAAACACAAGGACGACGTTAAAGGACGAGGTTCAGGGTAAAAACTCGACAACACACTATCCCGGATTGTCCGAGGACCACCGTTTACGAGGGACGCGGTTTTAAACACAGTCGAAGATGTTAAAGGACGAGGAAATCAAGAGAACTCGTACGCACTGTTTTACCACGATGTGGCGACGACCCTCTCGTTAGGGACGCGTTTCTGACCACAGTCGCTTAAGACCTTAAAGGACGAGAAATGAAGAAAACGACGTACTGCACTGTTCGGTGTCACGAAGACTCACCGTAAGGTTTTCAGAGGACGTTAAAGGACGAAATGTGTACAGAACACTTTCGAAGGACGCGTTTAGAAACACAGAGAACCTCTGAAGGAATGAGGAGTAAAAAGTTGTGCAGGAGGGTGTATGTCCGAGGGAAATTCGAAAGAGGTGGTAGCCACGAGGGGGTTTAATCGGTACAGGACACGATACGTCGGGGCAACGTCCCGGCGAGGAAGCCTTAGGCAGCTGCGTTGGTTTGTCGCGTAAACGGGGAGTTTAACTCACCCAGGACGTGAACGAGCAGCAGGATTTTCAGTTCCATCGATGATCCTGTCGCGGCGTGTACACGCGTTCCTTAGAGTGTGTGCGTGGCGTTGTCCTCCGGTACGTGGTGCGACGGCTGTGTGTGGTCGTAACGCGGCCGACGCGACGCGTCTGTTGGCATGTCGCCGAGTTCGGTTGGGGAATCCGTTCAGAGGTCTGGCTGCGTGTCCACGTCGACGCTACTGCCCGACGACATGCCCCTTACATAATAGTAAACGACGTTCGCTCGCTCGACGGACGGTGTGCGCCTAAGGGCAACGTGAACGCGAGATACCTCTGACCCCGGTGCGGTGTGTACGCGGTCTGCGGTGCCGGGTTCTCTTCTGTCGGCGCTCCCTCCTCCTACACCCTCCCCTGGTAGGGCTGACGCTTCGCGCAGAATCAATTTCCTTGCAAAACGACGTCGAGGAGCGGCGCGAGTACGAGCGTGCGCGCGCAATCCGCTCGGCGATCCTCTCCTGACCGGCCGGCCGTGTCCCGTCCCGTCTTTCAGGATCGCTCGCGTGTGCCGGTAAGCCGGAGACTGTGTCGGTGGAAATCTGGCCCACCGATAGATTCCGAGCAACCCCGAGCCGATAGGCCAACCGCGCCACCCTCGCCCCCACACGACGCGTCACCCTTGTCTCGAACGCCTGGATGTGTACGCGCACGGGACCGAACGCGGACACCCCTCGAACACGCGAGACTCCTAGCCGGACTGGGTATCGCGGACGAACGTATTCTTGCCCGTTAGGCGAATGTGTGTATTGTTCTCTTCGGACATCGAGGGACATCGGTACAATTCATTTTGGGAATCGCTTGATATATCGAGATGTGCTGGGAGGATAAAGGATTTGGGATCGATATTATCGATTTTGATACGTAGGTTGGGGCTCTGTGGATTGTGCTGGATATGTGTTGATACTTGGACGAAAGGGTTGATAGTTTCATGCTTTTAGGGCTTTGGATAGTTGAAAGTAGTCACTTCGTACTTATACGAAAATATTGATTATAATTTGGACAGGTCGGGAGATTAAGGATGAAATATTTGGAGGATTGTGGATCCGAACTCACTCTCGAGGGTTCAAGTAAAAAGATCGCGATTACAAGGTTTTCAAGTTTGAAATACGTAATATTTCAATGTCTAAAGTCTGAGATTAAAAGTCCAAGGACTTTTACAGCTCGCAGTTGAAAGTTTGGTATTCAAGGTTCAAGGTTGAAGGTTCAAGGTTCAAGGTCCATGGTCCAGGATTCATGGTCCAAAAGTCAAGTCCTATGTCCCATGTCCCAAGTCCCAAGTCGCAAGTCCCAAGTCCCAGGTCCTAGGTCCCAAATCTCAACGTCCTATATTTCGAAGTGCCAAATCTTGAATCACCACTGACCTAAATTTCCTAGCATGCGAAACCCCAATATAACACAGTAAGTCCCAATATGTGAAAATCCTAATCATCCAAAGTTGCAATACTCCAAAGTCCCAACATTCCAAAATCCCGATATCCCAAAATAAGTGCTAATATCCTAAAGTCCCAACATCCCAAAATAAATCCCATCATTGCTATTACCTAAAATCCCAAATTCGGAAAGTCCAAAATTCCCCGAAATCCGAAACCTAAAAAATTCCACAAGTCCCAAACTCAGACTGAGTACTCTCAGCACATAACCAAAGGAAGAGAAAAATTGATCCGAACGATTTCCACGAAATCATGTGACGTCCTTCGCGCTAACAAGGATGGTCGAAAAGTGTGCTCGGTGTTCCATCGATAACACGAAGTGGAGGTCACTCGAAGAAACGTTGGTCCAAGCTGGTGATTGGCACCGCTCGAGTGGCCCGTTCACCACCGAAACTCTTTTGTGCGGATTTTTAATGAAATTTCGTTACGTAACACCTGTTGGTTAACCTTCGAGTACACAGGTTTCCAACCAGGTAAATAGAGGCGGGCTTGTCGTTGCAGACGATCCAGCGACGCTTTCGTTTCACGATGAATTGCGTTAATTTGTTGCCGCGTCGCTTACTTACGATTTTCGTTAATTAGAGAACTACGCGAAACATTCTGCACACAGATTGCAATGGAAGTTCGTGTGCACGGAGGGATGGGGCAGGGAAATTTTATACATATATTACTTGGGAAACGATTGTGCGGATAGTCGGCGGTTTACGGAACATTCAACGGCGAAATTATGTTTCCAGCCCTGCACGGAACTCGTATCGAGGCCGCATGATTATTAATTACCGATTAAACGAATTTTGGTAACTGCCTTTAATGTAATCGTTCGCCAATCGGTTTGTTTGCGCAACATCTGTCCTTTATAGTTTAGCTCTTGTATTTTCTTCATCATCTTTTTCTTATCCTTTTTATTGCACACATTTTTTTGTTAAATTATCTTGTCCTTATTTTTACTTCATTTTGGTGCCTTTCATTTATGTTTATTCTATTATATAATATTTTCTTCATGAAGGTATTTCTGAACAAATATTATTTCATAAATATATAATTAACAAACTCCAGCTTGTCAATTTTCCCTTTTAATTAAATTTGAATATTCATAGCACTATGTATGATCATTACACAACTGCAAAGAGTAAATTCTCATTTATTTTGTTAAAATTGTTTTCATAATTTTCCTTTTTCATCAATTCAATCTTTATACTCCTCTATGTACATATTCCTACAAAAATATTTATTTATAATTTTCTTAAATTCTACGTTCGTAAGTGAATAATGAAGAAATTTGACTTTTAAAGTCTTAGTACTTAATGTTATTTAGATTTTGTTAACAGTAATGCAATATGCATGAGCATTAAGAAGTTTCTAAAATAAAAATGGAATATTTCCAAGATCAGGGTAAGAAGGAGAAACATGTATGTATGTATAAGAGTCATTAACATTGCAATTCAGTTTCCCGGTTTTGTTTCCTTTTTTGAATACGGACAGAAAAACTTTTGTACAGTATAATTATTGTACATATTATGACGAATCTGAATGTGGTAATTACACGCTCCAAAAATCATGCACAAGTTGCACCCTTTTTGCAAACATGTGAGAATACAGTTATATTCATAACCTGACTGCTGACGTTTGCCTTCCATTTTCTTTTTGATGCCGAGGAGAAATGAGACTAATTACATTTTTTTCTTTAACTTTGACTTTTTCGTCTTAATATCTACACTCGTATGGTTATAAATGTATTCACATATGTATGCATGACACTTTTTGCTTTTACTAATTTTTAAATTTTTGGTAGGTTCAGGATTTATTAATTTTCAAGTTCTGAATTTATCCATCTTCCACCATATCTGAATTCTAAAAATTCCATTTTTGGATATCCCTAAACTTCTAACCCCTTCAAATCACCAAAATTCTCAAATTTCATCAAGTTTTCCATAAGTGCTATAATTCTTTGATTCCTAAAACCCAAGGTTGCAAAACCTTAATTTATGTAATTCTTAAATCACCAAATCCAAATTTCCAAATCTTACAGAACCCCAAATTAATTCCTCAAACCCCCAAATTCCCCAAATATCCAAATACTAAAAATCCCCCATCTCCCCTAAACTCTCGAACTACAAATAATCCCCAACTTCCCAAAATCCCCAAACATCCAGAATCCCAATTAAAAAATTTGCTCCCCCGCCACAAAAGCGTTAGCAGCGCTTAGAAAACCGAAAGTAATTTTGACTTTGTAGCACGGATGAAAAATCCTGTATGAAAGTAGCAGGAGGACAGGAGTGAAAGATTAAAAGGGTAAAATCCATGCCGCAGCACAACCCAAACAATATTACACGCGAAGCATCCAATTTCCTGCTAATACGAGGGCAGAAAGTACAGGAGATGGATTTCAACGATCTCGCTTTTTGCCAGTGCAATTTTTCAGAATAATCTGTCGGAAAATTTGCCGCTCTGTGCAGGGTACGTGACTCACGCGTGACAGTGCTTCGTCACACTTACCTTCTTGCAGATTGCACATTTTTCAATAACGTCCTCTCAGAATGATGGATAGGATAAGCAGCCACCGACGTAATGTGGTCTCTCCTACCTCTCTCACTCTATCTTTCTATCTTTCTCTCTCCGGTGACTACAAACTCTTGCATTTTTATTTATTACCGTATCTCACCCATCACTATTCTTATGAACATCAGCCGGACGGATGATCGGACAGCTGATGTTTATGGTACTTCACGCAGGATAGAGCATTATTAAGATACGTCAATTAGGTGTTTAGAGTCAATTCTGGTGTGTTTTAGATGGATTTAGAGTGATTTGGGGGAAATTATTCACGGATATATTGGGGTAGGATTTAGGGTAAGTTTTGGTACGTTTTTGATAGGTTTAGAGGATTTCTTGGGAAATTGTTGATATGTGCATCTTTTGAAAATCAAGGATAGGTTGGGTGTCACAAAAATTAATTATGGGTAATGCAATTTTTAAGAAATTTGGAATTTCCAATAATATCCAATTTCCCAATTGTCAAATCCCCAAATCCCCAGTTCCCTAAATTCCCAAATCTACAAATACCTAAATCCCCTATTCTCTAAATTCCTAAATACCCAATTACCTAAATTGCCAAATCCATAAATTCCTAAATCCCTAAATCCCCAATTTCCTAGATTCCCAAATTCCTACGTCCCCAAATCCCTAAATTCTCAAATTCCTACGTCCCTAAATCCCTAAATCCCCAATTCCCTAAATTCCCAAATCCCTAACTCCCTAAACCCTCTTGCAAAAGTGACCTCAAATTACCCCAGAATTACCTCCAATATCCAAAATTCCCCCAAAATGGCAATATAAAAAACCTAACCCAACAATACCCAAGAATTAGCAAACCATATACTTGACTTGCTAAATAGTTTAGTACCATAATAAAGTTTTCTCGAGTAAACGTTTACCCGTGACTGATCGAACCTTCGCTCCGGCGCCATTTTCCCTAGGGTAACCTAACAGTTGAACGTGCATCTATTGATGACGCGCCGGAAACCTGTTACCATCAACAAACGCATAAACCGAATTTGTCAACAACCCCATCATCGCGCGATAAAATCGTTACAATTGCACTCGAAATGATATTCGTCAAAGCAACAAGGACGATCCAAAGCGTGAATCGTCGGCTTTAAGTAACTCGAAAATTGTGGCCAGTTTGTTTTGCTCGTTGATAAACGTTGTCGAGATGTTCAATTGGTCGAGATTGAAATTTCGACGGCGAGCCTCGCGTGAATGCGGACACTTTCGAGTATGTAATTGAATTTCAAGTAGACAAATTGTTAGATCGTTACGTAGACAGCTTTTGTTTGCAAAAAGCAGTGGCCTGCTTGTGTTTCGATACGGTTGGCCGACGGTCGAAATAACTGAAAGGGCAGGGAAAAATGCTGAACGAGTGTGCTCTGTTTTGCTGAAAATTACACGGAAAGTGAAAACTGGTGGGAACAAAAAGTGTTATGGGGTTCATACCACGTTTTGCACCTTCAAGAGTTTTGTGACGTTGGACGCCGTTTGAATTTTATTGCAAAAATTTTATTCTTTGATATTGCGAAGATTTTATGTATGAACGATGTTTAATATATACATGTTGTTCAAATTTTTATATTGGAATTTTTTTACCATAACTTTTTATGATTTTTATTTGTTATTATTTTTGTACTTTTCACTTGTATTGTAAATTTTATGCTCTTCATTTGTTACATTTCTACCCTCTATATTCTTCATGTGTTATGTTATAATTTTTCATATTTTTCACTTGTGATATTGTATTTTTCGTACTCTTCATACTTCAACTTTTAAATTCCACATTTTCCTGCTAGTTAATTATAGTTGTCAGACGTAAAAATATAATTTTATATTGTTTACACAAACAGCTTCAATTGATAAGAGAAGTATAGACTGAAAGAGTTGAAATCGAATTATCGAGCTTAGGGTCCTTAGAGTCTTAATCCAGCACTGTCCATCGGCCATATTTTTGTAGAGAGAGGAGAAAATATTGAAACGGTCGTAATGCAGTTTTCGCGTTCTGACCGAGTGTTTTTATTTCCCCGTAAAGCCATCTTCGTGGAAAATATTGATTCCGATGCTGATTACCATAACTCATTGTCTTAAATAATAACGCGACGGCGCTGCTCATCGAAAATGAAGTTGAAAAAACACTTTCATTTTAATATTCAAAATTATTCAAATTCTCTTAATCGACGAACGATGGATACTCGACAATATCGAGAGGGTTAATTGAATTTTTCAGATATTTCTTTTACGATTCCAACAAAGATATTATAAAGTTAAATTAGTCGCAGTTTCACGTATACGCGAGTATGCGAAATAAAGTTCATCTAGAAAGTATCATCGTCTAAATCCTTACGAAAGAATTAAAAAAAGTCAGCTTCGAAGTTTCTTAATTAGAAAGACGAACCTTTAACAAAACATTGAAGAAGACCCTTTCCTAGTATTATTAAAATTCTTTCGATCCCTGTATAAACATTGGTACGATAACAAACAGGATGGAATTAGGTGAATTTATAAGATATTCATTTCGTAATTAACTACAGTTTTTTGTAGTTCATCGAAAAGTATCGGAAAAGCGAGTTTGGAAATTTCTTAATTAGAAACTAGAACCTTTAGAGCATTAATCAAGTCTCTTCGTCCATTATTGAAATTCTTTCAATCTGCTGGTAAATTGATGTACTTGGTATCATCTTGTGAAATAAAAAGATTAAATTTCTGAGGTGGTTTATAATTAATCGCAATTTTTATGTTTTTTATATGGATTATTTAAATGTAGAAGTTTAAAGTTCATTTGCAAATTTTTTCAATTTCTTTTATTAATTAATTAATTAAAGACTTTTATTAATTTTACTTAAGGGTACAATTTCATGAATTTCAAAATTAACAAATTATGAAATCTTTAGTTTTCCTTGCAAATACCAAAGGACTATTTTTTCAAATATTAACAAATGCCAAACCCCAACTCTCAGAGTCCCTAGATTCTCAGAATCACCAAGTTCCCAAAGTAGATTCTAAATTCCTAGATCCTAAAAACATCAAACCCTGAGACCCCAAGTCCCCAAATTCCCAAATGTAAAAGTTCTAAAAATTCCACCCTAACCAAATAAAATTCGATCCTAAAAACTGCAAAAATTCTACATAAAATTATAACAATTAATAAAGATTTCTTTGTACATCTATAATAACCTTAGAACGACTAACTTTCCCTTTTTCCCCAAACCTCACGCAACAGGGATGAAGTTTAATTGAAGAAGTATAGACCGTTCGCAGGAGAAGGTGGCTTTTTCTCGGTGGTCCGGGTTCTCGATCGAGAAAGGTGAAATTATTTCCACGGAATCACCTAACGGCTCCTCCATCGGACATTTTATCTCCTCCATCTTACCAGGGTAAACCGACCGAACCGTCGGTTTCTTGCGTTACACGTGTTTATCAGCCGACACGAATACTCATGGTCGTTCCATGGAAACCGACACCGTGGAAAGTTGTTCGCGTGCATACGCAGTCCGAATCTGACCCACCGAGTGCGCAACCCCTGGCTTACAACCCTCCAAAGTTCCCTGGACTACGAACCACCCCTCTGCGAAAGAACGATACCACCCCTTTGCCGAGCTGTGTCACGCGAAATTTTACCCTTCTTTCTACCCTTATCTTTCGCTTCCTGTTGCAACGACGCGACGCTACGTAACGCGAAACGATCTTGCAAGACGATTAACATTTTCTAACCTTCCGGCCGTTTTATTTCGCTCTTTATTTTAAGCGGACAATGGACAATTTTTTCGTGTTTTAAAATGTGGGGGATTTGGGGGTTGTAGAATTTAGAGTGTTGGAGATTTGTGGGTTTGCTGATTTGGGGAATTTGGTGATTTTAGAGGGTTTGGTTTGGATTTCGTGTTGGAATTTGAGAATTTGGGGATGTAGGAATTTGGGGATGTAGAAATTTGGGGATGTAGAAATTTTGGGGATGTAGAAATTTTGGGGATGTAGAAGTTTGGGAATATAAGAATTAGGGGATGTAGGAATTTGGGGATGTAGAAATTTTGGGGATGTAGAAATTTGGGAATATAGGAATTTGGGGATGAAGGAATTTGGGGATGTAGAAATTTTGGGGATGTAGAAGTTTGGGAATATAAGAATTAGGGGATGTAGGAATTTGGGGATGTAGAAATTTTGGGGATGTAGAAATTTGGGAATATAGGAATTTGGGGATGAAGGAATTTGGGGATGTAGAAATTTTGGGGATGTAGAAATTTGGGAATTGTTGAAATCTGAGGATCTGTGACACCTAATTTTTTAAAATTATGAATCATGAAAGTCCCTGAATTCCTACAATTCCCCACATCTTCAAATCCTCATCAGTCCCTATATTCTCAAATCACCCAAAATTCTCAAATTTCCAAATCTCCAACTTTAAAATAAACATCATGTACAAAACGTGAACGTCGTTTAAAGAACATAAACATCGTTAAAAAAATATATTAAACGTCAAAGTGTCTGATCGCTATCAGTACATTTCATCCCATTCACCCCCGTTTCATCGTAACCGTCTTTTGTAGCGATTTTCACGTTTCTAAGACGTCGTGCGGAAAATTTCGCGCATACGAGCGCGTTTATGAGGGAACGCAACGTTCCTGTCGTTAACCCTCGCCGATTCGACGAATTCTTTCGTTTCCTTTCCGAGAGACACGCGGACCGGAAACCGAGTGGAAAAATAGAAGGAAAGCCGGCGGTGTTACGGTGTCGTTCTCGGTTCCTTCAATTTGCTCCAAGAGTTTCAGCGTTTCTTCCAAGCTGCGTCAGGGGTTCCTCTCTCTCTCTTTCGGTTAAATGATAATTGAGAGAGAACCGTTTTTACGAGGCTAAGGGGTTCGATTGGAATTTTTATTCTTATTTTTATTTTCCACGATATCGCCGATGCTCGAACCCGATACTCCTATAATTTCGGGATATTGCGCGTTGCTGATAGAATGTTAATTTCTTCACTTTATCCACTACCGTTTTATGTACTCATCGATGTGATCTTCCCTGTATTATCAAGTATATATAAACTTGCTGATATGTGAAATTTTTAATTAAATAAAATTATTAAAATTGTTTAGGTATATTTTCTTTTACTTTTATTTTAGGTTATGTTTTATGATAATTACGTAAATAGATGAAATACAAAAGTATTCGTATGAAGAATAAATTAAATGTTTCTGTAATTTCTCATATTAGATGATCATTTCAAAGAAAATTGTTCTATGAACATTTCATTTATTCTTCTTATGAATAAAAAATGAATGAATACTTTTATCCTAAATTTTAATAAATGTACCTCATCTTATCCTAAATTTTCAAATTAATTTACCTGCACTTTAAACACACAATCAATCACAATTAAAAATGATCCTTTCACGTTGCCTAAAAGGTTCTCCCAAAATTCCTATTCAAAATTGATTTAATGAAAACTGAAAGTGACGCTACACGAGTTAAGCCAACATCTCCGATACACTGTATCCCCGAAACCGTATTTTTAAAGCGCGTACCAAAAATGTTTGGAAAATGGTTTAACGGATTCTCCTGAAAATTTTCCCGTTTATTTTACGGTTATACGTTTCATCGTTATAGCAAAAAAAAAAACATTCCTCTTCGAAACATTTCGGCGTCAAACAGTATTTCCTTAAAAATGAATTTCCGAAACTTACACCTACAAAAACATCATTCTTTTAAAATGATAAACATTAACGATATCCGAGATATAATTTTCAAAGGAAGTCTCCATTTCCATGACCATCGGAGCAGCTCAAATTTCAATGCAATTTACAATATTTCTGCATTATCCCGTCAGATTCTTGAGACTACTGTTTATAGGATTAGACAGTCCACGCGTAGTTCTCTTATTTATCATATCCCCGTCGCGGAGAATTTTCAGTTACCCAGGAAAACGCTGCATTCGCGAGTTTTCCGTATTTCAAGCGGGTGAAACAGAGCAGAGTTCACGAACGTAGAACCGGGCGAAGAATTTCACGCGTGATCGTCGATTTTCTCGCGTTTCAGACAACTTTGCACGATGTATACGCGGGAAACGGGCCCCCGGTATAAAAGGCACGAGGACAAAGTAATGGTTCTAGAACGAGGGCGCAAGCGTTTGCGGTAGAACGCCGAGTTCCCTTCTCGGCCATATTTTATGTTTCCAAAAGACTGCATCGGTTGTGCTACGACACGGTGGACGTTCAAGAATTTATCCTCGCGAAGATAGGGTGGTAAAACTTGCTTCTACGTGAGCTAAATAGAAATAATGGCGTTCGTTACGGGACGTGGAGTTCTTTTCTCGACGCCATCTTAAACGATATTTTACGTTTCTGAAAGGTTATCGTGAATTGTTACCACGTGTTGCATTTGTTTCCTGCAAAATACCATCATAAAATTCCCCTTTTCCACAATCGAACTTCTCCTTCTTGGAACCCTTCTGTTTATTCGTTTTTTAATTAGTATTGTTTCAGGTTATGTGTTTGAGGTTACAGAAGTTACAAATTTTTGTAGGTTTGTGCTGGAGGACAAAGATTCTTTGCACTTTCGTAGTAAAATTGAACAATGTTAGAATTGTAGAATGTAGAAATATGATTTGGAGTGTTTAGATTGTGGAATTTTTGAATTTTTGAACTTTGAGACTTTGGGACCTTAGAATTTTTAGTTTCAAATTTATAAGTCCCCAAATTTTCATATCTCCAAAATTACTAAATTCCTAAATTTCCATAGCTCTAAACTACTTAATGCAAAAACTCTCAGAAACCCCCAATTCCCATATCTCCAAAATTACTAACTCCCTAAATTCTCATATCCCCAAATTACTAAACCCCTAAATTTCCATATCCCTAAACTAATAAATGTCCAAATTCTCAGAAACCCCCAATTCCCATATCTCCAAATTACTAAATCCCCAAATTTCCCTATTTCCAAATTCTCAAATTGTCAAAATCCCCAAATGTTCACATCTCGAAATCCCTATATCCCAAAATTTCCATATTCTTGAAATGACTACCCAACCATAAGTGACCTAACCTAATATTATAACAATTAATCGTTCAGAAAAATAATTTCACGCCGAACAAAGATAGAGATGCGTCGAAAGTCATACGAACACGCGGATCGCATAAATAATATTGAAGCGTTATACATTGAGAATACGTTGTTAGAACGAGCGCGATAGGAGCGCACGGTTCTTGAAAATACGAGGAAAGCTCGCTTCTTCCGCGAAACGAACGTTGATGTTCGCATTAAAACGCGAACTTCTTTGATCATAATAATTTTATTGCGGTACATTTTCCATACTTCCACGGAATTCAGTTCCGTTTTTATACACCGAGATCGCAATCTTTACCGGTAGGTGCTATAACAGAATCCCACCTCTCACACGAAATGAAATCGGACGTTTATAGCAGAAACTCGAACTTCCTTGCACATAATATTTTTGTTCCACGGCTACATCACTTTCCCTAAGAGTATTAACTACGATACTCTGTCAGAAGTTTACTTTATAAAAGTTTACTCTATACTCTATAATTATCGTCTCTAAACAAACTTCCTCAAGGTGTACCTCGTACATTCAATATTGACAAATTTCGTTCGAAAAGAAATTTAGACTCTTTTATAAGGCTTGAATTTAATACTGAAAGTTACTCAGACAACTCTTCTGAAGACAGAACTGTTGATGATTGACTTTATTCTTCTTCCTTAAACAAAATCTCAGTTGTTCAAGTTTGAAGTTAAGTTTCGATGCTTATGAATTACAAATGTTTAAAAAGATCATATGTCTTGATTAACTATATTCTTCTTCCTTGAACAAAATCTCAGTTGTTCAAGTTTGAGGTTAGGTTTCGATGCCTGTGAATTAAAAATGTCTGAAAAGATCGTAGATCTTGATCAACCGTATTCTTCTTCTTCAAACAAAATCCTAATTGTTCGAAGTTGATGTTAGTTTTGTAAAGTACATTTACACTATGTTTAAAAGTTAGTACATTTTGTGTAAATAATAATTAATCAGTGGATCACGTAATTTCCTGGAAGATGAATATCGAGTTTAATATAGAACCGGGTATTTAATATACAGGAGAATGTGATATTAAATTCGTGACCCTTATGACCGTTAATGTGTAAAGGTAAGCAGCATGGCGTCTTTAATTAAATTAGTAGCAACGTTTTTTCGCTACGAACCGTCGTATTTTTCAGGAGGGATGCTTTCGGACCCGTGAAAAATAAAAAGAAGAAAATAACAATCACCGTCACGGCTAGAGCATAACTGGCCCCGATTCGAATCGCCGTTGTTTTGATTAAGCGAAACTTTCGAGTTTTTCCTGCTTCCAAGTCAGACCGACGCGAAACTTCCGCGACTGGCTGGCTGCTACTCTTATCCTTTCCATCTCTCTTCTTTTTTTTTTTTATCTCGTTGCTAGTTTTTCCATTATCCGACTTTATCTGCTGGCCTGAGCTGCCTTAACGAAAAGCAGAGACCTGTTTGAAGCAGAAGAGGAGAAACGGCGCACGGTGATTCTTTGTTATGAACTCGGCGAGATAACAATTGATTTTGATCATCTTATGAACTGTATCTTCGTCGAGCGATCTAACGGATTTGCGCGATATTTTCGATATATTGTTGTGTTCGAATTTTTTTGGGTCTTCGACGTTTCGTGTTTAGTTCTTCAGGTTTTCGATTTTGGTTTTCAAATTTTTTAATTTGCAAGTTTCAAATTTATAGATTGTCAAGTTTACATATTTTCAAATTTACAAATGATCAATTTTTCAAATTTCCAAAAATTCAGATTTGCAAATTCTTAATTCTTTTCCATTTCCAAAGATTCAGATTTGCAAGTTCTTAATTTTACAAATTTTCAAAGGTCCATTTATACAAATTTAAAAATGAAAAAATTGACAAATTCTCATATTCTAAAATTATCGAAACCTCAAAGCAGAACCTCTATTTATATCGCCAATTTCAAGAGCTTCCCTATCTTAAAGACCAATCTGCGGCAATCCATCGAAATCAGTCATAAAAGTCCGCGATACCGATCGACTATCACCGATTGGAAGTCTACTTAACTTATAATTGAGCTGTTAAAATCGTTTTTCGTAGTAAATTTTCTGGAATAATCGACTGAATCGAGTAAAGTCGGAACACCATGTATATCGGTCGAATGCAGAGATTAATGAACACAGAAGCGAGTTCGGCACAAGAATGAGAGAGGTAATGGATGACTGTAAAAGCGAAGGAATTGGTATGCTGGTCGTTCGATAACTTCCAAATGTCAGTGTCAAATAAATGAGACTAAAAATACTTAGTAAGGCAAAAGAAAGAGAAGCAATTAAGATTGTTGCATCACAATGCTTCTTTCTTCTTGCGTTCCGTTTCAAATCTAATTGAAAGAAAATAATAGGATATTCTTCAAGACATACTTCAAAATTTATACTTCTAAATTTTATTAATTGAAATATTTTTATTTCACATTTATTTATTTTTAACTTGTGTTGTCAAGCTTTATAATTTTCAAATTTTCACATTTTTGAATGTTTAGGGATATTTAGTGATATTTAGGGATATCTAGAGGTATTGGAATCTTAAGATTGTTGTGGAGATAGAGATCTAGGGATATTTGAGAGTATGTGGACCTAGGGATATTTGGGGATATCGGGATACAGGGATCCAGAATTCCAAAATTCCAAAATCCCAAACTCCCAACATCCCAACATCCCAAAATCCCAAAATCCCAAAATTCCAGAATTCCAGAATTCCAGAATTCAAAAATTCCAGAATTCCAAAATCCCAAAATTCCAAAATCCCAAACTCCCAAAATCTCAAAATCCCAAAATTCCAAAATTCCAAAATTCCAAAATTCCAAAATTCCAAAATCCAAAACCAGATTTCAAAAAATTCTGAAATTCCATAATTTCGAATTCCCAAACCCCTAGTGCAAAAGTTCCAAAACTCCCAAGTCCCGAAAAATTACGAAAGATCGAAAAGCTCTAAACTCTAAAATAGAAACCATGAAACTCTAATTGTCCTTGTTCGCAAGAGGACTTCCGTGAAGGACCTCTAATCGATTTACGAAAACGTCAGAGTCCGAAAGGACACGAGAGCGTTTTTGCTCTCGCTTTAACTCTTCCTCTGGTTCGGAGCTGCCCTCGAGCAACCCTCTGTCTATGTACCCTGTCTCGCCGCTGTCATCTAAACGGAAAAGGAGGGGGGTGGAGGGTGGAGATAACGAGGGACGAGGCCCTTTGTTTGAAGGCCTCGAAAATGTGATTGTTTAAGCCCCAACGTCGGCTAATCCGGAATCGTCCTGTGGACTGTGCAGGCTGTGGGTATTGTTTAGCCGAAACGGATTTGTACTTATTCATTAGCCCTCGAGATATTGAATTTTCGACCTTTATCTCGGTAAATGGCACGGAATTGCTTATAACCTCCAGTTTCTCTTATTCTCTATATACACCTATGTATTTAAAGAATAAGTTATTAGCCTCTTTCTTTACTGTGACCTTTAACCATTCCCTTTTGCGTCCACTCTCCTTCACGTTTCTTTCTTCGTTAAAATTCTTTTAGAACTGCGATCGTGGCTACAAAAATTTTACCGAAATTTTTGGTACGAACGACACATATTATCTAGGGTCTAATATGTTCATCTAATTTGTTGATCTAATTTTTTAGGTCCAATATGTTAATCCATTATGTTGATCTAATATTGTTTGGTCTAATATGTTCATCTAATATGTTCATATGATATTGTATGGTCTAATATGTTCATCTATTATGTTGACCTGATATGTTCATCTAATATTGTCAGGTTTAAAATGTTCATCCGATAAACTTGCAAATTTCTTTCTTTTACTTGCATAAAAACCTGAACATTCTATCCTAACATCCCCAGCAGGCTACACCCCAAACCCTTGTACCCCTAAATTACCTACATCCCCATTTCCTAATTTAGCTTACAAAACAATGAATGTCCCGCAATGTGTCTCCATTCCTCACAAAAGATCGCGAAACAACCCTTATTTCTGTCCCCGTTTTCGCGGTCGAAACAGCGAACTATCACCCCTGGGTCGTTTTTCTTTCCGACTTCGTCTATGTATTTTTTTTTATCCCGGTTGTTGATCACGCTTTGATCACGAGCGTCCCGTTAATCAAGGCGTAAACTGCAGCGGAGAGCAGCTGCTTTCTTCGTCGCTTTATCACGGCCGAGAGGGTCGTTCTCATTTCCAAGTTCAAAGAAGTCCGTTTCACGGGGCTTGTTTCCCTTAATACTCGATGTAACGCGACCTCTTGCCACATTTCTTTGATCAGGAAGACGTCCGTGGATCCCGCAGGAGCCGAAAACTTCACAAACGAGGAAACATTTTTCGACGGTCCGCGAAAATGTCCGCCTCGCGTGCACGCGAATTTATCGGACGCGATTGAGACGCGAAATCGGGGCTGCTTTGAAAAATTCCGACGGTTTCGAGAACGAAGCGTAGAATGAGTCCACTTTGTCTTCCAGGACCTCAAGGTATGCTTTATAATCACATTAAGGTTTCTTAACTCGGGACACGCCACGATTCTTCTGGATCTCAAACGACTTCGGGTAACGATCCTATTTTCTAAATGATTGCTTTTTGTGCCTCGTTAAACCGCCCTGATACAATTGCATCGGCAGCATTAAATAATGCGCTACTCTTGTATTTCATCGAACAAATGGATACTTTTTCAGCTAGGAAATTGGTGGTACAGGTTATGTCCGCCATTGTTTAATATACTGTACTGTATGTATAATATATAATGACTGTATATTAATATTACTATGTAAAAATAATATATTAAAAATAAATGTTAAACTAGTAACTTTCTATAGTGACTTCCGATTTACGAATAAACAATTTCCTAAGAACAAGTGGAAATATAAAAATGTGAAGGTTGGGTCGTTACTCGGTATCGATCGGTCCCCGAAATAATTTCAGAGAGAGTCTGCAGCTAAATCAATGAGAGATTGCAATCGTGTTTATTTGAGAATTTATAGAGTCGTCCGTGACTGCGAATTTGGCGCACATAAAACGCATCTGCACTTTAGAACGATCGGAAGCGAATTGAAGAAACACTTAAGAGCCAACAGCAACTCGAATCCGGTTTGCTCTCCTATCAAACCGACTAAATTCCTAGGACTCTGTAAACACCTTTCGCACGGTAAATCTTAAACATTGACACAAGATCCTTCGAATAATCCTGCCTTTCACCTCGCGAACATTCGACGATTTATTGTTAACCGTTGAGAGGGTTATATAACGCTTGCAAAGTGCAGCTTTCAGCGAACTTGCAATATTGTATTTTTAAATTTAAACAATCAGGTCACTCTACGACAGACCTTACAGATGGAACATTTGGTACATATTCGAACATCTAAATTAAATGTATTGCATTATTTAAATATTTTCATCACCTTTCTTTAACTATGTAGCTATAATTCGGCAAGGGATGAACCCGAAATGAAATTGTTTCAGAGAGTTGTCACACATTTGATTAAATCTCATAAATAAATTTGTTGCAGAAATATTTTAAATTATCAGTTTCCATGAAATTACAGGGGATGCTGAGTCGTTTCAAATATTCACACAATATTTATTAAAAGCTCGAAATAAAATTTTACATTTAAATAATTAAAGTTCTCATTTCTATAGTGCCCTATTTTTAACAAATAAATTCAGACTACAAAAAAATTAACATCGAGCAGTTCCAAATATTCCTGACACAGTATTGTTAAAAATAACATCAAAATCTGTCATAAGATTGAAATATTATTATATTTTCATATTTGCTTCAGCAAGCATGCACCTACGTGTAAAAAATTCAAATGATATTGGATTAACATCGAGATCACTGTTTCGAACATTTCTCGCCTGATCGAGTATACTTCATCTATTTTTTCATATACATATTAAAATCCACACCCCATCTAAAACAGCAATGCAACAGGGTGAAAAAAACATGAAGCGAAAGGTCAAGATATGAACAGAATGAACACGCATGATGAAATTCACCCTTCCATATGTCTTTGACGACCAATTAATATTTGCATCTTACTCGAGCAACTTTAACGTTTTCAACCCCTTTCGAGTATAACTATGGAATTGAATAAATATTTTACTCGACCAATATACTTCTCGAGTACTTTTAATAAAACTCGTATTGACGTATTTTATTACGAGGTTATATTGAATATTCCAGACAGTTTTCAAGCTTTCAAATTCTACATTCTTTTATAAATCTAATTTCTAAATTTTCACATACTCAATTGTCAAATTTCTATGTCCCAAATCTAAATTTGTAAATTTCGGATTTTCCAAATTTCCACACCCCCAAATCCTAAATTATCAAATTTCCACGTCCACAATTCTATATTTGTAAATTTCGGCATTTCCAAGTTTCTACACCCCCAACTCCTAAATTAGCAAATTTCTATGTCCCAAATCCAAATTTGTAAATTTCGGCATATTCAAATTTCCACACCCCCAACTCCTAAATTATCAAATTTCCACGTTCCAATCCCAAATGTGTAAATTTCCAAATTTCAAAAAAAACATTAACACGTATCTTAAATCTTAAATAATCTTAAATATGTCTAAACGTCGAATCATCGAATATCCCCCTTTCCCGACAACCGTACACCCAAAATGAAATGGTGTCCATTCGTCAGTTACGTCCCTGTCCTCGTTAACGCGTGTCTATTTATCCAAAGTATTAAAGCTCCAAGTCACTTCAATTTCATATACGATCTCCCGAAAGCTTCAAACAATTCTAACTAATGTTCCTTCGTTGAAACATTTTCACACCAGCGCTGTGTGCGGAGTTTTGTAACCTTTAACCGGGATCAAAAGTAACCCAGAAACCCCCGTCCAAACAACGATGAAACGCGTTTCAGTAATTACATCGCGGCGGCAAAGCGGTTCTAAATACGGGGATCGGTTGAATCGGGGTCTCGCATCCAGAACGCAATTACCGCGAGAATATTCTTCGCGAGCTCGACTCTTCGGGCTTTATTCACGGTGGCGTGCACCCTTTTCATTACAGGCTTCATTTCATTAAGGAGACATCCCTGGCCGAGCGTCGGCCGCGGAATCGAAAGGGAAGGCATTAAAACGGTTTAACTCGTTTTATCTCGGGACCACTCGTATCGTCGATACACAGGATAGAGGGAGAGATGTTCTCCTCGAGCAATCACATTTTCCAAGATCTTAATATAGAGACACGTCATCGTGTCGTTTCCACTCCCCTTTCTCGGTTACCCACCCTATTTCTACGACCTTCTCCCTCGCTCTGCCAGCGACTCGTTTCTTCACCCTCTTTTCTTTCTCCGTCTCGCTCCGAGCTTTCACTACGTCCCTGCGGAGCGACGAAGAGGCTCCACGAATGCGGAGAACAAGCGAAGGGGAAATGGAACGGGAAGGGTGGTGGTGGTAGGGTGGAAATAACGGTGGCTGCAGAAGTTTTCGCATTGCACGTAAATTACAGGCGACATCGATGCATCCGAAGTTTCCTATATTTGCAACGCTCTTCGGCTGAAACAATCCACGGCCTCGATACCTCCTGGCGGTTTAGATACCAGGATCCTTCTTCTTCTGTGGTCGATCGGTCCCGAGTCTGCTTCGTTGATTTAACCGACAACTTTAATCACGATACAGCTAATTTTATTCTATAGCAATCAATTTAATAAGGGATGAATTCGCGACGATGGGTCTTATTTTCTGATTATGTAAAAGACGGGCCCGTAGCCACGGAACCGGAGCCAGCACGATTTCACGGAAATAACTTTTACCGAGATTGGACTTTACTTTTATATTATTCGTCCGCGGGATCGTGCGGAACGGCGCGGACTTCTTCTGCGGTTTCGCCGCAACGCGGGTAACGGGCTCTTTTAATCTATCCCTGCATCATTTTGCCTGGAAAATCGGAAAATTGGAAATTCAATCGTTCGACGGGAGATGGAACTTACTAATACGACCCCTTTCAGGGGTGGTCTGACGGGGGCCACTGTAGAGGTACGATTTTTAAATCAGGGTAGTAACAAGTTCAGGAATAACTTTATTATAAATGACAAAAGTTGACTGTTACAACAGTACCTGAATTAAGATTGTTAAGGGTCCTAATTTGAAATATTTTTATATGAGGGGTTGAACACAATGCACGACTCAGAAGGATCTCTTTCGATCAAAGATGATCTTGGTTCATCAAGGACCTTGACTTTTTTGAGTGACATAAGGTATTTTTATATTAGAGACCATTTATCAGATTTATTAAAAATTGTAGTTGTACTGCAAAATTTATAAAAATAATTTCATTAATTTTATTCTTGCTACACTGATTTTCATTATAAACAAATCTCATGAAATATGTCAACAAGATCTTATACTTATTCATAGTTGCAAACAGTGCGAGTATCATACAGGAATGAAAGTGTCATACGTAATATATGAACATGTGAAGACTTTATCAAAAGTTACAGGAAAGTTTACGGATAAACGCGTCGAAGTTGATAAAGATCGTTAAGGGGAGCGTCGACGGTACGATATCCCGAAAAAATTGTGAAACGTGACGGATTTGTCGAACGTGTAACGGTGAAACTCGTTTGTCACGCGAAATGAACTCTGACGTTTATGGTGGAACGCGGTGTTCCTCCGGCACGATGTTGTCGCCGTGTCTTGGGGAATTTTCTCCGCTCTCAAGGAACCGTACTGGGATTTCCACGACGTCTGCGAGTCCCGTTAAGGAGGCAGCAGCAACAACAACAACAACAAAACTCGTTTCGGACGCGGAACGAAACCACTGACGTGTTGATGGCGGAACGTGGAACGAGCCACGGCGTGGCTCGAATGAGATTTCACGGAATTGTCACAGATACGTGCGACTGCGTTTGTTTACCACTGTTCTAGCCACACTGCAGTCACACAGGGAACGGGCCTTCGATTGGATACCCCGTTCGCCACCCTTCCCGTGGCCATTTTGTGCAGGATACCGTGAAAAATCAATTCACCGTTCGATCTTAATTAATTTCGTCCGAAAGAACATTCGTTTATTTATTTTCGATATGGAGTCGAAACTGATATCATTGAAATAATTATTTCAGACATTCAAAGAAGTGTGGCGATTATTGAAATGTGAATTGCACCTGAACTGTAACGCAATCAAATTAAGAAAAGTGACGAAGGTTAAAGGAATGATTATATTAATAAGATAAGATGGAAACTCGAGAGTTTCAATTTGCAAATTAACTACTCTCATCGTTAATTATCATTAAGTGTAATTCAACATGCTTTAGTACCCAGGACCACTTTAACTGCGACGGTAAAGGTGTTAACAGCCAATGAAAATATTTTTATTGCGCTCCGTGGGACGACCCGGAAATGGAGTGACTTCTAAATGATTATAATCGTACGAACGGAATTAAACGTTGAACTTGAAAATAAAAGACGAATATAAAATCATGCAAATTTATTTCGACATCAAGACCGACGTTCATCGTAAAATAATGAAAGGGTGAAATAATTTTTAAGCAAGGCGACGTCAAATTATAATAAGCATGAAATTATACGAATAAAACTATTCGTACAATTTGTTCCAACTTTCAACTGTGAATAATGTAATGTTCTTTAAAGGTGAAACAAAATTACGGAACAAACATAAAATTATACAAACTCTGTTATTTCAATATTGAATGAAAACTGCTCGCATAATTTGTTCAGTATTCCTTTCAACTCGCGGAGGTAAAAGGGTTTTTTGCCGAGAGCGAAGTGAGAAATTTTCAAAATTGAAGATTTCGCGTAAAAATATGTTCGGGTGTGTGGGTGTAAAAGGTAACAAAGGTACTTAGGTGCAAACGGTTCGGTGAAGGTGGTATTTTCTAGGGAAAGAAGACGCGGAGGAAAAAGGGTGTCTTCGCTGAAAAGTTTGGTAAGAGTATCTTACCGGAAGAGCGGCGAGGAAATTTAGGGTAAATGTTTAACATACTACGTACTCGCTGCATCTTCTGTTTGTATAACACCGTATACATGTTGATATTAAAATTCTTCGCATTCGCCGGCGCGGTTCGCTCTTTGCACGAAACATTAATTCGCAGTATCCTGTTTACGAATAATTTACGGCATAATCCGACGAGCAAATAATCGCGGGTCGAACAATAAAACACTGTTTTTGAAGGAATTTCTTCGTTCCCGGTAAGAACGCAATAAAGCGTTCGCGAGGTATAATGAGCAAGCAGGAATATCGACGAACAGCAGTTTCAGTGCAATTAAAATTTTGTATGAATGAAACCGTAAATCCTTACTCATTATTCGCCGAAGGAAACGGAGGTGAAGTTTCGAAGGGAAGATGGGGCCGTTCTTTAACCAACCTTGTGCTTCGTCTGACTCGAATTCTCAGACACGTTCAATATTCCGATCTGTTCTGACAGCCAGCAGCCATGCAAATGCCTTTTCCCTCCTTTTGCTCGATAGTTTCGCGAAAATTTTCTTCCCTGAAAATATTGAAAAATAGACGAACGCTTCCGAGAACTACTTATAAACACTTACTCGTCGAGCTAGTTGTTAACCCGTCGTCAAAATATATTGACGGTAATGTATTCCGACAACTACTCGATGTAGGAAATTCTTTATTAAATTCTAAATTGAGATGCGGGTATTTTCAAATTTTTCACCTTGAAAATCTACACAATTTTCCGCTTGATATCGCTTTCACTTCACTTTGTCAAATTTCAACAATCTCTGGTCAACGATATCGATTACCGGGTCACACCACGTGGAGGTGGCTACAGGAGGTGTATCCACCCTAACACCTAATCCCAACTACCCTTCCATTTAATTACCTCGTCCGTCAAGCTGTTGTCAGCTAAAGGGACGAGTTTTGACTTTGCCCAACACGTAGGCATTATCTACGAAACATTAACCTCATTCAATTTTTAAACTCTTTCAACACAATTTAAACTTTGAAGAACTGCGTGATAAAATTCGAGGGACTTGTGAACGTAAAAGTGTTCGAGAACGAAAAGGATGTTCTTAGGTGAACGTGATCGGATGTGCTTTAAAAATTGATGCGTGAGGTCGAAAAGAAAACGAGAAAGGGTTAAAAGTCGGTGTTGAATTATTTAAAGCACAACAGTAAATTTTATTGCCTTATATAATAATTTTAACAGAACTAATTTTATTTTCCATCGTGTATACAAATTATTAAACATCAAATTTTAAGCTGTTTAATTCATGAGATACTTAGTGACAAATGTAATTAATTCCGAAACGAAAAGTCCAGCGAAATAGTTGAAAAAAGTCGTACGAAAGAATTGGAATGTTTGAATAATCGTGGCTATTATGAAACACGATCGTATAAAATAATTCAAGTTACGAAGTGGCGAGAGTCCTGTGAAAAGAGGGAAATTTGTTTTCATGCCGTTTCGCTATCAGAAAAATGGACTTTGAAAAGTGCGCTAGGAATGAACCCCCGCCGAATCCTGTCAACCCTTAGATTTAGCGGCTGTAAGTGCTCGTGTAGAAGTGTCACCGCCCTCTCCACTCTCTCTCTCAATGGCTTACTCGACAACCACCCCGTAAAAAATGACCCAAAGTGTCGGGCGATCAGATTTAAAAGCTTCAGCCACGTAGAACTCGAGTTTCGCCGTTTCGTGTCCTCCTCGACCGCCCTCGAATAATGTCCAGCTCAAAAGGATCCTTTAATAAAATTTTCATATCGTCGCTGTTTACGCGACTCGTTAAAAACTCGCTGTAAGGGATCAACGAATAAGCGTTTGATTTAATATTACGGGTGTATTTGAACGCGTTAAATGCCGTCGGTGAATACGCGTTGCAATATGCCACGTTTGTAACTATTCGGATTATCGCTGTTTTATTTTCCAATTTAAACATTTCCGCGCGATTAATACCTCGTTTCATCCTGTTGCGCCATGTACAATGGGATTTTTGTACCTTGTTAATTATTAATGAATTTTTTGCGCAATAAGTCTGTGGCTTATAAGTTCTACTACTGCAAAATCAGCAAATTAATCACCGCAGTGGATTAACCATGTTGAAATTCTACACATTACATTATATACATACAGATTCATTTTTCACTTTTTATTTTATTTTTTATCTCAAACACGCATATGTAAACCTATGTGTTTATGTATAATTATATGCATATACTTTCATTCGCTCTTTTATGCCCGCTATAAGTCAGTAAATAAGAATTAATATCGTTAGATTCCTACATTCCCCAATTCCTACATTCCCCAATTCTCACATTCCCCAACTCTCACATTCCCTAATTCTCACATTCCCCAATTCCTACATTCCCCAATTTCTACATTCCCCAATTCTCACATTCCCCAATTCTTACATTCCCCAATTTCTACATTCCCCAATTCTCACATTCCCCAATTCCTACATTCAAAAATTCTCACATTCCCCAATTCCTACATTCCCCAATTCTCACATTCCCCAATTCCTACATTCCCCAATTCCTACATTCCCCAATTCCCACATTCCCCAATTCCCACATTTCCCAATTTCCGAATTCCCAAATTCCCCAATTCCCCAATTCTCACATTCCCCAATTCCCACATTCCAAAATTCTCAAACTCCCAAATTCCTAAACCCCAAAATTCTCAAATTCCCAATTCCTAAACCCCAAAATTCTCAAATTCCCAACTTACACGATTTCTAAAATTCGCAATCACGAAACAGCATAAAAGCAGCTTGAACATCGCAGGCGAAGCGTTTAAGTTAATCTTCAGCAGGGCAGACAGCGGGGTTCATCCGTTAAGCATTTTACATGGAAATGTCGGATGCGATACTTTTTTTCCCCCATTGAAAGTGCTTGTCCCGGGGTTGTCTCACGGTTGATTTAACGTGCTCCTTGAGATTTATTCGATAATGTGACTGGAAGCCGGTCTAAAAATGTGCGCTGTATCCTCCCTGTGACGTGCACCCCGACAACGCAATACGCTCGCGAAATTACGTGTATAAATTTGAAATATAAAGCAGGAGAAACTAGCAATGAGAAATCCAGAAGGAATCGAGACCCGCGAAATCTTATGGTTTAATGTGATAAATGGACGCCGGAGCGAAGAAGAGAAATTTCTTCGGCTTCCACCCGTTGTCGGGGTATTTTTGAAAGGAGTTGAGAGTTATTGCCGCAAATGTAATTATACCGACTGTTTAGAACTGCCTGATCGATATTCTGTCGTGTTCATGGAAAGAACTCTTATTGTGCTTGTTGGAGGAACTTCTGTTGTCGCCGATGCTGAATGAACAGGGTACAGCATTCAGTTTTTACTTCCCAAGTTAGAGCTTCTCATTGTTAACGAAACTCCATCTTTCGTATATACAATTAATTCGAGTATTCCTCTTTAAACGGGAAATTGCATTTTGAAATATAACGATATTAAATTGATTAGTTGACTTATATCACTCGTGACGGACGTTCTAACTAATCTCTGCACCCTGAGTTTGGAATTTTATATTAAATATTACAGTTTGCATAATGAAGTATCTGTAAATTCAAAATAGACAAATATCTCTGACAAATAGGTTAGGGTTAACGAGTATGACGTGATTGAATGTCGAACAAAAACTAATATATTTAAAAGCATCCGATAAAATTACGGTGCCAAGGAATCACGTGTTAAAAGTTCATTTAACCCTAATCGTTCTAAGAGCAAGATAAATGAATACGGTATCAATCGATGATTAATAACACGGTCACAGTTAACATTACAGGGTCGAAGTACAATTGAAAGCAAACGGAAGGGAAAGTGAACCGCGTATATCGCGATGGCGGCTCGAGTGTAAGGGAGAAGGAGAAAAAAAGAAGGAATTATCGGAAGGATCTGGCGTTGTTTCCAAACTGTTTGATTTACAACATTAATTTTCGTGACGGACGAGTACCGGCTAATGGTACTTTAACGACCGGGAACTGTATTGAACCGAACACGTTGACCATGCGTACCATGACGCATCTAAAATCAAGATTTACCCTCGTGACGCTGATCAATGGCCAACTCTGAGAGGCGATATACGAAACCCTCGTTCGACGTTTACGGATCCTTGGCATTCCTTCGCTTCCTGCATATCTGCTCGAGTTTCGGGTAACATCTCCTGCAAGGACTCCCTTTTACTCCCCTTCAAATTCAACATCGCGTGCACGACCTTACTTGCTTCTTACTGAACGTTTATACATAATCCACGTTCATTCGTTCGATGATGTTAACCCTTTGCACCAAAGTGTTTTTGCTGCTGGATACTCTGAAACTTTCGGATTGAAAAGTTTAATGAACTTTGTAGATTTTGTTATTGTTACTATCTGTCTGAAAATTTTTTTATTAACTGTTGCTATTGAATGTTTCACTATATGTGCACATCACATGTATGACATTATGTATACATCACATGTATGACATTATGTGTACATCACATGTATAACACATGTCACATCCATGTATAACACATGGATTTAAAAATATTTCATTCAAATTGTTGAATCTATGAATTAATAATAGGAATGTGAAAGATAATACTGTAAACGCCATCTTGATTTTGCGGCCATTTTGTCTTGAAATATGTGAGGTTAGGTTAACTGTCCGCCATTTGCTTAACCTTCCGCTTCACCTCTTTCGCTTAACAATTTACCCTCACCCTGAAGTTTGGACATATTAAATAATTGAACCCAACGTTTCTTCCATTTACATTAAAAAGAGATTCCATGTTTGCTTTCTTTAAACTCGTGTGCCTCGAAGAGAGCATCCAAACACGAGTTCATAACCGGTGTATAAACGCGTCTTATTAACAAATGTCCAGTTATAGCGTGGTGCTTAAACTAATTATAAGTTTGAACGGTATACGAATACCGAATTAGGGAAAGTTTGTGGGATACTATTTGATCGGTGGTAATCCTGAGGGAAACGTCGGTGTACGATAAGAAGAGTGGTCGAACGGAAGCAACCCGTAGATCGGCGATTTTTCAACCACGTTCACGAATGACGAAGAGTTTTCCAGGGTTGTCCTCGCTTACATCCTCGTTATCGCGACGAGACAAATCGGAGCAGAACGATAAAAGTAACTCGGCCAGACCGGGAAAAGTCTCGCGTTTCCAACCGGGCCGATATCGATTTTACGTTAGGCCACGTGCAGCCTTGACTGGTCGCGTGTACTCTTCGAGATCTTATTTCGTGTTCTACGTTCCGGCACGTTTTCAAGCTGTGAAAGTCGTTCGTGAATTCTCCTGCTCGACTACTGACTGGAATCCGTAATTTTTGTCTGGGAACAGGCATACCGAACGAGCACGATTTGACATTGCTGAATCCGGCAAGTGATCGGTCAAGGGTGAGCAACCCTTACGGAAACCTGTGTACTTCGTCAACATGTTTATCGACAGGGAATAGTGATTCTACGGGATAGGGAATTGAATCGGTTATAAGATGTACCGATTTCGGGATTTGAACATTTCCAAATTCTCAAATTACAAACTACCTAAATTCCTGCGTCAAAACCACCATCTGACCCATTCTTCACACAGAACAAACTTTTATAAATATTTCCCAGTTATTTCGATTTACCTTCCAGACTGTCCCAACTCAATGAATCATTGCAAATAAGGAATTTACCACTCTGATAATAGAACATTTAACAATGACATCCACATTTAAAATTATCAACGATCAACGAAGAAACGAACGTAAGCCTTACATGATGATCGAACATTTTACGCTAAAAAATTCATCTTATTGGAAATGTTTAAAAATAACCCGAAGGGGTGATCGAACCAAGGAACGAGACAGAAATGTGATCAAAAATGAACGCAGACTGTCTGCACTCGAAATTACTTTTTGATGCGTTTGCACCGAATTATTTCGAAAGAAGAAACTGCATTACGATTTCTAAAGCAGCCGCGCCATCGTGAACAGAAACTGACGACATTGTACACCAACATGATACTTCCGTTTCCTCGGATTCCGCTGGAGACAGCAAAAATCGCAAACTACGTTTCATAAAAGTTCATCCAGCCATCGTGGCACGCATTACGTCTGCTAGAGAAAACGTATTTTAAACGGTTTGCACGCGTCTCGATCGATATAAGCGCAAATTGTCTACAAAATGTATAAACTGGAAGAAATACTTCTTTAGTTAGACTGTAAATATTAATTTTTTTATTAAAATTACGAATTTTTTAATTACGTTTGTGCTTTTGTCCGGAGAGTCGGCGACGCACGGTGATACCACAATCTATTATCCGACAAAAGAGTTCAGAGAATATCTCTCGAAAATCAGAATGCGTAATTGCGTAAAATTGATCGCCGATTGAAACGTAAAATCGATGATAAAAGGCATTATGTAATGATCGATAATACCGAGAGTTTTTCACCGAAATCACTCCGCGAAGTGCACGAAGCTATCGGGCGTCGATATTTCATGCAACCCTTGTATCCATCGAACGAATTGCTACGGCGAATTAAATAGCATCCGACCTTTAAAATTTATCACGTCAGGTGAACATATTTTTCTTATCCGTGAATCGATTATCGTGGACCGATCGAAAGGATATTAAAGAATCGAAGGCTAAGGGGACGAAAATGACCCACGCTGATAAACGTCGTCGTGGTCCGTGAACTTCCAAAATAGAGGCCTTATCGGTTTCGGCATGAATCCATGTGTCACGCAGCACGTTCTTGCCTGAAGGAAATCAGTTCGCGTGTATCGAACGAATTAAATGAACGTCCGCATAAATCACCGTAATTGATATTATAATTTTCGAACCACCTGCGAACGCGTCTTCGCTCGTGTTTCATTTAATGTTGGATGTTCTGCGGCTACCACGATTGATGATAACGTGGTTAAAAAGTTTCCGATAAGCCCTGGAACGAAACTTGGGCACGGCGGGGTTTTCTGGGGAAAATGGCGACTTGAGGAGGAACGGACGGTCATAGGTTGGTTGGTGGTCAATTTGGGATTTGACGTATTTGCAATTTTCAATTTCGGGATTTGGAGATTTGGGAATTTGGGAATTTGGGAATTTGGGAATTTGGGAATTTGAAGATTTAGGGATTTGGGCATACAGAGATTTGGGAATATAGAGATTTGGCAATGTAGGAATATCGGCACGTAGGAATTTAGCCATCTAGGGATTTGGGGACATAGGAATTTGGGGACGTAGGAATTTGGGAACGTAGGAATTTGGAAATCTAGGGATTTGGGAACGTAGGGATTTGGGGACGTAGGGATTTGGGAACGTAGGAATTTGGAAATCTAGGGATTTGGGAACGTAGGGATTTGGGGACGTAGGAATTTGGAAATCTAGGGATTTGGGAACGTAGGGATTTGGGGACGTAGGGATTTGGGAACGTAGGAATTTGGAAATCTAGGGATTTGGGAACGTAGGGATTTGGGGACGTAGGAATTTGGAAATCTAGGGATTTGGGGACGTAGGGATTTGGGGATGTAGGAATTTGGGAATGTAGAAATTTGGGGACGTAAGAATTTGGAAATCTAGGGATTTGGGGACGTAAAAATTTGGGAACGTAGAAATTTGGGAATCTAGGGATTTCTGAACGTAGGAATGTGGTAATTTTTGGACCAAAAAATTTGATAATCTATGCATTTCGGGTTATAGAAATTTGAGAATGTAGAAATTTTTTTGATTTAGTTTATTTGTGGATTAGGAGAATTGAAGACTTGAGTTCATTTTATCATTTATTCTTCGGTTCCATTTTGAATTCGAAAGTGTGCATACACCGGTAGGTGTAGTGTTAAATAATTCTCATCTCATTACGCCATACTTTTTCTACTTATTATTATGTTCGTGCGAACAGGCCTTCGTCCTCGTTTAATTAAACGTAATTTTTCATTTTCACATAACATGCAACAATAATGAATATTTTAATATCATTATTTGAAAACAAATTTGTAATTATAATTTTTGCCCGAAAATCCATCGTATATTCGGTAATTATTAATGTTACGATTCGCATATAAATTAGCAACATTATCACCAATTATTAAACTTGATTTATCCTTTTCATTTCTAAAGTAACAGTTTGTATCAGCAATTAATTCTGAAATACCCCCATTCGCCATTGTTTTAATTGCTTCACTTGTCATTTATGGTATCGTTAATATCGCGTTGTATATACGTTCTGTATACATATATAACACAATAAAGTCGATAACAATTTGTTTGTTACTTATGAATGGTATAACACCCATTATTTCGCAATAAATGCATTTATAATAATGACGCGATCAGACTTCACGAACGATATCGATAAAACGAGCTGAACGCAAACAGGGGAATCAGGAAATCAAACGAGAAAATATCAACAAATTCTTTTACCGATAATTATATAACAAATTAAAAAATAAAAAAGTTAAAAAGCACTGCAAAGATCAAGAGTAAAAATGCTTATTAATAGACTTTCGACAAAGCGTTAAAATTAAACAACCTCGTTACTCGACGACACTTTATTACTTTGTCGAGTTTGAAGAAACAAACTTCAGTAATCCAGTGTTTCTTACCCCATTGGACGTTTAATTAATTACATAAAAATCCACTCGCAAAAGCAAATCAACATTTATTATAATCTCGAGTAAAATCCCATCTACATCGAAATGGCCGGCGTTGAACGCTGCTCTTTAAGGGAAAATTTGCGAATTATTAACAGGAAATAAATTGTTTGTTCATTTCCATGAATTTGTTACGTTTCCACGAAAGTAAAATTTATAATTTATAAAGAAAATTTAAAATTTATGAAGAATGTGAAATTTCTGTTCCGTTTTGAGGTTAGAAAAATTATCATATAAAGAATTAACGAATGGTGTAGGGTCAATAATGACCCTTAACTTATAATGTACATTAAAAAATAACCTAAAACTAAAGTTTGAAATAAAAAGGTAAATAAAATGGAGATTGGGTCAATAATTGTTCAAGGATTAATCTATGAACTTTTTCCATGAAAATAGTTTAACAATAGCTTTATTCGATGAACAAATTTATCCCGTATGAAACAAAAATTTCATACGCGTGCAGTGCACTGGTTCTGAAAAAGACAGAATTATTTACGAGTCAGTAGAAACAACCAGGCAGCTTCGAAATCGAAACGGTCTCGTTTTGTTCGTTTAAACTGCCGCCATCAACGGCAGACTTCCTCCAATAAAAGAAGAAATTTAGTTCTTGCTGTAAACCGAACGTATAAACAGGCTGTAACAAACGTTGTACATGGAAATCGACAAATTACATCATTCGTAATATAAACTTTATTGCTAATGAGAAAACTTCACCAACCGGAACATTGTGAAAGATATGAAACGTTTTGTTGTCGTGAATATTTCACGAATTTATTTTCTTAATACGCACTTTTAATAAGTTAATGTTAATAAGAATGTTCATACTTTGGAATACAATTTTTTAATACTACTTTATGTTGCTAATCAAAAAGTTCAAAAATTTTGAACATATATGAGTTTCTAAGATTATAAATACTAAAATTGTACATTTGTAAACTTCTATGTTTGTGAATTTTTATCTAACATTTCAAATTTATAAATTTATAAATTCCTGAAACTTTAAATGCTTAAATACTTAACTCCACAATTCCCCAAACCACAAAATACTTAAACTGCAAAGTACCTAAACTTCTAATTCCCAAAATTCCTCAATTTATAAACTGCTAAATGTATAAATTCTTACATTCCTAAATCGCTAATTCCCTAAACTCCAAAGTACCTAAACACCGAATTCCCTAAATTCCGAAATTTATAAATTTCCAAACCTCTAAATCTCTAAGTCCATAAACCCCAAAGTACCTAAACACCTAATTCCCTAAATTCCCAAATTCCTAAACCCCCAAAAACATAAATCTCTAATTCCCTAAACCCCCAAATACCTAAACTCCAAAATCCCTAAACCCCTACATCTCTAAACTCCCAAAACTCCTAACCTCCAAATCTATCCAATTTGCTCTATCGAACTCCGCCATTTTGTCTAACAGAGTCCGCCATATTGTAGACTACACAAAATCGCCTCCACTCGAGAATTGTATAAACGTACATGAAAATAATGAACTACATACATTTATTAAACAGAAAAACAGATATTTTTCATGAAAAGACGATAATTGTTATAAAATTCGAGTAATCGTAGGATAACACCTTATCCGATGATTCCTCTGCGATTTAAATCGTTCGATACGTTTCGACGCGATTCGAACGCGACAGAATCGTGAATGACGAACGTTCGGACGAGTTACGCAATCTGTTTGTTATCAATGAACAGAACGATGGAATTCGATTCGAATTAAGCTTCGAACCAGCTCGCTTATCAGTCAATTTATTATCTGGCGCCTCGTTAGGAACCGACTTGATGTCGTTTGATGAATCGACGATACCAAAAAAAGGACCGTATCGAAAGATGGATTGAAATTATCGAGAATCGATAGTATCTGGCTGCGAGTGATTTTTTTGTTTGTTTATTTTTCTATTTTTAAACGAGAGATTATATGGTGTGCCTCGCAAATTGATTTCTGTTTTCCTCGTTGTTGCGGAAACATCGTTCATTTGATAATTGGCCAACGGTACCGAGTTACTCTTGTTATTTTCCCATCGGGAGATAACGGAAATATATTTCTTTCGTTACATCGCCAGAATGAGCTGAATTTTATTTTAAATACTCTTATTATTTCCGCTCTCCCAAGGAAATGAATATTTCATTTCGTTACGTTTATCGTGCTCCTGCTAAAAATTTTGTTAGCCCTTCGATTCGTACGTAAAATATTTGCTCGTTTACGTTATTCCATATTTATATTGCACATTTTGCACAATTGGAATTATTTAACTTATGTAGTAATTAAATTCGTTCCTACAACATTTGTTTCGATTAATATTTCAGTGTATGAACATCTGAATTAATATAATTAATCGCATATCAATCCACGTTAATATTCAATGTGTTCCTTGTTTATAAATAATTAAAACCGAAGAAAGACTGTAAATGCATTAAAAAAAATGTGTCCACATTAATTTCGCGAACGTATGAAATTAATTGAAATGACAGTGTAAATTTGACAATGATATACGTACAAATGTACAGTGTATATAAAGAAAACGAATTACTTCATTCTGGTAGCGCGATAATTTATAATATAATAATCCTTTTATTACGATACTAATTATAACGAACGGACTAATTAAAAAAGAAACAACGAAAGAAAATGGAGAACGTGTTACATATCACGTTTCTTTATACGTATATAAATGCCATTCACGAACGAAATTATTCCCTCGCATGAATTGCCCGAACAAAACCATAAATAATAATAAATAAAGAAACTTCGTATCCCAGTTTCGTCGGTGAATACAAATATAATTGAAACGCCGGCTTACATCCAATAATTACAGTCTAGCTCGTTATATCATCTCTCCACCGACAAAAAGACCAGCCTGTAACAACAAAAAAAGGATCAGCAATTTCGCCGGCGAACCAAACGGGTTTTCCAAAGGTAACGTCTATTTAATTACATAGACACGTCGTTATTGAATGCAACTGCATTACGGTTATTCACGAAATACATTTTGTATGAAGTTACGTGAGATTTTGTTGTCAACAAATTCGAAAGATATAGGTCTTAGAATTTCTAAATATTTGAATCTCTGAATCTTTCAATTCTTTCATACCTGAATTCACGAGTTCTTAATTTGCTAACTTGTTGACTTGCCAACTTGTCAACTTGCCAACTTTCTAACTTCCTAACTTCACAAATTCCCAAAGTCCCAATTTCGTAAATTCCCAAATTCTCAAAGTGCCAATTTAACAAACTCCCAACTTGCCAACTTGTAAACTTCACAAATTCCCAAAGTTCAAATGTCCCAATTTCGTAAATTCTCAAATTCCTAACTTGCTATCTTGTCAACGCCCCAAATTCCTAAAATCCCAAAGCCCAAATTCCCGAATTTCTAAACCCTCAAATTCCTAAATCCCTAAATCCCAAAATGTCCATCCCTACCTCCTTAAATTTCCAGATCCGTGAATCTCCAAGTCCCCAAATCCCCGAATCCCCAACTTCCCCAACTTCCCCAACCCCCAAATCCCTAAATTTCTAAATCTCCAAATCCCCAACTTCCCAAACCCCTAAAGCCCTAAATTCCTAAACCCTCATATCCTCAAACCACCAAATCTTGAAGACCCTAAATCCTCAAATCCCTAAATCCCCAAATCCCCAAATCCCCAAATCCCCAAATCCCTAAATCCCTTAATCCCAAAATCCCCAAATATCAATATTCTGAATTTGCCAAAATTCCAATACCTCAAATTTCCAAATCTCTCTCTCTCTTTTCCTTGCATGAAATAAAAATCCTAGTTGCATCGTTATCCGAAGGCCCAATCGGAGAATGGTACGATAGAATTTTCTAGTGTGCTCGATGGAATGAAAAACTCGTGAAACGTACAATCGCGTATCTCACGCGACACGTGGAAAAGGTAAGTAGGGTAGCTAGCAGCTAGTAGTAGGTCGCACGAGTATGATCGAAAAGGCTGGCAAGTAGCGAGCTTGAATGTCGAGGCAGCCGTATTTTGCTAGAGCAACACAGAAAGCTGCAAGGTCAAGGGTAAAGGTGTCTCCGAGATCCGGCGACGTGACGCAGCTGGTTTAAGGTCGCTTCTCGCTTGAATTCTGTGGCCCGATCTACAAGGTGTCTCATAAATTTTCCTATAAACGTTTTCTGATATCCTCAAGATGTTAAAAAAACAATATCCTATAATATATGAACGGTATATAAATAAGGACAATGTTAAAATACGGACAATAGGGACAATATGGAAGACATTACCGTGTATTGAAACTTCCTTCATTATGAATCAAAATTACGACGGAATATTAAATGACTGGGTGTAAAGTAAATCATAAAATTTGATAAAATCGATAGTTCTCATATGTATATTTATGTACAGAAGTTAAGGATTGAATAAATAATGTTTGAAGGGTTCAATCAGTAAAAATTTTACAAATTACAAAAACTCCCTGCTCCTAAATAGTACACAGTTCAATAACGCGCGTTATTTAAAACTCTGCGCGGAGTTTTCCAATGAACCCGGTAACTTCGACAAAAATAAAGTTAAATGTTACGAAACGGAATCTATAAATATCTTATTGAAACGATGTGTCCAAAATATGAAACATAGAGTGAAGTACGTAAGATGTATATCTGTCTTGTATATGTATATAAATGTTACAGTATGTTTCTTGTACTGAACCACGTACGAAAGTAATAAAAGTGTTTTCTCTGAACAAACGCAAAAATACCGCAAGTCTTTATTCATCGATTTGAATAAAACTTCGTGGGTTTATAGAATCATGTCTGACGAAAATAGCTGTCTGCTTCATTCGTGTCCAATCTCGAAAATTAATCTCAAAGTCAAATGAGTATTCTCAATTTATCACGTATGATTTATTTATTGCAAATACCAAATCCAAATAAAAATTTAATTGTACAATAAATGTTACGATGTTACATCAACATTGTAAAACATTTCTTGCTTTCGAGAAACAAACATACTTCTTTCGAAACTTTCTGTAAACGTAAACTTGGTTTATTGAACCTTTCAAGTTTTATTACAGAAATTTTCCTCTTTTTTGTAATTTGAAGATTGTATTTGAGAAAGTGTCAAGAGAGTTGTAGTTTCTTTGCATCAAATTCGAGAATTCCTAGAGTTCCTAGATTCCTACATTCCTCACTTTCTGTAGGAGTAACTTCAGCGCACCCTGTATACTCAAACGTCCTCGTCTACAGAAGAACGAAGACACCCTTGAAAAGCACATACAGAAAGAGAAGACGAAGAATTCCTGACACCAATCTACTTTTCTTGCTGCAAAATGCAGCTACATCAGACATCAAAACAAACGCTACAAGCACTTTGACAAACATTACAAGTAACTAAAAATTGAACAATCTCAAAAAGCTAATTAAATATTTAAATTCGAAAGTCCCATTAGCTCCATCAAGAGAAAAGTATTCATTTAAGAAATAATCGATGCGTGTAGAGAAAGGTTATAGGTGCCATTTTGATCCTAAATTCATAAAAATCGATGGCCCAACCGCGACGTCACCTTGCAAAATCCGTCATCAAAGTGAACAAAGTTGAAAGAGGTGGAATAAAAATTGCAGGCCCGATGGCACAGAATTCCAGGATCCCGCGGGACAAAAACAAGCGCATCCCGGTCGAACGTGCTCTAATCCTATGTTCGGCAAACAAAGGTGCACCCTGGTCCGCGAAACCCGGCTGATTATCGATCATTCCGCCGACGGAATTGTGTATCGCGCTGGCCAGCGTTCGAACACAATTCAAGGGTCGGTTTTGTGTCGGTGCTTCAGTGCGCAGCGACGTCGAAACTCCAGGCAGCGTCACGACGCTCGACAACACAAATCCTCGGCGTCTCGACGCGTGCGAGTATACACCCAGCGACGTCGTGCGAGACGGTATCGAAGCGTCGCGACGCCTGCGCGGGTTCCCGCAACGATCAGCTGGGCTGGAAGCCCGAACCGCGGAGGGGTGGGACAAGGAGGGCGATATAGAGAGCAGCACGGTCCATAGAGAGAGAGACCCTCTCGTGAGACAGAGACAACCGAACACCACATCCGTCGACGATCAGTAGCGACGTCGAGGGTGGCCTCGTCGACAGTGGCGCACGTTTTTTTCCACCGTCGCCCTTTTACCCGTTACCGCGACGATGGTGCCCGTCGTAGCTCGCGAGCCGGCGATTTAACTCGCGCCCAGTGCTGCCGTGACGGTCGATCGAACAGCAACGCCTGAAACCTCGGAACGCCGACATCCACGATGCCTCGACCTCGTCGCCAACTAGTCTGGAAGCTCCCGGTATTCCCGAACTGCCATGGCGTCAGGAGACCCCTGGATCCAGCGTAAACCCGTGTCCTGCACCCTTACCCGTCGTCCGCTCTCCAGCCAAGGACCTCCACGAATTTCCGAGCTCCAACCGGGATCCTCGGTGTATCGTCGTTATTCTAGCTACCCAGTGTTTCTGCTACCGATGGCATATCGGATAAACGCAAAGTGGTCCGCGATGTAGGCAGAGCGACGCGTAAACACGATCGTTAGGCGGAGTGCTTCGGTCTGCTGCAGCTGCGTACGAGGAGGATCCTCTTCGTCGATAGCCCACGGAGAGCGACGACGCCGTGGTAAGTAGCAAAACAAATGTGCAACCCGACTAAGAAGTGGTCGCTTTAACAATTTTACCTACGGGCGGAGGATGGGTCTCACCTAGGAAGGGTTCGTTGACACCGGACAAAAATCGCCGCGAGGAATTGCGACCAGAGAGGATAGTCCCCGGATAAAACGTGGTGCCGTGAACGTTTTGGATCACTGTGACGTGTCCGGGAATCGATACGCTAATTCGAGGTGTTCGAAAGTGTCTAGTTCCTACCGCGAGAACGATCGAAAGCAATAACGGGGTCCGTGCCGTTTCGAAAGTTGTCTTCCACGTGCAGAGTGCGAACGTAGCTTGATCGATCGGGGTGTCCCGAAAGAAGTCGCGACGGGAAACAGGAAGCGAGGGTGTGGTGAAGCAACTTTGGGAACAGCGGGAACCACTTAGCTCGAGTTGTTTTTGAAAGCACCGACGCCATCGTCACCATGGATACACGTGTCGTTTGTGCGATCCTCTTCATCGTCGCCCGTTGGCCATGTGGTCAGGGTGGCCCGGTAAACACTTACGAGTCCGATGCAGAGCACCTGCAGCCGGATCGACGGGTACCTATGGACGATTACGCGATGAACGGACCAATCGCGGACGACTTCCCTCGAGACCTCAGGGAACCTTATCCGGGTAAAAGCTTCGGACCCATGGGTCCCATAGACGGCTCTCTACCCGACGATATGTCGTTACCGAGCCTCGTCAAAGGGGACTCCGTGGAGCATTTAGCGTCGCACGCGGTCCAGGATAACAACGGGACCGCGCCACAGAAACGGACTTACAACATCATCTCCGTGGAGTTCCACAGGATCGAAACACCGTTCGTTATCGGGATATGGATCTTCTTTGCCAGCATCGCGAAAATAGGTAACACGTGGTACTTGAACTTGAACCGGTGGCCTCGTTGATCGGCTCGTTGGTAGTCCGTGTGGTCAACTATGTCGTTGTTTGCGTACCGAAGTTGGCGAACTTTCAACTTTTGACCTCTTGTTTACGGGGGTAGGGTTTTGGCTACATTTTCGATTTATAAATCTGTTCACTGGTATTGCTTGCAGTTTATTTGATGGGGTTTAGGGAAATCTGTGGATATGGAAATGTAATTAGATTCGTAGTTCTTTTATATTGGACTTTTTGTAATCTTGTTTCGTTTGTTCGTAATAATAAGTTAGGGTAATAGATACATGTAGCTATTGCTACTGACCACATGTTATAATTTGTTACAGTATAGTAGATAACATTTTACTTTCGATGTGGTAAACATTTCTACATCTCTAAATACTCTTTTCTAGATCTGTACATTTCCAGATTCCAATGTCCCCAACTTATTTTCAGATTCCAATATACCCAGATTCCAGTATCCCCAGATTCCGTGTCTTCAGATTCCTATGTGCCCATACTCCCATGTCTCCAAATTCCTATATTTCCCTGCCTCCCCATATCCCCGGATTTATCCCTAAATCCCTAGTTCCCTTCATACCTAATGCATAACCTAACCTTCATACCTAAATTAATAAATTAACCTACAAACTATAAATTAGCCGAAGTATGTATAAAACAAAATTAATGCGTTAACCTTCTGCATTATGCCTGAAATAATTTTCTCCGTCAAATTTTGCAAACAAACCCCGTTTCAATATTATGAGGCACTATCAACGCGAACATATCTCCATTATCTGATTAAAAGTTTCGTCACCGATTCGATCGAATTCCAATATTTCGCGTCAAAGTCACTCGATCAATTTATTTCGGTAACGTTCCCATTTTTTCGACGTCTACGATGACTCTTCACGTTTTTAAGATGCTTCTGTTATGCTTCACGATTTAATTTTATCACCTAGCAATTTCATGTGTCATATTTAGCTGACTCATGAATTTTCATGAGACACTGCTGTCCGTTTTAATGGGATCCCAGTTTGAAGCAATCCTTAAATAGCTGAAATATATTACACAGCTTAAAGATACCTGCAAAATGCTAATTGCAGGAATAGTTGATTAGGTTTGTTGAAAATTAAATCACTCGGGTATTAAAGGTCCAGAAGTTTATATCGCTTTTAACTTTCTTCGATAACACTTCGTAATTGAATAATTTCGAATTATTTTATGAGTTTCGTGGTGAAGAGTACTTCAAACCTTCTTGAAATAACTCAGTAGAATTTTGGTAAATTAACAATAATTATTATTAAAGTCTAAACTTGTGTAATAATTATTAAACTTATCTGAATTAAATTTATGATTAAACTCATCCACAATTATTATTATACTTGATGTACATATTTTCAATTATTTCTCTCGTTTGAATAATCATTTTTCCCCTTTTTCAAATAATTATTTTTAGTTATATAAAAATACGTATCGAGTTACATTTATTCTCTGTTTTCGTTATATAAACAGACAAATGGAAAATTTTGCAGGGACCCGACAAATGGATTTTAGATTATTTTCACAATACTCAAAACGCTGATGCTGAGATTATGTGATTACATAAATAGTTACAATGCTCACGTTAAATCGTGTACACGGTACATACTATGATTACACTGTATTACCATCGAACCCCTGTAGAATGTTCCTATTACCAAAACAGACGCAGAACAACGGTATAGATAGATAACAGAGTGTTCAGATAACAGAATCGGCCAGCGAAGCAGTCGGATTCTGAATGTTCAGATAATGGAGATTCTACCCTGATCGTCTTCCAATGGCTTCGCCCGCATTAGCAACAAAGCATTTAAATCATAAAGAACCTTCAGATCATTCTCTTCCATTTTTAAAATACTTGGTCAAATTTTGCGTATCATCGTTACGTCGAATAAAGTTGATGGATTGTTCGAACCAAAATCACTGTCTCACTTTTTACTTCTAGATCTTGCAACATAACCTATGTCTTATAGCTTCAATGTTCAATATTCAATTAGATTCTTACATCATTTTAATTATAAAGAATGCAAAATGTAAAATTTACAAACTCTGCAGAATCTAAAGTTTAACACTTTTCAAATTTAATATTATAGTCATTCGTTTTTTACGAAAAATCCTTTTAATAGTATAATATAAATTATTGCGTGATAAATATATAGAAATATAAATATGTTTAAAATTGATTCTGCAGAATATTTCATTCGGTATGCATGTAGAAATCAGTTATTCTTATCGAACAGTGGGATCGATATAAAAAATTTTTTAAATTTATTCTGCTTAAATATGCATGGTTCATAAATATGCAGCTTGAAACATGATTATTTATATCGAAACGATGGTAAACCCACGCCTGGTTGCAACAGGCGGTTGGAACAGAAGTGGCCCAGCACAAACGAGGGTTAACCCTTTCATTACGAAAAGCTGCGATGCAAAGCGGCCATTTCAGGCGTCAGACTTATAATAGTGAGTAAAGCTCTTTAGCAAATAACGTGTACAACGTGTTGATTGTCGAAAGAAAATGGTGCCAGGAGCACGGCCGTTCTTAAAAACTGTCAAGTGCCAAACGATTTCGATCGCGATTAAAACGAAAAATTGTGGAACAAGGACTATTGATTTTGGCAAAATTTTAGGAGAAATTGTCTACTATAATCACTCACGATTTAGATTCTGAAGAATGTTAACAAAATAATTTCTTTGTATACCGATTCTTTTGATTTTATTTTTAAAAAGTCCTTAATTCCCCATTTCCAAATTCCTCAAATCCCAACTTTCTACCCCCAGAAATGTGACTGCCTGGCAATATAACTAGAGTCCTATTTACCTACTTATATCCAAGTGTCAAACCGGATCACGCAAGCAACGATCGAGTCCATAGATTTTACCCCATATTTCTCCACCGTCTTTTTATTCGCAATTCTCACGAACATCGAACATGATCGTTAAAGTGACGATTGTAAGTGCAGGCTTTCACATGACACCCAGTCTCAGCAAGGTCTTTCCGGAATCCTGTTTGCTCATCGTGGTCGGCGTGGTGATCGGCGCCCTACTCTCGAAGATGAGCAGCGTCCACGTGTCACCTCTTACGCCGGACACGTTTTTCCTCTACATGTTGCCGCCCATTATTCTGGACGCTGGTTATTTCATGCCGAACCGACTGTTCTTCGACCACCTGGGAACGATACTTCTGTTCGCCGTCGTCGGGACTATATTTAACACCTTGTCGATAGGTTAGTAAAAATGGAGCAGCAGACTTTATTCATGGACCTAGGAATATCTGAGCAAACTCGGTGCAAATGAACTTACATGGCGGCGAGGTAAATGAGGTTGAACGACCGAGGTGGAAAGACATGATTTTCTTTCTGATTGATACATCCCGGAAAATTTGGTACAAAAGAATTTTACACTACAGAAATTATTAGGATAATTTTGTCGAAATGTATGTTAAATACTTTTGTCGAGGTTTCATCCCTCATTGATGTACTTCATTTCTAATCTAAAAGCAACTGCCTAGTATATATTTCTTGTCATTTTTATAAATTATTTATTGTTGTACATTTATTATAGATGAGTACAGAAGTGAAACATTGTGGTCGTAAACTGATCGTGAATTTTTAACTCTCGATTTGCTGATCGGTCTTTACAATATGGCCGCCTCGTTGTTCTTGTGTCCATGAATCTGTTACGTGGAAACGTATGGATTCTTTTCTTTTTTTCAAACTATTTCCCGTCGAAATATCTTGCCGGCTGGCCTGTTTCGTGTTCGTTTTTACGAGTTCTTTTATTTCTGTCTGGACTCCGTGGCTGTTCGCGCCTTCGCTCAGGCTGGCCCGATGAAAAAGCACACGGGCTGATTCAAAAATTGCCTGACGGACGTTTCAAGAGATCTATAGCGCCGGTTTAAACGCGGGGAAATTCTATCGCGTCGAAAAATAGCGGGATAGGTGCAGCGGTCGAATGAACTCTAATAGAATGAACAGCGATTCTTTTCGTATCGCATTAGATACGGGATATATCGGGCTTTTTTTCGAAACAGTTTCGCGAAGGAGCACCCATCGGAATATAGCGGGATTTTTGCGGAGTCTGGGTACACCTTAATAGAGTGAAAAGGATTGTTTTTGCGGGCAAGTATTTAGTTACCGGAAACGGAGTTACTTTTACGTTGATGTTTTATTTACGGAAGGGAAGTTTAAACGCGCGGAAACTCTATCGCATCGAAAAGTGGCCGACTTTTTTTTACAGCCAGTTTAACCACAGTCAAATGAACCTTAATAGAGTGGAAAGAATATTTTTGTTGCACCGTTGCTTACTGAAAATGAGCTTGCTTGTTTTTAATGGAGATTCAAACTCGATTCACGTTATTGATTCGTTTACGATGACGTTGTCGATCAAATATTGCATTGTTTGGATCGTACGCGTTGGATTTGAGAATTATTAGTAATATAAACAATCTAAATAGTGAAATAATATTTGATCGAACTGCAAACGGAACGGGCTATGAATTCATCGATTTACCACTATTCGTGATAGACATTTCAACTTGCATTGCGAACAGTCTTCCTGTTAGACGCGTGGGTCACGTAGAGTCCTGCGATTTATTATTGAAGCATGGGTCATTTGGACGATATTGTAGTGTCACGTGGATCAGTCGTGTAATTTATAATTGGGTCTTGTGAGTTGGCGTGGGTCACCCGCACGGTTTATAATTACGTCGTGGGTCATATATTAAACATCGCTATACGGTATGTGACACTCTTACAATTTACAATCGACGGGTGGGTCACGTAACTTTAGGTCACTTGCGCAAACTATAATCGCAACGTGGGTCACGCAATTCAGAATTTTTGTTGATAGATGTAATTTAATATTCGGATGTGGGTCATACAATTTAAAGTCATAAAGAATAGTCGAGTGGGTCATTCGATTGAATTTAAATTTCGCACGTGGGTCATCCATGTAATTTAGATTTTATGTGTGGGTCATCGATGTAATTTAGATTTTCAAAACTGTGCCGTGGGTCATTCATGTAAACCGTATTCTGGTCGTGGGTCATATAGATTTGAAAAAGAATAACTTAGGTAACTCGTGCAATCCATATTTAGAACGTGGGTCATCTATATTTCAAAACTAAGTCTTGGCTCACTCATTTAATGTATAATTCAGCGTGGGTCACTCATCGAAAGGTTTTACTCATAAATTATAATAATCAAATAAACCTTAATATAATGAAAATGATTTTCTTCAGATATTAATATTGCTCGTAAAAGCTACGAATAATTGTAATAACGTTTTGATAAACAAACGCAATAAAATCAGCATTTCTCCTTTTTACTTTTCAATTGTTAAAAATGGAATTTCTTCTCTCTGACGGTTCTTATTTTATTCGTTTTTTCTATCGTCTTTTAGTTTTGTTCGCTTTCCATGGAAACGTTTGTAGAAGACAGAATGATCCTCTGAGTGGGTAGACAGACTGTCTAATGGGTTATTTATGTAAATGGTCTTTGTGATAAATGTAAGTGCTTCTTCCTATCTCGGTGGAGTAGATTTTATTTGTTACCTCTTTTTTATTTTTACTCGTACATCTGTGCACGCGTTTGTGAAAAATATATCAGCCCGGAAACGACTTTTTAAGTATTACTGGCACTGGTCCAGAAATCACGACTTTTATACGCAGTCATATTTCGATACGACCGAACTAAACCGTATAATACTACAGAATAATTAAATGATTTCCAATATAGGGTGTACCAATAAAATCTACACACCAGTTAACATTATGTTAGTTATTTTAAAATTTCACGCGTGCAAAATCACCATCATTTTTAAAATTATGTAACATTTTTCTATTCTATATTTGATAACATTCATATATAACTATTTGACCCACAGTGCTAAACAGTATTTTTTTCCTACATCGTTAAAAACACCCGAAAGTTCCAAAACCCGTGAAGTTTTCAGGAGAGGTACAATACAATTTTGAAGGAGTTTCGATAGTTTCGGAACAAGTAAGAATTCGTAAACAGGAGTTTCGTACATACTAAAGAACACAGAAGAAGTTTGAAGTAGATCGTGAAGTATGTACAGAGTTCCCCGTAAACCGCTACGGACCACTTAACTTTTTAACATTCCGTTTCGCAAAATTTCGTTGTGCATCCTGGAATTTACGAGCAGTCGTATTCGCGATCTGTCAATTTTCGTCGTACATTTCGTAATCAGCGCACACGCCGGCGCTTCTAAGCGTATCGAGAGTAAAATCGCGAGGACGCCGAATCGCCCACGCGATTTCTGTTTATGGATCAGCGTGTTCGCGAAATGTTAGTTGCTCGTTACGAAACATCGTCGATTTTCTGCGTACGACACGGTTACGTTGATAATTAAAGACGCAACGCTTTTATCCGATCGTTACGTTATGAGCAGAGATTTACAGCGAGGGAATTATACCATCGTTTAATCAATTCGATAAGATTGATAAGTACTGATTTGGCAGATCTTGATTTATTTTCATTTTCGTTTGATCATACCGAGCTCATTATATACGGACACTATGAGATCATTATTTTAAAAAAGGGACAAAACGCAAATTTCTATGAACTACAAATAATTGTACACAATCAGTACACTGTAAGTAATGTAAAATTAACCCTAAAGCCTTAATAAATGTACAACTGACGTAAAAATATGACCATCTGTAAAAGTTGTCGTCAAATGAAAGAAAATTGTTAATTAATGATTGATTAATTGTTTATAGGCGCCTCGTTATGGGTGTTAGGTAAGATCGGCCTGTTCGGCTTCGAAACGCCGCTCCTGCAAATGTTCCTTTTCTCTGCGTTGATCAGCGCCGTCGATCCTGTCGCTGTGTTAGCCGTTTTCGAAGAGATTCATGTAAACGAGATCCTATATATCGTCGTATTCGGAGAGAGCCTGTTGAACGACGCTGTCACCGTCGTAAGTATTGATTTACCTGTAAATATTGATATTGACTAGATCGACTCGATCTCCTTTAATCCAATACCTTCGAGTTTCTCAACAATTGCTTGATACTTCACTGCTGCAATGTTAAATCTGGTGCACATAATTGAAATCTTATTATAATTGAAATCTAAGTCCCTAAAATTCCCTAAAATTGCACCAACCACCACATTTATCAACCATATCGCGCAACTCTTTCAGCAATTTTCATTGCAGCAGTGAAAGCGTTAAAAAAGAATCCATCGCAACGAAACATGTTAATTATGGAAACAGTTGGAATAACTCCTCTTTTAATGGCCACTCAGGTGCTGTACCATATGTTCGAGGCGTACAACGAGATAGGACCGACGGAAATAATTTACACGGACCTGTTGACCGGTCTGGCTTCGTTCTTCGTGGTGGCGATCGGGGGCACGATAATCGGAGTGATATGGGGTTTTGCCACCGGTTTCGTCACGAGGTTCACCCATCAGGTTCGCGTGATCGAGCCCATCTTCATATTCGTCATGGCATACCTGGCCTACCTGAACGCCGAGATTTTTCACATGTCGAGCATCCTGGCGTAAGTGAACATTTCTCTTCAGATTCATGCGATAAGGTAAATTGAAATTGATCTAACTCGAATTAATCTTCGGACGATACGTTGCTATTTACGTTCTTTGTGCTAGAAAGTAAGAATTCCACATATCCTTAAATTTCCCGAAAGTACATTTACCATGTACCATTTTGATATTCTGTTCTGACAGTTGTGATTAAATTGTAGAACCATATTTAAAAGAAACTTACTTTAAAATGTAGTTGATATTACAAAATACAGATATTAATTATGAAATATGGTCTTCACACATATTTACAGTAGATACCGATATCATTAAAAGTAGATTACATTTGGACCGAATTCATGACAGTTCCAAGTCGTAATTTCCACCCTAGTGATATAATTAGCTTCATCAAGTACACGCTTTACTTACTACTGATATCAAGGTAGAGGTATCGTAATCATACTGTACGAGCACGTGCAATATGCCTAACCAAGACCTAATCCGAATGTAATCCAGAACCTTGATGAAGCTAGATGAACCGACATTCATGGTGAAACATTAGAATACTCGTGTACATACATGCATGTGGAAATCTCGAATACCATTCAATTTGAAAGCTCAGAACGTGAATGCTTTGAGTAGCTGGAGACAGGTGATGAATAGAACCGTTTACACGTTGCTGGGTCGACCAGAAAGGAATTAATTAATATGTAATAATTACAAGTTATATAAGCCTATCAACGGATGTCGGTTACTGTTTAAGACAGTGACGGACAGCTGTGCTCTCAAGGGCACGGTACTGGGACAAATGGACAGTGCAAATGATTGGCTTTCGATAGCATTTATAAATATTTTATTCTTCAAATTAAATTAGAGGGCTTTCATATTTTTCATATTTTTACAAGTTCCCAAATTCCAAAATTCCCAAATTCCCAATTTCCCTACTCCCAAATCCCCAAATCCCCAAATCCCTAAATTCCGCAATTGTCCACTTCAACATCTCGAAATTCTCAAATCGCTGACTAATGCACGAGTTTAAAGAAACGTTCCCTCAGCAAAATACACTTGTTTCTCAACCGTCGATAAAAATCGAGCATCTGGCACGTGTCCGCCGCGATCCCGAGATTTGCAGAAACGAGTTCTGCTAGTTTTGCGCTCTCCAATTTTGCGTCGCGATAAATTTCGAAAAGTACTTTCAACCGTGGGCGTCACGCGAACTGTCACGCGGCCTTGCCGTTGGCGTGCATGCCTTCTCGTAATAAAAAGAAAATATGTACGATCCCGATAGATTGCGCCGTATACACTTTGAAACTTTTCAATAAGTACGCGTTGCCCGGCCATTTTCTGCGTTTTGCCGTCGTTCGATCCTCGCGATACCGCGAATGCTCAACGAAAATCTACTCCGAACGGTTCACCAATTTGCTCGATGACACGTTCAACCTATTCTCAAGGCCAGCCTCGATTTTATCCGAGTAATTTAACGATATGGCAAATCATTATTCTGAAACACCGGCTACCGTGTTCTCGTTAAGTCTATTATTTACACGTTTCCTGTACGAGTTCAAACGACGATCATCGATCCCGATGCAAAGTATGCGCCGTGTAATAACTGTTCAAATATGCTTAACCCGTAATCACCCGTTCTCGATCGATCTCGTTGAGTTTTTATTTGAATGCTCCAATCGAGTGTCCGAACTGTTTGGTGGACAAACAAAACGATTTGGGATACGGTAATGGTGATCCACGTTTCGTAAACGTGTACTTTAAATTTATTAAACTATCGCAGGGGTATTGAGGAGCTTTATTCGTTTGGACCCCCAGGCGCGGGCAATTATCGAGATGAGAAAAATGAGTAACCATCAAATATTTTAATAGCAATTAATTTTTTGAACAAATTAATCCCTCTAACTGCTTATATCCGTCACATTCTCTACGTTTAAAATTAGAGTCGCTATTAATATTGAGAGCAGAACCCTCGGCTACTCAAAGTTCATCGTGTGAAGCTATTAGATTGGAATGAAATTATGCGAAGCTACCCTATTAACACTTTAGCTACTAAAGCGATATACGGTATAGTGCATCTCTCTTTATAACAGTCCAATTACTTCTTCAACGTTTTTCGAGGAATATTAAATTGTACCACGGGAAAAGTTCGAAGTTTAAGACGTTAATATCGCGGCTGTTTTATTTCCGCGCATTTTCGCGTCGGCCAACGTTATGTCACGTGACCTCCAAGTTTTCTGCTCGCCTAAATGCAAAGCGCGGGAAGATCGATGTTGCGCTGTCCATCATCGCCTCGAGAAGAAAGATAAATTATTCATGAGGTAGACACGTTTTCATCGAGCTACTTAACGCTCTGTAGTCTTCTTCGACAGCTATTATGATGGATCCGAACTGCAGATGCAAAAACGTCGTAAATACGTAAAACTAAAAGTTGAACGGCACTCGATTAATGACACCCCGTTGAAACTTTTGTAACCTATCAAATGTTTCACTGATTATGTTATCCTTAAATTTGAAAATATTCTTCTGTCGAATATTTTTACTTGTCAAATTTAATTTTATACAAATTTCCTAAACTTTCTATAGTTTTAAAGAGTTCCTAAACAAAATAACAAATTAAGTGGTAAGGTCTCTACGTATGTCGTCAATTTTGCTCGAAAGGCTATACTCATTGGTACACAGTGAACGTGCATAATCGAAAGTCAAACAGAAGCAGGAAACCCCTGTCGCAATTTGGATTTCTCCCTGTTAGCCTAAATCATGAAACGAAGCTGAATGTAACCGCGTCGAAATTAGTGGTCCACAAAGCGGTATAGTCACGTCCGTGTCGTAAATCCCGATCCACATCGTTGATCTTCCATTCCCCAAAACGTCGATTTCGTAAATCGTCAGATCGTCCGTTCGAATTAATTTCGACACCGTTCCGGAGACGATCGATAGCTAACGGCACACTTGGGAGCAACGTTTGCTTCCTTGGGGTTGGGACACATATTGTTCAATTGGCAGTTTTACTATTCCAATATTTTCGTGTTTGCAAAGTTTTGTATGCGCAATTTTTTGGAATTTTTAGGAACATTCAGTTTTAGGAATTTTTCATTTTTATATAATTTTATAAATTTTGAGATTCCCAAATTTTTATATATTCAGATTTCTAGATTTTTGAATTGCTAAATTCTCAATTTTAACCATCCTTTGATTTCTAAATTCCAACATGCTTTTCTACATCCCCAAGTCTCTACATCCCCAAGTCCCTATATCTCCAAGTTCCTACATCCCCAAATCCCTAAATCTACAAACACTCAGCCACATCCCAAGATTCCCATATTCCTGGATCTCCAAACAGCTGCGTCATAAATTCACAACCTCCGAAATCTCTGAACCCACAAACACTTGGACCAATAAATCCCTAGATTCGTATTCTGAATCTCCAAATTGCAGCGTCCCAAATTCCTAATCTCTCTAATCCCTAAATCCACAAATTCTTAGATCAACAAATCCCTAGGTTCCCATATTCTTGCACCGTCAAATATTCATAAAGTCTTAGATTCTCAATCCCTAAAAATAAAGAATTTATCTTTCTTTAGGAAGTTTCTCTTATTAATTGTAACATGTTACATAATCCAAAGTTAACACCTACACTCTTAAACGAATTAACGCGTTAGGTTAACCATAATTTGCTTGCACAGTATCACGTTCTGCGGCATCACCATGAAGAACTACGTGGAGGCGAACATATCGCACAAGTCTCACACGACCGTCAAATACACCATGAAGATGTTGTCGAGCAGCTCGGAAACCATCATCTTCATGTTCCTCGGTGTGGCCACGGTAAACAACGACCACTACTGGAACACGTGGTTCGTCGCGATGACCATCGTTTTCTGCTCGGTCTATCGAATAGTCGGTGAGTAGAAGGTCGAGGTCGAGGCCGTTTGGGACAGGTGTCGCAGTCGCGGTCGGGGACGCGTAATCGCGTGGATCGATGAAATCGAGAACGATAGTGGTATGATTCCAAACGGATTGAGTACCTAATGGAATCACCAGATAAGAGTCTTAAGCTAAACCGATCATGGCTTATCGCGTGTCACTTGATGCACCGTTACGCGATTTCTAGTAGACTGTCTTTAACTTTCTTACCTTTGCTCTTCATCCCCGATGAACTTGGACTTACGTTCACGTGAAACCAGGAACATTTGTGGTTAGATGTTAGGTTGGGTTAAATACATTGTCCATAATGCATTTAGATGTGTGGTTAGGTTAAATACATTGTATAAAATGTATTTAGATATCAGGTTAAATTAAATACATTGTCTAAAATGTATTTTAATATTAGGTTAGGTTAAATATCTTGTCTAAAATGAATTTAGATGTTAGGTTAGGTTAAATACATTTTCTAAAATCAATTTGATGTTAGGTTAGGTTATATACATTGTATAAAATGTATTTAGATGTCAGGTTAGGTTAAATACATTGCCTAAAATGAATTTAGATGTTATGTTAGTTTAAATTCATTTTCTAAAATGAATTTAGATGTCAGGTTAGGTTAAATACATTTTCTAAAATCAATTTAATGTTAGGTAAGGTTAAATACATAGTATAAAATGTATTTCGATGTCAGGTTATGTTAAATTCATTATCTAAAATGTATTTAGATGTCAGATTAAGAAGAAACAAGAAGTCGAAATACAAAATCCCGAAGAGCATGCAGCAAGTTACGACCCCAACAGTGCACCCTAACCATGAACCACCCCTATTACCAAAATGACCCTCAGTAAAATCGATGTCTGCCCCTGTACCGTCCGTGCAAAAGAATCAGCAATTCTCCGACTACTTCTCGTTTAAGTAACAAAATCTCGAAAGACTGTTAACAAGATTCGCCGATCTTTTCTACGACCTGCCATTTTACTTCGCGGCTTACCGTCACGAGTTTACGGCTTCCATCGTCGATTTAAACTGTTCGCGACGATTAAAAATTCAACCGGCCGAATGTTCATAGGAGATCGAAACGAAATTTCAGGGGTGATCGTGCTGACAGCTGTGGCGAATCAGTTCCGGTTGCACAAACTCGACAAAGTGGAGAAGTTCGTGATGTCTTATGGCGGTTTGAGAGGAGCTGTCGCCTTCGCGTTGGTCCTGTTGATCGACCCCAAGCACGTGTCACTGCAGCCCATGTTTGTCACCACCACCATCGCGGTTATATACTTCACCGTCTTCATGCAGGTAATATATTGTTACTTACGGAGTCCGATCACGCGATGTCGCGGGATGTTTCCTTGTTGTTTGAGCGTTGTGGCACATGGCGATCGACTGTTGCGGATTTGTTCTGGCATATGAGGATTTTTTACTTTGTTAGGCAAGATTACAATTCCGAATTTCTACAGTCCCGAATTCCTATAGTCCCGAATTTCTAAGTCTCCAAATTCTCAAAGCCCCAAAATCCTAAATTTCCAAATTTCCAAGTCCCCAAATCCCCAAATCCCCAAATTTGTAAATTTCCATCACTCCACCCTTCTCCATCATCAACTTTCCAAATTTAAAATCTAGAATATTCTCATCGTAGAGCACAAATGCCCGCGAGCGCTCCAGCGGGCGCTCGATCTGCCCCGGGTAGTTAAAGTTTTTCATGATTTCCTCGAAAGGAGCATCCATTTCGCATTCATGGTTACAACTTTCTGCTTTATACCTTTCATTAGGATTATCCTGACGTGTCCCAGAGAAACTGACTGAGTACACCAAGTCGGTTTAATATTTCCTCTCTGTTTTGTTTGTCCTATAAAAGTTTGAATTAAACTTCAGATGCTGTGCTGAAATAATACACGATGCACTCAAGGTAATACACTTGAATATTGTCGTTGCGTTCGCATAGAGGAATAACAATAAAAGAGGTTGGACAATTCAAAGGGGAGATAGAATGATAGTCGGATATGTTTCTTTAGAATCAACATATCCTGGGGTGTGTTTCTCGATGTTTGCAAACCTTGAGGCTAGTGACTTGTAGAATTCAATAAATGTTGACTTGGATTCGAGAATCGTTCGATAATGTGAATAGAAACTATTTTAGCTACGGAAAATACGAACACTTTAGACAATTTTGGAATTTTAGAAATTTGGGGAATTAGGGAATCGGGGAATTAGAGAATCGGGGAATTAGGGAATCGGGGAATTAGAAAATCTGGAAATTTTACAAATTTCAGTACTTTGAAAATTTAATATTTCACTATCGTTAAATCATAATATCGAACTTCCAAATCATATTTGATCGTTATCAACACGAAATTATCAGACGTAACCGTAACGAAACAGGGAATGAATATATTGATTGGCATAAGAGCCACAGATGGCCGGTATTAAAATTTCCTTTTAACATTAGCGTATTGAAAAAGATTGTCTGCGAGGGGATTGAAAAGTTTGTACAATACTCTTTATGAATAATGCTAAACTGTTTGACAAACTGAGAAACTTCCAGACTTATTCATGATTCATCGTAATAACAGAAAATTGTATTAAACGAAGATTGTTTGAAATTTTTAATTGGATGTTTGTTCTGACCGAACCCTTTGAAGTGTCACCCTTTACACAATCAAACTATTTTAATCAAGAAGTTTTAACGAGATGTTTGATCAACGGAAAATGATGAAATTAAGTTGTTGCTTTCAATCAAGTGTACTATTAAACAGCAATAAATGATTCATGTTCGATCATTGATCCCCTCAGAAAACATCTCGATGAATAATAATTTTCCCTGAAAGAACAATTTATTTTAATAATATTTTAAGAAACATTCTGTATAATAAAATATTACATTCGTTAAATTCGTAATCGGGTATTTTCTTAAAAAACGACGAAGCTGTTGATAAACCCGGTACATCATAACGCGATTAATAACGTTGACGATCATAATTTTATTATACATTGTCTCGTCCACATAGAGAGTGGTTTAAAAAATAAATAATTTGAAGATAAAATTTTCGTGGCGGTAATGGTAGAGCTGAAAACACAGAAATTCTGTAATCCGCAGATAGTATATCAAACGAAAAGCAAAGGTAAAAGCGAAACAAAGGTTGCGTTTGTACAGCTGTACATATAGGTATGTACATACGGAGCATGTACTACCTGTAGAATTTACCGAATGATGTTTCACAAAGGACTACCCTGTAACGCAGGAAAATATGACGCAGTCTGTTATCAGGATTTCAGTCGTTATCACGGCATATGTTAGCCGTGGAATACTCCGACGTTTATTACGCGTCTCAGTCATTTTGTCATCATAGACAACTAAGGACGAACTCGAGTTTCTCTTCGAGCACGATTTTATGACGATCCACGCACAGACCGGGCGAACGCAAATAGACCTGCGTGTCGCCCGAAGAATACCGTCCTTTCTGTATTCTTGTCTTCTTTTATATGCCATAAAGCCACGAAAGGCTTCTTGCCATTACGACCGACACGAAAATACAAATAAAACCTTACGACATTGTCGTTTCTCGTTCTTAACGATTATTTCCTACGGGAAACGGGAACGCGATTTTTCTTCGGTATAATCGGCCGGCCATCTTGAAAACATTGGTCACGTGTTCAGGGGTGCGTTCATTTGGAATTAGAGGTTTTCAGATTTGGAGGGTGGGTTTTAGGAATTGGGGTATTTGGAGATCTGTGGTCTAGGGAATTTAGTATTTGGGGATATGGGGATATAGGGATTTAGGGATTTAGCAATTGGGGAATTGGGGAATTGAGGAATTAGGGAATTGAGGAATTGGGGAATTAGAGAATTGAGAAGTTAGGGAATTGGGGAATTGGGGAATTGAGGAATTGGGGAATTAGAGAATTGGGGAATTGGGGAATTGGGGAATTGGGAAATTGGGAAATTGGGAAATTGGAGAATTAGGAAGTAGGGAAATTGGGTAATTAGGAAGTAGGAAAATTGGGAAATTGGGAAACTTATCAACCTGAAAACTACTAAATTTCCGAATCTATTCGCTTCGAAATTCCCCCATCGATATATTCCTGATCAAGTTCCGTCATCAACGCAACCAAAAATCGTCTTACCGTTCTGACAAGGCATCAAACTAGTTTTTTCCAAGTTTCTCTCGAGAAAGTTGACGTTGTTTCCCGACAGCAGAAGCGTTTAGCGTGTAAGTTATCGTTCGTATCTCGCCGACGTTGCGAAGCGTGTTCAGGAACGCCATCAGCATCGAGTTTCCGATCGATTGCGCGACAAAGTCGATGGTGTTTTTAGAATTAATGGAGGTTCGATCGTGGACGTTCGCAAACAGGACGCGCCTTCGGGACGAAGTAGCTCTGTTTTTTCATTCCCTTTTATCGTCCGCGACTCTTCAATCTTTCGCAGTCTAATTAAGCTACCACTTTTATTTGCCGGTCGGTTTTTCTTTTTTTTTTTTTGTTTTTATTCAGATTCGATTTAATTCCATCCTGTAAAAGCGGGAATTAAAGCGAACAGTTTCCGTAGAAAAGGAGCAAGGGGGGGGGGATTGCTGATAAATTATGTAGTAAAACGAGGGTGAACGGTGTTATGAATGGGGCTTTAATCTTAATTTAGCCCGTGAATGAAATGGCCAGGCGCAAATGTTTTTGCATAATGAACATGTGCGTAGAACAGTTGATTGCAGTTTCGTTCGCGGGTTCCCTCCAATTTGTACGCGAACGATTCTTTCGGGTTCACGTGAAAAGTCGAAATTAATGGCGGCCGTTTTGTTTAACAACCGAACGTTTCGGTGGTTTTCTTTGCTAAATATAAATGAAACTTTTATCGCACGGTTAATTGCGTTTCCGTTGATTGTGATGGATGCCTCGAACCGGCTGGATTCTTTTTAATAATGCATCAGTCAAGTGTTATGACACGGACGATGAGAATTGAGTATTATACGGAGATTGCTATCGTATCAAACTTGGGCGTAATAGATGTGTTAATAATATATACTTCGTTTTACTTTCGCGGATGAATGGGATACTAGTCGGAACGGATACTGCAACGTTTCACAATTGATGCTGTATGAAATTGACAGATGTGACATTTTTTTTTATTTTTTTTTATGGACATATTTTTGTTAGGTTATATCGCGTTGGATGAGGGTGGAACGTGTTTTGGAATGTCCTGTACTAAAAATTTATAAATTTTTGAAACACTAATTTTAAAATTCTGAATAATTTAAAAATCTGATAATATTTTCTAAAAGAATTTTCTAAAGAAAAAGTTGGAACGTTACGCGGTTCGAAGCTCAACAAGATTGTCGAGTACGCAGTTTCTAATTAACGACTGTTCTAATGCGGTACACACGACGCTTTGAAAGATCAGCATGGATCATTTGAACTTTACCGCGATAGTTCAGAGTTAAATTTACTATCCTACGGGAATATGTTTAACTTGCTTAGAGGATCGTTTAGCATAATCTTAGTTTTACGTTGCATCAGGGGTTGCGTCTAATTTTGTGGGAATATGGGAGAACTACCACGGGTAAATTTATGTGCGAAATATGCATGGTTAGGTGCGCCAAGAAATCTCGGCGAAGAAAACATTCTTACAAATTCTGCACGAACTAATATCGAATTTACAAGGTTTCGTATTTAGAGACTTTGAAACTTCACATGTACGAGTTTGTTCTATATTAAGAAACTTTTTCGTTGGAAAATTTGTAGAGTAATATTTAAGAATATTTCAGCTTTTTTAATGATTAATTTTATTTTTAAATAGAGGGGTTAGATACCTTAACAAATGTTCAACCTTGAAATTCAACTCTCTTTATGTTATTAATATTTCTCCATTTATTTACCTGTGTGCCTATGAATACTCATTGTCAGTAATTTTGGGGATGAACGATAATGAATAGTTAAAACGTGATCCTTGTTTGAAGCCGAGATGTCCTACATGTACTGTATGCAATACAAACACAACGTAGAAATATGCAAATTGCAAATAGACACAAACAGTACAAACTGCTTCACTCTTCAACAAAGTACAACGAGAAGAACGAACCTGTTCACAATGATTAATAGCAATCGTCCAGAATAGCTATTCACAAATAAAAAATGATCCCAGTGTAAAATATGAAGGTTGCAATAAAGCGTGGACGATCATTTGTTATTCCGCTCACGTACTCCGGCAATGAGCATCCAGAGCTATCAGAACACTCTGCTTTCAGGGTATCTCGATCAAACCTCTGGTGGAGATTCTGAACGTGAAGAGGGCTGAAAGGAAGAAACCGACCATGAACGAAAGGATTCACGAACGGGTACGTGTGCTATTCGTCCCCGTGTGCATATCCTGCAACGCGATCGAGCGTAACGAGCTAGATTTCGAGGGTATTTCATGCGAGAACGAAGGATCGATCGTTTAATAAAAATACGGCAGGCGAACACAAAGAAGGTCGTATAACCGCGAACGTTGTATAAATTACAGAGGCTGCACGCTGTTATCGTTAAAGTAAATATCGAGAGGGAAAAAAAAAAGATATATATGTACGGAAGAAAATAGGAGAAGGAAAAAAAGAATAATAGCAGGTCCACGATGCAAGTGGGAGAACGATGCAATCAATAATTCGTCGCGAGCGAGCGCGTGCAAGGATCGCATTGATTTTCACCTGGGGTGCCCTTCTGTAAATGAACGTGTCGGGAGAAGAACAATGGCCCAGTAAATAAGACCGTGTTTCTTCGTGATACTCTAGTTTCAATTTTTTTTTGCGCGCGCGACGCGGATATGTACGCGTGTTATACGTGCCGGGTAAAACGGAAATAATGAGCTCCGGCTAAACGAAAATGGCGTACACGTTTTTCAGATAATGGACCACGTGATGGCCGGCATCGAAGACATTCTAGGCAAACACGGAAATTACCACGTACGAGACAAGTACGTATATTTATTTCTATCGCCGAGGAATTCTAGGTTAAGTTGCGCGCAAGGCCGTGGGTAATTCGGGCTGCCCTAAATCGTGATACAAGTCTGATTTATGAGTTGGTCGATTTTCGAACTCTGTAACCTTCTGGGTTCTGGTCATTTAATTCCCGATTTGTGAATTTGAATGCACAAATTCGTAACTTGCCCAGATCTCCAAATCCCCATATTTCTAAATTTCCTGTATCCTCAAATATCCAAATGCCTAAGTACCTAAATTTCCCAATTTTCCCTCCCCAATCCCCAAATTTTCGAGGCCCATAAACGTGTTAAAAGATAGAGCATAAGTTTTCGCGAGCTAGTTGCTAGATTTATTAACCCTTGCGCCTCTACTGGGATACATACGTTTCACGAAATGCTCAAAATGCTCTCGAGGGACACGTATGATCTGAATGGGTACTAAATTCGACTATAATAATAGATTATAATCAGGTGCATGAATGGTGGGGGCGCATGTTGCTCGAACGTTGCCTGCAACGTTGAGTATAACGTTGATAAATCGTTGAGGGATTTGCGCTGTTCGCTTTTCACGCGAATTCGCATCCCGGCTCGTTTAAATTTCACTGTTTCTCGAATATACATCATTTCTCTTGTTATCGCAAAGACATATATTGTACGATCGTTTTATTATCCTTTTCGATTATTTTCTTAATAAACACTTTCGAACGATGTTACGTGTCTGGTGTAACTAGAGAGGTACTAGGAAGGAATTGCCACATTTACTTTTCTGAATATGGAGATGTATTGCTGTTCAATTTGTAGCAGTTCCATAGGGGGAAATTTTAACACGTAACAATTCGTAACTGATTTTAAAATTCCTTAGAAGTATAGATAATCTTCACATCAGAATAAAATGAATTGCAAGAAATATTTGCCGTTGTCGTTGAATTTTTCTCACAATACGTATATAATACATTATTTTCCTTTTTAGATTCAAGCGGTTCGATAACAAATTTATTCGACCGTATTTGGTGAGAAATCACTACGGCGCCGAACCGAAGATATTGGAAACGTACTCGAAACTCGCTATGAAAGACGCCATGGATTACATCAGAAGGAACGCGTCCACCATCGGCAATATCAGCGGCACTGAAAGCATGTCCGCGATATTCCGCAACTACAGCAACACGGGACATTTCAATGGAAGGTACGGTGTTTTCGTTTCTTCGCTATTCCTTGTTCGCCCCAGTCCTTTTTTCGTTGCTCCACGATCCGTGCACCACTGAATTATCCCGCTCGTACTTGACCTGTTTACCGGCACAATAGAAAACGGCAAAGAATGTTCCTTTGATCACAACAGGTGCATCGCGTCCTCTCTCGATGCTACGGAGAAAACATATTAATTATAGAGAAAGTTTTCCGTCGAGGACATGACAAAACGCTGAACCGGATTCTTTTTCATTCGCGTTCAATCTGACGTCGCTACAAACCCTACTCTTCTGCTTCGCTTAATTCTATAATTAACGCCATGGAAATGACGCGACTGCTACGTCAAATAATCTTATTTTCTCCGACGTCGTGTGTCCGCGTTTGTCGCGGTTGCTTAACAATTTCTTTGTATGACGCTGCAATTTGTTTTACCGTTGCATTTCTTCAGAAATTTTAATTAGCCAGAGATAGACGTATAACGAAGTTCTTGACAATGTTACTCAATTGTTATTCACGAGAAATTATTTGATGGATTCTTTAGAATAAAATGAACCAGGGTTGATTATACTACCTTATAAGTCATTTGAAACGAGTTAAATTAGCCATTCAAATATTCTCTAAAAATTATATTTAAAGACACGCTGTGTGAAGGGTTGAAAATACGAATAAAAAATTTGAAATTAAATTTGAACTTTGAGTAATAAATTAAATAAGTAAAAACTTCCGTTATTGATTGATAAATTGTGAATCGATAATCAACAGAACAAATTAATTGGGACAAAAATCAAACAGTTGCTACAAAAGAGAGAATAACATACATACTCCGTTGGGTACTAATGGGTTAAATTACATCCTTCATGCATTGCATTAAATCCAGTAGCAAATCTGATTAAATCTGTTCACAACTAAATCTGCATAAATCTATTTACCACTAAATTTGTACAAGCCTGTTCACCACTGCACCTGTAATCTGTTTACTACTAAATTTGTTATAAACCCGTTTATGACAGATATCTATTTCATCCACGAATAATGCGATAATTAACATACATAAAACATCCATTGCGATTTGTATATATTGTTGACCGACAAGTTTTGTCATTTTTAACAAAATGTTAAAACTAACATATGAAATCTTGTTACATACATTCTTTCGATGTGCAAGAATTATTAATCAAGGTTTCCTGAATTAAAGCTTTCGTTAAAAAAGTGTTACATGAAATAAATGTCACCCGCCGGTAAAAAGGGTTTCGAGCAAGCCAATACACGGCAGGAAAAGATAAGTCTGTGTTGTATGTATCTGGATTGAACGGCAAAGGCAACTCGAGGCAGAGTATCGATCTTGAAGTGGCAGCCCGTCATAAAATGCAGTCTCATTCTTTCTCCTTCCAGTCCAAGTTGCAGCCAGCTCGAAACGGGCTGGAATATTGATCTCCAAGAGCTGGAGTACAACCCTTCCAAGAAGGACTTGACGGACGCCAGGATCCACCACTTATTGGCCGAGGAACTTTGCAAACCTTACAAGAGGGTAAGAAAGTCGCGCTGAGCAGGAGACCGTGAACGTGTTTGCTGACGAGGAATGTTTAGGAGATATCGCCTCGTTGCAAAATCTCGCTTGTCGTCCTTCTCTTGAACGGCCCAATAAAGGAGCATTCAAAAATAGTTCAACCTCTGTATTTCACTATTTTGTACATTAGTCGATTCGAGATAATTGCGCTGAAAGGCACTATTATGGAATTTAAAGTGGACTTGTTATATTAGGAGATTCGAGCTGGAGTTATAACTCTATGGCTATGTGGACGCTTGTTACAAGTGTACGAATTTGGAAAATTTGGAACCGTACATTCTCTCCGTTAATTTTCCCTAGCAGCACTCACCCTGCACTAACTACTCAGTTTCCAGCTGTAGTGAAATATGGGAGAACTGTGAATGTATGAAATTTTTCAGCACCGTCGTTTAAGCTACAGTCGACACGCCGTGAACGATCGCGACCTGTCGACCCAAGTCAATTACAAGATGCACATGAACATCCGTCGAATGATGGGGGAGCACAAGCATCGTCACAAGCGCAGCAAAAAATTGCTCAAAGTAAGAATCCCGTATGCAGTGTCGCATTTTCTTTGCCGATTTGCAATTAAAGCAAACTCGTAATTAAAAATCCGTACCCGTGTTCGGCAGGACGGCAAACAGAATCACGTGAGTTTCCCGGAGTTCCAGCAGAACGGCTCCACGAAGTTGTTCACCCAAGGTAATTTTGCCGAAAGAATAATCGATGCCCGGGGGGCACCACGGGCAAAGGCTCGTTTCACCAGGTGAATTTTAATTGGTCGCAGATTACATCAACGGGGTTCTGTACGAGCTGGAGAACGGGGACACCTCAAAGCCTTCCAGCAAAGAGGACTGGGACTCTGCGATAACTTTCACGGCTCGTACTTCCGGTAAGCAATTTTTTTTTCCTGTTTTTTTTTTTTTTTCGATTCTCATCGGGGGAAGTTCTGGACGGCTCGTTACGAACCAACTTTCCGCACGAATTTTCGCGCTATTCAACCGGCCTTTGAAGAATCTACCGCGGTGTATTCAGATTTAGATTCGCGGCGATCTTGAATAGCCAAAGAAACTAATTTTTCGTTCGAATCGAACTTCTTTCCGTAGACTCGTCGAACGTGAACGCGGAGAACCATCATGGGGCGACCACCACCACGTCCATGGACACCATCAACACCGACGATCCCGACATGAAACTCGGGCGCGACGGTGAGTTCTCGGAAACTTCACTTTTTTCTGTCGTATCGATTTTCGTTAACTCTTGAGGAAAATTAACTCTTAGGACGCGTTTTTCGATAACAATTTAAACTTCGATTCAAGTTTGAACTCTGCTATTTATTTTACGGCAAGTGGCAATTAGTGCTGGTTCAGATTCCCCGATGATTGAACGCCATTTTTTCTCTATTTTTGCATCCTTCCTTTTCGTCTGTTTTTCACGTATTTGTTAACATACTATTTTTGTATAAAATTGCAGAGTGCTACAGGGTGACTACCCCCACAGCCACGGAGACCATGCTCCCATGGAAAAGGGAGGACGATTACGAATCCGGACACCCCGTCAAACAAAACGAGTTTCCTGCTTGGTGCTCCAACAAGGAATATCTGGCGTACAGTTCTCCATCTGCAACATTTTTAGGTATAATTAATTACACCACGTTTTTAGTATCCATCTCACCAATTGATGCAGCTATGTAGTTAACTGAGTAACTAGTAACATCCTTACACTGTTGGAAACAGACACTTTGGGAATTTATAGAGTGTTTCGAAAATGATGGGTCGACTGTGTACAAAATTAAGAATTTAAACAATGAAAAATTATGTCATTGAAGTGGAAAGCACTTGAACCATTTTTATGCGACACTCTATAGAATTTCACTCTGACACTTACTTTAAAGTTACACAAAGTTTTCTTTCGACGGGGTTTGGGTAATCCTCTTGTATTACAGAAAATGGCTGACCAGTCTCTAATTTTATGTCATCAAAACATTGAACAATTTTAACAAGCTTATTTAACGATGTTCATATATTCGTTCATAATAAAAATACTCAGTGTTAACAGTCCATTTATCTAACAACAATGTCTACTGTTTTTATATTTTATTTTTTCCGGTCTTACAAGGAAGTCATGTGTCTTTTACAACACACATTTGTTGTTAAGACCTGGTCGATAATTTGTTGTTAATTTGGTCGACAGAGGTTTTATGACAAAAAACGTAAACGATAAAAAAAACGCTGCTTTACAGGAGACCTGTATTTGTGAAGCCAAGGCAGCTTAACGAGCTCGGAGGATACAAACCCCGGACTTCCGGCCAGAGAACATGTAAATGTTACTCATCAAGTTGTTCAGACTTCTCTGTCGTTTTATTTCTTCTGTTTTCTCTTCGATTTTGGGTTACCCAATCCCCTTTGAAGCTCACACGTACACACACGCACATGCACCCCACCATTATACGACTAGCTGTGCATCACACCGGAAATGCTACTGAATTCTTTCCACCCCAGCATCTCTTTCTATTGCCATGTTCTTTCACGAGCATCTGTGTTCCACCTCTGGTGTACTGGCTCTTTCTGGTATTTGATCGTCTGAAATGAAATATGTTTGATGTGTACGTTGATTAGTTGCTAGGCGAATAAATGGAGATTTGGGGATTTAGAAATTTGGAGATTTAGAGATTTGGAGCATTGAAAATTTGGGTATTTATAAATTCACAAATTTTGGAACTGGGTGCTTGAAAATTTGGGGGTTGAGAATTGCAAAATTTGGAAATTTGGGAATTTGAGAACTGGAGATTGACAAATTCGAAGAATAAGAAATTTGGAATATTGAAGATTTGAAATGATAGAATTTTGGAAATTTAGAAATTTGGAAATGTACGAATCGTAAGTAATAAATTTCAGAAAATCACAAACTTGAAAATTCAAATGTAAAAATCCGAAAAATGTCACAAAATGGATGTCTCGACATCCACACGAGACATCCGCCAACAAGGGTATCATTTCAGAAGATCAAACAAAGCATGGTCTGATAAATTTCTTAATTAACATTTCCTTATAATGAAAGGTGGAATCGAGCAGCCGAAGATCCAGTCCGTGATTGGTCTATTCCGACGCGACAGTGTTTGCACTGCAGACAGTATGGATTGCCAGGAAACCGTAGACGAGCATGACGAGTACACGTTGACGGAAACAGAGCAGACAGACTCACCCACGAATACCTCAAGTGAGTACAAACATTCTTCTCGAGTGGAAAATCGAAGCTGACTAAACGTGAATATATGTTTCGGTATCGCTCGAGTGAACTTCAACCACTTCACTGTATTTATTCGACCATCCGTGCTGTCCAAAGTACACCCATTTACTGATTAAGAAACACTCGGTGGTACAAGGTATTTCAATTAATTGCCGAAAAATATATCTTTCACTTGAACGCGCTTGAAAGTTCTTTTAACACTTCTACTCATTATTAACCTGTTAATTGAGGACCTGTGAAATTATTTAGATAGGATGCTGTTAAGTTAGGTTAATATTTCGAGTTTATTTTCTCATAAATTAATATCTGTCTCTATTTATATCTTCTTATAAACTAGTCTATTATAATCAATTTCCAAGTACATGCACTTTCAAGTACATTTCAGCTACACCTTTCTCAGAAATTAAATTTAACGAACAAAAATTATTGAAACTATACGTTCAGACATTTTTAATAATCAAAAAGAATAATGTGACCAGTGACAGTTAAATGATAGAAAACACATTTAAGAATTAAATGAACAGTTTACCTTGCAGATGGAAGGAAGGCACCGACCAGAAGGGTGTCCATGATGGAATTAGGTTCGATGGAGCAATTTCAATCGGACAAAGTAACAGAAGATGGCTCCCACTCGTTGCCAGAGTGTTGGAACCATCCTCAGAGGCTCCGAAATAGCTCGTTCCCGTACTCGGCCCAGGTTCCGAGTCTCTCGACCGCGCTTATCACATCCTCTTCGGAATCGTCCGAGGAAATCGACGAAGAAGAAGAGAAAGCTTGACCCCTGGAGGTTGCCAAGGGGCAGACGACATCCTACGCGGACGTCGAGCGTCGTCTTCGTCGACCTTGGAAACGACCTCAGCGACGCTCGTTGCTCTCCGCGCTCCTTCGACGACCCAGTGCCCCTGTCTGATCCGATGTTACTCGTTTTCAATGGCGATCGAGCGATCTTTAGATTCTCCTTTCGGGATAGAAAATTTCGACTCCGAGAAAAGATTTGGGAATGAAAATATATGAACACTTGAAATTTCAATGAAAACAGAGCAAATTTTGCTACTGATGAAAGTTTCAGGACAAATATTGAAAAATACACGTATATAAATTACACGTTTTTAAACTATAAATTTAGAAAATTTGAAGAAATTAGCTGCTGTCTATATCTCGTTTGACCAAGAAATATTTTCTGCACGAGGAAATTTTTCAAAGAATCGAAGAAACTTTCGAAAGATAATTTAACAAGATTTTGTAGACTCGAGAAAAGTCCAAGAATATCTGTGAGACAAAATTTTGTATAGGACAATTTTAGAGAAGAAATTTTATGGTAGACTTTGTGGGAGAGTTTGGAGATAGAAATTTTCACGAAGGAGTTTTCTAAGATTGCTACGATAAGCCTTTGAAGACGAACGCTTCGGCAAAAGTTAGAGGAGCAGTCTCTGTTTTTCCTCGAATTAATTTCACCGAACGAGCTCTCCTCGTAGGACCACGATGAAGGAAAGTATCCTCGTTTTGACTACCGATGCTTTCATTCGCACGCAGAAAACGAGTCGTTTCGGATCGTTTTTTCATAGTTAGCCTCCGTGAAGAATAATATTTTCTCGCTTGATTACGTGAATTAAATCGGTGCGATTATAACGAAACCAAAAAACGGAAGACTCGAGTGTGAAATTAGGTGGAGTCAAGGTTGCGTTCATTTTTTGATACTCGGTGATCGTGTGAATCCTTTTTGAATATGAATGATGTAAAAGAGCGAGAGAGAGAGAGAGAGAGAGATATTTTTTTAAACTTAATCGTTTCCTCCGTGCACGACTGACGCTGGTGAATTCCGACCATTCGGAGGATCTTTCTCCTAATTAAGTTTCGATGCTTCCTTCAACCACTGGCGTAACTAGGGTAATACTGATTTGCAAACTTTTTCTATTTTTCAAATTGGCAAATTTCAAAATTTAATTGACAAAATTTGTCTTTGTACAGTTTCAAAATCGTAGAGTTAAATTCTTGAATAAGTATTCGATACAAATTTTCAAGTTGCACAAGGTAGAAAATTTTGAAATTTGCAAGTTAAGTTCCTGGATTCTTCAGTTTCTAAATAAATAGGTACCTAAATTTCCAAGATATTCTAGGTTTCCAGGATCCATAGTTATCCTAGTCACCAGATACTAAGATTCCAAGATCCCTAAATTCTGTAGATCCTCACGAATCTCCAAATCCCCAAATTCCAAGTACTCAAGTTTCCAAATTTTTATATCCACAATGTTCCAAATCCCTAAATCCCCCAAATCCTCAAATCCCCAAATCCCCAAATTTCTGAAAACTTCAAATGCCCAAATCCTCGAATAACCAGACTAAAACCTCGAAGTCCAACCATAGCGTAGTAAAACGCCTTGCAAAGCAATATTGCAATATAACGCGCGGCGATCGAGGACCACCCCCGAAAAGTCCTAGTTACGCCAATGGAGACAATTGAGAGTAGAGACCGTAAAGGATGAGAGTGGATAGGTGGGCAACGGTTATGTCGATTTTCGTCGCCGCGTTGCTTTCTGCGTGCTGAAAGCGAGAGAACAGGGGGTGCACGAAAGCGAGCACACCACTTTCCTATTGTATTTCTCAGCGTACGTTTCCTGAGGGACGACTTATCTGCGATCGCTCATGACTCGGTATCGTGGCCTTAAGATTCCTAGATGTATCCTAGCTGCAACTCTGCACCTTCTTGCGTGTACATGTTTCCAGAGGAGACGTAGGAGGGTTAACTTATCGAGTCGCTTTCGAAGCAGTGCTCACCTTATTTTTCCACCAGATTCTTGCGAACTTTCCTTTCGAAGTGTTAACAAAAAAATACCATATCCAATGTACAAACTTACGCTAGATCGAACCTCGTTCGTTTCCCGGCTGAATATGGAAGCGGATATTACGAACCTAACTTGAAATCATGCTTTCGACGACCAATAGCGTGACCTTTTCGATCTCTGAAAATGTATATCAAGTCCCTCTTTCGTAAACAGGCTCGAGATGTATCGAGCACGATAACTGTACGCGTACAGAGTGTCTCATTATGAAATATTGACTTTCGAGAAACTATTTTAACGAGACTTTTCGAGAAGGTAAGAAATTAAACACCACGCGTTAGTTAAGTAAAATTTAAATTTAAATTTAACGGTTTTAAACTAAATTTGTGGTGATTGTTATTAACATTGCTGTCGTTCGTCGATTCGACTTTTAATCATAATTTTGGAGATTACTTAAACTGTGTCTAGCGATGGCGGCCATTTTGTAACGCAGAGATGGCCCTCGCGGAAGCCCACAGAAATGTTAGACAATTTATTAGTAAATTATAATAGAAGAAAAGTGTGGGTTAATATTATTGTTTTATTGAAAAACTTGTTTCTCTAAAATATAAAGTATTTATTACTTTATTTAGGAAATTGTGAGTCAATTTAATTTAAAAACGATTGACCAAAGAGACCAGGTTTGCTAGGATAATTTGATGCTAACAGAATTGTTTTTAAAAAACTTAAAATTAAAAATTACAGATATATCGTAATGGGGTACCATGTACGAGTATAGCATGTAAAAATGGACGTCCTATCGTCGAAGTTTTATTCGCGATGAACACGTGGAAGTTGTTTAAAACGCTCCTCCCTTTAAGTACGGCTTTAAACGATTACTAATAATTAACTAACTAATTAACTAATTAAACAAGTTACGAAATAAGAGTCTCAAGTAGAAAAGCAACCGCGAAAAGATGTAGGTCAGTATCTAACGCGTTGATACCACTCTATATGTACATAAAACCAAGAAAAAAAGAAGAAATAAGGATAAGAAACTTTTCTTAGCGAGAGATTCGTAGCAAGTTATCGCGACGACTATTATTACAATCATTTATCGGACACGAGACGAAGAAAACAGGAACATCGGTGTGTCAGAGTGTGCGTGCATGTGTGTACATGTGTGTGTGTGTGTGCAACCAATTAGGTTGGTGCTAAGGGAAACTATAGAATTCGGGTTTTTATGAGAATTGAAGGATTTTCCATGGCAACTTGTGAAACTTATGTGCTTACGGAATTGAACGATACACCGACCCGTATATGTTAACACGTTCGCTGCGGATTATGGATCATGGACCACGTGCTACATTAACACGCTAAACTTTGAAAATTTTACTGTTTGGAAATTACAAATTTCCAGATATACAGGTTACTGTTTTGGAATTTTTAGAGTGAGGATTTGAAGGTATGAGTATTTGTATATTTGAAAATTTAATTTATTTATTTTTCTACTTTAGTTATTATGTTAAAGTCTCAGATTTCTACATTCAAAAATACATAAATTCCCAAATCCTCAAATTCTTGAATTCCTAAATTTGCAAGTGTCCCAACGTTTCAAGTCACAAACATTCAAATCTCCATATCTTCAAATCCTCAAACTTGCAAACGTTCAACTTACATCTCTGCCTTAGGTTCTCCTCGAATGTGTCCAAAATGGCCAAATAGTGAGAACCTCGTCCAAAACAACTCAGCATTTTATACGCGTATAAAACAAAATACTGTCAATATTTAACCTCGATCAATATTAACATTAGTCCGTGATCTACGCAGCGAGGGTGTTAATCGTTTAGGATAAAATAAATTGGTCGAAAATGTGATAGTCCCACGAACTTGAGTAACTAGAGAAGATCAATGGAATTATTTCATTCAACTACGAATCATGTAATCGTAGACAACTTTTCTTAAATTGCTACGAGGGTCGTTCAAGTAAAAGAACAAGCTTTAGTTTAATATCTGAATACGTATTCTGAAATACCAAAAATATATTCGGATATTATCTGAAATATTTCTGAGCGTCTAGATATGTGTATCTAGATCTTATGCACAAGATTACAAAAAAAACGAGTTTATGCGAAACGATTTCACGCGTGGAAATAAGAAAGTTCAGAGGTTTGTTTGTTCCTCGTTACTCAACCGTGAGCGACTTTTGAAAATCGAGTCACGATACTCGTACTCTAAGTCGACGAGAAATTGTAGTGTAAATATAAATTTATCGTGAATCTTGCGTCTCAAAAGTCGCTCGTCAAAAGATTCCTTCGAACGTGTGATAAGAACATTCTTCTTATTGAAACACGTGGAATCGATGCTATGTTTATAAGGAACAAGAATTATGGTTCTTCGAAAAAACTGTATCGAGTTTTACTGTGAAAACACAAACGGCACTGTCTCTTTTGAAACGAGGTCAACGATTTGTCAAGCTTGGAATAGATTTTGTTTGTATAGTTACGGTGCAATTTTGAATAGATTTGGTGTGCAACAATTTTTGTTTAGAACGGTTTTGTGAGAAACGAAAAAATTGTGAGTGATGTTTTTCGGATATGGATGCGAAATGTGTCTCTTGTCAATTATAGATAAGTTTGTTGCGGTTTTTATTTTGGACTTTTAGAGTAGTGATGGACAACTGAGGTCACGAGGGCAAATGGCGGCCAGATGGGTGAATTATTTGATAATTTGGAAGTTTTGAGGTAGAACTTGGAAGATTTGGAAATTTGAAAGTTGGGGGTTGGAGAATTTGGAAATTTGGGAACTTAAGAATTTGGTATTTCTAAGTTTTAGGATTTTGGAATTCCCGAAGTTCTACATTTCCGAAGTCCTCAAGTTCCGAATTTCTAAATTTCCAAATTTTCACGTCCCCAAATTCCTACATCCCCAAATTTTCTAGTCCCGAAATTTCCATGTTCCCAAATTCTCAAATCCCCAAATTTCCACGTCCCCAAATCTCTAAATCCCCAAATTTCCAAATTTCCAAATTCCCAAATTCCCAAATCTCCAAAATCCCTAACATCCCCAAATTTCCCCGTTCCCAAATCCTCAAACCCCAAATTTTCAAGCCCTGAAATTTCCAAAACCCCAAATTTGAAAATTGCCAAAATCCCCAGATCTGCCCATCACTGTTTTAGATCGCAATTTTTTCACGCACACCTAGCTCGATTGTGCTTGAAATCGAAGAGGAGACAGATTTCAATTTTCGTAAAAATCTCGAACGAGTTCGAAATTTCCCTTCGCGCAATATAATTCCTGGCGGCCTCTAGTTACCTAGGTCGGATGAAACGTCGGGCTAGACTCTAGACGTTAGTCTTTATGCTGTTGATTTGTTAAAATAAATGTTTATTTCGTAAAAAAGAAAAGGGCTCTTGATTACCTTGGAAAATATCCTGGCTCCCTTAACGTCGCCATTTTTCTTTTACTACTTAAACTTGCTATGACTTAGTAAAAGTTGTAATGTAAATTTATTCAGAACAGTAAATTTAAGTTTCCAATAAGGAAATATTTTTTATAGATTTTTTATAAATTATTTTTACTACAAAATATTAAACTAATTTTAAATACCTTGTCACAAAAAGTTATCCTCGAATTTTAATTTTACCCTAAAATACAATTTATCATGTTTTATAAAAGCACAAGCAGTTTAATCAGTGGACCTTCCAAAGATGAAGACTTACTAAAGAGAGCAAAAAACGAGCATAACTGAAGCTCGGATATGATTTTAGAAGCAAAGTGAGCTTGAAACGGCTGATCAACGTCGTCGCGTTAATTACACCGGGAATAGTAAAGTGATTAGCGATCGGTTAATGAAATTGATGCTTCCACCAAGAGTCGAATGTTACAGAAGCATCGCGCAACCGACACGACATCCACACCGAACCATCATTTCTTCGTTCCTTTCAACATTTATTATTTCTTGAATCGTTTCTTCATCCTCTATTTAAATTTTCGTTACTTTCAATTTGTCTTATTTCCCCGTTACTCAACAATGCCCGGCGGTGTTGTATTTCTAGTCTGCATACCCACGTACGGTTACGAGCACGAGTTAATCTTCGGTGAACCCTTGAAACGAACCAAAAAGAACGAAAAACGGGAAACATCCGTGATCGGACCGAAGGTGGATCTACGTTTAAGAGAAACAAAAACGAGAACTCAGTTACTGACGTTGGACGACGATGACGAGCTAGAAAGCATCGTGGAAGTTGACGATGATTCGACTGGCAGGAGACATGTGCGAAGTCGAGGACTTGCTACTTCCGGAAGAGACAGAAATCCGGTTTTCGTGTCCATGGAAACGGTAATTTCAGAATTCAATTTCGTAACTTCAATTTCATTACTTCTATATCTCTATTGTTCATAGATAAACTTATGCACCCCTGTGAACTGCATTTGTATTTAAATCCTTAAACAGTACATCACGTACAATTTATCAATCTTCCTCTTTCATTTATTACTTCTTCCTCATCCATTATCGGTTATTACGATTAAAGGTTTTGGGCGAGTTGCTGAAGAAGCTGAAAGTAGAACACGTGGTTTGGTGCAAAGACAAAGAGGACATGTATTACGAGGTAAGCAACTGACTCGTTCTTATTACTTTTCCTGACTTTTTGTCTTCTCTCAGGTGATATTTCCGGTACCAGCTGGAGAACCGTGCGAGAATTGCCTGCATTGTCTGACAGAAATGGGGATCGGTGTAAAAATGAACTCCATAGTGAGGTAATCACCTTCTCCGTAAATTGTTATAAACAATTTAACGCTTATTTTTCGTGAACTTTTAGCGTGATTCCTACACAGTGCACATACAGTGGCATAGGCAGTGGTACCACTTCCGCGGCCATCAAGGATGATATAGCTCGAAGGTTGTTTGTTCTACTAGTTACAAAAACAGTATGAGAACTGTGACTGCAATTGTTTCAGACGAAAGGAATCGGAAGATAGGAAGAATGCTTGGGAAGCGTTTGTGGAGTCGATACGATCGAAATTGACGGTGAAACAAGTTGTGGATGGCGTTCGCAGTGGTGGAGATCTCACGTTCGATTATGTGTTGCTAGTACTCACAGCTGAGTGAGAAATAGTTCTTTTATTTATTCTAAACACTTACACTCTTCTCGCTTCAAATTTGCAATTAAACGTATTAGTCAGCGAAATACGTCCATTTCTTTTAATACTTGTATGTCTCAAATGTCAAGTGCAAAGTGTTAATATCTATATTATCTCACACAGTTGTCTGGCAGCACTTGGTCTTATCGAAAACAGCGCAACAAACGTTGTTGCAGCCATGTTGGTCTCTCCCTTAATGGTAATGTTCGATTTCCCTAATTGCGTTAATTTGTCATCTTATTCATTACTCAACGATCTCAAGGGTCCCGTAATGTCGCTAACCTTCGGGACCATCATAGCCGACAGAAATCTTCAATTTGTCGGCTTGAAGAGTCTGCTACTCGGAATATTCGTCTCGATCCTGTTTGGCTTCATATTTGGACTCATTCTGGGCACCACCGAAATGCCTTGGGGTTACAATGATTGGCCCACCGACGAGATGAAAGGCAGGTATGTGTTTATCTCTTCATAAACCTCGAACGCAATTTCATCTACAAAAATAGGAACATTGAGACGTTTATTTGTTGATAGAGGTAACTATAGGTCACTTTGGATGGGTGTATTATGGGCTTTACCATCAGGTACAGGTGTAGCCGTAGCTTTACTGCAAGGTAGTAATGGTCCTCTCATCGGTGTCGCCATATCCGCTTCTCTACTGCCTCCAGTAGTGAATTGCGTGAGTGATAATAAAACATTTCTGGGTAAATGGTTATAATGAAAACCAGCATCAATTATTCTTGCAGGGTCTATTTTGGGCTCTGGGATGTATATGGTTAATTTATCGACCAATTAAAATGCCACACATGAAAGGAGAATCCTACGCGGACTACAACACCTCGTACGTCTACGTGTACACTGATTATCTACCAGTCGAATTTTTCTGCAATGGCATAATTAGCGCGTGTTTAACCTTTATCAACGTAATGTGCATATTTATCACGGCGATTATAGTGCTCAAGGTGAGTAAGAAACACTAAAGGTTGCACCATAATTTTTAAGAAAGAAACATCTCTTATAGTAACTCACCAGTTATTACATTCGATAATTGTACAAATTACAGTAGACTCTTGATTGCCATCGACAAGATTGTATGAACGGAATTGTTCTTTATTAACTGCAAAATACAAGGGGTTAGGAAATTGATTTCGTACAACGAAGTATTTTTAAATATACCGTATAATGTTTCCCTTTTCTTTTAACTGGTACAATATCACTCGCACTATGTGTTGCGGTTTCCTTCTAGATCAAGGAAGTGGCTGCACCGTACACATCTACACCGGAACTGCGACGTTTTTGGGAGCACGATATCCGGCTGGTTCGTGATAAGAATATTTCACGAGATAACAGCTCGCTAGACTCGAGGTAACGAAAATTGCACAAGATGTTCGAGTTAAACGGTCAAATTGAAGCAATAAATATTGTTAACGAAATTAATGGAACAGAGTCAAGCAACAAATATTTTTTTTAACTTATGCAGCTTCGTAAATTTAATCGTTTAACTCAAGATTGCCTTACACTCGCGTAGCAATTTCTCTGCGGTTCGTACAAACACTGAAAAAATCTCTCCGCCAGCTTTTACGAAGGTCTCAGCAAAACGAAACAACGCGCATTAGAACAGACGCTCAACGAGGCGGTGCGCGAAGCGACGGATGACGAAACGTTCCGCGAAGTGCAAAGACTGAGCTACGGCCAACACGGTCCGGAAGAGGTAACTTAAATATCTTAACGAATCTACGACAAATAATAAATGATAATTTCACAACCAATTAATTCATTTATACATAAATGAACAACTTAATACAAACATTTGCACTGAATATCAATAATTACAGTTCACGCCGAAACTCGGTCGCCACACCATTGGCGGTGCCAGCAACGTTACAAACACTGAACACAAAGAGAAAGCTGCAATCGACGGTTTTCATCCACCGGACGTATTAGAAAATTCCGGCAGTACGAACGAGGATTTGGCCGCTCTTGATCGATTGGTTACGTGCCTTCTTGGACAATCGAGCAACGCCAATTCTGTGAACTTGGATTCTTGGCGCCGTTCCCGTCGGGCAAGTTCACGAGGTTACAGACAATTACGCAGCACGGGTGCCGCCGCCGAGGCAGGCGAAGTTGGCTCCAACGTCGACACAACGCCACTTTAACTCCAAAATTCGATAAATAAAAACTGAATCGATCCATTGGATTCGTATGCACGTATATAGGCACAGATGGTGGTCAACCAGCACGGATGTTGTATACGTTCCCGGGTATAACACAAATTTGGTTAAAGATATACGGAATTACTGTATTCGCTTTATAACAACAGAGATTAAATAATTACGTAGATTCGTGAATCAGATCCTCTTGAGCTGCATTAATCTTGGACCGAAGACGGCTCGGTGCCGAAGTATCGGTCTCCAAAATTACCGATACCCGGTAACACATAGAACTTTTCGTTTATCACAGGATCCAGGGCAGAAGTAACAATTTTAACGCGCGGAAATGCGTAGGCGATTGAATGAACGCCAGATTCCGCCATAAGCAAAGATGCAAGTAACACGTTCTCTTCGGCAACGTCATGGTCCAGTAAAACTCTGATAGCCATAATCGCAGCAGCACCCGTTGCCACCGTTGCGTCCATTAATATCACCCTATAGTCTTTGATATCCTTGGGTAATCGGAGATAGTAAAGCTGTAAAAAATATGAATCATTTATGTCAAAATGTTGAGAGCAAACAAAGGTTCTAAAATGATACTTACCTCTGGTTCCCCAGTCTGTTGGTTTGTTTGTATAAGTATCTTTCCTATTCTTATGTCTTTACACACATCCCGAACAGCTTGTTCCATCGTTTCACCAGCACGTAAAATAGAGACGCCACAAATCTTATCTGTAGCACCGCGTTTCCCGTTGTACAATACTCCTTGAGGCGTTTCTACGGTTACGTCCTTTAAACACACCACAATAATGATAATAAAAATGAAAGTATTAATTACATTGATACAATGTACCGACAACTTACCTCGAATGGCAAGAGAGACAAGGCATACTCGATAACCAAACGTATCAGACGTTTAGAATAAAATATAAATTCATCTCTGTACGTTTCCTTGTTCCTTATAAAGGTATGCAAACCCTTAATTTGTGGCGTGTCTGGAAGCAAGTAGAGAGAAGATGGTAATGGCTGACCGATAAACGAGTGAGCTAATTTTTCTCTGAGTTTGAAACCCCTCTAGAATCGGAAGTAATAGTAAGTAAACGCAACACACGAAAGCAATGTTTAATAGACAGCTGATTTTACCAATTGAAGTTGGGTATGTACATGTTGTACAATAAGTTCTATCGCGACTTCGTTTTCTCCACCACGTGGCACAATGATATCTGCGTGTACCATTAGTGGAGCTATATAATAGTAAAAAGCGGGTTGCACCATAGTACTGTACTGCTTTAAAACACCTTCTAAGTCTCGTCCTCTTTGAGATATATCTCTACGTAATCTCCGCGCGAGCCTCACGTCAGCGTCAGTATCAACAAATACCTTCATGTCGCACATCTTGATCAATTAAAGAAAGCAGATCAGTGGTAATTTTGTCTTTTTTTTTATTACTGTTGTACCTTACTGCAGTTATCACACCCACTCCTTCTGATTCTCTGGCAGTCTGCTTACCTTCAAAACATCGACGTGGTAAAAAGTAAATATTCCCTCAAATATAATAACATTGGCACCATACATTGTTTTCTGTGGAACAAGCAAAAATAAAATTTACACAAAGTACATTACATATATTTAAAAAATATATATTTTTCGATACCAACTTACAGTTCTACTTTCTCTACGATGTGTTACAAAATTATAAATAGGAACTTCCACCATTCTACCTTCCTTTAAACGCTGTAAAGTTGTTCGAAGTAGCTCAAAATCAAAAGCGTCGGGATGATCAAAATTGTATTCGTTACGCGCAGCCATTTCGTGCTGTTTTTCGTTTAATACCTATACCAGATATTGTTTACAGTATAATTCAGCCATTTATCTTTTTAATCGATAATATAGAGAAAGAAACTGCGGTTTTTCATACTTTGTAGAATGAATCCATGCTAAGTAGTGTTACCCATGGTACATCCAAAGATTCTATGATTTTTGTTGCAACTGTAGTTTTACCAGATGCACTACCTCCACAAATACCTGAAATCAATTTAACAATAACATTAGACCCTCTTTTAGAAAACAGTATTTATTACTAATATATCACCAACCTATCACAAAAGGTTCCACTTGTTGTCCTGCTGAATTGTACCATGGTGGTCTACCAGCTGTATATATTGTTCTTGTCTTACTTCTAATAATGGACTCTGCAGAGGTTTTCTTGCTGGACTGCGATAAACTGGTAGTACGTTGCCTTCTTGACCTAGGAGATCTCTGAGATCCTATCATAGAATACAAAATTTTCATTTTAGTTTCAAATTAGTGAAAGAATAAATTTCATAGAATTAGAAAATGCAGAACATTCCATGAGAAATAAAAGAACACAATATTTTATATCAAATAGTTTTAAAAGATAAATAGGAACAGGAAAGGGAAATGGTAATGGGATATGGTACTTTTGGAACTTTTAGCCTTCTTCAAATTACACAACGTTTCTACTTCAGTGCGCCAATTACATCCTGACTGCCAAATACATGTACTCCAAACTGATGGTTCTGTAAATAATTATAGCATGCAATCTACTTAACTTCAAAGATAAATGACAAGCATCCAATTTCACAGGAATAAAAATATAACTGATAAAATATTGTACCATTGACGAAAACAATTATCACTGTAGGATTATTTTGAAGATTAATAAAAATAAATATTTATCTTACCCCTCGAAGGTGGTCTCGGAGATTGCGGCGTAGGAGTCCCGATATCAGAACGCTTGTAATATTCAGCCTCTTCACACAGGTCATCGGCCAGAAAAATTTCTCTCTCGTCCAAACAAATTTCTCTATCCTCACTATATTGCGGAGATCCAATATTCTTAGTTGAGGAACGAAACCGAGAAATATGTTATCACTCACCTGTCAGAACTTGCTGAGCTTGGTGGATCGAAATGTTGCATCTTAGCTGCCATACTCTTGATTATATGCACAGAACTTTAATGTAAACCCATGCGGGTTTGATTTTTGTATTACGATGCGTAGTTAACTCTTTCAACCGCGTGCTTCCATCTAACTGCCGACAAAAACTGCAAACTACGAAGGCATGTGACGATAATGGCATCACGAAAATGGATCGCCATCTATCTTTCATGTTCCGAAACAAACTTCTCATCGTGAGTGTTTATCGCTAGTGATGGTCATTCGAAATCATTTCTGTCGAAAGTCGAAAGCAATTTAATTCGATGATACTTTCACCGGTTAATTGCAGTACTGCCGTATTTCAAATTTCTTAACTCTTCGTTGAACAATTAGATCGTTGAAAATTTCTAAGATTTCAAATACAATCTGAGAGGATTCTAGACCTATTTTGTACAGTTGTATGAGAATTTCAGATTTTCCTTACTACCCTTTGCAATTCCTGTTTGCAGATGCATTCAGATGCACACTGTATACTGTGACCAACTATTTACTCATCAGCGCATTTTCGCGGCATGCATATGTAAATAGAAGCGGTGAATATTAAAGAGAATGTAAATATATATTAAAAGCAAACATTTCAATTGCTAATGATACTCTTTATCATTTTTATACTTCATTATGCAAATATTTGAAGAATACCCGTGAGTAAATAAATATTGTGTCTTTTGCTATTGAGAAAGAGCAAAAATTCTTATGTATTTAATAAATTATCGTCATATTATCACTTTTACGTGTATATTGGTCGAATCTTCCATTAGATGTTTTGCATTATACGGAGTATTTAAAATTTTACTCGTTATTTACAAAGAAGTTTGATCAACTCAATATATTATCATCTCCAAAAATTTTCCTTTTTATAGCTCCATTTATGGCAATATAACGAGCGTCAAATTAACCAAACTTCATATAAAACTAACTCAAACTCTGCTAATACACCCCACCCGGTTCAAGTCATAGCAACGTACTGTTTTTGTAACAATAAAGAAGTAAAAACAATACACATTTATTTAATTTTTTCAAAATGTGAAATCTTAAACACAAGATCTAAAACAAATGTCCCGTTTGCTCGGCGCTAATGGCGATACTGGCTATTGACATAACAATTACATATCTTGAACGCTAAAAGAAAAACATGTTGCGACGTAGATGTGTTATTTTAACGCATATCGATACAGAGCGCCTAGAATATAATTATATATAAGAATCAATAAGATCAGATCGATAAAATAAGCAATAACTTTATACATGTATCGCGTACAGTATCCGAATAATTTAAAATTATTATTGCAGTGGTAGTGACCTCCTGTGGTAGATGGAATATTTGCAATTGAACCCGGCATAGTTTTGTGATTGTCATTAATTACAATGAGGAAACGGGCTTAACAGGAGTGATTGTTTGGCTGATATTATGACGTTCAGTTTTGTCAGAAGCTGAAGTGCAAAGTTACCCCGATGCTTCTGCGTGTTGCTCTGTTGTGTGACGTCGTATTGTCTTTTAATAGTCAGCCCCTGTGACCGGTTTTTCCGTCGTTAACGAGGCATCGTTGTACGTCGAGACGCGCCCTCGTCCGACCTTGAAACCTATAATCGTTCATAACGTTCGATGTTCGAAACATCGTCTGGAAAAACTGTTAATCGTGCTCCACAGGTTCGACTCTTTTTGTTTCCCTCGGCGCCTTGTTAACGCGAAGCAACAGTGAAATGGCGAAAAAGACGTACGATCTATTGTTCAAGTTATTACTCATCGGTGATTCCGGAGTCGGCAAAACATGTATATTGTTTAGATTTTCAGATGATGCTTTTTCAACAACATTTATTTCTACCATAGGTAAGAACTCCGTTATGGATAATCGTGATTTTTAATATCATTGTGTTTCCTCTAACTGTATCATTCGACATTACGGATTTATTTCGGTACAGTAGGTTATGGTTAAAGAACAGATTTATAACATCGTGAAATAAAGTCTGTGAAATGTTATTTGACGTACAAAAGATAATTTGATCTTAAGAAGGTGTTTCTTTGTATCGAATACGTAACCATGGAGAAAGTGTTCCTTCGGAATAATTTGTTGTCAACATTGTTGTTAAAATTGAATGTTTTATGTGTGCAAATATCAGTATACTGTGAAGTGTGTTATATAAATAAATTCTATGCTTTTTGTCGCTCAGGTATCGATTTTAAAATCAAGACAGTGGAATTAAGAGGAAAGAAAATCAAGTTACAGATATGGTAAGTTTGAAATATTAAATTTTTCTAAACAGCCCTTAATCTATACATTTACAGGGATACAGCTGGCCAAGAAAGATTTCATACCATCACTACGTCATATTACAGAGGTGCAATGGGTATTATGCTTGTTTATGATATTACTAATGAGAAAACATTTGAAAATATTGTCAAATGGTTGAGAAATATTGATGAGGCAAGTACACCTATAAACTGTTTTTGATCAAACAAAGATACGAGTGCGTGAATTTTATTTTCTGGACTTTTAACTTGTAGCATGCAAATGAAGATGTAGAGAAAATGATATTGGGAAACAAAAGTGACATGGAAGACAGACGCGTTGTTAGCACAGAAAGAGGAGAAGCGGTAAAGTAGTTAAAATTTAAATTTTATAGGATCTAATTGCTCCAAGTTAATAACTTGCATATCACCTTTAGATAGCAAGAGAGCATGGAATTAGATTTATGGAAACATCAGCGAAAGCAAACATCAACATCGATCGTGCGTTTAGTGAATTAGCAGAAGCTATATTGGAAAAAACACATGGAAAGGAACCACAAGATGCTCCAGATAGAGTAACAGTTGATCGAAGGGTGGAAAGAAACTCGAATCGGTGCTGCTAATTTTATATTATTTATTTTAATGGCGCATAATAATAAACTATATATCAGCTCATGCCACGCAAAATAGATTTGTGGATAGATTTAGAGCATAATTTAAAGCATAATAATATAATTAAACTCTTCGCAACACTGCCTAATCAAATTCGATCAAACTTATTTGACGATAATTCTTATAAAAAGACATCTAAATTTAATTTTAAATATAAAAGTGTAACTACAGTTTGAAAGTGAAGTTTTTTAATTATACTTGGGTTTCTAAGGGTGGGTTATAAATGCTGTTTGTCACATATATGATTGTACTTATAAATGCTGTTTGTCACATATATGATTGTACTTCTAAATGCTGTTTGTCACATATATGATTGTACTTATAAATGTGTCTGTTGCATGTATACAAACATTAAAGTTCCATCACAGCTTTTATAATAAAACACAATGAATCAATAATATACACTGTTGATGGAGCTTTGTTTCTATATAAAATTCTATGCGTTGTTGCACGAACAAAGTCAACTAGAAACAATTTATTTGTTATGAGGCTGCAATTTGTTACCATAATGAGAAGAGTGAGAATGAATGTGGGCTTTTTAATCTTTAAAATCTATGTGAACATTGAATGCTTTTTCATACAGACATTGCACTACATATGCTTATTTAAATCTTAAGTTAAAATTTGAAAGCTGAAGACCAAGAGCTTTTATCCTATTTGTGTAAAACTAATTTACTACAAATATAAACATTCACGATTTCGAGACAACTGTTTTTTATTTTCCTCTGCAATAAACAATATAAAGTATATCAAATATTCACGAAGAAATGATTTTATAATACAATCACTTGCGTGGAGTTAACACAAATCTCGTGTTGACTTGTGTTAAAACATTTGTTTTTTGTAGTGTATTGCGTGTATTTGTCTTACATTATATTGACATAAACTTAATGTATATTACAATGTAATAAATAAAACAAATTTTTAGAACAAGGAATTCAAATATTAATCAATATTTTACAATATTTCTTTTATTATGTAAATATGATTTAATAATATATGCTGCCAGAAGACACAACAGATAAATATGCATGTATACATTTTTGCAATAATACGAAATTTTAGTAACATTCAAACATTACAATACTAAATCTAATATATTGACTTTAATATTATTAAAACGGATTTATATTACATGAATCCATATGTTTGCTGTATATATATAACACTTTTTATATTATGACAAATGTACAGAACGCAAAAACCTTTCTCAGAAAATAAATATTACTTCTTTAAGTAAATTCAATGAAAATGAATATAATACTTTCTTCCATTGAAAAGATGAAACGAATAATTTCATGTTTATAAGAAATTTTTTGTTGTATGCATGTATAATCGCATTTATGTCCTTAATATTAACGATCAGTGTACGTTCCTTAACGAAGATAGGAATTATTTTCCTTGACTTACAAGATTAGAGGTCGAACATTAAAACAATTTCTGTGTTCACTATATCTTGAAAAATTGTGTAAAAGCTATCATTTCATAGAAACAAATTCTTTTCTGCCAATACCGCCTCTTTTATATCTCTAATTGCTTTTTATTTGTAATGAACTCTCTATATACAGACGGAGCCAAACAAAGTAACAAAAAGTAAAAGCATTATGCATTAGAGATTAATTTAACAACACAATGACTAATACTACTTAGTCTCGCGAGGCACCAATAATCGTCAAAATGTAAATGAAAATATTAATAACATCTATGTAAAGACTCAACGCTGCAAAAATATACTCTTCCGGAGAAATAGAATATTTATGTTTACCACCAAGCATCAATTGTGTATCGTAGATAAGATAAATAGAGAAAAGTAGAGCTCCAAGTGACGCATACACTAGGGTTACAACCTTACCTTTCCAGAAAATCGCAAGTATTCCAAAAATTATGAAAATAAACAACGCAACAAACAGAATACTGTGAAGACCGGTAAAATCGATTTTTGTTTGAAATGCAAATATTGTCAATGCAAGACAAACAGCAGCAGTAATTCCAGCAGCCAATAGTACCTGAAAATATTTTTAATTATTAATATAATTGTACAATTAAGTATCTAAATCATCAATTCATATACGTGTATAATATTTGTTTTTCTAATATTTTACCTCTTCAGAACTGTAGGTTGAAGCAGCAATGGCTAACAGAAAACCTTCTGCTATTGTAAATAAGAACAAAAATATGAAATTCATAGGGGCTTTTCGTCTGACACTGGTGCAGCAAGCCATACATATAATTAGGACAATAGTTGCTACAAAACAAATCCAAAACATTTCTGGATGGGCCATTGCCCATTTCTGAGTTGGACGATGGTAAAGGAATAATGCTATCAGCCCTACCGTAATCAAAAGCTGACACATTAGGATACTATACACTTTTCTGAAAAAAAGAGAGAAAAACATTACAGATGTAACTGTATAATGTTATCAATATACTGTGTATGTTCATGTATTTGTGATATATCCAAATCTGCAAAGTATACATAAATCATATATATAATTTGTAAAATGTAAATCTTTACTTTGATGACATCAATATATCATAAATTTCTAATTATAATACAAACCTAATAAATCCATTTCTGATGGTTTTGTCAGTGAACTCAAATCCTTTCACTTCACCTGACATAGAATCATCTGCATAGTTTGTCCCGTACATGGCTGTTTGTGGTCCTGGACCAAATATTGGACCAGGAGGTGGAGCTTGTCCGTAAGGAGGAGCACCTGGAGGGATAAAACCAGGACCTATAAAAAAAATAAATAACATGTTATAGTTACATGTACTGTATATAAATTAAGATGTTAAAATTAAAAATCTGAATTAACCTGGTGGTTGAGTTCCACCGTAAGCTGGTGGATACCCTGGATTATATGGATCTTGTTGAGGTGGATATCCGGGATTGTGTTGAGGATAACCTGCACAAATGAATTGTATTTATATAAAGTTTTATGTAGCAATAACAGTTTTATTCTAATTTAAGCATTAATTTTCATAAAATTCTGTGCTTTAATAACAGCCACTAAATGGTGGTGCATAATTACAATAAAAAGAATGAAAACAATATGTCTATATTAATTTAATACAATAAGTAAAGTTTCACTGGCCATATATATATATGTTCTTTATATATATTTTAATGCATGTTTGAGGACATATATACATATATACATTTCACAGTCAAAGGATTAAATTACATATATATTAACTCCTTTCATAAATATGCAAATGGTTAAAATTTTCTAATAATTATTAATGATTATAAATTATGAATGATGGGTGGATGTATAGTAGGTTAGATCGATGATTGCCACTTGAAACAAACATCACGATACTTGAAGTTTGCTAAACATTCTGTAGCATGTTAAGAATGTAAGTAACAATAAAAAATATTTATGATTTAGAAAAAGATCAGAACCTTGTTGCCCTGGATAAAATCCTGCACCAGGTGTACTCTGCCAAGTTGCCATCTTTCGGTTTTGTTTTAGCTAAAAAAAAATGTATTATTATCATAAAGTATTGTTGCATACTGAAACATCAGTGGAACACCAGTGCACGAATGAGCCAGCAACCTTTAAGTGGAATATATAAAATAAATGAAAGAAAAATATATTTGCCACTATGCATCATACTTTTTTATTAAAGTAATTAAAAACAGTTACCATTTCAAATATTATTACATTAAAAATTTAATACAACTTCTATAACCAAACAAACATCAAAAGTTAATACATAAATATATTGTTACTTTAAATATTATTACTGTTTATTCTCTCAAATAATACAAATAATAAATGTGTTAAAAATAAAACAATGAATACTAAATTCCAAAATATATCATAAATACAAACAACACAACATTACTCACTACTATTAAACTTTCAGTACACTAGGGTAAGGCTATAATATTATCTCAAAATTGTTACATATCACAGATAATACAAAAGAATATATCTGAAATGGTCAGTTTTTACATTCACAGATTCAAATAAGCATCATGAGTTATGTAAATATAAACATAATTAACCTCTGTTAATTTTTCAAAATATTATAGTCAGCTGAAAATAACATTAGAAGCACTAGTTAATAATTACCACTACATTTACGATTTGTGTACGATTTTACTAACGCATCGATGTCGTAATATGGCGTCACTGTTAAAAAATAAATATTTTCTTATTAAAAATATGGACATACAACATATATACCTATGCCTACATTAAATCCCTATTTTACAAGCAAGAAGGGTAACAAAAATTAATCGATGTACGTCAAACGTAACTTAAACGATTTCTATGTATCCTACTCGATAACTAATAATGATACTTTTTTCACTTTTAATCTCAATTAAGATTTACCGGAAAATTTTAGTGCAATATAAAAGTAAATGCAGCAGTAGTTCGTTAGTAGTGACAATTTTGTCCAGTTTGTATACACAGATCATCCCCACCAATTACTTAAGTGTGCCATTATCTATATATCTTATTCAACGATGACGAAACGTTAATCATTGACAGAAATGAGAGATATCACTTCTGGAAACTCGTTTCTGACAAGAATTGGCGGTCCTCCTTCTTCCTGTATTGCGCCGCAGAGGAGACGCAAGGACAGGAATCATCTTACATAAAATCATACGAAATTGCATGTTGCATGTCCGCACGATTATATGTAATCCTTATCTTTCCCCTAAAAAGCAATGCAAGAAAGAGAAACACCGTCAACTTTTATCTGAATATCCGTTTCCCCATATGAAGCCTTTATATCAATTCGGCTTTAAGCTGTTATCTTGCTGAATCATAACCTTTACAATACGCAGTGATAATACGACTATAAATTCTAGAAAACTCACTCGATCTTGTGTACGTTTTAAAAATAGAATACGTACTCTAAAGATTAGATCATTTTAAGTGATAATTCCCAATTAGAATATAGCATCCCAAACTTTTATACACTAATATTTACTTCTGAACACGGTAATTTTTCGTGACCTATTCACATGTAATTTTTAAAATGATCTAAGTCCAGAAGTGTCAATATTTAAAAATTTTCTTAAAAATATCACTTTTGTACATCAGTTTTTTATACTCTAATATCGTAACACGACTATCTTTTATCAAGGCTCACACTTTAGAAATTTAAGAAGTAGGGACAATACTTTATTTTGTGTTGTTTGTTTTCAATGCGTCTCAATTTAAAATGCCGGTGTACATCTGTTAACGGGTGATTAATTGTAGTATAATATTATGAAACATTGTCACAACATGAAAATACCAGTAATGTTTCCTTGTATTATCAACAGTCGGCGTAATAAGATATAAAAACCGATAGTTTTCAAGGACACTGATACTGTGAAGAAAATACTTTTGCCGACAATAATATTTGAAAATTGTTGTTTACACTTTTATAAACAATATTAACCGGAAAAACGCAATAATAATACACGTCAACTTATGCGTCATGCGCACTTTCTAGAAATGGTTACAATCGATAAGAACATTCGTGCGCCGAATATAAGTTAAATGTATTCACCTCTTTAAAAGGATGTTTAAGATCCTTATACAGAAAATTGGTCGTATCTGCTTGAAGTGATAATTAGATCAACGAGTCTATGCTACTAATCACGTTCACTTGGTCGTGCAAAATGTACGTGTTTGTTCCGTATAGTAAGAAGACGTCACTGTAACTGTTCCCCACTTTTCAGCCTTCAAACTACATCTGCTACGAGCAACTGATATGAAGTAGGTTGAATATCGGAAAACGAGACCTCAACACAATTTGCGCTTGCGTGATCTTATATATTTTTGCTGTTTACTGTCAAGTACCACCTATCTATATGCATGTATTTGGTTTCCTAGAATTTTGATACACAATCTTTTTAAAACCTCTTCCTCATTTAGTAGGCGATGACATTAAAAACTAGTTTTTAATTGGTTATAATTTGATGGATGAATATAATTTTCATGAGGATGCGCGCCAATGTTTACGCTTTCTTACGATACAAGAAAAATTAATTGTTGGTAAAAGAATAAGAAACAGAAAAACATTATTAAATTGTCATTAATATGATTACATATATTACAATCTTTTCTGATTACTGATATTGATAACGATATAATTGTAAAAAAACATTTATTCATGTTAATAAATTAGTCATTTATTATTACTTTTGCCAAAAACATTTTGCTTATAAATGAAATAAAGAAAAAGTAATGACAAGAATTATCAAACGACCTCAAAACGTTTTCTACTTTGCGCATGTGAAATAACTTTCACATATGCGAACAGTTAATTTTTGTGTCAAACAATATTTAATTATAAAACGTTCTTGATATTTAGCCTATCATTATTTTTATCGATTAAGTGTTATAAATAATTAAAGAAGTACCACAGACAATGTATAGCATAAATCCATGCGTGCGATTATTGTTCATGTCACGATCTGAAATACCGACGTTACCGAAAACCTCTAATTTGAATTCGCCGAAATTCCCTACTTGAAAGTCCCTTAATTTTGAATAATCAAAACTGCATTCTAAAATTTATTAAGTTATTTGAAAAATTATCACCCAAATAAATTTACTGTGGTCACAATCCAGAAAGAAGGGTACAAATTAAATATTCACAATTATGCCATAATTGAATACAGTTCAGTGACTGATATTCTGTTTCCGCCTTCGTCCGCAATATATTCTAGAGGGCGTTAGAAAAAGCGCGATTTTTCGTGAGCCACGATCTTCCTCAAACCTGCCGGTTACTTTTGCAAAATAAGGCATTTTATGTTTTGATGATGGTCGTAAATTACACTACAGTTACTCTAAAATTAGAAAAATAGCTTTATAGTATATGCTTGAAGCTACATAAAAAAATTAAGAAAATGCATTTCAATTACCGACAAGTACCACAGACTACCTACAGTTACCAATGGTTACCGACGGTTACTTTTGCGAAATGAAAATCAAATGTACATAAAAAAATGACGATAAAAGACACAAGAAGGTATAGGAGAAGGAAACAAAAATAAATGTAAGTTCCTTAAGTGCAATAGTATAAATACTTAAAATTGTTTAACATATTGAATATATAAGGACGAATAAGTCTGCGTATGAAAAATTTTTTATTGAAAAATGTTCTTTCACGCTACAACGTCAGTATACCTTCGTCTATTTAACGTTATAACAGTACAAAAATTGCATTTTTACAAGTTATCCAGCTTACGTAACTAAAATATCCCAGTTAGCAATCTGACAATTCAAAAGCTACGTCTCTTAATAACAGAAGGCGCTGTGTAGCAGAGGCATTCTTTGGCGACAACGCAATATACTAGGGGTCTCAATCCATTCTTTTCTTCTTTTATCGATGAAAATTCGATGGACATTTTAATCCACGCAACAATTATCTACCGTCAAACATAGCGTGTCAAAATCACTCTCTTTACATTCGCGAAAATTCCACTGTCTCAATTTTATTCGAATCAAGTGAAATACATTTCGTGTACTAATAAGCAATTCGCGGTTGTTTCACAACCGCCTTGTTGAGATATTCCAAAATGTTTCACTTAAGATTTAACTTAAAAATGTCCAAAGAATGGGAATTAAGTATTGGTAGGATTAAATCGTAAATGCTCCTGACTCAATACGATACAAAAAAAAAACTAAGTTAAAGAGATTACAGAGACACCAGCATGAATTTACGTGCACCTTCGTTATTTTGCATTCGAGTTACACACAGTATTCACGTTTGCCAACCAAAGCACGCCTTAAACCCTAATCCAGACCCAGCACACATCATCGTAGATGATAATTTGTATCTCGAATGTTTCATCGAAAAAAAATTTCAAAGCATCATGTATGACTCGTGTCATTTTTGCACATTAGTTTAGACAGGTCTGGAGCAGGCTTCGGAAAGAGCAGGAAAGCTCTCCCTCCTTTTGGGGAAATGGAGGCAAGTACCACACACACGATTACACAGATTTTCGTTTTCACTTTTCTAGCTGCTTCTGTTTCTTCGCTTTTACAAAAACATACCTAATCAACTTCCTAGTTTATCACCTAGCTCGACGAAAAAAAGCAAATCAGTCGACGGATCACCGTTTGTTGCTACCTGGGCTTAGATATCGTCAATGACGCTTTCGGCCGGAAACTTGCTTTGATACACGTCGCTGGCCGACATATTTTTCTTTTTGTTTCTTAACACGTTAAATGCCGCAATGGAAACGGACGTATGTAGTGCGGCGTGCTATATTTTAGAGCAGCATTACCTTTCACGAGCTTACTTCTGTTATCTCCACTAGGGATGTACCTTAGGTTCTACATGTTAACATATGTCGACGTCCTAAATTGACCATATTTGTCACCACGGTTTGATCAAGTTAACTTTAGCTCCATAGTGGAAATACTTAGGGAAGGTTGCCCACAGCAACCAGTAATGCAACTCTACATTTGCAATTATTCAGTTTCTCTTTTAATAATGGCGGCACATTTCATAAAACTTGCAAGTTAACGTTTTTGACTTTAGTACTGCAACATTATTCATTTTTGAACTGCAATTACATGATAGATTAGATAAAATAACAATGGCGTCAGAAATTAAAGCTCTCCAGTTGATATCTTGTGTAAATAATATTACTGAAAATCGGTTTTACCGTGATGGCGACCACCACTGGCCGTTATGGCATTCAACGTGTTAATCATATGTTCCTTCGAAACGAATTACTACACATTTCACGCTACTCCAAAATACACGACGCACATAGATACTTGCGTTGAAAAGTGGTTGTCGAAACACAAGCATCCGGCCAAAGAGAATATCTTATATGCTATAGCAGCGTTCTAACAACTTTACTCGTCCGTCGTGGTACAAATTCTTCTCTAAAGCGGATTTAAAGCAAACACAACGAATGGATAAGTTCTGAATCGTGGATATAACTCGACTGAATTTATTATTCTATAGAAACTTGAAACGACACGCGTGAAATCCTTCAAGGATGAACTGTCCTTTTGAAGGTGTTCTGAATTCATTCAACAATTGATTTATACATTTCAAGAATTTTATCGATTCGTTCAGTTTCATGATTATGATTGTAACGATACAAAATAATTCATTAAAATTCATACAAATACCGTTATTTCCATGATTGAGTTATTGTAAACAGACGTGGGTATTATTAAGTAGTCTGTTGTTTACATCCTGCTTATTGTACGCTCCATTTAGGGATTAAGTATGTAGCAAAATATCAAACAAATTAGAATAAATGATTTAACTACGAATTCCATAATTTTTACCTTTAAATATGTAATAAATTTCTTTACAAATCACAGTGGACCATCGTTACATTGCCATTTTCACATAGAGACTGTCACATCCATTAGTGATGCTCTCTGCTATCGTTGATGTGCACTACTGAATATACCCCACTACTACGGCGCATGCGCACCAGTGATGTTCTCCCATCACCGTGACGCATGCGCACTAGCGGCGTTCATTCGCTATCATAGCGTGTACATATCAAACTAATAGTTTTTCGATATTAGAAAAAACCTTTTGGTAATGTAACAAGAGTCTTATATGACGTAATGTTAATACCATCACTGACTTCTTTGAGCTCTGATCTCGCCGAAGATAGGAACGTTATCAGAACTATCGATAAACTGCGCCTATACAGTGATGAGTAGTCACATCGTCAATTTGAAAATTTGAAATTGTTATGTTCTTAAATTTTCAAATTACCATTTTTCTAAATTTCTAAATCTAGAAATCTGATATCTCCATGATCTAAAATTTATCATTAACAATGACAACCGATGATTCCTAAATACAATCACATGAAAATAAAATCTCTGAGACCCTTCAAAAGGATAGTTTGCGCGCCAATTTCAAAAATTTCACCGGTAACTTATTATTTAAACGATCTCTTATCCATTCGATGCCATCAAATCGCAATATAAGCAGTGTTTCTGCCGAAAGCCACCGATACCACTCCGCCGAAATTGTTTCTTTCCTCGATTCAATCTAAATACAGTAGATTCTCGTTATTTTGCCACCTTTACAGACTTCTGCGCACACCAGTAGCTTTTTCCTATCCTAGAGCCCGAAGATCCATGTGAACCATTGCAATATCAAATTCTTTTAGCAACTCCGAGTTTTCTACTACTATTGTCCGCGGCAATATAATGAGAGTCTTTTGTAATTATCGAGTCGAAACACGTTTCAGCCGATTTGGATATAACCACAGTGTAAGTACAACGTTTCTTTCGGGTCATACGTGATCTTACTTCGAATTAGCAACATTCTTCGTTCCCTTTCAGCGGCCGTCGATCTTTGGCAGAATCACGCTCCCGTTACACACTTCTTTTCTTTGTTCTTTTATCTTTGCTACACGTTCGTTTCATATGCGGATAATATCTCTTTGCGTTTCTTTAGTTCAGGTCCTGCCTTTTTTTTTAAAATCGATCGCATATTTATTTAGATACTGCGTTTCAGTACGAAATAATTCTACGTTGCACGAATTTCCTGAAGTCGTTTGGAAGCAGTCTTTCAACTTATTTCTTTTTTTTTTGTTTTTTCTTTTTTTGCATGCGTGACGTAAAACTGATCGTCGTACATATTTTTTTACTCCGTCTACTTTCCTTCCTTTCTCTCTTTCTACCCTTTTATTTCGTTCGGTTCTTCACGTCTTTTTCGATCGCGATCGCACACGTTTTCCATTTCCCTTTTTTTTTTTTTGCGTTAATCGCGCGAAATTAATGTACAAATAACGTCTGTACACATTTAAAAGTGGTAGAAATTAGAAATTGTATTTGTTTGACTAGCTTTTGACCGTCTCTCTTGAAATTACTTGTGTGTGTACAAAAACATTCTTGGGATTCTAGTCGAACAATGTACTGTACGTGTTTTTTTTATGTACGTATGAGTGTGCACCAGAGATGAGCATTAGGGCAATCTCGGGGCATTGTGACGTGTAGTAACGTAAAAGAGAACTATAAAAAGAAATGTGACCTTTCGAGAATTTGAACTCGCACGCGAAAAGAAGGTCTATAAGAACCTAATCTATAACCCTTTCGTTACGGTGACTTTTAATAAAACAATATTTATAGGTACAGTATAAGTACAATAAAGTTCTATCAATTTTACACATAAGATTTCAGTAAAAATTTTAACTGTTTACATTTTATTCTGTTTTCTTATTTATTTATTTAACAAACGCAATTACCGATTAGTATAGAATGACTATAATCATCTACAGTGCATATACAGTGATATTTTAATGGTAAATAACTATAGTCATTCTTTGTAACGAAAGGGTTAACCAATAGCTCCAGTCTTTTTCTCTAAAAGTTTTAATATTAACATTCAGTGGAAACCCGTCTGGGTCCAGTCAAAACGTTACAAAGACGGTTGTCAGTAGATTAAATAGACATTAAAAAAGTTTTGAACTCAAATTTTTGTCTTATTATTAACAAAAGATAAATTGATTGTTCGAGCTAACACGTTCGCTGCGGCTCACGCGCTTAGCGCGTCAAGTTAACCGCCACGGTGACTCCTCAAGATTGGAACAAGTTTCTGAGGTCTACTACGAGTCTGACGTTGTTCTAGACAGTATAAAAGTGTACTCTGAATAATAGATCTGCATTGTCAGGACCTGCGGTTCGATTCGCAAGGAGTGACCTTCGGTCACAACAGATCAATAGTCCGCATTCTAGTTCATGATTTTTGCTACCACAGCGAGCGTGCTCAACGTATCTCCAACAATACACCGTCCTTGTTTGTTCAGATTACAAATTATCACATTAATCTTAACAAGCACCCTAATGCCTAACGCCAGTACACACTTGTTTGTTTCTAATGTGCATGAACACGAGTGAATGTGTGAGCAATACGGATGTGCGGGTACCCGAGATTACGATCTCGGATCACGTCGGAAAAGATCGAGCAGAGTCGGACAGGAACCCGAAAGTATTTTTCTACCGGTATTCGAATAATTCGAATATCCAACTATTCGAATACCCGATCTAAATTCTAGTGGTATTTGAACGAGTGGTACTCGAATATACATTTTATTGAGACACTCCGTATAACTAAAACATACTTTACAACGTAGGAAGACACATTTGGATCTCTGTCCAATCCCGCATTGATTTTCCCGAAGCTGACCCGAAGCTCGGATATACAGGATAAGTCAATAAGTACTAACACATAAAACAACTCATTGATTATTTAAAAAACGTTTTAAATGAAATCTGTAGCATTTTAAAAACAATCGTCAGATAGATACAATTTGATACATTCGTGTCTTACCCTTTTTCTGACACATTTTGAAACTAAATTATTTCATTTCAGTTTGAGATTCAAGGACAACTTATTATACAATTGGGGTACGAATTCTTTCCCGATTATACCATGATTACTGAAACACCCTGTATATCCGTAAGACGCATATGTAAGACTAAAATTCTCTTTGATCGGCTCTAACTGCAAAATGCATCCTTCATTTAGTATCGAGGGCAGTGTAGCCAACATACTGGGCTACCAGCAAACATCCTTAGTGAGCAAGCGCCTGCGTGCATACTTGTGCACGTGTATGCCATACAAATGTGTGTGTATGTTCATGTTTGTCGCGATGTAGAAAAAAGGTGGAACAAATAATCACCGCAAAACATCGTATTCCGATCGTTCTATCTATATTCGTCGTGTAAACAAATTCTTCTCGCTCGAACAGGCTAATTAATTAGTCGAAAGATCACCGCACGCCATTACGTAAATTTATCGTCCCAGTATGATTATTATAATCGTTAGAATAAATCGTTACAACCTAGATACAACTAGCAATTACTCTCGTACTTAACACGATACCGTCTCTCGCACTCTCTCTCTCTCTTTCTCTCTCTCGCACGCACTCTCTCACTCATTTTCGCTAATTCTTAATATTTTGACAGGTTTTTTTCCTTCCGCAGTCTTCCAATTGTTTTTCATTCACGCGGCCGTGTAGCTCTCTCGTTCTAATACACGAATGCAAAACGTCCAAAATTCATCGCTCACGGCTCTCACGGGCGCGTGAATTGTTCAGTCTTTCGTTTGTATATATCATTTTTTTTTTTGTCGTTTATTTCTTTGTTTCGCGTGTTATCGATACGTTATCGGTTTATCGCTAATACTAGATTTAATTACGAAAATTTAACCTTCTTCGTTTTACCACGTTTCTTTTTTTCCTAACTTCTCTCGCTTTTTTCCCCCTATCATCTTGCACGAAAAAATATTATGCTACGTTTAAAAGATGCTTAATAAGTGCATATGTATATTTCAGAGTAGTATGATGTATGCTTATAATTTAAAGCCACAGATTTCGATGTCGCGTCATAAAAGTACGACGCAAGTTTATGTACCGCGTTTTTTTTTTCCCTTCCACCCTCTTTGTATCTCGGCGTGTTTTCACTACGTGTATATAGTAATTAGTCTTATACCCCTCTTTTTTATGCATTTGCTCGATACACCCTTTAAGGCCTTTAAAATCCGTTATTGTATAATTTCTAAGGGCGTGCGGATACCCGGCGTTCTATTCGGCAAAACTCATCTGGGAACCTGATGGTGAAAGATTATTTTAGTGAGAATCAAAAGTTTCATTAATTTTTCGCCAGTCACACAGCGCTGCTATCGTTTTGTACACTCATAAAAAATTTTAATAAAAATAACTACAAACAATAAGACTCGGGTAAATGATAACTAGGAGTACAGGGATCTGAAGACTCAAGAATTTAAAGATCAAAGTATCTTGATATTAGAGTCCATTTGCGTTTAGGGACATTGGGACTTTAGAGATAGAATCTAGGGCTAATGAGATTTAGGACTTCAGATTCCAGGATCGTATTTCAAGTACAGAGAAATACACTTTCAGGTTCCCGATTAATCTCTCCCGAATTTTACCGAATCCGACCCGAAGTTCGGCTACCCGCACATCCCAAATAACCTCTTCGTCTTTCATTCTTTTTTTTTTTCATTTTTCCCATTTCTCGCTCGTTGCATATGAGTATAAAAAATCACGAGATCTGTGCGCAAACTACGAAGCATACACACCACAATGTGCTTTCATTTCCGAGCAATAGCAGAGGCGAATTTAAAACGTGTTACGGTAGTGTTCTCCATCCTTTTCAACGCATATAACGAAGCGTGACAAATCGTTCTTTTTAAGTATGCCTTTCCTTCTCTAAGAAGAATTACAGTAATAATACCGCGACAGTGGAGAGATAGTATAATTAGTAGTATTACAATTACTCATAGTAGTAATAGTGTGGTGCTACTAGTAGTAATATAGTGGTAATAGTAGATAGCATAGTAGCGGATGGTGATAGTAGAAGCAGCGGTAACGATTAAGGGTCAAAAGTGTAGTAACCGGGTGTCAAAGCATACATGAATAATAGATGTTAGTCGTTCTAAAAAAAAAAACAAATAGCAGCAGCAGTGGTAGTAAGAGTTTACGCGGTAATAATTATAACGATGTTGATAATCAGAATAATATCGTGAACAGCGATAAGGATACTTATAGTGGCAAAACCTATCATTGATGGGAACAATATGAGTGGTGGAGACAGAAGATAGTATAATAGGGATGTGCGAGTGATTTAATGTGTTGGGTATCCGAGCTGTCGGGTCGGGTAAGTCAGGCAGAGACCCAAACCACATTCGTGCACGATCATAGGTGTGGACACTTCGGTAGTGAAGATCTTTAGCGAAGACAATTATACTTTCAAAATTTGTCACGAAGCAAAAGTACTACGATCGTCTTGTATATAGTTCAGAATAATTATTAAAAATATCACAAAATATTCTGAAAATAAATTGCTCAAGATCCAGCAAGAAAATGTACGCGGGGTGTACCACGATTTATCACATACTTTTATAATCAGTTTCAAGGTGACTATAAATTGCAATATAAAAATATCATAAAATTTATTTGTTTTCTCTTCTTTTAAATAACAAATCACAGCGACTTTGACTTTTTTAAATGTTACACTGAATTTTTGGAACGCTTGGATCTTTTAAATTTCTGGATACTTATTATATTATAGTTTATAGCGCAGTTGAAACTGACATAACTTTTGCTTTTTATACAAATATTTCGCGAAATATATTTTGTGTATTTTAAGACGATAGAAGCGTCGTGTGATAAGCGGAAATTTTACAAAATTTTCGTTCTTCGCTGCAGATTTAGTCTCACCACGAAAGTTTACATTTGAACCGACCAGATTTTTTTGCGACTATACCCTAAGTAATCGCCCGACATTACCCGACTCGATCTGAACCTCGCACCTGCACATCCCTAAGTGATAGTAATAGCAACAGCGGCGGTGGTGATAAGAGTAGAATGAAAAATAATAATATAATAATAATAATAATGTTAAAAAGAAGTAAAATCAGTCAGTTCATTAAAATGAATTACATTACATTAGTATAATGTGTCCTGGCGCTTAAAATCAGACGAATTCCATTTCCCGAAATGGATAACACGAAAAATAATATTGCAAACATCGCACGATAATAATGGTGTACCTTTTTCATCCCCCTTTTTTTCTAATATACGTTATATGATTTTTTTTTATCCGCTTCCCATAAAATTCTATCATACGTGTATACATATATATTCTTTATATAATACATTTATATAGATGCAGCAAATAGTTAAGGAAAGAATCTATCTTCCTAATAGCATTTGGCTTGCCAAATTCTGTCAGTTTCATTAAATAGTATATAATTGCATCGGATATAATAAAAAATATTATTTTTTTTGTTGTTTTTCCCTTCACGAATGTCATACAGACGTCGCGAACCGAGTTTCCTTGGTAATGTCTCAAATGTCGGACATTTTTCATTTGGTAGGGCTATTAAAGCGTGAGAATGTGTGTACGTGAATACGTACAACTGTCAGCACTATCATAGCTGTCGAACTCTTCATTCGCAAGATCTACGAAAGTCAGTCTTGCCTTCGGCTTTGAAAAACGGAGCTCAGACACACGCGCGTTGTATATGTGTGTATGTATATTTGTGTGTCGCTTTAGAAATTTTTTTCTTTTCATTTGTTTCTTTTTAAGAGGACTTACTCTGTGTAGATCCAGTCAACAAAAGTGAATTTTATTAGGCCTCACCGAAACCTCCGATAGCTTGCTCCGTCATTCTTAAACAAAGAGATTCGAGACGAGAGTTGATCTCTGGTTCTGTCGTTTCAGATGTATTGTTACCGCTTTGACTGAGAAAATGATCCCTCGGTGCGCTATATGTACGTTGTAACGTCCTTTGTAACTGCTACGATACGAACAAATATTATTGTAGAGACTTCTGTTTTCTCAAATGAGACTACCGTTATACTGGATGTGTATTCAGGTGATTGACTTTGACAGTCGTCCAGTATAAGCATAGTCTCAGTCACATTTGAATATGTATTAATTTTAGAGAATACATACCTGTAAACTAGATTCTTGTAAACTAGGTCGTTTCTCGGTTACATGGACCGGACGTAAAGTATTCTGATTTACACTTTGGTTCTGATTATTTTGTAAATACGGAGTAGATATACTATTTCTGTGAGTGCTAACCACAAAAGAATTGCTTTGCGGATGTGTATTATGAATATGTCCTAGGTTTAAACTTGGCTTTCTATTGTGCTGTTGGGGATTACAGTACCTCCTGTTATTATATCCATAATTATGTTGCCATCTGAAATTATAGTTTCATCAAGGTTAATTATTTATCTAATTATTTCCCCTGTAATTTTATTTGTTACAGCGGAGTCTCGATACGTGGCCGTGGACAGGCCTGTAGGGGCGGAAGATATTGCGGAAGTCTGTGAGAAGGAGAATTCTATCAGGACTCTGTCTTAAAGGAGTCATAGTGACGAAACTGCACTGTAACACTGCAAAGAAGAAATAGAAACTATTCTGTTGTATTCTTTCTTACTTTGGAGCTGGTCGTGGATTTCCAAGTCTGCTGCGCCATTGTTGTACCTTTTCTTTTTGATTTGGAGTAAAGCAATCATGCTGCAATATTTTCTCTAATATGTTAATACAAGCGCACAAAATACCGTCATCCACGCTATCCAATGCCAATCTGCTACACACTAAGAAATGAACAGAACACAATGTGTTACAATTTTTGCAAATATATATACTGTGTTTATAATCATGCTAACAAAAATGTTGTACTCACATTTACCAAGAACCTTAGTGAACTGTGCAGGTATGTCTTGAGGATCATTTTCCTGGCTTGGTTTCATAGGTGTGGCTAAGATTGTTTTTAATTCGTCGATTGTATTGACCAGTACTGTTGGCCCTTGTAAAAATGACGCTGACTGTGTGTTATCACGTGTTGGTTGTAATAAATCTTTCTCTAAATTTAAAAGCGTCGTATAGCGTTGTTGCAACTTAGCAATAGATAAGGCCAATTTGTGTCTGGCTCCTTTTGTTACACCCTGTTCTGCTAACTGTTCTTCTGTCAATTGTAGCATTTCTTCGTAACTGAGAGTAACAAATAGATAACTATATTTATGAAGACGTAAAGTTTTAAGCCATGATGGAACATCTGTGAAAAGATATGAAATTTCTTATTATCTTTTCTCGGTAAATATATATAACTTGGATTTATAAAGTTATATATACACGCACCTCTCATACCACTAGCTAGTGATCGATTAGATGTTTCGTCCAAACGTCCTTCACTACCGCTACTTGCACAAGAGCTTTGTGGACTCAATGGGCCTAATCCAATAAGATTGCCTGTTTAGGAACCAACAATTACTCAAGACAAAATAAAAATATAATCAATATTCCGTCTGTTTGCGATAAGATTCTCAATAAAACTAACTTGTATGATCTCCGGAGACACTAAAACTTCGGGGTTTGTGTCTCGTTGTACAATTTACGTTGTTAGTACGGTCAACGACTTCTAAATGATGAGGAGGAGCAACCGGTGGTGTTAGACTATTTGATCGCCGTTGGCGAGTTACAGGCGGGGGAAATTGCAAATTGAAGGCAGTACCTGGTTGTGTACCAAATAAACTTGTTTGGTCAGTTTGTTGTTGTTTAGAATTTCTCTGCCATGCATTGTCCCATCTAAATTTAAAACGTTATAATTGAATTTAAGCCAGATACATGTTATTTTTTCCCACAATATATACTCAACTTGCTCACCTAATAGTAGTATTGGTGTATTCCTCAAGGCTATGTATCGGTGGTGTACCACTAATACGTTCTTCAAGATGTCGAAGCCATTGAGTTAAAGAACGTCTATCTTGACTAGTTATAGCTGGATGGATCAAACAATAACTTAAAAGTTGTTGAGTTTGTTCTGTATATTGCCCAGTAGTCACACAGTGGCTTACTAATTCTGGTATAGCTACTAAGTAGCATTGTTTGCACTCTATATTCCCAGGCCTTAATAACGGCAAATGTGTTAGAAGTTGATTAATGGCAACTTCGGTTGATTCTGAGAGCAGTGAATTAATAAATGCTGCAACAATATTTTCATTAAATATCATTTATTATCATACTTTAATTGTGTTCAAAATAATAATGATATTTACCTGGATTATTGGCATTTAATTCTTGTGTATCCAGTTCAGAAACAGAGTGCAAGGAATGCTGCACTGCTTGTGCAAGAAACCTTGCTTGAACTGCAGGAATGCGACGAAGTAGTGCATATAGTACCACAGTTTGTTCACATTCGTTCCATTGTGAAAATACTCGAGTGAGTTCACCAACTTGTTCACAAAACAAAGCACCTGGTGACCACTTCATTTTCAACTGTACTTTAATATCAAGGAGCAAATATTGAAAGCTCCAATTTCTCCTGAATTGCGTATATTATGATTCGATTGTATTCCAACGATGTTCAGACAATAACAAACATGTGCCAATATTCTGTAGTAAATGAATAACAATGCTTATATTTCCACTTAAATTTAATTTGGTAGATAATATGTTTGCAAGCATATCTTGTATGCTTATTTATTATAAATAAAATTATTATTTAATAGTTTAATCCTTTTATAGATTTTGAAGAGCACAGTAACTCCTCAAATATTTAAATTAGGTATTCCTAAAAATAATTATTAGTATAACTGTTTGAAAATTTATGGCCATAATCTTGTATTATCTTATCAAGTTAAAGTAAAGCATAGCAGTTTTTTTTTTGTTACATAAAATCTACTTTCCAGGCAATTTTATAATATTGTGTCATATCATGTGAATAAATAGTATAATAGAAAATCCTAATTTGTTTAATGCTTTATTATTGTACCATCTTTCCACATGAATGAAATATATTATATTTTAGTGAGAACTATCTAGTGCTGTTACTGATTGATATTTAATAACTGGTTCACCCAAGAACCAGTAATTAATTAATAAGGAAGCTGGCTGTTCTAAAACAAAGAAGCCGGAAAGATGTGTTTCTGATAAAAAGGTATACTGCTTCTAGCAAAAGAAGTGAAGTTTTAAACAGTAGTGAAAGTTTTGAAATATACATGAAAAATCTATAAAATTTAAAATCATAAAATCTGTAATATTAAATACATTAAAGTGTAATATTCATGTACTGATATAATATGTATTGTTTTTTAAATATAAAAATGTTTATATTTTTAATATAAAAATTCTAGTCAATCAAATATATACTACTATTAGTTGATTCAAAAATTATGATTAAACTAATATTTTTATGTAAAGTCTTAATACAGAGGTACAACAGATTTATCATTGCATGAAATAATTAAAAATTTATTCATTTATTTACGCAACCTCTAGAATCATCGACACCGCTATTTAACATTTAAACTAGTATTATAAAATTATTATTTAACATAAATTAACATATCAGCTTTCTAGATCAGTGAAAGTATTGAGTACGTGAAGCTCGTCAAACGTTCGATATCATTTCAATATTTTTGCGAAATTATTGTACACTTGTTTTATTCAAATACAAAACGCACAACATACTAAAGCACGGAACGATAACAATAACTCACGATAACGAGATATACATTGATTTTTACAGTGTTACTAAAATAATTGGTTTCGTTTCTCCGAAACCGAAATATTAATTACTTTATTGCTACATCCGACGGTTCAATTTCAACAGTATACAACAAACCCCGAACGCTTAAACATAACCTCAAAAGATTGTGTGTACACTGCATCGACACGAAGGTACATCGATAAGAATTCCACTGAGGTCAAGTTTGTTTACCCCGCGATGCGTGTGTATTTATAGCTTTCCTGTTACGACCATTCGGCAGTGCAATGGCACCGTGTGCGAGACTTTACATGCCCAACAGCGATTGATAAGATAGGATTCTTTTTAGGGGTACGAATATCACGGTAACACCAGGAAGTACTAACGAGTATAAAAGGAAAAGTTCTCACACGACTAAATTAAATGCTAGCTTAAAAGAAAAAAAATTTAATTTTGAATTTCCATAGAATTCTCGGAGTCGCTTTCGTCGGTGCCGCCGCGTATCTTTGTATGCGTGGGACACTGTAGAGGGGAAAGGACGAAGAACGAAGGAACAAAAACAAGAAAGTAAAAAATACTCGTATATATGTATATATGTGAGTATTAATAATTTTTCAAAGAAAAATATCAGAGGAAACTCGATATTTCGATACTTGTAAAATAATCCAAAGAATTATTCGATAAACGAAAGAAATGTATACTGCTATTGTGCGACTAACACTCGGCCATTGAGCCGAACAGCAAACAACAAATTGTACCGTTCAAATCAGTCAACGCGTTACGCTGTGTAATGTAGCTACATAATGTTGTAATTACCGTGTGCACGATTGAAAATTGTTGTTCCACAGGATCGTTGTTCCCTTTTGCAAAATAACAACAATACACGATTATAACATTTTATACAACGTCGAGTTAAAGGAAACATCTATCCACCATGCGGTATGGTGGGCTTACGTGACCACACTGGTTCACCGTCGCGACCCGTTGCAGAACCTCGGCCTTACTATTGGTCCAAGCTTCAATGGTAACAACCAATTGTGTGACGATTTGGGGCGCGGTTCATTTTGTCTCGTATGTCTATCATATTACTTAGCTTCTGATAACGTAAATTATAATCATAATTGAATCAGATATTTAGAAATATTTTTAGTAAAACTTTAAATCAATTCAGCGCGGGTATGTTACGGTCAACTATTAGATTCAAGCTGCACGAAAAGTGTAAGCAAGTTTTCAAATCTATAAACTAGATTTCCAATTCCTTTTTTAAATTTTCCGATCTTCAAATTTATACATTTTTTAATTTTTAAACTTAAAAAACTAAGCTTCAAGAGTCAAGAATTCAATATTATTCTTTTTCTTGCACACTTCATTGCTGATTCCACTGTACATGTCCGTGCTCGTGAGCTGTTTGGCGGGTACCTAATCTATCATTGCGTTAAAAGATAAATATCAATAGAGTTTTCAACGTATTCATAAACAACAAAGATTTTTTCATATTTGTCAGATTGCTATTGGATAAAATTTATGATGAGATGAATAAAGAAATATTTAATTTAAATATTATAACAGGACTAACTCGAATTTATTGAAACTCATTAATATAATTTATACATTTATTTATTACAATTGTTTCTATTTATTCCGTATTATTTTTATATAATAAATTTTAATACAAAATTAACATCATAATATTAAAACTGCTAATATAATATTCACTGAATCTTTATTTCAAATTAGATTAAATATGATATACATGTTTAAATGAAAAATTTAAAAAAATTGCAAGATATTAGAAATATATAATACCATGAGATAAAGTATGTGTAATGTTTACAAAAATAATGAATATTAAATATAAATTTCCATACAGTTATAGAACAATTTTCAAAATTATACGAAATAATGAAGAATTGGTGACAAAAGGAACAACTGATTTTTGTTTACTATAATATATTCTTATCCTATGATGTGCTACTTGTTGCAGGGTATTAAATATTGTCTCCCATTCCATCACTCTCTGTGACTAATGCACGTTCCAGGATGACTCGACCTTCCTTGTATCGTTGATTATCGTCTGTCGCAAATTCATACACCCACCCAAGTTTAGCATCACAGTTTTTGCAGCTGACATCTCGGACCATGTGACGACCCGTCAACATCACTCTATCCTGTACCTCACTGTATATCATTGTAGATGAATTAAATTATGCATAAATAAAAGTTACATTAGATTATTCCATTAGTACAAGTTCTCTGTGATTCTGTACATTTATCAATGGTATCCTGTGCGCTAAACAATGTTAAAAAAAAAAAACTAAATGTGTACAAAATAGAAAAATGATGTGGCTAAGAACAATATAGAAATTGACATCATTCAAATTACTGACAAAATAACAGATATGCTTCCATCAAAAATTGATTAAAATTTTTTTCATTACCAACACTGTGACAATGTTTATCTACTCAAATACACTAAAAGCTATCAAAATATAAATGTTGCTATGTCGTATTTTTGTAAATAATTTTAAAAAAAGATTACTAACTTTTTTCCCTCACATTTTTCAACTGTAGCACTCTGAATGTCACTCGACTTTAATCATCTTTTTTTCCATTTTCTTAGATACATGAAAATAACAACAAACCATTTTGTACAATCATTTTTGTTTACAAACGCAAACGTTATCGAAACGTAACAATATAAAAATGTAAAAATGTATTACATCGATTAACATTAGTTTATTTTAAAGAACAAAGAAAAAACGCGAATACCTGTAATTCAAGTTGACGACTTTGTTAAAGAGAAAAGCACGGCCTGTGGCGCCCGTAAAACGCGTGCTTATCAGCTGACCTCTGTTTGTTAAATTGGTGTCACAAGAAGCACAAGAGAACAAACGAGTACCTCCGATGTGTTCTAAGAAAATTACGCCCATCCTGAAATACTGTTAATTGCTTTCCAAATGCTTGAATATTCGGTAAAAATGACCTTCGTAGTTAAGCTTCGGTGTGCTTCGATTTCACAAACAAGCAAGTCATGTAATTTGACGTAGCTGTCACTGCAGCCATAATACCATACACTACGCAACAACGGTACATAAACAGCTCAAATTTGTCAAGCCGTTTCAATCATAATTCACAGATTTTAAGATTCTAGATGTACAACCTACATAGAAATTTCGAGATGCAATCTTTTATGCCATTGTGGTTCTAACCAATCAAAATCGACATGCGCAGAATGAATAAAAATTCATCGCTCGTTGAACATCATTTTCCGTGGATGGAAATATTTTAAATTTAAAATTAGTTTACCTCCACCTAAAACTTGTTCTTAATAGTCATTCGATATGAAATAAATGATCGAAAACTAGATATTTTTCAAGTATAATACACAATTTTATAATTGTATATAAGAAATGTTAATTCGAAACTTATAGTTTCAATTTTCACCCTCCGAAATAATAATTAAGTCACAGAATACTGTCCACATCGTGCGTATATTTTTTGGAAAATAAATAAAATACCATAAATATATTTTCCTATATAATTACTTACTCATTACTCATTTTATTATTACGAAAACGTACAAATTTAAATAATCATTTTGTTGTGTGCCAAGAATAGAATTTTTATCTAGAAATATTATAAGGCAGCTTTAAAATTACGTCAAAATATTATATCTTTATTATTCATATAAACGGTATACAATATGTTACAAGTATAGATATAATATAGAATATATATACATATACTATCATATACAATTTTATATATATGTATATATATACGTTCGTGTAAATTATATTTTTAAAGCTAGGTACATAGATGTTTGTGCAGTAAAATTCGAAACACTTTCCCTTGACTTTTTCTTTTATAAATCCAAATATTCGGACATTGGCTATAAAAGCCTCGTTATAATTACGTACCCTAACCACAATTAGAAAAGTGTGGAAAGGTATAAATGTAAAAGCCAAAAAACAGTTAGAATTGCGAAACGAATCGAAAATATATTATTGGTCATTGTTTTTTAATATCTATGTTCATATCTCTTCAAGGCACATTTGAAATATAATCAGTATACTCATTTCCATATTACAGAGGAATTTACTAACATTAATTGTTCCTATCATTTCACTAACAGTGTCTGGAGTTAGACTTCAATGAAATTAACGAAGTGAGAAAGAAAAAGAAAAAAGAAAAAAAAAATCAATAGAAAAATATAAAACATTAAAAACTCCTTTAGCCAAAATCACAGACAAGTCCCTTACTTTCTCGAACAGAGCACAGAATCGCATTTTTTTCATGGTCTTAACGCTAAAATAATTAGTTGATATAAATATTATAAATATACATTCATATATATATATACGTAGTCTTATCAAATTACATACATACACGTATACATACGCTTTCTTTATATCCAGAGAAATATTTGCTAACAACAAAAATTTACATTTTTTCCATTTTGCATACGTGACGTCTTGTTACGTATATTTACATGTACGCACGTATAACATATAAACAATGGTCTTTCATGTATTGTGTGTGTACATGAATATCGCGTATGTATATATATATATATTTATACATGTATATTTTGATTGTATCCTTTTTTGATATTCAGATCATGAAGGATATCTTTCATAATACTGCACCTATTTCTATGTACATAAAATGTTTACAGAACATAATGAAATATAGATAAAACGTATGCCGATGATAATAACAAAAAATAGTAACAAGTGACTTTGCAATTATTACGTGTTATCGTTACTACACATAGATATGATAAAAATGCCCTGCTCATCGGCTTTGTTAAAGTTCATGGCTTCGTTATCATTATTCTCAATCGCATTTGTAACATTTTACATTAGAAAAATTAGTTTGCAAGATCACAAATTTCTTGCTTTCATCATCGTATAATACACGCTCGCTATCACTCTCTTATTGCATGCACCTTTTCTTTCCTTCATTGAATATTTATCTAGTCAGGTCCTATTATGACTATAATACGTCCTTTCTTTTCTTGGAAGTTGCACAAATTTCCCAACGAATATATATATCATTATCAATATGCGGGCATTTTTTGTTTCCAGTTTGATAAAATGGCTATCGTCTGCACTGCAGGTATTTAAGTTAACAAATATAGAATGCTCGACGCAACATTTCAATAATTACACGTAACGCAAAGTGAAAATTAGAATATCTTTCTTTTCTTTCTTCAATATGTAATAGTAACAAGAATAATTATTAACAAACTATATAAAGAAACTATCTTCCACTAACCACATTTGTAGGACATTTATGCAACATAAAAGAAATATCTTTACATGTTGAGTGACAAAATAATTATAGCAATTACAGTATAAATGTTCATATTAACAGCGATTAACGACGAAGATATTAACAATAATAACGTACAATGCAGTCTCGATATATGGCATCTATTTATATGTCCTGATACGTGAGTTTCTCTTCACATATGTATGGAGAAATTTAGACATTTCAAATTTCTAAATTTTTAATTTTCAAATTTAGCAATTTAGAAATTTTCAAATTGAAAAATGTAGAAATTAAGAATTCGCGATGTAGGATATTGACTGTGGGGTTTTAACAATCAGGTATTGCATGAAAATAGTTCTGTTAATTTAGTCCATTCCACAATTTTTCCACTTCTACAGTCCCGTCCAGAGCCATATACCGAGACTCCACTGTATCATGTTTTTGATCAATTTGAAACGCTATTTTTTTTAACAGCAATTAAAGCAGTTACTTTAATAAATTCAGCTAATAAGAAATTGTATTAAGAAATAAATGAATAAGATTTTGGTTTACTTAGTACAAGTTTATGCCGCGAACGACTGCTAAATATTGAAAAATATATATCTCTTATATATTATTTTTGGTAAGTTTTGTTCTGTTGGCGGCAACTGCTGCAAGACAAGCCAGTGCTTCTAAGTCCGGCGATGCACACCACGCTATTAATATTATAGAAATAATTATATTCGTATAAAGATATAAATTAAAAATTGCGATACAAAAAACAAATTATAAATACAATATACTGATTTAATAATCGTCAAGTACTTAAATTTCTTAATTGCTAAAAATGTTACATTTCAAATACGACGTAAACACTTCATAGAGAGGAACGTAAATTTACGTTTATAACGATATATGACCATTTTATGGCATGAAGAAATGTTTTTCAAAAACATTATAGCAAAATATAAAAAAAATGTAAAGTAAAAATTAATTGTAATCTGTATTGTTCTTCAACTTAAATTACGTTCCAGTTTGTAGAATTAGTCTAAAAAAATTCTTATATTGTTTACATCAAATACTAACAAATAAAATATGTAAAAACAAATTGAAATTATATCATTTCAGTTTTCTATACTCACGTTTGTTAGACTCTCCCGTTGCAGCTTGTTTTGAATCACTAATAGCTGCAGCATTTCGCGTGATGCTCTGTTTTCGTGCTTTCCGTTTCTTACTTCCTACAAGAAGCGCTTTTTCAGAATCTTCTGAATTCGCTTGGCCATTCTTATTGAAATTGTTCTGATATCTTTTATTTAAAGCTGTTATCTTTTGGGCAAGTTTTTTCTTTTTTCGTTGCTGTTTCTTCTTTTCCTGAAATTCTTCTAAACTTAAAGATGGTAACGCTTCAATTTTCTTTTCTAAATTAAAATCCCTACACAAGAAAGTAATACATGAAAATAATATATTTTCATCAAAAAAGTGCATAACATAATGTTATGAAATAATGAAGCAACATACTCAGCTCGAAATCTTTTTCCCGCAGTCCATGGTCCATAATCTAATTCCTCTTCTGCACCTTCAGTTTCAGTTTCTTCAGGTTTTGAAGCTTCTATGTTTCCCTCAGCACTTCATACAGTACACAGTATTTTTTATTATATGCACAATAAATAAAAAAAAATTATAAATAAAGAATTAAAGTTACCTTTCTACAAGATGTTCTAATTCACTACGGGTACTGTTTCCGCCTTCGCTACTCAAAGAATCTGTTTTTTCACTAATATTTGATGAAATAGAATTTCGTCTTTCATTCGTCTGTCCATCAGTACTGATACAAATATTCGTAACGATATATTAGTTCATGATAATTGAATTCTCATTTTACATTAAATAAAAGATTCATTAAATGTATTTACCTACGATTTCCAGTTTGTCTTCTTCGTTTAGACTGTTGTCCGGACGCACCGATATTTTTCATTTGTTCAGCAAGGAACTTTTGATAACGTAAACCTTTACATGTTCGTTCACTTCTACAATTATTTTCTTCTGAAGGTATATTTGTAGTTAAAAAATTATTTACTTCCATTTTCTCCTCTTCTGCATTCTAAATATTAATAATACACATATTTAAGAGATTAAATTTATGATATATTCAGTTACTTAATTATTCAAATTATGTATATTGAAGATTAATTTCTTACATATTGATGTTCATTATTGTTTGATTCAGGCTTTTTCCTTTTCTTTGCATCAAAAAGATCAGCTTTGCACTCTCTTTTATGCTCTGGCGAAGAAGGTGTATCTGAAAAATTTTTCTTAGGAGGTTTTGGAACTTCATTATCATCTTCAATCATAGAACCATCAACAACTGCTTGGTCATCTGTTGCTTGAGTTTTCTGAGGCGTAAATAAAGAACTGAGGCCACCAATTTGGGATTCATCAGCTAACTTTCCAGGTTGAATTGATTGTCCATCTCGCTTATCAAGTTCTGAATAATCGGAAGACTTGTTTTCAGATTCTGTATTTTCTATAGGTTGCTCACTAGAACTTGTTTCTGCCTTTTTATTTGTAGGCCTAGTATTCAAAGTACGTAAAGGAGGTGCTGGTAATTTGTACCATTTAAAATCAGGATTTGCATTTAAGAATGCATCTTTGTACTGAAAGATAATTAAAACAGAATTATAGTAATATATTTAAAAAATCAATTCTAAATTATATCAAACTGAAAATATTACTGCACTTAAGATTTATAATGTATTATATCAAAGTATGTTGACTCATATTTATTAGAGTAACATCTAAATTTTTTAGTATATAAATAATTTACCTCCTGTGCAAGATTTTTATATGAACGCTTTTGGTCTGGATGAAGTGTGGCCCACCATTCGCCAAGAACCCTTGTGACAGCTCGATTTTCTAAATGTGGGAAACCAGATCGCACTGAACCACGGTGTCGTTTACAAAAAATTAGAAATGCATTCATTGGCCTTCTTGCATGGTGGGCTGGTTCTTTTAACTCGCGTGGTTCCTAAATGTTGATCAAATTTTTATGATTATAAACATGTAACTGGCTGAAATTTTAATAAAATATAAAATAAATAATTTTTTTTTTATATATTCAGATTTTAGAAAAACATTGAACAGATTTTAAATTATTGAATAATGTCTGGAGATGAATAATACTATTTCTAAAAATAAAAAAATATATAGGGTGTTTCAGAATTTGTGGGCATAACTTCAGTGATAGATTCAGCATACTAAAATAAGAAAAGAGTTCATGTAAACATATGCCTGGTATGACCTTCTTTCCAAGATACAGTCAAGTTTCTATCTCCTAATAATTGTTTATTATAAATACTTTATTATATAAAGAGTATAAACACTACTTTTCAATGGAAAAAATCAAGGAAAAATTTCTTAAAAAATAGAATAACAGTAAGTGTTTAAATTAAATTACTATTTAAATTTTCTTTTCAGAAATGACCCAATAGATATATAATACTTATGTTTAATAACATTTTTCTCTGATCATTATGAAAATTATAAAGTATTGAGTATTAATGTAAAAAAGGAAGTAAGTAAATATATTTTTAATATCTTTAAATCGTAACAATATGTAATCATACTATAGCAGTTTCGAAGCCTTAAAATCACATACCCTGACAGTTTCTAAGGTCATATATGCTTACCTGCATGTAATAGTAACTATTAAAACCTATTACTAACATTGACTACAATTTGAAAAAAAAAATTATCAATCTACATATGTTACAAACTTATTCACATACTTTTTAATAAATTAATCTATGATATCTAATTAAGACTTTTTTTTATTCAAATAATATTTTTATAATAAAATAGCTAATATTTGTTTAGAAATCTCATTCATTGAACCATACTAAAATAAAAGATTGCTTAATCACTTAATTACTTTATTAATGTATGAGAAGTATATTGAGAACCATATTGCTTTATTAAAATAATGAACAGTTATTTCGTTGATGCATTTAATTGATTATCACGATAAGCATATTATAAAAATTATTTATCTTTCATATTTTCAGTAATGCCTTATTCACCTTCATACTTAATGAAATATTATGGAAGTAATTAGAAAATGTAAACGTAAATCGATACACGAATATGACGAAGATCGTGTATGTATATGTAAGTCACAAATAAAAGGGAAACTATACTTATTTCGGTCTTAAAGAATATGCTTGTTATCTTTTCAATATTTTTACCTTCCCGATAACTGGATTTTATTGCGGAATATCGTATGCAATTGTATTAAATTTTATATTTCATGCCATGTTATGAAATCACGTAAATTGCAGTATCATCTGTAAAAAAACGCTGTTTAATCACTACACGACATCCGCGAAAAGGATTTTTCCAAAAAAAGATATCGTTCCATGATAAGTCCGAGGAAAATCACGTCTATTTATGGTACACCGAGGAGATCGGTAGAATTCAATGCCAAAAGAATGAGACATTCGCTACATTCCCGAAATATCTCGTAATCGCATTAACAACGATATATCATTAAAATTGGTAATAGTGTGTTAGTGAATTCCTGATCTTGTTGAAAAAGAAAAACAGATATCCATCGTCATGTAACAGGCATATGTTAATTTTCATATTCTGTCTAATTATTTCGAACGTGCGCAAAGTCCGCGATATTTTCAGTCGACGTTGTACATTTTCTATTAATTTGATATTCATTTTAAGGCCGAATCGTTAATGGGAGGGAAAATAAAAATTATGGAGGAGGTATCGTTAAAATTGTTGGGGCATGTCGCTTGTCATACGTCGTAGCTTTCGTTAATGCTATTGTAGTACGTTGATTGCTTCGCTCGAGCTTATCCCTGATAAATTTCCTACAAGATTTTTGACATTCTGAAAAAAACGATTTTCCAATATATCCCGAGTTGGTAAAAGAAACGAAATGCTACATATTTTTTGTAAAATTTCGTGACACCTTCGCGATCATCTGCTGACAGCTGCTTGTGCGAATGTAAATACTGCACACAGGAATCTATACGTCTTTCTATGCACCGATGATCTGGCAAATATTTGAATGAAGTAGTACGTCTCTTCGAAAAATTCCTGTCCATGTAAAACGGTTGTATATTCTTGCGCAATCTACTTTCGAATCTCTTTCGCTGTCGAATATTTATTAACATTCAACTAAAGTCAAGACGTTGTTCATTTTGGTATGACCAGTCTCGAGATACCGTGTAAATCCCCGTATTTTGACTCGAAATCATCGCGAAAAAATTGTGCGTTCGATCATTTCGAATGACAAATATACACAATGACGATATCATGTGTCGATCGATTGGTCGAACGTATCAAAAAACCATTAAACATCCGAGAAAAATACACTGTATTTCTCCCTACTCACCTTGCGTTGTTGCTCGTTGGCAGCCATTTCTGATTTCACTTGACAATTCACTCAGCGGCGCATAATAAAGATAAAGCTTCGGCACTGACTGCCCTCTCTTTTCCACTATGCCTTGTTTTCTTTCTCTGGCTCTTTTCCGTGCACGAATTAACCTCTCCTTTTCTTACGTACTATTTCTATCTTTCTCTCGCTACGATACACCGTTCATCTTCAATTTGTTTTTAGGTATAGCTATGTGAAAGAAAATTCTCGTACAATGTTACAATTCCTTCACTGATATTTGCCGATTTTGTCGCTGTCAGATACACTGCGGATTACGTTTCAACTAAAATCATACGAATACTACTGTCTCAGCAATTTTGGTTTCCAACTAAACGTCTGTCGTGCAAACGTCACGAATGTGTAAAACGTCACTAATCAAAATCCAGTCACGCGCCTCTTACCCTTTCGGTCGGAATTAACTTCGATCAATCGATAAACCTTTCGCTGCATCGATCTATTATTAATCTTGAATCTATCCGATGAATATTCAGACTTTGTCTCGCTTTGCACGAATCCGTACACGTGCGAAATTGAAACACACGTTAATATGTTACACTTTTTCATCATCGTGCGCAGTACATTCAAAAAAGCAAGAGGTTCGCGCGGACAAGTGTTTTGCAGGGTAGCCAATTGAATTGCATGAAAAATTCTAGAATCTGCTCAACAACAAATAACATGCAACTCGCGCAACACAGCTAATTTCAGTAGATCTCCTGAAATTGCAGTGTTGCCATACTACATACGCTTTCTACATCGCCGGCCATATACATGGCGGATAAAATGTACGTATACAAGGGACAATCATAGACCAAAAATGAACGAGTTTGAACATTTTTATTTTCCAATAAATAAGAAATTTAGACCTAACATCCTTTATATCTCGTAATCTTGTTCGGCATCTCAACCTTTTAAAAACATATTTGTCCCTATATTCTTTGGCCCGAACCAATCAGGATAAACATGCATAAAAGGAACTACAAAAACTTATTTGAATATTAGACATTTTTGAAGCTGATAGCAGTACAAAACTATAATACACACAGAAAAACACTTACTTTACTATAGTCTTAAAATGCTCAAATACAAATTCAAACATTTTATTAATGTATAAAATCATATATTTTTACAAACTTAATATTTTTCATTTATGATGAAACTGTTTCTACTTCACCAGTAACAGCAATAGCTTCAATTTCAAACAGAGCTCCCTAGAATAACATTTCACAGTTAATGTCGATATATATGAAGATTTAAATGCTTAACAAATTTAATGCTTTATACCATTGGTAATTTTCCAACTTGGAATGTAGATCGGGCTGGATAGTTCTCCTTGAAAACTAAAAAAAAAAATATATATACATGCATATACGTATGCTAACATCTTAAAATTAAATCAGATTTAATAGAACTGGATCTTACATTCTTTGTAAACTTCATTTATTCCGGCAAAGTCATCTATATTTTGTAACAAGATTGTTGTTTTTACGACTGTAAATATGACAAAAAATAAATATTATTTAAAACATAATCTAGATAATTAAAAATCACCGATTTTTATAATTAATTAAAAAAGTGACCTTTATCATAATTAGATCCAGCTTCTTTTAAGATATGTCCCATATTTACAAGCGCTTGACGAGCTTCAGCAACAGCACCTCCTTCAACGAGTTTCTGGGTTTTAACATTTAAACCAAGAACTCCAGACAAATACAATGTACGATCTACAAGTACCGCTTGGCTGTTTGAAATTAATCATAGTATTAATACTATTTATATCAAGTAATAAGCTTTTAAATATTATACAATTTTAACAGTGTAACAAAATTTGTGTATATATAATACTGTTCCTTACTTGTAAGGTCCAACTGGTCTTGGACTTAATGAAGTTGATATTATTTTTCGTACCATCTTTTGTGAAGCCATTATTAATTTCGTCAAGTTTGCGATGTATTTAGTCTTCAGTTTTAATTTAACTGATCTAGTACCAATTGTGTGTTCTCCTTATGTATTCATATTTATTTTTGATAAACTTTTAACCCCTTAGTTAAGCAATATCTTATCTTAAGTCCACTATGTAATTCTTTCCAAGATATAATATTTAGAAAACAATAGATTTTTATTAATAAATGAAAAAAATATATTTTCAAGTTTTTTTTTCACGCATTAGACTTCATTTAAACATTGTAATTTTAATGTTTAAAAAGAAAAACGGAGTAAAAAAACCTATAGAAGTTTCTCAGTGTTGATAAAAAATTATTTAAGAATTCAATATTAAAAATCGTTTATGTATTTCTCATTTATAACTACATAAAATCGAATAAAAATGAAGAATTACATTATCTTGTCACATTACATTTATGATACAGGTTGTAACATGTATAACATAAGTTGAAAATAGAATTTATAAGATTTCTGAATCAAGATTAAATGTATTTGAGTTTTTCAAACTGATCTTTTTAAAAAATGAAATTATATACAAAAATATATATATATGTATATATAATTTTTGTTATTTTAATATACTCTTTTGTTGCAAATTTTCCAATTCTGTCACAGTATGATCTTTGCATATAATATTCTTAAAATATAATTTATTAAACATTGGTATTAAATAAAGAGACACAAAATTATTTCTGTAAGTATTAATGGTATTTATCATAACTAGAAAAAATTTATATGATAAATTATCCAATTTTTAAAGAAGATATAAATATAAAAATAAATTGTTCAAAATATTTATAATACTTCAGTATGTATTAAGTTTACTTATTACTACAAAACTTCTATGGATATAAAGCATTACAAAATAAGAAAACGAAAAATCTTTTATGTTAAACTTTACTTGTCAAACCGATGAAAACGAGGTTTTTTACAGCACAGTCATATTTTTTATTATAATATATGTATATGCATATGTGTGTTGTGTGTGTGTTGCATGTATGTGTATATATATACACAATGATACACGCGCGCGTACGCGCAATACACACGTGTATGTTTTCATATGAATTATGTATATTTGTATAGAGCGTTTACACACCTTTTGCACTCTTTTTCTAAGCACAACAAATATTACAGTATATTTTATTGATGGTAATGTCTATGAATCAAAAATGATTTATGACGAGCTTACGAAGTTTCAGTGAGCCGTATTATTACGTCGCCCGCGTCTCTTGCGACTTCCACCGGAAGGACGGTTCGAAGAAGCCCATTGTTCATAAAAACGTTCTGCTTCTAACCATTCTTGATATTTATACCACCATTCTTCCCACTTTATATAGTCATCCAAAGTGAGGTCTCGAAGATATCCTCGCGCCTTATAATAGTCGTATCTAACACGAACGTCATCCCAACATTCAAGACCTCTTGGTCCTTGTGCCAAAAGCGACTCAGGGTAGTGTCCTGGTGGTGGGGAATCGTATCCTAATCTTGCAATTCTTTCTTCACCTTCTATTACAACTTTCATTGCATTTTCTCCATCTTTTGTGATACGCATGTTCTCCATGTCTCTACGATCTACGCTCCATTGTGCCATTTTACCAAATCTATGAAATAACGAAATTTTAAGTTTTTCTAAGATAACATTATTAATAAATTGTGCCTATGTTTACTAAACTCTTTAAAACTTCAGATTATATTTTAACTCCTTATATACTATAATGATACAAATTGTATATCACTAATGAGTAGTGTGTACAACCAAAGAGTCTGCGAGCACCAGTTTACATCTGGTGTAAAACCTAGGGAGAATATAGGAGAAGCCTACAGGAACTTTAGAGAAAGCTCTGAGTGGGAGCTAAGGATATATCGCCATTCCTGACAATGGGACAAATACTATTCTTGCAGGCTACTACCAATCTGTGTCTACCATCATGCTATATTACAGAATACTTTAAATTATACCTTTCGGATAACGTCATCCTAGGTGGACCAACGTGAGATGTGGTAGAAGAACTATCACTGTCTTCGCTAGGCGAGGATTCGGGCGGAGGCCTAATCATTGGTGTTGATCCATGACTCGGATGAGTTTTTTCTACTTTTACAGGTTTACGCATCTGCGTAAGTTCCATGATTATGCATTGGAAACAAGCAAAAAAAAAGAGGTACATAAACAAAAGTTAATAAATAATAAAGATGTAAGGTAAACGTAGTAGTATTAGTATCAAATTCTTTACCAATGGAATGGGATCTGGAACTCGTGGATCCTCTGGAATTCTAGTATGATGCTTTTCTTTACGTCTAACCTTCGTTTCCTTTTCTTTAATTGTTTTATAGTCCTTTTGATGACGTGGTGGAGGTTGTGGCGTAGGCGGGGGTGTACGTGGGCGTGGCAAGGGAGGCGATCGTGGTCTAGTACGAGCTGGTATTACTCTTGAACTTGATGGTACTACCTCTTTTGGATGTGTCCGAGTTCGAACCGGCGTGAGTGATCTTGAACGTGAACGGGATGGCTGTACAATACGTCGACGTTCTTTTGGTGAACAGACACTACATGATCGATCAGAACAAGTACTTCCAGTACTTGGACTACGCGTGGGTCTGCCTCTGGTATGTGATCTATCACGAGGTGAACGCGGACTTTTAGTCCGTGGACTGCGTGGTCGTGAAATATGAGGACTGCGAGGTCTAGGGCTGCGCGGACTTCGGGGATGTCCTCTACTAGGTTCTCCACTTGCTGTGCCCCCAACATACAATTCCTTGTACCCACTGTGTCTCCACCTATTTGGATCTCGTTCCTCTACCTCCAAAAGCTTTTTGTTCCAATAACTTGACTGAGATTCACGCGCTTTCCGCATTACGCTATCTAATTCTCTCCGCTTTCCTGAATTTTCACCGTGTGGTCTGGGCTGAGATACGCTGGTATCCATTCGTAATTTACTAGAACTGCTGCCACTACCGCTACCTCCTCTTCGTCTATCATAGTCCCGTGACATTCCTACAACATATAGAACATGTCTATAATATTGTTTCTCCAGGTCTATGTTTATTCCTTTCAATGTTTATAACTTACAACTCTTTAAAATATAAACATTTACCATTTCTATTACTATCTAAAATACAAATACGTATGAATACATATTTTATTAATATAAAGATTATTGGCAAGGAAACTTTTTAGACACGTACCTGACAAAGGCGTTAGAATAGGAAATAGCGGAGGAGACAAAAAGCTGATGATCCAATCTCCTGCGAGAGCAGTGAACGCGTTAATTTTCAAAACATGACAAAATGCCCGTAAAGATGATAATACGGTGCACTGATCCCCATGAGATCGCTAGAAGAACCAGTACCACTCGTGCTTTGCGTCGACTGGCCTACGTCAAAAATTGAACGTCACAAGATTTGGTAATCGCCCTGCAGTGGTCAATCAGAGGAAAAGTTAGTTGTTCCCGATCAAAAAAAAAAAAAGCGTTTTCTCTCTCAGAATTTGAAATTTCGCGAAAATCCATTTGTGGTACTGGACATCACCCGTCGCGAGACCTTACCATCGCCACTCTCCGCATGTCCAGAATTGTAGTACGCTTCGATCCACGATCCATAAACGTTGGTCGTGTGGACTTTCAATGAGACGAACCAAATTGAGAGACCGCCTTTGAAAGGCGCCGCGCGCGCGCGACAACCGGAGTCGCGTTTGTTATCGAATCGAATACGGACAGGGTGTGAAGTTTATCTCGAGCATTACCCGGGTAATGCCATAACCGAACGGCACTCACCGTAGCCGATTACGATACACGATAAGATTAGTCGTCGTTGATCGTACACACAGACGAGAGAATTCAGCGTACGTAGACGGTTAAATCTTTTCGGCATTCTGACATCACCGGGAGATGTCGTGTTCGCGAAACCGTCACCTTTCCGGTAGGCACCGGAGGAGGATACCTTGCCGCGTACGACCCGTAGCCACACCGAAACGTGACGCGGAATTGGTGGCTCGAGTAACGGTTGGTACGTGACCTTCACGTACAAGCCCGATTACGCGATTTCGCGACCGGCGGAACCGTATTTCTCGCGACACCATTTCGGGATATTACCCGGGTAATACCTTACTGATGTCGTAACGAACTCGAGAAGCGCGGTACGCCTCAAGTGGTGCTTGAGGGAATAAAGAGAAAGAGAGAGAGTGTCCGAAACCGGTATGTACGCGTATAGCCTCCTTCGCTCCTTTCTTTCATGAAAAGCGAAGGTCGGCTCTTCTCGCTTTTTCCATTTGCTGGTACACACCTTTGCACTATGTATATGTATATATATATATGTATCTATATATATATTCTTTTTTAAATAAAACGTAGCTTCACAAAACTTTTACTCGACAGTATTAGAATGAATAATCTAACTTCGGCAGCGCTCGCTGCTACTCGGTACTGCGAAGCGTCAGAGGCGTTCGTTCGCTCGCACCCAACGACGGTCACTTTGAAAATCAATTGCCCACCCAGTGAGCGCTAACCGAGGTATTTCACGACATTCACCGGATTTGAGAACCTTTCAGGTAACAACACTCACTTTTCTCACCGCGGCAATTTGCAAACTTGCATTTTCTGCCACAAGAATCAGTGAATCACTTCCGCGTGACGTTCTACGAATGGAGATTATAAAGGAGACTTTTTTCCGAGGAGCCGCACCAACCGCAGAGGATACATTCCAAACGAGATAAGTGACAGATGTCGCTACGGTGATTCGATAAGTCGCGAATCCTTGCGATGCTGTTATTCGTTCAACGGTCAAATCATACCCATCGTTTGACGAGTTTTCATGTGTACTGCGCATGTTGGTTCTCATTGGTTTAAGAACGAATTCGTAACTAGGGGCAACGAAGAAGCGCGTTTACAACTTTCAAGATGCTGCATATATATACTATGTGGGCAAGAAGTTTCATAAATTCTGATTTTGAAGTTTCATAAATTCCATTATCAGGGATGGTTTGGAATTGATTAATTGATATAGTATAAGCATGCAAACTTGCAGCAGAAATAGTGTAATACTTTCTTTATCTTTCATATCTTCTTGTATCGCCTTTTTTCCTTGTCAACATATTTTAGTCCACCGTGTATGTAATTGACGAAGTAAAAAGCGTATAATAGTGGAACAGTATCAACTGGTGGGGAGCCTACTGAAGTTAGCTGCATTGCGCGAATCGAAAATGATCTATGGTTGAACGAATATTTGTAAATAATTCAATATGCACGATGTACATTTTTTATAATAAAACTGTTTATACACAATAAATTGACAGTTCTTTTTATTTAATTTGCAACACTCTGTATAATTCATATGCGATCGTAACTAAAAATTAAATAAATACAATTACATTGTTTGTGTTACCTGTGTTTTTTATTGAATAACGAATCTGTCCACGTGCCAATGGATGCCGACTGTAAAAATTCTGTTAATCGTCTTTTAGAATTAAATAATTGAAAGAAAAATGGTAATTGCAATTGGATTCGAAGGTAGTGCAAATAAATTGGGTGTTGGAGTTGTTCAAGATCAAAATGTTTTGTCAAACGTACGGCATACGTATATTACTCCACCAGGCGAAGGTAAACCCTACTTTCCATATATACATTTTCAAATTAACTTGTTTGCTTAACAAAAATATTACTTTGCGTTTGCTGTATATTGTTATTCAAAATGTTAGATGCAAAATCTTTTAAAGATAATTTTAAAAAGGATTTTTACCTCGTGAAACTGCGCAACACCACAGAGAACATGTCCTTGCTGTTTTACAAAAAGCATTAGATGATGCTAAAATAACATTAAAAGATGTGGATGTCATATGCTATACAAAAGGACCAGGAATGGGAGCACCATTAACAGTTGCTGCACTAGTGGCAAGAACAGTTGCTCAATTATATAATAAACCAATTGTTGGAGTCAATCATTGTATTGGTCATATTGAAATGGGGCGATTGATTACAGGAAGCATAAATCCTACTGTTTTATATGTTTCTGGTGGAAATACACAGGTCATTGCGTATTCTCAGCAGAAATATCGTATATTTGGTGAAACAATAGATATTGCTGTTGGAAATTGTCTAGATCGTTTTGCAAGATTGTTAAAGCTGTCAAATGATCCTAGTCCTGGTTATAATATAGAACAATTAGCAAAGAAGTAAGTTATCTTATTACAATAAAATTTATTTGATTACACATGTTGCTTATAGTATAATATAATTTTACATCGATATAGAGGGAGTAAATTAGCTCCATTACCTTATGTAGTAAAAGGGATGGATGTATCTTTTTCGGGAATTTTAAGTTACATAGAGGAACATCTTTCTTCTTGGCTTAACTCCAAAGAATTTACTCCAGAAGATTTATGTTTTTCTTTACAAGAAACAGTATTTGCCATGCTCATTGAAATTACAGGTATTATTATTACTCATGATTTACTTTCATATTGTAATAAAGGCAAATATTATATGTTTAATATGGTAACATTATAGAGCGAGCAATGGCCCATGTGAATTCATCTGAGGTGTTAATTGTTGGTGGTGTAGGGTGTAATGAAAGATTACAGGATATGATGGGAATTATGTGTAAGGAAAGAAATGCAATACTTTATGCTACAGATGAACGATTTTGTATAGATAATGGTGTAATGATCGCTGTAGCTGGATTACTACAATATAAAAGTAGTGGACATACACCATGGATAGAAACAACTTGTATACAAAGATATCGGACAGATGATGTACATATTTCTTGGAGAGAATAAATCTTGTGTAAAATCATTTGTTACAATATTTCTTAAACAATAAACGTAATATATAGTTGCCAATGTGTTATTGTAAATTGATTAGACATTATATATTTCATTATTTAAACTTTTGTATAAAAAATTTTATAGTAGTAATTATACTATTCAACATATTATTATGGAATCTTCTTTACTGTTTAATGCATAACAATCTTTTGTTATTTCTATTTATATATTATAATTAATTCGAACGGGCCGCGTGGTGTTCTATATCTATAAATACTTTGTGCGTACGCACGCGTGTGTGCGCGCATGCACAAACATTGTTCAGGTTCAAAATTGATATCGAGCTATCAGTTTGTGAAAACAAAAAGAAGAAAAGTGGACCGACATAGGCGGAGGTGAAATTTTCATGACACGCGCGGTAGATAGAAGTAGTATACAACATTCGTCGACGCAAGCGCACGTGTGGCTATAGTCCAAACAATACTTTTGTCGTTAGCAGCAGCCGTTATAATATTAGTAGAATCCGTATCGTCATCTCTGCTGGATACACGATCAGCAGCTACCGTTAGTAGTATATGCAAATAGTCATTAACGGTTTCGTTTTAAATTATTTTGAATCTTAAAATATTGTTTGGAAATTCTGTGCCAACCTCCGTGTTACCATAAAATTATAAAATTATATTTTGAATTGTTTTATTCGGGAGTTAAAAAAGGAAAAGAAGAATAAAAGGAACCGTAAAATTTCATTTATATTATAACGACTATATTATATTGTCCATTCCCTAATCGATAGAGGCGCGAACACCGATTGCAGCGCTTGGTGTGGAACAAGTGGCAGTACGATATCGTCATTGCTCAACGATAGTCACTGTTCGTCAGGGTGCATTTGCGTGGTGGCCTCAAGATGTGCTGCTGCACAATAGTGTATAATGTCTTGTCTTTTTGACCGAATGATACTCGTGCTTAAAACAGAGGTGAGTCGCAAAATTTGTCCTGCCTCGTTTCTACCGCTGTACATCTATTTCCGTATAGTAGCTGCTTCATTATAGCATCGTATCTGTACGTCAAATACTGTCTCCAAATAACACGCATACAGACCTAGATAATTTAAATCTCTCAGCTGTTCGCCCTTGAATCTCCTACGAATCTAATCTAATTCACCTTTGAATATTTTAGTATTGTTAATTTACACATTTCACTTCGAGATATTTTACTGTTAAGTAAACGACAGTTCAACGTTAATACTACAATTATTTCACAGTGATTCTGTGCAAACCTCTCGTATATTGTGTCAAGATTCGATTAAAAAATAAGCGATCTAAGTATTTTATGTTTGTCTTTCAAGAATTTACAGTTTATAGAATTTTTTGTTGCCGAGGTCAGGAATAAAGAATTCAAAGATATTCCGATACGAAAATCAATATCTGTGAAACCGGGAAGAAATACATTTTTAATAATGGTCACGATCGTGAAAGTTCGATGACAGTGAAAAATGGTGTTATTTAACTTATGAAACAGAATAAGGGAATTGTGTCATTGATTTTGTTCGTGAGATTATATTCAAAGCTGATGGCTGTAAACAGTCTTTACATACTATTGGCTGGTAACGGTCAGCATCCGTGTTTGCTACTGCAGCCCGCGATAATATGAATAGTGAATGTGTCGTGTTCACGAATGTTCATTAACAATTCATTTAATTATGTTCGTCGTTGTGCATCGATTTAATGAAATTTTATTTGAACATTGTAACGAGTTGTATTTAGTTTTTGTTAAACGATGAATTCGTGTACCTCAAGCAACGTTATTAAAAGCAAAGAATTTGTAACTGGCATATCTTACGACACTTGAATATTTTTGTTAGACGTACAATATCATATTGACGCGTAGCCAAGATTCAAACAATGCATCAACCAGTATTTAAATAATGCACCTTCGAATCGTTAGATGTGTCATTGCTTGTCGTAATGTCACCATCCAAGAGATTTTTTTCGAAAGCATAAATACCGATCGAAACAAGACCAATCAATGATAAAATAGCGGTTGAATCGATAACAAGAGCATCGAGTGTAACAAGCATAAGACCACTCAGGGATGTAAGAGGGAGAGTTGCTTTGGAATTATGCCACGAATAAATGCCGTGCCATGACATTTAAAGCCGTTCTACAAAATATCATATGAATGGAAAATTAGCATTTGACATCTTCATCCGGTTTTCTTCTAATTTTTCAATGTTCTCAAATCACGTCGAGCTACCACATCGTATTTGATAGAACTACAAAGAAATACAAATGGTCGTTGGAAGATCAAAGTGTATCCTCTCGCCTAGTTATTTCCACCCACGCGGATCGATCTGCGCGAAGTAGATACTACTGGATGCTACTCAAAGGAGAAACAAATTGTAAGAACACGTTTTAACCTCTTCGTCGCAAATTATGTATACTTCAGATCCGAGTACTTTCAAGTGATAAATGATCCCACCTTTATTATTCTAATGTAAGAAGCAATAAATGTAGAATTGCCGCACGCAAACGAGCTGCTTTCGTGCAAGCTTCAAAATTCTGCTTTTTTAAAAACACTGATTTAAATAAATACAAGCTAAGTATACGCATAAAAGTAGAGGGAGTTTTCCATCGTTTACTTTCGATTTTCCAAACACCCAGGAAAAGTTTAACATAGATGCTATACAACGCGAGACTATATAACACGAGCTTACATAATGCACTGTGCTATAACGCGAAACTTTAAGACACATAACTATGTAACGCGAGTTTGTAGAATAGTTTGTGATATAATACGAGGCTATATAACGCATGGCGTTTAACCCTTTAATCGTAACGCTTTGACTTCGAAGTATATATTAAAATAATATTAATAAATTTGTAAAAGGAAATAATTATTGTTACAGTAAGTATAATAGCGTTGCGTGATTTGTCTGTAAATTACCGTGCTGTTAACAGCGAGGACAATAGATTTTTTTACTCTAATTAGCGTCGGCTCTATTATTTTCTAGAAAAGTACTGCCGAATCAAGATATTATTCCCAGAAATATAATTCAAGGCTGCGTACGATGTGATCGTATATTTCGTGACTAAAGTAACTTCATCTAAAGCATGACATATTTCTTTTTTATCGTAAACAAAATATGACCTCCTTTTCAATATCGGATTTTATTTTCGTCACGTCATTGTATCGTTACAATAGTATACATTATTGTAACTATGAAACCGTACAGATCTTTCAGAACTTTTTATTTTAATGATAAGTAATATTATATTAATTTTGTAGGCAGCAAGTGGAAGCTTAAATTGAAAAACGAAGCGGTCGTAATCCAAATAATTGCAATTACATATAGCGTGACACACACTGACGAACATGCTGCGCTTCCCTAGGGAAAACGGCAGCGTAAGGGAAGCATGACACACCGCTCGTTAATTTTTGGTTAGTAAAAATTTACATAAAATTATTCAAATAACTTTGGGAATTCGTGGTTTTAGAAATATCCAAATTTTAGAACATTGGCGCAAACATACTATGAAAATGCGGTTATCTCCTCCACTTATTTTTGAATGTAGATTCACTTCTTAGAGTACCCTGTGTAAAACTCGCGTAAATTATCATACCATAGCTTTCTATCTACACGAATGTACCTATTGCCTTTAGTTAAGAGTCGCGTGAAAACTTAAAGCGTTTGTACATTCTTATCGTGCATGGTTAATCAGTATTTATTGTGGCTCGCGGTAGCATTTCGTCAAAATAATCGCTCTCGTTACATACTGATCTAGACTTTGCACGAACTCACGTGCATGGCTGAATCAGGACTATCGAGACAGGTGCTTTTCGCACAGAAACTAGGTCAGAGTGTATTAACCTCGCACGTAAATAGTACTAGACATTTACGACAAATATATATATTAATTTTTTCAGCTTCCTTGTTCGAGTTTTTCCTTTTCCTCTACCTTACTTTTTCTTTCATTTTTGTCAGTAGATGCTTCTCTTTCACTGGGCGGAATTTATTCTTTATCTGTACTGTTCGTAATTTAATGTTCTTTTATATTATGTTAAATTAATATTCGTAGTAAAATTAAATAATTTTGTATTATTTTTATTTAGAAGTGGCCCATCCAATATATTACCAACCTCAAGAAGTTTCCACTCCTGCAACCCCGTCGGTGGCAATATAACAAAAGTCTACTGTATACGTCCAAATGCAAACTCTAATAGCACCGTTTATTTACAATATATTATTTGACTAAAATAATACATATACACTCGAACAGTATCATACATATTTTTTATTTGAATACAAAGTACTGAGTGATTCATGAGTGGCACTTAATTCAAATTATTATTTATCAGACGTGTTCTGGAGAATTGCGTATGGTAATGAAAGAAGATTCTATTGTATGCTCGAAAATAACACAGGCGGATGATATCAGATTTGAAATTTGGCAACATTATGAACGATAATAATTTCTTTTAACGTTCTGTCGAAACGTTCTATAGTTCCCGCTGATTGTAATTTTTTTGTAGAACAATGAAATCCTACTAAACAAGGTCGAAGGTGCTACAGATACTTCTGAAATAACTTGAATCTTATTTTCGTGTCGGCTGAACAGCAGGCGGCCGAGTATCATAGATATTAAGAAGGGACGAGAAACTGCGATTCGAGGAATCTTGGAAATAGCATCTATTATTCGGTTACATTTCGTAATGTCGTTACAGTGCAATATATAACGTTTTGCAAAATTTTAATTAGCTGCACTGAAATTAGAAATATTACACGGACTCAATAAGGGCAAAGCAGATTTCTAAATTGAAAAATTTCAGATTTCTATATTTCCACATTTTGTAACTTTCAATAATCCAAACGTGCAAAGTTGCAAGGTGCATGTATGCACATACCCCAACATAATCGCATTACGCAAAGCTAGTCTTCGAGCATACAATGTATAAAGTCGTAATATGGTCTTTCATTATTATTTAAAAAGGAATATACCCAACGTACCTGCACTTGTTGCGGTTGATAATTCACCTTGGTCATAAGCCTCTTTGCAAACTAATAATTCATATTATCCGATACAACTTCAACAATGAGACTGTTTCGATTGTTAAATATTTATCAACTAAACTTTTTCGTCTTTACTTAACAAGGAAAGGGTGATTCAATTACAACAAGTCATATCTCGTTCTGCTTGTGGTTAGGGAAAGACAGGAAAGAGATAAATAGTTCGAGATAGAGTATGCAAGTACAATAATGCATGTGCATTTTCAGTTACCCTACTTTTTTTTAGATACAAACCTTCCTGTTTCTTGTATACATCGAAGCTTCTCGTCATTCAAACATTACCAACATTTAGGTACAATATAAAAAAATTCAGAAGATGGTGAGATACTTCAAATTCACAATTAAAATATTTCATATTACAAAAGTTTAAAATATCCTCATAAATCTAGCTGCAATTTTATAAAACAGACTGCATCATATTCTTCTTTTAATGTCTGCAGAAGCTGTCCTGCATGTCCTCGTTCCGCTTCCATACAGGGCTTTACATCTTGGCAGTATAGAATTGTAAACTCTTTTAAACATTTGCGAGTTTGTTTGAATCGCTTGACAGACATCTAACATACGCTGTTCCGCTATTCAAACCGATAAAAAAACTTAGGTTGAGTATTATAAAAAAGTTCTTTGGAAATGATGATGTGAATTTGCTACGAGCTACGAGAAAAAACAAACTTAAAGACGATATGTTGAGACTAAAGTTTTGATACGAATGACAAATTTATGTGAACAAAGTTGTTGTTTTACTCCTTCTGACTCAGTAATGGGCAACTGTGTTCTTAAGGGGACATGGTGGGCAATATTCTAATTCAAATGAAATTTGATATTTCTAAGTTTACAATATTTGTTCTCCTGTTTCTAACAATAACATATCAATAACTTGTTGCCATTTGACATGCAATTTTTTAAATTTATTCATGTAAAAAGTTGCAACCGAAAAAAACACGTGCAATGAATCTGGAACACGCAGGAATCAATAAGCTAGAATACTTCGAAAGGAAAATCCCAGTGCCTGTTAATATCACCGATACCCCAAGTAACAATCACCATCAGCACACCGAATGATTAACCCCTATTAGGATAATTGCTTATTAAACCGCTTGTCTACAAGTAGCGTTCACCAACCGCTTTATTAATATCTTTCCGCAGAGTATGACGTGGCGCGGTCTAACCGAGCCAAGAGAAGAGGACAGACGTAGTTACGGATGAAGCACAAGAAGGGTAACGAGGACGAGGAGGAGGAGGAAGAAGAAGAAGAAGAAGACGACGAAGAAGAAGGCGGCGCCAAAGAAGAAGAAGACGCCAATTACAAGGGAAATAAGAGAAAAGCAATCGACCTAGTATCAAAGAATCGAAAGATCAAATTACTGGCCGACGCGTTAACATCACCGTCGGTTAGCCGGTGCATTTGATGCTGAGCGGAAAGAGATTCGAGGACGACTCAACGCTGGCGGACGGGGAACGTAATGGAAGCGCCGTGGTCACGGGCCCGGTGCTATCGTCGTCGTCGTCGTGCACGGTGCCCTACATCGGCACCGACCAGGGTTTCGTGTTCGAGGGTGGCGGCACGACGACGTTGCAGCGGCCTGGTGCAGTGGGTGCATCGGTTACCAGCTGCACCGGAGGCGGAACAGGAGGAAGTGGGATCCTAGGAAGCGGCGGTAGCATAGCCGGTCTGGGGGTTATGGGTGGAGGAATGACGGGAGGTGGGATCGCCATAGTCGGCGGAGGCAAAACTGGCGGAGGAGGTGGTGGAACGAACAAAGAGGTGCGTTACGCTCCTTTCTCGTCGTCGGTGGGCCCACCGGGGTCCGTCGGCCCGATAAACCTTCCACCATCGCCTCTGCCACCGCCTTTGCCACCGCCACCGCCGCCGCCGCCGCCGCCGCCGCCACCGCCGCCGCCCTTGCCGCTACAGATGCAGCAGCAACGTGCCTACTCGAGGTCGATGACGTCCCTACCGCCTGAGCCGTTCATGATCATGAGATCCAAAGCTCTCAATCGACGCGTCTCCATTAATGTCGGTGGCGTCAAGCACGAGGTACTCTGGCGCACCCTCGAGAGATTACCCCACACGCGTCTAGGTCGATTGAAAGATTGCAACACGCACGAAGCGATCACGGAACTATGCGACGATTATTCCCTGATCGACAACGAATACTTCTTCGATCGACACCCGAAATCCTTCAGCTCCATACTGAACTTCTACCGTACCGGGAAACTGCATCTCGTTGACGAGATGTGTGTGCTGGCGTTCAGTGACGATCTCGAGTATTGGGGCGTCGATGAGCTCTACCTGGAGAGCTGTTGCCAGCACAAGTACCATCAGAGGAAGGAACATGTGCACGAGGAGATGCGCAAGGAGGCGGAATCCTTGAGGCAGAGGGAGGAAGAGGAGTTCGGCGAAGGACAGTGCGCGCAATATCAGAAGTGGCTTTGGGATTTGTTGGAGAAACCGACCACGTCCATCGCTGCAAGGGTGAGTTGTTTATTTGTTTACGGTTGGGACGGTGGGACACGTGTCGCGTTGTAACAGGCATGATCAAGGATCCCTCTAATTACAACTGTACGTTATGCTACCTGTTAGCAACCAGTTATAGCATTGAATCTGCGAATTAGACAAGTCGGTACCTCAGATGTATCGTGAGGTTCTTTTACATAGAATTTAGGTAGAGCTGACTCTCGTTATATTGCCACCGCTTGTATCGTCAGTTCTATCTTTGTATGGAAACATTTGAAACATGAAGTACCTACTTAAGATACCAACATGAGGCGCCTGTATGTAAGATATCTAGAGGTTCTTACTTAAGGTATGTGTGTCAGGTACCCACGCGAAGTACCTACTTCATGTACCTAGAACGAGGTAAAAATGAACGTTTGCACTTTTGGTGGTAATTTCTTGCTGTCAGCAAACTCACTGATGTAAATATAGTAGAGATTGATCCCATAGGGGTCAATAGAATACAAAAATAGCCGAATGTGGTTCGCGGGCTATAGTATCGCTTGGTCATGCCTGTATTATAGAAATAGGGAAAAATCAGTTGCGCGCATCAATTTAAAGGAAAAGTTCCGCGGAACAGTGACGGAGAAAAATTGGAAAGTTATTCCGAACGTCGGATTCTGGGAGGGAAGAAGAACTTGAATCTAAGCCAAACGATACGCGATGTTGTGACAATAATAATGTGTCATTTGGCATTGGCGAACTTTTGACTCCCGGGGTCGTGATTGTTACTCTATTGTTGCTTGTCGTTGAGACCTACATTTCAAAGAAAGCTCATTGTTCTTAACATTAGAACTGCTTTTCGTTCGAATTAACGATGACAAATAAATACGTCAACGTGTCAGATAATTTTATTTTTTTATGCTTGTGAGGATAAATTCTTAGGAACGATGGATACGTTGTTTTCGAACAAATATAGAAATATCATTTTGGAGATCAGCTATTTTTAATCGCTTTGAAAATATTTTCAAAATCATAATGCAGATTTGGAATGTATTTAATGTATGTGCATATGTTGCATATGAAGAAGACGTTTTCGACATATCAAGTCGAATACAATTTCATGACATAAAAGTATCGGGAAGTAGCACTTGCGATATATGAAATTAAAGCTTGAAGGTTAAGGAAAATGGCTGTAAGTACATTTCGTAAATATTATTTACCCAAAATGGCGGAACAATTGATATTTAATGAATCCAGGTTTGTCCACTGATTCTTTTAAGAAAAAACCATAAAGTCATAAAAAATATATTGTATTAATATTTTTGGTTAATGTTAATGCTCCAAAAAGTGTTCTAGTGTTAAAACTCGTAAATATTTAACGAAACAAATCAATTTTTCTCCGTGTTCCAATTCGTATCAACCAGGGTCTGACAAGTTTCCCTCGATACTACTTAAATTGTTTACCGATTACTACTTGCCACTGTACATTCAAAGAAAAAGATGTTTCACATTCTTTCGAATGTTTACAAAAAAAGGCTGTCGAGCAGCTAACAGATCTCGAGAAACGTGATATTTAATAATTAAGCGAAAATGCTTTTTTATAAATGTTTCGTTCTACTAATCTACTTACACTGTCTCCACGTTTACAGTTTTTACTGGAGCCTTAAAATTTCACGAAAGGTACTATTAAGTTGATAGAGTAGAGCATCGATTCGATTGTAGCTCTCATATTAGACGAAACAGTAGTTGAGAACGTTTTCGACCTGTGTGATTTACCACCTAATCTCGTTGTAGATCGATAATCGACATAGTTTGACTCGATCGAGTTTATTTGCGATAATTTCCCGTTAAACATCGATCCTTTCGATAACATTACAAATTGTATAGTACAGACTAAATAATAACAAGGCAAAGCTTGCAGATTTGTTACTAAACAAGCAACAAGTAAACATCGTTTAATAGAAAAAAATAGATGACTCATGCATGTATCGTTTCTTTGTCGACGATCTGTTTGTATATACACGATATAGTTGTATATATTTCATGGATAAAAAAAGAACGCGTTTCAAATATAATTAGATAATCGATTTTGCTCTTCTCTGTCAAGATCGACATCACCGTTCGTTGACCGGAGGATAGTTGTTCAATATTCATTGAGAATTCAGATAAACTCTTTCTTTCTTTCTCTCTCATGCATTTGTTTGATCTATCAATCAACGTTTTACTCGTTGCCATCAGGTGTAAGTATGTATATGTGTATATATGCGTAGGCGTTATATTTGTATATACACATATATTTACGGTCTGTTTAAAATAAACGTGGACGCTGTTACTATTTTAATCGGAATTAAAAAAAGATAGGTACGTTCACTATAATTAAACTAGTTCTGTTAATATGAAGTGTTGACGTACAAAGTGGAGGTAATTTAGGCTATTCGGAATCATCTAAATTATTTCAACTATTCAACTAGTCGAATTCCCCATAAAAATTTTCAACGATAATTTCGTGAACGTTGTAAGTTTATATTCAGCAGATCGTACATGTACATAAAAGAAACCGTAGATATACGATGAGTAGATAAGTAACCGTATTAACATATAGAAACTGTTAATTATTCTCCGAATAGAAGACATCGAATTCATTTTGTTGAATCACATTCTGTGTCGATGTATGTAATGTATGTTTTATTTCTAGGTGGTGTTAACAACATGATTACTAATCTCGTTGTTCTGTAATCCAGCTTTCTAGCTTTTCACTCGTGAATTTTCTTTCCGTTTTTTCTTTCTTTCGTATACGATAAAAAAAAAGAATCATCACGATTATTGCTTGGCCTTCGAATGATAATGGGAGTGCATAATACGCGATTACCAGGTATCACGTAGATTCTTTCTCGACACCGCTCCCTCTGAGACGTCACGGTAACTTCGCTACCAGCGAATTCAATTCAATCTTGACCCATTAGTATATGTAATTAACTGCAATTAATCGTTTAACGTACGTAATTAGATCGACATTAAAACACGAAGAATCCGACGTTGCTCGAAAAGAGATACACGCTTGAGACCTTTCATTTCTGAACCAATAAAAATATAGAAACATTTTGTTGTTTATTGTTCAGAGATCTTTTTATCGTTTAGAGCGATAAAATTATGTCGCGAGTTATTCAATTTGTAGTAGTACGAAATTGTGTTAGAGTATCCCTCTTCGAATGGCGTCGAATTCGAAATAAATACAAAAAGAAAATTCCCAAGATAGATGACGAATGTTGTCCTCTTGCTAGAATATACTTGCCATACACACCACAAACAATACACATTGCACACACTGTTGCTTCGAAATGGAACAATGTTATGCGGGGTAATTAATTAGCACCTCTATCCTTCACTGACTTTATCCATCAATATATTTATCATCATTTACACTAAACTAGATACCAATATCCTGAACCTGATTTTTTGTAATCATTGTCCCTGAATCACATGTGCTTGTGGATTTTCATTGATTTTTAATCTGGCCTGATCGAGCTAGGTGAATTTTTACCTACGTTTAACGCTTTTAACAATAACGGGCTAGTATGAAAACAAAGAAATTTATCAAAGGTTCTTCCTCTGATAAACTCTTCATTGTACGTTCGAACGTTTCTCCTCAATGCGTCAATATTACAGAAACTATTGATTTTCTACTATATTTAAACTACCTAAGGGGCCGTCGGTCAATAACTGTGTGGCTGCTTCGGAAAGTATAGTCATCGACGATAACATCTGTGTCTTCAACATTGGGTCTTTTCACCATACTCTCATCATGCATGTAGTCGATATAATATAGTGTAATTTCCGGATTCATTCAATTTTTCGATTGATAAATATGTCGATAATATGATAAGTATTTTAAACCAAATCATATGTACGTTTAAAGTTGTTGCATATCACATGGTGGATGTCCAAATGCAGTCTGATGTAGTGTGAATTTAGAATTTTGGAATTTGGGAATTTAGGAATTTGGGAATTTAGGAGTTGGGGAATTGGGGATGTGGGAATTGGGGATGTGGGAATTGGGGATATGGGAATTGGGGACATGGGAATTGGGGATATGGGAATTGGGGATGTGGAAATTGGGGAATGTAGAGATTAGGAAATGTGGGAATTGGGGATATGGGAATTGGGGATGTGGAAATTGGGGAATGTAGAGATTAGGAAATGTGGGAATTGGGGATGTGGGAATTGGGGATGTGGGAATTGGGGATGTGGGAATTGGGGATATGGGAATTGGGGACATGGGAATTGGGGATATGGGAATTGGGGATGTGGAAATTGGGGAATGTAGGGATTAGGAAATGTGGGAATTGGGGATGTGGGAATTGGGAATGTGGGGATTGGGGAATATGGGAATTGGGGAAGGTGGAAATTGGGGAATGTGGGAATTGGGGAATGTGGGAATTGGGAATGTGGGAATTGGAGGATGTGGGAATTGGGAATGTGGAAATTGGGAATGTGGGAATTGGGGGATGTGGGAATTGGAAATGTGGAAATTGGGGAATGTGGGAATTGGGGAAGGTGGAAATTGGCAAATGTGGGAATTGGGGAATGTGGGAATTAGCGAATGTTGGAATTGGGGAATGTGGGAATTTGGAAATTCCAGTGATCAATTTATAAATCCAACGTCTAAAAAGCAAAATTTTGTCAAATTCACCATCACATGTGCAATGATCTAAAAATCCAGCAAATCAATATGGAGATTGCACTATATTTACATCTCTGCGAATTTTGATTCGATCCCTTACATTAAAATCAATTTTAATCTAAAGATTAAGTAAAAATTCGCAAAGATTCGATACGGTAACCATTAATAAAAGGAACGTACTAGTTAACGCGTAAAGTCGAAGGTCATTTTCTGCATGCAAAGAAGATAACATCGGATAACGATTCCAACCGTATAATTACTAGGTAATTATTTAATTAGGCTGAGTTAACAATTCAGAATTTTGCTATACGCTGTTGCAATTAATTAAATTAACTTTCATTCGATTAACTGTTTGTTGATACAAATAAAAATGTTATATCACTCGTGTCTTTATCTTTTTCAAAAGAAATATAAATTCATCATGCTGAATAAAGGTGAACAATGTTGATTGTTCATTTCCTAAAAGCGTTAAAAAATTATTTGCAACGAGTTGTCGTAGTTTGTCGCTTTATATTTGCAGCTTGAAATTTTGTTGCGATACGTGACTTAAATGAAGAATAATCTACGTATCGATGATTTTTCACTTGTGTTTGCTTTGTTTATAGAAAATGATGCGCGCTTTAATGTGTTAACCAGTATGAATTAATTAAAACATGAAATAAAACGAAAGATCGATTAAAATACTTGTTAATTTTACAAATAAATCCGTTCAGCACATTTTATTATTATTTAGAAGAAAGTTGATTAACGATTTCAGAAATTTTTATTAAATTCGTGTTAAGTTTTGAAATTTTAGAGAAGTATAAACTTTTAAATAAAACCAGCCAACTATAGTTTTTATGTTTTTAACAATAATTTAGTATATAATTTTCACAATTTAAATGATTTGTAACTCTAGATAAAAGATGTAATTTTGAACTTTTGTGCTTTGATCAATGAAGTAATCGTTGAAAGTTTTGTAGTTAAATTAAGAATGAAAGTATCGTTAATAAAGAGTGCTGAACACGGAGTATGATTATCCTGTGCAACAGGTATTATCCGACAAGTTTGCTGCAACGCAAGCTTGATCAATTACTTTCTTTGCATTAACGAGCAAACACTCGGTGTTTCACAAAGGACCCAAATTAACATTCGTATATTTGATGTGAAAAAACCCCGTAGTTCTTTTTGCATGCAAAACTGTGAATTTTTATCAACCACTTTGTTGACTTTCGTTTTCTTTTCCTTCTTCACCTTTTTGCTTTTGGAATTGCAACCAAAGTTACACTTGGAAGGTGATCAATTTAATTTCATATCATTACTATTATAAATTATATAAATTCATTATTAAATTAGTACAAATATTCAATTTTTATTGCGTTACTTGTAATTTGTTATAAAAGTTTGTTAAAAGGATTTGTTATACTTTTTTGGAATCTCATATTGTGGAGGGAATAGCTGAGGAACATTTAAGGATTTTCAAATTTTCAATATTTTTAAGTCTGACAATTTTTTAGTTTTCAAATTTGCAAACTTTCAATTTTTCATTGATGTACCACGATAGTGTAGATTACCACTAGTCTCCACAAAGACACCACTCTCAGTATCCCTATTATCACATATCTCTGTCACTGAACACCTAACAAACCCTTAACCATTTTCCCCGAATCGCAAATATCCCTTCCGAGTGTAAAACTATCTGTGTGTTACTTGCAGTATAAATCAATCTATCTCTCTATATGCGAAAAGAGCGCCTCTTTATTTTGTTTAAAGAAAAATCCTATTTTTAGCAAACTTTTCTTGACGAAGCGACGAATTGATTTCGCTTTGTAGCGATTGCACTAGCCTGATTAGATATTATTCCATAGGAAATAATGGAACGATCGGGTTGAAAAAGGGTGGATGAAAAGGGAGCGGGGTTTTGAAGGGTCCAATGAACAATAAATATGGTAAATACGCTTGCCGAACAACGTACATATTTGTATAAGTCGAGCGACGTCGGGCAGACAGCCTTCAAACGACGAGATTCTCTATGGTGAATCTATTATCTGTGTAACTATACGATTCTATGGTAGTTTTCGGCGACACTGTTCACCGCGATTCGATCGGGTGTCACAGTTTCGCAGGAAAATACTTTAGAACGTCATAGCGGTCCGCATTATATACATACATCCTGTACATTCCTTTTTTCAAATTATTTTTACTTGATTGCATTGCAACTTCAACGGTTTCCAAAGTCGTTTGGAGGTTTCATTGACAAACTCCAACATACTTTGCAACTTTCTTCTCAACTTTTTTAACGAATCGGTTCGAACATCCTCGAAGATAATTTCGTGACACAGTTGTTGATGAGGAATCAAGCTTCTTTACGTACGCAAATTGTTGCTTGCTTCGTATTGTACATTTTTTCGTACACGTAAGATACTATGTATTTACTTAACGCTTTTCTCAACCGATCAAGTATCTGTTCTTGAGTATATATATACATACATATCATTTTTACACGTATTGTATTTTTTCTACGCTTTCGTAACGTGAGAGCTTTTGGTATTTATCCTTTATTTCGTAGTGATTGTTGCTTTATACGAAAACGCTGACGATGTACGAACTTTCTCGTCGTGGTTTTTATGATCGAATTCCAAACGATTTAGCTTCGATTTGTTCTCCGATCTATATCAAAGGTGGTTCTTCTTATCGATTCACTTTGATATTTAATTACAATTTCTTTAAAAGAAGTTTGTTAAAGAGGCGGAGTATCGGGTGGAAAGCTGTAACAGTTTCTTTCGTTATATCGCAGTTTTAGGTCACAGTTTTATGGTAGATGCAATGAATCTTTCAGCGATAAATGGAGATTTGAAGAAAGTTTGTGTAACTAGGGAGATCAAGTTTATGTACACTGGTGAGCATGGTGGGCTTCCTTAAGAGAAATCGCGACGTAGGGGAACAAACACTACCACTCGTTCACTTTTCATAAAATTTGTGTTTTCAGAATTTAGGAAATTTGAAAATCTTAGGACTTGGGAAAATTTGGGAACTTTCTGAATCGACTGGAACATTTCGGAATTTAAGAATGGATTCTCAGATTTGAGATATTTAAGCAAATTTCAGAACTTCCACAAAGTCAAGTTTCATCTCCAAAATCGGAATTGAGTGGTGGTTCCTCCCTACATTTATCCATAGGAAGCCTAACTTGCAGCCGAGTGTAAAAAAATTTCCTATTCACTCGATATGTACTTGGTATCTCGTTCTCCAAACTATTCTGTTATATTCGAATGTACTCGAAAGTACGCTTAATCAAATTTCGAACCTTGTTTCAAGGTACTCCACTTCGTCACTGCCACGTCCGTTTTCTTGTATCGCACTCCTGGACCATACAGAGCAATATACGTAGAACAATCTAGAAAATTAACCAATGAAATTTCCTCGAAAGGGGCGAAACTTAGTATAGTCCAGAAGGAATTAGTTGGAAAGTGAAAGTCGCACTGGTTAGGTGGTTGATCCTAGCGTTGATTTCGTTATGACCGGTTGCTCCCGTCGCTTTTCCAGGTGATAGCTGTGATATCAATACTCTTTATTGTGCTTTCGACGATCGCACTAACTCTCAACACCATTCCTAGTATGCAAGTGAATGATGAGAAGGGGAACTTTCAAGACAATCCGCAGCTCGCGATGGTGGAGGCTGTGTGCATCACCTGGTTTACCCTCGAGTACGCGCTTAGGTTCAGTGCGTCGCCGGACAAATGGAAGTTCTTCAAGGGCGGTCTAAACGTGATCGACCTGTTGGCAATACTGCCATACTACGTATCTCTGTTCCTGGTCGAGACGAACAAGAACGCGACCGACCAGTTCCAGGACGTGCGCAGGGTAGTGCAAATCTTTCGTATAATGCGGATCCTGAGGATCCTGAAGCTGGCCCGCCACTCGACCGGGCTGCAGAGCCTCGGCTTCACATTACGTAATTCGTATAAGGAGCTGGGCCTGCTGATGCTCTTCCTGGCGATGGGCGTCCTCATATTCTCGAGTCTCGCTTACTTCGCTGAAAAGGAGGAGCCCGGGACCAAATTCGTAAGCATTCCTGAAACATTCTGGTGGGCGGGCATCACGATGACCACCGTCGGATACGGCGACATCTACCCCACGACCCCGCTCGGCAAGGTGATCGGCAGTGTGTGTTGTATATGTGGTGTCCTGGTAATCGCGTTGCCCATTCCCATTATCGTTAACAACTTTGCCGAGTTCTACAAGAACCAGATGAGACGCGAGAAAGCCCTTAAGAGGCGGGAGGCCCTAGAGAGGGCAAAACGGGAGGGCAGCATCGTGTCCTTCCATCACATTAATCTGAGGGACGCCTTCGCCAAAAGCATGGATCTCATCGATGTCATCGTCGATACTGGTAAGCGACGGACCACCGGGAGGATTATATCTCTAACGCCTTATTTACTCTAACAAGTATGACCACTTGTTGCATATCAAATTATACTCTTTCCATATGTCCCATACGATTCCGCCCCGTCAGTTTTACCTAACAAAGCCTGGTAGTATCTGCTTGCACATCTGACGATCACAAGTTCAAATCCAACAAAGGCCCCAGTTCTTTTTTCTTTTCTATTTTATTACCCTCAATGTTTACCGTGGTAACGTATTTGTTATATATTTGCAAACTGGAGAATCCAATATGGCGAATTTTGTATTACGAATATTAGGGGTTGCATATTTTCATACATGTCATGTTGATGATATGTTCTGCCATCGAATTATATCAGACTTTCTATGCTTTAAAATCAGCCATTTGATATGCAACAACATTGATATATTACATATGTATTAATGTCTACGAAATTCGATTGTGACACGTGCTTGCAGTTAGACCTTACTGATCTGTTTGATTCATTTGATCTTCAAGCTTCTTATAATTTTCGTGTTTATTTTGCAAAACTATACCTTCCTAACTGGAACATTTTCGACTTTTCATTAAATATACAAGATAACGATAAATAAATTAATCTGAACGATCAGGGAAAATTGAATTTTCATTCTAGTTAGAAGGTGTAGTATTTAACACGTTCGTGCTCGGCGTATTAAATTTACTGTAACCCATGTGTATAATCATGTTATCAGGAAAATACACAAAATTTATCAGATAAATTTCATCGTGTACCTTAAAACAGATTTGATATCGCTTTTATGTACAAAATATTATAATAGTTAAGGGCGTACAAATGGTCGAATTTACGATCGAGTTATTATACTAACACCGGGCTCGAACGTGTTAAACATGGTACCAACATGTTATAACACTGTTCAACACACACGATCAGATTAACCCAACAATTTGTCTCGTAACGGCAATTTTACAGCTCGTAACAATAACAAGAGAAAAATTGCTTTATCGAATATCGCAAGTTTGTTGAACAGTTTCATTAACATCTCCTTTAATTAACATTCGATCGCGATCATAATTACAGCTTTCTTAATCATAACGAAAAGTTAACAATTTATCAACCCTGACGCAAGAACGATAAATTTATCAGTTCTGGCGCAGGAGCAAGGTAATACGCAACAACACATTGAAACACTGTTTCTCACTTTTTATTAACTGTCTCATCAACATATAACCGGATCATGTTCATAAGCGCATGGAAACCTATCGACATTCAAGACTTTTCGAAACGCGACACGCAGCACTGTTATCATTATCGTATTTCATCCGATTTACGTTTCTAGATAGTCTTTTTATTTTTTTTCTTCATGCGAGCTTCAAATGAATGCACTAATCCTGCGTCAAGGTTGATGAATTGATGCCACGATGGGCATCAGGGCAATCTGTCGAAGCGATATGATGCTTTGTATTCCGAAGGGATCAGGGATACGACCTGACATGCTGCTTCAAACCGCTGCCATGTAGTTCAAAATTTAACGCAGATAACCCAATCTTGACACATAGAATTGACATGACAGCTAAACGTCACATAACAAGACTAAAATCGTCGATGTCCATTACACTTGCAATTAGCATTATAATTAATGTTTCATAACATTTCCATTACATACATTTTAAACATTTATAGCACAGTACTCGATATTAGCGTACATACAGTGATATGTTGAAATCATACATATGAGGTACTATTATTTAAGATAAGAGTGACAACCATATTTAAAAAAGTGACAATTTTTTGTCAAGGTTTTAAAACAATCATTTTAGGAAGTATCAAAACAGAGTGACGACGGTTTAATATGTTCGTTGCGGACGATACAAAATCGATGATATACGAACGATATGTCTACGATATCACGTGACATGTATGGGGTATGTACATGCGTTGTGCAATACTATGCAATATCGTGCAGTATAGATTATATGCGTACGGTGTAATATGTACATATGATATACGATCGAAACACGTATGATATCCTTGTAATATACGTATAAACGATATGTAACATACAATATGCGAGCGATATTCGTCCGACATACTTGCACTTTGCATGCGTTATGTATGTGATATACATATGATGTACATATGCGTGATTTCTAAGGACATGCATGCAATATGTATATAATATACATATGCGTGATATCGAAAGACACGCGATACTTATTTTGAGTATGACATCATGCGACACATATGTGTGAGTATACGATATACAAACGAAATGATATCTCCGTGATATGTTCGATATGTATTCGATATACATGTTTACAGTTCAAACCGCATTTAATATCAGTGTAATTTTGATTGACGCCGTTCACCCGAATGGCTATCATCCGCAACGATGACGTTAAAGCGGCATGTCACGACTAGACCGATTCGTCGGTGGGTACAAGGGTATGACATCACTCGGTAGGATTGTCCCGATGCCCATCGTTGGCATAATCGAAAAAGGGATAAAAAACACAATGGATACCGAGCCTGTTTTCAGGTCACGATATGTCCGGCGTGGATGGTAACAGCAAGGAGGGGGAATCCGTGTACGGACGCAGCCCTGCCCAGACCAGGTCAGGCTGTTATCCTAACTCTAACTATTACGGTCCCTCGTGGCGTCGTTGCGGTGCCTCATTTTCCTGCTGCTTCCTCAGTCTACCTAACGATCGACCAACCACGCCGGACAGACCGAAATTTAACTTTCAAACTAATGATCTCTCACCGTACTCGGAGCTACTTCACGGCACACTTTGCCTTCAAGATTAAATAATACCGATTTCATGTCAAGGCCGACTGCGACCAAACTAATTCGCAAAACACCTATATCTCTCTAGCTCACGATTACGTCCGACGTGGATGGTAACGAGCTATCTTATTAATACGTATACATATTATTGCTTCTGCCACTTTCTCGATACAGCTAAGAAACCAGCCTACCACGCCGGACCGATTCAGGACTCCGCATCATTAAAAGGTTAACCAATTAACGTAATTACACCGAACACACTTTGACACGATCAATCATTTACAATACCTGCGCCACGATTGATAAATTTATCGTAACGTCGAGTTATTGCACCGAATGGGCATAGAGCATCCTCCCAGATCGTCAGACGTCCGGCGTGGATGCTAAGCATTTTTTTAAAGATACACTCTTTATATATGTATATACGTCAGTATTAGTTTACGTATTATTCTGTTTTCTTTCAACACGGTTCTCCAGTTCAACATTGTTATGTATTGTTGTTGGATACGAATGTAATTTTTTCTACCTTTTATTTTACTAATGAGTATGCATTTTACTTTCAGAACGAAAGTGATTGAATTATTTGTATACATACAGTGTTACGTGAATGGGTCGGGTCATATCTTGAGTTCCAGTTAAAGATAGAAAATATTCACAGACCTTTACTTCACGTGTCTGCGTCACGTTTCTAAGTTTCTAAATATAAGGCTTGAAATTTAAGTCTCCACCTAACCAGGATGTACCAAACCCAAATCACAGGACTCGTTATGAATGATAAACAGTTTAGTTGATTTAACTCGAGACACGTCTAAAGTAGAAGATGATATTAAAAATTAGATACACGAAAGCTGATTAGTATTATTATAATTTGCCAGTTAGTCCCGCTTCGTTGAGTTCACCTAACGACCAGCCTACCACGCCGGACCAGGTCGACACACGATTCCCATATATTCGTACGTACATTTTATCAAGCTATGAAAAGACAAAGTTGCTCATTCGAAACCGCTGCATGCAGTGTCCTCGATTTGGAGTTGATCGTCGAAATAACGGGACCTGGAGCGAATCTTCCACGATCCTTGCGTCATGGTTGATAAACGAGTGGCATTATAAAAGACAGAACGGACGCGGAACCTGTTTCCAGGTCACAATATGTCCGGCGTGGATGGTAACAGCACCGAGGGAGAATCCGCTTGCGGACGTGGTCCTGCCCAAACCGGGCCAGGCTGTTATCGTAACTATGAGCATTACAGTCTCTCACGACATCGTCGCAGTACCTCGTCCTGCTTCCCAAATTTGCCTAACGATCTACCCACTACACCGGACAGTCCCAATCGTCGTCTATTGGACTTCGCTCAAAGCGTGCCTGGAACACAGAACGATGAATATTTCCACGACGATGTACCGGCCCAGCACGTGAACCAAGGCAATACCACACCTAGCGTAAGTTCCGTCGCGAGATTTGCATATCGATTTAATATATATATTATGTATATATATATATGTATGATTTTTTCGATGTGTTCGTTTTTGTGTGCGCGCCTGGATACTAGGCATGCGCGGGCGTACCATGATCAGTTCACCAGATCGGGTTCGATTTTTTGCTGGTTTTGTTCTCTATTTAACTTCCTTTCTTTCCTACGGTCTTTCAGACTTTCGGTTCTTGGTATTTGAGAGAGCTTTTTGTCTTCGGATAATGGAGCTGGCTGGGTTGCTTCTGAATTCTCGCTGTGGGTGATACCGAGCGACGGCTGTCGCCGACTTGGCGACACTTTTATTAGTTTACGTGTTTGATATTTGATATTTATATAGTCTTAAAGTTTTACGGTTCCTAAGTTTCTGAATTTTTAAATTTTCAAATCTCCAAACTTATAAATTTTTTAGTTTGAAAATTTGATATAATTGAAGTTGTATATTCCCGAATTTCTGAAAGCCCAAGTACCAAATCCTAAAAATGTCCAAACTCGAAAACTTCAAAGCTTGGAATTTGAGGAGTTAATATTTTCAAACTTCTACACCGAAGATTTCCAAATTCCCGAATATCGAATCGGGAAATTTAGTAATTCTTACGTACAAAAATCATCCACAGCCGGGGTCAGAACTCCACAAAGGTTATCCGACAAATGTTAACAAATATAAAGTTGCATTTTCTATAATAACAAGTTTTAATTTTACAAGTAAAAAAATTCTTACTAATCTATTAGCAATAACTAACATATTGCAAAATACTCTTCGTGTACTGTTTTGTAAATTGTTTCCCGCGAATTATCATAAAGTTATGTAAATATTCGATCATCGTAAAGTTGTCTGAACACGTATAAAGTCCAGCAAAATTTGTTATGGTTATTAATTTCGATCAGTTTTAATTATCAGTTGAATTGCCGAAGTAATGAATCGTGAAAGAAGGAAATACACGTCCAGTATTTACACGAAACCCGGTAAAAACAATTCGAGCCCATCTGGAAAGTGAAAATCGTTGAGAAATTTTCTAGTATCCGCACATGGCTACTAGAGGCACAAATACTAGAACGTCAGTGCGGTCACATTGGATGCAAACTAGTAGTAACGTCCGATTTTGGTCAGACCGTGGAATGATGTGTGCCCTATACTTTTCAATTTACACTTTTATTTGCTGAATAATGTTATCGATCCATGTTTCAGTTACCAAATCTATTCATCTATCGGTATTATTTAATATTTAAACAAATTAATACTCTTTTGCATTGAAAAAAGATATGTACATCACGTTTATCGTAACGATACTCTTTCAAACCGAAAATAAGTTGATGTATAGAATTATATAATAAATAGTATAACCAATAATAAATTATTATAACTTTTAGAAAAATAGTATTTATTGATTGTAATTCTGGAACTTGTATTTTTTATAGAAATTTGTCAATTTAGTAAATGTTTATTGAGATTTACAAGGATCTAGGGATATTTAAAACCTAAGGATATTTGGGATTTAGGAATACTTGAAATCTAGGGATATTCAAGATTTGTGTGTATTGGAGATGTAGGAATATTTGAGACATAGAAAGTACAGATATCTAGAGTCTAGGGATATTTGAGATTGGGAAATCTACTGAGAACTACAGATATATATATAGAACCTAGTGATATTAGAACTTCATGAAATATTTGGAATGTAGAAACTTAGGAAACTAGGATTATAAGAAACCAGGACTATTCATGTCATTATTAACTTGTCTATAATAATCGGCAATATAACTAGAGTGTGCCGTGTCATAAATCAGTGAATCGTTACGATAACACATTGCACATATAAATTGATGAATCTATGTTATAAGAATACGTTTTAGCTTAAGTACCTAATCATTCATCAAGGCGTACAATAAGACAGACGCTATATTTTCCAAATGTCACAATTTCCACGAAACCGTTTAACAAATGAAAAAACATTATATATTTATTTCGAGCACACTGACCATTCATTTGTTGTGTTTTTATTTGAATATTCGATACTTATATATACGTGTATGCATTAAATATAATTGCTGCTTCGTTTTCAGTGTGACTTTTGATTTGACAGAATGCGCATCCAATGATATCGTTCTTGTTTGGAATTTATGTGAAATGATTCGGTGTCGACTAACCACGGCCTAACATTTTCTTTCACATCGTCGTGTGATAGTTGAAAGTTAAAAATGACAATTCACTAGGATATTTGAATCATGCAGAATGACACGATGTACCCAAGCACGCCTAGTGTGAACAGTTTTTCTATCTTTTATTTTTATTTATTTTGTACGGAGAGAAAGCACATTATAATATCTATTATCATCACTTCTAATTATAATGATTCTTTGTTGTAATCATCTTTTATTTTTATACGTAACAGGATATCAATATTCGATAACGCGATAATTGTCACGATGTTCAGTTCATCTTTTTCTGGTTATAATTCTGTTACATTTATAATCCTGAAGAATTCGTACAGATATTTTTATTCGGTATTGACAATTCATTCAAAAAGCTTACCATAAATATATTTCTATTTACGATTTTTATTTGAAAATTCGTGGTTTACGTAGTTGTAGCCAAGCGTGAAAACGTCATTTCAAAAAGTAGAACAGTGTGAAGTACGTCAATCAAAAGTGGAGCAAAACAATTTACTCGATGTGCAAATTCTATCTGTACGTCCACCTTTTTTTACCGGATAGCGATCAATCGATTATCATCCGGTTTAGTCACGTGTTTCCTTCCGTGTCAGCAAAATGTTTGCCAGAATTCAGATTTGGCACAAACATGTAACGAATAAATGTTTCCCCGAGCCAGCTCGTGTAAGGAAACTTCTCGTGAAAACATTTTCTTTTTTCGGGGACATCTTAGAAGTATGACGCAATGGTGTGTGTGGAAAACATGCAGAATTATTTGAAAGATTATGAAATTTCAGAACTGTGCAGGGGATGTTCTTTTAGGGAAAAACGTTCGTACAGAATCAGGACATTCTTTGCATATTCACAAAGTTTCATAATTTTTTCCGTTTCCCACTTCGAGGTCTTCCGACACATGTTTTTGCTTTTATGAACTTTCCGGGACATCTGTTATTTAGAAATCTAAATATTTTTAGTAAAAATCTTTAAGTTTGAAAATTTGACCGTCACCCTGTCAATTTACAAAGCTCGACGAATGTACACGAATCAGTTGCAGTAATCCTCTCATAATCCGATTCCGCACACATAATTGGCTAATACTCCCCTGTTCTTAATTACTAGACCGAAAATATCGGATTTGTGGATCATTTACTTAATGATGATTGTCCGAAACAAGTGTTCACAAATGGGAGGATCGTTATACAATATTTGAAAGACAGTGAAGACATCGAATATTTTTTTTCACAATAAATCGGTTTCGTCCAAATGCTTTTATCCTCGGTAAATTGATCGATTTGACAAATCTTGATTAAACGAAATTCGCCAAATCACTGCGGTCCTGGAATGCTTGCTTTTGAACGGTGCTTTTATTTTTTTTCTTACAAAGGATACACAGGGCACAGAAATCTGAACAAGCATATGAAATTGTATAATTAATGAAAAATATAAGCACATTGCAATGAAACAATTTACCATGTTCGAAAACACCTACAAAACTCGATGTGTGCGCGTGATATTTCCCTGTTAGATGTTTCTTTGTTTCACGTACATAGTTCGATGTTCCTTGGTTTTCGTTCTACTCATTGTCAGCTTATTTTCTTGGTTGTTCATCGTCGACTTTCGTTTAGATTAAAGGAGCACTTTGCAATAAAAATGTCACTTTGTGTCACGACAGAGTACGTCTCCTTTAGGCTTCTCGCACACTGTATGCAAGATATGCTTAGTGAATAATCAAATTTTACTCTTCCTTTAATTTAGAAATAATACAATAGTGGTATATTCATTTCGGCTTTACTATTTTTAAATTTATTAAATTTTAATAAAGCACTGAGGAGTGCTTGAACTATTAATTATTATACCGTATTTTGGTCTCGTGTGAGTAAAAATTATAAAAAGAAATTTTAGTTTTAAATTATACTATTCACCCTCGCTAAGATTGTATGAATTATAAATATTAATTAAAAATACAGATGTTCTACAACTTTGTTACATTACATTTCCAATATTACACATTTTTATACCATTGCAGTCGATGTAGTCTTGTTATTTATTAGGCATATCTTGTATGAACATCACCAAAATTGTGTCCATAACTTTGCACTGTGTTCTGGTACTTGTTATAAGAGGGTCGTTTCCAAACACAGTAAGAATTTGTTAATTACTGCTCATTTCTGATACAAAAAAATTATCGAGTTTGTCATTAGGTTTTATACACTTCAGAGTAGTTTTCATTCTTATTTAATAATTGATCATTTTCATTAATCTAAAACATATGTAGATTAGTTAGAGATTAAATTATTCCACTATTTTGTAAATTTAAAAAGAGATACTGAACTGTGTAAATAATAAATCCACATTTACCTTCAATTAAACAAACTATAGTTAAAGTTAGAGTACAGTTTCAAGGTTATAACACAGGAACATCAGATAAAGCATATAAAAACATCATCTCATGCATCATTCCACCAGACATATGAAAATAAGTGTTAAAAATTAACAAATTCTTGCTGCATTAACGCATTTCATGATCAACATTTTCCGTACCATAACATTGGAACGAATGTGACTAGCAGTGTAACTGAAGTATAAAACAATTCAGGTTAAGGCACAAATGTTACACTAATATTGGTTACACTACTGGACATAATTCGGTAATAGTGACCCAATAATACCTTCAGTATCATTCTCCCATCATTGGCGGTGACTTTCTGACGGATTTCGTGTCGATATGTTACAGGCAATGTCCGACAGCGCGCATTGAACCACCATCGTTGAACAAAGCCGGCGAAACTTTGGTCACACACACGAATTACCTGCTACTGTCGGACCTTGCCGTGTCTCCTTCTCTATCACTATTCGTGTATCACTTAAAAAAAAGAAAAAGAACAAAAAAAAAATCGAACAGACTGAAACCGTCCTCTATCGCTTCTGTCCTTTTAATTCTTTGATTGTCATGTTAATTCGTTTGCGCGAAAGTGTCTGACACTCGGTTTAGAAGTTAAAATGATTGACACGATGAATGCTGAGGGGGTCGTATATTGCATATAATGCAGGGACTTTCATTCTAAATCTTATTCGCAAATTTTATAATTCTCAAATACGCAAGTTTCCTTTTAAATATCCAAATTCCCTAATTCGAAGGTTCTTTCATTTCAAAGTTACTCACCTGAAAGTGCGAATATGTAAAAATAATATTAGTTGAATTGTGGTTATGAGAGCTACTTTTAAAAAATGAGTATTTATTTGTGATGTATTTATTATTTATTTATCATTTATCATCAATTATTTATTACTTATCATTAATCATATAGCATTTGTTATTCTTTTGATCTTCAAACAACTATTACTACCGCAACAATCAACGTGTTAACCGATTGCAACCATACATATTTAAGAACGTATCAAATTAAAAGATTGATTAAATAACGTGACGATCAAAGATGTTAAACGGGGGAGAGCCTGTTGTAAACTCCCAGTTAGAAACAACGTTCGTATCGCGCGAGAGAAATTAAAGACAGTTGAGTGTTACCGAAAGATTAGAAAGATCTTTCTTGGCAACGTCCGACAATATTATGAGAAAGTCTTCAAAGTATTCGTAGCGACGTGGCAGCCACGAGATACACGACGGCAGAACGAAAGCAATCAAGTACGAGTGACGAGAAAGAGAAAATACATACGTGACGTGGAGGATAATCGGACGTCGGACTTTGCCGTGCTCGATCCAACAAAAGCGCGGGATGCTTGATCGTTTCTTTTCTAGAAGATACTTACGTTCTAACTTTTCATATGCTCCTCCTCTCGTTCGACTATTTTCTTTTTCCTACGGAGTCTCACTATCAAATGTATACACGTCTTATTTTAACAAGTATAGTACGGAAATTTCAACTTATTGCGTTAGTTGCTTTCAAATTTGGGGGTGTTAGAGATCTAGGGAGTTGGAGATTTGGGGGTGCAGGAATTTGGGGATGTAGGGACTTGGGGATGTAGGGATTTGGGGGTGTAGGAATTTGGGGGTGTAAGGATTTGAGGATATAGGGATTTGGGGATGTGAGGATTTGGGGATGTGAGAATTTGGAGATGTAGAAATTTGGGGATGTAGAAATTTGGGGATGTGAGGATTTGGGGATGTAGAAATTTGAGGATGTGAGGATTTGGGGATGTAGAAATTTGGGGATGTGGGGAAGTGGGAGTGTGAGGATGTGGGGATGTGGGGATGTGGGGATGTGGGGATGTGGGGATGTGGGGATGTGGGGATGTGGGGATGTGGAGATGTGGGGATGTGGGGATGTAGGCATATGGACATATAGGACATGTGGGGATGTGGGGCTGTGGGGATGTGGGAATATGGACATGTGGAGATGTAAGGATTTGGAGATATGAAGATTTGAGGATGTAGGAATTTGAAGATGTAAAAATTTGGAATTTAAGAATTGGTATTTTAGAGAACTAACAAGACATTTAAAAATGATGGAATTTAAAATTTGAGATTAGGAACTTGAAATTTGAAATTGAAGAAATTTGACAATGAAATATATTCTCAATGTATTTGTCATTTATATAATTACTCAATATATGTATGCATTTTATCGAGAGACTCTGTAGAATCCCATCATGTCATGCCGCTTAATTAATCTTTCATTCATCCGTGCCTTTCGAGAGCTCTAGTCCCTTCCTGCGACTAGGTTCGTTGTTTTTCCTTACGTTGATCAACAAGTTTATTGACTGTTTGGACATTTCAATGTAATGAATTATGCTGCAAATTCAATCCTGCATTGAAAGTACGAGCTAGTAGTTAGAGTATATCTTTGAGTAGACTCTGTTTCGTTGCTTTGATAGATCGTGTATTTTGTATTAAATTTAGAAAACAAAACATGTACACCGGATGGTTTGTTTTCGTGCACGTTGTATGCATACAGTTCTTTCTGATGATCTGCTCAGCTCGATTTATTTGGATGAAACGAAAGTGTTACGCATATTTGGACATCCTCAGTGAGATACGATTGTGTTCCTTTTCTGTTCAGCATTTCTTGATACTGGCAATAACGTTGCAATTACAATTTTAAAAGGAGGTTTCCGTTTAGGAATTAAAAGAAACGTAATGCGATTAGATTTTTGGTATTTTATCTGCAAAACTTATACGGCATATAAAACTGTAGATTAGTGAAAGAATTTCTTGAAATTTCTAGACCAAAACCTCTTCTTAAGATTCGTGTTGTTTTTTAGTCCCTAAAAATAACTTTTGGTAGATATCGTGTAGATCCGAATCGAAAATATCGAGTTTCCATGGCTCTAATTATGCTGGTCCCTCGAGTTATGCTAGGTCGGTTGCAGCTTGATATTTTCCTCCGCCAGGGGCTTCGGAAGTAAAGCAGCTTTTAAAATTTCCCAGATTCCTAAAACCTCAATCTCTTAAAATCCCAATCTATCAAAGTTCCCATTAGTCCCAAAGACTCATACTAGTCTCAAAGTCAACTTCCATTAGTTTATTATTCCCAAAGTACCATTATTCCCATAAGTCCCAAAGTACTATTAATCTCATAATCCTATTGGCCCCTAAAGAATCAAAATCTCGAAGTTCAATAATCCCAAACTCCCGCAATTCGAAATTTCCGAAACGCCTCTCCTTATATCGCCATATTCCCAACCGCGTATGCAAAGTACCGTATGTAGACACTGTTTGTCGCGTAAATCGAGGGGCCAGCGTACACATATACATATACTTATCAATTTTTGAGATACGATTTAGAATACGTTCTCGAAACAGATAAACAGGAAATTACTCGCAATATATTTTACATAGGATAATTAAAGCGTGTACTTTAAACATATGAATTGTTGGAAACTGATAAGCAGGACATTGTATTGACGCTCAACCTAATGTTCAACGAAACGACTTGAGAGACAAATGGATAATATATTTACGTTTATACATGTCGAACGAACAGATGAACGCTAGCGATACACTTACATACCCACCAATGTGATTTGAGGTTAACCAAAAGTTGATTCTATGAAACACTGCCTGTACAACTATACCGTATTAACGTTAATTAATACTATCGGCCGTAAGGATGAAATAAAGCGTTAGAGAAAAGAAACAAATACATAATAAAAGATATTTCGAATTATCAGGGACGATGTAATCTTGATCAGCTCGTACTTAGTAGTAATAAAAATACAACACGATTCGACGTCCATTCTTATACATATGAGATCAAATTTTTTCCTTGTAATCGAATAAAAAATCATTGAAATCCGATTCGATTGATTGTTTATTGAATTATTTTGTATTATTGGAATCCTGGAAGTTGGTCCATGCGTTATGTGTTGTACTTGATTTAAGAGCGATCATTTTCTTTCCGGACTAACTTCGAGGATGTGATAAGATCAAATTATGTCAATTAAATGATAAGAGTGGGGGACGTCTTATATTGCTGTTCGCAGTTTAATGATAGCATAATTATGTTTATAAAAGTCACTCCTGCATTGAATGTGTGTTTGATTGCTGTGAATACTTTGAGTTAGGTTTAGTATTCTTAGAGTAACACATTGCTTAATTTAATGTAAAATCAATAGACCTAACATGATGTAATATATTTCAATCTTCCATAAGACTAACTTATACTAGTATAACTTAACATATCCTGATCCTAACATTAACTCTAATCAAACTTTTATGACATTAACATGACCTAACCTAACTTAACACAATCTAAGTCTTCCATAAGTCTAACTCTAACCAAAGCTGACCAAACCCAACCTCGCTCAAGATATTCAAAGCAATCAAAATTATGTACTGAATTGTGGGAATGGTATTTTTTATACATAATTATCGCTATAATGATAACATTAACAGTTTAAGATATTTAAGTAAAGCACTCAACTTTCAGGATACTAATTCATAGATGAACAGCAAATGTGAAAAGATGAAATTACGTTTCTTTTTGTCAAGACATATACAGGACAGCAGGATCAAGGAATTCGTTTCAGAAAGAGGAAGTAAAAGTCATAGTGGCATTAAACTTTGTTAAATATTTGAATAATTAAAAATTTCTAAATTTGATAATTAATGATTTTAAAAATGTTTCAATTGATCCAATAAATCAATTTTTCAGTGTAAATATGTGTTACTATGACTTGCACCACCTCAATTATTTAATTGACTCGCGTAAGTAACGAAAAGCAATTGTGACGTCCGTCCATGCACAATCTTTTTTATTTCTTTTTCAATACGATGCGTTTCACTGTCACTTAATATACATATCTCGATGAACACATTTTATCACACCTTGTGTACTGATAGATTCACGAATAGTGCTATTATTAAATTTAGTTATTTTACATTAATAGGTTGTACATAAAATGGCCGATTCGTTCACTTTGAATATCTATTTCAATAAAAATTATTTTGTATTTAAAACATTTCCTCAAAAAGTACATTGCAATTCAACGTAGCTAGAGGCTTTTGATGAAAATTTTATACGGTAATTTTCATGAAAATTTAAATTTTGATGTAGCATAGAAATTAATTAAAAATGCTTTTATGTTAACAAATTATAAAAATTGCTGAAATCTTTGTGCGATCATTTTACACTGAATGTTAACATTTCAGACATATTTCGAAATCGGCCATTTGATATTTATTACAATAAGCATATTTACCAAAATAAGAGAATTGAAATCTACGAAAAAATCGTGCATATTTATCAATCAACTTACACGCTACAGAAAGTTTTTCACTAATATAACAATGACACATTTTTACCCCTGAATGTAAGAATTTCTCTCTTTGTGGCCCTGCGTTTCATACTCTCTCATTAATCCTCGAAAGATGGATAATAACGTTGCAGTTGTGGGTCACAATGACCCTGCATCATGCGAGGGTTAAGCCTTTGAAGCATCGTCGTATTACATTCATTCGATTATTTCTTATTAACAAGAAACACTTCTTGTTTTCATTTTACAAATATAAATATTACACTTTTTTTTTGCTTCAAGGGATTAATTACATGTTCACTCGAGAAGCGTTCGAATTATTTCGTATCGATGTATTTATTTCAACTTCGTAAATTCTGAAATAATTATTGAATTCACTAAATGTACTTGTTCCCCATTTTCTCGTAATAGAATTTATTTTAGATATTGGAACGAATTTCAATGACGAAAGAACGAAATGGTTCGATCGATTCCGACCAAAATCGAGCCGTGTGGTACGATAAAGTAAAATAGGAAATTGTGTGTGTGACATTGTAGGATGAAGAGAAAAAAGACAGCAGAAAATTCGAGAAAAATGATGAAATACCTAGCGAATTCGAGTGTTGCTTTTGTACTACGAAGGTATTTACGATCATTAACGTTCTCTCTTAGACGGCACTACATACACCAATGGGCTGTCGAGAAAAAGAAAAAAAAATCTTTGGGATTACGGGAGACCCTCCTTTACGTTTCATTTTTTTAATTATTCGTTTTGTTATAAATTCTTGTCTCTTTCTCTGGCTTCGCTTTGTTTTACAGCGTACGTCCGACGGAAAAGCAAAAAACAAAGAAATCGCGTACTTCCTCTTTGTCCGTTGGCTTTTACATACGTTGTTTGTCCGCCATTTTGGTTTCGTTCTGTAGAACGATGCACGGTTATTTCCATGTATAGTCCACTGGGTGTATGCACTGCCTTTAACCCCTTCACACAGAGCATCAGTTTATCTTCATTGACACGACACCAGTTTCATTCAACGCTTTAGACGCAACAATCCTTTAGCTCGTCCACACTAATTTCTCATTTGCGTGCAAACGAATGACTTTTGTAGGTCAAGGCACGGGCATCGTGCCACTAAGAAAACGAAACAACGCGATGCCCTTGCCTCGTGATTACACTGAACCTATCTCTCATTTGATCTTTACGTACATACATAGCATTCTTGTTAGTTTGCCTCGCGAGAAAGTCTATCCAGTTCAATAGCATGCCAACTGTTTAAACGTTCGCGCGTGAACTCGACGGGGTTTCTTTGCCACAGGTAACTTTAACATTAGAAATCCTTGTAATACAGCTTGTGAATCGTGGTTTATTGGTTTTTATTTCATTTTGGTTTTATTACGGTCTTGGTTTCATCAGTGCTTGTATACGTATGCACATCGAATGAGTCTGAACTGGTACAATCGATATACACGGTGTTTCAGAACAACCTTTGCAGCATGTTTCATACAACTTTCGAAATTAGCGCTTCTTGTGGAATTTTCAGTAGGAGTCTGTGTGCGCATGCGTAAACGATATTACAGTAGCTGCGGTGTCGTATACGCATGCGCGTACTCCTATCGAAAAAAACGCGCGACATCGCATCACTTTTCGAAATTGACAACAGAATCGCGATACAGTTGGGGTATTTTATATAGAGAAACTACTATTGATTACCGATATACTATTAATATTTTATTGATATTTAATTAAGGCTCTGGCTAAACAAAATACCTGCCCATTGAAATAAAATATACACCATTACAAATATCACTCTCATTCTCGTTTCCATAAGGAAGGCCTCGATTTTTAGTTGAATACTTAAGGATTGAAAAACCTTGGATGCAGCCCTGTGCATATCTTCTTTATTTTCGTGCAATCCTTACTTACATTACTTTGGGTTCAAAATGCACACTAAGAGATGGTGTTGATTTATTTACGTCCTTTACTTTTACACTATTACGTTGTTCTTAGTTCGGAATATAAACTAATCACACCATCTTGAGTACAAACATGCTAGAAAAGTTGTTAGTTAATTCCTGGGACACCCTGTATAGAAAATTATTATTCAATAATTCATTATTGAATACGAATTTTATTATTAATAGTTCTTCGATATATTCTTATGTTTTGTCACGTTAAAAACTGGGTACACTTACCGTTGGGCATATTACAATCATTAGGTATCTGCGAATGAAGTTTAATTTTTGTTTTTCTTTTTTTTAATTAACACATTGACTAACGTAATAGAAACAGATTTGTCTAGTGCATCACATTTTAGTACGTTGAATGTCCTGTAGGTCACTTGATTCTATTAAATACAACTTAAATGAAAAGTTTAATAAAATCGACATGATATTCATTATGTTAATAAAAATTAGTGTTGTACTATTGATATAATATTACTGTTCTCTGACCCTTAAGACAGTCAACGTGTTAAGATCCATTTTGTTCGATCAATATCGATAGAATATAAATTATTGTAACGTATGTAAATTATTCTCACGTGCCTACTACATCCATATACCGAAATCGATATTACACAGTCTGACAGATAATTTCCTGCTTTCTAGTATAAAACGAACGGCAAGTTTGCACGCTAGATTCTTGCATGAATTATACACCGATAATCGTTTCGGGGAACAGTGTTGAAAGTAAGAGTTTACTGGTGTTGAAGTAATTTGCCTGCCAGCTGTTACCGTTTTAGACAAATGTCTCGACAAATAATACTGTTCTGACTAGAGTAGAGCACATTCATTTCGTGAAACTTTAGTATCTTATAAATTATTCGATAAACAATATGTAACAACTTTAAGGCTTATAGCACTCGTGAATAGAGTTGATATTGCTGTTTAACTTGTTGATTCTGTTTATTTCGATTATGTTTCTATAGGTTTTATATTTCTAGATTACCCAATTATCGAATCTTTAAATTTCCAATTTTTTCATTTTTAAATCTTACGAATTCCTAAACTCTCAAATTTTCTTATTGTCAAATTCCAAATTCCTAGATTCCCGAATTCTCACATCCCCATATCTCCACATCTCCACATCTTTACATTCCCACATCTTCACATCCCCACATCTTCACATCTCCACATCTTTACATCCCCACATCCTCACATCACTAAATCCCTACATCCCCAAACTCCTACACCCCTATATCTCTATATCCTTAAATTTGAAAACCTTACATATAAAATTATTCAATAACATTTCGTGAAATAAAAGAGATGTACAAGAGTATCCCCTTAGAAAGCAGGAAATTATTTCGCAACATTATTTACGTTAATACGATAACACGGTGTTTAAAAAGAACAACGTTAGTGTAATTACTGATCTTTTTCACTGGCTCGTTGGCTGCATATTTATAGCAAGAGACACGCACACGATAAACATTCATTCATTTCAATCATCGTACGTGGCATGATCGGATAACAGGTACATGCGATTTGATCGATCAGTGAATGCTACGTAGGGTCATGTTTCTAAATAACACATTGCACTTAACAACTTATCAACCATGCTAATCTTGCCACGAATGTACAACAATTCCCTTCCTTGTTGTCGAAAGAGTAACTTTCATTAAATAATGAAGTTGCGACAGTAATGATCGTGATTCGTATTCGATGAACGAAATCGTATCCAATTCTCGTAATAGTTTCAATATAAATCGACGACTGATTTTCAAGAAGATTGTTGTTGCGCGAGCGAGTGGCCAAATGTATGGCAATTCTCGAATTTTTCTGACAATCATAATAATTTAACGATATATTTCAATTTTTTCTAATAGCATATGTTTGAAACACATTCACATAACGGAAATTTTGAAACACGGAATGTATGCTTTCTATCAACGATCTATACAAGGTTTTTAAAAAAACAGGGATCTAAGACTTGTACCCATTGAAAAAAGCAAATAATACTAAATCATCAATTTATGATTAACAATTTCATATAATTAATCGGTAATTTTTGAACTTCGATTAAATTTCTTTTACCGTAATTCACTAAAGTCTTAGGTCCTATTTACCCTATGTATATTGGATCGTTTAGCTCTGTTACACGATACTCTCGAAACAAATTATACTGTTACAGTTCTTCCAGTTTATATCGTGTAATGGATGTTGCAAGTATGTACAATGCTTCTTTCACGTTACATCTCCTCAGCATGTTTTTTAGAAACAGAGATAATCAGCAACAAGCACGATAACAGCATACAGACTTTGCAATAATTATTGTATGCACATATCGCAACTTTTGCATCTGGTAGGTCAGTTCTGGCAAGCTTGGGAACAACTAATCACTAGTAATCGTTGTTTTCCTTAAGTTTCGCACCTTATTACAGGCCTACATATTACATATATGTATCGTCTTCCTCTAATCTACTTAATGACCGTGCAAATACTGTTCTGGACCATATCAGGCGAGTATAACAATAATACGGAGAGGTATTAGAAGTAGAGAGGTCATATTGAATAGATTTCGATTACTTAGAGAGCACATAGAATGAACTTTCCCCATTTTTCTTATTCTTAGAGTTTAGTACACGATGAAACCATTTTATTATTTTTAATTAACAAGTACAGCTTTCGTCGTCTAATTATAACACATTCTACGCTTCCTTTTAGTTAACGGAAGTCAAAGTTAATCATATGACGAGATGAAAAAGTGATAGTAAATTGTATGTGTAAAGTAGCGTTTGACGAAAGATGTGCCGTTCTTCTGAAAATCCTAATGATCGGATCAATGTTGAAGACAACGCTTCGAACAGCGTATCGTCTTCAACGGACCGAGGCTCTTCATCTTGATCGTGTTTCTAGGAATACAAAGACTTCAGAGACGCGGAAAATATAATGCCACTGGCGACCAGCGACTTTCGTAATCCCATCTGCCAGGAGATGAAGTCGATGAAATCCGGGATGACAGCGGAGCAGCATCTGCAGAGCATTTTCAGCGAGACCAAGGTGTCTCCTCCTCAAGCAGTGGATGCCTCCAACTATGGGAAAATATACAACGAGCAAGGAAGCGTAGACAGCTCTGATACGTATGCCAGCTGTCAGACACATCCGTCTCATTCGCAGGTATCATTTTGAATCAATAACCGATGAGTTTGATAAAATGCTGCTAAACTCCACTTCATGGGTAATGATACAAGGAATAAAACATTCATTTTATTCATGATATTCTTTTCTGTTAATTCATCAAGTTTAATACATAAACGTAGGAAGAGAACTAGAGAAACATTTTATGTTCATACAGTATATTTGTGCTGGTACCCATTTACGTCAGAAGGATACTTTACTGTGTGTGCTTTAGAGTGAATAATTTCGAGTTTGAGTTACATTGGTGTAATAAGTTGTAGAGTATGATATATTGGAGTGTTGGGAGAAGTGTAATATAATTGCTTTACCACAGTATCGTATTCTAAATATTCTACCAGCAAATGGCTTTAGACCAGTGTAGTACCGTGTTACCACTAGGACCGTACAACTTTAATTTAGACCTTATTCTATTAATATTAGCCCGGATTGAAGAACCAAGCTTACATGTGAGTCGAAAGTGTTTATTAATATTATTAATTTAACAAGTTCTTTTACGGCAGTATTCAAAATTCTGTCCTTTTATTTTTAATCGTTTAAATTGAATGTACCAATGTCATGGGTAACTTCTTAGTGAATGGGTGAATGAATAGCATTGTAACATCGTTACGTTATCTCACAGGGTGATTTAACCGAGGAGGTGGACAGCAATCTATACGTAAACCCTCTGGAAGCTGCCGAGAAGTGTGGAAATAGCAGGGTAAAGAAATCCGCTTCGGGTGATGTCGGGCGTAACGTCGCTGACGCTTCGCCAAGCGTTGAATCTTTAAAAGATGTTCGCCCTTCGAACGACGGTAGCAAGGTTACCTTGAATGACACAGTACCCAAGCACAGGAAAATTCGTATTCAACAGGTATATTTCTCGATTCTCATTTTTTGACGATTCTCTTTGGCCATCTGCACGCGTATCTGTGAAATTCATTAAGTTCATGCGGACGCTTGGCATCCGTGTCGGTTGTAATCTTTGCGACGTGAAAATTATTCGCGACTATCACGGCATCATTCTACACCTTTGAATTAGTGATGATGCAGAAATTGTTACAAAGTTGACAAGCCACTATTTTCTTGAGAAATATTGTTCAAGTTTCATAGACATCCAAATAGCTAATGCATGACAAATGCACCCTTCAATAACGCGAGGAGTAGGGATTCTCCGTGTAAACGGTAAACTGTTGCTTGTTTAACTTCAGTTTTATTTTATTTTAAATGTCCTAGATGACAGATTAAACAAAGCTTCGTTAGTTGTAAGTTGAATCTTTTTGTTTCCCATCCCAGCACCCACCTGATACTCTGGTTCTGCAATTGAATACCCTCCTCGCAGTTACCCCGAATTCCCGCGATAATCACAAAGGCTGTTTTTCAATTGCACGAGCTCTGACGGCGTATCATCACTGCTTTTTTCAGTTACACGAACTGTCAAGATCGCAAACGGAGCTCAGTTGAACGAATCGCCGAGGGCGATCGTACATTACCGAATGCCCTGGTGCTTGTCAGAAGGGGCTGCACACACACGATAAATTACACGTATCCGTGCTCAGACAGAAAAAAACAGAGAGAAAGAGAGAGAGTGATTGCCAGGGGCGTCGTTTGTGTCTCGATTAGAAAAAAGGGCCATACAGTTGCAGCGTAACCGACTTGCCCGTGCTTGAGTCGGGGAACGATTTCCGGTACTGTTGATTTTGCGTCACGAAAAATAACGCTTCAAAATGCTCCACCGTTCGTTGACAATTAACCCTGCTTGTCCGCACTCTCAATTGCGCACTCTATTTTTCAGATACAGGCTGTCCCGTTTCAATTTCGCGCGTTCATTTCCCAAATCATAACACGTTTCACTGCTTCGAATAAAGCTTACACTGTTTTAAGAGATAGAGGACATCCGATGTTAGTGTAAGTTTTATTTGAAATATCTTTTGAAACGTACTATAGTTTGGAAAATAATTTCGGGCGAAAGTTTGAATGAGTCACTCTGTACGAACATACACTAACAAGGCTACTCTACGTTCCTTTTCTTAAGTGTGCTCGTGTGCCCGTTTTAAAATACACAACCAACTGTTTGGTACTGCCAAGTGGTCCTCATCGTTATATGAATGTACACTAACAATAGGAAATAACAGTTGTCTGCGTCAGTTTTCAGTACATTGAAACACAATAGGCTCTCGTTACATTGTTACCTTTACAAAGAAAAAATTACCTTCTCTCGAAAGAGGAGATAACTGACCAATTTGATGTAACGTCAACTGCAAGAATTTTCCACCGCTACAACTTTGTCTGTGACAATGTAAAGAGACCCTATTGTAATAAAGTGGTTTAAGAAAAGCGAATGTACATTTCGAATGAAATTTCATTTGCGAATGAAAGCTTCGTCTAACCACATTATGTTTTCTATCAACAAAATCCTCGCCGATAAGAGGAAGCTTCTTCTTATGCTCGTGATCGTCCAATTTTCTTCGTGTTGATTTTTCAACGAATGATAAAGAACTCGTAAACCGTTTTTCTGTACGAGTTGCTATTAAATCCTGTTCGTTGGCTTCTGTTGATTTTTTCTAAACGAATATTTCCATCGGAAAAAGCTCAAGATATATGTATATATTGATGTGTGTGTGTATTAATAATTATATCCATTGGTGCAATTTATTGTTATCGTGTATGTGAATGATTGCAGAGCGTACGACCGCGTGCACAATTTATCAGCGATCAGGAAAGCGCGATGACTCGTAACATAATGAAGGAGGGCATAGCGGAGAACAATTACTATGGAGGACTCCGAGGAGGTAGACCATTTGCAACGACGAACAGTGGTCTGGTATCAGCTACGAAAATTCTGAACCATCATCTCTTCGGAACTGGCACTGGTCCTAGACACTATACAGGTAATAATAGTTTTTATGATAATAATTTACTATTCATTTTCTATATATTATTACTACAAATTGTTGTCGTAATTAATTAGCAAATAAATGTTCCTTTTTATTTTTATGAGTAAACTTATACTTTCCAATCCACAAGTAACATTTTCTGTGAGAACAACAATAGTTCATTGTTCAAATTGAAAAATCTTTTCTTATAGTATTCTAGCAGTGCATTTTAGTTAATATGTTAATGGTATCATGGTTTTGTACGTTGCTTGTAAAGGTTAGTGCCTTCTAAGATTATCCCAATTATTTTTGCCTGTCAATTCAACCCCTGTATTGATTTCCTTTATACATATTCTGGGTCAACGTAATACTTGGAGCCACTGTATATGCAGGTCATCGAAGGCAAATTTCAGGAACGAGCACCGAAAGCAAGCTTTCCTTATCCGCTGATTCGATAGACAGCGAGGGTATGTCTTTCATAGACAAAAAAGTATCGAAATCGATCCTGAAGAAGTCTGAGAGCAGCAATAATTATTATAACAACGCCGACGATTCAGACACGGAGAAATTGATTACCGATAACGCGTCAACGATAACCATGTGCGACAACGAGACCAGCACCTGCGACATTTTTGCCAACGTCAATGGAACGAGGTTGAAACAACCTGTTTCACCCTTGCTCTCGAAACAAGTACTCGAGTCGATCTTTCGTACGAACAACAACGTCGACAAGGAGAATGAAGTGGATCAGACCGAAGAAAAGAACCGTGCCTCAAAGATGAGCAGATCGATATTCGACGACGTCCTCCAAGGTACTTTGTCATACCTTTCACTTTGTCACAAAAGAGGTAACAAGAGATCAACTTGTCGGCTAAATATATTCTGTACACACTTCGATTCGCCTTTTTTCATTCTTGCAGAGGTGTTACAATCTTTCAATTGAACATTTCTAATATTCATTAAACACATTTTTTAATTATTACGGCATTGTACAATATTTAATGTTTACTACAAACATGTTTAGAAGAGAAGCACGCACAAGACGAGGCAATGTCAGAGAACAAGAACAAAGAAGAGAGAAAAAGATCGAAAACAAGATCAGAAGAGGCATCGAAGGACAACCAAACGATGCTGATATGTTCGTTACGCCCGCACAAAGCGAAGAAATTAAGCTGCGATGAAAAACGAAAAGCCAAAGTAACCGGCCACAGCTGCACAACCACCACCGACAATTGTCTTCCTCAGGAACACCGTTTCTCGTCGTAGCGTAGCCTCTTTTATTCCCTTCGTGCTGGCATCCACTTTCTATGTCGCATACATGTAGATACGAAGATACAATCGCATCGCGGTATTATCTTCTCTTTTATAAAACGCCATTTTGTTGTCTCTACATAATATGTCCAACGGACTCATATGTCTGTATTCGAATGCAATGTTTATCGGTTAAGTATATTCTGTATATATAAGAGAAACAAACGCATATACATTTAAGACAGTGATATATAGACGTTAAATGATTAAATTTAATGAAAAATGATACGCGACGTGAAGAAATACGTATTTTCGGAAAGAAACTAGAATTACAAAACGCCTATAACTACACTGACGTACTTAAGTACAGTGTTCATGAAAGGAACAAATCGAACTATAATAAGGAAAATATGTCGAATAAAAAGTGATGAAAATTATTGAGGGAACCTGTAACCTTCAAAAAATATATCTAACATGATCATTGATAATTATTCAGAATAAGGTACATCTCATGAATTGCAATGATCTTAACACATGTCATAGAAATTAATTTTCCGGTAACCAGTCATTTTTTGTTCTTCATACGTATAAGTGTATTGTTAATACTCATCCCCTAATTACAAACAATAGAATTTAGGAATTTGAAGAGATAACATTCCTTCCGTCTGTATCCTGCATAATTGTCAAGTTATTTTTCCTTTTAATTTATTATCAATTCGACAGTCATGAGGTCAGTTATAGGTTCCCATTAAGAACCCAAAGAATGATGCTAGTAAAAAGTTACAAATATAGTAATGCAAGTGATAATAATAATGATGAAGCTGATAACGACGATGGTCTGATGATGATGATGACGCCGATATCGATGATGTTGATAATAATAATAATAATAGCAATTAATGAATCTTTAGGCAATATGCTTTACTCGTTTGCTGAGAAAGAGAACTCTTCGTAATATAAATTATAAATAATCTAACCGTACAGCACTGTTACTTCCTCTTTACGCCTAATCTTGTCAAATTAGGACAGCTTTGCGTGTCGCGAGAAATATATTACATACATTACATAAATGCCACAGTAATTGAAACACGCGTTCAGTTTATATATAAACAAACGTCGTACTCGAGAAACAAAGCGTTTATAAATTTAATCACATTCTAGTATTTCGGTATGTGTTATTCAAAATGACACGAGTGTTCGTTCGTCTGCTAATTGTAAGTGTTTTACTATACAATTAGACGATATCGTTGTAATATTAGATTATCAGACACGCGAAGCGAAGAAAGCCTCGTTTAAATCAAAATACAATTTGGATCAACGATATTTGATATTTGGAGCAACGTGAAAACATAGATAATTTAAACTCGACGATAACTGCCCATTTTTCAAGTTCCGGTTTTTAATAATACCGATTAATTAATAATCTATTTTTGTAAAATTGATCGAGCAGATTTCCTTCATTTTTGTTGGGCCCGAAATAAAATTTCTGTGATTTTCCTTTTATTTAAATGACACGGAACATTAATTTTTAAGAGAGTCGTATCTACGCGATCACGTTTCTCCATATATAAAATATATAAATACTTTATAATGCAAATATCAGAGTGGATCAGATTTTTAGAAGCCAAGGATATTTACATGCACAACCGTATGTGAATTCAGTTCAGTCGTTTTTAAGAGTTGAAGCGTATTTCGCGGATGTTTAGATATTAAGAGAAAAACGTGTTAACATGCTCACGTAGACTAGAAAAAAAGCGTAAATATCATCCGTATTACATTCAGGTAACGACGTCTAGCCACGGTATTCATCATGTTTTCCAATCAAATTTTACAGCAATGTTTTAACTATAAAAATATTGGAATCAATTAACTTCGCCGAAAAAAATTTGCTAAAAAACAAGTTATAACGCGTGTACCTTATAAATATAATTACAATTCGTGCTCAAAAATTCGGTCATCTCCTTTTTTTTTCTTTCTCTAAACGGTGATGCGTTTTCTAATTTTAGAAGGGAGAGATGAACACTTAACCTCCCTTAAATCTCATTGTAATTTATATAGTTGAAGAACAGAGTTGTTTTGTTACGTTTTTAGATGAACCGTCAGTAAAATACATATCTGTAATGGCATTTCTATTCATTGTTATCGTAGTTGTAGGAAAATGAGTAATTGTACAGTTGCTGAGTAAAGAGAAAGAATGGTGAATATTCCCAGATGCCGCAACTGTCTGAGAGTCATTGTTATACTGAAGTTCATGCCTCGAATAATTTATAACATTTTGTAATTATTTTCGACGTGAACAAATGTGGAAAAATTATATTCAAGATGTAACAAAGAATGCAAAAACTACTTAAAACGTATTATTACTGTAAAACTTTGTGTTTATTTGATAGCAATGAAGAATGTTTGTACAATGAATATTTTATTTAAAACAAATAATTACTGTTAATGGATATTCATGCATATTGATCTAGTCAACGAAATATTATTTTTTATTATTGTTGAACATATTAATATCATCGTTTTGTTTCAATTTAATCTATAATACTTTTCTCGTAAATAAGAATTTCTTGTACATATAACATATACATATTAATTATTTCACATTGTTACCATGTTATATTGTTCATGGTCTATTGTGGCCACCATTATCATTTAGCTTTATAAAATTGTTCACCTCTCTATATGCTACCATTTTTTAATACTTGTTATTTGAAGGTGGATCTTGATACCTGATAGTTGCTTGGAATTTCTAAGTAAATCAATGTCTTCTATAAACTAACAAAGTTGGAAGTAGAAAGTTCCTAGGAAAATATGCAGAACGTGATTTATTATTTATTGTTGTAGTGATATATTAGCAGAATTAGCATTGATATAGTACAAAGAAAGCCATTGCATAGACATTTGTGGTATTGAATGAGTTCATCGGTTCACAAGGGTAGCAGTGAAAAATTTAAATGATTGTACAGTTTACAAAGTTTATTAGAAGAGTATTGAAAAAAGACATGTTTTCCTGTTAACTCATTGATTTAATGATATAAGTCTGAGAATTAAATAACTTTTTACTCGTTTTTTAATTGTTTTATTAAATAATTCAAGAATTATAAGTAACATTTAGTTAATATATGTTCATGAAAAATATGTTTTGATGTCTTTCTGATTAAACAACAGTTTTCATGTACATCTTCAAATGTATGATCTAATAGATTCAGTAACTTAGAAATAATTAAAATCATTAAGTTTTTCGTATGCACAATTAATTTTTAATCATATATCATACTTATATGAAAGATTGTTACAAAGATTATTTAATTAAATTTAGTCATCTGTTACATACATATTTTGTTTCTACATCTTTAAGGCCTACAGTTGTAGTCATAAGCCGAGTAATATGTAAAATTAAATAAAGTTGTAACTTGTCAGTTTTTGTTCCTTAGGTGAATAGTTTTAATCAGTTGCATCAACCTATAATATCAATCCTTTATCCATTAATTTAAGCTATTTTATTTTCCGCTGTTACGTATGAAAATATACGTTATACATTCAATATACTAACATTATACGTATTATGTTAAAAAAAGAGAGAATGTTCTTAAAAATATATAATATTGTAATTCATTTTTTAATTGACTGTACGTGTCATCCATTGAATTTGTACATGACAAATGATATATATCTAAAGATGTAATGTCTGGATAAAATTGATTCGAACATAACAAATAATTATTCTTGTTAAATAACCGTTTCTTAAGAAATTGTACTTACCGATATTATCGACATCGTAAGTAGTCTACAACCTGCAAAGAAAATGAACATAAAATAGGAGAATCTCGCGTCATTGCTGTAACCAAATTTGGGTGGCTTTAAGTTGTGTGCAAAAACATTGAATAATGCGAGGAAATTGCTTTATTGCAGTTGCATTTGCTATACAAGGATCGTTTGTTTTTAACAGAGTGGAAACAAAGTATCGATTAAAACCAAGTGTCGTTTTTTTTTGTTTTCTTCTTTCTTGAGAAACAAGAGTTTTAATTTAAGTCTAGCTCGATGCCGGCGGTGCATTTACTGTTTCAGTTGTAGTGCTTTGTGAATCAGATATTGGTTTCTCTTGCAACTCTAACCATGGTAATCTTTTCTGTAGCTCCAACCTGTTACAAATAATAATAAATACATCCTGCTTTATCTTAATAATACATCTTACTAATAGTTAGTAAATATTTTAATAAACATTAAATAACATGAAATCTTAAATTCTTTAAACAATTGAATTCTTTAATATATCTTACTGGAATTTGTTATCAAATCTTACCTATATTTTGGGTGACTTATGGCATATACATATGGATCCAAACAAGCAACAGCTTTGCAAGTGCATGCTGGTATCATTGTAACACCAGGTGTTAAAAGGGCTCTATTACCAAATGCTCCAATCATTGCCATTACTCCATATGGAGTCCATGAGAGGATGAACAAGAAGCAAATTGTGATGGCAGCCTTCAAATAAATAGACACATTAAGTTAAGAACATATTTCAAACAAGTATATATCTTTACTAGTAAAAGAAATAATGATTCTGTGCCAAAATATTATTTTTTTATACAAGCCAGTATGTTTTTATAATTTATAAACAACAATATCTTAAAAATAAGAAGGGAAAGTTTTGTATAAAATACCTTGGCTATGCGAATCTCGGCGCTTTGACTACTTGTATTCGCATTACTCCGCAAACTGTCCACATTCATCTTTTTAGCTTGTTCGCGTAGCGCTTTCTCATGATTGACGACATGACTGACAATTTGACTGTAGTAATAGATTATAAGCATCATTGGAATAGCATAAGAGAAAGTAAATATAGTGGCAACAAAAATTCGTATTTCATTTGAGTCAGTCAAATAGTCAAAAGAGCAGCTGGTGAGGAAGCCTTCAGGTACGAAACGTCCCCATACACCCATAACCGGCATCAGTGCCCAAGGTATGGTGTAGGTCCAAATTAACACAATAAATAGTATCACCTGTCCACGAGATAATTTTCCATCAAGCGGCCTTGCTATTGTACTACAGTGAAAAAATGTAAAATGTTATCAATGAATCTATTACAAATTTTCTAGGCAAAGATTATTTCTACTATGTTGTCTATCATATCATTAATATGAAAAATCCATACCTATATCTATCATATGCTATTGCCGCATTTGTTATCGCAGCACCAATTCCACTTAAGGAACCAATTACTGCAAATATTTGACATCCCAAGTTTCCCAGAGCGAAACCAGTGTTAAATGAATTATATATAAAGATTGGAGTTTTGATCATCATGGAGAAGTCGCAAATAGCAAGATTCACAACAAACATGTTTGAGGGTGTCCTTAGTGATTTGGCACTTGAGAAAAGAACAAAGATAATGAACATTTAGTATACTAAATATCAATTATTTATAACTATTAATTTGAACATAATATAATAAAGTCTTTGTACACCCAAATGTAATGTAAGCTTTCTAAGCATAAATAAGTCTACTCCCACTATTTGCTTTCAGTTTTGTGATAACATAAGAAAAACCTAAACTTAGGGAATACTTAGATCCTCCTGCCTTTGTACATAAAAAGGCAATATTGAAAGCAAATGACAGAGAACCCCTTTACTCTTATTTGCACCCTTAAGAAGCCTACATTGGCACCTGAGCACTTTTATATATGCATAAAAAGAAGAAACTTTTTAATAAAAAAAATGACTTACGCGCAAAAGATCCATATCACCAAGCCATTCCCAAGTAAGGCAAGGAAAGTAAAAAGGATATATAAGAGGGCCAATAAATAATGAAGGGAGGGGTTCGGCTCAGGAAAGACCAGCCAATGTTCCGGTATATGGATTATTTCTTCAGGGGGAACGTTCCATCCCAGCATACGTGGTGGTCCTGCTGGTAAATATCTCGCTTCCCAATGAATACTGTCGTTGGACATGTCGGCCACTCCGTCTGCCAGCCCCTCTCCTTGATACAGTTGATCAACCAGCTGTTTTATACCATTCGTTCTACCCTCTTGAATCAACGAAACCCTAATCCGCTAGCTTAGCTGGCTTCACACGAGGATCAGCCAAGGGATTATCCCCTAGTTACTCTGGGTCAGCAGAAATGTGCGTCAATGTCGTAAAAGTTAGTCACACAGATCATCAGTCCACATTTTGATTTTAGTAAAGAATACTTAATTAGTTAACATGATGTTTTCTATGTATTCTATATATCGAATTTTTGTTTGCTTGAAAATAATAAAACACAAGCTTGATATTTTTAACATTATCCCCATTTACTTCTTCACATAATTATACATATACGCATTATGGCAAACAAATTAGCAACAATAATTTAATAATCTTAAATTAATAATAGAATTTTCGTCGTTTTAATACTTTTGCTCCAGTAAAATTAAATAGCTATATGTAATAAATATTAAATACTTGATTTAAAAATTATATATTTTTAAAAATATAAAATGTAAAACATTTTTGTCTTTCTTTAATATTTCCTAGCAGCACAACAATTTCAAATACTGTAAAACTTTATGATTTCCTTGAATTTTTATTAATTTATACTCTGCCTTGTCTCTCAGCAGATTCATCAGCTAAGGTATAGGCTGGCAGATACGATGATGGATTGTTAGGATCTCGTAATCTTGGATTTGGTACTGTAGTTGATTTTGTTCCTAAACTTGTGTATCCTTGATCATATAATGGACAATAAGGTACATTGTGCTTCAGTAAAAATTTCCAAACTTGATCGTATGACCAATTTAAAATAGGATTTACACGAATTAATTTTGGCCAGCCTGGATCAGTTGGAGTGAAAGCCTCTATATTTTCAGAACCAGGATCGCCACTTCTCATTCCCATAAGACTTGCATTTAAACTTTTTCGTTCATTTAATAACGAATGCAATGCTTGCTGCAATGGGAATCTTTTCTTTATTAATTCTAAATCGTAATACTGAGCAGCTTTTTCTACAAAAGAATCCACCTACAATCATTTCCAAGAATTATATAAAGTATAATAAATATATAAACGTTTCACTATATAATTTATATCATAAATAATACTAAAAATATGTTTCAAAATCATATCATAACTAATACATATGATTTTATATCTACATGTATATAGTATTTTATGAATATAACTTTAAATATTATAAAATGAATTTTACCTCCGGGAAAGGCTCAGCTGTTACATATAGACATAACAATGATGAAATATTTTGTAATTTCGCAACACAAGCTGTCAAATGCAAAACTACTGTACAATCCTTCCCACCATTAAAGCTTATAAAAATTTCTTCTGGTTTATACCTAAAACAGATATATGCAAAATATAAATTATATATAAAACGAAAATAAATGTTACCAATAATAAATGATTCATTAAAAATAATTAACTTTAATTCATCTTACTTACATTTTATAACACTCTTGTAAGATATTCAATGCACTTTTTATATGAGGTTGATCTTTAGCATCTTCAAAAACCATTTTTGCATGATAATTACTGAACTTATAATCTAAATGTTGTATTTTTTGAATTGGTAACTTGTACAAAAGTTCTAATTTTACTTTTAAAACGTCTTCCTTTTTTCCTTCTAAACTAATTCTTGTGAAGCATTCAGATGCTGTTTGTGGATAACTACCAATATTAACTTTTCCTTTCCAATTCTCTGCATGCTCATCCAAAACTTTTACTATTGATAATTCATTCAAATTAATATCTATCTGTTCAATGTGTAAAGGAATATTCCCTTTTAATTGTGATACAATAACATCAACAGCAAATTCAAAATATTTTGGGGAACCTGGTAATATGTATACATTTTTTGCTTTCACGACTGCATATTTTTCTAAAAATTAATTTTTATATTTATTTATACTAATGATATGTTATATAAGTTATTAGTAAAATCTCTTTTCACTGAATATAGTTAATTATTAAATATTTTTATTTATTAATTTACTTACTTGTTGAACAAACATAAATGAGTTCACAAGGTCTTGGTACAATAGTAAGACGTTCAGCTTCTTTTTCATTTGGAAAGATATTTGCATAGATATCAATTAACTCTTCATGTGATTCAAGTTTTAGTTCAAAAGCTTTAGCTACAGCTTCGTATGTTACATCATCATGCGTAGGTCCAACACCACCAGATGTAAATACAATAGGATATTCTTTGGAATCATTGTACACAGTCTTAGCAATTTCATCTACCTAACATAAAAGGCTACATTACACGTAATGAGAATATTATACTTATATATTATTTTACTTTGAAATGTTTTGTTAGTAAAAGAATAACTGGAACATAAAACTTTTGAATAAAATCTAATATCTGTAATATTTAATTTAATGGTAGGCTCTAGATACTGTAACATGATAATTGTAACTGATTATACTTCAAAGCATTTCTTTTTAATCTATTGATCTAATATGAAGATAGTAATAAATTAATACGCACAATATCAGGAATCACAGTTACTTTTTGAAGCTTAATACCAGCAGCTCGTAAAGATTTTGCCAAATATGAGGTATTTGTATCTACAACCTGTCCACGTAAAATTTCATCTCCTATTACAATTAAGGCTGCAGTTTCGATGATCTCCATTTTGAATGATGTTCCTATGTGAATTAAAATAAGTTTATATAAGTAATTATTTAGCACAATTTATGGTTTTAAATATATAAATAATAACTAACAAATTTCCCACTTCATTCGTTTAAAACCTAATTAACATGACTGATAGGAATGATGATTTGTTATCATTGAACAAATAGTTTTATTGCTACACCTCAGGTTCCACTTCAATAAAGATAAAATTTAGGTGATAAGAATTAATTTTATAACACATTATGCTTGTACCTTAAATTTTGTTTATTTTATATTATAAAATTCGTTTAATGCAAATTTACATAAATCAAATCTTACAATGTTATTATTACCGTATATAAAACAAATTAATATTTTCATTAATATATTAGAGATTTCTTAAAAATTAAATTGAAAGTGTTTATTAAATTTGTATTTTCTCAATCATGGAGGTTGTTACATCAGTTGGTATCGGTGTTGTATTGTATGTTTTCTTCTTTCTTTTCTGCTTTGCACTGTTTGTCTTCATTTTTGGTATTTGCTGACGTACTTCTTTAGATAGTTCTTGAAGTTGTTGATCTATTTGTTCTGTTTTATCCTTGCGCTCCTTCACAGCTTTATTTTCTTTTAAATTTAACTATTAAAATGAAGAAGGGAATGTATGTGAGAATTTACAAATAGGCATATTACTATTCATTATATAAATATCACATTGTTTCATCGGATTATAAAAATTCACTTACTTTTTTCAAATTGGTTACAACTTTTTGTGCTTTTGCCTTTAATTTTACACTACGAACAGTTGCTACTTTGAAAACATTCTTGTTCTTTTGTTTCCTTTGCATCCCCTTGTTCTTTCCCATTATTTTCTGCAATACTATCATTTGTAGATTCATTGAAATTATTTTCCATTTTCAATTTCTTCATTGCTGGCTCCTCGCCTTTCAAAATACTTTCAGTTAATCGAAATGATACACGAATCATTTCCTTAGTTGGAGCAACATTTCTGACATTATGTAAATTGACTAAAGAATCTGAATTTAATGTACAACCAAGTTTTTCTTCTACCAGTAATTGTCCAAGCTTGCAAGCATCTTCATTTTTTCTTGCATTTACAAAACAATATAAATGTATGATCGGTGGTTGACTACAGATTTGTTTAATTTCATCTAAATTAAACCATTCAAAAAACACATCCAAAAACTCAATAGCAAAAGCTGGTAGATTCATAACTATATGTTCCGAACCCACTTTATTATTAATTCTTCTGTTTAAAATATCAGTTTTAACAATATTTCTTAAAAAATCTCTACCATCCATATTAAAAGATCTAATCTTTGCTTGAACTTTATTAATTGTAATATTTCTCTGAAGCCATTTGTAAGCTTCTGGGTTCAAATCATTTGCAAATACCTCAATTTTTTTTTGAGCAGCAGGAACTGCAAATGGTCCAACTCCAGCAAACACATCATATAAAACATCATTTTCTTTCATAAATGTAATCAAATTTGCATGTTCTGTACATAATCGAGGATTCCAGTAAACTTGAGAAAAATCTAATTCATACGTATAACCATATTCTTTTACAGTTGTAACAGTATTCTTATCTCCTGCTAGGATTTCCATACTAAAATGTCTAAATGTTGTATCAATATTGCTCGTTTTATTTACTACTGTTTTGGCATTTGAAATAGTATCAAGATAAATTTGACCAATAACACTCTTATATGGTAAATGTGCATCACGCAAGTTTAAATGTACAATATGACCAATCAAACTATATGAAGAAGGGATTTCAATTCCTTCAGGTAAAATAGCTTTTAACATGTCATACGAAGTCCAGTTATCATAATTCAAAACAACTTTTGTTGTTCCAAAATATACATATCCTTCTAAGTATTTTCTTTCATTTTCTATAAAATCATTGAAACATTTTATGAGTAACGGGTTTAGATACACCGTAACTTCATCTTTCTCTCTTTGAATTGGTTTAAAGTTTCTTGTTTTAAAAATATATTTTTTCAGAATTGGTTTTATTCTTGAAATTTTAATATCATGATATTTTAAACATGATAATTCTACAGTGGTTTTAAATGCTTCACGATTCAAACATGTCATTCCTCGCACTGATTCATGAGGAACCAGCAAAGAAGTCATTGTATTATTGTAAAAGCAATGTTGGGTCCAGAAACATTTCTTGATTATTGTAATTAACCATCGACTTCTGTCCATAGATATATAATTATGCATTATCTATGAATGCATCCTATAAAGAAATTCTAGTTACCGCATTTGATTAAATTCTTATATTGCTTTTGTTTTGAACATTTAATGTTTTATATTTTTAATACTTTCATTAGCTTTATGTAAGCTATATTTGTACATCTATAAGGTGATTCTATTGGTAACGAATTCCTAAGTGTTGCCAAACATATGGCTCATCCCTTTTGCTATTTGTTTCCCTTCACTATTCTAAGGTACCTTAAATATATAGTACAGCTCATAAAAATAAATTTTTCAACAATAATTATAATAAACAAGATTTACAGAGAAGACTCAAATTAAAGACCAATCAGAATAAATATAAAAAGAAAGATATTAATAATAAAAATACATGATTACATTATCATAAAATTCTAAGATTACAGAAGCTATTATTACATTTTATGTATTTTATATTATTTTGTGGAATATAAAAATTTACCAGCTGTTTACTTGTAAAAATAAAGTCATATTTCATAACAATTCGTAAAAGTATGAATGAAAAATTTATTTCTTTTGGCACAAACTATATACGATATTTCAAACAACAATTGTTATTTACCTTTATACGCCTTATTCTTTTCGCAGAATCAAAATTCTTCTTATCCAGATAAAAAAAACATTACATATTTTGAGGTTAATAACACATGTTTATTTCTTAAACGTGTCGTAGAATACGCGAATCAAACTGTATACAAAATACGTATAAATATTTATCTTTTATTTATAAAAATAATATACATTGCATTACTTTATCAACTTTTATTTAATTTACAAATAAACAGGAGATATTTTTATTCATGATACATCTATAATTATAATTTTAAGTATGTTGTAAACTGTTGCTTTTTGATTAACAACGTATCATAATTAATGTAAACATAAATCCAAAAATTATAATTTGAGAATTGTATATCTATGTAATACACACATATGTACATATTCTATTTAATATCATAGTACGCTGAAATAAATAAAACAATTGTTTCATATAATTTTATTACAAATTAAACATATTTTATTTCTTTATTTATTCTATACATTATGTATGAATACAATTGGTCGATTTAAAGTTTACAATAAATACGGGAAATATAAAAAGTACAATAAATTAATAAAAAAAAAAAAAAACGCCAAACTTATTTCTCTATATTTTTCAAATTAAAAAAATATAAATAACTTGTTATGTAAAAAAATTGCATAATTTATACATACGTTTATTGACAAATATTATCTGTAAATGAAATTACTCTATAAGAATATAAACCTTAATATTTACTGTACATGACTATACAATACCTAGTTGAATGTTTTTTACAATACCAAAAACCTAAAGCCTAAATTTTACTTTTAATTTTTATTCAGAGCTGCTATGTGAACACTAGGAATAAAGTTATAATACAGTAACCTTTGTTCGTAATTTTTCTGTATTAATACAGTAATAAAGAACAAAATTTCTCGTTTTACTTAAAAGCAGTCTCAAATATCATTTATATTGAAATAGCTGTAGCTCTAACAGCTGCACTCAATAAAGGATTTGGATCTGGTTCCTCAGTTAATATATTAACTTTTACCCATTCTCGCCGTTTGTTACTTTGTCGTAGTGCATCAATAACTGCTTGCACATATAAACCATCTTCAAAAGATGATGCAGAAAATACTGGTTCTTTTATCCAACCTTTCTTATCTTCAACAGATTGAAAAGCTTCTCTTAATGCAGTGATCATTTTCCTCAGTCCTTTGATATATGGTCTTGGAATGGAATCAGCAACAGGAAGGGATATATCTTGTAAATCTTCTGTGTCACGATATAATATTTGTTCTTGTCCGTTACAACAACCATATAAATCTCCACCTCGTGCAAGAAGATGATTTCCACCTCCACATATTAATACCTCTTGAGAAAGTTGACCTTGTAAATGATTGCTTAAAGTCACTGTTACTAATGTACCACCATTCAATTCCATTTGAAAACTGCAAAAATCTGGAGATGTGACACGCCTTATTCCATTTATGTGTTTTGTAGTTTGAGTAAAAGTACGAACTACAGCGTGCACTCTTGAAGCACGTTGACCAATTAAATGAAAAATTAAATCTATGACATGACTTCCTACCAATGCTAAAATTCCTCCTCCCATTATATCATCACATAGCCAATCATACCCTATAAAAGCAAATAAAATTATATTTAGAGAATAAACACTTTTGGATAATTATAGGCACTCATCAATTACTAACCATTGTGTAATAAACTACCCATATGTACTCTAACTTCTACAACACTTGCAGGACCAAACAAATATCCGTCTTCTAAAGCTTTTTTCATATGAACAAATGCTGGTAAAAATCGTAAGCTATGATTGACAATACTTATCAGAGAAGGATAATATTGCGCAGCTCGTACCATTTTTAGAGCTTCACTTTGGCTTAAACCAGCTGGTTTATCACATACAACATGCTTTCCTATTCCAAGAGCTTTTACTGCAATCTGTGCATGTAAGCTGGGAGAGCACATAATAAATATTAAGTCAACATCTTTTCTAAGAAGTACATCGTCTATTCGACTGGTATGAAATGGTATTTCAAGATCACTGGCAACTTCTGATACTTCTGCTAATGTGCGTCCCCAAATAGCTTCAATTCTAAAACCCTTTTCTCTTAGGAAAGGAATAATTATTCTAACGATACTTCCTGTACCAAATACTCCAATACCAGGTAATGTCATTGTTAACTTTTTATATTTCTCTAGGCTAAATCAAATATCAATATTTATTTGTTTTATCTTCAGTCGTTTTAATAATTTTATAGGTCTATTTATCGATTTCCTTTGTTTTTTAATTTAATATGCATAATAATACAATTTTGTATAAACATCACATTATAATTAAACATAACTCACATAACACCATACATATACTGTACATATACATACATTTTCAGTTGAATTTTTGTCATATACATATACAGAAATCAAATGTATGGTGGAAGGAATAAAACATACAAAAATGTAACTTTATTTATTAAATTTTTATAGAAAAAGAATAATGTGTATATCATTTACTGCTAATTAAGACAGTATCGTAGCAAAATACTACATTTCATTTAATCTTTTTGTCATTGATTTTCCGGAAAGACACGAAACAAACCGAATATAAACGATGATTATACTCCCTGCGCTAACCTGTCAGTTTGCTTTGCGCGAAGTTGATAGTTGTCCGTCACGTCCGTTCCATTCAATAAAATACTTAAACATGTAAATATGCAATTGAATCAAAAAAATCAGTGGTCGCAGTGCAACTTTTTATTTTAAATTCTTATACGTACACGAGTATTATATATCAGTAACTTAATACAAAATGTCAGAGATTCGTAAAAGAACAGTTGGAGATGCATCTGCAGAAACGCGGGATGTCAGTGATAATCAGGTAAATGTAGTTTTCTTATTTCCAAAAATGTTCTTTTTTAATTTATAATAATTCTACGTAGAATTAATTACTATTTGTTTCATTATTCCTTCAGATTAATTACGAATTGACCTTTGTCTTCCATGTTATATATGTATATTAACTTAAATTGAATGGTAATGACAGCACTAACACTAAATCATTCTGATTAATATACTACTACAATACTACTATTTTTACAAACTCTCGAACGCCGTACTCTTATAATTGCTTTTACGTCACTTTTTCCGATCTTTTTCTGTTAGTGTTCTTTTATGCCAAATGAATTGTTATTGAATAATTTGTCAATATTTATACAATGTTTACTTAATTCAATCATAGTTGTTAAATCATACTTAAAAATATTTCTATGTATTATTTTCTGTAGAAATTAAGAAATATATTTTGTGAAATTATTTTTCTATTAGAAATATATGTGACCAGGATATAAATAGGAACAAGTACTTTTGGAGATTTAACTAAAATTAATTTTTGTTTGTAAATTTCAGATATATTTTTTGTATAACATAATGAAAATATGTATGCATTCTTTGAATACTCATAATTTTAAAAGTATATCATAACATAGTAATTAAGTTAGAAATACATAGTACATATTCTTAGTAACTAACTTCTTGTTATAGTTTTGTTTAAAAGTAAGATAATATATGATATAGCAATATAAGCAAATAGTTTGAATTATGTTTGTATAGAAAGAAGATGTGGAATCTGAAGATGATGCAAAATTGGAAGTTGAGGAATTGGGTAAGACCTTACCACAAGGAACTGATCATACTCCACACCTTTTGGATTCAGTCCTCTCTGGCTTATCTGATAGGTAAAATCTTTTAAGCTAATAATCTAATTGTTATGTGTTTTATAAGTATTTGAAATGATAAAATGAAAATTGAAAATATAAATTTTTGTCAATTAAAAGTAAAATTTCTTGTAGATGGAAAAATTGGGTGATCAGATCTATTTTTACCTTGTTTATGATTTCTGGATTTTGTGGTATCATTTATGCTGGACCATTAGCATTGATGGCTACGGTAAATTTTATTTATCAATTTTATAAACATGTGAATTTCAAATTTACAAGATGATATATTCTTTTATATGCTTTTATAGACATTAATTGTACAAGTGAAATGTTTCCAAGAAATTATTAACATTGGATATGCGGTCTATAGAATTCATGGTTTACCATGGTTTAGATCTCTTTCATGGTATTTTTTAATTACTTCCAACTATTTCTTTTATGGAGAGAATTTAATGGACTATTTTGCTGTAGTAATTAATAGAACAGTAAGTATGTTCACAAATTTTTATTTCTATAAGGTTTACTTCAATAATGTTAACTGTCTATTTAATAGTAATATCAATCTATAATTTAATTAATTTAAAAAATATAATGTTATGAACATGCCTGATACTGACATAAAATCAATAAACAAAGCTTCAAGTATTGCCTTTATATACTTTGTATGGCTTCCAGTTCTATTTTGTGAGGTTTCCAACATATCTAAATTTTAAATTAATTTATGTACTAAATATATGTAAAAGTATTATTATTGAAAACAAATTATTTTTATAATAAATTCGAAATTCATGCTATGTGTGAATTTAAAATTAATGAAATTTTTTCGTTTGCTTTACAGGAATATTTACGTTTACTTGTTACATATCATCGTTTCATTTCATTTTGTTTATATATTGTTGGTTTCGTATGGTTCGTACTTTCACTTGTGAAGAAATATTATATGAAACAGTTCTCTCTATTTGCTTGGACACATGTTGCTTTACTTATTGTCGTGACACAGAGTTATCTTATAATTACAAATATATTTCAAGGCTTGATATGGTAAGTAAATTTAAATAGATTGTTGTTATCTAGTATATATTTTATAATAACGTATATTTATTTGGTCCAGGTTTATTGTTCCAGTTAGTATGATAGTGATAAATGATATAATGGCATATATGTTTGGCTTTTTCTTTGGTAAAACGCCTTTAATTAAATTATCTCCTAAAAAGACTTGGGAAGGTTTTATAGGAGGTGGTATCTCAACAGTAATACTTGGTTTAGTGGTAATGATACATTTATATTATTTATTAATATTCTGTGTAACTATTATGTATTTTAGATTTGAAGACCTGAAACATATGTTTTAGATTTCATACATCATGTGTCAATATCGCTATTTTATTTGTCCCATTGAATACAGTGAGGCTTTAGGACAGATGACAATGGATTGTGAACCATCTGCTTTATTTCAACCTCAGGAATACAGTTTACCTGGTAGTTTACAAGTTGTGTGGAAAATGGTAACTTCTTTATATAAATCAGCAATGATTACTACATACAACAGAAATTAAATAAATTTAATGTATGCTTTTTCCAGATTAGTGGAAAGTCTACCATATCTTTATATCCATTTTTACTCCATTCATTATCAATGTCAGTATTTAGTTCTGTAATTGGACCGTTTGGGGGCTTCTTTGCCAGTGGCTTTAAGAGAGCATTTAAAATTAAAGTAATTACAATTAATTTTTTTATCGTTTTAGTAAGTTATATCATGAATAACAATTTGTAATTACAGGATTTTGGAGATATTATTCCTGGTCATGGTGGAATAATGGATAGATTTGATTGTCAGTATTTGATGGCAACATTTGTAAATGTTTATATATCTTCATTTATTCAAACTGCGTCGCCCCAAAAACTGTTACAACAGGTACAGTTTAAAAGATTTTTAATAATTTTTTTTATGACTGCTTCATAATTTTATATATAACTTATAAATGATTTGTCTTGTTACTTTTATATACAGGTGTACAGTTTAAAACCAGAGCAACAATTACAATTATTTCAAACATTAAAGGATTCACTAGAAAACAGGGGTTTGTTGAATATTTATTGATGTTCTAATGTTGGTGATAATTATTAATGAGTTGTATCACCTTTAAACAGCAGAAAATAATGTTAGAAAAATTATTTCTAATATCTGTCTGAATATTGTATGTAATGTTTGTGGAAACAGCATTAACAATACTAATTATAGTAATATATTAATACTCAACTGGTCGCATGTTTTACTAAAAACTTGCGGGATTTAAAAATATTTATATAACTGTCGTGAAACATTATGTTTTTTAATGCTTTTGTGAGAGTATCATTTTGTATGATCAGGAAATCGTGTTTAACACTTAAATTGAAATAATTCATATGAAATTACACGGCTTATTATCTATCGTTGATTGGATTTCTAAAAATTAATATAAAATTCATCATTTTATTTAATAATTCTAAACTATTTATTTACATAAAAGAAGCGGCCAGTTAAACATTAAATGAAATGATAATGATAAAATTTATTTTATAATTAGACTATTAAGAAGCATGTAATGCAATATTTGCAGTTCTTTTGCATTCCGCAACAAACAGTCCATTTTTCTATCGAGAAAAAATTTATATTAAACTGTGATGATGATAGAAATTTGACTACATGTTTCTTTTATAACGATTAAACCAAAGAATGTCACATACTGTTATATAAAAGAACTTCTATGAATTATAAATATTTGTTAAATATCGTATAAATACTTAAAATGTTTTTCAAATATATTTTTATTTGATATATCTCTTCATTGATAAATCATAAAATAACAGTGAATTTATCAATGAAAATAAATTCATCCGATCATTCGCCCAAAATTAAATGTATGTGTATTTAAATCAGTCAGATCTCGATATATTTTTAAATTGTAATTGTGCATTTAAGATTTCTAATAATAGATGTGAATCTCACATTACATTTGTCGTTTATGTATGATTTGAAACAGCAATAGTGTTTAGTACATGATATTATTTGAAGAACTAATGAACTTACTATAGTCAGTTTATACATTATACATGTATTAATTTGTTTATAATTAATATAATACATATTAGTTACTATCGATCAAAATAATAAAGTACATTTTTATACTTTTGTTATAATCAGTGTCATAATTTGTGTACAAATATCTTTCTTATTCTGCAGTATTAACCATAAAATATTTTCTTATAACACGTATTTTAAATGTATCAAAATGTAATATTATAAAGCAACTGATGTCATATTTTATTACATGCTTTTGCAATATTTACATATTTGACTATTCTCTGATACTAAATATTATGACACTGAATAATCTGTTTTAATTGATACAAATATACGCATGAATCTGTAGAAAAAAATAAGGGAAAAATGGTAATTTTTCTTTATCTTTAATTCGGTTATAATTTTACAAAATTAAAAAATTCCACCTGATATTTAAAAAGAGCTATGAAATATGTTTCAATTTATATTGCTAGTATATTTTAAATTGTGCCAATTCTCTATAGGGGTAAAATGGATCTCGGAAAAGAAATAGTCGTGAAAAAAATAATATGGCACAATTCATGGTATTTGTCTGGTTGCATTACATTTCCACTTGCGATCTTATGTATGTTTTACATAGTTGATTTACGTGCGCTTTAGAAGCAAATTATGCAATGTACCTAACTCAGAGTAAATACTTATACTTTTCTTTATTATGAAATATTTGTATATTGTTTTAATGTTGAAAATATAATGTTAAAATAACTTATACGTGTATACAAAATGAAAAGAAATAGTAATAGAGAAATGGATAAATATATATTTATTTAATAGAAAACATAATAAAATGTATGTGTATATATATAGATAAAAGATTTTGTGAAACCACAGATATGTTACTATAATTATAGATTTTTAACTGGAGGTGACTTAAATTTAAATATATAATATATTTATGTAGTTGTACAAAAAAATAAATAAATTCCTGTAAATGTTATAAGAATTAAAATCTTTGTTAATTTAATTATATTAAATACAACGTTCATATCTTCTGTATTTTCGTTATTAATTTTCATTTGTAATTGGGTACGATTCAATATTAGCTGATACAAGAACCACAATGGAACTATGTGGGTAGGACAGATTACTACTTTTTTTTAGAGTTGGTCGTTTGGTGCAGCACTTGTCTGAGAACCATCAAATTGTACTGAATCGCGGGTGTGAGCATTCTAATTTAACTCTCTATTAATCCTTTGTTCTTACCAGCATTAAAATAATGCTAATACCATAAATAAATACATACGTTTATATATATATATATGTATATAGGTATATATAAATCTTTAGTTGTTATTTCTTTTTAAATTCGAAGTGCGTTGTACATACAGAATTGACATGTCTGACCATCACAGTGGAAAAGGTTATACACCTTTACCGCAAAGTATAAGCAATACTGATACTGAAGATGAGGAAGATTGTTTGGCTCAAACAAACGAAATTCCTAAAGATAATGTCGACGATACATTGCCGGTAAGTTGAAATTATACAAACATTCTACTTGTTTCAATTATATCATGAGGCACATTATTAACAAGAATAACGTAATTCATACAAATTAAAACTTTTTAACTATGTCTCTATTAGTACTTACAACATGTAATTAATCTTATAAAGAAGGAATTAAAATTATACACATAAAATTAAATAACAGACATATAATGAATCACAATTATAGCAATCAACTACTATCCATGAAAATGGAGCATATTATCCATTGGATGAAACAAGAAATTTAGCAAATCGTGCAAAAAATGGACAAAATATACTTAAATATTATAGAGACGATATGCCTATAATGGTAGTTGAAGGTAGTGATTTATGGAAAAAACGTGATATGTCTCCTTTACGAAGATTTTGTTTAATTGCTTCTGTACTATTATGTATCGCTACGATAATTGTATTTCTATATGTCCTACCATGTGATAATTCAATGGTATGTCCTCCAATTAATGAACCACAACCATTTATTTCTTGGGATAAAACTTTACAAGGAAAAGGTTAGTATAACAAAACATAAAAAGGACTAATTTTGTGTATTAATTTGTGTATTACATGTACTTTAGAATGAAATAGTTTAATTAACAGCATGAATTTAATATGAAAAGCTTGTTATTGAATATTAAGAGAATATATGAAAAATATTCTCTATTGAACTTAAATTTTAAATATTTAAGATATTCTTTATTATATAACATTCATATTTAAAGTAAACTAAATGACCTATTACATAAAATTATATGACATGTTTATTTAATATTTTTTTTTTTTAGAATTAACTGGTCCTATTTCTATTATTCGTGGAAATCCATCAAATCTTATATTTCTTGTTCGTGGACAACGATATAAAGGAAATGATACAAATGATAGTCAAGGACAAATATCAACAGAAGGCGAAGGAGTTATGTCTATGCAAGGAAACAGTGGTTTACCATTGTGGTTTGTTTCTTTGAAAAGATCTCCTACTGAAATTGATTGTATCACTGTTGATACAGATAAATCAGGAAAACCAGATTGTATAGTTGCTGGTGATCAAGGTCTTTTGGCTAGTATCGAACCTATTGCAGGAACTATACATTGGAGTTCAAAAATTCATACATTTGAAAAATTACCTCTAATTTTATCAGATATTGATGCAGATGGAGTTGAAGATTTTTTAAGCATAGAAGTAGCTTCGAAAAAAATGCCTAATCTTGTTCTCCTATCTGGAAGAACTGGTCACCTGATAGGACAATATTCACCTGAAAATTGTTCATTGATTGACTTGTATAGTCATATTTTCAATAATACTATATCTTACATTTGTTACAATAATAACAAGAAAAGTAAGTATGAAACATATTCTAATTATAAATATAAATGATATGGAATAAAATGTTTAGTTTTTATTTCTTATCACAAACGAGATAATATACAATTTTTAATATTTTCAGGTGTTGTTAAAACAATGACTGTTAAAGGATTATTACATGCTATAAAATTACCAGAAGCACATAAACAATTTATCACGAAGTTAACGGTGACAATTCACACGTTTAAAACGTTAAATATTGACAATGAAAAGTATAATTGGACGCTCACGCCATATCATTATTTATCTATAAAAAACGAAGGAACATGTCCTGGAGAATCTTGCAAAGCTAGTGTAAATTTAACACTGCAAAAATTGGGAAATCAACCGATAACGATATGGGATTATATTAGTCCCAATTCTTTTGTATCAAAACCAGATTTCTTAGTTATGTCAGGAAAACCTTATACTTCCGGATTTTCCATTAAATTTTGGCAGTGGATTAGTTCAGTATCTGAACATACAAGAAAAGTATCTGTTGTTACAGAAAGAAGATTAATAGAAAGAGTATTAATAGTTTTTGTAAATTATACAGATGTTCAAGTTATGAATGCAAGTCAGAGTGATATTATTCAATTATGTCAGGACACAGATTGTCAACCAGATCTGAATTCCCGTGTTCATTTTAGTTCAATTAAAATTGATAATATTAGTGAAGATGGTTTTCCTGAATTAATAACTTATTGGTCCTCCTATGACATAGAATCGCTGAAAGTACTGACATCAAAAGTACAAGTTGTGAAATTAGATTCATTTCTAACTAGTTTACCGCATATGGGTGTATAATTATTTCGTTTGTTCATCGTTCATTTTTTTCTGTAGATAAAACTAATTATTAGATTTTATAACATAAAGTTAAAGGTTACCAACATCTTAATAATGAAACGGAAACGTTATCCGTTTCATTAAAAAAGGGAAGGAAACTTGAGCAGACTTATTATTAATGGTGTCTGGCCATAATTTGTCAGAACTAGTCAGCACTTACAATTAGTAATAACGCAGCAACGATTTTCATAGGCGCCTAATTTACCATAATTTTTAACGCGGTAATTTTCATAATCACCAGTTATTGTTAATGTTTAAATATTTTGAATGAACTCTCAATGGTGCCTTGCAAAATCTATATACAAGAATTACGAGCAAACAGATAATTAAAATTTACGAAGATACTTGCATGTTACTAGAGAAAATTTATTTATTAAAAGTTTTACACGTTTAACAAGATTTTGAAAGAAATGACAAAGTTCCTTTTCGAATATTCCTTAGTACTGTATGTAGGAATGTTTTATGTATATTCAACAGTTTGAGTGCATTCATTGCTAAAAGATTAATCATGTTGCACACAAATGCTAGCGCAGTATTATAAAAGTTGAATAATAAATAAAACTCATGCTCTAGTCATATTTGTATTATATTTTTAAAATTTGAAATTATTTACGAATATTGTAAATTGTTATAATCATTCCAAAATACAATCTGAATTTTTTTTACTTATAATTCATATGGCAATTTATTTATGAATTAAAAATATCCCAATTTTTAGAACTGCACCTAATAAGTTTGAAAATTTTGGTATTACTGAATTTCTAAATTATTAAATTTTTAAATTTCTGAACTTCCAAATTACAAAATTTCCAAATTAATTTTATAAGTTCATTGTTTCTTAAACTGTTTTATACAAAATAATAATTTTTAACATAAGTTTTTTCTTTTCAGTGAAACTTTTGTTAACGAAAATTATCATTGATTTTATAAAGGCAATTTAATTCAAAATTTAACTTCAATACTTATTCACGTTCATTATTCTATAATTATGTAAAATTTCTAAATGAAACAGCAAAGTTTAGTATAAAGTGTTACGATAGTAGTGGGGATAATGTATTGGATGACAAAGCGAATCAGCACAGTCGAAATCAGATGGTGTCAAAGAGTACTATTTTAAGTAAAGTATATCCTATACAGTACGTGCAACTATTCGCAATCCGTACCAGTTGATTCATACAATATAGTACATAACAGTAAGAACATCAGCTACACACGAAAGAAATAATACAAGCAGTTAAAAAACTAACCTCCATTGTGCGAAAGAAGTTACTCTACCTGCCATGCGGCAATATAATCCTTCTATCACATATAGATAACGCAACGATATCGTCTGCACTAGTTACATGATGGCTATGGGAAAACGAAGAGGTATACACACGGCATCCAGTAACTCCACAATGTACGGCTCGGCAGCAAATAATTTAAGGTCGAGTCGTCTAAATTTCCGTCCAAATTCGACTCAGGAAGACAGGGGTGGAACTCGACCGACTGCTGCACCAAGCTCCATAGGTCTCATACTGGTTACGATGTTGATACATGTTTGTAAAAAATCTTTGTTATTTGATACAAGGCTCAAAGTTGCTATATACTGCGGTGCGATTTTCGTAGTATCACTAATAGCGGACTTCGTCACTATACCAAGAACATATTTCTCACGTTCTGATAACGTGTTAAACCAGTACTTTGTCAAGTGGGGATGGGGATGGTTGTTGACTGTGATCATTCCATGGGTTGCTTTAACAGCGCACACACTTGGTTGTGGTCGCAGATCAATTTTACTTAAACATCTTGCCAGATTGGGTATAGCTACAATTGCATGGATGTTATGGGTCAGAATGTTTAATTATATTGAAACAAATTATGGTCGATGCCTTAACACAAAAGACATACAATTTCAAACAAAAGCAAAATGCCTTCAATCTGGTAGATTTTGGAGTGGTTTAGATATATCTGGACATACATTCATTCTCATATATTCTAGTTTAATCTTGGCTGAAGAAGGTTCATCTCTGGTTGGTTGGGAAGGTATAAAAGATTTAATAATGCTTGAAGAACATTCACGAACAACTCCTAACGAACCCAGCACTGGGCCCCTTCGAAATCTTTCAAACATTGATTTAGAATTTTTAAAAAAAGCACACAAAGCACTTACACCTTATTTGAGAGGTCTTTTTGTTGTGATGACCCTGCAGCAGTTACTTTGGGATATTATGTTAGTATCTACAATGCTTTATTATCATATTATGATAGAAAAATTTCTAGGAGGTATAGCTGCTGTTATAACATGGTTTGTTACATATCAGTGGTGGTACAAGTTGGGTAAAAGTTCACTGCCTCCTCCTGGTGATGGTTTGTTTAAATACAATGATATTAAAACTCATGACAGTAGTTCAATTAGGTCAAGACGCAGTACATTAAACGGTACCAATAGGTTTATGGGACTTCCAATTCGAACAAATCAAGATAATATTGATATAGGTGGTATCAGTAGGCAGTTAGATGCAGAGTTATCCTCTTCTAGAATATAACAATTGTTAAATATTTTTTAATTTTTATTTGGTTGAAATTTTGGTTATTTATTTAAACAAAATGAATATTTAGTTTTATAATACAGTCTATTTATAAATAAGTATAGATACTTTTTAATATTACTGACTTAATCACAATAAGAGTTGCAGAAGAAAAGTTTTTCAAAACTAATAAAACGTGTTAAGCTTGTTGCTCTTTTATAGTTATTTATTTGGAAAAGAGATTTGTTGCAAACTGTCTATAATGGATAACAATACAATAACTTAATATTTTCTATATTCAAAACATCAAAAATCTGACACACTTTGATAACATAAAGGAATCGTAAAATAACACTTATTATATATTAGTTTGAAGTGTGAATTTTCAATGTGGATTGGTTGATCATTATAGAAACCTCAGAAGATCAACATATATTGTCAATATTTCCTTTAAGAATTTTATATTTAGAATAATGAAATGAGGTTTGTATAGTCATTTTCAGCACACTTTACCTTCCAAACTAATATAGAATAAATGCTATTTTATGTTATCAAATCATATTAAATTTGTTATATTTCGGTGTCTATGCTCATTTTAAATAGACTGTATATCAAATGTATAAATATATTTTATGTAAAATGTTTATGTTTATTTATTCTATATTTTTATTAGTTTTATTTATCAATTGTATTGTGGAATGCAAAGACTTCAGTATCAAAAATGAGTTAAAAAAAAAGTAATATTTAATGATTACAAAGTTGGATATTATTTGTATATCATGAAGTTGTAAAACTACATAAAAATGTTCAAAAATTTGATATTTCTTCTCTGTAATTATACTTTTGGGTATAAAAATGATCACGGAGTAAAAATATCAAATTTCTGTAGTTTTACTGCGGTTTCATTACATATAAAAAATATTTAAGTTTATAATGTTTAGATATCCTTTTCTCATAACTGACTGATGATACTGAAGCTCTTGCATCCAACAATACAATCTTTGTTGTTTTTTATAAGCCACATAGTCTAGAATATTTCAGTTTATCAGAAGGTTATGACTCATTAAGTACTTCAAGTTAGTACTTAGATGAATTACATATTTATTTGCATACCTTAGAAGAAAAGATTTTCTTTAAAAAGAAGAACTTATTAAGTATCGCTATCTGTTAAATGTGTACATAATGTAATTAAATGAAATGTGTGTTTTTGTATCTTTATGGATTGTTAAATCGATAACCATTTAATATAATCATTATTATGGATATATCTTTTGTGACATTGTTTTATAATTTATATTTAATAAACCTTATTGTTAACTAAGTGTTTGTCCAATGTATAAAATGATATATGCTGTTCAAAGTACAAAATACATTATATGTTTTTTTTTTCTTTCATGAATTTTCAAACTACTCTACAAGAAGTTATATGAAAGAACGACTTTAACAGAAAAACTTCCATATCGCTACGTATGTCTAATAAATTTATTTATTTAAATATAGAAATGATTGTGCACAAAATTTTATAGGAATTATTTGTTTCGTGTTCTAAAATGAAATACTTGTAATTTTATAACATTTTGTGATTGTATACTAAACACAAAAATAGTGATACAAGATTACGCACACTTTGTAATATATGTTCTTCTCTGAGATAAAATTCAAATTTTTTAATTAATGAATTACTTGTACTAACGATTATTCTAATCAATGTTTAAATGTAATTTTTTTTACTTTATATGAAGAAATTAATACTAATATTAAGAATACGAACTTAAATTGTTATAAAATAAAAAAAAAGAAAAGATTATGGAATATTTATACAGGCATAATATATTATTGTCGCTTAAGATCACTAAATTTGTATTTACTTAAAAACATTAAGTTTGCGATAATAGAAATTTTGTGTCAACAAAATCCCTTTTATCTGTATATAAATAAATTACACGTTTGTTTTTGTTCACGTGCATTTGGCATTTTCTTAAAACATCGTCTTGTAATTTATACCTATTTCTACAAATCATGATCATTTGTCTCTTAAAAAAATTCAGTGCTCGAAGCTCGTATATGAACGCATGTGCATGCTTTTATATACGTAAAACACACATATTTTGTTTAATCTTCAATAATGAAACTGTACAGTATGACGTTATATGTATGTTTATATTATATTAACACGTTGAACGTCGGACAAATTTTGTACGTCTTGCTTAGGACATGAAAATAAAACCTACTGCTTTTATATTATTAATGTAATATTAGTGTTACTCAAAGTTATTTCTATTTTATTCAACAAAACCTTTTATTAATCGATAAAACTAATTTTGATATCACTAGTCATTAGTAACAATTCGTTACCGATCCCCATAGTATCAGTGATAAATCCGCAACCTTTATGGTATTCAACGCATTAAGAGAATTAGAAAAATGAAGTGTTGACATCGTGTTTAGAAAAGTTCGTGAAATTAGAAATGCTTTGTTTTTGATATGAATTATTTTTTTTTCATATCACAAGCTACTTCATAGCAGCTAATTACATAGTATGTCTAGGAAATATTGTATACACATTTACTTTTTAAAATGTTAAATGTGCAATGTATCATTACACTTTTGATCTTTTACGTGCGATTGCGTCTTCCACTGCTTTAAGTTGTTTCAGTAATTCTTCACGCCGTGAACTTGCTTTCTTTGCTGCTTTAGCTGCAGCCGCAGCAACGCTTGCTTTACTATCAATTGATGGAGGCGACTCTAATGCTCTTTTTTTCCCAGCCATTAAAGTAGAGCGTTCGACCTTTTTTATAGATGTAGCATTACTTGCTGGTTTCAACGTAAGCTTAATTTGCTGTTTAGTACCGCTGAGTTTCAACGCGTCAATACCCTTAGAATCTTTTCGTGTTAATGGTGGAGTCGAACCTTTTCGTCGGCGAGTTTCACTGGAAGAAGAAGAGTAACTCGACTCGCTGGAGTCGCTACTGCTACCACTGCTTTCTGACCCTGAACTACTATGTGAAGACCTAAAAATTAATTTTTTTTTACTATTAATACTTATACTTGTTATTTTTTAAAGTTTTTATAAATATTTCTAATATGCAGGTTTCATCAATAAAATTTATATTTTTTTACCTAGATCTTGAACGGCTTTTGATAACTTTAGCAACTGCAGCTGCTGCTATTGCCGCCTTATCCCTTGCCTTTTCGTGGTGCCGTTGATGAGAGGAAAGTGGACTAGGTGCAGGTGGATTGAGACCAGCACGCCGATGAAGCGTACCAGTTGTAGGAGAAATGGAGCCTTTAGGTGGACGGGGTGAAGGGGCAGGTGGATTCATTAACATAGCACCACGCTGGGGTGCAGCAGCTGCAACCGTTGGAGGATTTGCGGGCGGCGATGTAGCGACTGCTTTCCCTTTACCAGTACCACGAGTTCTAGAGGGAGGGGATGGTGAACGGGACCTGGATAGGGAGTCGTAAGAACTGTAGCTAGAGCGGCTCGAGCTACGGCTAGAACTAAAAACAGCATACAGTACACTTGTACATTTTCATACATAATAAATGTTAAAAAAAAAAAGAAAATAATAGAGACTATGTACAATATATAGTGTAAACCGTAATGCGCGGGAATATAGTATAGAGTAATAAGATAATAAAATTAGTTGGACTCTATGCAGATATACAGCTACTGTTGACTAAATACGTTCATTGCCATTGCATACCGATTTCAGTGACCGCTGAACTTTCTACTTCACGGCAATTTTTATGGCAATGAACGCGTTAGAATAGTAATATGATTTATATTGTTATCAAGGGTTACCTGGTTGATGAATATGAAGAACCTGAAGAATATGATTGTCTTCGTGATCGTCGGGATGATGTATTTCGTCGTACGGTGCTTGGAGACTTCCGTCTCATCCAAGGATCTGCCCACTCATCTCCTCTACTTCTTTCTTCTGGTGGTGGCTCTTCTTCTCTCCAAGGTTTCGTCGGTGGAATACGTTCCACTATAACTTCTCTTGATGGACGCTTATGTTTTTTCTCATATTTCTCGTAATATTCTCGTTCTCGTTCTCGGTCACGTTCCCTTTCTCTTTCCCGTTCTCTTGTGTGCGGTGGTGGAGAAACAGAATGTGGCGTTCCACGAGGTATAGCATGATAATCAATACGTTCTCGATACTCGGTAGCAACCCGTGTATCTGCTTTGTAATGTACTCTCCTTAAATAAAACAATTTTTAATATATTTGTTCGAGATTATAAACAACTGAAAAATATTTTATGAACATTATTACAAATGTGAATAGTATAAATTTTACCTATAATACTCTGGTGGTGCTGTTGATGGGGCATAATAAGGATCAGGTTCATCGACATATCTATCTGGTGTGATTCTTGGCGGTGGCATTCTTCGAGGTGCTTCTCTGGGTGGCCATCTTTCAACAGGTGGTTCAGGACTAGCTGCTCTAACATAATATCCTGCTTCTCTATCTAATTCATCTTGTCCTAAACTTAAATTCATTTTTTTCTCTTCGAAGTCCATATCTGATTCTTTACGTTTATTTGCTTTACGCATCATCTGTGAAAGAAACAAGTAAAATGTGAAACAGTGTATAATATATTTTTATATCAAAATAAAATAATTTGTGAAAATATAAAATGTACCTCCTTAGCATGTCGCAATCCGCGCTCCCATGCAGATTCCGTAGGAAGTTCTTCTATTTTTGGTGTATGCGGCGGAGCTCCATAACCAGGTAATGGTCGTACCATATTTGGTCTATCAATATGTGGTCTGAATTCGTGTGGGGTTGCTGCATGCGATGGATATGCCATTGGTCTTACCATATCAAACATGGTATAATTACCCTTGTCAGTTACACCCGGATGTAAAAATCTACAACTAACTCCCCATGTACACTGTCCTCGATTATAAAAGCGGCATACAGGTCTAGGTTCTGTTTCTTCTGGTCGAGCATCATCACCATCGCTGAGTTCACCTTCTTCCAATTCAGATTCTACTTTCTCTCCATCTTCTTCTCCTTCTTCTTTGTCATTTCCTTCACCTCCATCTTTTGATTTCAGTTTATCTCTATCTTTGTCTTTATCTCTTCCATCTTTTTCATCTTTATCTTTAGTTTCTTTGATAATAGGTCCTTCTGTTTCTCCTAAAAATTACATATTTAATTATACTTCATGATTTTACATGAATTTATTTAAAAATTTTAATAATATGTCAAATATTTACCTTCGTCGCGTTCATCTTTCCACTGGCCATCAGCTTCAAAATCTAATTGTTCACTTTCTTCTGTTAATCCAACAGGTGCATTTTTATCTTCCTTCTCCATCTTATCATTCATTAGTGCGCGTTTTTCTTCATTCTGTTGATTTTCCTTAAGCATCGAATCATGTTCATTAGTGCCATCAACTCCATCCATACTTTCCAAATCGGAAACATCCGACAAGTCCTCTCCATGCGTAATTGGCATAGGTTTTGATTTAGCTATAGATTCAGGTTCATCTTCAATGTCTCCGTCCGAAATTTGTTCTCCATCTAACTCGTTGAAAGAACCTCCTTTGGTTGGTGGAGAATGAGGTGGTGAATGTTTATCTGATTCCTGATCATCCATAGGAGATGCTGGACCTGACTTTGGAGAACTTCTTCCAGATATTAATGACTTGGCTGAGCTATGTCCGGATCTTGGGGATTTTGGTGAACTTTGCCTTGATTCACTGTTTTTGTAAGAATATGATTTTGGAGAATTATCTCCAGACTGTTGTGCATCTACTTCTAAATCATACTGCTTCTGTTCTGTATCTTCAAGGTGTACAGATTTGGAATCGTTTGGAGTAGATGGGTATGATCTTTCATCTTGTATAGGAGACCGAGATAAACTACGATCAGTTCTAGGTGAATCCAAAGAATTATTTTCTGAGTGATATGATTTTGGTGACATAGGTGGTGACTTTGATAAACTTCGAGTTGATCTTGGAGAACCAACTTCACTGGGAGATGCTAGTCCAGACCTTTGAGATTTTGGGGATATTGGTATATATCTTGGAGACTTTGAATCCCTTTCAGATATAATAGATGTAGGTGATTTTCCTCTTGAAGAAATAGAACTTCCCCTAGATTTATGCCCCGACACAGATGAATGGTGAGAGAAGTTTGGTGATGCCACATTGTCAGCAGATGTAACTCGATTTCTCCTTCCATCATAACCCTCCGAAGAGGAACTTTCTGAACCAGAGTCTGACATGTTGAATTATTCTAACCTGTAAACAAGTAATTTTTGTTAAAACATATACAACTATGATTTGACAAAAAATGGGACCACCACTCAAACAAATCGTTAATTCCTCTTACTTGAGAAGTGAATTTTTTAGCCGTGCCGACCGAATGTAGCACTGAAAAATCTGCATCAGTAGCTTCGCAGGGCTTACCTGTATCAATAAGAGCCTGTGCAGTACTTGCTCTTGAAGGCACAACGCAAGCAATCCATACCGTGTCGAACATACTTTTTATATCACGTTGATAACTTTTTTACTAACTTTTGTACTTTATAGTTAAACTGAACTTTTTTTCACATTTACAATACATACTGTTATTTTTCAGGATTTCTTGCCCGGAACTTTTTAGTTTACATTTTAAACTTTCAACTCGAACACAACACAAACTAAGAAATACCGGTAAACCGCAAACTGTTTTGTACTGCACTATAAACTATAACGAACGGACTTTTAACCTGTAAGAATGTCTTTTGGGCATATGGAGAAAGAAAGAACACAGGAAGAAGAGGGATGTATAGGAAAAAAAACTAAATCTTTTTTATCATTGTTTATAAATAAAATTTCAAGATCAAAATCAATGAACACAATACTATCATAAACAAATCATATAAAAAATAAATGTATAAATAATAAATGAATGATTAATAATGAAGAATTAAATATTTACTTATTTAATGATAGTAACAGACACTGAAAGCACAACATACAAAATAATTATTAGATCTTAAAAACAGATCTGTTTTATGTTAAAAAATTTTATGAAAAAAAAAGGATTTTTACAACAGTATTAAGCAAAGATATAACACAAATTAATGCAATTATTGGAAGTAATATTACACGCTCAATCTAATTGCTGATGTACATTACTTGCAGAATGCATATAATATAGATTGCAATATCAATTATGATTATAAAGTGAATCATATAAGAATATTGCAAAAATATGGTAATTAATTTATACTTGTAAAAGTATATTTATTTTTAAAAGAATGTTTAAAATATATTTAGTCAAATATTTAATTGAATACATTATATGAAATAGAAAAAATTAAAAAATATCTATCATAGCATCTTACATCATCAAATTATATTGCTACATTGAAATATAAAAAATAAAATTTATTATAGCAACATTTTCCATATTACAAAATATAAAATTATACAAATGTGGTATATCTATAATTTTGAAATAATTTTGAAGTCGGAATTGATTAATTTTTTCTAGGCTGTTTTACAAAATACAGATAATCATAATTTGCGATAAAATTTCATAAGTATCGCATTTAAATAATATCACACATAAAGACAAATACAGGTTTGAACGTGAACATTACAAAATCTAAAATAATACAAAAAATAAAGAATAACTTGTTTCCAAACAAACCAAATTTTTAGTCGTCTCTAAAAAGTGGTTGCAATTCTATGTTAATCCCCGCAAGTTATTATACTGACTATGACCACTGAAATATTTTCATGGATATATTGAGGTTAAGGGTGTAATAATTTTAAATCTTACTGTAAATTAATCTGTGAAATTCTCAACGAAAGATGTTACGAAATTTCATGTATTGTTCATCAAAAATATATGTATCTTCATAATTTTGTCTAGAACGTGTCGTGAGATTCTTACCTTGGTCGCGCGTATGCCTGTAGGCCTTTGGAGAATTAAGACTCCGAGGCTTAAGGCGGCCGGCGTCACCCAGTTATTATCGTTTAGACTTTTCGCTTCCGTGCCAGTTTTATCGTTTTTAACACTAACTCTATCCCAAAATCAAACGTTAATAACTTCCAATTTACTACCGCAGAATTAGTAGTAAAGTGGACAATGAACAAACGAAAAAGTTATGGAGAATGGGAACCGAAAATCCTTTGCTCTAAACCATTGATTATTTTTAACATAGACAGCAACTTTCCAACCTATGCATATCTTTTGTGTTCGTGTATAGGATACTACAATCCGATTGGCTAATAGGGAGGAAAGTTTGTAAAGCGCCATCTTCGTACAACAATTTGTGCTTTCAAAACTACATAGTTGGTAAGCATGAAGTTTTTGGTGTAAACCGTAGAAATGTGAGAATCAACAGTGAGAACTCAAGCAGAAAATGTAATATAATAATACAAAGAGAATATGGGGCCATATTGGGTCCTATTGTACCTTTGTGTGATTACACATACTGATGAAAATGTTTGTTATATAATTTATAACTTATTAAAAAAATATAACTGTTGGAAATTATGAGATTTTTATATTTTCCTCCGGAAAGATTTTTGAAACATCGCGCGCAAACACCAATCAGTGAGCCAATGCACATGCGTAACTAAACACGGATACAAAGGGCTTTATAACCGGATAAATTATAAAATTAAATAATTCTGTTATTTTTACCACTTATTAATGTGCATGTACATAACGTTTAACGGTAAATATATTTTAATTTATACGGTTTGTTATGATTAACGTATAAATTACGACAGTTACTCAACCAATCATAATTCAGCTTTCAAATTTTATATTTTAAATTTTACAGCAAGTGGAAGGAACTGTATGAACCTATATTTTAAAAACTCAGACGTTTGTATTTGAATTTTTTAATTAGAATTTGCATATGTTTTAGAAAAAATATTTCGAAGAAACAAAAAAAATGTATGCTAGCAGTTAAACAATTTTTGTTTAACAATATAGATTTATTTAAACTAAAATGTATAGCTAGAAACTGTATACATCAGTTGATCATACAATAAAAGATCTAAAACAGCCAGGTTAGTTCTTTTGGATTAGAATGGTCCATCACTGACATCAGATCTCCACGTTCATCCATCGATAATTGCGTTAATTTTGTATTAAAAGCTGGATTTGTTTTCATTTGCTGAAGTAATCGTTCTGCAGGTATTCTGAAATGAAAGTACATATTTTACATTGGTTATATAATTTCATGTAATCTTTTCACGAAAAATTAAGTAGTTTTAACATTTTTAATTACAGAGTACATACCCTTGTGGAAAATACTGTAAAAGCATGGACAAAAGTCGTTCGCGTTTGTTAAACTTTGGAACGTCGACAATACTTTGTCTTTTTCCGAAACCGTATGCCGTGGACATGTATTCTGGTTTGAAGCCTCGAATTACCCGTGGTCTTGCATGATGTTTTACGAAATGAGAATAATTGTGATTTTTCGATGACACCATGACAATTCCAGTGGCAAAAGCCAAAACCACAATAATGCTAGCTCGCATGATTTGCTAATGTTAGTAAAACATATGTTTGATTATGTTTGAGCAATTTCTACATTTTATATAAATACATTTAATCACGATTAATACATAAGTCTTACATAAAAAGAACAAATTAATAAAATCGTGAACGAACTACACGGAAAATGTTTATACATATATTTTTAACACATATAATTATTTCCATAATTATATACGTAACTCCTATTAATTTGTTCCTCTTTATTTTTCTATAAAACTAAATTTCATAGAGACAAAATAATAAAATATACTATTTTGGAAGGATTAAGAATAGAATAGTAATATTCATATAATTTCGTCTCTATTTTTATTTTAATAGTAATAAGGCAATAAGTGTGATGAACTTCTTAGGAAAGCATACACGATCGTAAAATTGTACTTTGCTGTTATCCAACAAAAATTTTATTTAAGATTTATACATACCACAATGATGTATTAATTGTAAATGCAACATTATTAATATTAGTTGAAATGAAAAATGTAATTTACAACCTGATTAACGATGATCAGTGCAATGTATAAAAAATTGTTATGTTTTTAAATATTGTTAAATTATTATGATATACACTTTCAAATGCACGTTTTATCATCACGACGTTATTTAGAGTCCTTTATAGAATAGGAACGAAATGTTATGTTACATGACTGCGCGTGTGAACAAGGAAGACTCCACCGGGAGTTTATCGCAGCCTCTTTTGTACTAAATCGCCGGCACCGCCGTTGTAGCCGCCGTTGCAGCCGCCGTCGTGGCCGCCGTTGTAGCCGCCGTTGTCGGCGTCAACAGCGTTCTAGCCGCCGATTTACAATCTTTTATTATTATTTATCAATTTAACATAACATTTAATGCAATCAATAAAAATAAAAATTTGTTATTTTATAAAAATCTCAAACATGGCTGCTACATCCCCTGTAAAGCATTACTCTTTTATATTCTGCGTTTATATAATGAAGAATATTTGTCTAGTAGAAGAATACATGTAGTACATATTTAATGAAATGTAAAATATAATAAAATTTAAAGCATATTTTAAAGTTATGTGAACGTAATGGTTTTATGCTTATTAGAAGATATCATTTTTTATTTAAATTAAATAAGATATATTAGTCAGCGGTGAGCGACACCGCAATGCCGCCGTTTGCGGTGAATAGAACGCTTAGCCGCCAATGCGTATATAAATTTCCACTGCAGATGTGGACAATAAGAATCCGTATTCTCAGAATAGTACTTTTACGTATGACTTTAACACGAACATTACGTGTCTATTTAAAATTAATACATACTTCGCATTACATATAACAGTAAAAGAATAAATAATATTGGCAATAATTTTTAATTAATACAAAATTTATTCAAAAAATAAAATATCGAATAAATAAAAACATTTTGGAAATAAACAATGTTTGCAGCGTTAAATTCTTTAATAATAATAGAATTTTATTTTTTCATTTAACAATAACTGATACAATAATTCTATGCAGTATAATACAAGTACGTACAAAATACAAATTTACATGCGAATATATATACAAAATAGAAAACATATTATTTTATAATTGAATGTAATAAAAATCAGTTGTATTTGTAGGAATTATATTAAACTTGAAACTTATAATTATTTAGTTAATTTTATTTGGAAATAATCAATAATAATCGTTGGAATTTCTTTAAGGATGAGTGATCTTGGTATACCAGAATATTTTATAAATAACTCTAAAATATGTAAAGTGTTAGTTCCTTCAGATTCTCCATCGTTTCCTGGTTTTGTACTGTAAGTAGACATATTAATATTAATATTGATATTGATATTAACTATATCTTGTTGAAAACAGAACGCTATGAAATATTTATATACCTATCTGAAACGACACAAGAAAGAACATATATACAAAGATAGTTAACATAGCGTGTCATCTCTGAGAAAGTACACTGACGTAATATAGTTTGTATGCCAATTACAAACACCACGACATCGAGAGAATCTTGAGATTTTTTACTTAGTAAACTTCCTATAATAAATGCTATTGTTAATATAAATGTATTACAATTATTAATTATACATTGATATAAATTTGATACTTTTTTTTTACCTGTATTTTTACAGTAATTTAATTTCGATAATTGTGACGCGGTTAGCAGAAACATAATAAGCGCAATATTTTGTATATTTGGGCATTTCATGTATACGTTATTATGGAGATCACCTATACCAGCCCATTCCAATCGCACGTTAAGTTCGCGTAATAAATCATTTTGTTCTACCACATTCTGGTCATTATTATCTTGTTTATGAATTTCAAACAAAACAGCTCTGTAATTTATTAAACGGTAAGAAAAAGTTTATATAATGACAGATTTTTAGTATTATTATAAGTATTATTTAAGCATACGTATTTAATGTTTGAAGTGCAGCTTCCATGTGTTTTGCTTCGAATTTGCAAGCCGTATTTAATTCATATGCTATTTTTTTCTTAAGTAGCTGATAATGACCAATTTTTAATACCCATTCAAGTACTTGTGGACAAAATTTATTACTATATGTAGTAACAGAACTGTGAAATTTTGACGCATTACCTAAATATACGTATTAAAGAAAATAAATTTCATTGGTTTATTAATATTACAAATATATGATGCATCATAAAACAACAATACCTTTAAGATTATTTATAGAACTCAACATTGTTTCAAAATGATCGAGTGTGGATGTCCACGTTTTATTACGTATATTTTTTTCTATATAACGAACCATGTTATTCAATTCAGTAATAATATAATACGAAATAAGCTTATTAAGTCCTGTTAATCCTGGTGTGCCGATTGCTTCTAATGTTCTTGAAAAGATTTTATAATTCAATACTTCTGCTTGCGTTTTAAGATCATACCAGGCAAGGGAATGTTCAATATAAACAGTTGTTCTATAAGCATAATATAATGATATAATATAGTACATATTATTTAAATTAATATATGAGGTATTTTGTCAAAATGTCAATTTTTACCTGGGATCAGTTATACGAATTAATTCACGGGCAAGTCTACCAATAAAAGTTATAGAGTTGCTATCTAACACAGAAGTATGCTTTTCATCTTGAAAATATCTCCATGATCTTTGCGAAGTCCAAGAAGAATCTGTACATTCCTCTTCAACTGCGTTATTTATGATATACGTTATCTATAATTGAAAAAGTAGAAGTTATCATATAATTTGTTATATATTAAGTTATGTCACCGTTAATTACAAATGTCAAACTGAATGTTTGTCACATTACATATAGATTTGCTTACTTCTTCGTGCCATATTTTTAAACTGTTAATATTAATATAATCCTGAATATATTGAAATGATTTACGGTAACCGTCCATAATTGTAGCTAAATTATGAAGTTTTTGTAACAACGACATCTAGAATAATACATCGTTAATGTAAGCAGTAATTCTTAATGAAATACATGAAACTTACTTTTGATTTTGGTTCAAAAATAAGACCATTATCTAAAGCTAGTGTAACTTTCTTTACAAGTTCCTGACGTATGCCGTCTTCCAATAAACGATGAGAATCAACTCTCAATACTCCTAATGGAACACTTCTTAAAGATAATACTCCTTTTGTAAACACTGATACAGCGTACGTTAATTTAGCCATCTATAATAAGATATTGTTTTTATTAGCGACCAAGAGCTTATCTTTTTTTCAATTTTTTGCAACTTGTATCTTTAAAAGAAAATGGGAACTATAACATACTTTTAATCTATCATCTAGTTGTGCATAGTCCTTCAATTTATCTTTTGGTAATTTAGTAGGAATTTCTTTAAAAGCATTAGTTTCAAGGTGTACTATCTGAGCAAGCAAACCAAATACAGTTTCAGGTATTATTTGTAAAACACGTCTCGCATACTTTTCTAGTTCTCTACTGTAATATTGAGAGACCGACGATAAATCTGCACTGCGTGCTTGATTTACTCTTAATAAAGGAGTCTCTAAAGCTGAAGCCATCTAGAAATGAACAAAATGTAAGTACAAATGTATCTGATAAATGAAATACAGTCTATTACTAAGTATAAAGTAAAAAATTCAATTAAGAATTAAAGCTTACTTTTAAAAATAAGGCTTTTAATTTTATTACAGTAGGCGGACTTTCTTTTATGCTAGCTTGCATTGTATCGATAAACGATTCCACTATGTTCCATGCGTAACAACAATCTGTCACAATATTTAAGCTTATCATAGTATCTTCTGTTATACTTCCTGTACGTAACATATTATGTAATATTTCACGCGTATCAGCTAAATATTGTGATATATGTAAGTTATTTTCCAACTGATGAAATTCTGAAAGGATCATAATTTCAGTGACAAAGGTATACATATGTACTTATAAACTTATATACAAATGTAAAAGATCTCTTAAAATCCTCATGAGCAGTATCAATTTGAACAGTAAAGTTCATGAATAGACTATTACCTTGCACTTCTTCTAATGCTTGTAACAACTGCACTATTTTTCTTCCGTCCTCTTGTTGCAATGAATCAATGTGTTTACTTATTTCCATAAACCAAACATATAGATTCTGATTTCTTTCAATACCATCAAGTGATTTGTTGCCACCAAATATTTGAGCAAGATCTGTTATACGTTCAACGCATATTCCTTTATCTCTAAGCCATTTAGTTTCTTTACCTAGTAATAACTAACAATTCAAAATAAATTTAATGACAATATTTTTTCGCATGTAGCTACACAAAGTAAGAAATATTACTAATCATACATCTTTGTACAATTGTTTAACGTCTTGCTCGATTTGGGCAGTACTTAGCAACAACTGAAGACAATCGGATGTATTATATTTGCTTTCAGTCACAACTAATTGCCTGAGAATACGCGAACGTTTGGAATCTTCTATTGAGATGGTTGAAGTTGCTGTATGTAGAAGTATCCAATGCAATGTTACATTACATTCTCTTACTAATTTGACCAACGATCCAAGTGCACTTTCATCTAGAGTAACAGCTAACTGTACTTCTTCTGTTTCGGATAATAATTTCTAAAATAAAATAGAATAGACAATGTACATTTAAAAAATTTGATAATCTCGAATATTTATGTAATATATCAATTTAAGCAGTTTTAAATATAATGTTTTTTAAATAGAATATAAGATCACCTTCATTTTCTGACCATATTTTTGTGCAACAGCTTTTACATTTGATGATTCAAAAGTATTATTAAGAGCTGTTCTTGCTGCTTTATATGGTAACCACCAATCACATAAATTTATTACCATTCCCATATAAATGCTAATTACCCAGTTATCAGGAAAAAATCTATCTACTATTTCTCTCATCATGGCTGTTTGAGTGTGCAACACAGTTGGTTTAAATGATAAAATTATAACTAACATTGATGCTTGATTGGACAGAGCAGTACTACGATGTTCTGGATGTGGAAAGGCAAGACTTTGATTATATATTTCGTCAGAACGTAAACGTCCAATAAGATGTTCTATCAAGGAATCATTTAATGGTACTCTCCTATAATTTAAAACAAATGAAATTTTCTATATAGAACAAGTGGAATATTATATAATTAAAAATTTTTAAAGTAGCTTACTTAAAATATTCTTCAGGATAATTTGCAGGTCGTTTATTGGAGATTTTAGAAAATCCTGTTGAGCGTAACAGCATACATATATCATCTACTCTTGTAGAGGAGGAATGTTGAGCATTATAACGATAATAAGATACAAGCAATCTTTCCCTTATACATCCTTCAAAATGGTAATCTACCAAGAGTAACATTACTCCATATAAATATACAGCTTCACACTGTTAACATAAATTTTGTTACTTTGCTTTGTTTCATAACAAATGGGAATATATATATATTTAATCCCTTGTGCTGGAAATTGATTTACAAATGAGTATGTCCAATTCATTAAAAATAATTTGAAACCAACTATTGCTTGTAATTATTTTTATGATACATACTATGATATTGTGAATATACTTTTAGCACATTTTCTCATCATGGAATAAGAAGATAAATATTTTCAAATGGTGCAATTACTTAATCTGTTGTGTATATTATTTCTATATCCATAATGAGACACATCATACCAGCATAAGGGTACTTATTAGGAAAGACTTGATTTACAATGACAGTACCATTAACTGTCGTCCTTCTTCATTGAGCATAATAGTATCTATAGATTGATGAATGTATATTCCATCTCCTAATTCATCTATATAAAGGTTTAGGTCCGTAACATATTTATGTATGCTTTCAAAAGCCAAATAAAATCTTGAAATTATATCAGAAAAATTATTTCGAAGTTCTTCATCTGTCTCTTGAAGAACCTATAAACATAATTCTTTGTTGAAGAAACAGAAAGTATTTTAAATTGAAGGTATATTTTGTTTTTTGAAGTAATAAAATGCATTGTATAACACAAGAACATAACAGTTATTGTTAATATATATTATGTTACATCTACTTACTGGATCATTTTCTATTTTTTGTTCATAAGTGCTTGCTGATTTAAAGTATGCAAAATCAATTATAATTGATCCATACTTTTGTACCATTTGCTTTGAATCTAAACTGCAAAATAAATGGAAATTTGTATAGATGTATTTAAAAGTTACTAAATTAAATTGCAATTACAGAAACGAAAAACATTGTAATGCTTTCATCAGCAAAGTTTGTTTTATTAATAATTAATTTATAATGTTTGTAAGAAAAAAATAACCTAAATATTGATGGTACATAATCCTTTAGTCTCATCAGTTCTGCTATAATAGCATTTCCACGGGATACCAAACGCAATAAATTTTGTCCACAAATATTATTAGCTGCTAAAAAGTCGCCCATTTTTTTAAATTATTTATGTTAACAAAAGCGACTGGTAATTCCTTAACATTGTATAAACAACGAAAACAGTCAATGATTTTTGACAAGCTGTGATAAAGAGAACTGTCATTCGTATGACCGGTTATGATCAGTCCATTGAAATATATTTTAAAATAGCAAATATAAGTACTTATTATTTAATATCAGATTTTAAACAATTTCAAGAAAAAACATATAAATAAATACGTTGTTATAAATTTTCCACAAAATTTAATGGAAACATCGATATATCGTTGATCGTTCCCACCCCTACTTCACAGTTATTTTGTATGGTGTTGTTCCTAACCTAATTTTCAAATACTATTGACTACAGATATAATAGTCACCGCAAACACTAAAATATAATCTTTGTTTTTAAAAATATTATCCTTGTTTCATTCTTAAACTTAATTAAAATGTATGATAAAAATGCTGTAAACTTGAACTAAAGATAAAATCATATTTCGAAGATCTACATTACATTACATTACATTACATTACATTACATTACATTATAAAAATGTTTAGTTTTTTGTATTGTAGAAATGCAACAAATTATGTCAAATTACAAACTTTTTATAGATCATTAACCAAGAATATTAGACAAAAAGATTCTATATGTTCTAATAAATTAAATTCATTCAGAATAAATAATGTAAGGTAATAATTTAATAATAAATGTTCATTAAAAATTAAGTTTTCACATGTATTAAGATTTATAAACGAAGAATATATATTGCATAATACATTATGATTAAAATAGAAATCTTGCTATAAAATCTTGTTATAAAATATAAATTTTATATTTTATTTTAATCATTATAGTATTTACATTTCTTCATTTTTATATAGACAGTATGGTCAACAAACAAAAGCAGACAGTTTTCATATGAATACAAATATAAAAAATAATGTACTGTTATATAAGCATGAAAACCCTCGTTTTTTCCGTACCTTTAAAGCTTTCTGCTACATATGGATCTTTTTTTCTTCAATATTATCATATTATACATTTGATCCAAAATTTATATTAACATGGAAAGAAAAAATATCTTGGTTTGACTATGTGAAACTAAATGGGACAAATTTAATGTATTTCGTATATGCAATAATAGTAGGTAAGTTATTTACAAACTATGCTGTTATATTGTACTTCTCATGTTAAGTCTTATATGTAATTTAGGACCTTCTGCCTTTTTCTTATTGTACGTGGCAAATAAAAAATTTGTAAAATTCATTATTTTACACTCTGGTGGTGCATCTGTATCTTTAATCACTCATCATTTATTTAAAAGTCAAGATGTTCTCACAGTCCCTGTTAATAGGGTAAGTGTATTATTACTAGAAACAATAGCAACAATAATAATATATTATTCATTTTATGTTGCTTTCATAATTTAGATATTTTATATTGATTCAGAAGTAATATATTGTGTCTAACTTTTCATTATCTATTTTAAGGTAACAGCTGTTTGTGCACGGAACAAAATGAAAGATTACTTACCACTAAAAGTTCAAGGAAAATCATTTTATTATTTAGTAGATTCTGAGGGAAAATTCATAAATGAAAAATTATTTGATTGTACAATTGGTATGCGAAAATAATACTAAAAATATTACATAGCCTATGTATATTGTATATAATTCTTACAAATATACTTTAAATAACTTGTATTTATTCAGTAATTGTTTTATTTTTGTTATTATACAAACCAAAAATACAACTGTGTTAAAAGTAGAAAAATAGTATACAAATAATGTTTAATGTAAATATACTAAATAAATAACAATTACAATTTTACATAAAATATATTTTTATAAGCTATATACTTATGTTAGTAACATTAATATGCTTAGTATATATCATTTTACTTTGAAATTAAAATTTGTACAGCAGTTGAATGTACATAATTTAAATACCCTGATTGCATTAAATACATGTTACAAGATTTAATATTTTTGACGGTCATAATATTTATTAGAATATTTGCTCAAACGATCACTGTATCCATCATCATGATATTTATCCTCTGCTTTATAATACACTTCTGGTGTTGAACCTACGTGTCCTTGCCAATATCGTGTCCAGTAAAGATCTTCTGGATTAATGTCATGTGGGTGTTTTGCATTTCGAAATACATGTACACAATATATAAGACTCCCTACTAAAGTCAAAAATCCAAATACCAAAAATACTATTCCCAAGATCCTAAAAGTTATTAATTTTAATTAAATGAACCTGAATTTAATTTGAAGTACAAGGTAAAATGGATAATATTATCATGAATGTAGCTACAAAATTAGAAAGAGTATACTTACCAAACTATTAATGGCTGGAAAAATTGAATTACTATAACAAAACCTAATGCAACAAGAATCAAACCCAGATTGATAAGTAACATGAGGCAACAAACACCTTTTGTGTTTGGACAAAAAGGATTGGGTGTTGACATAGTTTCTATGATTATACCATTTTTTTTAGATGTATGAGATTTCACTGATTTTGCAGAGCCATAACTACAATGACTAGGTGCTCGATGACCCAATCTTGAACTTGGAGTTAAACTGTGAGGTGACATATGGCTACAATCATAAGTGTAAAATAATGTTTATAAATTATAATTTAGATAATATAACATATGTCAAGAACATTATACTTTATCATATTTTCAACCTTATATCTGAAGTTGTTCTATATGCAGCACTTGTAACATATATATCTGAACCATTGTCACATATGCTACCATGCGAAGTACTTTTATTAAGGGGATGCAGACTGTGTCTTGAAGATCCAGATAATACTGAACCTCGACTATTGGGTATATTTTGCAACTGCCTTCCTTCTTTCTCATATTTTTCTGGATGATTCTTTTTCGTTGATTTTACCTTAAAATTCAACATTATAAATATAAACCTGTACTTAGGACATAAGTAAATTATATATATTTACAATTATTATGCATGTGTATATTTGCAAATTACCATTGTAGTATGATCATTGGATACAATATATTCTGATATAGTTCGATCTGATGGAGCACAATGACTTTCATTTCCATCTGTTAAATATTCTTGACTATTATGATATCCAGGGTATCTTGAAGTATTTGGCATTGTAAAACAAGTACTTATATATTCTGTTTACAAAAGTAGCAATTTCGACAAACTGTGTCATATATTATACATTTATGTACATATTTGTATACATACTAGTTACAGGAAACTGAACTAAAAATTAAAACATAAATAAATTCAACTTTAAACAAATAATGAACAAATTGATTACATGAATTAATCAAATAAAGAACTTAAACAAGAATTAATCATTGATAGAATACATATTTTAAATAATAATAATAATAGATAATGTTTAATGTAAGGTATAAATGTAATTTTCTAATTACACATAATTACTATTTATAAAATAAATATATCAAGTGTTTTTTTTAAATTAAACGAGAGTAATAAAGAAGAAGTAGGATTCTCTGTAAATGAATTATAAATCATTTAATTATCATAAAATCTTTTAGTCGTACGGCCTAGCCGCAATACGCTTGTGTCAGCAAAGAAATCCTAATTTGGTGACATGATGTCATTTGCGAAGGTCGTATGCATCTTCAAATGAAAACAAAATCATTCTACATGTAACTATTATCTTCGATTTATTGTTTTTTATATGTAGACTGCTTAAATTTTACCAACATATGTTTGTAATATTTTACATAACAAATTTTTATTCCACTTGCAAAAAAACTTCTATTCGTACATAACTAAACTTTATCAAATCAATAATCCAAAAAATTACGATCAAGTTATTTTCTCTAGTTACTCTTATTTCTAACAACTTTTCATTTTCATTTTTCATCCTTTCGAAATCTATTATTTATTAAACATATTAAATTTTTGGTATTACGAAAACTCGAAAGCATTATGTTGAAAGTTTTACCTACGCAAGCGCCGTAAATCGTGTCAACTTGCAACCAAATGTTAACTGCTTTTAATTTATTTTTTTACAATGATCTATCTTAATTAACAATCAAAATAAAAAATCTATGTTTAATTAAAACATTTGAACGAGAAAACGATACATAAATTACAACATAATCTCGTGTATCACTATTAAATATGATAATCATACCTACGTTAAATACTCATGTTAAAGAAACTTGTTGAAAGTAAATTTCATTCGTCGTATTTTATATACTAGTAAATTCGTATGTGTGTACGAAACGTCTTTTTCTTGTCACAAAACGTTGACTAAACACAAAATAATATTGGAACATAATTGTCACTTGATTATGTATTCGTACAATATTTAATATGTTATACTATTTAATAAAACACTCTTGCTTTTTAATTTAAAAGACACACGCGGAATGATTTTAAGAGCAACTTATAAGATACTGACTTATTCGCATTCGATCGATGAATGCGTGCAGAATACAACTGCGTTTCGAAGGCTTTCACGTTGGCGTAAAGATCCTGAGCGAAAGGTGCATTTATTGCACCTTGTTAATCGAAAACGTTTCGTGACGCCTTTAAAAGGCAAGGCAGCAAGCTACATGTTTCTAGAGATGCAATATTTTATTGTTACAAAAAAGTCATATTTTAAATGTCAATTACTTGCCAGTTTGTAAAAGTAAATATGCATTAGGAAATTGCTTTATATATAGGTGTTCGTTATTAACAACATTATGATGTTAATTCGATTTTAATTTATTTATTGAATGATTATCTTACTATTCTATTTAAGTTAAACAGTGTCTACCTATTTACACAGAATCTGACTCATCTAACCATTTTATTATTCTATGTTATATTACCACGCTTTATATCGTCATACATTACATTACCATCTTTATCACCGTGTTATATTGTCACATGTATAGCCACGCATTATACCATCCACTTGTTAATTGTGTATGTATTAATGTTAGTAGTTATTAAAAAGTGTTACCGCTTTGTTAATTTTTGAATTATAATTTTGTAACGACAAGCGCGCATGCGTCGAAAGAAATTTTTTCCAAATTCCGCGCCAAAACTGAACCGTTTGTTTAGGTTCTGTTATAGCGATTGCGATGGTTTAAATTAAATTTCCAGTGAATCTTTTTTTGGTAGAAAAAGACTATTTTTTATTATTACAAAAATACTGTAATTCTATTGCTTGTGCATGGAGGGTTTGAAATGTCTCAACACGGTGCTGCTTTACAAGCATACAATCAAGAACTTGTAAAGTGTAAATAACTTTTGTATAACCTATAATTTATAATTATTTGCTTATAATGTAATTGATAAAAAATACATATTGTTCTATTGTGTTAACGAAATTATAGATTATTAATTCGTGTATTTAATTTTATAGTAGTATCTTACCAGTTTTATTTTTTTAGGTCTGGAAGAAATGAAATTAAGACGTAAGGAATTACAATCTCAAATTGAATCTCAAGAGGAAGAAAAAAATAATTTGCAAAGAGAAATAGAAAAATTGTCATACAAATTAACAGGTTTAAATGATAGCCTAACTAAAAGAATAGCTGTTAGAAATGAATATGACAGAACTATTGCTGATACAGAAACAGCATATATCAAGGTATACATATGTGATTACAATTAATATTGTAAACTTCATACTACAGATTTCAATATTATTATAGATTTTGGAAAGTTCTCAGTTGTTACTGAACATGATAAAAAAGGAAGCTACAAATTTAGACCAAACCTTACTGAAAGCAAATATGGATAAACAACAGTATCAGTCGTAAATAAATACATCAAAAACTAATAAAAAAACTAAATAACAAACATTGAGCATATAAATTGAACAGAAATATTTATTATATTTTAAGTACAATTAATGACAAAGTTATTAGTAACAGTTCTACAAGTACAAAACTGTAAATATTTTGAAAATTTACTACTTATTCTTCCCATCATATGTACATGCTAATACATTCTATTTCTTCCTAATTTGTACTATTATAAATACTGACATTTCTATGATAGCATTAATTTTATAATATAATAATTTTTACCTGCCAGTAAGATTTATGGAACAATAATTCTTATGTTACATATTATATATTACATTGATGAAGATATTTAGTGTTTGCATTAGTGACATTTATAATTGATCAGCCTAGTTATTAATACTGTACATTATTTACATGAAAATGTTAGAATAAATTAAATTTGATATTATAGCTCATTATGTATATAAAAACTGACTAATGTATTTAAGTCAACTTTAAATACTAAACTATTTTTAAATGTATTTTTTTAATAAATTAATTTTTTAATATAACATTATATAACCCTGTTTATAACTTTTTAACAATTTGTATTGTATCATTTTTTCAAATTATGATTTGAAAGTAATTAATGTATTTGATAGGTGAAAATGTACTTTGCTTTAAATATAAACTATTAATACATTTCTAAATCTACAAAGAGTGCAGTTATTAAAATAAAACTCTGTAAAAACAATTAAAAATTTAGGCATTACCAAGCGTTTTCTGCTCATTCCATACATTTAATAATTCACTTGGATTTCCATAACCATGAGAAGTTACTACATATTTATAATTAAATTTTGTGTAGTCCTTCTTATAAAAATGAAATTCTTCACAATGAAAGGGTTCAATATTTGCTTTTTTGGCAACTAGGCCTAGATAAATATCATCAAATCTAAAATGCTTTGTATAAAGACTAACATAATACATGTCTAAAAGGGCTTCTTTAGATAATATGTATGCTCCAGCTGTGACATATGGTGGCCATAAATGGTATGGGTATTCACGAAGAGGAACATACCATTTAGAAGATTTGTGACGATGTGGCGAAGATACAAATACAAACCCTGCAAATAGTCTAACATCTTCTGGAAGTTCAAAATCAAAAATTTGCCTTTTTACTCTATTTAACAAAAGTTCAGTCATCATAGTTTTATTACTATCTCTATATTTCTCTGTAGAATTGGTAATAATTGAAGAAATTGAATGTAGACTGTTATTTAGAGATTTTTCTTCTGATCCGTGAATAATTTCTTGTGCAGTAATCTTCTCTTTTAAGTTGTTGAACATAGGTAAATCTTGCTTATTCAATATATGAATATTTCTTTGTATAATTGTATCATTAATACATGGTTCTTTTCTGTTATCAGTATCTTTGATTTCCCTTTTATGAGCTTCAAATTTCTTGGGTTCTTTTAAATAACTAGGATAATTAGTTGGGTTTCTTATAAATCTCAAAACATTTTTTACCGAAACATATATATCATCGTCAACAAACATATAAAACTTTGAATTCAAGCAGCGTTTTACTAACCATTTAAAACTCATCATAGTTTTTATAGTATTATTATAATATGTATCTATAAAATTTGCTTGTATAATATCTTTGTATTTTGTAGCTTCAATTTTTACTTTTGTTTGAAGTTCATCAGAGGGAGATATGCCTAACATAAAAACTGTTTTCGAAGGTACATCAAAGAATCGTTTTTCAAAACCCCATGAATTTCTAATCGCTGATCTTCTTTCAAAATTTTCTATTGCAGATTTCACTATATATACAACACGAAAAGTACTGCGAGGAAACTCTATGCATTTTTCATGATTATCAAGCAGAAACGAAAAATTATAATCATTTATAGGATCAACAGCAGGTTTTTCATTATGTCGTAATGCATTTACAGATTCGTGTATGTCACCTTCATATGGATACACAAAATTTGAATCATATGTAATTTCAAACATATGTGTGAATACACCAAAATAATCAAGCATTGCAACAAGACCAATGCAAATGCAGACATACTTTAATTTGATCTTTCTTATTAAATGAACACATCTTTGAAAACAAGAACGTAATAAACAATACATTCTTGCAAAATAGAAATTACATAATTTATGTTTTGTTATTTACAAAAATCTGTAAAATAACAGTACATATTTATGTTATATTTTAGTGAATTTTCCATTATTTAAAATAAAAAGAAACACTTACACAGTTAGCATCAAAATATACTTGATCTTTTGACAGTCTTAAAGTTGTACTGGCAGTACATTTTACTAAATATATTATTGGATTAAAAATAGTAACTCTTTAATTTGTTAATTATAAATTATACTTCGTATTTTGTACAACTGATATCTCATTATTTGGTTAGTATTAGATATTTGTATATATACGTGTGAACATAACCTTTTTAATTTATTAATTGATTTATATTAGGATTTGTCAAATATTCGATGGAATGTATATTTTCATTGTTAGATATTTATACATAAATATGTGAAAACTTAATTTTATATATCTCTCCACATTTTTGTGGGTAGAATTTTACTAACTTCATCTGCGCATATTACCAACTGAACGTAGCAACTGTTTAAATTTCAAAAATTATTTTGTAATATATGATAAATTAATTTATTGTTAATATGTAGTACTGCTAACAGAATTACATGCTAGATGATGACAAAATTAACACTCTGTTAATACAATTTTATAAATTTATCATATTTAAATGACGATTTTTATTCTTTCTGCGCATATTGGCTCTGTTCTGTTCTGCACACTGTGATCTATGCTAATGCGCATACTCTCTTATGACAAACGTGACACCAACAACATATATAGCGGACAAAAAGTTTCACCAGTTCTAATTCTTATTGAATACAGCATATTCTGTTCATTAAACAAAATATTTCTTTTTTTTATACCCATATGTTTTATAAATACATTAATATAACTAAGTACGATATTTCTTTTATTCTGTATATTCCTGTATATTCATCACCGGTTTTCGTTGTCCGTTTGTTTTTTCCCCCCGAGTATATTACTACGACAGCAGAAGCAGACTATAGAATGATATCACACTGCTGTTGAAGAATCTTTTGAACTTAGCCGAGATGCGTGAATTACTACAGTTCTCTCGTGAACTGTAAATAATGAATTTGAACTTTTCTAGATTCAAAATATTTAAATAAATTATTAAATTATATGTATGTAGGCAAAATGTAATATATGATATGTAAAAATAAGATTGTATTAACTTTACGTAGAATTGACATTTCTTCGATGTTGGCTAACCTACGTTCTGAAGTTAGTCGTTCACTTCAAAAGAATCGGAGCAAGATGGACTCCTAAGAAATTTTTATACACAGCAGTCATTCGACTTTGGATTTTCTACATTAAATTTCCTTCAAACGTTCGAGATTATTCTTATATGACTAAGCTTGCAGTGTGAAGGATGATTGTACAGGAGCCAGTGCAGGTAAAGTAAACGAAGTTCAAAAAGATAGTTGCCAGTGACGTGCAATTTTCTCTCCGGGCGCATTCACACTTATTGATACTGACATGAGAAATCGAATCCGTTTATACATTTGTTTTCTCTTTAACGGAAAACTGATTTCTAATTTTCTGCAATATTTCATGATGCTCGATACGTTTTATTAATTTATCCAGCTTTTATTTAATATTGCATTAAATACATTCTTTATTCGAGGGTGAGCTTCTTTAGGGTTGTTTGCTTTTGCGAAATGGACGTAAATGGGAGGGGTTATAACTAAATACATACAAATGACGTTTACAGGTTCTTACAGCTTATTAAATTTATGAATTTGCATAAGTTTTGATAAGCTGCTTTTTGAATTAATAATATAACAAATATTGTGTATATATATCCTTGTTTATAAAAATACGATTAAACGATTTTTTTATTACTAGACAGTTTTATTATTTATATTACGCATTTTTTCAACATGTTATGTTATATACATGTATATCTGATTATAGGCGGCCATATGGCATTGTTTAAATCATTATGCTTATCCGGATGCAATATTTTTAGCAGAAAGATTATGTGCAGAAGGCAAGTTTCATTTTGTTCCATGATTTTTATAATTTTTAAGTCATTTTTATATCCTTTAATTAGAGTTGTATTACTGTTTGTAATATTTTACAGTTGATACAGAAGAAACTTTATTCCTTTTGGCAACTTGTTATTATCGATCAGGTCGCGTTAGGCAAGCTTATGCGTTACTTTCTAAAAAAGCTCCAAGTTCTGCACAATGCAGATTTCTGTTAGCCAAATGTTGTTACGATTTAGAGAAGTAAGTGTGAAATTATTTATGATTTATATTTATTTGCACTGAATTACATATATAATTTTATATTTAAACTTGTAGGTATGCAGAGGCAGAAGCAGCAATAATAGGAGGATATTATAAGCAATTGAAAAATTTAGAAGAAATTGCAACTCAGTTTGGTGAACATGCTTGTTTTTCTCTTCAGATTATAGCAAAAATTTATTACAAAATGATGCGTACTGCAAAGGGAAATGATGCACATAAATTGGCTTTAAAGTTAAATCCATTTCTTTGGCATTCATTTGAAGAATTATGTAATGTTGGTGAAGTGGTAGATCCTGCAAAAGTTTTTCAGTTAGATAAGCTAGACAATTTTGCGATGTGCCATGGTAGTACACCTACTCCTAATTATGCCACTGAATCTGATCTCATTTTACCTAATAATAATTCAAACAGTACACCTACTATAAATGGCATTAACGTGTAAGTACATGTTAATTTAGCATGTAATTATATTTGTGTTGTATTAATATTTGATGCGTATCTTGTAGTACTCCTGCACAAATGACAACAGCATCAACTATAATGAATGGCATAGGATCTAGTATTCGGTTGTATTCCTCTGTAGATGACAGCCCTCAAAGTTTACATTATAGTAATTGTTCTTCGATATCGCCAAGGGCTAAACTTCCACGATACCGTAGTATGTTTAGTAATACTATGAGTCCCCTTACTCCGAGTTTTGGTATTTTACCACTGGAAAGCAATACACCTGAACCTGCAGTTTTACCTTCTCATACAACTCTTACAGAAGCCAATGATCAGAAAAGTTTAGCAAAACGTGTAAGGGCTCATGTAGGGGTAAGATTTAAGTAGCGGTCGTCGTATTTTTAAACTTATATTATGTACTATGCGATGTGCAGTGTAATGTTTTGATTTATAGCAACTAATGTCGAGGAAAGATACACCTTTACAACAAGGAAAACCAGTATTTTCACAGTCTGGGAATACCAGTAACAGCGCCAATATAGTAACAGTTACACCTACCACTCCAACACCAACTCCACCAACATTACAAGGTACTAATGTTAGACGTTCATCGCGACTCTTCAGCAATAGCTACTCAGTTAAGGTAGTTAATTTTGTTATTAAAATATTTAATTTTTGATATATAGATATCTTTTAGAAGTGTAGTCTAAACGTTTTCTCTTGTATTAGGAAAATAATAAATCTCCAAATAGGAATAAATTTGCTACTCCTAAATCTCCATCTCGGAAGACGAAAGCTAGACTTTCGAAAACTAATTTGAATAAAACTAATTTCAACGAATTAAATGAGAGAAATCGGAATGAGAAAGAAAAAAGTGAAACTATTACATCGGAAAAAGCTGTAGCTAGCGTGAATGCTTTAAATAATCAAAGCAGTGCTAATATTTGTGCAGTAACACTTCAAAAACAATGTGCTGGTATGTTGATAACACTGTTATTTAATCTTGATAAAAAAAATACTTTTAAATAATACGTATATTTTTAGAAGGTCTAATGTCACTGCTACGCGAGTTAGGAATGGCATATCAACATTTAAGTCAATTTAATTGCACTCAAGCTGTTGAGATATTAAGTGTTCTTCCAGCACAACATTATAATACAGGATGGGTACTTTCTATGTTAGCTCGTGCACACTTTGAGATGGTAGATTATAAGAAAGCTGCAAGGTAAATATTTGTTAATATACGATATTGTAAAACGAAATTAGTTTGTATGTATTAATAACCTAATATTTTTTAACAGTTATTTCGCTGAAGTGAGACATTTGGAACCCCAAAGGACTGAACTTATGGAAATTTATAGTACAGTTTTGTGGCATTTACATGCTGAAGTGCAACTGTCTACTCTTGCACAAGAACTTGTTTCCGAAGATCGTAATTCGCCAGCTGCTTGGTGCTCTACAGGAAATTTATTTTCTGCGCAAACAGAACACGAAACGGCAATTAAATTCTTCCAAAGAGCTATTCAGGTATATTTATTTCGATATTTTTTGTTTCTTTTATTTGTCACCCTTATGTATATATCAAATAATATTTATGACGAGAATCGTATGTTTTAAACATTTAGGTAGATCCAAATTTTCCATATGCTTATACACTTCTTGGACATGAATACGTAATGACAGAAGAATTAGATAAGGCTATTACTGCATTTCGCAATGCCATTAGGCTTGATCCTAGGCATTACAACGCATGGTAAGTCTTGACAAAAATATGTATAAAATATTTTTTCATCCTATAATACCTTTTTATTGTACAGGTTTGGATTGGGGACAATATTCTCCAAGCAGGAACAATACAGTTTGGCAGAATTGCATTTCAAACGTGCTTTACAAATAAATCCACAAAATTCTGCGATAATGTGCCACATCGGTGTTGTGCAACATGCACTCAAGAAAACTGACCAAGCTTTAAAGACTTTAAACACCGCAATTGCAAATGACCCCGACAATACCTTATGCAAATTTCATCGTGCTAGTATAAACTTTTCAATTGGCCGGCACACGGAAGCGCTTAGGGAATTTGAGGAATTGAAAAATATTGTACCCAAAGAGTCTCTAGTCTACTATTCCATAGGAAAAGTAAATGTCTTTACGTATTGCTCTTATGATCTTTGAACTTTTCATCTTATATTTAAACATGTTATCCTTTTTTTTACAGATACATAAAAAGTTGGGTAATACTCATCTTGCCCTAATGTATTTTAGTTGGGCGACAGATTTAGACCCAAAAGGTGTTAACAGTCAAATTAAAGAAGTTATATTAAGTCCTGGTCAAGGGGACGAAGAATCGCCGGCCACTCAGTCAGGTAAATATTCAATACACGGTGCAATCTTGCTACAGGATTCCATTTATATGCATCTTTGTCACTCCTAACAGCCTTGTTCAGGGTCATATAGCAAAAATCCACTAAATATTATAAATTTCGTGTACTCGAAACTTTTGTTTGAAATGTTATAATTCTCAATGATTATGGTTAAACGTTGTGATTGTATCTTTTATATTTGTATATCCATATAGACGAACAGCCGATGCAAAACAATTCAATGGAACAAGAGATTGAAACCAACAGAGAAGGAAGTGCCGCGGGACCTGCCGCAAATGTTGCAGTCGAAGCTCATGCCGACGATAGCGACGATAGTTTATGAAGATATCCTACTGTGTGCAAGATTGCTATAAAATGAAGCATTATTGCGCGTCACCATTTGTATCGATCTGGTTGATTCATTTTTTCAACTAACTTAGATCATTGCAAATTCATTAGGAAATGTACGGAATTCCGAGCTTTCGAGGTCGCGACAGAAAATTTCTGGTGAAATCGGGTGAGATTTCAGTACTCTGATATGAATAGGATCTGCTCGATAAAAATCGGACGCGTTCGGTTCCTGAATACGCTTTGAAATTGAAAAATTTATTTATTCTATTTTACCTATTTTATAGGTCACGAAAAATTATCCCTAATGTAATGTGCCAGTAGGGAATCGAGTCGGTTCGATAGATAGAACTGAATTTTGGGATCCTGCTCCGTACCATAGTATTGAAATCTCGTCCAATCTTGACTGATCTCGGTCGAGCGTCGATCGAAAAGTTTTCTGATCTGTCTCGAGGTTCGGGTTCTCGACATTTTGAACAATATGCACACCTCTGATATTCATACTTTCGCGTGGACTCGACAATTTCATCTGGATTATCGCTTTATTGTTAGACTTTTAATATTTCCCGTCGTTTTAGTTTCGTATAGCGTTGCATCGTTCGGAAAATCGAAACAGATTTCGATTTTTTCATGTTTCCCGATCCGTTACGAGTTAATCTTTTTTCACGTTCGTCGAAGAAAAACATTCAAACGATCGGTGTTCTCCGAAAGAGAAATTCCGTAAACATCCGTTTCATCGATTTGTATATTACGCGTTTCTCTGTATATTTTTTTTATGATTACTTCTCTTATCTTTTATATATATATACATATACATATAGTGTTTAATCACACTTTCGTTAAGGATTTACGGTTCAATACAGACTACTGTATTGTATCGGGTATGAATGAGTGTAAACACGTACGTAAGCATGTCGTAAGTAGATAGGAAAAATATAATTAATTAAGTAAATGAGTACGAGAAAGTGTAAATGTAAATTATTATTATTATTATTATTATTATTATTATTGTATTATCAGTGTTATTACCATTAGTGCTATCAGTACTATTATCCATACAATTACCGTTGTTGATTTAGTGATTACGAAAACTATTTTTGGCCATGTGAATGGCCATCGGACGATCGTGCAATTCTCGTCGTGAAACACAGTTATTGATGGGTCAATCTTCATGGTGAACCGATATCGTGGGCAGTTTAAAATTGTACCCGTTATCTACTTGGACAAACAGATAATTTCGATGACCATGGACGAGTCAAAACTAGAGATGTGCGGATATCCGAGATTACCGGTTCATGTCGGGTTCGGAAATATTCGTGTCATCAAACGGAAATTCGAAAGTATGTATATTCCTATATATCAATTGTCGGGACCTTGAAATCTCGTACCCGAGACTTGATTTGGGATTATATTCAAAACGGATTATATCATACATTTTCAAATTCCAAATTCTGAATTTTTTCGAACCTGACTTGAAGCCCGGGCAGTTTACATATCGGGCTACCTGTACATCCCTAAGTAAAATCCAATTCGCGAGTGTTCAAGCGAAGTGTCTCAAAAGTCTATCGCATATCTTTATCGATGAAACCCTGCTATTGTTCTGAATAAAATGTATTCTACAATTATGAATTCGCTGTACAATAATTAACATTTTCTCCTATTATCACATTAGGAATTACTTATCAAACGTTCTGTTTCTTTTTGTTAAAAATTGCAAACTTGTTGCATATATTTTCGTTTATGTTTTTCAAAATCAGAATATGATAGATGGGGCGATTCAATAAATTTTTGCTATAGACTTGTTTTGAGACTCAAGACTTTTAAATTCTTTCATGCTGCATGCGACAAGAATCTCTGTATCGTTGTATAATATTTTGGTGTTCGTATTCATGGGAATACAAAATGCGTTATGGCGTTATCAGATTATACGTATACCTGTATATTCTGTTGGCAAAATGATATACGCATACGTTACAACACATTGTTTTAACGCAAGGGTCGTAGCATTTTATATTGTGTAAGAAAGAAAAGGAAAAGGTGATGAAAAGAACAGACGAAATGGCCGACTGAAAACCTTGTATATATACATAAAATCTGTATATATAATATATATATCTATATAAGCATACGTACATGTGATACGGCATCTCGTCCTTGTTTCTTCTTTTCAATTAAAGCGTATCCTAACTGTTGTCTCTAAAGATGACTTTTTTGTGGGATTTTGTTAGGCGTCCTTTGGTTCTTCACATGCTATAAAATTACAATTAATTTTAATTTAATTGAAATTATAAGTAATAATTTGTTCATATTTAACACGTTGAACATTACGCTGAAGCTATTCAAACGTCATTCATATATAAGTAACACGGTAGTTCATGAACTACCGTGTTGATTGTTAAGGAACTGAATATAATCTAGTATCTTACACTTTTCTTTGTTTAAGATTTCTCTGACCAAAGGTCAGAAACAGTGAATTTACAGTATTTCCATAAACGTTTCCATGCTTGTTTTTTCGCTTTATTACAGAAAGCGTAGGAAACATAATTGGAGATTTGTAATTAGAAACATGTCTCGAAAATATATTTAGTGTACAAGGTTGATAGGTACCTTCGATAATTCTTTCCAAAGAGTCGAGTAGTTCTATGGGTTTGAGTTGAGATACGCTTTTTTATTTCGTTTTACATCGTCGTTTTCTTTTTTCTTTTTTTGATTTAATATTACTTATTTATTCATTTAACATTCTTCTATGTGTTCACATTGGATGAAAGGAAAGTAACATGACCAGGTGACTAATAAATTCAATAGTCTTTTCAGGTATTAGTGTGATGTTCAATTTTTTAGTTATTACATGTTTAGAATAAGGTGATTTCTACCTGAATTATTATAGCAGAAGTTTGTCACAATGAAATTTCACGGAATACTCAATTAATTGAACATATTGCTTTTACTATGTTGTCTAATAAATTTGAGCTCTTTCTGTTTTTGTAATATCTAATAACACAATTAAATTCAATCAATTTTGGGGAATGTTGTCATGTTACTTGTTATGAACAGATGTACATGCAAAATAAAGGCCTGCACTTTGTATGAAGTGTTATTTCCTTTCTTATATTTTTTGGCCTTCGATAAAATCCACTTCAAGGTTCTCAAATAGAATGTTTAAATATTATGTGAGGTTTTATGTTAGGTTCCTCATAGACTTTCCCTATACTTTCCTTGGATTCTCCTAAAATGAAGTATAGGCTCTCTCTAGATCTTCTTAGACTCTATGTAGAAAAAATCCTATTCTTCTAAGTTGTCTGTGGTTTTCTGTAGTCTTTCCCTGTACTCTCTCCGAATTTTCTTAAAATTGAAGAGTGGCTCTTCATATGTTCCCTTTGGGTTCTTCTTAGGTCTGTCCAATTTAGTATCTCCAACATTAAAGCTAGATGATAGGATGATCTTTTCCTTAATCAAAAGAAGTCTACTTTACATATAAATGTATTCATGACATGAGTCCATGTTATCATTTGTTGAAATAGTGACACATTTAAAAAATCATGACTTTTGAGATATCTACAATAGTAGACTATCCTTATCTACATAAAATAGAAATGTTCTAAGTATACATTGTGAACATTCATTTTGCCACTCTTTCAATAAGGCAATGATTATCTTAGCAGTGGATGCTGAATATTTCATATCTTCTCCATATATCATTAGCACAATCTCTGTTCATATTTTTGTTATATAACACGTCGTCGTGCATGTTGTTTAAATCAGTATTTACTGGGTGGAGCTGAAAGTTGGAAGTTTTAAGATAGGTGTATAGCAGCAAGTATGACTTTCCATATGTTTGAAGATTTTTACTGTCAATGTTTCTCATTATTTCTTTCTTTTTGTAGTAATAAGTGAAATTCAACATATACTCGTGAAATATGTACCGTGCTACTAATTCTGTACAAACAGGTAAGTATTTAATTATTTGTTAAATAAATAATTCCATCTAAACTCTTTCACTCAATCAAATTTAGCTGTAATAATTGTAACCATGTTGAACCGCGTTTATCACTAGACAAAATAGACGCGTGCTTAGAGCCCGCATGGAAGTACATAGTCATCTGTAATTTATTTAAAAAATAAATATTTTTAATTTCTTAAAATAATTGAATACCTACTGTTCTTTATTTTCATTTCATATTTTGTAATAATTTTGAACTGCGATAATACAAAATAAAAAACATAACTTGAAACATTGTGGTCTTTTTATAGCAAATATTATCTTCATTCTTATCTTCATGAAAGCCCTGATTTTTATGTGTATATTCCAGGTTTAGAAAACAATAACCGGTCCCGTGAATACCTCCTTCACTTTCATGTTATCCTATTACATTATTTCTAGTTCAAAATGTATACGATAGACGGCACCAATATAAATCTACCTACTTTACTTTTATGTTAGCCTATTACATTATTGTTAGTTCGAAATATAAACCGTTAGATGGCGCTGATCCAATCTTTTACTTGACGTGCAAAATATAATGATGAGAAACTGAATTTCTATAATAACTAACAGTACTTGAACTATTAATAAGTTTATCATTTTGTTCAGTACTCGGTGAAAAAGATGCAAACAAGCTTGGCAGAACCCTTACGCACGAACACTTGGCTTTATCTTTCACTACTTTCTACGTCCAGCCTCCCAAACATTTGAAACGATTTCTAGATGGTAAAATCGAACTTCAAAATGTTGGGCTCGTTAAACAATATCCGTAAGTACAAATATATTTACATCTATTATTTTAATTATATCTGGACATAAAACAACCAAAGTTTTATCTTAAATAATGTTAACATAAATTGAACTAAACAAAAATAACAAATGCAACATTCATTCACAGTTACAGTAATTTGTATAATTTAAAGTACAACGATGCGGACACAGTGGAAGCCATTTTCGAGGATGTGAAATTATACCGCGAATTTGGCGGTGGTACCATCGTCGAGAATAGTAATTATGGTTTGAACCGAGATATTCCATTGATGAAAAGGATTAGCCAAGAAAGTGGAGTTAACGTGATTGCTGGAACTGGTATATTATCTTCAACTTTTGTTTTGCATTCATTTCATTTGTTAAATAATATTGATTTTACAAATAAAAGGCTATTATGTTGCTGCTACCCAAAATACAAGTGATCTGAAGTTATCTAAGGAACAAATGTACGACGTAATGATGAAGGAGATGACCGTCGGCTGCGAACAGTGTCCTGATGTGAAAACCGGATTCATTGGAGAAGTTGGAAGCACTTGGCCAATCGAAGGTGTCCATATTATTATTTCACTATATACAACTTAGATTCAGATACAATCCTTCATGAACTTTCTAGTTAATTTTACAATTTTCTTTTTGGTAGCTTTCGAAAAACGAGCTATTCAAGCTACAGGAGAACTTCAAGCACAGTTGAAGTGCCCTGTAAGTTTTCATCCTGGAAGAGATCCTGCTGCACCATTAGAAATAATGAGACTTTATCAAGAAGCGGGTGGTGACTCGAGTAAAGCTATTCTTTCTCACTTAGATCGTATGTTTCATTTATCAACATATTTGCATTTATAATTTAGGCTATAATAAATTATTTAAAATGTATTGTTAATAGGAACCATTCCCGACGAACAGAAGCTGTTGGAGTTTGCTGATATGACGAAATGTTATTGTCAGTTTGATTTGTTTGGTTCCGAATGTTCTTTTTATCAATTGAATCCGGTGATTGATATGCAGTCGGACGCGCAACGTATGGATCGCGTGAAACTTCTTCGCAACGATCAGAAATTAAATCGTGTGCTTATCAGTCACGATATTCACACGAAGCACAGATTAGTACGTATCGAACAAAATATTACCTTTTTGGCAAGATTTGAAAAATATCTCAATTACTTTATTTATACATTGTATATCATTTTAACGTTCCACGATTTTTATAAAAAATGTGATACGGATTTAATATTATGTTATTGTTGTTCTTTTTAAAGATGAAATTCGGTGGTCATGGATTTTCTCATATACTGAATAACGTGCTGCCAAAAATGATGCTAAAGGGTTTCACTCAAGAAGAAATCGACATATTAACAATTCGCAACCCAATGACTTGGTTGTCATTTTAATTATTTTTCAATATAATTTGCATGCGTAAATAAGCTTTTATACTATACGAATGAAATTTTTATACTTAAAAAAAAATATTATTATTGCTTATTATAAACATTGCATATAAAATTGTAACGTGACGTTTATTTCCTATACTTTCCTTTTGAGGCAGTAATACCTGATCTGTCCCATAAAAATTATTCAAAAGAATGTTATCCCGGTCACACATATGTGACGCTGGTCCTCTCAAAAAACTGGAGCGTCACACGTGTGAACGAACGTGTTAATTATTTGAAACACACTTGTATGCCAGAAGCAGATTAAGCATCTTTAAATTGCCTGCGGTTCCACAGCCCCGATAAAGTATGCAGTGAATGAAAAAATGAGAGTAGTCTGGTTATATTATCACGTTTTACATAAATTGCGTGTTTATCAGAAACCGTATTTACTGACAATTAAAACATGAGAAGATCATCATAAAGCAGGGGAAGTTTGAGGTAAGCTTGGCCATCTTTGACCCAGTGTTTACTAGCAGCACTGGAGCACAGATAGCACAGAACGATAGACTGAGGGGGAACGAGAGATGACACGAATCGACCTCAGAGGTCGAGTCTTTTGTCTCCTTCGGTTTACCGTCAGTTTACAAATGAACAAGTAGAAGTATAGCACGGAAATACACGGCACAAATAACGTTGAAAAGTAACAAGGATAGTCAAAGGATGAATTCAAGAAAACCGAGGAGAGACTCGGACGTGCTGTTGTCCAAGTTTGGTCACAAGGAGCACCTCTTCAAGTTCCTCGTTATCGGTGATTATGGCGTCGGTGCGTCCAGGCTGTTTTAAATAAACTTCCTATTCGAAAATTCACCATCGTCTACTACTACCTACATGATATTCAGCTCCCTTTCGACCTGTTAGTATGGTTTCCATTCAATATCGTGTGAATCGTTTCATCGCGATTTCACCTCTTGATTTATCTTCTCTTAGGCTCAATCCAATTCAACGTCATTAGAAATTGTGTAAAATAAATCCGTATAGAAACAGAATTAAATGTACATCTGTTCGCCATTGCTTCTGTACTCGGCTATAAGTAATAATTCTTTATGTAGATCATTATTTCAGTAACAATTTTCTGCTTACTTTTTTTCAGGTAAAACTGCACTAGTCAGAAGATATACAGAAGGTAATGGCACTCATAAAAGCATAATCGAATTGTATTCAGAAAAGATTGGAAAAAAGTACCTATATCGTATAACTGGACAAAAAAGTGTTATAATTAGAAAGCTTTGTAATAATATAAGTAGTCAAGTTGTCTTCTTCATTTTGAACGTCATACTACACCTGTAGTCGATGACAGACGTAAATAATCGCTTCTCTATTTTTATCTTGACCTGTTTTGCTTAATCTCTTCGAAGTTAATCGTTCGTAACGTAAAAAACCATGTAATCTTTCTTGAGTCTCTGTAAACAAATTGTTAGATTAACATTTATGTATTGAATCATTTAATTGAATAAATTATTTATTTAGAAACGTTTATCAAGGTTACGATAACATATCGCACTACAATTTGTTTCTTATTTTGCAGGAAAATTTACGTCAAATTATAAAATTACCATAGGAGCTGATTTTGCAATAAAATCGCTTGATTGGGACCCGCACACTAAAATCAATCTACAATTATGGTATATCATATAAATAATTTGTACGTGATTCAATTGTACTTGTTTCGAATTCTAATAAATTTTTACTAATAGGGATGTTGCTGGCCATGAGAGATTCGGATATATGACTAGGGTTTATTACAAATACGCGTGAGTACATAATAAATATAATAATAACAATTAATTCTTTGTTCTGTTCTAACTTTGAAACCTACAGTAGATTTTAATTATATCAACGGTTTAACGAATGCCCCTTCATGTAGTCTTCCATGTACGACGGTCTTTCCCGCCATTACTGCGCATGTGTATAAGCTCAACTTGTACTTATGGTGCACATGCGTAGTATTGACATTTAAAATTTAAACGTTTGAAAATATTCCATTTTTAAATTTACAAACTATCAAATTTATAAATTCTTAAAATTATCATTTTCAGAGTGGCAGCAGCTTTAGTTTTCGATATTTCACGAATAGCAACCTTCCAGTCTATTAAGAAATGGTTGTTTGATCTCAGAGAAAAGGTTACGCTTCCGGATGGTTCTAATATACCTGTGGTTCTTTTGGCAAACAAATGCGACATTCCTTATCCGGTAGTTCCGATAGAACAGATCGCTAGATTTTGTAAAGAAAACAATATCGGTGCTTGGTACAATACTTCTGCCAAAGAAAATACAAATGTTGGTAGGTATAAAAATTATTATAATGATCATAAATATTAGCTATTCTTGATATGATTTTTACAGATGTGGCGATGCGGTATTTGGTGGAGAATGTTCTTAAGACTAAAATTGATGGAGGAATACGAGATTCCGTCCGACTGCGAGATAAACCTATGATTAGAGAGAAGAATGCATGTTGTAAATCATGAATGTTCCTCCATACTTGAGTCAGTTTATGCCAAAAATATACGCTCACAAGACTTTTTTTACGTACATTTACTGGTGAAGCATATGTTTTAGTATGTTTTATTACTAATTTCAGTAACACATGATAATGTATCCTATTTTAATTTTGAATATTTATTTTAAAATACACAATATCGAATTTCTTGCAATGTATTGTTAGGTTTAAAATTATCATAGGATTTTCAACAATTAAAAGTTAAGAAACATTATAATAAAAATGTCAAGTTTTTATACCTCGAATTGAGATTGTATTATTTTCTTTTTAAAAAAGTAAAAAGTATAAGATATATTGACATTACTTTCACTTATGAATGAACTGGGGAGAGTATTAAATAAGTATGAAATGAATTCATAACTTTAATGTATGAACGCTTTTAACAATTTTTATTATTCTATATTTCTTATGAAGACTTCAGATGATTAATATATATTGTTAATATTTCAGGATTCTCAATATTTGTTGACAATACTGAAAAGTTGGGAATTCTGCAATATCGACAATATATACTGATCATATAATATCTTCTTTATGTACAAATGGATTTTTGTGTGTAGACTTTGGTAAAAGTATAAACGCTTATATTTAAGCATCTGAAAAATTAAATACTTGTATATCTTGTTTATCAATAAACAGTTCAACCATCACTAAGCTGCGGAAATTTACGCAAATATATATTTCATGTTACTCATTTTATTTTTCGTATTTTACACATTTTCAATATTATAAACGTATTACATTACATATAACGCAGGTTTGGCACGTGCTTTGTATAAATGCATAAATATCCGCAGCCTACATCATGATATAAATTGTTCATTTCTCGGTTTTAAGATCTTTAACAAAATTTTCTTACATTATAACGCTTAATTCGATAAATAACTTATGTCATTGTCTATTATACATATAATACTATAATACTTATAAGTTTAAATGTTTCGTTATAAAATTATGATAAATGCAACAAGAACAGCACTGCTGTCTTTTATATTTATCTTATTAACAATACGTTTAATTTGTATTTTATTTACAACCATATCTTTACTTTCCTTTCAACGATGATCAGTCAATGTCTTTTTCTTGTTACATATATTACTTTCATGTTTTGGTATTAATTATTCTTTGTTTGGGCAGTGCCATTTGGAAATTCATGGTCCCTCGTAAAACTGAGAATTTCTTACTGGGTTCATTGCAATGGAGACCGTCGACACCATAGTTCTGCTGAAATCCTTTGAGTAATCTAAAAATGAAATTGTGCAAAATGGTAAACAATACGTAATACCGGTCTTTCTTCGAACGCGTGCTTAAAGAATTGATGAACCGCATAGTAGTAAGCAGGAAACGGTTAACGAGGAAAATCCGGTAAAGTAAAATGATTCATGATTATTATTAGCACACTTTAGAGTTCTTTCGGATATACCTTTAATTCTGCTGTCAATTATTATGAACTAATTTCAGTATATTTCAATTAGCCAGATAATATATTCTTATTTTTACCTTCTGAAATCCACAACTGCCACGAAATGATTTCTAAATACTGAAATCGACTGTGAACGACGATAGCGAATAGATTTATTAAAAATAAAATTACTTTGCAGTCTTATATAATTGTGTAAGAAATATTTATCTATTCCAATTTGATCTAGTGACAGGACTGAAAACTGTAACAAAAAAAATGACAGATTGTTCGAGTTATTAACGAAATAGTGTGATTTACAGAGATGATTCTCTGTATCACATTGAATGGACATTCACAAACGACAAATGTATTGTACAGCAGAAATAAGGGCACCTATAGCATTAGTAAAATGTTACTGAAACTTTTAGAGCAGAGAGTGTACATATCATGTTATTTCAAGAGATTTTGAGATAGAAAGTACGTGTATGCCTACAAGACCAATTGCATTCTTAGAAAGCAGCGAATTTGTGCCCTTAACTTACGAAGTGAGCGAAGTGTGGTCGCTTAACTCGCGTTCGATCAGAGCTTGGTGAGCGTTACCACGTGACGGGGCTCGAAGTTACCTTGGCCGTAGTTCTGTTGATGTTGCTGTCCTGGTGCACTGCTACCGTATGGAGTTAAGCTGGTCCTTATCCGTGAACAACTTATTACGCCGGCGTAGGCCTGTCTATATTGTTTATTCATGATCACGTAAATTATTGGATTCACGCAGGAGGCGAAGTACAACAGAAGGTAGCCCAAAACATGAAACTCTAAAAAAAAAAAAATGGAAATACTTTAAACAAGCCATAAAGGACTAATAATAATATTTATTTATTGTTGATAAACTAAATTTTAATTATTACTAAACGTATTACTAAATATATTACCTGGATATTGAACTTCTACATCTACAACCTTAACAATAGTAATTGGAAAATAACAAGCAACAAAACTGAGGAAAATGGCAAGAACCATCTTTGTGATTCTCCATTCACTGCGTCTTTGTTTAATCTCTCTGGTATCTCTTCTTGGTGTATGTGGTGATTTTATTGTGGGTGTTGCATGTTTTCGCATCCTTGACTCAGAACTATAAATTATGTAAAATGAAACAAAGTGTGTTAAAGTGTTGTAAATATAACTCATATGATGAATATCCAATATATGAATTAAATAGCAATTTTGACAATTACCTATGCACAACCCAGAATATTTTGGTATAACATCCAATAATTATAACGCAAGGTATTACAAAACCCATCACAAAAAGGAATGTTTTTGATGTATGACCATTGGTATCTCTTACAATCGAACAAGTTTCAAGATTTGAATCATAGTCAAATCTACCTAAAGAAGAAGAAATCGAATAATATAAGGTGTTGGTATTTTCTTGAAGTTGTTTTTGATACAGTGTATTAAAATCTTACCCCAAACTCCTAACAGGGTAGGTACTTGCATTCCATAGGAAAAAATCCAACAGAATACTATCATGAAAGCGATCCAATATTTCTTATAAACTTTACTATATAAACCATGATGAGCTATCATGATATACCTAAAATAAATAATAGCTCCATTTAAATTTAAGCCAAAGATTGCTGATAATTCATAGTAAGATTAGCCAATGGAAAAAGGGAAAAAGAATTTTTCACTATTGAGTATTGAAAACTGAGTTTCTCAGAAAAGTATAAATAAAATGTACTTTTCTGCCAACATTGTATACCTGTTGATAGTTATGGCTGCAACGGACAGAAGACTCACGCCAACATTGCCGTATCTTAAAAAAGGTACAAGAACACAAAGAAATCGTATATCCGTCCAACTTGCGTCCACGAATCTGATGGAATCAAATGGCAGCACCAGAGCGCAGAATACAAAGTCGGCTACGCAGAGACTGAAATAATCAACAAAATTCTTTTTATGCTTTCAAACAGGAAAAAATTGAAAAAGAATTTGAGACTCGCATTATACTACCACGCACTATGTCGCACGACATTTATATTACTAATAGTTTCATCGGTGGCAATATAACGAGAGTCCATTGTATCCAGATTTTAGAAGTATAAATCACCTTATAATAAAAGCTGCAGCAACATTTCGAACTTTGGGATATTTGCACAATGCAATGATAGTAAGCAAATTACCGGTGAGGCCAATGACCATAATTATAATGGCGACCACAGCTGCAAATGTCCTCAGCTGCTTTGGGAACCTGCGTGTATAAACTATTTCAATAAATAACAAATAACTTATGTAAAACAATTAACAATATCATAGACTAAACGATACAAATATTTAGTTATGTTTTATCTGAGAGTTGAGTAATTAAAAGCAGGAATCACCTCGATAATTCGCCATCGATAATCGAATTTTCCGTGCTGTTCTCGGAAGCGCGTAACAACCGCGTGGTTAAATCCTCCATTTCGTTGATGACGAATTTTAATTCGTTTCCAGTGATTCATCCGATATCCACTTCCGAGGCCTGAAATTAAAAGGATAAAAATTGTATAATGCTTGTAGCACCTATAACATAGTGAAACATATATTAATAAAGTGCATCGGGTACCAAAATGGCGGGAGCTGTTACATAAATCTGACAAAGAAGAATCATAATGGTTAATCTACTTTTTAAAAAGTCATATTTTCATAGAAACGAGGATAGAGCAGAGATATCGATGAAGAAATTATATCCTCGATGCAGGCTATGCTGGATTTGGTAAACTAGGGTCAAACTGCGGTGCATTAACCTCGATTGAGCTTAATTAAGAGAAATTAACGGATACCCGGTACTAGGCGTCCCCTGTAACAAAAAACTCGTCAAAAGTGATGGGAGACATGGGAGACATGGGAACCAACGGATGATGTCGCCTCTTTGCCCTATCTCTTCTTTTCACACTGAACTCTTTGTTGAGTTATCTCCTTGGATGTGGCTTTGCGACCATCAATCCTGTATAAGAAGTACTTCCTTGCTATAACTGTACTATTAAACACCCATAAAACCATTCATTACAACTGATAAAACACTCATGTTTTTTCGTTTGCTACAAAGTAATCTATTTATTTTTAATTAGTCTACATTTTAAGATAAAATTATTAAGATTATTATTCCCTAAATTCTTGAAGACTCCTAGATCTAAAAAAAAATGTAGTCCCGGAGAAATAAAATAGACCCCGAAACTACATCTTTCAAGTTCAGTGAATTAAATTGAGAAAGAAATACAAGCTTATTGAACTAACTAGATTATTCACAGCTGTTCGGACGAATACCAAATAATACCTAGTGACCCATGATCGCATTAATGACGCCTAAACCGCGAAGGGTGAATCCAATCATGCTCTAGTAGCAACGAAATAAATTAATACTGAAAGAGTTCCGCCAATCGTGTTGTCCTTTATACTGATACCATACTAACTAACTAGTTAGGTAATTCAATCACTGGATCAACAAGGTTCTACACGTGAGAGATGACAGATACGCGTATGACTGTTTCAAACACAAGAAATCTGACACTAAGTTTAATATCTTACCTAAGAAATAGAAATATACTATTCAGATATTTTTCTGCGTACAGATGACGCATTGCAGAAGTACCTTTTATTATCGGTAAGCCCACACATAAAATAGGTTAACGCTGATAGACGAGTGATGATAACACTAGCCGGAGAATGAATAGGTACTGAAGATTTTCCTACGTTTACATCTGCTATGTATCATTGATATCTTCGTTGATAGTAGTGTAATCATTTACTATGACAAAATCATTTTCTCTGAAATTCACCAAATTTCTAAATTTTCGAAATTTAGTAATTTAAAAATTGAGAAGTTTAAAAATTTATAGAATTTGAAAGTATAGAAATTTTCAATTGAAAATTTTCAAATGTGGAAAAAAAGAAATGTGGAATCTGAGGGTCGAAAAAGGTAGAAATGGTCAGCGCGACCCGCAGTTAAAATCTGGCAGTGACTCGATCAGATAGGAGGCTCTCCCTTGTCAGAACTAAGGAGTTCCTCTTTCTAGTAGTCTAAGTACGTAGTCAATTGTATTCTTCGTGCTCGAGCGATGTATCCTGGAGCATGACAAAACCCTGAAGAGACGTCACGTCGTCTTCCATAGAATCTACTGTGACCGCCTGACGTCACCGAATGATTTCCGAGTTAATCACACAGCGAATGGCAATGAATGAGTCAACTTGACTCACAGTGAAAGTTCCTAAGGCAATTCGCGGGACGATCAACACCGCTCGTGCACTATGCACTACTGATCGGTTGATTTCCAGTTCAACCGTAATTTACTTTTACCTGTCATGATGACTGGTTTCATTCATGGAAACAATCGTCATTATCATAACGCTCGTATCTCTTCAATCTTTTTCTTTTACATTATACATCACTGTGTTACTCTTACTCTGTACTAATCACTGGCACAGCCAATATTAACAAGAATTCATAGGAATTATATTCTGAAGATTACTTTCTCAAGTATGCATTTATTTTTTAACGTACGATGCCTGCTTCTAATTTCAATAGTGCTATATTGGTTTTAACGAAAGATTAGGGCAGTCATGGTCATTAGTCCGAGTAGTGTGAAAAATTTAACTGAGGATTAGGTTAAGATAAGGTTACACTTTGATTAGGGGCAAATACGGTCAAACTAGGATTAGGATATGGTTGGGCTGGGTAACGTTGAGGTTGGGACATGGTTAGGTTAAGTTAATGTACGTTCCATTTGTCAAGTTTCATATTTAACGACCTAGTATATTAAGGTAATAAAACTGACTTCGAAAATGGAACAGATGCTTGTTATAATTGAACATTCACGCTAGTTTCTGAGAATTCTAGATTGCCTTTAATTAGTATGCTCGATAGTATGCAGACTTTACTTTTGTATCTATATGAATAATTATTGTTGAAACGACGATGTTCTTACAATGTGTATCTGCTTGACTATATTTTGTTGTAAAGTACTATAAACAATAGAATGTGCGTCTACTTCAAGAATAGAACAGACTTATGTAAATTGACAGATGAGACACATCGAACAGAAGAATATGTAAGATATATTAACCCTTATTATTCACATTTACATTTCTTTCGAAGAAACTGAAGAACGTATATACAAAATAGAAGAAACGAATGCGACACTTTTTAACACTTTCGAAGCATCCAATAAAAAAGGGAAGAGAAACGAAGCGCTTTCTGGTCATTTCCACATCTACTTTCACAACTGTAATTTATTATATTTTACGAGAAAACTCATGAACCATGATCATCATGACAATCAATATGGAAACACATTTGACTTCGCTCACTCGATATCGAGGAGTCGATGGTTAATGATAAATACTTGTTTATGCGTTATTGTTTGGGTGCCAATTTTGAATGTACTGTAAATCAACTTGGCAAGGCACCCCCGTAATATTCATTTCAAGTTTTTAATTTATCATCTTATATTATTAGCATAATAACAATTTGTATTTCTTATTTCTTAATTTAATTACTCGATCACATAAAATTTGAAGTGTCGGACATCGATGACCCCTATAATAATCATTATGTAAATATACACAAACTTTATGTACTTCACAACTACTCTAATCGCGATTAACTTTCAAATCCCACGCGCAACGCACCACGTGTTACACGCATTCGAATTTACCGAGGGGAAGAGAGACAGAATCAGAGAGAAGGAAATACGTCAACACGATCCGTGTTGCATATTATGCTACTCTTTTTTCGTTTTGGGAACGTTCGTCGTCGCACGATACCCATGTGAACGCTTTTTGCTTTGATCTTGGCATTGGTCCTCGAGATGACACTCGTTTCCTCCGAACCAATGGTTGTTTGTTTCATTTCAAACATACTATCGGTCGAAAACACACTTGAAACTCTTGTACAAGCAACATTGTAAATTCATTTGGAACTTATTCATATTTTGTTTCAAATAAAAATATATGACAGCGTAATTAGTATGAGAAGAACGACCAAACCAGGAACATGTCAGTTTCGTTTTCAACTTACTACATTAATTCCTTTCACGATGCATTCGTCATAGCGTCTCGACCACCAGGACATCCGCAACGCACGACAGAATTTTCGATTCTTCTTGATTCACGAATGACGCGCCAAAACGAAGCTGCAACTTCATACAGGACAATGCTTTCTCGAACAAAATTCACCGCACTTATAACAATTGTATTATACAAAAGTCACTTCAGTCAAGTCAAACGAGACACACTTTTCCTTGTTCATTTTCACGATGACGATTTGTCACAATAACGAATTGAAATTAGCTTATTTAGCAATTCGATTCAACAGTTAGGTTATAATATATTGTATTTTATTACGCTCTAACGCGTGACGATAAAGATCTACGAACAGAAATCGATTGTTGTGAGTGAAATAAATCGTAATGAGAAACAATTCGCAAACGGTCCATACTTCTCTGTTGCCGTGACTAGACTGGCTTACCGCGTTAGATACGGGCCCAGCGGTCGTCGAGTGGTGGGGGTGAGGCCACGAACATAGACGAATAGACACGAACGTTAGCTCGCGCATGCGTATAGACACGAATACAGGTTTTCAAGAGCGCGGTAAGACCCAAACGTGTTTTTGAATTATTATGCACCGCTCCTCTGAAATTTGTAACCTTTAAACGATGTTGGGGTGCTTTCACAAATTTCATTGAACAGATTATACTACAATATAAATTCATTTCAAATTTTGAAAAAAATACCGTATTATTCTTACCTAAATGTAAAATATAATATTTCCAGGTTTTTCTATAACATAATTATCAAAATTAAACTATTTATTGCGGAATTAATTTTATACACTTAAGTAGATATATTCAATATTTTAAATATACTAAATCATAAAAGATATAATATCTAATGACGTATCTGTAAGTTCCTTTGAAACCCGCATCCGGCCACCATAAACCGAGGATACATTAATTTGTCAGAGATCAAAATGAAAGATTAATGGTGTCTACGAATTCGTTCTTTCTATTATTTCAACTTTCGCACTCATCTACATCGACTCTACAAATTTCTTTTGATTAATAGGTAGAACGATGAATTTGATTTGGGTCAAACTTCTTATAGGAAGGGGATCGAACGACCCTTTCGAAATAAATTGTCAAAAAGCGTGTTTGCTTTTTATTAGAGACATCAGTATAACTCGGCGTTTAATCTAGGGCAATGTAACAGATCAGATATCAACGATGATAGTATGTACTTTAACCGATTACGCGTCAAATCATCATCGATGCGAATTACCCATTATGCGAAGCTGCGTGTTATATTTAAAATAACGCGTGCGTACGCATGTGTTATATTTGGACCTATATTTGTAAATCCTTAAATCTATACAATAGAGTCATTAAATGTATATAGTAGATCTATTACTAGATATATCTATGTCCCTAGATTCCTATGTCCCTATGTTCATATATTTAATGTTATTGAATGTGAAGAATGATATCAATGATATTGCTAAATAATATGGAACATTTAATTGACGAATGAATAAAGGGAAGTAAAAGATTTGTATACAAGTTCGCTCGCGTGAAGTTTGAAAATGGTTCACTGATTGATTCAGTAGACCGCTAATTAATTCTATTTGCCAGTCGATTATCGAACGACCGCGTAAAAGAGCGTTTCCCCTTTGCGAAGGAGGCGAACGGAGAAAAAAAGAAGAGAAGAGGAACGGTGCCACTTCCGATTTATTAGGGGCGCGGTGGCCGCTCTTCCGCTGTGTACGCCTGTACCCAGCTGGTTTACTCCCCATGCATGGTGCACGGTACCCTGGTAACCAAATGTAATTATTTTTAAAAAGGATGTAGGGACCGTTCGTGTTTTCATGCGTGGTTCAAATCGAGCGTAGGTGCTTTAAGAGTAAGCGACCGGGGACAGGTCCGATCTACGTTTCTATAAATCATTCTCTACGCGCAATCGTGATCGCACACCTACAGTTCATTTCGTATAAAGGCAGACACCGATAGTTCACGTTAAAACGTGGTCAGTTTGAAGTAGGAACTCTTTTTAAAAACAGAAACGTAACTTTATGTAGCAGATAAAAGTAAAAAAAATATATTAACTTGAAGAAAAATGATTACTTGAATATTTCGTTAGTACGGTAAGTATATAATAGACCGGTACTAAGCAAGCAATCAGAAATTAGAATTGATTTATTGAAGATTAGAAGTTTGGAAGGAATTCATGAGAGAAAAGTATCGCTAAATACACGAAGTAAACAATTAAAGAAATCTCTGCATAGTGTATAATTATAGCCACAAAGACACGTAACGCATTCTAAGCAATAAATGCCTCCGCACTATGGCATGTTAAACGTCGTTTGTCAAGCGAGTTCACTGATTTCATCAGGGATCTTTTACCGCCCTCGGATTTTCTTAACAACAGCTTAAGAACGAAACAAGCCATTATAATTCATTAAGAAATGTTCCGAAAAGCAACTTTCAATTACTTTATTGCAGACGATGGTACAAAGATAGCGAATATTACGTGCACTGCAGATACTAGTTTAACACGATACATTTAATTTTGAATAAAGAACGTGAACAAATTTTGCAACTTTTTCATTTTCTGCATTCCCAAATTCCTAAATCGTAGAATCAATACTGTTCACAATTACAATAATACAATTTTCAATATTTATTCTTCAACAAATATCTGTTGACATTAAAAAGAATATATCAGTTGCAGTGAGTGAACGTTGATATTAAAGAGTCTATTGATAGACTTCCGGTAGTTAAGGTGCTAAATATCGTGCTATTCGAATATTAATGCGAGCTAGCGTTAACTTTGCGCGGCTATAATGTGCTTGTCTACACGAACTCTTTCGGTTCTGTGGAAATCCATAAAATAGATTTCGCACGGTTTCGTTGTTGATGAAGAACACAAAATTCACGCTTGCGCTCTCTTTGAATTCGTGAAACTAATTTACACGAGCGATTTTGGTGGTTCAGCCAGTCGGTTCGTGAAATTCGCGCGCTACAAGAGTAAATCTCTTTCCGATTATCTTCACTCCATATTTTAAATTAAACATATTTAATTTAAGTTTGTTTAATAATAATTTCATTTAAATTAATATTTACGTGCACAGTCAAAGTTAAAATAGTAATAGAAGTGTTAACAGTATTCTTTTATTTAGTGTAACTTGTACGTTATTTCTGCAATATATAGGGTGTGCAAATAAAATATATAGACACATTACTATACAGTTCAATAGTTACATATGTTGACTATTTTAAAATTACAAATGTTTAAAGTGATCATTGTCAAACTGATTTCGTATTTTTGCTAACATTTTTATGTTTGATGTTAATACAGAAATATTAATTATAATTGGATAATGAAATCCTTTAAAATGGACGACAGATTGCTATGGAAGTCTATGATGATCAAAGCGTTAAATATTTTCTATTTTCTGGCATTGAAAGCCCGTAAGTAAGCATGACTATTAATATTTTATAATTAATGAATCGATTGTAGCTTGATACACAATAGTTAATATTTTGAAGACAGGTAGAACAGGTATTAAGAGAAAAGTGAACGTATCGAATGAAATCCCGTAAATGACTCGTATCAATGAATCAAGAAGCAGCAGCGTCAACATCTGACGAAGGTAAGTGTTATTTCCTGTTCAATTCTTGATAAGAATGTGTACAAATTAAACCGTACTCGGCAACAATACGGTGTTTAGTTCAATTGGACTATTTAAAGTGTTCATTTTCGTACTATTTTTTAAAATTGAAGATACATTAATAATGTATTAGAATTGTGCAATAATAAATACCCAAAACATTATGTTTCGATCGTAACACGACAATTTATATATCAGCGAGAAAAGAAAAATCGCACCGTTCTGTAATTCGAATGCAATCCCTACAGGAGATAGAATCTCTCGTTAAAGTTTACTTTCGCACGAAAAGAGTTTATCGTCTCGAGTGACGAAAATAGATTTCTGTCTTCCTCTTCGGCTCCCTGCGAAGGAAAGAATAAAAGAATTTGCGATGCATTTTCTCGACGTGCAAGAAACGAGAAAGGTGAAACGTGTGCGTGTAACGAAGACGACAGAAAAAGATATAAAACAAGCAAAGATGTTTGTACTTCTATCTGCTGTCTATCGCTTTATCAAAGTTTGTTTACTTATTAACATATGATACATACTGAAATATTATGAGCCATGAAACATGGATCGTATAGTAGCCGTTCGTTAAGTGTCTGCTACATAGTTAACTCTCCCAGAATCTAGGGTCTAGATTCTACTCTCGAATTTCCTTAGAATTCACTCTAGAATTTGCTTAGAATTTTCTACGATTTCTTCAGAATTATCTACGATTTGTATAAAAATTCTAAGGAATTTCTAAGATCTTAGAAATCTAATTTAAGATCACAGTATTTAAGAATAGGATTTTAGAGGTTCTCAGGATTTCTCTGAAATTAACTAGGATCTCTCTACAACTCCCCAGGAATTGTGGGCACTCCCTAGATTTTAAACTTGAAATAAAAAATTTTGAGTATTAATTGGAGTGGGAATTAATAATACTGTTACTATTGTAGATTGACATCCATTAATAAAATATACCTAGGTGTAATCAAATAATGGAAGCTATCATCGAATATGAAAATGGAAGGTATCAGGAACATGTATAAATACGTTCCACAAATAACGTTATCTACTTTACTCGATGCTACATCAAACAGACTCGATTTTGTCACGGTCATGGGAGTGGCTTTTCACCTTTTGCTAATTGCTATCGTGCATCGATTACTAACCTACTCACATATGTATACTGCAAGTCAGATGTATACTGTATAATATTATAGAATATTACAATGTAAATTCTACAACAAATATAAATTACAATTTATAGAACAAGAAATTGTAACGTATTATTATACTTGTACCTATTGCCATTGACAGTGTCACAACTGAAAATTTCAAATTTTACTATACAATAAATATAGCATGAATATACTATTATATTATATTATACTTATAGTCTTGTACAATAACAAATTGTAAATGCTAGTGTACTCAAAAAATGGTACATATTATTGCCATCGATCACAGTTAAAAAATTACAAATTAGCTTCTATTGAAACTTACTATTTATAAAATAGCGTGTCTAATAAGTAAGGGTTATTTTCAAAAATTGAAACTGAAAGATCTGCGCTTTAAAAAGAACATTTTTCGTGTTGCGTCAAGGGGCGATAAGTTTCAGCGATAACTCAGAAATTGAAAACGTGAATACGTCAGAGTAGAGAGTCTCCAGCTTTTTACGGCCCTGTGCAAAACGACACCTGTCTACCATGCTGTTTGCAGATGGAGTACTGGATGGCGAGCAACGAGACCGTCCACAATGGCAGAGAAGAGGCAATCCAGGAGGTCCTCGAAGATCCAGGATCGGCTGTTCTCTTCGTCGGTTATCCACGATGGCTTTTGCACTTCGCCGCCAGCTGTTGCATACTATTTATGCTCGTCGGAATTCCCGGAAATCTCTTCACCATTATCGCCCTTTTTAGGACTAAAAAGGTCAGCACATTATCCTTACATTTTATATTTCCGTTTTCTGATTTATTACTTTTAGTTTACATGTATACTGTATGTTTCTGATGTAGGATTTAACACTTTCTATTTTTATTGCTTTTTATCATTCTTGTTTATTCATGATCGTATCATCAGACTGTCATAGTTTAATAATTAAAATGTATTTTGAATAGGGTTAAAAGTTATTCGATTATATATGAAACTGTACAATAATACAATTTAATTATGCAATAAATAGATGATAATAATTGTAGAACATTAAGGATTAATCATTATTAAGAATTATAATATTAATGATTGCACAATGTCACTCAATTCTCTGATTTATTGATGCAGCAGTTTGGAAACAACGAAATATTTTATAAAAGTTGAACATATTTTTAACAAACCTAATATTTATATGAAAAATAAAGTTATAGATACGTGAATATGATAAAAAGACGAAGAATTGCAAGTGACGAATATTTTTTCTCAGAACGGGATAGATTACACGTTGTGGTTGCTTGGGTTTCTAGAGCAACCAGCCTGCTGAGATTCAGTGCTAGAGCAAACACGTGAATAAGTGGTTTACCTCGAATTTCATTTCAAATAACAATTACGAAACGTGTCAATCTATCACAAACGAATCGAGCAATTACTAAGTTAAGAAATTGCCAAAAATTACAAATTTAAAAATTTCCAATTACTACTTGACCATGTCCGGTACAGAATCTCGATGTTATTAACAATTAGCAATTACACATCTTGTAGAGCAATGAAATATATTTTGCACAACACGCATTTAGTTGACAAACCTCGATATTTATCTTTTGGGAAAAGTGTATTTGCTGTTCGACCATCAACGACGATACCGATAAGTTCGAAGACTTCGATAACTTCAATCTTTGAATATAAACATCTCATTTTTTCCAAATTCACTGAATTTATAAATTGCAAATTTGCAATATTACATAATTCTTCATTAAATAAATATTTAAAAAAAAGATGCTTGTTGCTATTTTTTTAGTATTACGTTTTTCCTTAAAAATTTGTGAAAATGAAAAAAATCGTGCAATGAATGATTAAACTGTCTCCGAAGGCAATGATCGTAAGGTCATCGGCATTCGTTACAAAACACTTCCGGTTCCATGTCGATCGTCAAAAAGTTAAGTTTGGAAATCGCGTGCTCGATTCTGTTTTCCTGGATTTCGTCGATCCAAGAAACACATAACTATTCGTGCCAATTCCGACAGTTGATGCAATCGATGAACTAGAATTAAACCGGGAAGAAACATAATATCTTCGTGTTTTATTGCACAATACTGGATTTCGCTGACTAACGTGAAATTCTGATCAGTTCGGTATTTCCACACGCGTTTCACTTTCGTTTCACGATTGAAATTGTATTCCTGATCGAAGTGAAATAATAATCAAATCTACTCCTTCCCGCCAGCAACGATAATAATCAATTTTATGCGATTATTAGGTTCTTTTTTAATCGATACTATATGCGAGCCTAAATTTAGGCAACCAACCTTGCATTCCTGCAATAATGGAAAACGTGTTTAGAAGTTGCATACTAGAACAGATGTTCTTGATCATTTTATTCTCTTATTATTTATTTTAACGTAGTGAAACTGTGAAATAGTAGTGAAGTAGAAGAATAATAAAATAATTAAATGAAAAGTGGTGAAAGTTGCTGAATGATAAAATATTATAATGTTAAAAAATGGTCTGAAGTGAGAATGTAGCAAACATTGTATAAGTGATAAGAATGGTAAAATAATTAGATATCAGAATAGCAAAATAGTAAAACAATTAAACATTAGAAATAACAAAATAGTGGAATGTTAAAATATTTTCTCAACATTTAATTATTATTTTTACAGTTAAGAAATGCAACAGCAATCTTCATAATCAACCTGTCGATCTCAGATTTGATGTTTTGCTGCTTCAATCTGCCCCTCGCTACATCAACATTCTGGCATAGTTCTTGGAATCATGGAGTACTCTTGTGTCGATTATTTCCTTTGCTAAGATACGGCTTAGTTGCAGTGAGCCTCTTCACTATACTTGCGATCACGATTAATCGTTACGTTATGATAGGTCATCCCACACTTTATCGTACGTAAGTAAACTTATTTAAAACTTAGCCAAATATTTGTGACAGCAAAGTTTACTCAAACATTAAAAAAAAGTTCGGTTAAATATTGACATGAACAAAGATTTCTACTCAAACAACAACGATGGGACTATTTATGGAATTATCCTGAACAAATCTATATTTTAATGATACATAAGATATAAAATTATAATAAACATAAATATACAAAACATATAAGTTTGTAATAAATATAATAATTCTTTAAAAGAGAAAGAACTTTATGAACCTCTACAATTTATCGAAGTTCAGAAAATTATTTAACGAATTATAAATTCGAATATGTTAATATTACATATAAATAAAAAGTAGAATAAGTACAATTGAAGAAATATATTTTCAGAATATATAAACCAAAGTATTTAATTCCAATGGTCCTAAGTACATGGATAGTGGCTTTCGGTGTTTTGATTGTCACATGGCTCGGAAACTGGGGTCGTTTTGGACTGGATACCGCAATTGGTTCATGTTCTATTCTCCCAGACACGAACGGTCGAAGTCCAAAGGAATTTCTATTCGTCGTTGCTTTCCTGATACCTTGCATCGCGATCGTTGTTTGCTATGCAAGAATCTTCTATATTGTTCGAAAGACAGCTTCTAAAAGCAGGAAGCCACATATTACTGCCAGCACTGACGCCATCGATATCAGTCACGAGGTAAGAATTATTGCGAAGAACGGAAGTGTGCATTTTTGTTCTATCGAGTTTATTAGAAAAATTGAAGATTTTGGGATTTGGGATTTGGGAATTGCAGGAGTTGGAAATTGAAAATTTAGGAATTTAGAAATTTTGGAAAATCTATACTTGAAAACTATGCAATTTGTATTCCTACAAATAATTAACTATAGAATCTTGATACCTAAATTGTATGACTACTACGTAATATTATTAATTACAGCGACGCTCCGCCTCTCCCAGAAGCCAAGAAGAAGATCCGTCAGCATCAAGATCAAATTACGCAGCAGGTGTCCTCGATACCAACCTTTCTCCAAACCATCTGTCCACAACAAATCACCTGAACTTGCAAGTTCATCAAGAATCAGAACATTCGCCCAAAGATAAGACCGTACAAACCAAAGCTATTAAAAACAAAAAAGCAGGAAAATGGCAGCAAGAAAATAACTCAAAAGAGCAACCAAATAATCCTCCGAACATTTTCGAGGTTTACGAAACAACAGGATTGGAAATAAAAGCGAACGACATTCCGTACGCTGACGAACGTTGTGATTCGGATTTCCCTGAAACCGAAGGTTTTTCCAGTAGAATTAAAGAATCCGTTGGGAACACTAGAAGTAAATTAGAAAGAATGGCCAGCAGAGCTTCCTTCATATTCGAATCAACCCTTTGGGTTCAAAGACTGAACTCGAAGGTCTCGACCGGAAGTGACCAATTCGAAAACTCGAGATCGAACTCTCCGGAACGATCGACGGCCAAGAAAGCCATGATCGTTCGAAACGAATCAAGATTCAAGAACGCGAGGAGAACGAAGAACCAGGACCCACCTAGAATGAGCAACAAAGATAAGAAGCTGTTGAAAATGATACTAGTGATATTTTCTTCGTTTCTCGTTTGTTATTTGCCGATCACCATTACGAAGACGTTTAAGGACGCCATTGATTGGCGGGGTTTGAATATAGCGGGGTATATTTTGATTTATTTGACGACTTGTATAAATCCTGTTGTTTATGTGGTTATGAGTTCAGAGTATAGAAGTGCTTATAAAAATGTGTTGTTCTGTAGGAACGATGGCGGGAGGAAAGAGACTAGGAAGATGTTTGATTAATGGAGACCTGTTTTTGATGTTCAATTTGTGGTTGACCAGTTTGAGAGGTGTGAAACGTGTAAGACAGTTTGGAAATTTGGAAATAATTTATAACTTAATTACTATTATATTTTAAGGCGCTATATCGTATATACTTGCAAAAAATTTGCATCTGATTTGATAAATCTCTTAAAAACATCAACAAAACTATATGTCCAAACTAGTGAAGTAGTTTGAAATCAAGCAAACTCGAGTTAAGCACAAAATCATAACATAATGTACTTAAAAATAATGTATTAGTTCATTGAAAATAGAGAAAAATAAATTTTTTATTGCAAACTGTTCTGTTACCTACGTCTTACTAAATAAATTTAAACGAATTCAGCAAATCTTAAGTACAACATATCGAACAACATATATTCTTTCAGGAGAATTCAATTATTTGTTTATATTTGATCATTTATTATAAATAACAAAAATTTCACGTGGTTATTTACAGACGGGTCTTAGGAATCGAATAATCAAACACTTAAATAACAAATTTTACTTCAAATAACCTATATCGCCGTAAGTGCACTTAATTATTATATCCTTCTAACGTGGTTTAAATAGTTACTCCATTTTGGAGTCCTCAAAACAATAAAGAATTTTTAAGTTATTAGTTTAAAATAAAGTTAAGTTCTCTAAGTTAGTTAAGTAGATAATTTATTTGTACTTGAAAGATGTAAAAAAAAAATGGCGTAACATAACACGTTGAATGCCGCAGGGAAAGTACTGCAAATTAAAGTTATTCAGCATATCATATAACTTACACTTTCTTTTAATTATAAAATTAAAGTAACGTTCGCTACTATTAACCATAACGACATTCAACGTGTTCTAAACTGATACTGTCACGAAGAAAAGATGTTTCTTTACTTCATCGATAAAAATCATTCCCCTTCAATACTTGATAAATTTTTGATCATCGCAGTTTTTTATAATTATCACCTCTCATGATGAGGTTCCTGGATACTCGTACAAGACAGAAACTTAAAGAAGAAAGAAATGTTTAATTGTCTAGGTTAGGTGGAACTGTTGCACTTTGTATCGTGCTGATGTTCATCGTGGGCGGCCATTTCTTCTCATCGTCATTCTCCTTTTGAGACTGAGGTGTCACTTTTGTGATATCCAGCTTGTTTTTGTCTTTGTTCTTGAAATACAGAGCACCTGCTGCTCCGCTGGCACAGGTACCGACGAATATTGTCACGTATTTCAGGAATCTGTTCGTGATCATGAAAAAATGATTAACGTTAATGTACTAGTGTATTAACTAAATTTCTACATTCTAGTAGATGAAAGTGAATGTAATTCCTTACCCAACAATGCCTTTGATCATAAACAGTTGCTTCACAATTTTCACGTACTCGTCGTCGAGTAATATACCTTCCTCGACCCAGAACAATGGGAATAAGCATTCTGGGAAGGTTTTCATCAGCTTTACTTTTTCCATGGGGTGAAGGAATACGTTAAACTGCAATCTCTTGGCAGCGAGAAGTGGGGTGGCTGTTGTTGGTTCAAAATCCATACCGATGCCATGTGCATCCTATAGAAAAGTATATCGTTTCAGATTTAAAGATTTGAACATTTAGGATTTTGTTCATTCCTGAATTGCAATATAAAAAGAGGAACATGTAAAATATCTTGCCTCGTTTGGATGAAGTCCGTCAACCATTTCAAGATACTTCTTCTCTGAACCGTAAAGGTGTGGTAGGGAAGCGATGAGAGGTGCCCCTATGCACTTGTACAAATCCATTAAATTTTTCGTTAAACAAGTGTCCGGTGTGGGGCAAAAACACTTCTCATCTTCATTTTTGCTCATATCTCCCAAATCCGCTGTGTAGTGATACGTATGGACACCTATGAAACAAATGTACATATGACTCATACCATTAGGTCATCATCAAACATTAGCTTTTAAATTTACAAAATAAAGTGTTAAAAAACAGTTCTAAATAATGGTATAGAAACAACTAAATTTGCTTTTACTTTCTAACAACTCCTTTACCTTTAATCATAGTTTTGTGACTATAACGAGCGCCCAAGCTTCTGCAGAGATCCGGCGCGAAGGACACAATGTCACCCCCTTCTTCAAGGAACGGTGCAAAAATGGTGGTGTCCGTGCCATTATACTGATTGCAACGTTCATCGGGCCAGACCGTCAACGCTGGTTTCTCGTCATATTCGATAACCCGTCCAACGTCTTTCCAATTCTTTATTCCTCGCAACACCCTGAGACGTTCGGGCACCACGGTGCCATTTTTCTACGTAAACAACCAAAGTCGTGATCGATGTTTAGCACACCTATACCGTGTGTGTAAAGAACTCTGTCGATCGAAAATGCTTCTAGGAGATAATTGAATAAATCAGAAGGGCAAGTGACAAAGTTCGCACCTTTTAATACACATAGAAGAGAATTCTATAAAAGTTCCGCAGTATTCTGAACAATCAACAACGATCAAAAATTTGTTGAAATCGCTATGTTCTAAATATACCTTACTGTATTAACCAACTGTTCATTTTGTTTGATCAAAAAAATAGTTACCAAATCTAGAACAAATAGAAAGGCAAACTTAACCTAATTTTTCAGTTCAATGGTAGAATACATACGGAGCCAAATATGGAGAACAAAAAGTGTCCTTCGCCGTCTGATATTAAGCCACTTTCTTCAGCTTTTTGTTGCAAGACGTTGCAGGTCGCGGCTCCAGCGAAATCTTTCACGGTACAATCGATAGGCAAACCGTTGAAGAGTATGTCCTTCGCCTTGGCTTTTACAAATATGGTTCCTGGTTTCTTGAAAATGCTGTCTATGGCTTTATCTATCAAACACGATAATGTTCGGGTATATTATTATTGATGTTTAAATTTGAGATTTGTCATTCACTTAAAGTAGTCGATAGCGAAGTGGTTTTATAAGAATAGGGAAAATAATTAAACTTGATAATCTGAATTTTGCACGTAACTAATGTGGTACACCATGTTGTTTTATTGGTGAACTACCGAATGGTACATTTCAGGGTAGAATCGGCGCAAGGACGCCTTGATCACCTTATCCTGCTATACCATTTATTGAACGAATCGTTTATAAGGAAACTTCTCGCGTTGTGGTGCAAAACGAGGGAAAGTAACTTGTTATTATCTATAAGTAAAACGTTTCTCACGGCTCTCTTTGCTTCTAGTTACTTTAGAATTCTTAGGTATTCTTAGGTAAGGCCAAGTCGACCTTTACTTTTGATCGAAACTAGTAAACATATTCGATGCGACTTCCAAGAAGAAACAAAGATTTCGGAAATTTTTTTTTCGTCCAATTTTTCACTCGCTGTGGAAATCTCATGTTACTCTTCACGCGTTATGGAAATTTCATATATTGTTATTTCGTGTGTCAAAAAGTTTATTATATATCATATAATTATAATAATATATTAAACAGTACACAAAAGGCAATTTTATTAAAATTAATAACAACTTATCAATGACAAATGAAAGGGTGCAAGTTACTTCGGTTTTCAACTTTCTGACAATAATGTAAAAAGAAATTTATTTGTAAATGTACTCACTAACGATTCCAATCGCACTCGGTTGCTGCAGTAGCGTAAGTTTGATCATGCTTACTATAAAAAGATGGGGTACAACTAACTCTTCTTCACCGGTTAAACCGTTGCTTTTCGATGGGTTCCAGAACCAGGTCGTTTTAAAATTGTACGAAACACTGTCATCTTCCTCTCGATCTTCCAAATTCACCTTGTGCTTGTATTCGCTACGAACGTAAAACGTTATCGTCATATACCGAGGGCTGAATAAGTGATTATTGTACTTACTCGTAAAAGAATGGACCCACTTCTTGAACAATTGGCTTTGCCCCTCCCAGTACTTCGGTAGGGTTCGTGACATTGAATATATAAATTTTGAAATCCAGAGGAAGAGGAAAAGAAGTCCACATTTCACGAATATCGGAGCCGGGCTTTAATGCTACTTGCTAAAATTTATATATAAATATTGAAAATGTATTTTCATGATTCTGGGTTTATTAGTTGTTAAAAACAGAACAGGTACTTCGAAAGAATAAATACAAGATTCTCACATCGAAACGATGACAAGTAAAACGGAACGATTATATAAAGCTGGAATTAACGTATTGGATAATACGCGACAACACAAGGTGATAATTAATTAAATAACTATTATTTGTGTAGTGACAAATGATATGTAGTTCTTTATTTGATACGTTGTTATATCTTAATAGTTTATGATAATTAACTTGTCAATCAAATTAACAAAACATTTTCCTTTTTATCATTAATTTGGGCATTTTGAAAATTTTGTGCAAATTTGATAAATAAAAGAATGAAAATAAGGAGAACAATGGAAAATTTATTTCATCATTTCTATATCAGTGGCTATATTGATAGAAGTAAAATGTAAGGGAAAACAAATAAAACAAAATAACGTGTACTGAAATATGTGACAGTAAAGACAAAGAGTAACGATACTTACCTTTTTGATTTGGGATTTTAGAAATGCAGGAAAAATTATACTACAAATCAGAATTCCAAAGCTAAGCATCGATCCACCGACGATTCCAAGTGTTTTCGGTTTCATATTAAGCCACTAGAAAAATCACGATAAAAAATCAATGCGAATAACGAGCTCTGTAACACGAACTAAAAAAAGGATCAACTAATACGATGTACCAAAAGAAGAAAACTAAACAGGTTGACCAATAGCACCAGTGGATCAGAAAAGTATTAAAATCAACTTTAAACATCAATTAAAAACCTTAGACGAAAAATCGCTCCATTTCCCATTACATCATGAATTACATGACAACATGTAACACGCAGGTATCGTAAGAGCTTTGGAAACACTTTTATAAAAACTGACTAGTTGTGGCTAATATTCTCCATTCAATTTATACTTATCATTCCCTGCAATTTAAGCCAGGGCTCGTTCAAAAAACCAGGGGTCAAGTCGTGACCCTTGTATGTCTGTAATACATGAAGTTCGGAACCTGCAAGCTATTATACATGAGTATGGTTACTACGAAAAAAACTTATTGAACCTTTTTTATAGAGAATTTCTCAAGCTATAAATTTTGTAACAGCTATTTTTATCGCAAAACTGATAGATAACGAGACAACTGGTCTTTTAGCTTTGACCCTCCGTACAGTTTTTTGAAGGAGGTAAAGGTGAGTAAAGGTTCAAAAATGTAAATTGTAAGGTGTATACTTCTCTGATTCACTGTACCTACAAAATACAGCTATAAAAACAACCATTCGAAATATAGAACTCAAAACTACCCCTAAAAACAAAACATCTCTTCAATTTATCTCAAAAAATCTGACTGACAATGTTGTTTAAGGGGGGACCTCTATGTAGGAAGCCGAAATTAAGCTGATTTTCAGGAATTATTTTGAAGCATAAGGAATGAATAAATATTTGTAAGGTTTGGAGGACTATTTAATAAGTACTTCAACTTCATTTCTCAATTTTTGTTGGTTAAATAAAATACAAAATGGCGGAGGTACAGTATGATATGTTAGATGCGTCGCGAAGTGACTTCGAAAACGGTGTACACTCTAGAGTCTGTTCTTATTATCTGAGAGAGCTAAGCAAAGAAATCTGATGAATATATAGTTGTCGTAAATTGATGAACCTAAAAGATTAAAAAAAAATTAAAAATTGGAATAATGACAAACCTCAGAACACAATGTTAAAAATTTTTCGATAAAATTTTACTCTTTGTTGCAATAAAAAAAATGTTTATATCAATGATTTTAACTTACATTTAGGTTCATCCAGGAGACAGTACTTCTAGTAGAATGTGTACAAAATTTCAGCCCGATTAGTTGAATAGTTTTTGAGTAATCGTGTACACCGATAATCAACTTCGCGGAAAAATAAGTTTCGAGAAAATCGCGTTTAAAGTTTAATTTGCCTGAGCGTATTTTAGTACAAAAGGTTGAATAATTTTTATACCTGCCATTACTTTGAAAATTCTGCATAAGTACATCTCCCAAAACATTTGATTAAACTTTATTACAAGCGTAGAAGCACTTCAAACATTAAATAAACACCTTCCCGGTCATTATACCACCGCGCGCGTCTCGGATCGGCGTGAAGGCGGGTTACGGATTTAGGCTCTCACAGCAATAGCTTTGTGATTCAATCCAAATATTAATGCGTGTCGTATTCTATAGGTTTCAAAGTAATTTTCTAAGTAATAAAAAAAAAATAACTTTTTTGACCATTCCTACATAGAGGTCCCCCCTTAAAGTGTCCAATGAATCAAATATACAACGACCTTCTCTTTTATCAAACTCTGAAAACCTTGCATTTGTCCGAAGCACGCAGATTATTTTGAAGCTTTCGGCTTGTGGTCAGAAACGACAACCAGCCCAAAATGGACGTGTACACAGTGAGATCGAGGAACCGTCGAGAAACACTGGCAAAGGATTCGTAAACGAGTCGTTTGATATTCATTTCACGATTCTCCCACTAATTCGGTATCATCGCGACGCGATCAAAGAGGATCGTTTGCACTTATTTTTCTCTCGATATTTTTCCCCGCGGTTTTTCTTTTTTGAACGTGGTTTTCGACGGAAGGATACTGTCACGCGATCACACCTTGATATTTCAAAATCACCGTGAGCAACGATGTCGACCGCCGATCGGGGACAAATGATTTTTCGATACGCGACCTCGTCCTGGGTCGTCGTCGATCGTCGAGTGTTCGCGACAAAGGACTGATTAGTCTTGGAACGTCGACGGCGTCCGGCGACGCGACGACCGCGACGATGCATCCATTCCTGCGTGACCACGTGTCAATTTTCTTCTGTGAACTTCCGGTAGCCTCCGTTCACGATCAAGGTGGAAGACCATGATTCAATTAATCTTTTCGTTTACACCTTCATTGTTATCTCCATCTTCTTCGTGGCATATGAATTCTTGTATTCAAGTATTCAGATATTGAGGTGTTTAGAGTATTCTGAGGATTGAGAGTATTCATGTACTCATTTATTCGGGTAATCAAATATTCAGATACTTCGGATACTGTATTCGGAGTGTTCAGAATAGTCATAGTATTTAGAATATTCACAGTATTTAGAATATTCACAGTATTCAGGGTATTCAAGTACATGAATAACAGAATGTTGGAATATTAGTGGCGAAGATAAAAGAGGTCCGTACATCACGTGACCCCTCTCGAGCGCTCAATTCAAATATCACGAAGAGTATAACTTCGGGCCTCTTTTATCTTGGCCCTGTGGTATTCCAGGGTACTAAAATACGAGAGTAGTAAATTCTAGAATACCATAAGACTAGAAGAATAAGATACTGCAATACAAGAACACTAGAATACTAGAACATCTCAGTGCTCTAATATTTGTAAATTTGAATACGAGAGCATTTCAGTATTGAGTTATATAGTTGCAAATAAACGAATAATATCGGTACATTACATTATACTATTATCGTAAAAAATTACAGTACTGGTGTTACTGTTATAAATTGATCCGTGTGACTGTACACTTCATTTTAGTGTCAAGTGTATCGAGCGAAAAGGTGTAGAACAATCTATTAATCATGAGCTGTGTATAGGCACATGTTACTAGAACACGTACGATTCCAGAACTTTTTCCATTATTACTTTCACTTAGGACGACGTAAGTAAAACTGCCGTGCATAATGCATCCGCGTAAATGGTAAAGTAATACGGAGAGTATCGTACAAAAAGGTTAATTACGATATATAAAAGTCTAACAAGAGATTGATTTCATTCTTTCAAGGTTTTTCTCTGCGCACTCTTTGCAATCCACTGTGTATAAATAGTTTTGGGCGTAACACGGAATTTTTGTTAAATAATTCGTGCTACGTAATTGATACCGTATAGAAATAATAAAAAAATATTTATATTAAGGGATTAATATTAACAGATACTAGTCCTTGTTTACCGGAATATCTCAAAGTTTCCACAATGTAATTAATTTTTTTTATACTGCATTTTAACTGACGTCTAATACTACATCAGGATGACTCTGCAGTCGATGAAAAAAATCTTACTCTAAATATCAGGTGTAACATTTATCGGAATGAAATGAAACTTTGACGACTGCGAATGTCACGGATCCTGTTTAATACTAATGTTTCGTAACGAAATAATGGTCTTCGAGAAAGACAGAAAAAATGTGTTTCATAACCAATAAATCAGGATACATTTACCAAGATAATCCTTGAAACATCGACTGCTATAATTATGCCGATAGCGTCTGCCCGACCAAACGAATGTGGAAAGTCGACAAACGCGGCGTAATTGACATCATATAAAGTGGACAATCAACGACTCCCGCACGATCAATTTGTTAATTATCTTCAAATATTATGATATGCGAGGTGAGATACCTAACATGATTACTGTCGAGTCTAGCTATATGGCCGTTTCTTGCAACCGGTTTCATATTTCAATCAACACACGTCATGCGTTCAATTGCCGTGTCTAGTATTAACATGCCAACGATTACTTATTAATTAGTGTTACATACTACGCATATTACCACGAATTCTTCTTCCATCTGTTGTATTTTCTATGCGTTGTAATGTGTACACGTTATTGTAGTATGTGTTGTATTACCACGCGTTGTGACTACCATGTGTGGTATTACCACGCGTTGCAAACATGAAGCGCTGCAATTTCTATGCGTTGAATTACCACGCACTGTAATCTCTACGCGTAGAATTACCACGCGTCACCTCCACGCATTGCAATCGCTATGAGTTGAATTACCACGCATCATACTATCCCACAACTCAATCTCCACCCATTATTTTACCACGTGTTTTCAAACCCGTAAAATCAAAATCTACGACCTCATCAAAAACCCGTATCCCACAAACTCCATCATTCAAACCAATAAAAAACATGCTTCAGTATTTTAAAAATATATTTTCTTCTTTAAACAATATAAAAAACAAGTGTTATGTACAAAAGAATAAAGCAAAGTACGGTCCGTTGAAACCTTACTTAAGCCATCCATGGTGTTTGTGAGCATGAACGGCGACGGGTACAGGGTAAGGTTTAGGGACATGATAAGGTACAGCTACATGTACGGGATACGGTCTGTCTACGTGAACGATCTTCTCGAACGGGACCGGATATGGTTTCGGTACCGGAACAGGAACGGCAACGGGTCGATCAACAGGAACATGAACAGTCTTTTCAATCGGCACTGGAACTGGTCTGTCGACGTGCACCAACTTCTCCACGTGAACCGGGTACGGTTTTGGTACCGGAACTGCGAATGGCACGGGAACTGGACGGTCCACTGGAACTGGTACCGGAACGTGTTTGGTCACAGGAACTGCGACTGGGACCGGATGTGGAACGGGCTGCGGCAACGGCAGCGGCACTAGTGCTACTCAAACAGTGAAATCGTTTCTTGATTGCGGTTCTTGGTTGGTGTTGAGAAAGTATAATCGAGAAAGATTAATTGAGCTGTTGGACCACTAATATCAATTAACTCGCAGTTTAACGCCTTGAACAAGTGAGTTTTTCGATCAGACGAAAGTAATTTCTTTCGTACATTTGTTATTAAAAATGTGTTGATGCAAATCGATTGGTCTTGTTGATGAGGAATATGTTATTTTATATATATTCATTGATTCTTAAAAAATATACTAACGAGCTGGGTGTAGCACTGGCGGAGGTACCACATGTGGATGCACTGGATGAGGAACCGGTCCTGCCACAGCTTCTAAATGTCCTGCTACTTCCGGTACCGGCGACTCGTAGACGGGTGCTGGTTCGGGATGGAAGAAGTGTTCTGGAGGTAAGCCATATTCCAAAGAAGCCAGTCCTCTTTTATCATGTTTCTTCGTGATCAACGACTTGTTTTGTTTATGTTTATCAACGGTGATTGCTGTACTGACTGCTAGGAGTAGCGACAAAATCTGTAAACAGGCAAAATATAAATCTCTGACATAAATTATATTCAAAAGTAAAAGAGTAGTTTTTACAATATAACACAAACACTGAAAAAGTATTTTATAAATAAATTCTTCCTTCAACAATTCTAACATAAGTTATATAGAAAATATGACAGGATAATTTGATATTAATTTCGATAAAATAAAGACTCTTCAATCACAAACACAAAGAGGGATATGCACTCCATAATTTCTTTTTCTAAAAATCACCATATGTCCATATAAAATAAAACAACACATCACTGACATAAGAAGCATAATGAAAACGAGTTAACACATCCTAATTAACAGAATATGCAAAAGTCAGATATAAAGCACCAAAAGTCACAATCACAGGTCACGAGGAAGAATATTACACGCATATAGAATATGATATAAAATAAATAAAACTAAGAGAAGGAAAACTGTACCAAGATAAACTTCATGGTCGTGTCGAAGTGGAGTCCCTAATCGTATCTACTAGCGACTGTGTCCAAACGAAAACTACGTTTGCTCTCTATCAATAACCTCCCATAAGTATTTATAGGGCAGCTATAGTGATGACACATCACGGTACGGAAGAAGCATCGATTGGGTCGTCTTCGTCGAACTCAATGGACTTTCGCTGCTACCAATCCTGGCCGATGGCCAAATAAACGATCGCGGCCGCTTTTCATATCGCGTACAGAAGGAAGACACGTGTTACAGCCGGAAAATACATAAGTGCACCGTATAATGACGTCGCGTCGTCTAGGTATTGTTCGCGAGATCGACAGATAGTTACGCCTCGACTCGGGTGAAAATTGTCTACGTGAACATTCAAATTAATAAGAACACCGATGCGTCTATTCGTGACACGATTCTATATCGACTTCGTCATGCGACGCTCTGACTGTTTCGTTACATTTTTCATATCTCGACGGAAGTGCAGCTGTAACCGAAGCGAGGAATACTAAATAACCGATTTTACGTAAGCGGAGGATGTAGCGTCTGCTAGTTCGTACAAGGTAACATGGAATATTGTTGACTGAATTTTTCTTCTCTGAAGATAATAGAGGTTTTTCTCGTTTTAAAATAAAGTACAACGATAAATATACAAGGTAACACAAAGTAATTTATATAATTATTCTTCATCTCGACAAAGGTTATTTCGATAGAAGCAAATAAGTGGAAGGATAACGAGATAAATTCATTTATTGGTAAAAGTAAACGAATTCCATGAATGGAGACCGAAGTAGAATCGAAGCCAAGAATTAATTCACGTTAATCGTTGAACAACCTGACCGTCAAGTATTTCGTAATTGTGCCATAGCATTCGTGTACGTGCTCCACCGTATTATGCGTTCACCGATGCTGGTAATGATGAATAATGAATGACAGATAGTAACCGGCGTTAGAAGTGGTTCGTATTAGAAAATGAAAGTTAAGAAAGTTTCGCGGATGCGACCAACGCGGAAAACCTTGTAACGTTTCTGGTGCAAGAAACGATCCGGTTTGTTTTGTTGTTGATCTCGTTGACCGATTAAAAACAAACCTCATTAGTTATGAATTATAATACGAATTCTGATTAATTTAATCAGAAACATTCGTTTATATTACAGGCAAGTTTTCGTGTGACTTCGTGTGAAAAATAATATATCTTGGTATATTAATGCAACTAGAGTAATGAAAGTGTAATAACAAATTGTAACAGACTAACGTCAAGTGAAATTGTAAAATCGAAGGTCATATCTGAAAAATTATAATGAATTAGTCACGTCACTTCCATTTCATAGTACGTGCTCTGAACAACTAGAAAATAATTAAAACGTAAGTAGGTAAGTGGTACGAGTGACTATCGGAATGCTATAAAGTGATAAGTTAATATAACGCGTATGGAATGGAATGAAAGAATTGTTGCATTTTTTGTTATATCATTCCAAGAAATAACGAACCAAGAAATTCCTCATTACGTCTGGTCGTTCCAAACCAAAAATGCAAGTTCATTACACACGGGTCCCAAATATGGCACAAACGTGAACCACTGCCGTTACAATGCTTAACGACTTTCTTCTCCGGAAACACGAAACTCGCCAATCAACACGGTCAAGTTCCTGATCCCATCGAACCTGACTTGGACCACAATCTGGAATCTCGATTCTGGATCTATCGATCCGCCGATCGGTTCAGATAGCAAATATATAAAGCTACCGTTTTCTCGATCTTACGAACAGTTCCTTCGCACCGAGAGAACAATGTCCATCATTCCGGTAAGCACCGCCAATCTTGCGATTAACATTATTAACCCCTGACTTAACTCCACAATTTGATAGTTCAAATTATTGAGTCAATTGTGGTATTAAAAATTAGTTAATTAGTTCGCCATTAACACCTTCATCTGTGATTTAAACCGCATTCCGCCGAAATTAGCACCTAAAGACTAAGGTAGAGTTGTATAGAGATGTATTTCGCTGCACTCTAGGATCGTATTGAATTTTAGCTGTTCCTGATACTCTTCTGTAGTACCGCGTTAGCTGCGGAAGCAGAGGAATCGAAACATGAAAAACGAGGGATCATCGATACCGGTGGATGGGTTGGAATACCGAATCCACACTCGTATGGTCATGGTCATCCTTGGATAGCTGGTTCATCCTTGAGGAGTTTTAAGTTTCCGGCTTTTGATTTAGCTCATCATGGGTAATAATACCACTGTATTTATACACAACATACAAACTGTCTCAAGATGTACATCATAAACTGGTAACAAACTCTTCATTAACGAGAAAACCCAAACTTCTAGCTCCAAAATGTCCCTCGACCCAAAACTCTTAGATCAAAAGACCTCAAGGTTCTCAAAATCCATAGATCCTAAAATCCTCTAGACTCCCAAAAACGCGAGATCTTCAAAATCTCTACAATTCCTATACCTATAATTCAGACGAATACAACCCCGATAAATTTGATAGATTATACGGAGGATTGCCGTACGGTAGAGGACCAGCTATTGCTTTGCCAATCGGAAGAGACGTAGTGAAACCAGTGCCGGTGTACATAACGAAACATGTAGTCGTGGAGAAGCCAGTTCCGGTCCCAGAGCCCGTTTATATCGAAAAGCCATATCACGTGCCAGTGGAGAAGGTGATCCATGTTCCAATCGAGAAGATCATTCATAAAGCGGTCCCGTTTCCTGTACCGGTACCTGAGGTAAAAAATCATTCGGAAATCTTATATGATTCAAACTATACTAAATAATAAATTAATTTTTGCAAAATTCGTGGCCTATTTAGACGACATAAACTGTATATCAGAACAGAGATAAAACTCTTCTGTATCGTTCAACATTTCTGCAAGTCGCTTTCATACACGGAATGCGATTTTCTAAGACTGGTTGTTGAACAGTTTCGCTTGTGTTGCAGGCAGTTCCGATACCGGTGGAGCGCCCAGTACCGGTACCGGTAAAACACCCCGTAGCAGTACCTGTCCAACAACCATATCCGGTACCAGTGAAGCAAGCGTTTCCGGTACCAGTACCCGTTCCATTTCCGGTCGCGGTACCTCCACCGATATCCATCTACGGCCCAGGTCCTCTTCCAGGGGCTTACTACGGTCGAGGGTACGGCGGTGGTCATATTTACTCATCGATATCTGGTCCATCGATCATTCATGGATATGGCCATGGATACGGCCATGGATTTGGTCATGGATTTGGTCACGGATTTGGTCATGGATTTGGCCACGACTTTGGTCATGGACATGGTTACGCCCATGGTTATGGGTATCCGGCAGTTCCATACATACATGATATTGGGCATGGACACGGACATGGACACGATCATAAGAAACGAAGTAAAAATGCAGAAGATCGTTCTTGAAGAAGATATTTTGCAGCAGTTATTTGTTATCCAAAGCTAGACTGTAATATTGTTACCGTTTGAAATTACAAGTCTAGTTAGTTAGATATGTATTAATTGATTGTGAAAGTTGTATGAAACAGTTGAAGGCAGAGACTTACGCATGCAAATGAAAGTTGATATGATATCTAAACCCTAAGTTATTATGTACTTCTGAAGTTAATAAATAATATTTTATAACTTTATATAAAGCACTGTAATACAGAAACTAGTATCCACAACTTCGTATTCTAAAATATGCAACGGATAATATAAAACAGAATCAGAAATTTGGACTGCAATATAGTACAAAATTAAACATTATTTCAATAAATTTATTACATCTCATGTATAAAATATTTTTGCATGGAAATTAATTACAATTGTTATATACTATATACATATTGAATGAAATTCTGTACCAGCAGTTATTTATCATACATATCAAGATAGATTAAAATAAGACTATTCAATAATAAGAATCTGAATCAGTGTCTTCCTCAAACACATTAGATGTTCTAGGTGGTGATGAACTACCCAAAATTTCTTCTTCACTTTCGGGTTCATTTTTCTCCTTATTATCCAAAGCATAACGCCTCCAAGGAAATCTGTAAATATATTTATTATCTTTCTTTGAATGATTATATTATTGGAATGAAAAGAAACCAATTTTACCTTGTTTTTTCATTAAAACAATCTTCAATAAATGTATGAGAAACAATTTTAGTGTGACTCTTCAACTGTTGATACTTTGGAGTATTCTTAAAGGCACAAATCAAGTGAGTGCACTTTTTATTAGTTGTATTAGGGTCAGCAATATACCTTGCTCCCATTTGTAGAGCTTTCCTCCTAATGTCATCCCTTTGTGGATTAACATAACCACTAAGGGAAAATGTAACATCCTCAAAAAGTTTAGAAAACAACTTTTTTGGTTTCTGTGCTTCTACAGCTTTCTTCTTTGCAGCTCTTTCTGGTCTAGTTACTGGTTTAGGTGGGGGTAATTTCCCACAGTATTTACAAACTTTATCTTCTGATTCTCCTTGGCACTCAGTACAATTCTGCTTCTTTTTATGTACATTTTCCTTTGATGAACTCTCCTCTGGACTTAAAGAACGTTTTTTAGAATTTCTACTGGGTGTTTCACTTCCTTTTTTTGTGTCCTTCTTATTTGCTTTAGGTGAAGGTGAAGGTACAATATCCCCAAATGGTGTTCTTGCTACTGGTTCATCTAGTGTAACTTTCTCATTTTTTATTTTAGAGCCATTTATTGATGATGAATTTGAAGTTGAATCTTTATTTTTAGCTGCAAATACTTCCTCTCCTTTTCCTGCTTCTAATTTATCCAATAAAGGCCTTTTCATTGGCTCTCTATCTTCTTCTTGTCGTTTCGAAAAATTATTCATGCCAGTTTCCTTGACTTTTGCAAGTAAACTATCTCTGTAATCTGTTTTCTTGTTATCGACCATTTTCAAATACTTTTCTTTAAAATTATCTACTGATGATTTGCTGTTATTTTCTTCTGGCTGTTTCAGTTTAAATCTTCCAAAAACATCTAGTCCTAAATCTACTTGTACTTCTGTTTTAAATACAATGAAAGACAATCCAAATAACTCTTTTAAGTTTGCTGATTGCATACAAGTTACTTTGACACGATCGAATTTCATCTTTATTGTTTCTGGATTCAATTCCTTTTTTGTGAATATCTGTACTTGATCTCTGAATTTCCCATTTGCAGCTTCATCATGTGTCAAAAACTGGTGATTTACAATTGGTACCCAGTTGTCAGGTTCTGTTGACATAGATGCAGTAACAACCACTACGCAACTTCGATAATTACAAATGTCTAAACCGGTGATACAAGATGGTTCTGTCAACTGAAAAATAACAGTGGCAAGCATTTCTCCTGGTTTAGCACATCTCCATGAAGAATTTGAACGATGCTGGAGAAGATTGGATGCAGGATAGGATGGATGTTCCGAAGAACAACTTATTATTTTTGCAAGTTTAATAATCATTGTTTTGAAATTTTACTAATCTCAATTGATCACTTTCAAAAATATAAATCAAAATTTATAACATCTGTAAAATAAAATATAAATGTATCACATGATAAAGGAAGTAAATAATGATATCAAATTGAATTGATTTTACATACCGTCAAATTTCAAGTGTAATTATAACCTATATTTCATTGCAATACTTCGATGACAAGTAACAAAACTTGACATAAAATCTTCATAGTTCATCTACTGTTTTATTAGTATCACAATATAATTATACACATTTTTCTTGTAATCGTTATTTGCACTTAAAACAGTAGTTCCAAAAATCACGCGTGTTAACGTGTATTGTGCATATTTTTAAATAACAACACTTTATTTTAATAATATCTATCTAGATAATCAAAATTAAAATACAAGTTACAATTAATATTTCCGAGAAAGTAGAAATTGCACGCAGTACGTAATTTTATTAAGCGCGGGAACGTACATGCTGTCTCCAGAAGCTTTCGCTTTTTGGCGGGAATCAAAGAATTTTATTTTTTCTCATTTAATTATTTGACTACACGTTTGTTACTATTATGTTTAAAGAAATACTTACAATTATCTTACTTGCAATTAAAAACTTAATTTATTAATGCGGTAAATTATTATAAATTATGCCCTTTGACGGCATAAAATGGTATAATTATTTAAATTGCGTAGTAATAAATGGGATTAACACGTTACTGCAAGCTAACGAAATTATACGTTATAAATGTTGTTATATTTATATATATACATGTTTTAAATTTATAACATTGCACATTTTCAAACTAACAGCACTGCATGGCGCTATCTAGCGATCAATGGCGAAATTAACACAATTTAAAATTCTACAAGTTCTTTCGTAAAATAAACGATATGTTTTTGAGTAAATAATATAGTTATAACAGTAATTTGATAAACAAAGTTATTGAAAAATTAATAATTACAAGAAAATGAATTGTAACATAATAATTAATAACCATTCTGTAACATATCCGCGTGAAAACGCTATAGAAATAAACAATTTCAATAGTTATAACAGTAATAGGTTTATGAATAATTATAAAATAAAAAATTATATTAAAATAAATTTTAATGCAATAATCAACTAATATTCCGTAAAATACTCGCGCGAAAAAGTTATTAAAAATGATAAATATTAATATTTATAACAATAATTTTATAAATAAATAATTTATAAATAAATAATTACAAGAAAATAAATTATAATGTAATAATTAATAACATTCTGTAACATATTCGCAAGGAAAAATTATAATAATAATAATTTTTAATAATTATAACAATAAATTAATTAATAAATAATTATAAAATTAAAAATTATAATAAAATTCATAAATTAAACCGCCAACTATAACTATGACTCGAAATAGCACGCTATTGGTTGATATTTGATTGGACATCACAAATCACCTATCATCGCGCACAGTTTGTACTTGTCAAAGGACATTGGCGTCAGTTCTATCGAAGCTGTTGTGGAGGTCGGATCGAACCTGTCATCACTTACCGGTACGAGTCAAGGATACAATTAACGAATTATGTGTTCATCTATGTGTTACCTAGTGTACTAGTGCAAGTGTTTAGTGTGTTTTATTAAATAATTGTGCATAAATATGGGGATATATTAACACATTTTATGGTGTGATTCTTCAAGTGTCAAAGTGTTACCTAGTGTGTTACTACATGTGATTGTGCATACATACTGGATATATTAGTGTGTTTTATGGTGTATTTACTTACGTGTTTTGGGATATTTTTACAAATTTTAAGTGTTTTTTTACCGAGTTATACATGTGTTGTGGCATACTTTTACAAGTGTTTAGTGTGATTTATGGTGTAGTTACCCATGTGTTTTGGGATACTTTTACAAGTGTTTAGTGTGATTTACGGTGTAGTTACGCATGTGTTTTGGGATACTTTTACAAGTGTTTTAGTGTGATTTATGGTGTAGTTACCCATGTGTTTTGGGATACTTTTACAAGTGCTTTAGTGTGATTTATGGTGTAGTTACGCATGTGTTTTGGGATACTTTTACAAGTGTTTTAGTGTGATTTATGGTGTAGTTACCCATGTGTTTTGGGATACTTTTACAAGTGCTTTAGTGTGATTTATGGTGTAGTTACCTATGTGTTTTAACGTACTTTGACAAAAGTTTTAACGTGTTTTATGGTGTAGTTACCCATGTGTTTTGGCATACTTTGACAAATGTTTTAGTGTGTTTTATGGTGTAGTTACCTACGTATTGTGACATACGTTTACAAGTGTTTTAGTGTATTTTATGGTGTGGTTCCCTAAGTGCTTTCGCATACATTTGCAAATGTTTTAGTACGTTTTATACAGTAGTTACCCAACTGTCTTTGCATACGTTTTCAATTTTTCATTTTTTTTTAACTGCGTCATTACTCACACGTTTGCAAATGTATGTCGAATTTTGTGGTGTACTTATTTCTCCATAGTTTTGCATGCATTGTACATGTGCTTTTATATTGGATATTTGCAAAGTTATGGAAGCTTGTTTAATGCATGTTTTAAATAAATTTAAATATGTTTACAAAAATGCGAATTGATTAACTGATTATTAATCATTGTGATCCTTTTATGATTTCAGGAGGTCACGTAGCCAACTTAACGGACAACCGCCAAATTCAAATCTTCCGAAAGCAGTCAATCCATGGGTCAGTCTCTAAGATGTGCTGTCAGATGCGATGCCGGTAAAACGATCGCAGTGCTTTAAGTCAGCGATCGGTGAGTCGCATGCTTTATGGTTCCTCCGGTTCCCATCATGTCGTAGGACGAATGGTCCGAAACGGCACGGGAACTGGTTGTATTTTTATATTTTTGAGCGAGCATAGTGACCACGACTGTACGATCGTGTAAAATTCGTACAAACTATTTATTTGTGTATTTTATTTATTAGCTCAGGATAGGGTTTTCTTGTACATCGCGTTTCAATTACGAATTTACATACTAACTTTAAAATTACATTGAAGTCGGATGACCCTCCGATTTCACAGTATTTTTAATATAGAGTCACTTTCAATTTTTTTCGAGTCAACTCTTTTTAAATATAATATGTACAAGAAAGTTTCGCGAAGAACAGATTTCGATATCAAAGTTAATTATCATGAATACTTTTGCTTATTTAGTAAATTTACTTTGATATTAAAAATCTGTTGAGAATGAAACAATCGATATACTTAGATTTTTGCAAAGTGTTCTTCCATTTTCTTTTTTCAAACTTTAGAGTAAATTTTTCTGGAAGTCACTTTATTAGCATGTTATTAATCATGTTTTTAGATCAGGATTTTCAGCACACATGAAGAAAACTGGTAGGTCAAAATACTGTTGGCCGTGTTCATTTTTATGCTCTAAACTCATACGCGTGCTTAGATGCTACTCGTATGAGTTAGGGCAGGTGGACACGGTTTAGTTTTAAGATGTTTTGGCGACCGACAAATTGACAGTGAATTATCGACACAAGTTACACGTGTGTGTGTGGTTAGGTCGTGGACCTTGTGTCGATTAAAAACTATATATCTTTTTTTATACAAACATTAACTTCCAAATTTCTATTAAATGATACAAAATTAATAAGATTGAATTACAAAATTAGTAAGATTGAATTTGAAAATTGTACAAGTAGAGTAATTACAAAATAACATGCACATATTACATTGAATATTCGAAAGAATTAGAAAATGAAATATGTTCATTCACTGTCGATTGTCGGTCGATTTCAGCAAAAAGGTATGAACTTAGAGTGTGAATGTTGTATTGAACTCGGGTGTCGGAGACGTCCCGGGACGTACTCCCTAGGAGTAGGCTTTTTTGCACCCGGGTGGAATGTGTGAGAATCGTGGAGTGTGTTTTTGTGAGAATGGACTTTGCATTTTTTAAATATAGCGATAGGCAGGCAGGTAGCTTACTTCTGGTGTGATTGAGTTAGTTTTAAGTAGGTAGGGCCAGAGCAAGCTTTCATGTTTCTCTGTCCTCCGTAAAACACACGTGAGATGCTTGCATCTGGGGGGTTAACGAAAAATCGAGAAGAGAAAATCTAAATTTGAATTTATTCTATTTAATATTCTCTTGAACTCGATTGTTCGTAAGGCCAGGCCTTTTAGTTTGTAAGTCGCAGTCGTGGTTCTAGACCCGATTGCAAAAATGAAGTATACAGTGAAGTGAAGTGAAGTGCAGTGCTTTAAATATTCTGCTCGGACATTCTTTTACGGACAGCGCATTCTGAGAATCGCTGGTCGTATACCTTTTTGAGAAATTCTTTTTCTTTCTTACCAAAGTAGAATTTTTGTGATTATACAAAATTTTGATTTCGTTGTCGATCGAAGCAAATAGTTCATTTTTATTTTTATAAAAGTGCTATCTGTTTGTGGAGATCGATAGCGAAATTGAAAGTTTATGTGATTGATATGAAAGCAAAGAATGTCCGAGTTACCGTAAAATTTCGCGAGTGATTTTTGTGAGGCTGTGCCGAAGAAAGAAGAGGCTATATGCCGAAGCGCCCCGGCAAAGTTGCCTAAGAAGAGGGGAACTATTAATGGCTGTCCATCTTAGGATGGAGAGTCATTTTGTCACTATGCTCGCTATTATTTTTTTGTATTTTATGTATGTTTTTGAACGGTACGAAAAGTATCGTCGAGCAATACTTTGCTCGAATTTTGAGCAAAACGCTCAAAGCCCTCCCCCCCCTTCGCGATTAAATTTTGACATTTGAGAAATTTATATCCCTTCGCGATTAAATTTTGAGATTCGAGATTTTTATCCCTTCGCGATTATATTTTGAAATTCGAGATTTTTATTTCCCTTCGCGATTATATTTTGAGATTCGAGATTTTTATGTAACTTCGCGATTAGATTTTGAGATTCGAGAATTTTATATAACTTCGCGATTAGAATTCGAGATTCGAAATTTTGATAGCCCTACGCGATTAGATTTCGAGATTCGAAAATTTTATTTCCCTTCGCGATTAAATTTAGAGATTCGAAAATTTTATACCCCTTCGCGATTAAATTTAGAGATTCGAAAATTTTATACCCCTTCGCGATTTTATTTTCATTACAATTTTCTATGTTAATTATATTTTTCTGTTTCAGGAATTGATTTTAAATTGTTATGTTGTTCATTGATCGTAAATTCGTAATTTTCATTGTGTTTTCTATTTTTCGAGAGCTTTGTATCATACAAAGTAAAATTTCACTTCTCCCACAATTTCGTATGTTAATAAAATTTTGTATGTTTCAGCTTTTGATTTCTGGTAAGTTATGATGTTGTTCTCTCTTCCAAAATCCGCAATTTTCATTGCGTTTCGTATTTTTTTAATGTTCTTGAATAAAATAAAATTTCAATCCCTTCCCACAATTTTCTATGTTAATAAAATTTTGTATGTTTCAGCTTTTGATTTTTGGTAAGTTCTTACATTGTTCTCTCTTCTCAAATCCGCAATTTTCATTGCGTTTTCTATGTTTCAAAAATTGTATTTCAAATAAAGCAAAATCTCACTCCTTTTCCTACAACTTTCTATGTTAATAAGATTTTGTATGTTTCAGGATTTGATTTCTGGTAAGTTATGTTCAGTGTTTTAAGTTAATTCCGAGCTTGTGGGTGGAAGGGTGGGCTCGGGCGCAAGTTTTTCGTCACGTTACGTGGCGAAAAGCTTGCGCAATAAGTACCTCTTATTCTATCATGCACTTGTCTTTGTCACACTTTTTTAACTTCTTGCATATTAGACTGTAGTTATAGTTTGTCATTTTTTCACAATTTCTCCAAACTTGAAAGAAAGTTCTTCTAACTTTCTTCCCTATCCCCTTGCTTTATTTTTTTTTTTTACAAAGTTTTCGATTATACAAGTGCAATTTTAGAATAAGAGGTACATGTAGGGCATTTGCAATACGTATTGCAGTATGTGTGAGTGTGTGAATGAAAGGTATCCTGTATCCTGTACTCACATTTACATCGCGGGATCGTAGAATTTTTCAAACTCCACATGATTTTATTTTTAGGTTCGAAGTTTTTAAGTCTCTTCACTGTTTTATTTCTTCTTCTGTATTATTTTATTGTTTGATTGATTTTTAATATGCGTTCTACCTTCATTTCATTAGTGAATTTCAGTTGGATCTTCGGGGATTTTGAATCTCCTCTTCACTTTAATTCGGTTTTGAGGTTTTTAACATCTCTAAGATTTTATTTCGGGTTTCAGGTTTTCAAACCTCATCGTCATTCTATTTTGAGTTTCGAGGTTTCCGAACTTCCTTGTAATTTCATTTCGGACTATCAAGATTTCAAACTCGATTTCGATTTTTCAAGTTTTGTTTCGAATTAAGAAAGATTTCATTCAAACAGTGGTTCTTCAATTTTCTATCTTAATTACATTTGTATGTTTCAGGTTTTTTATCAAGTAAGTAATTAAGTGTTAAATATTTGTCTTAATTACATTTGGATGTTTCAGCTTTTTATTTCAAGTAAGTAATTAATTTTTTCATATGTGACTTAATTATACTTGTATGTTACAGGTTTTGATTTTAAGTAAGTAATTCAATGTTTCATATGTGTCTTAATTATATTTGTATGTTTCAGCTTTTTATTTCAAGTAAGTAATTAAATTTTTCATATGTGTCTTAATTATATTTGTATGTTTCAGCTTTTTATTTCAAGTAAGTAATTAAATTTTTCATATGTGTCTTAATTATACTTGTATGTCACAGGTTTTGATTTTAAGTAAGTAATTCAATGATTCATATGTGTCTTAATTACATTTGTATGTTTCAGCTTTTAATTTTAAGTAAGTGATTCAATGTTTCATATGTGTCTTAATTACATTTGTATGTTTCAGCTTTTTATTTCAAGTAAGTAATTAATTTTTTCATATGTGTCTTAATTATACTTGTATGTTACAAGTTTTGATTTTAAGTAAGTAATTCAATGTTTCATATGTGTCTTAATAATATTTGTATGTTTCAGGTTTTAATATCAAGTAAGTAATTCAATTTTTTATATGTGTCTTAATTATATTTGTATGTTTCAGCTTTTTATTTCAAGTAAGTATTTGAGTTATTCATATGTGTCTTAATTACATTTGTATGTTTCAGCTTTTTATTTTAAGTAAGTAATTCAATGTTTCATATGTGTCTTAATTATATTTGTATGTTTCAGCTTTTTATTTTAAGTAAGTAATTCAATGTTTCATATGTGTCTTAATTACATTTGTATGTTTCAGCTTTTTATTTCAAGTAAGTAATTAAATTTTTCATATGTGTCTTAATTATACTTGTATGTTACAGGTTTTGATTTTAAGTAAGTAATTCAATGATTCATATGTGTCTTAATAATATCTGTATGTTTCAGATTTTAAAATCAAGTAAGTAATTCAATTTTTTATATGTGTCTTAATTATATTTGTATGTTTCAGCTTTTTATTTCAAGTAAGTATTTGAGTTATTCATATGTGTCTTAATTACATTTGTATGTTTCAGCTTTTTATTTTAAGTAAGTAATTCAATTTTTTATATGTGTCTTAATTACATTTGTATGTTTCAGCTTTTTATTTCAAGTAAGTAATTAAATTTTTCATATGCGTCTTAATTATATTTGTATGTTTCAGCTTTTTATTTCAAGTAAGTAATTAATTTTTTCATATGTGTCTTAATTATACTTGTATGTTACAGGTTTTGATTTTAAGTAAGTAATTCAATGATTCATATGTGTCTTAATTACATTTGTATGTTTCAGCTTTTAATTTTAAGTAAGTAATTCAATGTTTCATATGTGTCTTAATTACATTTGTATGTTTCAGCTTTTTATTTCAAGTAAGTAATTCAATGATTCATATGTGTCTTAATTACATTTGTATGTTTCAGCTTTTTATTTCAAGTAAGTAATTTAGTTATTCACATGTGTCTTAATTACATTTGTATGTTTCAGCTTTTTATTTCAAGTAAGTTATTCATATTTCTCTTAATTACTTTTGTATGTTTCAGTTTTTGATTTCAAGTAAGTATTTCTTATATGTCTTAATTACTTTTGTATGTTTCAGCTTTTGATTTCAAGTAAGTATTTCATATTTGTCTTAATTACTTTTGTATGTTTCAGCTTTTGATTTTAAGTAAGTAATTCATATTTGTCTAATTACTTTTGTACGTTTCAGCTTTTTATTTCAAGTAAGTAATTCATTTTTGCCTAATTACTTTTGTATGTTTCAGCTTTTGATTTTAAGTAAGTGTTTCTTATATGTCTTAATTACTTTTGTATGTTTCAGCTTTTGATTTTAAGTAAGTAATTCATATTTGTCTAATTACTTTTGTATGTTTCAGCTTTTTATTTCAAGTAAGTAATTCATTTTTGCCTAATTACTTTTGTATGTTTCAGCTTTTGATTTTAAGTAAGTATTTCTTATATGTCTTAATTACATTTGTATGTTTCAGCTTTTTATTTCAAGTGAGTAATTCATATTTGTCTTAATTACTTTTGTATGTTTCAGCTTTTGATTTTAGTAAGTATTTCTTATATGTCTTAATTACTTTTGTATGTTTCAGCTTTTTATTTCAAGTAAGTATTTCTTATATGTCTTAATTACTTTTGTATGTTTCAGCTTTTGATTTTAAGTAAGTATTTCTTATATGTCTAATTACTTTTGTATGTTTCAGCTTTTTATTTCAAGTAAGTAATTCATATTTGTCTTAATTATATTTCTATGTTTCAGTTTTTTATTTCAAATAATTCATATTTGTCTAATTACATTTGTATGTTTCAGCTTTTGATTTCAAGTAAGTATTTCATATTTGTCTTAATTACTTTTGTATGTTTCAGCTTTTGATTTTAAGTAAGTAATTCATATTTGTCTAATTACTTTTGTACGTTTCAGCTTTTTATTTCAAGTAAGTAATTCATTTTTGCCTAATTACTTTTGTATGTTTCAGCTTTTGATTTTAAGTAAGTGTTTCTTATATGTCTAATTACTTTTGTATGTTTCAGCTTTTGATTTTAAGTAAGTATTACTTATATGTCTAATTACTTTTGTATGTTTCAGCTTTTGATTTTAAGTAAGTATTACTTATATGTCTAATTACTTTTGTATGTTTCAGCTTTTGATTTTAAGTAAGTAATTCATATTTGTCTAATTACTTTTGTATGTTTCAGCTTTTGATTTTAAGTAAGTAATTGAATATTTCACAAATATATTCTTATTTCATTTGCATGTTTTCCTCGAGTCGACTCGAATTTTATTTCATTTTTTTTCGAAAATGTTAAACTTATTTATCGACTTACTACTTTTGCATCTGTTTTCTCCTTTTGCATATTGTTTCTGATTGTTACAGCATAGGTAATCATCCAGGACTATCACAGAGAGATTTCACCGATGGATCCGCTAATTTTAAGTTAATTCTAAGTTGCGTACAAAATATTGTAATACACTGTAGTATGGATGAGTGCATGTGTGAAATGCGTATATACGAAACTTGAAGATATCATCGAGGGAGCACCGAGGGAGCATCGAGGGAGCATCGAGGGAGCATCGAAGGAGCATCGAGGGAGCATCGAAGGAGCATCGAGAAATCATCGAGGGAGCATCGAGAAATCATCGAGGGATGCGTGCGTTAGTTTGAAGTTAATTTTAAGCTCGTGGGCGGGCGGGTGGGACCCTGTAAGTGCCCCTTATTCTATCTTGCACTCATCTTCACAATTCGTGATTTTTTCTCGCGTTAGATTGTAGTATACTCAGCTATTTTTTGTCAATTGGTCCAGACCCAAGTGGATCATTGGGGGTTGGTAGCGCTGTGAACACGCGGCAGGGTTGAGCTGCAAAGGCTGGTGTAGCGCCAGGGACACATCTTGCGAGGCATCTTGATTGAAGCACCTTCTCGATTTGCCGCCTCACGGCGTGGGTCTCCTCTCTGCGGTCAGCCTCTCTTCAAACGAGAGCGGGGAGAAATGGGAGACCCTTCGCGGATGTGTCACTCGTTCTTATCAGTTTTTTCGGTTCAATTCGGTCTCGTGGTTCACGTAAGTCACTATCGACTACCCTTTGACCCATGAGGGCGAGGACTACTTGGCGGAAAATGCTAACCCCTTTTTAGCAGAAAGTTCTTCTAACTTTCTTTCCTTCTAGTAGAAAGTTCTTCTAACTTTCTTTCCTTCTAGTAGAAAGTTCTTCTAACTTTCTTTCCTTCCCCCTTGCTTTTTTACCTCGTTATAGATCATTCGAGTGCAAGTTTAGAATAAGAGGTACGCGTGCGGCGTTTAGAATAAGTATGTTAAGCGTGCGCGTATGCGAGTACTGTTTAAAATTGCACTAATTTTAATTAGCGAACTTTTTCCGCGTTAGATCATAGTATTAGTTCCTCTCTTCCTTTCTTTCTCTCCCGTTTAGCGTCTCATTTTACATAATGCGAGTGCAATTTTATAACAGAGTGTGTATGTGGGATCCCACGAAATTAGTATTAAGTTTATAAGTGAGTTGAGCGCTTACAATTCTAACTTGCACCCATTTTCACGATACGTGAATTTTTTGCGCGTTAGAGTGTAGTATAAACGGTAATTCTCTGTCGATTGGTCCAAACCCAAGTGGATCATTTGGGGTTGGTAGCGCTGTGAACACGCGGCAGGGTTGAGCTGCAAAGGCTGGTGTAGCGCCAGGGACACATCTTGCGAGGCATCTTGATTGAAGCACCTTCTCGATTTGCCGCCTCACGGCGTGGGTCTCCTCTCTGCGGTCAGCCTCTCTTCAAACGAGAGCGGGGAGAAATGGGAGACCCTTCGCGGATGTGTCACTCGTTCTTATCAGTTTTTTCGGTTCAATTCGGTCTCGTGGTTCACGTAAGTCACTATTGACTACCATTTGACCCATGAAGGCGAGGTTCACTCGATAGAGAATGCTGGTCCACCTTTTTGCGAAAGTTCTTCTAACTTTCTTTGCATCTAGTAGAAAGTTCTTCTAACTTTCTTTTCTTCTAGTAGAAAGTTCTTCTAACTTTCTTCCCTTCTCCCTTTGCTTTTGATACCGTTTTAGATAACACGGGTGCAATCTTAGAATGCGAGCGTTTGGAATTGTATGGTGTGCTTGTGTGTTATATTGCGTGCGATACAAGTTCTTTGCTGTACTGTGGTAAAGAACTTGTATATTTTTGCGAGCGGGCTAAGTAGAGTTAAAACTCATTTATCCTTCCGATAAATGAGGTATTGCAATTGGAGGGTGGTCGGGATTTGGAGATAGGGTGGGTCACTGTCGTAGCCACCTCCACGTGGTGTGACCTGGTAATCGATATCGTTTTCTGAATATCTTTGAGAAAATATTCAGAAAACGATTTCGAGCTAAGAGCTACGAATTATAAGTTACAATTTCATTTATCCAAAATTCTTTATAATTATAATGTCTACTTTTTCGAACAAAGATCTGTACAACCTGGAACTAGTTCATAAGAATTGTTCAGGTAAGTCAGATCAGGTAAATGTATATTGTAATTTGTAAATTCATTATTCTAAATTACAGGAACATTAACGATGAGATGCTGATTTCTTTGCACGATCGGTAATTCAGTACATGCAGCACAAAATACCATAAGACGATAATACATGAATTCTGCACCTCATGATGAAATGGGGATAGTGTTACACGCCGATATGGACCACAGTTTGCAAGTAGGTTCTGTTTTGCAAAAGAAGATATCTTTGAGAATGGATTTTGGTGACTCGAAAGAAAATGTTTTGCATTCTTATGTCATTTTCTATATTACCGACGAGATGCAGTATAGTGTGCGAATGGTTCTGAACATATAAAGTGCATCTTCGGAACCCCAGTATGTAATAAATATATAGCATATTAATCACTAAATTAATAATAATTGTATTTTTAAGAAAATTTAAGAAGTTGCGCCATCTCTCCGGCGAACAGGGTGAACTACACACTTTTGAAACTGCAGTTGCATTAGTTCACACACGTTGCCGCTAGATGGCGGCGCACGTTGTGCCATCTAGCCATAGAAGATGGAACTAATGCAACTGCAGTTTCAAAAGTGTGTAGTTCGTCGGAGAGATGGCGCCACCTGTTCGATTTTTGTAAAAAATTTAATTAATATTGATTTTATTGATTAATATGCTATATATTTATTATATATTTATTCATATTGATTCTATGCTATTTGCAGTACATTCCGTACGTCCGAAAATGCGGATTATGTGTTCAGAACAATTTGCACACTATACTGCATCTCGTCGATGATACAGGAAATGACATAAGAATGCATACAATTTTCTTTTGAGAGGAAAATCATTCTCACAGATATTTTTCTTTTCAAAAAGGAGCTTACTTGCAAAATTTTGTCAATATCAAGCATGACAATTTTCCAAAGTTTCGCCTAACTCTATACATTTTCTCCACGATGCATCCTGGAAAGCAAGAATCAATAAATTACCTATGGTACGTTTTCTCAGCCGATAAATACATTAGCGTACCTTTTATTAATAACGCAGAAATTCATTTTAGTGGTCGACAATATTTGGCATTACCTCCTGCCGTTACGAATAGATTGTTCGAACGAAGCTTGCAATTAATTTTACGTTGCGTGAAAATTTATTCGGTTCTCGTTATGCTATCCTACGCGCGTTCTTCCTTTTATGATGCTAATTGTCAGAACGTTATTGTTCACGAGTTCGTAAAATACAATCGAACGATAAAATTTGTTAAACATCGCCGCCCAGAGAAATATTTCAATTCTCTCTATGCAGTCGCGAATACGGTGAAATATCATTTCGATTCGCAATTTTCCGCCGTTACCGTATTTTTGCAATTTTAAAAACATCGTGCTTTTCGATTCTCTCTATTCGATGTTTCCTTTTCAACCTTTTACCAGTACCAATTTTTACGGGGGCTTTTAACTCAGGAATTTAAATCATTTTCAAGTTCATATTAATCGTACTTTGTCACGCGTTGTCATACGTTACATCTCTTCGTGTTAGTACGAATTGTATAGTCATACGTTATATCAGCAACGTCAGCGTAAAGTGTTAAGTAGGGAATGACTGAATACCGGTGCAACCTTAAACAAACCGAACTCGAAGCTACTTCTCTTTGCGGTTAATATGACCAATGTATGTATGGGGGCAAGCAGCATGTAGGATTTGGGGTGCATAAATATATGCGTATGCGTCACCGCACGCATAAGTGCCGATGAGGGGATTTGTAAATGATCCTAACGTCTCGCGTCAATCACTTACGCCGTCTCAATCCGCTTGATCTACAAATTTACGATTGCAAAATGCAGAAAGATTCGACAAGATCAACGTTTCCTTTTCTGCAGACAATCCTACCTATTAGAAATATATCTAACGAATTTAGGAATATATTCAATGAAAATGACCAAGTACCACTATCACAGAAATCAGGTACGCTTTTATCTAATAATACGTTCTTATTTTTCAGGTATCATATTTTTGAGCGGAGTCAGAAAATTACAAAAGGGAAGGTACAAACTACCTACGACCGAAACGTCTTTTCCTGAAGGGATCTACCGGAAGTCAGCTTAGAATCTTTTTCCCGTGGAACAGGTCTCGACATCCTCTCCGGATCCTTAAAAAAATATATATATGTTCATCCGGTTGATATACCGAGCTCGAGAAACGAAGTTCTCTTAAGACGTCGGAAACCACGGAAAAAGAATCTTTGGTAGACGAACGGCGAAGGAAGGGAGGTGGCGCGAAGGGGCGAAATTACGTCAAAAAGTCTGGAGAATTTATCGGAGCACTTTTTAAACTCCTCCTTCGCGCGATTAGCATATTATTTCTATGGAAGACCGACTATGGAAAGAGTCGGCTTCTCCGTCGTGGGGGTGGTCGGGGGGTTAACGCGGCCAGGAGCATATCAAATATGTTGATAAATGATCCCTTTGAGCGATGAATAGGCGGTGTCGGGCTCTCTATGCAGCCTTTTTTCGACGCGCTACGAACATTTGAATGTCAGAAGGATTGGCTTCCTTCGGTGGTTGCTTTCGACGTCCTTGCACGACCGAGAAAAATCACAAGCGTCTGCGTTCTCCTCGCTCAAATATTCCGAATCGAAAATATTCTTCGGCAACTCTAAACGACGAATTCGTTAGACACCGTCGAATATCGAGTTCCTCTTCAGGGTTGTTACCGACGTTCGGGAGGGCGAGGTAAGCTTTGTATTCCCTTATGAGCGATTCAAAGAATGATTTTCACGAGAAAATTTCTGTTTGTAGGTATGAAACGTACAGGTGGTGCCATTTTACTGTATTTCAAGTTTTAATTAATGATTTCACTCAAAATTAAAAGAAGGATCAGTAAAGAAGCAGGCTGCAAGTCAAAGATTCTCGAAGAGATCAAATTGACCCTCGGTCTTTGATCTTGGATTCGGTCAACACAGAAAGAAGCGTAAGCAGTTTGTATCGCGGTCAACGATGCAAAACAGTCGCGTTTCCGTTTCGCCAATCAGTTCTGAGCTACCACCCTTTGCCAATCTCCATACGATTTCGAGGACATCCGAAACAGAGAAGCAAAAATACCACCTTTCACGATTTCTTCTGGTTTGTATATGCATTGGTAACTAATTGGATATAACGATACAAATCTTGTAGAAACCACGCTAAAGAAGGGAGAAGGAAATATTCTGGAAAAACAATACGTTAAAATTGAAATTTACTTTTTTATTTCATCCCGTTTCGCGTATCAGCGATGACGTCGAACTAATCCCTCGGTGGACATTCAATTTCGAAATGCCACGTCAGCGGGACACTTTCAAGCATATTGAAGCTGGATACGAAGCCGTTCGGCCATTTGCTTTAATCCCTCTTTTCCATATTTATCTTGGTCGCCTTCATTACGGGCCACTTCCAGGATCTTCGTTCCTTTTCTTCTTTCCCTTTTTATCGTTTGGTATCTTCAGGATTACCATTCTATTCGGCAACGAACGCCGCCTTTGCTACTATTCGCAGCGAGCGCGCAGATTGCTTTTCGTGGCGGGAGAATTTACGAGCGGCGATGATAAACTCTCAGAAAGCATAATCGAATGGTTTTCGTAATCATTTCCATGGGAGGAAGAGGTCGAACGAAGCTTGTGCGCGTTCAACGTTCTCTGTGCGATAGAATTCGAAGAGAAAAAAACTGAGACGATCTTCTTCCTTCGAAGTAAGTAAAAAAATACGAATTATCTAATTTGTTATTAGAAAATATATAAAAATTATTGCGATTGTAATTTGTGTTATGTGTCTTTAAAATGTTGCAATGCACATTTATTTATTATTTGTGTAAAATAGTCATTATAATATTTAATGTCAGTATGGACCGATGAGTTTGCAATTCTATCATAACCCAGTGTTACAACGCTTGCTCCAAACGTTTGCTATAAATCTCGAAATTCGCGTGACACGAAACGTATTAAATCATAGGATGCATGCTTTTCGATCGACTTTCCATAAATCGAAATTCCTCTATGTTTATGCCCTTCCGGTGTTCATCAATGAAAAAATCCTGACAGCTCGTAAAGTCTGTCCTGAAATGCAGTTCGTAATAATGCTTTATAGATTCAATATCTTCACACAATGTGAAGGTACCGCGAGCGTTGACACGGCTCGAAGAAGAAAGGGTCCGCTTATTTATTCTCCGCGCTCGGAAAATATTTGACTGTTCCCTACGAAATGGACGAAACGGTGCAAATAATCTTGTCAAACGCGAATAAAATTCTCTGACGAAGTAACCAACTCTCGAGAAAAGGTAGTCGATATTCGTTTTAAAGTAAAAAGCGTAAAAAACCGAAGAGAGTGTTCGATCGACATCGAGAAACTGTTTCGCGTTCTTTCGATTCTCGTAACTTGTTTTCATGTCGTCTGCCGATATTCTCCTGGCGAATACGAGAAATATCGAGATAATTAAAGGAACGTCGCGGCGGGATAACAACGGGAGAGAATCGAGCGACGCGGTTGTCCGACGTGCAGCGTGCACGTTAAATTATCTATCGCGCAATTATTCATTTATGCTTATTCGCCTTGATACACCCGCGGATCTTGAAATATTACCGGCTTAACCGGACTTTTAATTCTAACGTATTACCATACTTATCGTAGCGTACGAGCGATTCGCCCGTCGCGCGATTTTTTTGCTCGAGAAAATCGTCTAGTGTGGATTAGGACGTAAAAACTTTGTCTTGCACCTTGCAAAGCCTTCTGATAACATTTCTTGCATTTCAATTCAATGTTTTTACACTTTCATCCTACTTTGTCCGTGTAAAATATTTCTATTTTACTACCAGTACATCAGTATTATGAAATTTGTAATTATTTTTGGAAAAAGTGGCCATCAAGTAAAGATGATTTGATCTTCCTTCACGTAATTTTAGAAGATGAAATTTGACTACATCAAGATGTAAAATGCCTATATCCAGTATTATTTTTCGTGGAAATCTGTTTCACCCTTCGAGAAGGGTAAGAATCGCGATGCCGGTGAAAGAGAGGCATAGGTGAGGCGGAGAACAGAGTCTCCGAGCAGATGACACGTTCGACCCGACCAAGATAAGGAAACGACGCTCGTAACACGACCACGAAGATGCCCGCATTACGAAACACGAACAGGCAGTCGCCTTTACGACGCCGCGATACCGTTGAACAGGGTTGGATCACGCCTTGCGCATAACAACACCAACCCCTTCTCATCGCGGGCCCCCGAACGCCGCAACTTTACAAGTTTAATTAAATGTTTGCCATAACCGTGCCTCTAAAGGCCGCTGGAAGAAAGCATCCTCGGATATTCTAGTTTTAACGACGATCTTTCGATAACGTCTCGCTTGTTCAACCTTTACTTTCGGTCTTCTGAAATTTTGTAACGGGAACAACTATAGTCGTACACTCGATGTCATCTATCAAATTGATGTTGAAATACTCGCGAAACAATATTGGTGTCGGACAGGAGAAGCATGGAGAACAGAGTAAAATCCAGAATGCAAAGAATTTCTATGCAAATAGAAAAGTACTGTATAGAATCCGCCATCTTGCCGAGATAGTCGGGGGGAAACGCTGGCAGAAATATTCTTCGTGGCCGAGATCACCAATATGCCGCCGACACGGCGAGTCCATTCTTTTTCGGTGAACGGAAGCGGAATGAAGTTCACGATCCAGCCGAAACTTCTCGTTTCGGTGTGTGTACACACAAAAGTTTTGCATGTCCGTTCTTTAAACTGGAAAACTTTCGGGTCGTTTCTCGCCGTGCGGCGGATGCAAAATCGATTTCGATTTGCGAGTCCGAATCGATTACGTGTTGCTCTCTTCAAATGAAACAGACATTTACTCGGAGTATTTCTTTTTCTAGAATCATTTATGATATAAAATGGAAACATACATTTTCAGATTTCTATGTTCCCAGGTTTTTGGATCTAAATCTTAGATTCCTAGATCTCTTATTTGTTTACACGGGACATTTCTGGCGTTCTCCGTACACAATGGTTTATTTCTTATTTCGGAGAAGGAACGAAACGAATATGCTCTTTTTAGGTTGGAAAAAAGGATGGCGGTCATGCTGTAACGTTACAACGAGTACATCTTCCGGGGAGAATCCTCAAGACGTTCCGAGGGCAGTCAAGATGGCGTCCCAACTCGCAGTGTGCTCCACCTTATATTAGCATATAAACTCGTTGCCTCCAGCAAGGGCCAGTCGCAGCTTTGATTTATGTACTAAATATGCCTTACTGGCGAACCAACCACCGTAGAAGCTCTCTAGAAGAGAAACACAGCTTCTCGTTGCCGAGTTCTTGGTTTCGCTTTCTTGGGTACATCCTCCTTTGTTTCGTTTATGATCCTCTATTCTTTCTTATCTTCTTTAACATACCGATCCTTCCAGAACATAAAGTAGCGAAACAGGAACTTTGAAGATTTTTCCACGGATACCACGTATACTTTTTTATGGATACCAAGAATCTGTAGATAGAATCTTTTCTATAGATACCAAGATACTTTAAAATTCGATTTAACTGGAGTTTAGACTTAAACTCGAAAGAGGACTTTTTTATTAATTAATATTTCACAGATTTTTAGATCACGACGATTCTGAGGGTTGAACACAAATCAGCGACAAACGCGAAATGTTCCTAGAATAGAGTCCTTGGTCGTTGTTAAATATAAACGACGTCGACCGAAGGATAGCTATTTCCATTTTTCATCAGGCCGGCCGTAATACGGGGATGAAAAGGGTGGTAGCCGTACGGGGAGGAGGGTCTGAAAAAGGCGGAACGGGTGTTGTATAAAACCGCTCGCGACATTACCTCCAATATTCGCAAAACGGATTCTCCGGCAACGGCCTCATCCTCTCGACAACCCCTTCCACGTAACCCCCAGCCAACGGCTGGTAATGAGGTGGTTTCAATTCTGGCCTCGGGGAACAACCCGGACCGGTGTGTAGGTACATCAGCTATTGCCATGTAAATGTCCGAGCGAGAGAGAACGAGCAAAAGAGATTGATAACAGGGACGAGACGTAGCTACCGATCTCTGGATATTCCTATTTTCTTTTCATTTTTTTTTTAGTCGAATCGCGTCGATCGCGATTATCGTGCGGGCATAGAATTAACGCGTTGAGTTATGGGGTTCATTTCTGGACTGTGGATATTTATATAAAAATCTTTTACACTCCTTGATCAAGAAAGGGGTTCTCAATAAAATGTATTACAGCTGTGCGGAGTATGTGACATTTTTCATTTATTATAAGCATTATTTATCTGAATTATTTAAGATCCAAGAGAAACGCGATGTTGAGCCACACTTGACATAGGAGTGCAAAGGGTTGAATACATATTTGCTATCTGAAGCGTCATTTCGATCCAACGAATAATAAAGTAACAAAACAATGGCGGACAAATCCCGTCTTGTTCGATTATTTAAAAAAATTCTCTTGAATTTCTCGAGTCCCTCAAAAACGATATAAAACAGCAAACACGCAGTCCAAGTGCTTTACGTTACGATTGCCCGATGAGGCGGCAATATCTCAGCGTTGAAAACGTTCAGCAACTTTTCAGCCCGTTAAGTTTCCCGAAGAAAGAAACTTGCCCGACCAGACAGGAGACGATGGCAGAAAGTAGCGTCGAAACGAGCCGCGTGAAATAAAGTAGACGATGTCACGTAGCCGTAGTTCCACGGATATATGCCCGTGAGGCTGTAGGGGCACCCTTCAAAAATAAATCGCGAAGGCGCCGTAGCTCGTAATTTAAACTAGCGCAGTTTCGGTAACTAGTTCCTCTCCCCGTTTCGCTCGGACTTTCAACGACAAAGAAAACGATGCCACGATCGAAGGGTGAAGTGTATGGACATTCGAGGAGAGGAGGGCTGAGAATTGGAGGACTAGGTGGCGTCGTAACTGAGACGGCTGTAAAACGATTCGCAGTAAACTGCAAAATGAGTTTATTGCGCTTATTGACCGAACCTACGGAGCAGAAGTGTGCACGTTAAAATCGTTGTTACGCGTTTCGCCGACGTTCGCGCCCGACATTTCGCCACCAATATGGAGGCGACCAGAGTTTAGACGTCGTCTGATTTTCCTGCAGACTTCTGTAACGTCTCACACCATGTTTTCTTCTCCTTTACTACACTTTATTGCTGCAGGTTTATATAGATATTTACAATCTCACATAATTGCGTTGGTCAAATTCAGTACTCAACAAAATCAAACATGATAGGAATCTACGTGAAAAAATAAATCCTTGTAAGAATTTATCAACAGGTAATAAATTAATCAATGTAATTAATACTAAAATGTATGATCGGTTATTAGTCATCGTGAAACATTGATATACGGTGCGATGCCTTGTTTGTTTGCTGCTAGGGGTGGTTCTCCATTTCCTCGACAAGACACGTCCAGCCTCCGCGCAAGAGTCGAAGGCGTAAATGGAATCGCGAAGGGCAGTATTTTTTCTTTCGAGCTTTTAATTCGAGACCTCTAACGAGTAGTAAATTCTCTGCAAAGGCAATACCGGTAAACGGTTAGCTGGCCTTTCTAACAGAACAGATCCACTTAGTTTTTTTCCCCGTTCGGCCAGCCCCTTTCGCGCCCTCGGCCGAGTATTAAATACTAATTCCATTAAAACCGTAGAAGGGTTGCGAGCCCATATCTCTGACCCATATTTCATGCCGAAAGCTTTTCAATCTGAGAAAATACTTATGGAACCGGTGGACCCCCATGCGCGGGGGGTGGTAGACGTGGAAGAGGATCGATAGTTGAAAGCTTTTGTTTGTCCATCGAATCGTCGTTGTCTCGACGAAAAAAGAGATTCTTTATAGGAAAATATCTGGAACTCGTTCTGACCCTTATGTAACGTGATGTGGCTTTTTTGTTCTCTTCAGAAACGATTTTCAGTTTGGTAGGAAAATGATCTAATATTTTAAATGCAATTATAGCTTACTTCAAATCGATGACAAGTATCCTTGACGAGGTTTATATTTAAAAATTTTTTAAAAAACATTACATGGTTTCTTTTATCTATTTTATAAGGTAATTGATTTACTGTTATATGAGAAGGTTAGGTGGCACAATATCTTAGGTGGCACAATATTTGTTCTTCCATTACTGAGCTTATTTTTGAATTAATTCTTCGGTTCAGCTGATTAAGGCGTCTCTCGTCGGTGACTCGATAGATCGTGGAGTCGAAGAAGTACAAATAAATCGGCTATCAACGAAATCGGAGCTTGCTCCAGAACGGAGCGCAGTTTCGAACGAGTGGTCCATCGATTTACGAGCTGTTCGCGGAACGGAACGATTACGCGCTCGTAAAGAAGCTCGTAAGTGGAAACGATCGAGCGTTCTCACGATCAGCGATCGTCATCGAAGTCGCCAAAGCCTTTCAACGATTGCACCCGTGTATCTGACCCCTGCGATTGAGTTATCGCGCGACGACCAGTGGCAAAGTAATAGAAACGAAACGGCTCTCCATCTTTCCTGCTCCTCCGCGAAAAAGGGGAACGAAGAAGTTGAAAAGCGTCCGAAGGAAGTTGAGTCTCGTTGATTATCGACACAGTAGCCGATCGGCTTTTAATCTTCGATCGTCCGTCGGCCTATTAGCCTGGGAATGGTCCGTAATTGAAACTCCGTTATCACGGCCTTCTACGTGATTGCATCGGTAGCGAAGCTGAATCGTTCGCGTTTATCTGCCTGCAAGAACTTCGCGCGATCAGATCGGCTGGCGAGCGTTGTCTTTTTAGGTGGCACTCTCGCCCAGAACTTAATGAAATCGTGGCTACCGGATATCGTTTGATCGGCCATTCGAGGAACCTTCTACTCGTAAATTATTCAGCTTTTATTACGTTGGCCTCGATGATGAAGACACAGTTCTTTAGACCGAGAGAACCTGGAAGAGGTTCTTAAGATGGTTCTTAATTTCATGAAGAAGAATCGTCTTCGAGTCGGTTTATGCAGAAAGTTAGAAGTATTAATTTGTCGAAGAACTTCAGATGGCAATTGTTGCAAAGTGATAGAAGTGATTGAGGGTCTCCAGAGCGAATGAAAGAGAAGGACCGTTGGTCAACGATCGGCCACAATCATCCGCGACGAATCGTGAAGAATGAATCGAACCGGACACACGGTCCGGCATCCGAGAGATCCATGCAAGATCGTTAACGACAGCGAACGACGACGAGCGCTATGGGCATTGTGCCTGCAACGACCCCCTGAGACAACGGGGTTCGCACCCTATTGCCTCCGACACGGACGTCTCAATTAAATGTATACGAGAGCAAGTGGGGTTGATAAAGCGTTCTCGGTCATAAATATGAATTATCCGCGGTAAACGCTCCCCCGAGAACGGAAGTCGAGGGATCGAAGGAGACCGAGAGTCGTCTGCGAATCTGTGCTAAGTTTCCGTGATTGTTGGAAACGATGACGTCCGCGCGATTGCTTTGACAATCGACTGATTTTTACCCTTATACAATTCGGGGCGATGAATTTAGAAAATATGTCATCGTTAATCTGACTATCCTCTTATACTTCTTTAATCGTATGTCAAATATTGGATAAATAACCAAGGATGAATCTCGTGTCTGAATTTCTGAAAGTGGAAGAATAGGTGGAAGTAGAAATTGTTGGAATAAGAATTGTTCGAGTTATCTTTCGGCTGCAATTACATAAAAGCGAGGATTTATCGATCACGCGAAAGCTCATGTAACTTTTCCTGGACTCATTCGAGTCGGCTCGCGTTATTACAATCTCGCCCCAGTACCGTCACCAATCTGCTAAAACGCATTGCCATACTTCATAAACACCCCTGCGACTCCGCAAGACGTATTAGCCTGGAGGTTCTGTCCGCGAGCGGGGTTGACATTACTTTTCTATTAGACCGATTGAACGAAAGAAGGAATCGATATCCTGCGAAGAAAGTTTTCCACTCGTTTTATACAAGCCTATCTTACAAAATACGTGTTTGACGCGTTGCCATCTTGTAGACAAACACAATTCCAGTATAAGTTCTAGTGTTATATTTTTATGTGATCGAATCTTGTCAGATTTTCGCTGCTAAATCATCCTCCACCCACGACGAAATCCGCGTTCGGGAAGTTTGGGTAGCGAAATACCTGTCTCCGACTCGCAAGGTCGGGAAAAGGACGAACAAGTTGTGGAGGCGTGTATTGCAGCATCAGGATGTTGGTATGTAACTCGCACGGTTCCTCGCGTATCCTTCAACAACCTACATCGGTGGTTTCCTTCCTGCGGGACGTTCGTCGGTGCCCCCAACGGGGAATAGTAACAACACGACGATTCAGAGGAGTGTGACTAGTCGAGACCCAGGAAGCGTGTGCTTTGCTAACGATGACAAACTGCCCCGCTCTAAGACGCCATATTTATGCTAATCTAGCCGGGTAGATTCTGCCTCGAACCTACGACTTCTCCCTGCCATTCTGCCCGCACCACTTGCGCGTCTTCACACACCCTCGCCATTTCTTGCCTTTTCGAATTCACCATCGAACACGTGGATGAATTGTCTTTACCTCCTTTACACTTATTGGAGCAATTTTCTAATTATCGTTATCGATAGCGATCTAATTCGAGTCTGGTCCAAAATCTCCGATAGTTTGTCTACCATTCGATACAGTAATATCTTTTGTAAGAATAGATTAGCTAAAATCGAAGGGATGTTATAATTTTGACCAGCAAAGATAGCTATGGTGGTCCGGTTATTTAGATGTCAGAATTATTTGAGATTCGAAAAATGTAAGATACTTATGTAAGATCGAGACCAGCGTCGAAGCAACCGATGGAAATTGGTCGGCCGGCCATATGCGTCCGTTCTGTGTGCGCGAGAGAGGTGCAGTGTCGAGGGGGTGGATGAACGCTATGGCGGGGTGGGCCGCATTACAAATTTAATCTTACAAATGGATCCGAAAACTTGGAAACAATGGAATATATGAAATGCGGCCGCGTATATCATGACGGCAGACACGGGGTGGTTCCAGCGGCAATATTGTCAGGGCCGATCCATATTCTCCATGAGCGGACGAGACGGGGGATGGGCGAACGTCGAGCGAATATCGAAGGAAGAGAGGCAAAACAGCCTCTTGGCACGGCAAGAAATCGTCAAGTGCACGCACGGTTCCTGTCACGTTCGAATCATGACGCGTGTCTTCTGACACTCTTCGGGTTAGCGGACATCTCTTGAAGAATTTATAATAGAACACTTCGTTATTTTCAATATTTTTAAATTTCCCTGAAAATTATAAAACATCTCAAGCTTCTAGAAAGATTTCAGGGATCACAGTACGCAGAAACCACCCCTTAAGTCTGAGGACCTCGCTTTCAACAAGTTCCCTCCATTAATGATTTACCAATATTCGTTCTTTTCTAATTTTTTCCAAACCTTTTCATGATCCGTCCGTTAATTGTGAATGTAGTATTCTTCAAAATTTGGAAATTCATTGTCGATAAAGACAGGAAACCGATAGGAAGAAATTGGAGCGGGCTGGTGTAGAGGGGGTACGTTATTCATTTTCATTGGTGGTTTTCGTTGCTTCTGGACGGAATCACGTACGTGGACACGAACATGCGTTTGTAACGTATGGCGCATAAGCTCCGTGTTCGCGTTAACCGGCCACTTTCAGATTGGATGGTGCACTTCTCGGCATATGGATTCGTCGCGGACCGAGCCGCGGTTTTCATCGCGAAATGGGAATTTCATTTCTATCGGTCCCCGACAACTGGGCGGCTTTCAATGGAATCGAAAGAGCTATCTGTACTTTCGTTTATCGATCGAATCCACCGATTTTCAACTCTCTTTTTTTAACTACGGTACAAAACCAGTGCAGATGCAATTTACATTCTTATATCTTCACGATCAAAATTATACACATTTTGCAGATTCATAAATTTTACCATGAATTTTAAAGTCAATTTGCACGCGAGATTTTCGAAGTATAATATAATCGATGGCAAAGAAGGGACGAAGGTGTCGAGCAACAACGATCAGGTTTTCGGGATCACTTCCGGTGTCAGTGTGTCCTCCGCGGCTTCTTCGAGCCTCGTTGCCGGATAGTCCCTGCGATCATATATCACATTACTTTAATTCATATGGTAATCGCGTACAACGCAGCCACTACGCGGTACCGCCGAAAACTTTCGGAACAATGCGAGGGTACAATGCGAGGGGGGTGCGTGGAGGGAGAGGATGCAGAGTAGAGAGGTCCGCGGAGGTGGAGGAGGGTAGAACAGGGACGACAGAGGGGATAGAAGAGGTTTTGGGGGTGGAGTTGAACGAGAACGGTGCGAATGCGATATTGAATTCGCCCCTGGCGACGTGCCTGTTATCGACAATGTCCGACCGCTGGACCGGAAGCCATTTGCTCGCACTGTGACGAAATTTATGAAAGTTTCGCGGCGCTCTCGCGGTATAATTGGGAAGGCTGCCGCATGTATGGCAGCGGAAAGGTGGCACGTCGGCCACCCCCGAGCCCGATTCGAACATGTTCGCCAACGATTCTGCGCTGCTGCCCGATTCCGTTGCGGAAGCGGAAAGAAGAACGCCGCGGCACCCTCTATTTCACCTTTGTTTCGTATCGACGAATTGCCTTGCTTTTCAAATGGACGTTTTCAATGGGGTTAGAAAGTTTTTACGCGGCCAGTAAATCGCACCTTTTAAAATGTCATCTAGTGTACCAAGATAAAAATGTCAACAGACTGTTTCGATTCGTCACTTCGATGTTACAGAATCGAATAACCAACTTGGTAATAAGACTTGATGTCAAAGGAAGCAAATTCGATAAAACTTTGAGTTATATTGTTTTATTATTCGCTGTTACCCAAAGGGAATCAGCACGCGTGGTCCAGATGCGTTTAGATAAGAATATCGACCCGAGGAAAATAGCCGGTTGCTTTAAAACAGTGACAGAGAGATCCCATCCCTTAGATTCACTCTTGGAGAGATTTGAGAGATCTCTGATTCACAATGGCTATCGGTTTGACGGCGCGCGTAGCACGCGTCTCTGCTTTCTGGCCGACGAGATATCTCGATCGCAATAAATTCACATTAACCTATCTGCTGGTGTAGCCCTGGCCGCAGCTTTAATACATCCCATCGGTTTGCCCGCCTCCTCTATCGGCCACCGATCCGCTTCGTTGTCGGCGCCGATTTTAATTTTCCAATTTTACGAGCCTCGTCTTCTTTTCATCCATCTGCAACTTTTACTTCTTATCGTTTTCTGTTGATCGTTAAACATTTTCACTGTAAAGTTATTGGGAAGTTAAAACGAAAATTAATAAAGGGTTCCTCGATTTTAGCTTCCACGTTCGAAAATAGCGTAAACGTTTGCACAGAATTTGATGTTCTTTCAAATATGAAAGTGAATTTTATTCTCAAGTAGATTATATCTAGGTGTTTTATTGTAACAGTAGTTCTCATAAGATTATTATACTAATCTCTATACGTGAAGAAATAGGAGGACGGGTTGATTGCAGGGGTCGTAAAGATTCTAAAGGGTGGAATGATTCAAGTGTCGCGATTAACAGGGTAAAAGCAGGTAAATACGAGACCGGTTAAACGACGCGATTCACAATGACCGGTGTAAGGCTCGAACATTAATTTCTAGTAATTATCAGAGGTGTAATTCACCCTGGAAAGGGTCGTGGGTCGCGTCCGGGGTCGGCCAGTGCGTGTTAACGCCGTTGTTATGCCCCATTATATTGTCCTACCTACACGTTAGCCAGAAAGGGGAAAAGGGAAACTGCAACTCGACAAATGTCGCACAAAACGAATCTGCTTTCAAAAATCTTACCTTTTCTCTACATGTATTTGATCTCGGAACAACTGTTGACCACAAAGTTCATTTTAGTGAACATTAGTAATTACTCAATGGACACTCGTATCAAAATAATTAATGAACTTAAAGGTACAAGACACACGACGAAGACTCGAAAATATCTTAAAAAACAAATAATTTAATAGCATAAATTGTCAAGAATTTGGAACAGTGATTTTTCTTAAAGTTTGAATTTTTCATTGAAAAAGATGTTAGATAATTTAATATCTCAATAGATGGTTGCAGTAGCAAGGTACTAAACACCTTAAAAATACGGATAATAAATTTTCGAAGTTCGAAATGTTTTTGAAAGTAGCTGAAACATTTTTAGCAACTTTATAATACCGTGAATATCACGAAAGATGATTCATCGAGGCGTAAAGTTTAAAACTCGGCCAATTGTACGCGCCGGGACAATGGTGAACGCTGTCACCGCGTAACGAATCGCCGCGAAAATTGATAAAATATTATTAAATCCACCCCCTCCACCCTGGAATCGACCAAGAGATAGCATTACTAATTTATTTAAATGGACTTATCTTTCCGAAGCTCCGATAGGAATGTAAATTGAACCTACCCCCGCCCAATCAAGGGAGTAATGGCACGAGTAAGATAAAGATATTTTATTGCTTTCGTGGTCGGACATATTTAAGCAGGGTGAAAAACCTTTTTTTTTCAGCTGACTGTGTTCTCTCTCCTTTCGCGCGTACCCCAATTTCGATCGCTATATGTGATTTTATATCGTGCCAAAATTCTGCTCGACTCTGCAGGAAATCAGTCAAGTTCAAATTCGGGAGCGACAAGAAACGGAAGCAGTTTTGGATGCAATCGCCCGGTTCGTCCATCCGCAAAGGGGTGAAATAGTTTTCCAAAAGAGTATACGATAGGGCACACGTACAGAGAAAGCGATAGAGTTAGAGGACGAGGGAAGGTGTTAGTTCCTCTTCTACACCTTGATTTACTGTCGACGATATTTTCTCGTCGGCGCTAGTTGGCGCCTACCGCACCACCACCCTCGACAATGGTGGTCGCTTGACATTTTGCTTCGAATTATTGCCCGCCTGGCCGGTCCTTTCTATTTTGGGCAGCCAGCTCGCACGACAGGGCTCGGATTTTTTTTCCCCTCTGGACAGCTAGCTCTTTGTTGAGCCGCGGACTATGAGCGGTACGCGGTATCCGCTTCGAATTCGGCGGCTGTCGGCCCCGTTGCGGATTTACTGTCTCGCGACCGGACAGAAGGATTCAACAGTGTCCGCGATATGTTGGAATCCTTTTGGTTTTGTGTTCGCTCTCGACGTCGAGGAAATGTTCTTGTTTTATGAAGTTTGGATAACACGGGAAAAAGCAGAAAAAGTGTTATTCGAACAATAATGTATTGCTGATTCGATGCGCATTCGACGCGTGGAAAATACGATCGCAGTTATATTTTTCTGTAAAATATGTGCTCCAGTATTTTTCGTGAAATTTTGTAATTGTTCTTAATAACGCGTGTGAAAAAGCGAACACACGAATCGGAGCATATGTCTTGGAAAAGTGCTGTTGGGAACAGTGAAAATCGTTTAGCGACGCCTGGTTGAGATCGAAACGGGGATGATCGTGAGACCGATGTAAGCTGCGTGTTCGCAGTCAAGTTACATAATCGCGACGAAACACCGTGGCTAATCGAGAATCGGGGCGATCGGGGACGCAGAGTCCATCTTTTTAGCCGGTATAGGAGTCACGGAATGTTTGCACCGAAAGTCGTTCAAGAAAAAACTGTGAGAATATTCTTCAACATAATAGTCTACATAAATGTTCATTTTTCACAATTTATCGTTTGCATTGTCCAGTTCGCATGCTTCCAAATTATTTTCAATGTGAAATTAATTTATAGTCCTCGAAAGCAATATCATCTTACTGATCGATTCAGACGTCTATAGCATGACAATGAACTTAAATAATTCAAAATAGTGGAAGGCAGCCAATGATCGACACGCTACAAGTAGCAACGTGTCGAAGACATGACTCGTCTGCCGAGAATCGGCAAACCGAGGACTTAATGTCTTGGAACGGACGCCATATTAGCATATCCGCGTCCAATCGTGGTCCACGTGGCAAGGGCGCCGTGTCGAATCGGCCCGTAGCTATGACATTGTCATTATTTCACTGACAGAACAAGCATGCGCGCGATTCTCCACGGAGAGAAGTATCGCTAACAAGGGTGGGAAGAACGAGTGTCGTCTGATCGAGGTCAAAGAGGGGATGACCGATGCTCCTTTTAAATCGAACCACCGAGCATAATGTTTTTGATCTCTTTCAAATCTCTTTCCTTTGTTAACCTGCGTATCTCGTTCATAAAAAAAGAATTAGTCAACTTTGCTATACTAATTTGCTTAGAATCTTACGGGTCTTGAGAAATCCTAGGAAGAATCCATGATTTTTAGAATCCTAGATGGAATTCGAGAGAGACCTGGTGCATCCTTGACATCCTATATAAACCTTGAATAGTCTTAAAGTTTCGTACATTCGAAATAAAATTTTGTACACGATCGAAGAAGGAAAAGCTAGAAGAATGATGTGATCATAAGGTTCTCGAATTGAATAGCCAGCTTCAGAAAAGAGAGATAATAGAGAACGTACAGGAAGCGAGAGACGGATTTACTCGTTAGAAGGAAGAAGAGAGAAGAAGGCAAACGATAGGGGATGATGGGAATTTCCGTGGGGGTGGGGTTCTTCCTAGTTTTATAAGGGATACAACTACTCTCGAGGCTGTGGCTGCTTCGTGTTATTTATCTTTATGGACCTCGGGCAGAGGGTAAGTACACTTACACTGACGGTTCAGAGAGGGAGGTTAAGGGGCGAAGTTAAGCCGAAACGAGGGCGGTAAGAGATTGTTTGTCGTATTGGCTGCGGTTTCGACGGGCTTAACGTTACCCGTTTAGGGGATTTCTCGGCGCTTTTTTTTCTCCACGGATTTCGATACCTCTTCAGATACTATTCGGAGAGCCTTCCATTTTGAGCGTTCAACAAGTCGATTGTTTGTTCTTCTGTGCGATCGTGTTATTGATAACAGAAGACTAAGGTAATTTTTACGTTGCTGTTAATGTAGTTATATTAATTAATAACTAACATGTTAGTAACCCAAACTTAGAACTTTTAAACGATGGGGAACAAACGTAACTGAGTAAGGTGGAAATAAATGAGGTTGGTGCCAAAGTTAACACACAAGGCTTCACGGATACTCTTTTTATTTATTAACAACGATATTCCGAGTGCATACAGTGCATATGTACAGAGTGATATTTACATCGAATCGATATAACGTGACGTGGTGATAAATCTTACAAAATGAAACAGAACATTCGATTATTCTTAAGTCTAAGATGATGATGAATCATTTACATTCGAATTACATCGTGCACATTGGTAGAACTAGTACAATGATTCCGTTATTTTATAACGAGGAATTCGTGCGGACTATACGATCGAGAACATTTCTCTTTAAAATTGAGACTATCTTCCAGCGAATATATACACACTACTGTAAATTATTGCTGTACAGAATACTGTAGTATTTTATCCTATCGTACGATTTTCACTCGTTGCAATTCCCTTTGAATCTCCACTGTTAACATCGCATACAAATTTCATAAACTCCATATCTTTAAATAAAATTTTAAAAGCTTTCAATTTCTTAATTAAAGTACGCATTCGTTTCTTATAAATTAGTAAACTCATTAATAACGCTGAGCTTCTGTAAACTCGAGCGGAAAGCGTGTAACAATCTGAACAGAGTGTCGAAATAAGCAAACGTTAAAACAGGAACGGAAGTGGCGATAAGTCAAGCAATTCCGTGCAATATTAAGCCACTCTGCGCGGCCAGGTTAACCCTATGTTAAGCCGTACGTCGACAGGGATGCGGGGGTGCGGAGTTAGGGGATGGCTCGGAGGTCGCGTGTATTTAAAACGCGAATGCGCGCCAGCCGATTCACTGTTTGAAGTTAAATGGAGTGTAAATGGCAGATAACAAACCGGCACTGTTTCCGATTACGGCATTCATTGTTTCCTACCATTATGCGCGCTCCGACGGTTTGTGTGTTAGCCGTGGTACGGTTTACGATCTATTTATTGCCACTCCCACCCCCGTGCCACCCTTAGCGCACGAACGAACGCAGCTTACATCCCTGCTACTACGATTTAAACCTCCCACCTGAATCTTCGCCCCTTCGTTTCACCTGTTCACCGAGACTTTTTTTGTGAAAAAAGAACTCAACTGTTAACTCGGGTATTGCTGAAAAAATATTTCATTTTCTAAACTTTTGTATACGAAGATCGTAGTTAAAATATGTTTAAATCCTTGTAATTCATTAATTATTTATGGTATTTTACTTGGAGTTGATAGAAATAATCTTTTTTAGAATCTTGCAGTGGGATTCAAAGGATACTCAACGAATAATTCTAAAGCTATTAATTACTGATTAGTCGAATTATTTACAAATTTGTCCTACCTAATATTGACTAGAGAGGGAATATTACCTTATCGAGATAAGGTTCTCCTAGTTTAAAGCTTACAGCGATTAGTTCGTTATCGTACACGTATACCAGGTAAATGTTGATTATTTTCGTTAATAGCTTAACTTTGAACGCCACGCAACATATTAGGACGATGCAAAAATTTTGAAAAAAATCTGACAGTCATTTAACAATGGATATCCGTTTACTAAAAGTTAAAATTAAAACTACAGATCTGACGTCTTTATGAAGGCCTAGAATTGATGTAAAATAACAGATTAAAAATTGAACGTGGCGTTCAAAATGTTAAAAAGAGACGTGAGTGGACATTCAGTAATGAGGAATTAGCGATAGAGTAAGTAATGATTGTTATCACATACTACGTATGGTTAAGAGGATGATTCCATAAAAAAATTGGAAGAGCTTCGTGTCCTCAAACATTCGGATCTAGGAATTCAATTAACCATGAAATTTAAAATAGATCCATTTAACCCTTGAACGGTGGAGAAAAGCTTTAAGTAAGAAATTTTTGTACGTTGAATAATTTGCTTAGTAATTGCAGCGGACTCTCATTATATTGCCACATACGGACTTGCACTTATACTCACGCTTCTTCGTATCATAGCGTATGAAAGTTTACTGAAATTAACAAATTCTATCATAAAATGAGAGTTAAATCTACGTATGATATTGCCACGCATTGTATCACCGTTGGATCACCACGTATTGGTTTACCACATATTAGATCACCACGCGTTATATTTAGAAATAAAAAATGTAAAAGTATTTTGTCTACCGTACAAGGGTTAAAACCTAACATTCTCAAAGTTCATTCACAATTACTTCAACCTCCACCATTCCATCAACCAAGCTCTCATTCAAATCCCAAATGCTTTGCAAGCACGTTTCAATCATTCAAAAGAATAGCTACTGCTAGTAAGTACCGGATCCTCCGTCGACGATTTCCGTCGTCACTTGCTGTGAACCGTAGTCGCCCGTCTCTTCACTTCGACCTGATCCACAATGGCATCGCTCTCCTTGTCCTGATGAGCGGTCATATGCCTGGTCAGATGATGTCTCTCCCTAAAGCTCTCGTCACATACCGGACACCTGAGCTTCTCCTCTCGTCTTCTCCTAGCAGCCTCGCCGCTATTCTCGTTCTTATGATGCGACCTCATGTGGTACACCAAATCGGACGTCATCCTGAACGACAGGTTACACTTGGCGCACACGTTCTGCGCAGGTAACGTCAGAGCTGCGAACGAAGGTGGAAGAAGACCAGCCACACCTGCCGCCGTCGCTAAAAATCTGGGTCTGGTGAGAGCCTCGGCCATCGGCGGAAATACGGAGATAGGATTATAAGGGAGGTTAGGATAAACCGGAGGAATGTCAGGTCGAAAGGTGGGCATCTTAGGGCTGGGTACTTTGGGTGGTTGAGCGATCTGGGGTATCTTGAGGTTCTCCAGTAAGCCAGGTTGACTTTCAGGATTGACCAGAAAGGGATACGCCATTTTGGCGGGAAACGGTGCGTACTTGTAGCCGCCGGTGGCAGTCAGAGGAACTACAGGTGGACTGACGCTGCTCTGATAGCTGGTACGGTCGTCGGGTGATATGGACGACCTGGGTGAGGTTTGACCATCGTCGCTGAAGCCGTTTCGTTGACCCGTCAAGGCCACTTTCGTGAAGGCGCTGCGAGACTCGTGTCTGTCCGTTTGACACGGAATAGCGGTGTCGTAGACCTTGTTGCAGGCCAGACTTGGCTCCATAGCATCTGGACAGGCGGCCAGTATCGCCTGATGAGGTCCAAACGTTGGAGGACTGGGTGACTTCTGCAGACGACTGCCAGTGACGTATCTCCTGACATCGTTCTCCGGCGACAGACACGGTAGAGTGGGTGTCAGGGTCCTTGGAGAGATGTACGGCGGACTAAGCGAATTTTCTGTACAGTGCAGCATCCTCCTTCTGTCCGACGCTCCGACGTCGCTGTCGTAGTTCTTGATGGTCAGATTCTGGGGCAGCCTGTCGGAGTCCAGGACGCTCTCCGTTACGACATCCTCCCGAGGCTGCTTCCGGTTTACCATCCTCATCTTCTCGTTCTGACGGCGTGCGAGGTTCTCGTCCGGGGCAACCAGGAAGGCCACGTCGAAGGATCGTTTGCTCGCGCGTTGAAGAGGATAAGAGGCATCGGTGGTGACGTCGTTGATGGACGGAGGGGTGGACGAGGTTAGCGCCGTCGTGGCCGTCGTGGACGTCGCGGGGGCGGCACGGTCGATGCCACCCGTGCGATCTTCCATTGTCATCCTGCTCGTTCCGGATGATCGACCTGTGACAATGAAGGCTGCTGGTCAATTTAACCGGCTTCACGGGTAATGATGGATGCGACGATCGCGCCTGGGATGCTCGGACCAGGTGTTAGAACTGTTCTCTACCAGGGGGAATTCGGGTCAATCAGACTCGGTAGGTGTATTTCAAATAAGTGAATGTGATGGAGATTCGAGTTAAATTTATGCCTGTCTGCAGCGCGTTCACTGCTAGATCAGAATGGATCTGTATGGCAGCGTATTTTTAGATCTTTTTTTCCACAATTAAAAGTACACATTTGTATGACAAATTTTAGTCTGGTGTTACGGTACACCAATATCATTCTCTGGTTATATACGTGCAGCGGTATATTATGTTGCAAAAGTAACTTGTGTTATATGTTTCTGAATTTAAAACAAAATATCATGTGTGTTATAATGCACTTTTTAAGACTGACAGAGTACGGTCATAGTATATACCCTAATCATTTATGTGGAAAAAGAGTACTAGTGTATGGTGTGCACTGTACATAGGACACAGTACCTAACATAACCTAACTTGACCTATTCATTATAGGTTTGAATCACAATAATCGCTCGTCATTTGCCGAATGGTATGACACTATAGAATTGTAACGAATTACAGTCATGGAACTTAGTTATCTAGTTAAAGTGACTAAAGAAACTTGAGAAGTAAGACCCCCATAGTAAACGTTAATTGACTTGTAACTTTCATATGAAAGGAATGTAACAACACCAAAACTTATAAGCTAGCTGTACCATTATAGAAATTGTAAGTTGACAATTAGAATACTATAATAGTAGAATGTGTATCTCAACTTGGAGCAGTAGTATCTGATTATAGAATGATTGCGACGGACGTCATTGAAGGTGTCAATTTGAAATCGAAATCAAGTACGTCAATTATTCGAATGAGGAACTTCCAAATTACCTTACTGTCATCGACACAATTTTCCTCTTTGACGATTAGCGATTTTTATTATCTTACGACAGTCGTAGCTAAGTGTCAGATGAAAAGCACTTCCTTAACCAAATAATAATTAAAAATTTGTGCTTACCGGACCACGCGTCCACCGGAGAATCCTCCTCCCAGTCACCTCTCGTCGTCGAAGGGTAGCACGCGTTCACCCCCTTCGAGTACAATTCTTCCCCGTTCTAAGACGTTCACACTTCCAAATCAGATTCATTCCGTCCAATAACAAAACATCGACAGTACACTGTTAACACTGAATGAGCCGAGCACAAGAGAATAAACGAGGGTACAGCGTGTATCGGCGGACCACGTTAAAATGAGGGAACCGAACGCGCATCCCCTGTATTTAGGGGTAGAATCTCGTTCGAGGGTAGCTCGTGGTGGCGGGTGGAGGCGCGACGAGGGTGGGCACCGTCCAATGGCAACGTTTCCAGGGTTAGACGAGGGTGGAGCGTACGAACGGGGTGAACATATTCGGTCGTCGGGACGCGTCTGCTAGTTCCATCCAGACCACGCCTACATATTTCAGGTTCGACACATGTGCCCAGGATCGTCTTTGTCGTCGACTCTTTCCTCTTCTGCCCTCGTCGCGTTGCGCCAACGCAGAAACTCCTGTCAGAGAGAGGGAGGTTTCGAAGGGTGGCGGGAGCCGCCGAGCTGTAATTCAGCCTGACAAACGATCTTGAATATTTTTAACGCCCGCACACCGGGCTCTTTCTTTTTTTTTTATGCCCGACCTCCTGGATATTGGACGTTCGGCAGACTCGTCGAATCCGCTGATGGACCTTCAACGATTCCCGATTATCCTCCCAATGATCGTTCGCTGAAACGTTTTCCATTTCAAGGGAGTCTGTCTCTTTCCTTCTAGAGGAAATATTCTGCACGTTGCTTACGAAACTGAAAAGTCCGTGATGTTTAATCCATTTATATTTATAGCTATGTGGTCACAATTCTTTTTCTCTGTCCTACCTGTTTTGATATCTGCAGTCAGAATTACTAATTAATAATTTTTTAATTTATCCTAGTTTAAATTAAATTTACTCTAGTTTGAATTAGACATAGTAGCGTATGCAAATTATTTATCTTGATAAATGCATGATTAGTGAAATATCTTTATTTCAGAAGTTTATCTTCTGGATTTTTCTGGTCGAAGATTTTTATCGAGATCTTGAAATTCATTTAAGATCGAACAGTTATTTTAAGTTTGGTAGATGGTCATCTTACGGGACATCTCGCTGGCAAAGAGAAATGGAGCGTATTAAATCGACCAAGCTGGACAGAAGGTACCAGCAGAGCCATGAGGGATCATCATTTTACGGATTATCTTCTTGACGAATTCTCCTCATTTCTCGCCACTTCGATATCGTAATCCCTTCAAATGACATACGGCTGTTACGAAGCCGTCTCTACGCGATAACGAGGACTTTTTTATAAATCGTTAAGTTATTTACTGTTAAACATTCTAAGCCAAGATTGACATTTACGTTGCAAACGTTGACCAGCTGAAATTTGCTAGTTCGAACAATTAATACGAATTAAGACGATCTTTTTATGGAGTACCATCGACAATAAATACGGAAACAAAAAAGTAAGGCAAGCAGAACGAAGCTGGAATGTTCATGGCATAGAAATGGTTTCTAATACACCGGGAAAAAAGCGAAGGAAAAAGTCTGGGCAGCTCGCAGAGCCAATAGGTGATCAATCATAAGCTGGTGATCCATTTTGCTGGGCATGTGAGAGCCGTCGAGTTCTTACGCGATTCCCGAGATTCCCGTGAACTCTATCGGGAACGCCTAGAGGTTAAAGGACATTAACTTCTTGATTGAGTCGGCAAAAAGTTGTAATGACTTTTCGATTCGGCTCACCGACCCCAATTCTCGATACAGAAGCAGCGCAGCGCGTCGCTATCAAACTGTATCCCCTGATTGCTACGTTCCGCAATTATTTAAGGAAGAAAATTAAAAAATACAACGGTGGCCAGATCAGATTCCCCTTGTGACGATAAATCGTTTAGCGGCGAAGCAGACGATAGCGAACGAAGGCATCTAATCCTAATTCATGGTCGTAAAGTTGATGGAGTCGTTCACGTAACGCGTGACACGCGTCTCGCTGCAGGACGTCCGCGAACGTTTCTGTATCTTCTGGCTACCATTCCTGGCTTATGAACCATATTTATTGCCGATCTGTCCCTGCACACTCGCTATCTAATTCCATTTTACGCCTCGATGCTTACTACAATCAATTATTTTCTTTATCTATGTCCACCGTTGCAATTGGGGTGCTTCTTGTACTCCTTTTCCAGATTTTTAAGTTTCTACATTTCGAGCAGTCTTATAAGTTTTCAAATTTTTACCAAGCTTCTTGGATGATCTATAATTTATACAAAAAGGACGTAACCACGGAATTGAGTAGAAGATTCCTTCTACAAGCGATGATTTGAAGAAAGGGTAAAAAACCACGGTCGTGAGAATCGTCTAAATTTCACTGGCATCTGTCCTTGTCCTGCAAATCGGGCAGAAAGGGCAGTCCTCAATTCGTCCAAGTTAAACGAGCAGAGGGTCGTAGTTCGATCGGCACGTGGCTGACACGCGTGAGCTGTTAACACTGACACCGAGTCCTATAGGGCTGTTCGCAGTAACAACCGAACAAGGGACACCTTGCAGCAACCACCATCTTAATTATCATTTTTCTTCGGAAAATGGATTTAACTTCTCGGTACATAAAAGAAATCTCTGAATTTTTAAAAATTTGTTCAAAGAAGATAACACGATACCTCTAATTTTTCAACATGCTACAAGTACGATACAAAATTATAACTGCACAAAAAGAACTTGTGTGAACTTGAATTTGCTAATTGTAATTGCACAAGAACTTGTATAAGAATTAGTTGTAATTGCAGTCGTTTAATCAAGTCGCAATGTTTCACTTTCAAATTGACTCGACGTAAAAAGCGAATAGTTTGTTGCACTTTCCACGCGATATCTTACGAACGAATACTTTCCGCATGGCTGGTGCTGAAGCGTCGGGGAGCGAGTACGAAACCGCTTCTGCTGAGTCTGTTCGGTGATAAATATGCAGCCGATGCAGTTGATGAGAGAAGGTCGTTTATCAATCACCCATTAACACGGACCTAGCGCGCCGTGCAGCTTTGCCGGCTCCGTCGAAAACCTGCTCGCTTCTGCCTCCATATTTCACGGAATCATCGTGATTCTCTTCCACTGTGCTTCCCAGGCGCAGTCGATTTTCCATTAAAATCCGACGTGCACATTGGTCGCATACACACCACTCTCGTGTCGAGGAAATATTCGACGGAGACACGTTCTGTGGGCCAATCGCGGGATCTCTTCGATATTACCCCTTTAACTGCCGCGAATTAGGGGTGGATTGTACAGTTAACGAGGCAGGAACTTTTCTCATAATTTTACTCTGATTTCTTAACAGGGACGCTGTAGAATTATATTCAATTAGCACTATAATTGTAGAGTACTTTCACAGGAAACCTATATGCGATATTCACATGTTACACATGATATTTAGTATGTGCGATAAAATATTGAAACAGTTACCGATATTCAGTGTCTGCAGTTGCTATGTTATATGAAACAACGAATTCTATACGTGGTCTGTTGAAATAGTGATGTACTAAGAACAATGTAATCGTATATACATATACCTTCCGTATGTATTGAGATGATACCATCGCAATTATTTGAACTACATCTCGAGAACGCAATTAGAAACTTCAAAGAAAAACCTCGTCTTCTCAGCTGATTCGAAAACTTTAAATCGAACAAACTTCAGAGTCCAGAGGACTCGAAGATCCTCAGCAACGGAGCAGAGGTAACGTTCAATTTTTGTATGCCCTTTGTAACTGCGTGACGTCCCGAGTCGCTGACAAATTGAACGTGTGATGAGTTCAGAGGATTCCTGAAATAACCCGGGATGATGTACGCGATTCGCAAAGAAGGGAAAAGGTGCCACACCGCCGAGCAGAGATTTAGAGTTTACGGACGCTTGGGCAATTTCTTGACTCATAACCAGGACCATGCATACCAAATGAGCCATCAAACGTTGCCGAGTGTCTTAATTCCGTCAACTTTGCTATGTGGGCAACAACTAGAGCACCTTTGCCCGCCGTTAATCACCTTTGCTCGTTTATTTTCCACCGAAGATCTTTTTAAAAACTATCAGTTTTCATCGAGACGTTCGTTCACATTTTGATCGCCTCCGGCACTCATATTCAAGCTCGTGACCACCGTTAAGATCATCGTAGCATAACTCCGTGCCGGCTGGCTCTCTCATGCATATTCCTCCGGGTTAACAAACACTCCGTGGAGACGCGAGCAAGAGGAAGAGAGAAGAGTCGAGGCGGAAATACAGAGGAACAGAGGGAAGGAGACAGACAGAGGACCGGCACGCACTCCCAGGCATACGGGGTTGCTTTACGAGCGGACAACTAAGGTATGCTCCCGGTTTCGCCCCCTGCTCCTCCGGTATAATCGTGCTGTTCGTAACGTGGCCGGTGCTGCAACGGGCCAGAGGTTTTATACCCTTGTTTCTCTGTCGGAGCTCGGTGCATCCACCGTGACCTCGAGTACGTCGCTGCCCTCACAGAATACACGCTGCCGCGTAAACTTTCGGAACCTGGCCAGATACGGAGTGTCCTCGCCCGTTTTTTCCTTGAAATAGACTTCTTTTCTTTGTCGAGAATTTGAAAGACAAATCCAAATTCGTACAAGATGAGTTGCCAAAAAGAGGAGCATTTTTAGAATATCGTGATTGTTCGTGACAGAACAGTTAGGGGCAGATCTACGGAAAGATAGCGAAACTGGATACCCTGAACATATGCTTGAACGCTGCAATATACGGAGACTCTTATTCTGAGTCGAGCAGAGTACTCGGATCCGAATCGTTATCGGAATACCCGAGTTGCCAGGAGCCCAGGTGTCCCCGTTGATTTGCTCGCGATTCAGGAATCAGGACTCGGACAAATTACACGCGGGACAGACTTAATCTAGCTTTGTTTCTCCAGGGAACATCGAAAGAGAATCAAAGTCACATCTGTGACGTCGAGAACTACGCCACGGTCGTCCTGGGTCTTTTCGCCTGCAAGATTGATGACGCTCTCCACGCTTTCTCGCCACGTTTCTCGGTCTTCTCTGTTCTCGGCGTGCCATCGTCGGTCGAAGGAGGAAGACGCGATTTCTTCGTGCAAATTAGACGTCTCCGCTTCACCGGAGCTAGCTGACAAATGTTCCTGTGACATTCGTCTTGGAACAATCTTTGTCACTTTCAGCGAACCCGAATCGTAATTTTGAGATTTGACAACGACGTAGCGGATATGTGATTTGCTTTTGGAGATTTCCACGTGGCAACGAGGTCATCAAAGTCTCGCTTTAAAAAATAAGTATCCCCAACGAAACGAAGAATTTTTGAAGGTGTCTTAAGGAAATGAAATTTTGCAAGGATCGTAAGTTCCATAAGATCGTGAGTATCCGTCAACGTCAAATTTAAGGACATTATAAGCGGCTGGAAGTCGACTTTCGTTTAAGGACCCGACTTCCAGTGTCGGTTTCCGCGGTCGCGTTACCGATACGGTCTCAGTTGGCGCGTCAGGAAGCGAATCCTCGAAGAGGGAAGGCTCGAGGGTTCGCGGCAGGGTCTGGGTGTCGTCCATCATTCGTTGGAACGACGAAACGCTCGGTAGGTTCGGGTTTTCAGAGCAGAGTAGATCTGCATAGCGAGTCGGCATCTCGGGACGAGCGAGCTAAGTGCGGGATTATGCAAAGCAGCGGCCATACAGTATAAAAATACGGAGCGACTCCGCGCCATCTTTTCCGGACCATTCTAATAACTCCCTCCCATCCACCTTTCTACGGTTCTCTACCTACCTCCTCGATCCTCCGACCCTCGTTCTCTGGCTCTGTGTGGGCTACGTAGACCGAAGGGAAAATCTCGGATCCGTGCACGCGGAACGGTCACCCCTCTTCCAAGATTTTGCCAAATATTATCGTAAAACCGTCGACCAGACCGTGGCCCTTGGTATTTCTTGCCTTTATACGAATTACGTGATCCTTGATACTTCAACCACCTTTCTGATTCTATTTATTTTAACTTTTAATCGCCCATTTATTGCCCTAAGTTTGCAGGCGCATTACAGTTTGAACAATATAAGTAAAGGTATTTTTTAAATGACTTAAAATTGTAAATTATTTTATAATAGTAAGATTGGAACGTGTTAAGGTTGTAAAAGTTCTGTTCCGATTCAGAATCATCAAATCGGCGTTAAGGGCGAGGGTGCTCTTAAGAGCTCGCATTTGTACTCGATGCCAGTCACCTCGATGATTAATGACCTATGGATATTTACGCGTGCCATTAATTTCTACCATTCGATTGACCACTTCCCGTACACGTCACATCGTAATTCGTAAACATTGGATCCACACTTTAGCTAACTCGGAAGCTGGGAATATAGAGAGTCAGGAATTTTGGATTAACGTGTCTCTTAGTTAAGAGTCCTCCATCTTTCTTCTTCGATCTTAGAATCTCTGAAGCTCTTACATGGACAAGTAAGACAAGTGGTACATTTTTTCCTTTACTCTTCTTTCGAGGAAAGTCTAACTAGCACACGACATATAGCAATGACTGTCACAGAGCGTATATATCCGTTCTGCTAACCGGTTATCAGGCAGATATCGATTCGATGGTAAAATCCGCGGGTCGCGTACGTTTCGTGGTCGCTTAAATTCCGAAACTTCTCACCTAGGCAACTCACGTTTTCCGCGAGCGGGCGAGGCGCGAGATAGCGGCGTCCGATAGCGGCTGGTTGGAAGTCGCATTAATTTCCCTCGGTCGACTCCCTTCCTGCGTCGCGAGAAAGGGGTGTATGGTTCCATCGTGGGCTGTCGGTGAGGTTGGTAACTGCACGCAGAAACGTTTCCCTACCGGGCGTTTAGGTAAGGTATTCACGTAACACATAAGCAACCGCCACGCGCCCAGCCCACCGTGTGCACAGAGATAAGAGCCGATGGTGGCATCTTAGCTGGCACTTCGAATAGAATTAAATTCCCCGGAGCAACCGTGCCACCGAGTCGATATCGTTCTCCGGATGATATCAACAAGAACGGAGCGATGGAGGAAGGAGGGAAACTTCTGCGCCACGGGGTGGAAAGTGAACTCGGCCGAAATTTAAAGTTCGGATGATACGAACAGGCTATGAACTGCTCCCTTATGCCTGTTATCAGTCTCGTTCTGTATATTGAAAAATACCTTTGCATTCAATTAATCTGTTATAATTACAGGACTACTGTGTTGGTCAACAAACTCTGCACCCCGTGCAAGCTTCAGCATGAACATAAGTGAAGGTGCAAAATATGAAACACCTGAATCATGACGACAAATACCTGAGTTATGAAGTAACAGGTAAAGAATTGCATTAAATTATTAATAATGCATAATAATATTAATAATAGTTTTCGCATAGAATAAGTGTTACCTTAAAATATAACGATTAGAATCTTTCGAAAGGCGAAGCAGAGTTTTTGGGTTCAGGTAGTCGCAGGAGCAGCATGCATCTCGATAAAAAGCACGCGACATATTCTCGTAAGCATGCGTATACGTAGGACATATGGTGGTTGGCACGGGTGCTTGGCCCCCATGCAAGGACTTACAGAGACTTCTAAGGGCAGGGTTCAGCCCTTGGCTGCAGGCCCACCCCCACCCTGAGAGTCCTCATGAGTTTTCAATGAGATTAGCGGCCCATCTGTGCGGAGACCGACCCCATCGTCATCATCGAGCACGGACAATGCTAGTCAACCTGCTCACTGCCCTGTACATTCTCCATGGGGGTCTCTTCTGCTTCGTGCCTTGCACTTGCCGCACAAACTCATCCCTCGTGCGTTGGTTTCGCGATGGTTATAGAAAGTACCAGGTTTTTTACACGCCCTCATCATATGGTCGCATTTAAACTTGCCGATGACCGCAATGCTTATGGGAATCGAAAGAGTAAACCAATCTTTGTTTTAAAATACGGTTATAAAATTTCGACGAGGAAGTGGATTGGTAATTAATTTTGCATGAAAATAATTCTTGTAAGAAAATGTATGTTGGGGGAAAAGTATGAAGAGTGATTTTGCATTTCAGGAAAATTTCGAGGTTTTGTATTTTTTTGTTTATGGAGGTTGGAAGAAGATTTTTCGAGTTTCGCGAAAACATTGTGGAAAGCCACAAAAGTTGACCGATTAAAGAGCGAAACGGTATCGATCCCTCCGCGTGGGGTACGATACTTCGGGGGTTTCGTATTTGGGTCCATGGTGGCCCATATGGAGCCTGCCGAGCGCATATGTTGCGACAACGCCGCTAACGACCTGCCTTCGGTCCTTCGTAATGCTAAACTGCGGTTCGATTCTCACCCCATGAAACTAAATAACCATTCGATTGTCATTGGTAAATGGGTAATCAGGACCGCATCATCTCGGATCAGTCTGTTGCAGGTACATAACCGCGCTCTAGTTCGCAAAAACATTGATACATGCTACTTTCAGTATCAAATTTCGATAATTTTATCATTTACATACTTCTTAAAAACAAGACAGGTTGCAATAAAACATAAGATGAAATAATACAGAATAAAACAGTAGAATGGGTCTCTGCAGTAGTCTGACTCTGAGAAGAACAAATTCACTTAATTTGTTCAAGGCAGATTTTCTAAGGTCAGTACAAGAAATGATTTAATTTTTTCGTTTTAAAGTAGCAAAAAAATTTGTTACAGTGAAAAATTTAAAAGGAATTTGTAACATAGGGAAGTGGTAATATTATGCGACCTTTGATTAATTTGTATCTTTAAATTATCAATATGTGTATCTATCTCTTATATGTAAGTATTCTTGAAGTATCTTTGAAAAGGCTATTAATTAAGTTAATCGCACTGATTAATAAAAATGACTTCTATGTAAAGAAAGCTAACGGTTCACGATTTGTGGACGAAGCTAAATCAGGATGACGAGTATCCCTTAAATGCTTTGGCCAAGAGAAATCCCGCTCCGGTTCCGCCCTCCTTACTTTTTTCGTTAACCTGCAAGACTAAACGAGTTACGTATTATAGCGGAAGGGGGTTGCCGAGGGTCGAACAACCAGTACTCAATACCAGGTTGTATGTTCTGGCCGTGCCATCTGGCACGCTATTATACGAGTATTTTAATTTAATTAACTCGCCGCATCGATCGATATTATCGGCGCTTCCCCGGGATTAAGCTTGTACGCGGACCACCGGCGAATTCGAATCTGCCGTTTAATTAGGATTTCGGTCAGCAACGCGAGCAACAGATTTTATGGAAACGAACCAACCTATACTCTCGTATACATCGTATACATGGATCGATCGTGACACTTGCTTTTTCATACTCTTTCATCTCATTCGATTTTTTATCGATCTGACTAAAACCGAGGAGTTGCTTCTTAAAAAACAGTTTCATTATTGCTCAATATTTTAAAATCAAACTAATTATTACATTCGATTAAATTCTATAGTGATTCATTTATAAATGCTTTATAAGCATTTTCAAGTGCCTTTGTGTACGTAAATGATACGAGACATACAAGTTTGTTCTGTATTGTACCGAATGTAACATGGCCTGTATTTTACGGTAAATACAAAGTTACTCTGTTTTAATTATGCATGAAGTAATTCTCAAAGTTTACATGCGTTACACAATGCAACATGTTTTCAGAAATTTTTCTGAAAAGATGGCAACCTCGAGGAGAAGCATCCACTCGACTCTCCAGTCCCGACGGAGACACTTTCTGGTTATTCTCGTATTTACAACATATTTGCGGCAGCGCGAACACAGCTCTTTGTCATGGCCGAGTGATTTTCGGGTCGGCAATGGTCTCGTTGAAGAGAGCCAGTGCGCCATTGTACACTCGTGGGGTCATTGTGATCGACTGTACCCTCATCCATACTGCGCACTGCACTTCCCCTACTTGTGCATCTGTCCTCAATCAGCGACCTACGAAAATGGGATATATACGTCCCGTTCGTGGCGAAATAATTGACCACCCTGATATCTTCAAGGTACACTGACAAGTTCTGGCTTTGCAAGAAATGTGAGTTCAGAAATTTTGAAATTTAGGAAATTTGGGGACTTGGGAATTTGGGGAATTGGGAATTTGGGGACTTGAGAATTTGGGGAGTTAGGAATTTGGGGACTTGGGAATTTGGGGACTTGAGAATTTGGGAATGTGGGAATTGGGGAATGTGGAATTAGGGAATGTGGAATTGGGGAATGTGGAATTCGGGAATGTGGGAATTGGGGAATGTGGAAATTTGGGAATGTGGGAATTGGGAAATGTAGAAGTTGGAGAATGTGGGAATTAGGGAATGTGAGAATTGGGAAATTTTACAATTTCGGAATTTGGGAACTTGAGAATTTTGGAAACCTAGAAATTTGGAAACCTAAAAATTTAGAAATTTAGGAATATGTAAGTTTGAAAAATTTAGAATATACGAATTTGACAAATTTAATATATCTCTTACAGAAAAGGCAAAGTTGAAAAGTGACAAGAATCACGAGTGACAGAACGCGCCTGGACAAAAACAACCCCGTCGATCGACGATACAAGGGCAGAGACGGGGTGAAAGGGGGCTCTCAAAAGAATGGGACGCACTTAACTCGGGGCTGCTTAAACAGTTGTTTGATCGGTATTATGCATTAGCATGTGGCTGGTGCCACTATTTATTAGTGGTACGGTGTCGGAAGAAGCGCTTTACAAGAGGCATACGGTGTACCCTGTTAAACGTATGAAGTTCTGCATCAGGTAGCAAGAACATGTGCATTCTTTTATCTTTTGTATCTTAGGTCATGTGAAACTGAACCCCTTGAGTTTCATTTGTTATATTTAATAGAGGCTCGAGGTAAAGGGTCTAATTGTTCAGATAATTAACTATATTGTACTGTTACCTCAATGCAACCTTGGACGCAATTAAACTTCAAATGTAATTGAACCTTAAATACAAGTGAACCTCAGATGTAATTTATCTTAATTTGTAATTGTGCGTGTAATGTCTTCCAAGGTGTACAGAGACTTTTAACACGCTATTGATATAACAAGAAAGAATAATCAGTTAGGGAAAGAATACCAATATTACATTGTCGATGAAGGGTTGTCACCTTAGCATCAGATGATCTACAAATTCATATTATTGATGAACATGACTATCGCTGCACTGTCATTTGTAAAAAATTTGTAATGATGAGAACATACTGAAGTTGATCAGGGAGCTGATAACCATAAGGGTTGAAATATCTGCAGAGAAAGAGAAACTCAACCCGAGGTATGGTTATCTTTCACCAACTCTCGGTGAACCCTGTTAACAATCGCCAATAAGAACACCTTGAGAATCGAACAAGACTCTATCCTAGCACGATCGTTTTTGTCGATGTAGTTGAAAAGAGAGGGAGCAAGAGGGCGACGTAGGTATAATATTCGGGATATTAAATCGCTTTTAAATCGGCTTAGCGTTAACTAGTGGCACTTTAAGCTGCCCGGTGAAATGATTATCAGGGCTTCCCACTCCGTCGACCCGGCTAGCTGTTATCGCCCGTTGATTAATTGTTATGCAATATGACGTCACACACGCCCGCCTACCCGGATTAGAATCCCGCGGTGGAGCGTCACGGTGACTGCCACGATCTCTCCCTCACCCTCTAACATTCTCTCACTCTCCTACCCTCTCGCTTGTATCCTGTAACCATCTTCGTCGTTCATCGTTAAACCGTCTCTATCTGTTACCGTTTCTCCTCTCGCTGTTCGTGCACGGCGAGTTGCATAGAAGCGAGAGAGGGAAGCAGCGAAGTTTCCGGCTAATCCTACGAATTTGAGCCAACCGAACATAGGACGCTGATGAATATTGATACAAACTTGGCGGACCTCGGATCCGAACCACCCCCTTGTCTGCCTACTGCTCTTCTTCCACTTCCTTGAACTGAGAAACGCAAGGTGTCGCGCGGGTGCAACGTCTATGCTGCACGAAAGATGCAGATGCACCCTCTCGATCATCTTGTTCGTGGAACGAGGGCGGCTTGCGAGGGTGTTCCCAGGAAATTGTTGCGGTGGATAACATCTATCGGGGCTGAGGGACATTGAATCTCGAAGAGTTGCAAAGGTTTCACTGTTACACCGATGTTTATGCAAATGCTTATACTTGGGTACGAATTTTATAGAAATGGGATCCGCAGAGAACGTTTGCAGACGTTTCTACAGAGACACTTTACAGTGATTTGAAATAATTTGCATTCTGGTTACATTCAGTTTATAAGTGACATACTGATCGGAATTAATTTTCGAGGTATGTGCAAGGAATGTTAAATTTTTATTAAAATTTCATGTAAAGATTTGTTAAAAGTTTGATAAAGCTTGAAACATTCTTGTAGAACGGAGAAATATTTTGATAGAAATAGAAGATAAAAATGGTATTTAAATAGTAAGTTATCTCGTCAATACCAAGAACAAGAGAGAGTTCGACGATGGAGGATGGCGTAAGCGGACTCCATTATTCCCCTAAATAAAAGAAACCATAAATCGCGAGTGTACAGAGCCGTGGTGGAGGCTCCACGGTGTGCCTCCATTATATCTTTCGCGATGAACGGTGCCCTTCTTCGTCGGCCATTATGCCACGAAGATAGTAAGGAAGAAGCCACCCCTTTATCTCGGCAGACTCCATGGTGAGAGTAACGCTCGGAAATCAAGGGTTAATTCCTTGGCGTCGTAAAGCATTTTATCTGCTCCCGATTCTGCTTGCCATGGGAAACATTAAAATATGGTGATACACCGTCTAACCTATACACGAATTTTATTTCAACGAACTTAGATACCATTCGCGTATAATAGAGTTCTATTGTGCATTAATACTGTTATTATTATAATTAAGTTTGATCTTGATACAGGATTAATCATTATCTTAATGTTTAAGTTTCATGTTTATGATATTATAATATTTATTTATATACAAACTATTTCAAACATAAATTATTTATACTATTACGTTTATAATAAATTGCAGATCAATTTCTTTTCATTCACAAAATGTGAATTTAAAAATCAAAGTATCTTTGAATCTAACCATTGATTATCAGAAGGAATAAGTATTATAATTGGCGAAAGAATTGATACGTGAAATGAAATAAAACGAAGAGGTTCGAAATGTCTTCCAGGATGAAACGCTCTGACCGCAGGGTATCGCTCGAAACGGAGTACACATTCGGTCGGGGAAATTGCAGAAGGATAGAGAAGTCTTGCCGTTTTATTAGATCAAACCAAGTGTGACCAAGCTGTACGTTCGACTTGACTCGGTCACTCGGCTCCTGTCCGACCGAATAAACGTCTACGCCGCCTTATTCCCCTTTTGCCAGCCGCTCATCCCCCGGGCACTTTTTACGTCATCGAGAACCACCCTGCTGTCCCGACAGCATTTTATCGGCCAACGGATTCTCCGTTTTGTCTCTCTTTTATCTTACGAATTTGCCAATTCGTTTAACAATTTTGTTCCCGAAATACTAACACAATTGCACTGACAATGAGTGAAAATATAATAAAAAAAAATTGTATGAACTTTGAACCAATCCCACAGTTTTGCAAGAAGTCATTCTTAAAAAATGCAAGCGTCAAGCTATTGGTTGAACCAAATAAAATCGCGATTACAAAAATGATTTTACAGGAATCCACGTGGTTGGAATCACCAGAAAGGACGTAAAGTGTTCGAAACGAAGTAGCAAGGAATCGAAAGCGGGGAACGGTAATAGCCACCTTTCTTGTGTCGCTTATTGCAACGACGATGGCGTCGCCGTAACTCAATTTTGCGTTCCATCTGAAACGTTGAAGGTCCCTGCGGCCCGTTCCTCAATAAGGCAATTCTCTGACCCGAATTGACTCCTATTGCCACGGAGAAGAATGACTTTCGAGACGATATTTCGCTCGTTTCTCGCAACAAAGGCTCCTCGCGTCCCAGCTTTTTACAACGGATGCGAAACTGGCCAGACTTTTAGCGTTTCACTGTCGGATCCCGTTCTCGTCTTCTACGAACCGGAAAGATCGTTACGCGAAGATTGAATATTCTCGCCTACAGTGTTTGGGGGATGATCGTTAATCGTTTCGATTCTCCGCGAGGGGAACTAAATGCCGTACGAACGGCTTCACCGATCCAGATTTGGGATTCTTATCTGTCCACAAAGCATAATCCTCCGATGCGAAGGCGACGGTGCGCTAAAAAGTATTTTACGAGCTGCTTATACGTTTCAGCGGTCACCCTGACACCGAATCCAATTTTCCAGATACGATCTTTAGTAGGGATCAGGTGTCGAAGGTCCACGGCCTCCCACTGTTCGCCTGCTCGCCATTTGTACAGACCTCGGGATCTCTTAACTATTTCTCGTACATTTCGCCTGCTCTGTTCTCACCAAGTCTATACCATAAAAACGGAACATGTGTGTGTTTTATGCGGAGTCCATTATTTCAAACGATCCAGTGACCCAGTTTCGAATAAAACGATATTTATGAATCAGGAATGAATTATTAATTAACTTGTATGTAGAGTAAAATCTTATTCGTATACTTAAAATAATGAACTATCCAGAATTTAATTTCATGTATAAATATATACAATATATATATATAATTTCCGTTAATTGCGTTATCGTTTAGGAATATTTTTGCCAGAAGTTCATGCTACGATGCAACGACGTAAAAAAATGAAGCATTTAATATCTCGACGGAGGTCGGCAATGGCGTCGTTTCCGGTGTCTCGCGAGCGAAGCAAAGTTCGCCATCGCGAAACGCCCGTTGCTACTTAACGTAAGTACGTCGAGTTCGTCGAAGAAAATAAAGAAACCCCTCTCGAGAGCTTTCGCCCCGTCCAACGGCTTCTCTTTTTCATCCCGGCAGTTCTTCGTTGTACCATGGACGGGACAATGTTATTTTACGGCACGATGAGTTTGAGCCTCTTTCATCCAGCGACACGGTGCTCGCGTCGCGATTCCGACGGTAATGGTTGCGCTCTCGAGGACGACGCCGGTGGTGGTTTCCTAGCGAACCACACCCTCGCGACTACCTCTGCTCGCCCTCTGTGCAACGTTTAATCTGATCAACTTGCGGATTATATCGGACACACCACCCTGACGAAGCAGCAGGAAAAACTTTCGGACGTTACTTATAAGATTTCTTCCGCCATTTCGATACCGACCGTTCGCGTTTACAAAGAAATAATCTTGTAAGAGTTGCAGAAAGGGTTGTAAAATTATTTTATTCCCCTATATTTTTCTATAACTACATTCAGAAGTATTGGAATCAGTATTACGCGCGAAGAAAATACGAGTTTTGGTGCAACGAAGAGGATGGCGGAAGGTAGTGGAGCGAAACAGGGGTCGTAGTGGAAACAGGGTGTCGAGAGGGGGTGGAGATTACGGCAGGACAAGCAATATTAAGCGGCCAGGAACAAAAAGACGATCCAGCACGCCGGATTACCCGCGATGCACCGCGTTGTCCCGTGAAATTGATACGCGAGTTGCTTTTTAACGGGGGAACACCGGGCGAGCACGGGTTCTCGAAAGCGTGCTACCGTGGAAATATTCGACGCGATTTAGATAACACGCCGACGTTACAAAAGGAACGATTTTGCACCGGGGTTTCGCCGACCAACCAACGGGGAGCTAACGAGGAAAGACTGAAAATAATTAGATCGTCGATCAACCGAGAAAAGACGTTCTCTCGTCGTCGCTTCTTTTTATCTTTCGACCATTGTTTCATTTTTTTTATTTATGGATACAAACACTTTTCGCTATGAATTCTGAAGTTTAGTTGTTCCACATAGATTGAAGTCAGATTTTGCCCCGATAAGAATTATTATTAAATACACTTACGTTAAATATTATTTTAAAATATATTTACATTGCAATTAAGTACATCTTAAATATAGTATATAATTATGTTTCAAACTGGTCCTACAGTATGTAGTAAACGAATGATATCTAAGATTAAAAGGAAATGAATAAAATAACAGAAGATGGAAGGAGAAAGCAACAATAAAACCGACAATGTTCCTCGTGTATCCATCGTCTGCTTGTTTCCTACTCTCGGCACGTAGCGTGGTTTATCTGAATATTAGTGTAAAGGAAAAAAAGAAAAAACGAACGAGTTGCGAGTGCGCCGGTATCGGTCGCGTGGGAAACATTATTCTCGACCAAGTACGATCCCTATCACTGCGAGCCGATTGCACGAGCATAATTCTCGTTCCTACATAAAAATATCCCCGACGTTGCTTTATCAAAGCAGGCTTAATTAATTATTCTTTTAAAGAAAAGAATCATTTTTGAAGAAAGTTAACTATTAATTATTCAGGTGGATTTCCTATGGTTAAAAAGATATACACCAAGGGTTGAAGTGTGTTAACAATTTTTCTGAGCTTGTTTTTAAAGAAATGTACTTTGTACTTGAATGTACACAGTGAATGAAATGTTCAGTCGAGGAAAGAATCGTACAAGAGTGGCCCTGTGGGGATATTATTTCTAACCATAATGAGGCTAACCCTCTTCCATCACTCACCCTTCGTGAAACGTAACCGGATTTGCAATATGCGGACTACGATTTCTCGAATCCGGCTAATTCCACGATCAGAGTACTACCAACAAAGATTATGGAGAAAGGACATCGTATAAACTTTGACAAATCTCCACTTCAGGGGTAGAAGCCTGTATAAACTTCTTTGTATAAATTGCATCTCTCGAAAAAATAATCTATTTGAATCAAATACTTATTTTGTAACGAAATGAAATTTTCTCACAGAAAGACTTGCAATTTCAAGATGATTAAAGGAATTGACAATTCGTAGAAAATGGAGGATGGCAGGTGCAGATGAAAGAGAAAGACGTTTTATCAAAAAGCGACGAAGGTTTGTTCGATAAAACAAACGTGCGAGGGGAAAGAACTGGCACGTTATTTCGATTGGAAGACGCATATATTTTCATATCCGAACGAATAGCACGGGAATATTGTAATTTGCATCGGAGACGGTGGAAAGAACTAAGTCTTGGACGAGGCAAAGTACGAACAAGGGGATGGTGAAAAGCACTGAAATCGTTGGAGTATGCAAACGAGCTGGTTCGATGCGTTCCAAATCTTTTAGATCTGGACGAGTAACTGGCAACTGCCGAACCTTCGCTTGTCCATATCGAAAGGAACCGAAAAGATGATCCATTCTTTCTGAAACATGAATGATTTTCGAACTTGACGCTAACATGGTTGCTGTTTACAACTTTCTGTCACCTGTTGCTGTTTCTTACATTTGCAACTTGCACCTGTTATGTATGTTCATTCGTATCAATTTTGCATGTTCATCATAAATGTTTGTAAATTCTAAATAATACCTAAATTTTGTGAAATGTTACGTCGAAGATAAATTATATTCCATTTTAACTTTTACTTGGAGGAGTCATTAAAATAATTCTGTCTAAGTTTATTTTAGGAACCCAGATAATTAATCGAATAAAACCAGAGGTTACATGCAAATTTTAGAAGAAGAGTATTTTTCATTTCATAAATAGTTTTACATTTCTAGGTTACAATTCGATGACGAACGTTTACGAAGAACCTAAATGGACGTTCATTGCTGGAATATTTGAAGAATCCGAGAATCGAGCTGAAACTGAATCCATTATCGACGCGATGCTCCCAAGCCTCGTTTCCTCGAATGTTCGCGGTATTATCAGCCGTTTCGCGATAGTCGAATCGAACGATTTATGCACGCGTTTGATGCCATAACGATTCCAGCGCGTTACACGTCACGCTGCGCTGGAGAAAAATCGGCAAATCCAATAAAGGGTGAATAATGTCACGGTGGTGTCGGCTCCCTGCATCGTTTCTCGATGCGCAAACGACGCTCAGAAGAATGATAGAAGTACGAATCGATTGTATATGTTAGTTCAAGGCAGCCATAAACTGTAACGATTTAAAGCTGTTACTTTGTACTCTTTGTTTTATATTTTAGAAAAGAGATATTTTGACTTGTTTACGGTTTGTAAAAATTTAATATAGGTATAATATTGTAATGAATAGGATAGTTATTATGATATTGATATTTATGTAAATGTAAAAATAATACGTGTGTACTGTGTTGCATGTATGTTTGATAGCACAGGAACAAAGTCCCAATTTGTTCCCACTAGTATCTTTTTTAGAAAAAGGGGCAATGATGCTTGTGCAGAGCAAACAAAATTTTGTTATAATAAAAATAATACATCTCTTCATATTACAAACTGCAGTACTCATAAGAGTATACTGGGAACACATGTGTAGATTTCATGTTTTATGAAAGTCAATGAATGCAGTGTACTCAAAAGTACACTGGGACAAAATGAGTTAATCAACAGAACGTCAATGTATAATATTATATGAATATATTAAGAAAAACGTAGAATGTACGAACAAGCGAAAAATATATGGAGTAAGTGTTTAAAGAAATGTCCCAGTCGATTTCAACTCAGAAGAAAAGAAGTGGGAAGTGTGGGAAAGTGTTATGGCGAACGAGGAGGGAATAATGCAAGGTTATTCACCTCGTTCGAGAGGAAATCACGAAATTCGTAATCGAGAGAAACACTCGGCCGTGAATATATGGCCGCCTTCCGCAACGGCGACGGGTTTTACTAATAACCGATACCCGAAGCGAACCGTGGAATATTATAATTGATTTATCGCGGGAACGATGCGCGTAGGATTTATCAAACGCCTCGACTGAAATTCTCTTCTCTGTTTGGTTTGGTTACGCGATCGAACGTAACGGAACGACGATGGACCGCATATCCGGTCCGCTCGCTCGTCAACGTTCGCTGCATTCATTTCGCGCGTTCGTTTCGCGAGAACGCGCCTCTTGTCGCGTCGGTGCTTAGGCTTCGAAAGTTCGGGAACATTTATTGCCGCTAATCGATAGCCCTAGCCAACCGTGAAATATTATAATTGATTTATAGCGGTAACAACGTCGCGCGGATTTATCAGCCGCTCCGTTCTGCTCTGTTCCGCTATGTGCCGCGAGAGACTCGATCGAACGTAACGGCGATCGACGATGCACCGCGTCCGGTGAATGAGTGCATCGCCTGTGCATTCGTTAAACTGACTAGATAGTCCCTGAAATCGGATACGATACCCTTTAATTCCTGGACACCCTCGAGCTTTACCCTCGTACCTGATTCACTCGAGTGACTTTGCCTTATAAACTTTTCTTACACTTAATTTTTTGGTTAGAAGCAACGAAGATGAACATATGATCACAGAGAGATCGCTCGTGTGCATCGGATCTAAGTGTTAACTCCTTGCACTCCATTTACGTACCAGGTCCTTAATTTACAAAATAGATCAAGAAGAGGTTCTCAATAAAATGTATTACAACAGTGTGCAATATGTGGTATATATGAAATATGATGTGTCACACTCGACATAGTGCAAAGGGTTAAATGACTGAAAAACCAATAAATTAATAATCCTAAAAGAATACGTACGACTTACATGTAAGTTACTTGTACGTAGTTTTTACCGAAATATAGAGAAGATAGGAATATAAATATAAGATCAATATAACTTAGGTTTCATCGTTTGAACCAGAAAACGTAAATCAACCTTTAACACGGTTGAAATTACTTATCATGGTTCCCGCGCCAACCTCGTAAAATCGTGGACGATAAGGGATTGGACACGGCGGAACTCTTTAGCCGCCAAACTGATCTCTTTTACCTCTTGGAGGGTTTAAAGACCTGGTAGCTCGCGAACGTGCCAAGTTAGGAGAAAGTACGTGGGCCCGTCCTTCGTTGGATCCTCTGCTTAATGGTGCTGAATCACAGATTGCGCGCACCCCTAAATCTGAATTTATTATCAACCCTTGCCTGGGACGAGCACGCTGGATGGCGATCGTACGGTCGAAAGAATAATTCCCCTTCGTCGCTGATCGACTCGCTTTCGTTGTCTCGGAAGCGAACGAGTTAACCGCATGATCTTTCGTTTCCGCTAAAGGGTTCATCTCTCGCGTTTCACGGAATCTTAAACTGTGATGGATGCTCTCGTAGAAAACGCTGTATTTTAACTTCAACCATGAAACTTCGGATAATTAAATTGACTCTTGTTATGTCATATTTCAGTGCAAAGGACAATGAATTTGTCAGAAAGGAACCCTACTTTTGCTACCAGCAGATATAATACAGTACTGAATTGATTTCCAGAATTTTGATGTCTTTGTATTACTTCTCAATTAATTTTCGTTGTACACGATCGCATTCGACTAGCGATTAAAAGAGAGTATTGCAAAGTTTTTTATGTTCAGCCATAACTGGCTCGAAAAGCACGCTTGCTAAGACGTATGCAGGAATATCCTTGCATGCCGAATCAGCTTAAGCATCGTAGTCGTAAAGCACGCGATATAAAATCTACTCAAGTGCCTTAGAAACAGAATGCCGAACGAGCACGCTTTATGGGTAATCGAACCAAGTTTTTAACTGTCTAGAATGCTGCTCCTTTCCGGGACATAAAGTCCCAGGAAACGAGAAGAGACAGTCGTGATCTAATATATGTATACTTGTTATAGAACGATTGCGATTAATTCTTTTCCTATGCTCTTTCTGTTCCATGTATATTACTGCTATTGGAATTTATCGACTCTTTGTACATCTACATTCTGACTGTTGTTAATAGTTATTTGTTTAAAAGTCAGCTTATTTAGTGTCCCAATGCTTCACAAGGAAGAGTATGATTCATTCGTATTTTCCGTGATCTGCTAGGAGGCTTGTTTTTAACAAGGGAACAACTGCGATAATGAATGCGAAATCAGGACGAAAAAAAAGAAGGTTTCTGGGAGAGGCTTGATTTATATCGGTTCGATATTTTCCGCAGGTCTCAGTGTTTCTTAATTCGAGGTTTCTCCGCGCGCTCGCCACGGAGGTAATTCGATTTCCTGGCGAATCGGTTGGAAGTAAATCAGGGTACAGTCCCCAGTGAAATTCGATTCGAAGTATTGTCATAATTTTCCCAAGATGCATGACACAACTCCCGTTCTGGCGAAGAGCATTTCTTAATCTCGGAACCAATCCTTTCCGTAACCACAGTGAAGAGGTTAACGCAAAGAAGTTGAAAGACAATTTGTGATATATCGCCACATTTTTGAGGATCGCGGTTGAATCGGATTCGTCTCACATACTGTGACCGCATGTGCTCGAGGATGTTCCACGAAGAGGACGGCCGGAATCTTCGACACGACAGCTCGAAATACGGCTTGTAAGGCTCCTTTTTTATCCTCGGCCATATTCCCGAGAAGGAGCAGAATCGAGTCGGAGGATATCGATACCATGCTACTTCGTGCAAGTCTCGAGCTGCGGACTGCTGATAACAAAAAGGTCGAGAAAGGCGTTTCGTTTGAACCAGCGGGCCTTCTTGTACGCGAACACTCGTATCACGCTATATGAACTCCCAAAAAAGACTAAACGAACCCCATTTCTTGCTCCGACGTAATTATTCGTACAAAGAACAAGCTGTTTACACGTTCATCCTTGTACCCATATTTTGTATAGTTTTACTTTTGCAACAGTTCTAAATAATTACGCTACAGTTACGACGAGAGAAAATGACTCAACTTGCATCGTTCGAGAGTTGAAACGCATGCAAAACTGAAAAGTCCTTAACCATAGTTTTTTATTCGATATCGTAGAACAAACCGGAAGCGCCGGAACGGTGTACGACGAAATATTTCGAGGCGTTTTCACCGGATCGTAAGAAGGTTCGACGTTTCCGTGGCACAGAACCGCTTCAGCTGGGGCATACGCCCCGCGATTTAAGTCGTCAACTTTTATGGGGGTAGTTTTCCCGGAGACGGTCCGCGGCAAGCCACATAAAAGGGGGTGGAAGTTTCTGGTAATATGGCGGCTTGCCGCGGAATATGGCGGCAACTGTATACAAGAGATAGCGACAATATTGAGGTAGCTGGAAAGTCGAAGAAAACCAACCGGATTTTCCTTCTTCTGCAAGGTGATATCGGGTCAATGCACCACCCCTGCATCCACCTTTTTTCTTTTCAACTATGCATCTGCCTTACAAGGATTATACCGTGTCTTTGTTTCCACAGCCAAACTTACTGGCATCTCTGAACATTGCCTTTCTTAAGAAGCACGAAAGAGCCATTGTACAAAATGGCTATCAACGTCGCTCTTTACATACTACTGATTATGGATAAATTTTTTTATAGAAATGAATATATCTATAATAAAAAAAAAATACAAGAGAAGTCTTGATAGAAGAAATGGTTAGTTGGATATTTGTAACGTTAATGAATTATTTATAAATGGTATCATAAAAATTTCAAGGGTAATTCGAAAGTATAAAAGATTGTCTCAGTCCGAGAACGACTCCAGTTGGCACATGAGACAAGGGAAGCAACCGTTTGTTGCATTTCCGGAGGAGAACAGGTCCAGATTTTCGCGGCGTAGCTCAGCGGCTGTCGATGAAGGATTAAGAAGAAGAGGATTGCACTTTCTGCGTGGTTCGAAGGCTGCTGATTGCATCTGGCATTTGTGTCACGCTCTTGAGTGCCCAGTCGATATGCCCGGACAAATTGGAAATTGGTATTCAGCTCGTGGGCCACGCGACAGCCAGACGGATTTGCGAAGGAGCACCTTAGGCTAAAGCTATACCGGCCCTCTCGCACGAAGGGACAGACAAGGATGACCCGTGTGGATCCGTTAAAGTTGGTCAAATCGTTTCCCGATGATCACCTCGCACCGGAATACTAAAGACTGACGAAAGCGTACGTTGCCAAACGTTCTTCTGATTGATCGTTAACTGGACATGGGCTCTTCAAACGCTGCGAAACGATTTCTTTTAAAGAAGATTTCTTCTTTAAACATTAACTGTGAAAGGTGAAGATTTCTTCGAGAAAATATCTTTTTTCTTGTTTTTAGCCAAAAGCAAGAAAAAGATGTTTTGTCAAAGAAAAGTTCACCCTCTACAGTTAATGTTCTGAGCTATTTGAGAAACGTTTCGAAAACGATTTAGCCCGAGGGTTAGGTACACTGTTCCCATCGGCGTAACCTAGTTTGCGAAGTCGTTTATGCATATCTCACGCAATTTTCTTACGGTTTCGGTCGTGTTAAAATATGTATGGAATCGAGTTAAGCCAGCATGCAGTCCGGCGGACGAGCAGAGGAAGCCGCGGAAGCTGTTACCGAGCCATTTGCATGGCATCACCGCGATTTCGTTAAAACAACCAAAACCCCCCTCTTTACTCCTTCGTGTTTCTCCCTATCTATCTCGTCCCTCGCACGGGACAAACTCGATTTACCACTGTGGTAATCTAAATACACGGTGTTCCATTACACGCTGCCTGTGTGACCTGTCGCGGGATGTTTCGTCGATTGTTCATATCGATGCTTTTCATTTTTCACCGTCCTCTTTCGCACGAATAATTGCCTGTGGCTCTGCAGGATCGATCACTATGGGGTTCGAGTTCTGTACAGAGGGGGGTCACAATTTCGTGATTTTAGGTAATACGAAATTCAAAAATTACGTGGGAGTTTAGTCACTAGAAAGAGGTATATAGCAATTGTTAGTAATTATAAATACATAAATTACACATGTATTGATTATTAATACTGATGTACCAATTATTATAATGATATAAGCATTAACCCTTTGCACTCGCTTATACCAAATATTTTAAGCAAGTAAAAGAAATACATCTACAAATTCTAGTTACATAATTACCCCAAGAATTTTTCTATTTAACAAATAAGTCGATCGTTGAAAGCACGTACGTGTCCCCAGGACCGAGAGGGATAAAAAATCAGAATGGACTCGGTTCGAGAGATCAGCTAGTGTTCGAAAGGAAGAGTCGTGCAATCGCGAAAGAACCGATCTCCACTTGCAATATTTCCCGTTTCTGGAGAGACATATGCACGCCGAGGCGAAAGGAAGCACCGTGCACCATGGCACCCTCTTTTTCAGAGGCATCATGCCAAAAGTTACGAGGCTCGTGAAACGACGAAGAGGGGAACGACGAATCTTTTGCGGAAGAGAACCAACAGGGATGAAAAATTGGCGCCGGCAGACTTTTGTTTCCGAAGAAGCATAAAAATCGTTTCTCTTCGCTGACTGCCCGTATTACGCCATCCCTCTGTAGACAGTTTTATGTGTCTCACATTAATTTGCATAATCGAATAGAGGAATCTGAATAACGCGTCACCGCGAGTTCGTCCGTTACAAAATAAAACCACCCCTTAATTTTGCACTTCTTGTCCCTTACCTAAGGGTTGCGGGCGATTACCTGATTGCCCAATTGTCGATTCGTACTTTCGTCGGCAAACATTGGGAAATTCGTAGAAATGTATGTATGATTGCTGTTGATTTTTAGGACGGTGGAATTAGGAAGAAATTTAATTTTATTCGGATAGTAGATGGTTGCTTTGATGGTGGTTGATAAAGTGAATAGCGATGGTAGGAATCTGCTGTATCGTCCAATGTTGGAATGGGTTTCTTTTTAATAAATTTGGGGAATGGGTTTCTTTTTAATAAAAATAACGGTTCCGAGAAAGATTTTTGCGACTCGAGAAACAAATTTTTATCATTTGGATGTCACTCCCTATTTTATCGGCGTAGTATTTGCAGCTACAGTTATCTACGCTTTCTACAATGGACCCCAACAGTTAACCTAACCTAACCTAACCTAATTATAGATATAGTACTACTCTTGATTCATTGATACTTTTTAAACAGAATTGATAATAGCAGATTTCATAGCATCAGAATCGCCTTCAAATCTGCCTCAAGTATTCCTGCCGGTAATGATTGCGTCAATTGGATCAATTCTTTAATACATCGAACATAAGGTAGGCACATTTCCGATCAACTTACTTTTATTTTTATCGAACAAATTATTACATTTTTTGGATCAATAACAATTTTGTATTTTATTATGTTATAGGACTGAAGCGATATCTACTTCGTTCAACGCTTCAACTACCCCCGCAATGTAACAAAGCGAATCCGAGAAGAATAAATCAACAGAAACCACTCACGTACACTATACAATATTATATTAATATTATGAGTTACTATTATATTATACGTTAAAGAACGACCATATTTGTATAATATTTATAAATAAATATAAGAACCGATTATTATATTAACAATTGTATGTATGTATGTTGTATGTTGTATGCTGTATGTTGTATGTTGTATGTTGTATGTTGTATGTTGTATGTATGTATGCTGTATGTTGTATGTTGTATGAATGTATGTATGTATGTATGTATGTATGTATGTATGTATGCATGTATGAAATTATTAGCACTATGTACTTTCAATGTATTTACGACTTGTATGCAATATAAAATTTGAATAAACGAAAAATAAAAAGAATAAACCGTATATTTATTTAAAAAAACCGTTCCCAATCGTCCAGAAACAAAATACAAACCTATCGAAATGCAAAAGTAAAAGAACAGTACAAAAGAAGTAAGAGAGAAAGAAAAAAAAAAGAAAGAAAGAAAAAAAAAAGAAAGAAAGAAAAAAAAAGAAAGAAAGAAGGAAAAAAAAAAGAAAGAAAGAAAAAAAAAGAAAACCGCGAAGAAATTCGATTAAATCACGAAATAAATTCCTCAGAATTCATGAAAATGACGTCATCAAAATTCCAAGAAGTGGCATTCGTGCCACCTCCTCGAATGTTATGTTCTCCTGATACAAAATCTCAAAATTGGCAGTCCAGATTTGAAAAATCACTATCGGCAATTCCTAGAAATGACGTCATCAGAATTCCAAGAAGTGGCATTTGTGCCACCTCCTCGCATGTTATGTTCTCCTGATACCAAAACTTCAAAATCCGGATTTTTTAATCAAAATTCTGGATTTTTGAAATTTTGTATCAGGAGAACATAAGTTACGAGGAGGTGGCACAATACCTCTTCGCAGCTCATGTTCTCCTGATACCAAAATTTCAAAATCCGGATTTCGGTCCGAAAAATTTTTGTGCCACCTCCTCGCAACTTATGTTCTCCTGATACAAAATTTCAAAATCGGTTGTGCGGATTTCAAAAATCGCTATCGGCAATTCCTAGAAATGACGTCATCAGAATTCCAAGAAGTGGCATTCGTGCCACCTCCTCGCATGTTATGTTCTCCTGATACAAAATCTCAAAATCAGCAGTCCAGATTTGAAAAATCACTATCGGCAATTCCTAGAAATGACGTCATCAGAATTCCGAGAAGTGGCATTCGTGCCACCTCCTCGCATGTTATGTTCTCCTGATACAAAATCTCAAAATCGGTTGTGCGGATTTCAAAAATCGCTGTCGGCAATTCCTAGAAATGACGTCATCAGAATTCCAAGAAGTGGCATTCGTGCCACCTCCTCGTATGTTATGTTCTCCTGATACCAAAACTTCAAAATCCGGATTTTTTAATCGAAATTCTGGATTTTTGAAATTTTGTATCAGGAGAACATAAGTTACGAGGAGGTGGCACAATACCTCTTCGCAGCTCATGTTCTCCTGATACCAAAATTTCAAAATCCGGATTTCGGTCCGAAAAATTTTTGTGCCACCTCCTCGCAACTTATGTTCTCCTGATACAAAATTTCAAAATCGGTAGTCCGGATTTCAAAAATCGCTGTCGGCAATTCCTAGAAATGACGTCATCAGAATTCTGAGAAGTGGCATTCGTGCCACCTCCTCGCAACTTATGTTCTCCTGATACCAAAACTCAAAATCGGCAGTCCAGATTTGAAAAATCACTATCGGCAATTCTTAGAAATGACGTCATCAGAATTCCAAGAAGTGGCATTCGTGCCACCTCCTCGCATGTTATGTTCTCCTGATACCAAAACTTCAAAATCCGGATTTTTTAATCAAAATTCTGGATTTTTGAAATTTTGTATCAGGAGAACATAAGTTACGAGGAGGTGGCACAATACCTCTTCGCAGCTCATGTTCTCCTGATACCAAATTTCAAAATCCGGATTGCGGTTCGAAAAATTTTTGTGCCACCTCTTCATACGTTATGTTCTCCTTATACCAAATTTCAAAATCCAGATTTTCGGTTCGAAAAATTTTCGTGCCACCTCCTCACATGTTATGTTCTCCTGATACAAATCTTGAACTGCAGCATTCGGATTTCGCAAAAATTCTCGGAATTTTGAAACATGAATTTCGAGGAATGGTGACTGCCGCAGTTGGACCATGAAGGATAGGTTTTCGTAAGGATTTCAAATAAATAGACATTGCAAATTAATTTTTTTCTCTTTATTTCATAATCAATTTCTATACATGTTTACAATCGTATAACATATTCAAAATCTAATATTACATAATATTACGACATACAGTATTTGAATACATATGTATATTTTACAGTAATTTGTAATTTACATATACAGTTGTTATGCATTGTACTAGTATAATTAATTGGCTAAACTTCCGAAAACCTCCATGCTCCAAGTTGGCTGAAATTTGGGGAATGGCTTTGATAATAGCAGATTTCATAGCATTAGAATCGCCTTCAAATCTGCCTCAACTATTCCTGCCGGTAATAATTGCGTCGGTAAAGTAGGGAATTACACCCAAATGATACCAAATTTTTTTCTCGAGCCGCCAAAAATCCTTCTTGGAATCATCATTTTTATTAAAAAGAAAGCCATTCCCAAAATTTCAGCCAATTTGGAGCAGATTTTTACGAAAATAGAACTAGTGGCGCCATCTCTCCGGCGAAAAGGGTGAACTACACACTTTTGAAACTGTTATTTAATTAGTTCCATCTTCTACCGCTAGAGGGTGGTACAGGCGGCGCCATCTAGCGGCAACGTGTGGAAACTAATGAAACTACAGTTTCAAAAGTGTGTAGTTCACCCTGTTCGCCGGAGAGATGGCGCCACCTGTTCCATTTTCGTAAAAATTCAATTATATGGATTTGATTGGCTTAATTAACTAAAATGTGTATTCCGAAGTTAATTAGTCTTACATTCCGATCTATTGTTATGCATTTTATAGTAATTTGAGTCAATAAAATCAATATTAATTGAATTTTTATGAAATGCACAAGTGGCGCCATCTCTCCGGCGAATAGGGTGAACTACGCGTTTTTGAAACTGTAGCTTCCTTAGTTTCCGTAGGCTGCCGCTAGATGGCGCAACGTGTATAGTTTGGGTTCAATTTTATTAGCAAAATTTGGTTGATATCGGAGCATGACGGTTTTCCGAAGTTTCATCCAGAATTACAATATTATATTAATTATATTACAATGATTTCATTCGTTCAATAATGCAGATATGATGTTGGGAATAAACAATAACTTTAGCTTTTCTTCAGAATCTAGTCTTTCCCTAAATTCCACAAACTCCACCAAAAATTACTCTAGGCTTATTATAACCCTAGATCTCACCTAAGATTTAAAAATTTGTGAAGTTTTTAATGTATCAACTATGTGTGGGTTGCCAGTTTGACGTAAACTCTCCTCAATATTGAAAATAAGTTTGAAAGATTAATAGAAGGTGACATTATCAAATGACCTTCAGTAAAAATCTTTTTTTACTGTAAAATCAATAACCTACCTCGGATTAAAATTAGTTTTTACAAGTATGTTATAAAAGATAACTTCTGCATAATAGTTCAAAGTAAATATTCAAAACAATTGTTTGTCTTTGTATCATAGAAAATATTTATTTCAGTGAAAAAAGAAATGTATGTTAAATAGAGAATAATCTGAAATAACTTCCGCTTAGAATCGACTTATCTAATTATTATCGTAACTTTAAAAAAAGATGAGTGTTCTTTGATACATTCTCACAGCATCTCCTCTTTCACTGGTTCGACACTGAAGTTAGAAATAAATTGTACGCGTCTATTTTTGAACTCCCTCCCTAGGACAAAATCATGACCGCACATACTGATCGTGGCTAAAGCAGACTCGACACTTTTTTTTCTTCTTTTGTTTTCACAAGCCGCACTAAGTTGTAATATTCCAACACGCAAGTACTACTGATACTTAGAACGCAAGATTTTGTCAATGAAAGCACAGTGAGTGATTATAATCACAGTGAGCGATTATAATGGAATTGTAATGGAATACAGGTAAGAGTAACGTTGTAAATTAATATTCGCTGTTATTACTTATTTTATCTCTACCGGCTTCGAGATTTATTAATAAATTAAATTTAGAACTTATCAAAGATCGATTTTCGAGAACGATTATGCGATATGAGAACAACGAATAGTCGATAAAATATAGTATTGATATCGCTGTATCTGTCAAATTTCTGATGTTGTGAGGTTATTTACTTTCACTCTTATTTTCAGAATTTTCACTGAACCTACGATGGGTACACGTCAAATGCATATAACAATTTCATTGTTTCTTATTGCCACAACCTTTGGATTCTATTCATTTGCAAATGCTGCATCTGCACATATCCATACCCATGTACATATCAAACCTACCCATGAAAGGACAGAAGATGGTGCATATAGTCCACGCGATGTAAATCATTATGCAGGAGGAGAACATGATCAGGAGTTTGATCATGAAGCTATTCTCGGTATTTTTCAACATGCATTAGCAGTTTACTATCTATTGACATCTATTTGATTTTGATGTTACACTACTATTATTTACCATTCTTCATTTATTTTATCATATATCATGTGTTCTCTATTTTATTGTATCATTGATTATTATCTTTTATAGGAAGCGCAAAAGAAGCACAAGAGTTTGACAAACTTCCAATGCAGGAGTCAAAAAGGCGCTTAGGAATATTGTTGAAAAAAATGGACTTGAATAATGATAAGTTCATTGAAAGAAATGAACTAAAAGCTTGGATTTTACGTTCCTTTAGGTACAGATAATTTAAACACTGTTAATTTGTTTGAAAGGCAAGTGAACACTAATTTATTTTGCAAATAGCATGCTTTCTGAAGAAGAATCTCAAGATCGATTAGAAGATGCTGACACTGATGAAGATGGTAAAGTGAGCTGGCATGAAATTCTGCAAGATACGTATGGCACAGATGCAGAAGACTTAGCCATGGATGACAAGCTAATAAATGATGATAAGCAAACATTTGATGCTGCTGATATGGATAAAAATGGTTATCTGGATACAGAAGAATTCAAAGCCTACACACATCCTGAAGAAACACCTAGAATGTTTCCACTTTTATTAAGGCAAGCTTTGGATGATAAAGATAATGATAAAGATGGATTTATTAGTTTTCAAGAATTTATTGGAAATAGAGGCAAAGCAGAAGATAAAGAGTGGTTATTAATAGAGAAAGATAAATTTGATTATGAACATGATAAAAATGGAGATGGTAGACTAGATTCAGATGAAATACTTTCTTGGCTAGTACCGAGCAACGAGTAAGTAAATTCTAATGTATAATTTTTTATGATCAATAACTTTAAGACATTATATAACCATATATTACTATTTCAGAGAAATTGCAAGTGACGAAGTAGACCATTTGTTCGCTGCATCCGACGATGATCATGATAACAGGTTATCTTTCGATGAGATCTTAGATCATCATGATACTTTTGTAGGCAGTGAAGCAACTGACTATGGTGATCATTTACAAGATATTGAACGTTTTACTGACGAACTTTGAGAACAAATTAGCACAAATTTTATCTCTTTTCGTAATTCCTATGATAATCTTATACATGACTGAAAATATTTTTAATACTTCTTAATGCCACTCTTTCAGCTCTACTATGTTTTAGTATTCTTACTTATCCTACGTTTAGAATTTATTTATATTACATCTAGTTATGCAGAACTATTTGTAATTGCACAAAATATTTAAAATACTTGACAAATAGTATCTCACATATACAGTCTTCCAATTTTTATGAAACTTTCGTGCCATAGAAACGGTGGTATTATGTTAAAGCTATATTAAAACTGTAAGATTTATGTTATATATTATTACAGTAAAAGTTACCAATTACCGTTTGTATTATTTCAATCTTGTTATTTATTGATATAACTTTTTCGTGGGATTATAAGTACTTAATAACATTGAAGTGACAATTTAGATGAATAGTAATTTAAAATGGTAGATTGGACTAACTATTGTTCAATAATCATATGTATGTAATGCAAATTTAAATATCATCAATAGAAACATTAAACGAATTTCTTTATTTGTATAACTTTAATTATTATACTTTTTGTAATTATATGGCAAATGATGTATAACGTGATGAATTTTTTTTTTTAATAAAACATGAATAATCCCACTCATATGTGTCTTTTTGTTTAATAATCCTATAATTGAATTTAAACATACCATTAAGAGCTTTAAAGATCTGTAAAATTAAAAATTATTGACAGTGCAAGAAAATTTAGAATCACGGATAGATCGAGACATCTATAGGACGCCCCTGAGACACCACGTCAAGCGCGCAATCGGCGGCCCGGCCGTTGAGTCTAGAGCGATAGTGGGGGTACAGTAGGCGGTTACTCAGGAATCTAATATAATATCAATAGAAGCAGTGAAAAATTTAGTATTAAATACATTTTTTCAGTTTTTAAGTATTAGAATTTCAATAAAATGCCGTACGCGAATCAACCATCAGTACACATCTCAGATCTAACTGAAGAAAATGTAAAATTTCAAGTCGAAGATACAGAATTAAGGTAAGCTAGGTTATGTCATAATCAATGTCTTTTTTATTCTACATTATTAAATTTCCTGATATTTGTAGCGTTGCAAATAGTATGAGACGCGTTTTTATTGCTGAAACACCTACCATGGCTATTGATTGGATACAATTGGAAGCAAATTCAACTGTTTTAAGTGATGAATTTTTAGCACACAGAATTGGAATGATACCATTAATAAGTGACGATGTAAGTATCTAAAAATCAATTATCTAATGCACATTAAATATAAGAAAAGTTTAAAGTTTATATTAAAATCATTAGGTTGTTGATAGGATACAATATACCAGAGATTGTCAATGTATGGATTTTTGCCCAGAATGTAGTGTAGAATTCACGCTGGATGTAAAGTGTACAGAAGATCAAACAAGGCATGTAACTACTGCAGATTTCAAATCCAGTGACCCAAGAGTGCTACCGGTTACATCTAGACATAGGGAAGATGATGCCAGTGAATATGGAGAAACAGATGGTAGATATTTCTCTAAATGATGTGTTTTATTAATGTTTCAACAAAATTAATGAACTTTTGGTTTATAGAAATACTGATAGTAAAATTGAGGAAAGGACAAGAATTAAAATTAAGAGCATATGCCAAAAAAGGTTTTGGAAAAGAACATGCAAAATGGAATCCAACAGCTGGTGTAAGTTTTGAGTATGATCCAGACAATTCCATGAGACACACATTATTTCCAAAACCAGATGAATGGCCAAAATCAGAGTACAGTGAATTAGAAGAAGATCAATGTAAGTGTTATCTTATTCAAGAAATTTATTGTTACCTATTTACTCAATGGATTTATAAATGTTCCAGATGAAGCACCATTTAATTGGGAAGCTAAACCAAATAAATATTACTTTAATGTTGAAAGTAGTGGAGCATTAAAACCTGAAAATATTGTAATGATGGGCATTGCAGCTTTGAAAAATAAACTGTCTAATCTGCAAACACAATTAAGTCATGAAGTTCAAAGTGATGCATTGAGTATTCACCATTGAATTACGTGTATTGTTAAGAATTTATTAGGAATTACGTTTTACATTATTCATTTTTAAATAAAATCTTCATTGAAATAAGTACATGCTTGTTATTTATCATTATCCTTACATCAGCTGTTTCGATGAGAGTATTTGAGACGTGTGGAATAGTATAGTATTTTTTTACGTATGTAGTGGCTATAAATATACATCTCCCGCCCAAATCTAGGAACTTTTTGTTACTGTCATCTTGCGAATTTACAAATGTCGCTGTGCCAACAAGTCGGTTGAATGTTTTTGTTCCGTTCAGTGACAGAGAAGTTACGTTTCTGATTGAGTTACCGTAAAGTGTTTACACGAGAAACACTCGTGTAATTTTTAATTGCACCATGTATATTAAGCAGGTATGAAAAAAGATGAGGTTGTCTTCCGGGTTCCTATCTCTTTTTGCGCGCTTCGTACAATTTCCCTTTCTAATAAATGCATACCATTTATAGTAAATATTGTTATTTAGTTTAAGTTTGTATAAAGATTTCATCGAATATCATGCTTTTATTTATCCTTTATGTATAATTTCATAACTAATGCAGTGTTATAGACATATGATGTTACATGTTTATATGGTTAAACACAAACAGCACAAACCATCACAAATATTATTGTAACATCAATAGTAGAAGTATGTAGTAACCATACCTTCAGTATAGGAGAATTTATATTTTCATTTTGTGATACTTAAATTTTGTCTTAAGAAAATATACCATTCTAACCAAGTAGAAAAGGAATATATTTCATGCGATGCATCGTTTGTGACCAGGTGATTATACAAGGGTTTAAGTCATACCGTGAACAAACAGTGGTAGAACCATTTGATCCAAGGCATAATGTAGTGGGTATGTTTCATTGAGATTAACATAGAAAATTTACTGAATAGAGATAACATACATGGTATTTTTGTTTTAAGTTGGAAGAAATGGTTCTGGAAAAAGTAACTTCTTTTATGCAATTCAGTTTGTATTGAGCGATGAATTTTCACATTTACGACCTGAGCAGCGACAAGCTTTATTACATGAAGGTACTGGACCAAGAGTTATTTCTGCCCATGTGGAGATTATATTTGACAATTCTGATGGACGATTACCGGTATATCCATATATGTTTTTATATATTTCAATGCATTTCATTTGCATTTTAACTTGTTATTATAAGTAGACCATGTTTAGATTGACAAAGAAGAAGTTTATCTAAGAAGAGTAATTGGCTCAAAAAAGGACCAATATTTCCTTAATAAAAGGATTGTAACTAGGAATGACGTGATGAACTTGTTAGAATCAGCAGGATTTTCAAGATCAAATCCATATTATATAGTAAAACAAGGAAAGGTATGTTTTATAATAAATTTATGACAATCAAGAACAATAGTCATAATATGTTGTGTTATCCAGATAAATCAAATGGCAACAGCACCTGATTCACAAAGACTTAAATTACTAAGAGAGGTAGCTGGTACTAGAGTATATGATGACAGACGAGAAGAATCAAAATTTATTTTGAAAGAAACAGAAGGAAAATTAGAAAAAATCCAAGATTTTTTGCGAACAATAGGTAAATTATAATTTACCTATTAAGGTAATTGTAATTGTAAATAAAGGTAATTGTAATGAATGACTGAATAATTACAGAGGAACGTTTAAAGACATTAGAAGAAGAGAAAGAAGAACTCAAAGAGTATCAATGTTGGGATAAACAGCGTCGTTGTTTAGAATATACGATTCATGAACGGGAGCTTAAAGAGAATAAAAGGAAATTAGAAGAGCTTGAAAAATCTAGAGCTAACAGTGGTGCAGAGCAAGCACGATTATGTGCAGAAGCAAAAACTGCACAGGAAATGGTACGGGCTGCAACAAAACGCCTGAAAGAGGCAAAGAAAGAAGTACAAACTGCTAAAGAAGAACGAGACACGCTCAGGTAATATATACAGGCAACATTTTATAAAATTATTTGTCAACTATAAATTAAACATAACATTTGCAGTGCTGAACAGCAACAGTTACTGAAAGAGAAAACTAAATTGACTCTAACAATTAATGATTTACTTGAAGAAGTGAAAGGTGACAATGACAGTAGAAAACGCGCTCAACAGGAATTGGAGAAGTTAAAAGTGAATATTGCAGCAAGAGAAGCAGAATTAGAAGAACTCAAGCCAGAAGTAAGATATAAATTTATATTCTTCAAATACAAATAAAGAAATGTATGAATTACAATTTCTTTTAGTATGAAGAAATGAAACGTGTTGAAGAGGAATGTACACGCGAGTTACATTTAAAAGAGCAAAAACGAAAAGAATTATATGCGAAGCAGGGGCGAGGCAGCCAATTTACTAGCAGGGTATTTAACATAATTTAATTAAATATTAGTTAAAATATAAGAAAAATTCTATAACTATTTTTTTGTGTTAGGATGAGAGAGACAAATGGATACAGAACGAGCTCAAACAACTCACTAAACAAATTAAAGATAAGGAAGAACATCAAAGAAAAATCAGCGAAGATTTGAAAAGGGATGCGGAAAAACAAATTACTTTAGAGAAAAAAATAGACGAACATACGCGGGAAATGGAGCAACAACGAGCTTCCATTGATGAACATAATAAACAGTATTACGAACTTACTAAAGCAAAGGACCAGTGTCAAGCAACTCGAAAAGAACAGTAAGTTCATCACAATCTTATACATTGAAAAGAATTTAATAACATATCTTCTAAATATTTAACATTACAGATATCGTCAAGAAAGCGTGTTACAATTAAACTTATCAGGATTAAAAGAAGATTTAGCCAAAGCAGATCAGAGTTTACGTTCAATGGCAGGGAAACCTATTCTAAATGGTCGTGATAGTGTACGAAAAGTATTGGATACGTTTCGGTAGGTATGCATTATTCTTTACAGGAACTATTACTATTGTACATACCTATTTCTTCTTTTTTAGAGGGCGCAAAGATATGGCCCATGAGGTGAGTAGTTATTATGGGCCAGTAATTGAAAACTTTAGTTGCGACAAGAGTGTTTATATGGCTGTAGAAGTGACCGCTGGAAATCGTTTGTTTCATCATATTGTGGAAACAGATAAATTTGGAACAAAAATTTTAAAAGAAATGAACAATCAACGACTTCCGGGGGAAGTAACATTTATGCCTCTGAATCGGCTTCACGTGAAAGATATAGATTATCCCGAAACAAGCGATGCCATACCTATGATATCACAACTAAATTATGACCAGAAGTACGATAAAGCATTAAGGTAAAGTATTGATAATTTAAAATTATCTTTGTGAGACGTATAGATTAATTTTAATATATAATTGTAACTGTAGGTATATTTTTGGAAAAACATTGATCTGCCGTAATTTAGAAGCTGCAACAAATTTAGCCCGTACTTCCGGTTTAGATTGTGTAACACTTGAAGGTGATCAGGTATCATCGAAAGGATCTTTAACAGGTGGATATTTTAATACGTTAAGATCGCGTCTAGAAATACAAAAAACTAGATCCGAGTTGATGGCACAGATTGCGTCTCTTGAATCTCAGTTCGCAACTCTTAAAGAAGAGATTAGAAAGGCGGATCAAAATATCAGTTCTTATGTCAGCGAAATGCAAAGAACCGAAACAAAAAATAGTAAGGCAAAGTAAGTTACCTTTAATCAATTTTATATAATTTTATTACAATGTTCTAAGATATTTGATTGATTGTAATGCTGCAGAGATGTATATGACAAGATGAAGGCAGAAATACGACTCATGAAAGAAGAGTTGAGCGCAATAGAGCGATATCGAACTCCAAAAGAAAGAAGCCTTGCTCAATGTACGTCGAGTTTGGAAGCAATGCGTGCAACAAAAGAAGGTTTAGAAAGCGAATTACATCAAGAACTCATGGCACAATTATCTGTTGCTGATCAACGTCAAGTATGTAATCTAAGCTTGTAAAACCAATGAATCTTTGCAACTATTTTCTCATTATTAATATTGTTTTAGGTTGATACACTGAACGATGATATAAGACGTTTAACGAAAGATAACAAAGAGGCATTTGCTAAACGAATGCGGTTAGAAGCCGAAAAAAATAAATTAGAAAACTTATTAACCAATAATTTAGTAAGAAGGAAAGATGAATTGGTTCAAGCGTTACAGGAGATATCAGTGGAAGATCGGCAACGTCAATTAGAATCATCAAAAGCACAATTAGCAGATATTGAAAAGAGATTAGTAAAAGTGAATGCGGACTTTAAAGCTCAGAATGAAAGGGTTACTAATGCTATAAAGAAGGTATGGATTTAAAATTTCTAAATTTGAAAATGAAATTGAAAAAAAATGAAAAAAATCTACTGTATCTAAATTTATTATTTTTTGTAGCAAAAAGCTGAATCTGCAGAGGTTGAGAAATGGAAGATAAAGGAGAAGGAAGCACAAGAAAAAATAGAAGCTGATGCTAAAGATTTAGAAAAACTAGCCAGTAAATTGAACATATTACAACAAAAAATAATAGAATGTACACATAAAATTACTGAACTCGGTGCACTGCCTAGTCACGAAGTATATTCTAAATTTTGTACTATGTCTACCAAACAGTTATTTAAAGAGATGGAAAAGGCAAACAATCATTTAAAAAAATATAGGTATACCTATACACGTACAATGTATTACTGAATATAAAAATGAAACTTTTGAGCAATAATTAAATTTCATTCTAGTCATGTAAATAAAAAAGCATTGGATCAGTTTATGTCGTTTAGTGATCAGAAAGAAAAACTGGTGAAGAGAAAGGAAGAATTAGATAGAGGTGATGAGAAAATTAAAGAATTGATGTCAGTACTTGAACAACGTAAATGTGAAGCAATTCAATTCACTTTCAAACAAGTAATGTGATATTACTCTGTAATTCTGATTCAGCTGTAATTATACGTGAAACAAAATATATATATACATATTTTATTGTTAGGTAAGCAAATACTTTAGTGAAGTTTTCAAGAAACTCGTCCCATCGGGCCATGCCCAATTAGTTATGAAAACAGCAGATGGTGACGAAGGGGATGATACTACGACAGAAGCAGCCGATTCTGACAGATTCATTGGAGTTGGTATGTGAATTTACTTGTTTATTTTTATTATAATAAACTAAAACAATATAAAATATAATAATTTTTTTAATTCTATTCAGGTATACGTGTTTCTTTTACCGGGCACAGAGCTGAAATGAGAGAAATGAATCAATTGTCTGGTGGACAAAAATCACTTGTAGCATTGGCATTAATATTTGCAATACAAAAGTGTGATCCAGCCCCATTCTATTTATTTGATGAAATTGATCAAGCCTTAGATGCGCAACACAGAAAAGCTGTAGCAGATATGATTCATGAACTTAGTTCTGATGCTCAATTTATCACAACAACTTTCAGGTAATTTTCTAATATTTATAACAAAACCTTTTGTATCTGTGTATGATTCGTAATTGATTATGTTACAGACCAGAATTATTACAACACGCGAACAAATTTTATGGTGTCAAATTCAGGAACAAAGTTTCCCATGTTGTATGCGTAACACGAGAAGAAGCTGCAGATTTTGTGGAAGACGACACCACGCATGGTTAATGTAAAATATAAATTATTTATATATAGATTATCATCAGTTTGGAGATGGTTATCTTCTTTTATTTTTTTTTTTTTTTTTTTTTCTTTTGAAAAATGAATTATGTATATTAATTATTTTTACAAATTACTTTTTTAAAAATGTATGTTTATCATATTAAACAAAGAATATTTCAATTCTGTATGATAATGGCACATTTTTTGTAAATGTACCTGTTTAGGAAAATGTTAATTTTTATTTTTCATTGGTCATTCATAATATTTATGTATGATTAGTATGCACATATCACTATTTTTTTAATTTTCTGATTGTTAATCATACACATATATATTATCACACTCCAATAATTATCGTACATTCAGTTCCCATGATTGTTGAACAAAAAAAATTGTCAAATAAAACGATATAGTTATGTAAATAATTCACTAGTAATGTAAGTGGATAAAGAAAATTTTTATTCTATTAACACCTATGTAAAAGTTTATATTTGTTTTTTATTGTATTTAAACGTAAATTACAATACATACATCATTTTAAATTACTGGATTTTTATTTTCACCACATATTTGTGCCAAATATGTAAAATATAAAAACCAATTAATCTTTTACTGGATGTTATAAGAAAGTAATGCTCACATTTGATTTATTTGTTGCCCCTGCTACTTCTCCTTGCGTTGACCAGTCAAACTATCATGCATACTTGTTACAAGATTTTCTATTAACTCTGGAATGACAACACCATTTACATCGATAAAATCTGCAACAGATCTTGTAATAGAAGAGAATCCTGTGGCTTTGCTTCTGACAGACAATATAAGATTATATTTGTCATCATGTTTTTTCAAGTATGAACTGGCTTTCCAAATTAAATCAGGTTTAAAACCAGCTGGATCTCTAAAAATGTGAAACAGAATGACTTAATAAATAATTGTTGGACTTACAAATTCTTAATAATATGCAATGTATTATAATTTACCTTTTAATTGCAACTACAAATATACCCTTTTCTTTATATGTTGTATATAGTGTTAGAAGTCCCATTAAGAAGAAATACAATGAAACACAGGCAATTAAAACTGGTTTAGATGCAGGAAAAGGATAAAGATAGTCACATAGAATAGCAACAACAGCAATTATCACAGCAACTCCACAAAGAGCTAATTTTCCATCGAATAAAGCAAAATTTTCTACGTAATTATACTTTTTTGTAAGTACATCTTTCACTGCATCATCCAATGCATTTTTTACTGCTCCACCATCCCATTTGTCAACTTTTATTACCTAAAAAGAATAATTGATTAGTAATTAGTAATAAAAGTATTAATTAGTAATAAAAGTTGAGTTTATCATCATAAGACACTGAAGGAATCAGCGTCCATCATGTCATACCGGTAAACGTAAAAACTTAATTTAGATATTTCTATAAAAAGAACAGTATGTTAATTATTCGAAAACTGCATAAAAAAAGATATTATTATATGTATAACGATCAACTAATACAGAATTGTTAAAATACATATTGCACCATACGTGGCACGATACAGCGGTCGTGTTTAGTTCATGTATGAACTGAAGATATATTAAAATATCACTTGCAATGATATAAAAAAATTTTATTAAACATAAATTTTATACGAGCTTGTAATTAACATTAAACTTACAACACTTTCTGCAGCCATCTTAACCACAATTTTGTTCAACAAAACACTTAGAGTTTGTTATGCTACCGTCATAGGGATATAAGAATATAGCAAAAGGTAAGTACTACCTCTTTGAATATAGTGCGCGAACGAGCTGAAAATTATTACTGATTGAACGAATAATAGTAATTATACTTAGACAATGTTGGCGAACCTGTACAATGAAGCATTCGTATTTTGATCGTTGATACGCGTGCATTGGATGCGTGGTTAGTTGTCAAGCGAGGGAAGTGGAGAAATGGCGGACGAGAACGAGGATCAATGGTTGTACGGTGATTCAACGGATGGAAAAGAATATACACCGACGTCCGTTCAACCAGAAAACCAGGAAAATGATTCTAACCCCGTTTCTGTACCTGAAAAATCACAAATTTCAGAAGATCAGAAACCAGAAAGTACACCGGAGCCACCAATGGAGGTAGACTTCTCTAACCTGTTCATCCGGTTATTATTATTGAGTTTCATTAAAGTAGAATACAAGAAAAATAATTGCAATGTACAGACAATTCGATCTACTCGTATTTATTATCAGCACGATTCTTAGAATTCAAAATGCAAACATTTTATCACATTAAACCTGTATCTCTATATGATGCACATAACCTATTTCCCGTGTAAACGACTTTAAAATGATTTTATTTCTATAGACAGCTGAGGAGACAGAGCCACCAGAAGAAGAATCTTCTTCGGCTAATAATGTTCAAAATGAGAATAGTACAGATATAAATAAAAATGGTATGAGAGAAGTTTCCAGTCAAGAAGATGGTGAAGCTGCCAGCGACTCCGATTCCGATGATGATGTACACGTTGTCATTGGTGATATTAAATCAACTCCTGCTTATGGTAGTCTTAATATCAAGAGAGGAGGATTGCTTACGAATGCATCGGGTGTACCAGATAAATTAAATAAGCAACCTGGAAAGTTTAGTATAGATGAATTCGAAACAATAGGTGTAATTAATGGTATGCCTGCACATGAGTTCAACTTAGATCAGCTAGAGGATAAACCATGGAGACAGCCTGGTGCAGACATTACTGATTATTTTAATTATGGTTTCAATGAGGAAACATGGAGAGCTTACTGTGAAAGACAGAAAAGAATGAGAAGCGAATCAGGAGTAGGTTTAATATTGAATGCAGGAGGAGGGGGTGGTAATGCAGGTAGTATGCGGGTACCGCAGGTGGCAATTACTAACGATAATAGCAAATATTCTGGTATAATGGGACCAAAGAGAGCAGGACCACCTCCAGGAAGAAAAATGGCAGGAACAATAGATGTAATTGGTAGTTCAGGCTTAGCCTCCAGAAGGAATCTTGATAAATCCCCACCCAAAGGTAATGTGATACAAGTGATGACCGCAGATAGACGGGAATATTCTAGGAAACCAGGTTTCCCAGATATGAGTGTACCCCCTCCAGGAGCAGGAATGCCCCCTGCATTTGATATGCCACCTCCTGGCTATCCTGGAGAACCTGCTCCCTTTTACATGCCAGAAACAGATCCATATTATCAAAGCTATGAACCCACGCAAGATAATCAATGGGGTAATGATCCGGTGTGTATAAGACAGTCTTATTTATCTCCTCTGCTTGTTAATGACAACAATTAATCAATCATTTCGATCTTAGACGTGGCAACCGACGAATTTAGCTATTCCAATGACAGAAGGGGAGGATGACAAAGATTCTGGTCCAAAAACGATACCAACTATGGTACCTCCCACAAATATTCCCCCGTTAATACCACCTAGAGACTCTCGGGATCGCGAAAGGGACCGAGAAAGAGAACGAGATCGCGACAGAGAAATGGATTCAATGGGAAGAGAAAGAGAAAGAGATAAAGATAGAGAGCGCGATCGTGAAAGGGAAAAGGATTCCATGATCAGGGAGCGAGAGAGAGAAAGGGATTCGATGTCGAGGGACGAAGAAAGAGATCGTGATAGGTCCCGATCTCAGTATCGACACAAAGACCGGTAATAAACTAAATTCAAATTCAGAACTAAGAATCAAGGATGAAATGGGGGGTGAGAAAGTGGTGGTTATCCAAATGTCATCCGTGAGCCACCATTTGGTCGTGTTTGATCTAGCTAAACACCACTACGTGTTCCGATTAACAACAATAGTTTTGATATTTTTTCAGACATCGACATCGATCGAGATCACGGTCCCGTAGACACAAATCCAGGTCTAGAAGTCCAAGTCGACGTAAGAAGAAATCTAGACGCTCCGAGAGAGAACGTTCTAAAGAAGAAAGCGAATAAAATTAAGGAATCATTCTACAAATGCCTGTTGCCATATTGGCACATTTAAGTTTAAAATGCCGATCTTTTATCGATGTCATTTTTCATATGTTACCATCAAGAATACATGTTGGTACCAGTAATTGTGCAGTTAACAAGGAGTATCTGTAACAAGTTACTCGATCTTACGTGAGATTATCGCATGATTTTCTTCAATATTTGTTCATATGAAAACTGCATTTTCTAGCCAAGGAATGAATTATAAACAGTAAACAATAAACTCTATCTTTAACGATACGGAAATTACATTGCTATTTAATATTAATGTACTGTTAGGTATATGCCTATAATTAAGATATAGGCACGGGACATGAAATTCATCGAAATTTGCCATTCAATGTATGGTTTTATATCATAATGTTATTACAGAAATGGTATTTTATAATAATTAAAAGTAATAATAGTTTATTGGTAAATCACTCATGAGTGAGTCAGTTGATCGATGCTCGTGCCGTTTTACATAATCGGGACTTGCATCGATCGATGCGCACACGTGTTGTTGTCTTTAATTCAATTATACCACAAGTCTTATTTTTTTTGCATCAAATCCTCCCATTTTCAATATCATTTAATATCATCATACGTAATGGAAAAAAATGTTACATTTGTACAGCCATCATATATATGTTACATTTAGAATACCGTTAATTCATTATCCTTTTTACTCGAGTGTGTACGTGTGTATGTGTTATGAGTGTATGTATTATGTGTATACAGAAAGATGTTACGTGTATTTGATGCATCAGGTATGCCTACTAATGAGTAAAATGCTAATAGTCAAGACAAACTACCGGTACGGTTTCCTACGTTTTTAATTTCCTTCTCTTAGAGTAATTTAGAATTTCAATTGCAAATTTTATATTTTTAATTTATCTATTAAAATTAAAAAAAGAGACGGTTCGACGTTCTTAATGTAGATCGTTATACGCGTCAAATGTTTCCAGTTGCCATAACTGACAATAAATATGTAAGGTAGGTATATAGGGGTGTACGAAATCCCAAGCTTTCGGAATCTCAAAATTCAAATTAATCTTTCGATATACGTGCGTATGCTTGCCTCATATTACTTCGTTAGTAGCAGAATGCGATAAGTTCCCTATTAGGGTGCATTTGGACTAGGTGAACAAATATCATTTAGCACAGAATCACACAAAAATGTAGACTTGAAAATGGTTTTTACGCTTTTGCTTTGAGATCAAACCTGCTACTTTAGGATCAAACGTATTAATAACTAAGGTACCTCTTTACTAAAGTGGTTAATTACACAAAACAAAAACACTACTTACTTTTTCTTTTTAACGTTTTGTTTGTAATCGAACTAATCTAAAATTAGCCCGCGCAAGTATTAATTCGAAGTTCAAGTTCTGGAGACTCGAGGAAATTCGTACACCTATAAAGGTACGTATTGCGTATAAAAAACAAAAAGTAAAGCAATAAAAAGCATACTTATAACACTCATCTATCTAGTATCATTTAGAGATCTGACAATACCTCGTTTAAAGGATCGTTCGCAATTCAAAAACTGAATAGCATCTATTAACGAGTCAATACTTTTATCTTTTCAATAAAAAAAAAAGAAAAAGCATTGGAAAAGACTAAAGGGAACTAAGCTCGACCACAAACAGGAGAACAATATAGGCATTAAAAAAAAGAAACAAAAGTTAGAACACTTAAATGTGGAATGAAAGAAGAACAAAATTATAAGAATGCGTTGGATCCAAAGAGCAAAGCTTGCAAAAAGATGAACAGGAACGTGCAAAATTCTTGTCAATATTTTATTATTATTCTTCTGTTTTTCTTTTCTTTTTAAATTCATTTTATTGTAATAAGTTATCACGACATCTTCTTTTCACATTATATTCAGATTCGAAAATCCTTTTTTTATTTAACTTTCTAGAAAATATGAAATACAATCGACAAAGACGCTAATATATATATAATATGTATATATTTATATATAATAATACCGTAACGACGTGTTACCGTTCCTGGAAATAGTTTTACAATACATATAATATCGGCGGAAACGCTTTTTAGTTTTTTCTTATGCATGGATTCGACAGAACATTGAAACGTAAATGAAAAAGCCGCAAAAACAAAACTCTTTGGACCTGGGCAATCTTTTCAACCGCTACCACCATAAATCGAAATGAAAAACGATATAATTAATAAAATTAAAGAAAAAGATATGAACACGCATGTATTGTGTATGTTTTGTATGTTGTAATAATTGAAAACGAAAATAATCGATCAAGGAAGCACAAGAAAGAAAATGTTATACACGAGAAAATGTACGCGTGTGCTTCGTAAAAATTGTGTTTTCCTTTTTCTTCGGAACTTTACGAAAAATTCGAGTACGTCGGCTCTCTACCATCGATCAGTGACTATTTAAAAAAATCTACGTTCTTTTACCAACGGATGTAAGTGTGTTACATATTTCTTATTATTTTTTTGTCGTTTTGTTTTCTTTAGAAGGTGGCGGTTTATGGTGGCTCTTTTTTTATAGTCGCTAATGCAATTTCTTCGTATAAACATGCTGATTCTCGGTTACTTTTTTGCCTCCGGGTTACAACGAAGTATCGTATTTTATTATTTTTTTTTTTTTGTTCATTTTTGTTTGTTTCTTTTAATCTACCTCTCACTTTGTTCTGCCTGCATGTGTAAAAAACATCGTCGAAAATGATTCTTCTCGTGGCTATTTCGTCGTTTTTTCTACGTTCTATACACTAATATACAAGTTATGCAATTTATCTCGTTTTTTTTTCCTTTTTCCTTTGAAATCCGTATGCCTGTCCGTCCCACTTATCTAGGTATTTTTTATCCGCTAATATGGAATACATTTCTTCTTTGCTCTTTATGTCCCTCTGCATCTACCGTGTGTGTCCCAGAAGCGTCACCGGCTCGTACATATTGCTCGCGCATGTACGAAATGTAAAAAACGATTTTTATTATTAAAATTTCAGAAGAAACAAAGGCGTCTCTGTAGCCGTTATAAAACAATTTTATAATCAATCTTCGAGTATCTATTTCTAAAAATTTTTTAGTTTGTTAAGTTTTTCCAATCCTCGCCTTTCAGGTATTCTTCCAAGATCAGAATAAATTTCTATATTTTCTTTAATAATTGTTTAATATACTTCTAAAAATGTTGTAAAATTGAATTTTCATATTCATCGAATGTGACAATTCCCAATTAGCAACAATGAATTCCTCATCTCCAAATTTTGTTGGGAGAACTTTAAAAGACTAGAGAACGCCTTTGCATCATATTACATTACAGACGCAAGATACTTTTCACCGTTTAAGATCGAAAAGTACACCCTCGATAAGCGACAATTTACATTTTAAAAATCGCGTGCAAGTGTATGAACCAGTGAGCGTGGCAAACAAGTGTACGCATACATATATGACATACAATATCTGACAAATATATACGATATATATATATTTATGTGTATACTTATAAATATATATATATGTTCAATTAGTCCTGCGAGTCCATGGTTGTATTTCGTGTACATATGTATGTGTATCTGTATGTGTGTAACGTTGTATGACGTTTGAAAAAAGAAAGATGATTACATTCTGCGATGAGAATAGCGCGCAACTGTACATCAGTCTTAATATCAGGGCGCACCATTCCCCGGTCCACTTCGTCCTTTTTTCATTTTCTTATAACGAAGAAAGGAACGAAATTTCCTGTTTTTCTGTAAGATTTTCCACTGTCGTTCGATTTGCAACAGCTTGCTCGTACACGTATATTTAAGCGCCATGGCAGTTGAAACCGGTGGGTGCGATGACGATGAGCAAATGGGGTGAAAAATGTGGTCTTTGAACCTGTGTGCGCACGTTTGTATATCTGTGTACGTGTGAATCTGTATTCGTTAAGTCTGTATCTAATTAACACGTTAGACGATGGAAAATTACATACTATAAATTATCGTTTCATTTTTTAACTAACCCTCGTAGGATTAGTCAAATACTAATGCTATTTAGAATTTATATTTCTTCCTTCTGGTATATCCCACTACTGAATATTAAAAAGTTCAGACAAATTTCAAATTGTCATAGTTTTAAATTTCGAACTTTAGAGTGTTAACGAAAGATACTTCTTCACGAATACAGTATTAGGATGTACTGTTTATGTATATTTTATATATGTATGTATGTACGATCGAGTGTGTATCATAAGTGGGAGGTCGTCGCAGATCTTTCATATATATATAATACAATTAGCATGTAGTATTAAAATCATATACAATTGTTACAATATTTAAATAGTACTTATTACATATATATCATATACCGATAATTTTCAAAGTTTTCTTTTAGGTATACATATACAGATATATATATATATGTATGTATATATATTCATATGTATATATATGTATAATCAATTATTTATAGGGTTGCTTAATCGGTTTTTCTTCTTTCGAATCATATTACGCCCGTCCCATCATCAAGGACTCTTTCCATAATCTCTTTTTCTTCTTTCCTAACATTGTTCGCCAGTAATCTTTAAGAGACGGTGACGTGTGTCCGGGGGGAAGAGAGAAGAAATAGGGGCGAAATAGAGAGAAAAAGATGATTGTATCTAAAAGGTACAAATATCGAAGATTAAAGGGTGATAAATACGAAACGCAACGCGTGAACGTTGTAATTAATTTGCATTATATCTCTGTATACGCTGAATCCACTGGCAAAACTGATTACTTTACGATCACTTCATGATTTCAATTCGAAGTTCTTCCAATTAATTATGAGGACCAATTTTAATTAAAAGGTTCGCCAATATGCAATTACACATCAAATACAATTTTCGTTTTTAATAAAATATAAAACAAAATGAATGTTATAAGTATTGAATATTGGCAGAAAACATGTTAGGTCACAATTAATTGTCAAAAACATTGGTATCGGTTATAATTTTAAGTTGCTAGCAAAGAATTCAATGCTGAATACGATAATTTTTATCAAACACAAAAGTTATCAATTAGAATTCAAACATTTCATAAAAACCAACTTGTTACAAATATTTCTACCATTGCTCGCCAATGTACTCATGATCGTAATCAATTTTCTCCAATTAGTTGAAATTATAGATACTTGGCGTTGATCTCAAATTTCGATTTAAATAATAGTACATACGTTAAAAAGATCACACGAATTCATTATATACAGGGATATTAATAATACAAAGATGCCCCTTTGACAATAAATTCGACATGAGAGAATATGTTCAACCAATTTCAATATTTGTTAATAAAAAGAAAGAAGTATTCATGTTTTGTCTGAGAGAAACGAATGAACCAGTCGATCGTGTCCCTCTTTCTCTCTCTCTCTTTCTCTCTCTCTCTCTCACTCTCTCTCTCTTTCTCTTCTTGTGTTACACAGGCAAGAGTAAGTTCGATACCGTTCATATATGGCGTTACAAATTCCGCGAATTCGGATCCTTTATTAACAAAAAAAAAAAAAAAGACTGTTCCATTTCTCAGGCGACGAATCGTACGCACGCAGATATATATATATTTATATATATTTATAATCGCACAGAAATTTACAAAAGATATACCAAAAAACCACCGTGTGTACAGAAAATACTGAATCACGACTCGCACTTTTACATATTTTACAACGAGTACACGCTCTCAAGGAACAGGATGTACACGGCTTTAATTCATTTCCTTTTTTATACGATTCTAAATTTCGCAGACGGATCTGAGGTTCGCACAATCCGTAATGCAGAAACAGAAAAAAAAAGCGAACGACGAAGGAAAAGTACAAGTTTAAAAAGAGTCAAAAGACCAATGTATACGTGTGTACGTGTGTGTGTGTGTGTATGCTGTGTGTTTTGCACACGAACGTGCGCGTGTTACGTGTAATATACCATTTTTCCATATTTTTTCGCTTTTTTTTTTATTTTATACATGGTGCCACTCGCAACCAGTAATATTCTCCATTCTCGCGCTATATAAAAAATTTACACTATTTATAATCAAAAATCGTTTAAGAATTTTTTTTCATTCCTCAGAAGCTTAAGTAGAGATGTGTACATACATGTATATATATATACATATAACACGACAGCAATCGGATGGTCAATGTTTCGTGAAAACGATTCGCGTTCAATTTTTCAAATGGAAGTATAAAAAGAAAAACAAAACTATATCTTTCTTTCGCTTTTATCTCGAATGACCAAAATCGACGCTTAAAAGGAAACGTGTCCGTGTTACGTGTGTATAAAGCCTTAAATATGTTTCTCCTTACTCGTGTTTGCATATACATATACATATATACGCGCACGTGTGTATGTATATATATATATATTTTTTATAGAAGTGTGAATCTAGCAATCATTAGTAAATAGCAATAATAATAATAAAGGGAAGGTCGTTAATCAAACAATATTGATAATTATAGTAATAATAATAATAATAATAATAATAGTAATAATCATAATAATAATAAGAATAATATAATAATATAATAAAAATATAATAATAATAATTAATAACCTTAGCTGATAAAGACATGAGATTTTGCGTTCAATTTTCGCTTCTGTTATTACATGACTTCAGTTTGTATTTTTTCATCATCATTACTTCCATATCATTGTTTAAACCTTGCTAAACTCGACAGGGATGATATATCGATGCTTTCTATTACAAAAATGAGGGGGATGGTTTAATTCCGACGTTTAATTTACAAATGATGCGCGCAATTTACAGAGATGAAAGGAACACTTATCATCCGTTCCTTATTTATTTAAATATCAGTTAAACAACGTGGTACAACCACGTGATCCGCGGTTTTTAACAGCGAGTATATATATCCTGTCGACTGAGGGGGCAGGGACGTGTGCAAAAAAATGTGGCGGTTGGAATGTCTCTGTCTGTATTTATATTGAAATTTCACTCTTTTTCTTCCCTTGTGTTATATCATACATTGTCGATTCTTTCCTTTTTCCCCCTGTGTTTACGGCTACAAAAAACGAGCAGCCTCCTCTCAGCAATTTCCTGTGAATTCAAGATCGAATTCGTGTGGGCGAGGAAATTAATCGTTAGTCGCGCACGTTATCATCGTATCTCCACGAGTACTGCTTGAATTAATCAAACAATCGGGTCAGAATGAGGTAAAAAAGGTTAGTTGAAACTAGAGGTACGCAAGATCTCGAATCTTCGAGATCAGGACGGATCGGGAAACTTCGTGCGGAATCGGACAAAAGACTTGATGCTCAGGATTCGGAAATTTGGTTCAATTTTTCGTAAGTTCTAATCTATCTCTCGACTTGCGCGTTTTTAAATACAGTTTAAAATCTCATTCAATTACGTCCGAAATTTCACGACCAGTCCAAAGATTCGCTTTTTCGAGACTCGAAACGATCAGCGCACACCTCTATTTGAAACCCGATAATCAGTGCGTTTCACGCATTTTTTCTCTTATAAACGTTTGTTTAGTTTTCTCTACTTGTAAATCGGTTGCGTTACTAACCGCAAGTAGTCCCCGCGAGAAAAAGAAAGAGAAAGAGAGAAAGGATTACCTAAGAATTTGTCAATTTCATTAATAAATCGTTATTTACAATATTTTACAAAGAAATCTGCTATAATATATATGTTCTTCCTCTCCTTTTTCCTTTTTTTTGCTTGTTTGTTTGTACAAAATCGCGCGCGACAGAGGACCTTTAGTTACTTTTGCGGTTGTCCCTTTCTTTCTTTTCTTTTCTCGTTCCTCTCTTTGTTTGTCCCGTTCCCGTTTTCTTGTTCGTTTAGAATTCTACATATTTAACACCTAAGTTAACAAAATATTATACATTGTACACGGTTAAAATACAATTCGATCTTATCATTACCTAGTCGGTCATACGAGAATCTGGCAACACGCAACGAACTACTTTCTCTGGATTTGGGTGTGTGTTTGTGTTTGCATGTGTGTATGTGTACGTTGTTACAAACACAAATGGGGAGAAAATGTGTCGCGCGTACGAGCGTCAAATTTAAAAAACTTGGCGAGATTTTGTACAATCATCGAGGGAACGTCTCGACAAAGAACAATTATTAATATATATATACACATAACTCGTGAAGCAATTTCGATGAAACGTTTTGCTTCGAAAACGCTGATGTTTTTGTTGCTGTTTCGCAGAGGAAATAATCCTAATAACAAAATGCTGCCTTTTCTCTTTATAACCTCAACATCTCTCCCTGTTTTGTTTGCTTCCTCAAAGGATACGTCTTGAACGAATAAAAATCCTACTTAAGAAGAAAAGGATTAAAAAAAAGAACAAGAACAGAATAACCACGATGAAACATGCAGAAAAAGAACGTCTTTCGGAGACACGATAGAATCGGTGACGCGGTTTCATCGTGTGTACAAATATATATAATTACAATAGGCATGTGCGGGTGCTATTCGAGCTTCGGGAGGATCGGTTGTACATTTTAGGATTTAACTTGGGATTGACTCGACAAAAATCAAACGGCCAATGTCACGTCAATTGTAACTCAAATCTACGATATTATTCAATAATATTTCGACTAATGTTGACCGTATCAATTTTGAAACAAATGGGCTTTATTACACTGGAAAATAATATTTAAAATATATAGCGTGAAATTTGGAAAATGAAAATATGAGGTGTAAAATTCAATTTAAATTGTTTGTCACAAGAATTAATAGTTAGCTCGAGACTTTGCCTGATTTTGGTCTAAGTTTCTTGGTCTCCGTCTTTTCCCGAAGTTCGGGTTCTCGATACACAAGAAGATCCGCACATCTCTGATAATTACAGACGGGAAATTAGGAACGTAACAAAAAGAAAACTAACGTTGCATGCACGATATGGAACGAAGCTAACCGAAAACGAGCTAAAGTGAAAATAAAAAAAAAATATAAGGGATGTGTGTCCTCCTTCTTTCCATAGCCTTTTATGAATCCCGACGAAAGGAACAAGTGCAGTGTTATTGAAAACAGCTGAGAGGTGCTCTTTCCAACCGTCTTACGTGATCGGTATTATAAATACAATCGAAATACTCAGTGTGTATGTGTGTATGCGTGTATGTGTATATATGTTTCTTAATGTGAGAACGTGTAAAAGGTCAGAGGGGAAAAATGACGCGAAAAAGATATATAGATACATACGTGTTCTGGAAGTTTCTTTTTCCTTCAAAGAACACGTTATCATTTATACAATATACAATGGGTTACGTTTAAATAATCACCGTGTGTGGCCTATGATTATTTAAAAAGAGAAAGGAGGGGTGTTTGGTTATTATATATATATATATACGGTTTGTGAAGGGGTAATTTAGATGAATCCGAATATAAACGATTTCTTTCTTCTAGAGCGTCTCTTCTGTCAAAAATGAATTATTTTACAATAAGAAAAATGTGTACGAGAAGGATTAGAGACCACGTTTAAAATGGCAGGTGAAAAGAAAATGGTACCGTAGCATTTTCGGTACTTGCCGCTAGAGTAATTTTCTGGAATTGTAATCCTTGCATTCTTCGTGTGTTCCTTTTCTTTGATCTAATACTTTGATTTTAATTGTTAGGCATGTGTGCAATTCCGTGTATTTAGTACAGTCCGACTATTACCGATTTTGAGTTGATACTGCACCGATACTTAAAGTATCATTTTGTATTAAAGTCTTGTTTCATAATTACCCTGGAGAATATGACAAATCATATGTAACGAAATTTCTGCAGGTTAACCTTTACACTCGGTCCATACATCTCTATCAATTAAACTCATAAGTACAGGATATTACGTAGATCAAGGATTTGCAAGGATTAAAATTGTAGAAGATCACTTTGGTGGCGAGTGCTGAAAATGTGGCCAAAAACTAATTATCGATCAAACGAATGATGTTAAAAGACAATCAGCCATCTCAGCACTGCAGTTTCTTTTACGACTGCTTAAAAAGCTCGTTCCCACTTTTACGAGGGAACGTTGGTTCTCCGAAGTGTTTTATATCTTGGTGCAACATTTTTTGAGTTATTTTCAATGCAAATCACTATCAGTAGTATATTAACTCGGCAGCACGTTAGATGATTACTAATAGAAAAAAATGCCACTGCACCTCTAACGTTATTTTCTACAAAAATCGATTTTTTCCGACACACATTTGACCTTGAAATATTTTTGCTCTCTTCACACCGTGATTTCGCGTTGTCCCTGTTCTTGTCATGTTTATTATACAAATCCTTGCGTTTCCTTTTGTTTACCATTTTGCAAAAATAAGAAAAAGTGTTTCTTGTCCTTTTGTTTTGAAATTTCGTTTACTTTCTTCCTTACGTTTTCACGAGTTCAAGAAGGGACAACGAGATATAGACGGCACGCTAAAAATGCATCCTCTTTTTTCCTCTTCGTCTATTAAATTAATGGCGATAGATACGTTGCAATAAATATTACGTAGGTCTTGATACGTGTTTGCTTGATTTTTTCGCTTTTTTTTTTTGGAACGTACGACAATCTTCGGAGATGTTATTTTCCACGATGATCGTACGCACTTTACAGAACCTGCGTTGGCTGCTGAGCTGGCGTAGAAACGGGACCAGCAGCAGAAGCAGGTGGCCCAATTGGACCCAGATCACCTCCACCACTCGAAGCACCGGCAGGCGTTGTCACTCCCATCGCAGACGCAGTTTTCATGAAGAACTTCTCTAGCTTGACAATGATGTGCTTGCCGTAGGTGTACTTGCGCAAGCTACCTAAGTGTGGGCGGATCTTGTGCATCAATACTTTGCGTTGAGCTGGTTCTGCCACATCTATCATCTTCTGCACCACGTAATTGGCATACTGATCCTTCATCATGACGTTTAGTGCGCTATTTCGTAAATACAAAGAAAATATTGTACGAATTTTCATAGATTTTACTTAACATAGAACATACTTTAACTGAATCAGACGTGAAAATTGTATGCTTCTAGTTGAAAGCCTTCTACTATTAACAGTTTAAACATCGCTATTTCTAAATACATTTGGTTTATTAAATTATTAAGAGCATATATGGAACAGTCACATGTACTTACTTATCGTTGAAGCCGCAAACTTCCTCAATGAGTACAGCGCGTTCTTGTCTCGTAGCATGAGTAACGCATTTTTCAACAACGTTACTCGCGAATTTGTGTTGAGAAAGAGTAAGTACTTTACCCCTAACACTGCTGATTAATTGTGTCTTGTCTTCTGGTTTTCCATGTTCTTTAAAACAAACAGAAACAGTTGTTTAAAACCGAAACAGGAAAGAGTTAAAATAATAGGTTCTTGAGATTACTCACCCAGTACGTGCTGGATAACATAATTGCCATATTGATCTTGAATGAGTTGATCAGTGGCAGCATGCAGCTCTTGAAGGATGCCTTGAGTTTGTTCAGGAGTGCAATGTTCAAGAATACGTTGGATAACTCTACAGCCGTAGGGATGAGTGCTCAACGAATAGACTTGACCAGCGAATGCTCCAATCACAAACTGCAATGCTCGTGGTTCAACGCACTCGATGCATTTCTGTACGACGTGATTTCCATTCTGATCTTTAACACATTTCAGAACGTGTCCATCCAATTCCCGAACTATCTCTTGCTGCTGTTCCGGTCCGATCGATTCAAGAGCCTTCTGAATCACTCTACAGCCGTACATCTGCAGCGCCAAGGGCAGTACGTGTCCTCGGACCTATTACAACGTTTGATAGTGTATCAAAATCTACGGTACCTAGCGAAGTGTTAAGAAGCTACTGATTCAGGTAGAATATTATTTTCGATCACAGCGGACAGAATCAGCTGACACGCAAATATATCATCATTTTAGTTACTCTTATAATTTGTAACACTTTTCCATTCGAGTATAAAGGTGGCAATATAAAGAGAGCCTACTGTATATTAATATTGGCAAGGTTCAATTTATGACGCTTTAACCCAAATACAGCTTCGTTAATCGATCAAAAAGATAAAAATGTCTTGGCAACATTCCCAAAAGACACAAGTCACGCCCATGTCTGTAGCACAATCTATCAATAGAAACAAATATTCATAATTACTTTTTGAGCCAGAGTAGATTTCTGTTCCGGTGTACCAAATTCGAAGAACTTTTGAATAACATAATTCCCAAAGACGTCGGTCATCAGTGAGTAGGCAGAAGTGAGAATCTCTTGAAACACAAGTTGCTTCTCGCTGGCTGAGGCACGTTCTAATTTCTGTTGAATGAAACGGGAGCCATGCTGATCTTGGCTGAATTCGACTATGTGATTGGTTAAATCACGCAGCTGAAGACTCGGGAATCTGAAACAGATGAGAAGCAAGCTCATAATTCGATCTGAGATGCGACTCAAAACGTGACTCGTGAAAAACCACATACCGGTTATTTCTGAAATCTTCCAACAAACGCGATCGTCCTCCAGCATTTTTGTCACCGATGCTAGTGGTACCACCGCGGCCAGGTTTGCCCACCAGGTTTGGGAAGAGGGAACTACTAGAGCCGAAAACTCCATTAGCAGTTAAAGCTGGAACTGCACTGGCACGGAACTTAGCTTCAGCGCCAGGAGCAGCAGATACACGACTAGCTCCGCCGACCAGTCCGCCTAAAGACCCTCCCAGAGCTGGAGGTGGTGTTAAGGATAATCCTAATGGGCTTGGTGATGCCGTTACCGTACCTGTAAATGAGATCATACAACTGTAGATAAGTATACTTAATGCAAGACACTGTTTACCAAGTAGTGTGCTTCATAGAATTTTGAGGATTCTTGAAAGGAATTGTTGGAAGAACAAAAATGATCAAAGTTGGTACTTAGTAGAATATATGAACCATTAAGGATATTAAGGACTGACTTTCTAACTTAATGCTTCAAAAGGTTTCGACTCTACATCTATAGTACTAAACTTGGGAACACTGATATATGGTTATGTGCGATGATGCCAACCCTTGGTGAATGGAACTGTCGGGAGAGGATTCTGTCACTTGTCAAACGCACTTTTGTGCTCCTTAGACCTAGTTTACGTCGGTAAAGCTTGTCGTTTATAAAGTAGGATAGCACCGTGACAGGTCAATTGTATTCCTAGGAGTATATTCTCCGATTGCTCTAAAATTATGACCTAGGTAGCATCGGTGAAGTAAGTATTTGTGGAACAGATCAACTAAACAAAACTAAACCAAGAGCTTACGTAACGCAAACTAAGTCTTATCATCGCACGTGACTGTACAATAAACAGTGTTCTACATAAGGAATCAGTACAACGTTACAATTTGAAGATTCCTACCAAGAGCTCCATAACTCTGAGGCCACTTGGCCCTGCTATATTCCAAGCTAGGACTGAAAGCAGAAGTGTTTCTATCGAACGAGTCTCTTCGCGCGGTCGACGAGGCTCCAAGTCCCAGACCTGTGAACAGAAAACACGCAATTGAAGAACGGACGTTCTACCACCAATCTGATTTCAAGATAAAGCGACTGCTAGAAAGGATAATACATTCAACATATGGTGAGTAAAATGACAAACGATACGCTCACAAAGCATGCAAAATATGTATATATAAATATATTCTCAGTCGTTATGTACAAAAGAATCGAGGACACCGCCAACGCCTGAAATAATTGAAAAGAGGAGAGACAGAAAAAGAGAATCGTCTGAAAGATTCTCTGTTCGTTGGCTAGGAAAGTGTACCTGTGCTCTGAAGCTGAGCAGGCGAGCCCAGTGCTCCCAGAGGAGAGCCTCCGTATCCTAGTGCCGCTAAACCCGCGGCTAGTCCTGATCCTTGTTGTTGAGCCTGCTGCACCGCGACCGCTTGAGCTTGTGCAGCTACCACTGCTGCAGCACTGCACGCCGCCAGACCTGCACCACAAAAGCCCGCGACCCACACACGCTCTTAGTTATTCAATTAATTAGCCGTACATTACCAACCTTACACCGTCTATAAAAGCTGTAGTAACAATCACGTGTTCCACAAACAGCAATAATAACAATAACAACACATACACAACACGCAACACGTAGTACTGTACAACGAGGTGAAAAGTCGACTAGGCATAATGGTAAGAGGGTTTTCTTTGATCCTTTCACTTGATTTCATCTTTGATGCTCCCGAAAGGGAACACATTCGAGCGTGTTAAGCGCCTTGGTCAAACCTTGACGATGCAATACTGACTAGAGGTAGCGTTGATTATTGGTAGAATGGACTGTTGATAAAGTTGAGTACTGATAGGATTGGCTATACGTAGCGCTGTTGGTTGAATGGATTGATTACTGGTAGCGTTATAGAAAGGATCGATAATTAGTAACGGTAACTGTTGGAAGGGCCGATTATCAGTAGCAGCGATCATGGAGCACGCGATATTGTTAGATTGGATATTTAACGTTGATTGTCTACAGCGTTCTCCGTGAATAGCATTAACTATAGAGTGCACACCCACTCCTTCCATTAACCAACTTTTCATCTCTGCACAGTACACGTTTTTGTTCTTTATCGACAGATCGATTTCGTTATTGGGTTTGACTTTATATTTAGTTACCAGAGGTTAATACACGGTATGTAAAATATACACAGGGTATATACAGACGAGTTATTTCACGGCGTTAATTATGGCCAGTTTTGAAAGTTTTGTCGATATTTGTATGTGCCATGCATGTATCGAATAGACGTACACAGGAGGATGAAGAGAGTATTTGAACAGCGGTATGTTCATGGTTAACACTTTGATGATTATTAAGCTTTTGTGGCATGAATTTCTATTTACCGTATTAGCTGATAATTACAGTTTGAAAATTGGTTATTCTGCAATGTACATACATTAGAGAAGGATTTTGAATGGCCGTCAAAGTATTAAGACACATATTGTTTGTAATACACATTTTTACAAAATACCATATGTATATATGATTGAAATCAAATCACATGCAATATAGGTATCGATTGATAAAAGTAACTAAATTCTTTTTACACGTTAAATATACACTGACTCATCCTGTTGGCGCATTTCATACATAAAATTGAATCAAAATCTTTATTAGCTGTAAACGTAAGGCTGTTCGAATACTTTCGTGCACCTGTGTGTACACGGACTGTTGCAAAAATAATGAAACGAAGTTTGAAATGTTCCACATTCCTCTTTACATTTACAGTGCATTCAATTATTATTCAAAATCAAAGTCTATTATCCCCTAATTCTTTCCTTCAAATCAGTATAATCCGTCTTAAGAAAGAATAGCTACTATATTTAGAAAATTTCATTATTTTTGTAAGAGACATACATGTCGTGTCTGACATGGAAAAAAGATAAATTTCTATACTCTATCTATGGATACAGAAATGTAAAAGTATGGGAGCTCTAGAATAAAATAAAATGTTACCGAATAACTTCGTCTCTCTTCCAAATAAAAATAGCTTATTCTAAAGTCAGTTTTTACAAACAATTCACGGCGTGTCATTTCAACAAATGTTCAAATGTATTTATAGACATGTATACATGTTTTATCAGTGAAAATAAATAACAAATATCTACAATGGCGACAGCCATGTCTGAATATACGATTATAGTTTCTACCAAACTAATTGAATCTTACCCAAACATTCTCCAGGTGTTGCATTACTGTGCGACGTTGGTGTCGGTTGTGAATAAAGACTCGGTGGCGGTGGAGCCGGTGGTCCTGGTGGTGGTTGTGACGGAGCTCTGTTTACCAACACTGGTGCTGGACTGACTAATCTCATGGGGGCTGCTGCGGAGCTTAAGCCACGGACCCCTCCCATCAATATGGAACCGTTTTGATCATAATACGCTGGTATCACCTGATATTGGCCTTGAACCTGCAAGAAAAATTTCATTTTTTTGTATCATTTCAAAACAATCAGACTTTCTTTAGAAATACATATAAAAAATTAACGATTCATGACTTATTTATTAGCATTAAATTATTAACGTAATTTTTTTCATAACAGGAGCCTTGACTTCTATAATAAATCAGATTTGAAAATTAGACAATTATAGTTTTCTATGACTTCTTTTCATAAGTGCAACGATTAGCGAATGACCTCACCATTTTGTAACAATTATACTTATCACAGTTCGAATGCTCGTTAAAAATGATACGCTCGCGATGTTTACCCTCGGATGGTTCTAGGTTAAGTGTCGAATAGTCAATCACAGCCCTCTCACCAGAAGGCACCCTCGCCTTCCCCACCCGGTGTTCAGGTCCTCAAGGAAAAGTGTCCCTATTCTTTCAAGCAATGAAACGATTGCTTTACCATTTCCAAACATTCCCCTGCCTTTTTCCAAACAATCAATCCTATAACACTCGATAGCTACGTGACTACGAGTCACCAGCCATCGTTGGACGTCTGGATTGCCCATTCTTATAAGCACCCTCTCGAGTCACACGTAGGATAAATCCCTGCCATAAATCGTACAAAAGGAAAACAGTGTCGGTTAATTGGATCCGGCCCTTAAAAATAAGCTATTCCTAACACGTGAAACGGCGAAAGTCATTCACTTCTCGTTTCCGAGCAAACGTGACAATATAACGAGGGTTTACTGCATATAAAAAAGGATCCGCCAAGGGTTGCACTTACGAAACACCTGAAGCCTTGCAAGGACCGCGACCTTTTTTTGAAGACACAATAAAACTTTAACTGTCAATATTTCCAAAATACTTTCTACTATTTCTAGACTGGTATCGAGTATCAAATAATAGTGCATATTCAGGAGGACAAAATCTATAATTATACAAAGCTTCAACAAAATTGTGGATTCGAAGGTTGTCATTCTCCCGTTTAGTGATTCTTAAACTGTTAGATATTCAGACAACATTTCAGTCTCGAACGTGCCAATGCCGCATATTCTAAGCGAACCGAGGCGATTGCTAGCCCATTTCTCGTTAGCTAAAACCGTCTCCTGACAATAGGATTTATTTCCAAACACGTGCGCACGAAACAACGTCTGTGTCTCCTGTGCTGATTCGAGAAACAGACTAATTAGCCGCTTACTGTCTGTGCCAAATTATTTGCAGTGTCTTGGGCGGCGGCTGCTGCCGCTGCGGCCGAGGATGGTGTCAGTGGTCGCCTGGGTGGCGGCGGAGCCGCAGCCTGAGGAGGTGCTTGCGGCAGCAATCCAGCTGGATAAACCCATGGCGCGACTCCATAATACTGTGGTACCACTGGAGGTGGTGCTCCAGCTATCAGTGCACCGACGTACGGTTCTTGGCCGCTGATCACGGTATAAGGTGCCGTGGGAAAGTTCTGTTGTTGCTGCTGCTGCTGTTGTTGTTGGGCCTGCGACGCGGCCAAGTACTGTTGTTGCTGTTGTTGCTGCTGCTGTTGTAACAATTGCAGTTGTTGTGGCGTGGCTCCTTGTGGCTGACTACGAAACAGTTGCTGCAACAGAAACAGATGGAAACGTTTAATTTACGAGTTGTTGTTTTCTGGTGGGTTGCGTGTGGGTCTTTGAGTCGTTCTAAACATCGAGAGGTGTGGTTCGATGGACTATGATTTCTACTCCTTGCAAGCATTTATTTATTCGCTTTTTAATTATTAAATTCTTTCGACATGGGAATTTCAGAGATTATGTTATCGAGATACGTTTGTTCTTTCATTACGGTAATTATGGAGAACCTGTATAGATTGTACTGGGTTTGGTGGGATTAATGCGAGGAGCATTGTATTAGCTGTAGTCCTTGTATTTAATGCTAAGGAGTGGACTACCCACGTGTGATACAAAATTTATTAGTTCCTAAATATTCACACTAATAAATTTCGAAATAAAAATAGTTGGAAAGTTTAGTCCATCAAATGTTCTATTGTACTTAAATTCGTGTATGCAACCCGCTCGAAAGATGTCTATTATATTTTCAAACACAGTTTTGCAACGTTCACCAGCCAACCATTGTCTCGCAAATTTTCGACAAAATACAAGCACGCTAACCGTTACAAATAACGTCAGCCGGTGTCCACAGACTTAATTTATTAAACAATGTTTGATCGTTCAGCTAGAGAGTCGGGCAAAATTCCAATTACTGGGACAAAGATTAAAACGTCGAAATAGAGCGCGACAGGTTCGGTATGTCGTCGAATTCATCTTCGATGACAGCGAACAATGACGAATATACCTCTGGCCTCGTAGCGCAACGTTTTATATACCTGGATGAAAATTCAGCTGGGCCAGGTTCGACGATCGAAGTACGCGAGAAAGAAAAGGTAAAGTAGAGAGTAGAGGTTCGTACAACGGTGTAAAAGCAGCATTAAAGTTGACGACTAAGGCCTGGCCTGGCATGGCTTGGCTTGGGTCGTCGACCCCCTGCGGACGTTCACCGACAACCGTTCGCCTCTATGTTACACCGGTACTTGTTCTGGACTCTAATTGACCGACAAACGTGGTACGGTTTGACCGTGGCGGGACAAGCATCAAACGAGAGAAGGCCAAAGTCTGGTCCGCCTCTGTCTTTCTCTTTGTTGGCTTCTTCTTTTGCTCTTGAGTCTAGCCACGATGCTTGTTGCCTCGATAACTTTTCTAAAGCTCCGATAAAAAAAATACGCGAATTACCCGAGGTTATTTCACCGTCGCCTTTTTGATGGTATTACAACTTTGTCACTGATAATAGAGGAAGACTACTCTCGAATTCTCGGATTTCCAAAGGTCCACATTTCTCAATATTTTTTAATAAAAATCTTATTATCGTGAAGTTCGTGTAATGTCACAACTGACCCAGAAGAAGAAAAGCGACCTTAATAGTCGGTAGTAAAAATTCATCGAAACGGACATTTGCGATCTAGGTCCATTTAGAGCTGTAATCTGGTGAATAGAGTCTCGTGCATCGTACATATTCAATTTCTTATTCTTCCGGCCATCGTATACCAACGATTCTGTTTTCTAAAGAAGCATTCGAAGAGACACACGGCGACACGAAAGCGTTAATTGTTAGACGGAGTCGCAAATAAATTGGCTGTCGACGCTTAATTCGTTGAGTAAGAGGTACGTTTACCTTTGGATAGGCAATTATCGTGGTGCTCGTTACCGAAGGGAGAGGAGACCACCTACGACTTTTTTCCTTCGTGCTATCATTAACTTTGACCATAAAAATGATCTCCCCGGACCTTTAACGAAGACAACGATCTGGTAAATAAATAGGCATTGTCTGGACAGGTTGTTGGCTCCGCGAGAGCGTAGAAACTTGAACCATTCACGACACGCTCTAGCCCTCTCGAGGCAACGATGCGTTTCGGGTATTAACCTCTTCCGGAAGCAGCTCGAGCATCAACCAAGGCCACGGTTACGTTTCGTGATTATTTCATGCGCGAACCTTTCAACAGGGGCCCCTTTTTCCCAACCTTTGTAAGGAAAAGACGTAAAAACAAGGGAATCTTCGCGGCTGTCGAGTATTGTGCAAAGTTCGCTCGTAACCGTGATATATTCAAGAGCAACAGGGTCATTTCTCGCGTGAAAAGTAGAAATAAATTTGTTTCGTCGAATAATACAGCGAAATCACTTTATCTCTCCGTGAATCGTTGGTTTTTATCATTAATTTATGCGTAAGTGTTGCGTTAACACTTTCAAAGCCGACTTTTTTCTGTAATTAAAGGAACACGTCAAAGTGCTTGTGTAACAGACAGATTAATACACAGAATTTCAGACTGAACAGATTATTGTGCAATGTCCATTGACACGTATATCGAAAAATTTTATTATACGTTTTCAATTTGAGAGCAAAAAAGTGTTATGCACGTCGTAGGGTTTGAAAGGGTTAATATGGGGTGACCGGGTTCATCGTTAAAACAATGGATCAAAAAATCCGTCAGACGTAACCGAATAGCGATGCACGCGTGATACTCTCCAAATATTTCGAACGTCACATATCTTCCCACAGTTTAAGGTCGAATAAACTTGAAAAACCATTTCCTCTGTCGCCCAATTAAATTTTCCAAACGTACGTCACAAATGGATCGGAATTGAAACAATTTCAGTGACTTCAATACAATCTCTGGTCATAAATCGAACGAGCGACGATACGCAATGCAGCGCCACAATTTTCGGCCAGGATAAAAGAATGCGAAACGGTCCAAAAAAAAATCCAATTTGTGTCAACTTTGATCCGCGCATACGTACGAGAAAGTCGGTCTAACCGAATTGTTACTGTTCAAACAGCAACACTTTTTATATAAAAATTAATTGACTGAAAGAATGGACTCGTTAACAGTGTATCAAAGTGTTAAGAATTGTTCGATTTAAACTAATTTGGTTCACGTTGAAGATTAACTTTGAAAAAAGGTATGAATGGTGATTACGGGTAGCGCTGATCGTTGATAAGGTTGAGTATGGATTACGCGATATCGAGTGATCGAATGTTATGTCGGCGGCGATGTGGGGTGAACGGCAGCGAAAGAGGCGAACGAAAAATATGTCATGCGTACGTAATACCGAGCTTTGTTCTAAAAGGGTTAAGCATCGTCAAGAGCGCAGGATTATCCGGTTAAACGACGAGTGCCAGATTACTCACGCGTATTTATTACGTCTACGAGATGATTAATACAACACCGCTATCTTATCACCGTTCGAGCGCAGGGACACCTCGGGCATATCTGTAAGTTGGGACGCGACGTGCCGCTATGACCATCGTTTATCGTCGAATCGCGTCGACCGATTAGGTTTCAATTACTTAACGAGGCACCGTTTTTTCATCGTTCCAGCAACGGGTCGATTAACAACAGCTTGACAAAATACAAAGGGACCAGTCGGTCGGTGTCGTCGAAACGGCGTGGCTTGTGTCACGCAGGAAGCAGGAAAGCGAGAAAAGAACGGTTTGAGAGGCCACTCAATTCACGGCACAGTTTTGAATGGAGTTGCAGCAGCCAGCCACCATTACCGCAGAAGTCATTAGTGGCCTCGAACGGGAAGAGCTGAAGCGAACGGCTAAATGGAAATCACGGTGATTGCGTTTGAAAAGGGTGGAAAAAAAATGGGGTTGAAAAGCGAGGGAACATACAGAGAAGCCGGGCAGAGAAAAAGAGAGAGAGAGGAGAGAGAGAGAGAGCCAGGGAGCATTTGATTTTGGCAAGGGTGGATAACAATGCAACCGGGAACATTGTCGTAGGTGAGAAAAGAGGGCCGGCCGTCGGCCGGGATACGTTCCTGGAAAGCAGCGTGACTCACTCTGTTGAATACGTAAGGTTTCCGCCGCCGGCTTACAGATCCGCGTGCTGCAATACCAGCCTATTGATTCTTCCCTCTACACTCGAGTATCTACGCTCAAGAGGAAATATCTGGCGGTGAGTCGACCGTGACAATCGTTGCCAGATTTGTCGAAAACCCCTCATGGAGCCGTTATACGCGCGTCCTTAATCGCTCGCGGCATTCCACTCTATGGAACCAGCCCCGATACGCTCTTTTCGCCGCTCTTCGATAATCGAACGTTGATCATACGCTCCTACGAACTTGATACGAGCAACTAATTATCCGATTAAAACGATTCTTTCATTCAACGGTGACTAACGCGTCCCCGAGTGCTGACAGTCCAGAACATGTCCTAATATGGAAAAGTATACTCGACAAATGCGAGGTCGCGTAATTAAGAATCATTCTCTGAAAATCAGAAACTAATTTTTGATCACTCGTGAGTTTGGAAGCACGCGGTCAAAAATAACTGTTAATCCTTTCACGGTGATCGGAGTGCATACGCGTCCTCGAAAATGGACTCTTAATTACGATGAACGTGTATATAATGTATGCCGGTGGAATTGGCGGAAAGCCCGAAGTTCGATTACCAACGCAAAGCGGTCCACCGCGTAATCAATGATATAAGAACCATTAAGCAAGAGATATTCGTTACTAAATCCTTCGCAAAGCGGTCGTGAAAACGGGTTTACCGTGGAACAGGTTCAACGAACTTTCGAGAGTGCTCGTTTGACTTTCAAAACGCCGTGCCAGGAATGGTTACTTTAACATTTACTACGAGGGAACCACGTTTGCCTTTCTTGCGGCTACTCGAAACGATGCTTTCGATCATGGCCGAAATTTCGACCGCCGATTACGACGAAACAATCGACGAAAGAAAGAACACACTAACTTTTAATCCGTTTCAGACTGTTCTGTTCTTTTACCCCCGAGCAAGTAGTAGTAGCTTGGATTAACGCGGCCGCAGTGGAAATTGCCGTATGTGGTAAGACACATTATAATACGTCGACAGTAGAAATAGCTGTATGTAGTCAGACATGCGATAATATGAATCCAAATGAATTTTTCAATGCTTCATTCTACTATTTCGAGACAGTAATATAATCTCGATGGTCATACTGTTCTTGTTACAAGAAATGTACAGTTCTGGGGATGTAAGGACCTGTACGGGATAGGATGATATAGCGATGCAGGCAAATTCGGATCTATGTAGATCTGCGTAGATAAGAATCTACATTCAATCGAATTATATTGATAGTATCGGCAGCTGTGAACTCAATTTGTACAATAGTGTCCCAAGGAGTGTTAAGCAACATTGTCAAGCGACTTTCTATTTTACGATCGCAGTTGCTACTGTCAGAAGAACAGAAAGACTCGGCAGAGTCTTTCAGAAACACGGCCGATTTTTTTCTTCGGTTTCATAGCGGAATAACCGCGAGGTACAATCGAGCTCGCACTTTCGAGGAGGGAAGAGAAATCGTTCGAACAGTGGGCGAGCACGGTGTATTCGCACCGTGATAACTTTGTCGTTAATAGCGTTCCCTCGGCTGCGCGTAAACGCCGCGAAAGATCGATTGTAATGCAGACATCAAACACGGGTCTCGAATCGGAGCATGCATCCGCCAGCAGCGTTTTATCGTTTCCCATTGTCACGATCGCGAGAAACTTTGATAACGGCACGGATATACAGCGTACGGCTGTATCGTGGCCCGTCGGCGTGTCTCGATAACGTATTTTAGTTTCGCTGACACTACGCCATCGCGAACATTCAATTCGCCGTGCGCGTTATGATTTGACCGGAACAACGGCGAACGTTTGACACATTTATTCGCGTAATCTGATGCGCGCCGCGATTCGGCCCACGAAACGTGTCGATAGATGCTTATCTGGAACGAGGGGTCAATATATGCGGCCACCAATTACTCTCGACCGTTGGATGGATGACTTTGCTCGTCTAAATATCGCTGGCCGGAGTAGCAGTAATTAATGGGAAGAACCATTAACCTTGAAGCTGGAAAGGCTCGCGAAATTAACCTTTTACCGGTTGAATTTATTTTACCTTCGTTCTCCGATTGATTTTTCACCCGTCCGAGCACTTACATGTTTGTTCGCGCACTGGACGGCCAGAAGTAATTAAACGATTTCAATTAACCGTCATTTCTCTGCTGGACTGTAACGTCGATTGTGATTTGTTAACGCGTTGAATGCAGCACGGGGAATCATAAATTTAATGCATTAATGCCTCCACGGTTCGTGCGTTACTCTTTATACGCGGTCGTATTTTAGGCGGACAAAATGAAACAAATCAATTCCATAATACAATCGATTCTTATTATATTCGTTACGCGCAGAGGCGAACAATTCTTGACGATATACCGAATTCAGCCGGAAATTGTTCTCTTCCCACGAAGATTACCGTACGGGCATATTTTCTGCAAAGTTAGTAATCTATAAGCGTCATATGTTCCGATCTCATTTACCGTAAAATTCGGTACAATCGTTACGAGAAGAGGTTCCATAACCGTTCAGGGGCTGATACAGAACCTACAGAATAACGGTTATAGGACTGATACGAGAGCTGATACACGAACCGTAACTTAAACATACACGGAAATTTAGGTTCTTCGTAACAGTTATCCGGAATAAAGGTTTTTCGTGCACGTTCGAGAAGCTTTACATAACCGCTGGAAACGTTTATTTTTCAATTCGTTTCGCGAGAAATTCGTCGTGTCAGAAGCGGGTGCTAGAACGATGATGGAACACCATTAGCGTGCGCTACCATAGTGATAAAATGTCACTAGGTGAACTCTACCGTAGCGAAACAGTTCGATAGCGGCGGAGCGTGATGCGAGGCTCGTAAACGTTCGTTCAAGGTTGATATTCAAATTCGCGGCAATCAAAACGAATTAATGGCGTTGTTCGCCGCGAAACGTTAATAAATTTCGCAAGAGATTCGTCTTGGCAGGTGTGTGTGCGTTATTCGAGCCTCTCCGGTACGTTGAAGCGACTTCACCGCTTAGAATCAATAATAACGCTCTCCTAGGAGATATGGTAATGTGCAGGCCGAAATCTAGATTCGCTTCAATTCAGCCTGGCGGAAAGTTTTACCGGCCAGTTCCACCGTTCATTACCGCTCGCAGATGCATGAACGTTTCAGCTTCTGGCTCACACGTACACGTGCACACACACGTCCCTATCTAAAAGTTTCTGGACACGGTTGTAAGCCGTTGCCGTTTGCAGCCACGTTAGGATGGAAACGCGAGGAATTAGAGATCTGCGGGGACAGAGCTTTGTATAGAAAGGTGTTTCTGGAATAGTTGCTCAAACATTACCGGTATAATTCGCCTGTTCTGACGACGAAGAAAGGGTATATCTAATTAAATTATCCGGGAAAGGCTGCGTCTAATTTAATAGAGTATTTAGACTACGCTAAAAGTACGAAGCTTCCTAAGCTTTCGATTCAGTAACAACTCTCGAAGATTTTTAAATAAATCGAGAATCGTAGAGAAGTTTTCGAATTATTAGAAGACGTTCTGGCGATTCGTATCACGACGGGGGTTGAACGTGTTTCGATTTCATTACTATGTTAGATGGAAACTGGAGAAAATTAGAGATACACAGGGACAAGTTTAATACTCCTGAGCTCTCTGGGCTATCGTTTCGTCGGGGAACGATGTGTGTTAGAATACGTAATTCTCGAGACACGCGTGACATTACAAGGCCAACGGCGTCGTGCCTTGCCTCGATACTTGCAACCCATTTTCAAGTTAGCTTCGTGACGTCAACATCGATCGTGCATCGGAGAGCACAACATTTTAGTTGAACAAAAGAGCCAGGATCTTTAGAGATGAAACTACCAATTATTCGGGATACGACAGTTTCACGTTTCCAGTAGTTTAGCGAATCTACATCGATGGTACCTTGAAACGAAATTTTTTTCGAACCGATGCTAACGAAGATTTATGCGTGTCAGCGGTCAGACTCGAACTTCGAGGGGAATCTCGATAAGGTTGACGTTTATGAATCGACGATTTCGCGGCCGATAAAAGGTGGCCAAGGTGGGTACGAAGAAAACGAGGAACAACAACCGTGGCACAGGAACTGGGAAATGGAAAATGAAGCATATCGACGAGGAACGCAGCGAGTGAACGACGAAGCGGAATATTCGTGCAACCCGGGTCTTGTTTGCGTGAAATAAAAAGAGTATGCGGGCAAATAGTGGAGAAGCCCGTTACTTAACCGCTTCGGAGCACCGTTAGCTCACCTGACTGCGTGTACGGAATATACAGGGTGTCTTCGTGGCTCGTGTTACGTTTCCTGTTCGATCTTCTCCAATGAAAGAATAAAAACGCGTCGATTTTCCAGCCTGAAAGTTCTCGATCGAGTCGAAACACACTCCAATTATATCACGCGCTGTTAATTACCAGAAGGACCATCGCCGATCGGGTTTTTCAACCTGTCCATACGCGAGCAACGCGTTAATTAAGTCGAACGCTTCTGAATAGGACTACTTGCGCGTATCTACTCTGAATTCCATCGCTGATTGTTTTCCAATGCGGTTTACGATCCGGTTATTTCGCTTTTGAAACGTCATCCATCGATGATCCGGTTTCTTAACGATTGAAAAATACTTGTAGAACACACCGCGCTGATAACACAGTTTTTCAAAATTGCGTAGGTATCTCGTGGTCGGAAACTACCAATATCACCGTGAAATATCGTGCTCCCATTATCCACAAATTACCGACAGAAAATTTGTTCAACATTCACGGAATATGTAGCTGTCCATAAAGCTTCAGCAGAATCGAACCGTATCGCACGCCATATGATCGTTTCTCCCAGATTAATTAATTATTCTCTTGGTTAATCGTAGCGCACGCACACGTACACATCGTCTGCACGCGATTTCACGTCGCGGAACGAACGTAAACCGCGTGTTACGGTCAATGAGAACCGGACTGGAATACTGGCCAAGTTCGTGACTCGGTCAAATCTGCATGGAAAAGAGACCAGTTTCTCGCTACTTTTACCGATCAATTCGGATCTTGATGGCGGGGCCTAGCACATCGAGATACCTCGCTGAAAGAGCCGACCAGTAATTTCAGGAAACGATCGACGCCTCGAAATCGTCGTTGCAATCGGACACCTCTCGACCCTTGACCTCTTTTCCATCGAAATGAATCCCTGAATTTCGATCCTCGTTCTGTCACGATTCCGCCTCGCGTATATAGGCGAGCCATCGCCTCCAGGGAACGAATAATTCCTTCGACTTTGTATTCGTCAGACCCCTTTCTCACCGTGTTATTTTTTGCACCGTTTCTTAATTGTTGCTCGATTGTTCTCGATGACTATCGAACCAGTTTTAGAAGCGGAGTTCGTACAAAATATTTTTCATCTTTACCGTTCGATATTGTTATTCAACGCTATTAGGATGGTTGAAATTAGGTGTTAAAGATCAACAATTAGAGAAATCCCTTTCATTATCAAAATTGTTGAAAGATAAGTGACCGAAACCATTGAGTGTTCGAAACACTGTAAACTTGTAAAAGTTGCTCGTTAAAAATTGCTCCGGATACAAAAGCGTCGTTTAAAACTGAACTATAAATTTGATCTGGTTTTTATCGAAATAGAAGGGCCGAAGACAAATTAACGGATTACACTGTTATAAATCGTTCAACTAACCGTAGACGCGATCACCTGCTCCGTTTCCCTTCAGAAATTGAACGAGGGATAATCCTCGGGCGTATATAAAGAACTTGGAACGAGCGTATAAGCAGATTTTGCTCACGGTCGGGACTACCCACGTGGAACCGCCGGTTCACAGGTGGTATATCCGCTAAATCATTTTTTTCTCCCTTACGTTTCTCGGATGACACGGGGAACGTCAAGTTTTCATGGATCGTTTGAAGGCTGCGGAACGGTACAAACCGTGAACGAGGAGGAACAGAGAGCCTGGGTCAATTCGATCGATTCCCAGTGTCTGGAGAACCGGTTTCTACCGATGGAACATTAACACCAGCGGTTCTCCGCAATCGGGCCCATCGGACGGGTTCGATCCCGTGATTTATACCCGGCAACTGCGAAAAGAACGGACTCCGCTCGCTTAGAAAGTCAGCATCGCGTTATCTGGAGCGAACGATACCTCCCTAAGTCAGCGTTACACTTTTGTTTTTGCTACATATTTAATAAAGCAGATATATCGTATCTGTAATTCGAGTAATTAGACTGTGAATATCTTTGTACGGATAAACAAGTTCAAAGCGATAAGGCGTATCGTAACTACTTCGAAGAATCTCGATTAGATTTTTCAAAATATACAACGACTTTTACGAACGTCTCGATTAAGTAGGGCCCACGTACGAGGAAGTCTTGCCGTATCTAACATCGAACGAATCGAACACGGGATGACGAAACACGCAGGATGAAGCTAATTCCTCGTCGTCTGTACACATCGATACGCTACTTTGTTGTACCGTTAGCTGAAAGAGACTTTTCGAATCCCAGGCAGAGCGATTCATTCGCGAGACATACACTCTTCGTGGGACTATCCACGTTACGAAAAAAGAGAAGAAACATGCATGTAGAACGGATTCACAATTATATCGAGCCAGCTACTTCATAGACTCGCAGAGACTCTGGCTGTCGAAACAATGGCCATTGTAAGAGTCTATCCGTGGCCTGCGCTCGCACGAACCGCTTTTCCCGTTATAGGCGTTAGCCTACTTGCAAAATTCAATTAAAATAAACTCTCTTCGTCGCGCGATACACAAGTTTTATTCCACGGATGACGAATGACCCTTTGTTGCGCGAGGGCGAAGCAAAAACTGGAGTGAAATAACTAGATCGGTAGCATCGGATACACGTATAATGGCGGTGTCATTTTAAATATTAATCGCCAAACTGAAACGCGACAACTCGCGGTGATATAACGGGAGGTTACGTGGCGCAACTTCGAACGGTCACGTTTCGTTCCTAAGTCTCGTAATTTGCTTATATTCGCGAAATAAAGGGTCTGCGAGCTTTAATAGCGCAGGGTGGGTGTAAAAAGCGAACAGGAAGGAAGCGAGAGAGAAAGAGAGATACGAAGGTAAACTCGCGTGATAAGGGTTGAAGCCACACCTTGATACCAGATACCATGCTTCGTGGTAGCTTTTAGCCAAATGACGCGGATTTTATTATTGGATGGCCTTTAAGGGTGCGGCCGTGTTACCCTGGCGCAGTCTAATGGACCGTTAACTAGCCCCACCTTCCTGACGTGTTCTTTTTTATTTTTCACGCGACACCCGTTATGCGTCACGACAAAACACCGATCGACCTTTGACACGCGAGTTCCGTAATGCGCGGAAAACTCGCTAACGAGGATTTTATTTTGTGAATTCTTAATGCTCTTCGTGTTTACGCCCGCGTTCGGGATTTAAAAAATCTTTAATAATGCGCAACGTTTCGTGCATGCACTTAATTTACAAACTTTTGTAGAACGCAAAACCCTGCTGTCCGAGTTAATTTCTCTAAAATAAACAATTCGATAGACGCAAACGTTGAAATAAAAGGGAACTTCCTGATATTTGCACTAAGAATCGATCGTATCGTTTAGAAACATCTCTCTTAAGCGTCAACTAAATGCTTAATTTTATCAGCGCAAAAAGAGAATTCCTGAAAGATCGCTCGTGAAAGCGTGTCGGCGGAAGTAATTGAACGGGATCGCCACCCAATGATCGCGAGGAGATTGAAAGAAAAAAATTTCGAAAGTAAATACACGGGACAGCGAATTTTGTCGTTGGAACGCGAATAAAGATAGAAATCCGTGCAAGAATCCGAAGAAGTACGGCATGAAGGAGTACAAGAAAGCGTGTCGCCGTTGGGAAACCTGATTATCAAGCGCGGAATAATTTTCTTCCAGAAAATAGCTGAATTATTTACAAACAACCAGAAACAGAGTCCACTCGAAACCGCTGGTTGAACACTGTGCTACTTTAGAGTGCTTGTTACCGGTTAAGTGACGTTCCGCGCTGAAATGGTCGAATCGAAACGTTCGATATATCGGATATTCGAACTTTTCACATGCAAAAAGCTTCGACAGCTCTTCCGGTGCTATTTCTATTCAAATCTGTCGCCAGTGGTCTCTAAGATTTCTGCACTCGATCGTCCACTCTGTCGAGAGTACTCTTCATGCAAATCGAGCACCCGTTTTTCCACGCTCAGTGATTTCGAACTTTTACAAATTATTTTATTCGAGTTTAAATACTTTGTATTTTGTACAACTCTTTATTATCTATTGATTTGATTTTTGTAGATACCAGATTTTTATACTAGTAAATTATCCCGATATCGTACTTTTTTCGAAAGGTAATATGGATTTGATTTGGCTCTCAGATAAAGAATATTCGTGTACAATTAGTGCAAAATTTCCTTTGTCTCGCCGGGAATATTTTAGACTGTTACTGCAAAATGTTAATATTATACTCTTTTTATGATATTTTATCATAAAGGTATTATGAAGGTAAATCATCAGAGATATATCACATAAAATCCACGAATATCATATTTAAAACTGTTATAAAAACGTGATCCTACAAATAATTTTAAAGCTAAAAATTTAGAATTAGAAGTTTAAGCAGTTTCCTTAGAATCCTTCGTACACCTTATGTACATGCTGGACCTTCGCAAAGTAGATTTATAAAATCGAAAAGGATTAAAGTATCGACACGCTAAAGAAAGCGTACAAGTGCCGAAAATATTTCACAGCTAATTACGCTAAGACCTCCACCCACGCATCAATCGACGTTTGCCCTTTCATTCAGCTAAGAAAATAAACTAATTATTTATTAATATAACGCGATAACATTATAATACAATAACGCTAATAATGCGATATTTCAAACTTGCAAAAATGAAACCATATACGCATTTATATTCCTGAATGATCACTTTCTAAAGGTGTACATGCATACGTTTTTGCTATCAATCGGGGGGTAAGAATATTTCATGAATTTGCTATTCACTCGTCATAAAATGAATTTTGGCGAGATACCGAACTGCTACAGGTTTATTGTTCGTTTTATATTTTCGTAATGAGCGAACTGATTACACCTGTCCGATAGAAAGATAAGTTTCCCAAAATTCCTACACCTCATCCTGTGGCAAGTGCATTGTGCAGATGCACAGAGACGTACATGCACGATTTATAAACGAATGTACCGATAAGGGTACGTGGTAGTTTATCAAGACATTTGTCGAAGGAAACCAGTAAAGGAAAGAGCGAAGCAAGCCAATTAGCTTTATTAAGGGGAGAGAAATCAGCGTGGGCGTCGTGCAGCAACGTTAGACGACGGAGGAAGGTCTCTCGTTGCGGTGTCGCCGATTTTATTAGACCGTTATCGTATACCAGACGGAATATTTGCCTTCGTTTCGCCACTTTGTCGTGCCGCAATTGTGGCCGTCCACTTCTGCATGACCTTCTGCGCTGTTCAAGCGCGTGTTACACGCTCCACCACATACATATGCATACACATGTGTGTATATGCATATACACGCGGTACATACATTACCGAGTTTTCCAGCCGGTAGGTCGCAAAGTCGTCTCGCGATAGTCGATTTGTCCGGATAACGATCGTCGATGATCGGATAAGAGGGCGAATGCATTGAAAAAGGGCGGGGGGATATATTTCATTCGAACCGATGCCACCGACGTATCAATATTTGCCGGCGTACTCGCTTCCAGCCACGATTAGATTTCTTAGATACACCCGATGAGATATCGCCGATAGTGTACAGTCAACAAATCTGGTTTACCCGGAGGAAATATGGCAAATAACGGCAACGATCTTCTACTCGTTGATTTTTACGGACTTCGAATTACCGACCTACGAATTTAAGGGTAAAGACACTGGGGTTTGAAGATCTATACATGTAGGAACTTAGAGAAACTCAGAAATTTTGGGATATATTCTAATGAAAGTATCTAACTGGAGAAATAAAAGAACTCCTAATCATATGCGCGACGGATACCCATGCAAATTTATGTGTCATCCACATACGGCTGACGTAGCACCCAACCCGAAACTTTCGTTATATTTCACAAAAATTTGTATCAATGCAAATTGCACCCAAACACCGAATGAAAATACAACAATATTTCTACATCTGTAAATCCCATAGAAGTATCACGATGCACGAAGCTCCAGCATCAAAACAAACGTCTGTTCACCACCATTTCTCCCATGGAACGCGATACAAGGGACTAAACCTAAGGCAAGCATACATATTTGAAAAACAATAGCTCGAGTACAGCCAGACGATCGTAAGACAGTGTCTGGGTGAGCTTTGTGCCGGTATACGGCCGCTTTCATGCGTCTTTCCATGTGGACGAACCGCGCCGCTGTGTGGGTGCACGTACACGCGAAGAAGTGCAATCAGGGCTCACAAAGGTTGTAGCATTTCATAAAGGTCACATCCAGAACCCCTATCTCCCCGGGGGTGTATTAAAATCAAAACCTCCCTTCGCGTTGCCACCGCGTTGCCTCGACGAAGACCTGTTTCGCTCTGTCTCTCTCTCGCATACCTCCTCGTCGATACCTTCGCGTACATTAACGGTTCTTCCACGTGTTTGTTTGTCGTTTATTTATTTTTCTGCTCGATCATGCGAACACCCGACCGTTCCCATACGCCTACAGGACCGATTCACTTGTACGAGTACAGAACCATCGATTACCGTTTGGTCGAGTTAACGAGTTCCCCAGGTGTTATCTTTCGCGATCGTCTGCGAGCTTCCGCCGATGACGAACGCGCTGGGAATAAAATTTTAATCCTTTCTTCCGATACCTCGCATTCTCCGTCAATGGTGCTTGGCAAATAATTGCGCTTTTACAGGGAAAATTTTACCGAGTTAGGGTACACTTAATCGTGTACTCCTGTTACTATGGTCTACCGATGACCTCGACACTTTGCCACGTCACGTGTAGATGACCATTCAAATTTCATACGATAACATATTATTAAGAATTTGTTCGTCTATCCAGTTTACAATACTCATGACTACTTAAAACTGTTAAATTTTAATTAGAAACCTAAGCAAATTGCCAACTTCAGTAATAAATTAATTTGCATATTAAAATCGCTGTAGCAGCGAGATCGCGTTCAAAGTCGAGAAGAACCGGCAGCGATTACGCGGAAAGAAAAACGAGTACAATTGTCGTAAACAAAAATGGAGAACAGGGAAGGAAGAAAATTACGCCTCGAACGGTTCGAAACGGTTCGAGACAACGGTACTTCCGCGGTCATAAACTGTTGCTTGACCGTTAAGTTGACTCTTTTCGTCTCCATCGGAGGCCCTGTTCTCTTTCTTCTCTCGTAATCCGTCGACCGAACCCGTAAGAATTATTTTCATAACACCGGGGGATCATGGAAATAAAAATAAACGATGAAAGTTGGGTCGGGACTGGTAGACAGGGGTAATCGACTCCGTTGGAAGCGCGTCGGGTCAGATTCCGTGGGTTTATTTACCCGATTCATTGGCCGAGCTGTTACGTAACCGGCGGTTCCCGAAAATCTCATCAATATTCGTAAGGTGTGCGAGTCAATACACCGCTCGCGAGATAGAAATTTAATTTTGTTTCCTTTTACGAAAGAACCTTCCACCTTATTACCTCGATCTCAAGGCGAACTTATCTATCTCTCTTTCTAGCCTTCGCCTCGACAACTCTGGTTATAAACTTTCGTCGAACAAGTTTCGAATGGAATTCCTCTGTCGAGCGTTAATAGCCAGCTAGAAAGAAATTCGCGTCAGGCGATGTCGAATCGAGCCGAAGAGATACCTGGTATTTTCGGATTGATCTTCGTCTCGTAACCGGTATGAAACACCTACTTCTCTCTGTAACTCGTACAGAATTATTCCATTCTTTGGACACTGCTGGTTAAAACTGTAAGTTTATTTCATTTCTAGCTTACCGTTGCGGATAATATGATTTTACCTCTGGTATCGCGTTGGAATATGAGTGTAATAGAATAAAAATACTGGAAGGGTGAGGTGTCAGAAATAAAACCCGCGTAAAACTGCATATTTCCTGACCGACACTTCTAACCAGAGGTCAAGAATGCCTCAGCAAAATCCGAACCGAGGACAATCTATTACCATGGTCTACTCTTTTCGACGCAATGTTTCAACGTTCGGAAAAATACCCGTAATAGTGCAGAAATGTAGTTCGATTTATTTATTTCAATTTTTCTAATAAGAAACATAAAAATAGCAAAATGTACTACACAAGAAGATAATAGTATTATTCATAGGAGTATACTAGCTAAAAATGTAGCTTTGACCAGCAGTTTATGAGTGAATTCTTTATCTACTCAGATTTCAAGTTAGGAGAACAGTAAGACTGTAGAAACGGCATGGAGGATCCTTACGTAAAATCGGACGAATATTAAGTGGTGTTGGTATACATGGAACAAACGAAAACCGGCTTCGTGAGAGCTCACGTAATACCTATCATCGTGCGAACTGAAGAGGTGATCGAAACGCGTGCGAGCTTCGCAAGGAAAACGATCAGATTTCATGTGTAGTCTGCAATTCGCACGTTTGCGAGGAACCTTGAGTTCGCCAATGTCACAGGTTCAGCAATGTCATTTTCGTGACGATAATACGCGATTGTTTCAGCCAGCGATAGCCAGCAGTTCAAAGGCACGGAGCTATTGGATTGTTTAAAAAGATTGGACTATTTAAGATATATTGAACTGTTTAAAAAGAGACGTGACAAAAGGCAAACGAGCCAGCTAAAAAGCAACATAGTATCAAATGATTACGAAGTGAAAAGAACGATAACGTGGCTTACGTTTCGACTGATTTGTTTTTAATATGCTCTTCACGTGTCATTTACGATCTGATTTGTACGATAAAATGTTAGAGAGCCATTTATCGCAGGGTTGCACGTATCAGAACAATTTGTCAGAATAATATGATATATAATTGAAATAAATCGAAATTTGTTGTTCCTCTAGAGCTTGTATTAACGCTCGACTACCATCGTTTAGAAAAGTAGCATGCATGATGCACGTTATATTCGTTTGCACAAACAACATCGTGTTATCATCTCGAACGTAAACTCTGTCATCATAATACTTGAAAGTTACCATTCTCGATTTCGCGTTTCAATGATCTTCGTGCGAGTATGTCGTTTTAATATGAAAAATAACACTCGATTATAATCTATTGTTTTTGACTCGTTCTAGATTATAGGTTAAAATATACCGGCCATTTTGTATTCATCCCTCGAGCATGAATCGATAAAACGTTAGGCTTCGCGACCTGTAACGATTATTAATCGTGCCACCGTGAAATGTATTAGCCACGACGTCTATGCATGGTTTTCTTCCAAACACAGCCAACGAGAGGGAACGAGGGAGAGGAGAACGGAAGAGGCGGCTTCCGGAGTAAAAATGCCGGCAGCGGAAATTCGTCGCGATAAGAATAATCGAGTCCTACTAAACATCGACCAGAAGAGATCCGTTCCTCGCGACGATAGCAATCGTATCTCGTTAGAAAATTGTATTAACTGCCGTTCTAATTAATCAACCCTCTGCGCAAACGATGTACTATAAAAAGAAACGTTCATCCTAATTTACACCGTGAAACTACTAGTTCCGAAACGAGTTCACCGAAAAACGTTGGCGAGCGTTCGTGTAATTGTTTAAAAGATACAGTATAATTGGATAAGATCAATCCGCAGTTTAATCCCGTTCCCATCGAGCGATCATTCGAGATTCCGAGTAATCCCGAATTGAATTTCAACCGCGGTCGCACGCTAGAAATGTCCCCCTGCAATATTCGATTACACGACGATCCTCGTTAAGGGTCCAATAAATCGCCGAAACAAGAAAACTCGCTGTTGATCCCTAGGAAAAATAGTATCGCAAGGATAAAAGAGCGAACGAACAAAGGCGCAAGTTTAAATACATGTCAAACTACAGTTTTATCTCGGTACCGTTATCCTTGGGTCAATGACAGCGGTAGCCTGATGGCTGCACAGCGTCGCGAATCCAGAAAAATTCGCGCAGTTAATTCCGAGAAGACTCGCTCATCTGGAACAGTAGCTCTCGTTATACGCGATTCTAGCCATACAATTTAATATTCGGTAAGAAAAATTCTAAACACGTTTCGTGACGCGATTACGTGAACGATCCCTTAATATTCCGCGCATGAAAGCTTTAAGCCTGGTTCAAAACGGTCGTAACCTATCCTGAAACTTTGGTTATCGTCGAAAGCGGAACACAAGCTTCGACAAACTTGGTCCCACCGGGGAAACTATCCGGTAAGTGACTAACTAGCCAACGTGGTAACACGATGGTTGTTGTATCTCCGTCGTTCTTGCGATAGGGACAAGAAGAAGAAAGAGAAGAAGTCAACGTGAGAGCAGAAACGCGAAGCGCTATCTCATCGTGGCCGTCTACTCAGCGGTAATGCGAGACCTCCGTGGTAATAAGAGCCGCCCTGGTAATTATTACATTCCCTACGTGAGACGTACGTAAGGTAAGAGGTAATATTCAACGCGCAAGATGGAAGGAAGTGACGCGCCGCTGGGGCACGCTACGTGAATTATTATCGCGTCTCTAAACGATGCACCGCTAGAACACGGAAAAAACACTGTCAACTGTATCGTCTAATTAATCGTAATTTATAAGCATGTCGTCCGATAACCGGTAATCACTTGCACGCGATCTAAACACCAAGGTTTCCGCGAGCAGAACGGGTAGCCTTCTCTCTGTTAGGGGCCGTCGCTATGCCAGTTGGTGCTAGTGACCTTGCTAGTATGTAGTCGAATTTTTGCGTTTCTGTCGTTGTAAAAAAATAGCAAGAAAGAAAAGAAACTATTTTTTTTTTTCAAAATCGCCAAAGTTTCCCGAGGAGGCATTCTTGCTCTGACTGTGGAAACATGCCACAGACGAAGTATTTTATCGAGTCAATTTCGTGTATTAAATTCATACCCGATCTATCGTATATATTCTACGTACAAAACGTAAGTCCGCGAATAATGTATTCGAATAAACAAAAGAACCGGGCAAGGGAACAAGAGATATTACACAGTTTCGAGGAGTTTGTTTAACAGTATATGCAGAGAGACGTAACACGCGCCTGTCCATTTACCGCGGTTCACGTTGGCAAATAAAAACACCGCGGTTTCCTTTAATTCGCGAAGACCAGGCCGAAAGGAAATAATGTTAATTAGCGCACGAGTACTTCGTCGGAGAGTTCATCGTCGCGCTTTACTTGAAAATTCTCCGGATAAAAGTCCCATTTTTCTGGCGGCGGCTCATCGTCGGGCTATTTGCACGACGCTTCACGTGCGTTTCACGTTTCTCTGTGTCCATACTTTCAACGCGACCGCTATGAAAAGAGACTGCCACGTCGAACCACGCCGATTTCACCGCACGATGAATCCGAGAAACAGTGTGGACTTATACAGGGTGTCATGGAAACTCTAATGTCATCGTTGGTTATCGGCAACGTTTGCCACGTATCGGAGTTGAAGAGGGTTTGAGTACCATTGTATAAATGGATGTCGATGATACACATACATGATGACTGTAGAAGAAATATGAATGCAACGGAATTTGAATAGCGTAACTGTCGATAATATGAATGTAGAGTAAAGAGGACGTTGAGTACGAGTGGTGAGGGTGAGATTTAAGCAAACCACAAAGATTTGATGGGTACTCGTAAAAATACGGAGGTCTGAGACTCGGATACTAGAGCCGACGTAGTAGCGTTAATAATTCATATTATAGCATAGCAGAGTACTAAACCGAGGGTTGAAATTTGTCTATTCACGTTAGAAACACCCGGTACGTTGGCGTAAATTCCAACGATACGACAGAACGGCTGAAAAGCGCAGCCTTGAATTCACGGCAAATCTGTCGTATGAATAATAAAACATCCTCCCGTGGAAACACGTCCTCTCTTTCTCCGGTTATTTCACTTTCCTGACGCGTTTGAAAGAAAGAATCCTCTTTCACCGGGTTGCTTGATATTTCCTCGGTAAGTAAGGATCCTGACGGGACGATAAGTCGAACAGGAAGAAACGGATCGGAAGTTCGACCGACTTATCGAGCCGGAGAATCGCTCGAGTACTTTTCCTTTTACAGCTATAGCGTCGTGTGGCATCGATCGCGAATACGCTCGCAGATTCTGGCGAGTAACCGGCGCGGTCGTCCAATGTTTAAAACATTCTTGCAGCGAGCATAGCAGCCGAGGCGGTGAAATTGCGAGGATCGATCGATCGGAGGCAAAGTGGAAACACATTTTCGCGGCGAAAAGGGAAGCTGGCCGAGAGATAAGAACGCGGGAAACGCGTTCAAAAGCGAGCGTGTAACCGCGTGGGTGACACAGCTGCTTTTCCGACTAGTCAATGCGGACACAATGCACCATAGAAATCGCCAGATATGCATCTATGGGATGCTACCGTTACAGAGGAAAATGCAGTCAAAGTGATATCGCGAACTCCAACTTGTTTCGAGCAAAAACGCGACAACAGGGTGCAACCGTGAACAATCTCTGAAAAAAATTGTAAGAAACGTATTCTCGTATGGAAACAACGCGTGTGCTTAGAAATTCAGACACGTTCTAAATATAACAGAGTATCAAGTATTATAGAGTGTATAGTTCTATTATGTGTCTATATAAGAGCTGTATTACATCTCTATTGGCAGTTGACGTTTCTAGTCGATGTTCCCTGTAGTAAACGTCAATCATTATTAACGGAGCGTGTAATCCATGCATAACGTTAACGATACTCAAGGATAAGGTTGCGTTATTTCGGCCGGGCAAGTTAGGTGACTTCGTCTATTGATTTATGGTAAACACGGCGAAATAACCATGGTAAAGGAGTCGTTTATAACACTTCTTTTAAAAAGGTCATTTCTTAGCGCATGGTCACCCGGGGCGATGTACTATATTTATCGAGTGTGCCAAAGGTGAAACTCTGAAATCACACGGAAGCCAGATTTCCACGCGTTGAAAGTGCCACGTTTTCACGCGGCCAATCGAACATGTTGACATTGGCAGTCGTCGCATAAATCCTGTGCGACGCGTATAAATAGACCTTCTCTCGTTTGCAAAAGGAAAGGTCGTTACTGAATGCGCCACGAGTTGCACCTCCTCGTCAACCGGATAAAGCTTGAAAGGGTGGATGCCACGATGTGACTTAACCGGTGAGCTACGCGAAAATGCGGTTCGCCTCGCCCGACTGACTTCCACCGATTCAGGCCGCGTGCCGATTTGTACGACACCTGCGTAAACTTTGTAATAGAACAAACAAATCTCTCTTTCTTATCGACGTTGAATCATCGTCAAGAGAGTAATTAACTGTCGGCAATTATTTGAACGGTAGATGCAGGGGCGTGGTTTCACAGAATGGTAGAGAAAGTTAGAATTCTGCAGATTACATTGTTATATTCTTTTCATCTGATGTTCATGCGTTTCAGTTCTTCCCGTTCTATGTGTTGTGGTACGAGTTACATGTGGCGAATTGGATGTAAATAGAGTTCCTCACGTGAGAAGTTCATGTGTTAGAATATCACATATGAGAATTTTATGTCTTGTATCGATGTGTCAAAATCCCACATATGAGAATGTGCTATATCGTCACACATTCGGGTAACACACCTCAGAATTCCATGCATTGTAGATGTGCGTTCGAATCCCACATATGAAAATTCTACATGCTATATCGTCACACATTCGAGTTCTACAGGTGAGAATTCCATGTGTTGTATGGCTACGTATTAGAGTTACACACACGAATGTTCCAAGTGTTATATTGCTACGTATTAAAGTACCATACATGAGTTCCATGCGTCATATCGCTACACATTAGAGTTCCACGTGCTGTGCGCGTTATATCGCCACATTAAATTTACAATAAATCGCCAACCGATAACAATTAAGAGGAAAAATAATTTCCATCAGAACTTGTTTCTTTTTTAAAATGAAATCTATCGCCCTTCCGGTCGCGGCACGTTTAATAATCTCAGAAGCGATTGCGACGAGATTTACATCGAAATGAAGTTGTTTTTTGTTGGAGCATAGTCGGTAACTGAAAGGCTTGTGTCTTGAGAACTCCATCGAGTTCCGGGTCTCCGAGGCAAGAAGCAAGCAAAGCAAGCGGTTTATGCAATAGCCGGTGCAACGGTATCGAAGGAGGAAGGAAGGGTGGGAGGGCAGCGGAAAAGGGGCTCGAGAAGCCCTCCGCCGTGTTCTTAGCATTCCATCGAGAATCGTGGCTCCGCGGTTAGTCTAACCACCGAAGCAAAATGGTAACCGCCAGTCGAAGAAGAGAGCTTTGAAAGACGACGAAAGCGACCGGTGAATCCGTCGAATGCTATACGCTATGCACCGTGCTCCATTCACGGTGTTAAACACCGCGGACTTTGATAGATTCCGAGAATCCGATTGGGCTTTTAATCCTTTCGCTGTGAAAAACGTGTATGCGAAAATCGACCCTGTCACGCAAGCAAAGCGACTGTTATTTGCAATTAATCGAAACGATAGAATAACCCTTTGCTCTATTGCTCTAAATGTCTACCGAAATATGGTACAATTTCGTACTGGTCCAAAATTGGACCATTCTGTAACAGGAATGGTGATGATAAATTTGAACATTACATTTTTAGCAAATTGATGTGTCATAAATATGTATGTGACTTTGTACATTTCGAAATCGCTCGTTATAATTGGTAATCAGGCATTTTGTATTAAAAATGTTAACGTGTATTTAATCGAGCCTTAAGCTCCGAATTGATGTGGCATAAGTGCTGTTTTATGATACTTTTATGCAACGAAGTTGCAGCAAACTTTCAACATTACGAAATCGATTATACAAACAACTCCAAACGAAAAGGATGACAGAAAAGATGAATAAAAAGCGCACACGTATATCGAAACGAAAGGTTGAAAATTGTCGGACAAACGCAATTACGTAGAAATAATTGCCGACTGCGCGTCGCATCATAGAGAATTTTCTTGTTTGACCCGTTTCACGAAACGAGTCTTCGATTCGCCGGTCTCGAAATCCGATTTAAAGTTTCGCGGGATCGAAGTTAGCGTATGCTGACGCCAGTAGAAAACAAATGAATCGCGTCAAATTAAATTAACACCCCATTCCCTGGTCTATACCTGCGTGTATGTGTTCATTCGGGGGGCCACACGCTCGATTTGCGTTTACCCCATTGTACGGAAAAGTTAAATTCTTTCTAATTGGTCCGCGAGTCTACCACCGACGGAGGGTGATCCTTCCGCCTCTTTTCATCTTTCTTCGAAGCTGGAAATTTAATTATCGCAGAGACCGAGCACCACCATTTTCGCTCGCGGTAACCCCTCTAAAAAAGATTTTCGAGTAATTCCATGTTCAGAAAGATTCGAGGATAACGAGAACTTTCAACCCGAGGCAAATCTTTTGATCGAAACAATGTCTTAGCGTTGTCGATTTATTTGCACTTCTTAATTTTTATTACCTACTAACTCCAGAATTTAACAGTACGGAGTATGTGACAATTATTTCCTTTACTACAAATATATTCGACCAATCTATGTATCTGAATTCTAAGATCCAAGAGAAGTGTGATATCGAGCCATACTCGAGTGCAAGGGGTTAATACTTTCCGACTTGATTCCAGGAAAAATTAACCACGATAAGATAATCGCGTTTGTGGAAAATATTTTCCGGCCAACGATATTGTTAAAGTTTTCAAATAATTGAGATGTTAACGGTTGCCGATCCACCCTCTAGACAGGGGTTCTTTAGACCAGATTAGGATCGAGAACTGCTTCGCGTGCTAAAACACGACCGGTCGGCAGCTCAAGGTGGGGCAATAATTAGATTTTCAGGGACGAAAGAAGCCAAGAACGAAGTAGGTTTCATATTTCGTCTACGCGAGACGACTTGGTCGACGGGTAAACGTAGACAGGCTTGTAAAAGAACGAGTCTATTCCACGACAACGATAATAATTTTCTTTCGCTGCTTGCCAGAGGACAGAGGGGTGAGAGAATGATTATGGAAGGCATAGAGGAAAATCATTATCGTGTGCATCGTCGAGAGAAAGAGCCAGCCGGTGTGATAATTAAATTTCCATAGACGAAGACCACGGGTGAAAAGGTGAAAAGGGAGAACACTGTTGGCGGACAGAAACGCGTTAAAGGCGGAATTACGGTAAACTATTATATGTTTTACAGTGATTTTCGTCCTTACGAATTCGCTTGCGGTAGAACATTAATATGTTCCGCTGTTTTCTCTCGTTCGGAAAGCAAAATGCGAAGAGAGATGAAATTTTAAGTTGCAGACCTTGTATTGGTATGAAAGAAGTTGTAAGGGTGGAAAATAGGGTGAACTGCATCTGCGTCTTAAATTACAGTTTACTCGGGTCAAGTTTATAGAGTTTATAATTTCAAATTTATTTATGAAATTAATAGAATAAAACCGAACGACTGTTTTAATTATGAAATACATGAAATGTTTCATACATGAAATACTATAATATTGAAATCATTCATGCATGAAATATATGAAGAGAATAATCATTGTTATACTTGGTGTGGTCACTGAAACAGTGTACGAATAATTGAGTACGTTGATGATTATAATTATTAATATCTTGATAAAATATGACATAACATATCCCACTGTCATAAATTTCTCCAATGGTTCAAAAAATAGGATTAGACAATGCTTTTCAAAACGAAATTGACAAGCGTGAGACGTAAGATAGAAATTCGGTTCGATCAGGCAAAAATAAGTGACAAAATGTAATATCAGATTTCGAATGTGATGTTGAGACACGTTTGAATGCACAGCCGCATGTCGAAAGTACGGAGGAGCAACATTAGCATATCGCGTGCGCTTTCACCCAGGGGTTATCATAGACACTCGGTGTAATCCTGGCACGAGCCAGGCGTGCACGAGGTGAGATTTGTCAAAACGCCAATCGCGAAGGAGCCAACGATAAGAAACCAGAGAGGCCCTCCCGTCAAACAAATTGCATAATCAAACCTAATATCCCGGAACAACATGAAAATTATCGAGTTGCAAACTCGTGCTCGAGTGCCACCGACAGGACACGGGGTATCTAATCAGCCGTGCGTTATCGATCGTCGTCACTTCCGTTTCAAAGGATTCTAGCGACGGTTGAAAGCGACCAGTCATTCAAGCGATGTCTTTAATACAGTCATTTAGAAAGCACAAGTACGAATTTCGTTGGACGAGAAAGCGATGCCACCACCATTCAAACGCAATCGAGCCGCATCTGTTTCAACCCTTTCACCGTTACGTCGCATCTAGAATGCTCGCCAAAAGTTGATTAATAACTCGTTTATTATACTGCTTGTTTTCGTGATCTTCGGGAGCGGATATGTCCGACCGAAACTTTACAGTAATTTATCACTTCGGTTAGTGATTATACGTGTACATCAATTTTAATTAACGCCGAATTTTCGATCGCGTATGTACAACGGAGGAGTTGAACTTCAGATAGTTTGATAACCGCATACTGGGTTAAAATTTTGTTGGATCTTTACATACAATTATATTCCAGAAATTTTTTTAATCAAACGAGTAAAAAATACTGACCAGTTCAATATGTTACATCGATGTTTACAAAGATACCCAATAAATTACATATTTCAACAAATTGCATATTTCTCGTGAAAAAAATGCAAATTCAGCAACGCGTTGGTCAGAAAAGAATAAAGGTCCGTCTAACCCCGTTTGAAAGCTGTAACCTGGCCAGTTGACAATGCTTTTCCGTCTATATTAAGATATTGATTTATTTGGAATTTTAATGAAATAAAATTTGCTCCCGAATGGTATAATTGATCGTTGTTAATTAAGACCGCCACCGGATGAACTAAGAACCTTGGAAGCGTGTATTATTAATTGCCGCATTTATAAAGCCTCGCCACCAGCGAATCGAATTAATGCCCGAGAAACTCATTGGTAGTGCTTCTAGGCACGAACGTGATCCACAAAAATTACACGCGAAAATTTTGCGCCTCGAACAATACGTAACCGGATTTCTGCTTCGTAAGACTTTTTAACGACGTCCTTGCCGGTTTGGAACGCGAAGAAAACGAAAAGAAGCGAAAAAAAGAAAGAAACGAACAACCAGCCTCGTTTACCCGAAGGATCCGTGGACGATTAGTATTCCACGGAGATCGAGTCGCTTCGTGATCGACTAAAAATTTTGAAACTCGTGCCTGGGCGTGGATTAAAGAGTTTGCAAAAAAGAAAAAGAAATACGAGGAAGAAGATAAAGGAGAATCACTACGATCGACTCGTGGAATACTAACAAACAGAAGATACAATTTCTGTACTCGTTTTTTTGCTCTGTTAATTATTGAGCGTTTCACGGTCTTCCCCTTTGAATCGCTCCTTTCTTTCTTTCCCTAGGGTGAATTAAGAAACGCGTCTGTGGCGACATCGGAGAACCAATTTTCCCCGGGGAAAATTCTCGTCGACGAGGAAAATACGAGATGTCCTGTGTTAACGGTAATCGGAACGCGAAGAGTATTTTTCAGCGCGAAACGTGTCGCTGAACATCGACTGATTTGCGGTCGGATCTTCTCAGATTCTTCTCCTCTTTCCTTCCTGCCATTACGTATCGTGCGAACGGGTCATTTTTAACCCCTTGCCACAAGATTTATCTAACTATCTACAATATTGAAGCGCAGTTAAAATGCCATGTCAATTTTGTACTCGTGACCGTGCAAATTATAATTTCAAATTGAAACGTATTCGAAATTCGAGCAAGATTTATCACCATGGTAACTGCGAACGCGTTTCGAATCGAAGTATGCCAAGGGGTTAATCCGCACTAAGAGTAATGCGTTACAAATCAGAGTACTAACAGATCGGTGTGCTGAAAAAATTACGAGCATAGGGAGAACGAAGATCGCGAAAACTTATCGTAAGGTTTCTCGTATTTTCATGGATCGAATTGGATAGATAAATTTGACATTTCGATAAAATGGAATAGGTCGAATAACTCGAATTTGAGAGACTCGAATTCTTGGTATCTATGAGCGATTCAAGGAGCGAGCGGAGGAAAAAGTTTCCACGTTTCTTCACTTTGGAGAGACGAGAGTTTAAGAACTAGTGTCTCAAAATCTGGTTGTAATTCGAAATAGTACCTTTAAGGACTGTTAACGTATTACAGAAAATAAAATACTTTGAAGTACTTAGTTTCTCGATATATGTTTAAGAAGAGACAAATGTATATGGAAGATAAGAGATGAAGAAAGATAAGCACATGGATGGAATATGTTCGCGTCTGTTTATCGGAGATGCGGTGGTTCTTAAATCAGGACGCGTGTTACTCGAGGTTAAAGCAGGTTACTCGATTATATCTGCTCGGCTGTGTCTAGAGTAGGGGGTCCGTATGCGCATATGCACGTTCCTGACCTAATATACAGTTGGTATACGCGGAACCACCATACACCCACACGTACACGTATAACGGCGGCCCTATTTAACGGGGAAACTTTAACACTTAAATAGCGTAACTTTCTATTGGGTGTTTCACGAAAATAGCGTGTAACGGATAGCGATAGCCACCGTCGAGTTAAACCGTTCGGAAAGTGGACGTAACGATCCTCTTCTCTTTCATTTTATTAGGTCCCGCGGAGAAGAAAATCAATCGAGATTAACACCCGTACGCCTGGGTGTTGATTAAACCAACGATATACGGCTGCCTTTCAACGTTTCCTACCACATTGTGATCTCAATGAAAACCTACGGGGCGTATAGAATGCCTCGATTCATTGTGTTAACCCTTTCTCTGTGAACGACGTATACATACGTCGACAAATGTTCGTTATTAAGCCCTGGTCAACCGAGAGCCCGCTAATATTCAATTTGGCTTTACATTCTTTTCCATTTTGAAATTTATTTGAAATTCTTTTTTAATTTTTATTCCCTACCGTTTTATACCGATCTGTTAACGGTTTAAAAACCCTGCGTAAAATCCGTCGAAAGTGCCAAAGAATATTTTTAATAAAGCATTTTATCGAAAATTGTATTACCGGTTATCCTGATATTTATTCCGACAATATCTAATTAACTTGTTGAGAATTTCACTATTTTCGTGCGGAAGATACGAAAAATACATAGTTAGATCCGAACAAAAATAACAATTGTTCCGACAAATTTCATAACACCTCAATTTCTTTTTCAAATAAAAAAAAATGTGGGAAAGCGAGGTAGATTTTTATGTTTGACGCGTAAATTGACAATTTAAAAGTTGAACAAAGGTCGGTAATGGAAAAGCTGACATGACTGTAAAAAAAAAAAAGCAAAATAAATCTCATGCGTAGACCTAACAAATAAACCAAATACCGTCGATACCAGACGCGAATCGGAACGGATAACATAATACAATACAAACTTGCAGCTTTCGAAGCAGCCGAACGAAGACGCGACCAGAATCGAAAAGCTAACGTATAAATAACATTCTCATGGCTGAACAAAGTTCCGCGAGAATCTTCAATGAACGTTTTTGTCTAATGCCAACTGATGAGTGCATCGTCCAGGAATCCTAACGCTTATAAATATCGTCGGTGCGTCGTTCGGGGCAGGTATCTGGATAAATGCGACCGTAAATCTCGCACAAAGATGCACTGACCCTGCGTCAATGAACGTGGTATCTCATATTTCCACCAACAATTCGCTATCGATCATGGTAATTAATTACTGCGATTCGTCCACGCATCGATTCATTCGGTAATTACATGCGGTCCCACGTCGATACTTCTTTGGACGGTTGATTTTCGTACAGAACTTCAAAATGCTACTTTATCTATCTTTTTTTATTTTATCCGAGTGACGATATTACTTACGGGACGACGTAATATAACAACGTCCGATTCGTTACGATACGCTATCGTCATGCGATAATCGTGCAATTTGGCAAATAACGTGCGATCATTATGATACCGTTTTATCAATTGCGACATCGTAACGTTACCGCACACGATCGTGTGCGTTGCAAAATTAAAAAATATAAACCCGTCGAGGAGAGTCACGGTGCAATAAAACTTACTCGTCCACGCACGATCCTTGATATTTTCATTACAGAAAAGGTTTTTTCGAGGACATTTAATTGTCGGTACGAGACAGATATATCTCGTTAAATGTAGAAAGATAGAAATAGTGAGTCACGTACGTTTTTTCGATTAGGACATATTGCGATGGAAGTAATGGAAAAACGAGGGAAATATCAGTTTAGCGCGTAAAGCTGATATTCGATGAAAAATTTCCCGCACAGAACGAAGGTATGCGGGACCTATATGTCCCGTATCATAGTGAACGTGTTAACCTCGTATGGTGAATGCGGGGTCATTTCGACTCGGTACATATTCACTTGGCTGAAACGTAGGCTTCCTTCGGTTAAGAACAAACGTAGGGGAAGAGCATCCCATTGCCTGTCCCCGATTTTCAGAGATATCTAAAGAAAGTCTGCATCTGAACTGTGCTCTAAGAATTCAGAGAAGTCTACTTTCGTTTTACAAATTGTGGTCATAACTAATTCGTTCCCGTTGAAAATACGCGTAACGCGAGGAATTTACGCTTTAATTAACCACATTGTTTTTAGCATTTTGCCAGAGCTCATCTTGTGGCACGCAACTTTGTACCAGCCCCTTCTATATATACTTATTGCTACAGTCTGAAATGCCATATCGTTAGTCACAGATTAGCACGTTCACTATAGCGACAGTATAGTCGACGCGTCTCATCCCATGGTCAGAAATCAACAGCGTCTCGACGACGTGTCACCACCATATGACAGCAAGGATTGATGTCTTCCTCGTCCAATCAACGAATACCGTTACGAATCATCAGTCGAATGCCAAGAAAGCATGCGTATACGTGTCTAGCTGACAAAAGAGTCTCAGTGGATGGCACACGACATAATTTGCGAATGATGGAGAACGCGGTAACGCGAGCGCGGAAGAGGTAAAACGCAGTGGATGATGTCCGTACCTTGTCAGCCGCGAGTCTCGCGACCAGGGCCTCCTTGAGAGGGCCCAGCCAGTGGTGTGCCCCGACGAAACGCTTGTTCAGCAATTTCGTATGGGGAGCAGCCTGGGCATACACGGTCTCCAGCTCGAGCACCACCATATTTCCAGGCCCGGTGCTGAGATTCCCTCCTCCTCCTCCTCCTCCTCTTCTTATCCCCTAATCCCGTTCAACCAACAACGGACAGAAGTTCGCGGGATGCCTAGCATTTATTATCCTGTGTCCACCGAAATCTCTTGCACGTATATTACTCTGTCGATGTATACTATACGAACACACATTCACGCAGGAACCGTTAAGTATCTCCTCGAGAATCCTCGATCGAACTACAGTCGAATCTGACGATCGAAAATGTTAGCCAGTTCGAGCGAAACCGAGCGAGTAATCGGTGAAACTCCGTTGGACATACTTTCGATCACCATTGAACGAATTTCCACGGTAAACACGCGGGACCACGTGGTGTTCCCTGTTATCTTGCACTCACTCCCGAATTGCACACAACGCGCACTACGTCTAGGGGCGCGAGAATTCTCAATCCCGCAAGAAGGCACACGATTTCTTCGGAGGACTTAAACACGGAAGACCAGTCGAGACACTTTCGAGGCAGGGATCATGTCGTTCGCCGTCGACGGACACGCGCTACTCGGACACGTTTCTCTGTTTTCCGTTCGGTGTGCCTCGGACAGAGAAGAACGGGAATGTATCTCGTTCGGACTAGAGGCCGGTTCTCCGTAGCGAGCCGTTAAGTCCAGCGTGATCCGGGCTTAAGCCGCGCTCGCAACGGTTGCCGCATAGAAAGGCAGTTGAGAACTGACTGCCTCCTCTCGAGCCTCCTCGCTCCCATGGCCCGAGCTTTGAGTGACGCGACGCGACGCGACGCGGCCGGTGTGACGCGTACGACCCTCTCTTTCTCTCTCGCGCATCGCATCTACGATCATTCTGTCCTCTCTCCCTTTCTCTCTCTCTCGTTCTCTCTCTTTCTGGCTCACCTTTCTCTCTTCTTTACATTTTCCCACCCTCTTTGCCCTTCCACTCGCTCCTTCTCCCTTCCTCCGTCTACGGCTCTCTCTCCTTCTCGTGCTTTTTCGTTCTTTCTCTCTTTCTTCCTGCTCCTTCCTCTCCGCACCCTCGCCGACTACTTCAGCTTCGCTCCTCGTCGCGCTGACGGGCAGACAACGTTCGTTCCGCTCGTGCCGGCAAGACCCAACGAGAATACAGCCCTCGGAGACTCCTTCACCCTCTCCTTTCTCCCCCTTCATCCTCCTCCTCTTCTTGTGGCCACCTCTTTTCGACGAGGACACGACAAAGCCGCGAGCTTCCACCGATTTCGCGGTGAGATTCCGCTTGCCGCCCGGTTTTTCAAACCTACCTCCCCCTTTATCCCTGCCTTACACTTTGTCTGCCGCGTGCACACTCGATGGATCGGGAATCCGCTGATCGATTAATCGTCCACGAGGATGCAACGTGGTCGCGGGAACACGTTGCTTCGGAGAGGAACGGTTCCTGGGGTCGTTACCTTTGTCGTACCAATCTTTCCTTACGCGTTGAATCTTTCGATACGCTGGTATAACGATCAGACTCTCGAAATAAGTCTACGTGCAATGGGAAACTTATTGGAGTAGGTGTTTTTTATCGAAATTCCATAACTTTTTCTGGATAATTAGGCTCTCGACTGTAAGATCTTCGAGTCTTATTTCGCGACGTAGTTCCGTGTGATTCGATTTGAGAAAATCTCGGTATGTCGCGAATCGATTCGATGCAATTTAATTCTACACAATTCTGCTCGGTGGGATTCAATTTTACATGATTCGAGTTAACGCGATTTGACTCGTTGCATGTTAATTCGATCCAATTCGATGTAAAATTGACGGTACAAGGACTTAGAAATTTCTTCCCTTTTCAATTCGCTTCTCGCACAATGCTTCCTTATGGATACCAAGAATTCTTCAGGAGAGTCGGCGTCGTACAGCTCTTAATATCCCATGCATTCAGCTTAATCCGCTCTATTGAAACGTATTACACAATACACTGTACACGATCGAAATGTATTTCGAAATTAGTTTGATATCCCTTAGCACCATGTGTCCTATTTTGAAATATAAACGCTTTGCATCGGACGACTGTAGCCGCATATGCTACCCACATTGTTTTACGGCGAGCAACCGATAGCCAATACTTTTTATTCTTGGAATATTAATGTTGAAGGGAATTCGTCGATTTCATGGAAGACATTTATGTAACCCAGTATTAATCTCGTGGGTGTTAGTGGGTGATTAAATTGTCCCTATTAACCACTTTATTTGGGAATGACTTAATTGAAACTTGCGTGGATGTAGAGATCAGTTCCAAGTTAACGATCAAAAATAATAAACGTAGGTAAATACAAGGTAAATTTTTGCAGATTAAATGTATATAATTAGATTTTCTTGTAACTGCAAATGAAAGATGTATTATTCATCTTCTGGTTTTTACTAACGCTTCTTGCTTTGGAGTTTATACCAACCTCCTTATTACAATTCTGTAGTTAATTTTCCACGCGCGAAGTACTCGAAGCGCAACACTTTGTTTAATTAGTTCTCCGAACTCAGAAATTACTGTTTTTTTTAGAAAGCGTACAGTTTTTGGAAATGCGTGCCTCGGAAGCTTCGTTCGATAAAACAAGAGAGTTTGTACTACGCTTATTTAATTAAACGGAATTAACTAAATTCATCTTTCAATGAACCAGTCTTAAATGGTCACGAGACATTTTACCGATGTAATTAGAAAAACTGTCAACGCTTTAAACAAAATATTTGCAGGATCATATAATTCGCACGAGCGCGATTCGTTTGACAACTCTATTTACATTTAAATTAAAATTGCACATTTTTTCGTAATTACTCCTTCATTCATTCTACACGGTGTTCTTTTTACGCGTAACGTTCCAAAGAATCGCAGGAAAAAAAAATGCAAAAGAAATATCCCGTTAAAAAATGAAAAGTGCATTAGCAGTTCCCCGTATCGCGGAGGTCTGAATGTTTGAAAATCGTCCATTGTGCATGCAACAACCTAATAACACGAAACAACGCGGGTGCTTCCATAAAAAATGAAATCTTCTTCAGGGACAAGTCTATCCACGAGAGGATCCTGCGTCAACGGATCTCCCTTGATCCACGATGTGCCCGTTGTCGCGGCTACGATTATTCTGAATAATTTAGGTGCCCAGTGAAAGTAGCACGAGACTGCATGTAATTTCCAATATTGACAGACGTTCCTGAAGTCCCTGTCCCCGAGGCACCCTTTCCCTTTTCCCCCTGTTCACTGGTTCACTCTTCTCTCCAAGTGCTTTTGAGCGTACGGCCCTGTCGCCCCAACCACCTGCACTTGGACGAGGGTGAGACAAAGGCGCACGCGAGTTTCATGAGATTCAAAAGAAGATGACTACCCCTTTCGTACCTTCGAACACACACGTACACGAGCGCGTGTACGTTCAGAGACAAGAACAGGGAGAGAAGGGCTTGGCCCAAAGTACGGCCCTGCCCATACCCCCCTCGAGAGGTTTGCACGAAGATCAGAAACTTGCTCGCAGGTGGGAAAAAAAGTAAGCACAGTATTAGCGTGGCGCGAGAATCGATGAAAGGAATGAATTCAACTCTCGAAACGAGAGCTCTACGATTGATATCCTTAGATTTCGATCCTTCATCGAGTGGAGAACCCGTCGTATTTTTATCTTCTAGTAGGAAAGAGGGATATTTGATACTGGTCTTATTTGTGATTTGCAATTTAGGCTCTGCAAGATTTTTGTACTGTATGGAAGTTCGAATCATTTCTAGGAGACTGATTTTCTTAAGATTTCTCTAGGTATTTCAAAAAATGTAGGTTTCTTGAGAACCACTTTGTGAGAGGTTATGGAGTATGATTCTATAGGATTTTCCTTAGGATCATTACTAATTTCTATCCTGCAAATCTCTAGAACATATCCCTGTATCTGTAGAACCTTATGTTCCTATGTTCTCAAATTTCTCAAGTTCCTGGCATCCCAAATCTCTATATCCCTATTCGTTACATCCCGAATCTCTATGTGACAAATCCCTATAATCTGATTTTCTATGTCCCGAATTCTTATACCCCAAACCCCTATACCCTGGGTCCCTAGACCCCAAATTCCTACATCCCAAATCCCTATACCCCGAATACCTATATCCCGAATTTCTACGTTTACAAATCCCAAGACCCCGAATTCTTACATTCCGAATACCTATACCCCGAGTCCCTATATCCCGAATTCCTACGTTACGAATCCCTATGTCCCGAATTCCTACACCCCGAATCCCTATACCCCGAGTGCCTATATCCCGAATCCCTATATCCCGAATTCTTATACCCCGAATCTCTATATCCCGAATTCCCATATCCCGAATCCCTATACTCCGAATCCCTATACTCCGAATCCCTATACCCCGAATCCCTATATCCCGAATCCCTATGTCCCGAATTCTTATACCCCAAATTCCTATACCCCGAATCCATATGCTCTAATTTCCTATAACCCAAATTCCTATATCCCAAACCCTACATTACCAAATACGAATGTTTACTATAGAATTGTAAAGCAGTAACGCTTATCTATTCCAAGGGTAGTAACGGGAAGAGAGAAAAGAAATCGAAGATCGAAAATTTCAACCCCTGGAGGAATACTGTTCCCGTGACACGAATGCTCCACTGACGGTATGATGAATCAAGTCTCTGAACGAAACGGAAGGGAATTCCGATACGGGTCGAATGGTTGGAGAACGATGAAAAGAAAAAAAAATAGCGCGGGAAGCACACGGGAAGTCAGTACTATGTATCTAGAAGAAGGGAAGGGAAAAATAAAATCAATTGGCTTATGATACTCCTGGCATTGTTTCACCCTTCGATCGAACTGCACCAAGAAAGGGTGGGTCTCCGGAACTTTACCCTTTATGTATACAGCCTTGCGAAAGTATCTTAACTATCTTACTTCCCAACTTTAAATGTATCTAAATTATACGGCATGGCAATTACGAATCGTTACATGAAATATTCAAACATAATTAAAGTTAATTCAAACTACGAGGGTGGATGACACTAATAATCTCAATCTTAAAGATAAAAGTACTTTTCTTCAAATAATCTACGAGTATGTTCTCGCGTGTCACTGTACTTAAGATTCGTATTTGATATCATTTTGTGCCTATAAATTTATAATAATAATAGATATTACTGACAAAATTATATTAGAGAATGCTATTAAACGTGTGCTGCAAATATTATAAATCACAATTACCACCCGATCGAGCAGATAAAGATAAGGTATAAAAGCGTAATAAGCGAAGAGTAAAAATTCCGAACACGTGACAGCGGCCATCAAACCATAAATAAAGTTAATGCATTCTGTGCAAAATCGTTTTAGAGCAGCAATTGCAGTTAATGGTGATCCAATTTCGTCTTAATTATGTCATACTTGTGTTTTTCTGTTAAGTCGGTGCGACGTTGAGTCAGTGTATATATTAAGCCTTATAAACGCCAATAAATTGACTGTGAACTAGTACGGAACGTAAACGGGTCCCTCTCTCTCTCTCTCTCTTCCTCTCCTCGTGCGTGTATCGATTTTCCCGTCGAGCTGTGACGAGTTTAGAAAAGCTGCAGACTCTGCCTTCGCAGCCTGGCCGCGTATTATTACCAGCAAGAGCAACAACTTTAACCCTTTCGCTGCAAAGATTCCAACGCGAGACTAGCGTAGGATTTCAAATAAAAAATGACCACGGTTCAACCGACGAATCGAGACGCTGGTAAAACTAGAGCTAAAGTCGTTTACCGTTGGTTGCACGATGCAATCGAAAATCAATTGCTGGAATTTAGTAAATAACCGATTTAAATGTTTTTAAAGATTCATACCATCTCCCTTCTTCCTCATCAATTTATGACTTTTAGATATTAATAATTAATTCTCGATACCGGAATTACTCTTAAGGTAAATACCTCCACTATTTCTTTTTTGTACTCTTTTAGCTCTTGTCCTCTTTTTACCTTCGATAGAAATTTTCTGTAATTCCAATTTATAGTCTGTACGTCGGAGATGGTATCAATTTATTCCACTACGATATACAGGATGTCTCATTTAAATTGACCCACTCGAATATCTGAAGATATTGATAAAACTGTTTTAGATAAAAGTTACATGATTCCAGAGGGGAATTGATGACAAATAGCTTTCTTCCACATCGACAAGAGTACAGCTGTTACACCTACCCAGTATGAAAACATCTGAACTATCAACTTTTCGCCATAACTTCATACTTTTGTGTACTTGACCTTCATATTTTCTTTATCACATAAAAGACAACTCCAGTAAATCCACCACCCTGAGATCTTTTATTCTAAACATTTACTCCATTTTGATCGAGTGGATCTAAATGGTACACCCTGTACATATTCCATGGAAAAGTTGAAAAATTAGTTTCACCGTTAGCAGGTACTTCTCTTTCCGTCCATACAGCGCATACCCGCGAAAGAGTTAAAACACCGCGGTGAAACTCTAAAAAATCATTTGTTCGCCGGTGGAACTCGCACCTCTTCGCTTCCGATGGAGAAAAAAAATCTCTCCAGTCCGTGGAATCGGGCGAAAGGGTTCGTCAGGGTGCAGAGAAGAAGAGGCAGAGAAAGGATCGGTAGGAGAGGCGCGTTTGGCGCGGCTTTAATTGGCCGTGCCTTAATTTTGATGTACGCTGTACCACCTCGAGGGTTCTCAGAGCCGGTGAAGAGCCGAAAGGGAGCGGAAGAGAGCCGCGGAGGAGAAGAAACGAGAGCGTCGAGCAGAGGAGAGCAGACGAGCGAAGGTAGACCTCTTTCTTGCGCACCAGGCACATTGTCGTCGCCCGTAGCCAACAGCCTATTGTCTACAGGGAGCTCTCCCCTTTTCCCTTTTGCGGCCACGCATACCGCGATACAACGACACACACGCATGCACACACACACTGTTGGCTGGAGTTGCGCGAAAGAGGGAGATGGGAACCACCGACACAGAAGCGGCCACTGGAGGTAAGGGGAGTGTTATAAAAGAAGAAAAAAAAAAAGAGGAAAATACACAACCTCGTGGAGATGGAGCACGGCAGAGAAAGATGGACGACGGTGGTTAATAGTTAAAAAAAGAAGTTCATTCTTCATCGAGAAAGAAAGAGAAATGTGGTGTACAGGGTGAGGCAAAAGTTTGTATTATAAATGAGGCGGCCGTTAGTGTCTGCGAAAATATGGAAAAATTACGAGGTTTTTGTCTGTTTGCGCACGAATAATGTTTGTACCAACTACAATGATTACTATTCCTGCATAAGTTATCGAGTGAACTCAGAGGTTCTGGCCTTTCGAGGCGCGAAACGCGAGTACAAAATTTAGAGCAATGTTCCTTTCACGATTCGAACCCCCTGTGCAGCTAGCTAAAAATTTCGGAAACTTTTCTCGATACAAAATTTCACGACGTACTTCTCTCGCGACCTCTAGACTTCTTCGAACTCGAATCGCAGATTTTATCGCACCCCGTATATCGGAGACAAGAGAAACGGTAACAACTCGTGGAAAACCGATGGATGGATGATAGTTATAGGAGAGTAAAAAAAAAGAAAGAAGCAATTAAAGAGAAAAAGAGAGTGACGCAGGGAGTAGGAAACGAGGAGAGGTTGGCTCGTCGATGTATCGGCGAAGAAAACGAGGAGAGGCAATCGGAAAGGGGCGAGAGAGGGCTATTCATACCCCCTATCCAACCGTAGCTTGCATGCAGCTATTATTTACATATCAGCAACTTCGTGCTTCCATGTACGTAAACGAGCAAATACGGTTGCCCATGAGAATATAGCTGGCTCGGTCGAGGGGGGTTGAAGGGGGTAGCAGGGTATAAATGCGTGCACACGGGAGCGACAGAGCAGACGAATTAGCAACGGCAACCAGCACCACGCAGGCAAGCTGCTACTATATACGTTAAAGTAGCCTGATTTCTGAAAAGAGCCTACATAACGTTCGTGCCGTTGGAAAACACGCTTGCACGAGAAGGGAGGTGTGGTCAATGAGTCGTCGTCTTCCCTTTTCGTCGAGGAATTCAAAAAAAAAATATCCCTACCGGTACGTATCTCGATGGTAATTCACCTTGCAGCCATTGGACTATGACACGACGCGACTCGTCTATTCGCGATCGTATATTTACGGAAAATCGATGTAGCGAACAGGGGGGTCGAAAGAGGGTCCCTATAGAAAGGTCGATGCTCGACGTCGAAAAAAATTAAGTAGCTTGTAAAGGAAAAATAAAAAGAAATACCGCGACGCTTTATTATATCGGATCTTTTTCTCTTGGTCACCGTGGTAGACCGATTTACGTGCACCAGATTCGTTTCTATCGGCAACGCGATTGGCATACGTCGAATGAATCTAAATCTGGTAATTATGCGCGGAACGTTCCCACCCCCGTGGGTATACGACAAAAATAATTTGCTCGATTCAGTTTCGCTCCCCAGCGTGTATTCTAAAGAAAGGGGACACCTGGTCATCAAACGATCCTCGAAGGTCTTTTCACCGCCATCGATACTTTCATTGTTTACGTATTTCATCGAGCAAGCTTTATCGATTATACTCGTTTAAAAGGATATACAGTCAAAGGGTTGGAAAATTCCAAGTGTCACCGGTTGATCGGCGTTTACCACCTTTTTTATCTTCGGTCCGAGGCTCTTTAAAAATCATCTACGAGTCTCCGTCGACGAGCGTCGGTGCTCGTCAACGGCGTTTGTTGCACCATCGCATAGTCAGGGGTGCATGTGCACAAGCCAGTCGGAGCGAGAACACCCTTCCAGCCGCGTAGGATACTATATTTACACGCGTGCCTCGTTCGCTCGGAAATTTTGTTCTTATAATAAAAAGATGATAGGGTGTTGCGGGCAGCGTTGCTGTGTTTCGCAAGGGTTGCTAGGAGTCGACGAGAGAGAAAGAGGAGAATCGGCGCGGAGGAACGGAAAAGGAGAAGGCACTTAACACGCCAGCTCGCGTGCTAGTCCATCCCCTGGAATCTAGGGGTTCTCAACTTTTCATCCCTGATTTTCGGATCCTGCCGATTGATACGGTCAGCGATATACCTCTACCATATTTAGAAGGGGTCATAGACATCGATCGAAAGCCACTATGAAAGGTCAATTGACCTCGAGGTCAATTTTCATATCTACAGGTCATTTGAACATTTGATCTTTTCAATGCTTTGTTTTCCAGAAGCGAGGCAATTTTTTCGCTGCTTGCCAGACAGAGGGTAATATCGTGCTTTCACTGACCCCATTCTCGATCGCGTGATATCGGCACTTTACCTTAACGCGTTTATTAATTAGCTTTTTGCTATACTTTTTTAAACGTGCTTTTAAGATAATTTTTCTGGTGCTTCTGGCGTAACGATAACACGCGTGGTTACAACCGGTGGTAGATGTGTCATGACACGACGAATACCGAATGCGTATTATCTCTATTGACGTGTAAAAATTAGTCGAAACGAAGAAATATGAGACAGCACCACGGAGAGGCCGCGTTAATTAACCTACAATAGAAAACCGCACCCGTTGACAGACGATATGAATGAAAAGCTAAGAATACGAAGTTTTAATATTGCTTTGTCACGCGACAACGCGGCTCAAGACGAAAATGACACTTGGTCCGGGGGTTATTAATGAAACGAGAGAGATCATTAGTCGTAGAAGAACACACGGGCATCGTGGGCTCTGCTGTTGGATCCCTAATTAAAACCTCGGATCACCAGTGGAGTCGAATCTAGGCTAGAAAGCTACTTCAAGTAGCCTCTCCACCTTCACCTCCAACCCTTCGCAACGAACCACACCTTCCCTTCTTCGTCTCGTGCCCACCTTCTGCAACGTATCTAGCTCATCTTGAGCCTGGAAACACAAAGCAAACGCCCTGAAATCGTGACCAAGTGCAAACTTCAGAACCGACGGTGCTCAAATAAAAAAACACACTCCAGGTTCAGCCCCTCCGACGATGTGTTGGTTAATCATTCCGGAGATGAATGAGGGGGATGAAACCGTACTGTTACGTAACGGGAGATACAAATCGAACAGCTTCGACCCTTTCGGGGTGCTAACAAAATTCCTCAAGTTCGTGACCTTATTGAGAAACTAGTTTTCAAAGAAATCCACAAGTGCCTTTCCTCGGCTCTAACTTAATATTTCGCCGAATCGTCGAGCTGAATAGCAGAAATATTTTTCACGGGCGAGAAATCACGATAGACCGACAAATTTCAACGAACACCAACCCTGACCTTTACCTACGACCTATTAACGGGCCTACGAACGCGAAGCGAGGAATTACGCGGTAATTTAGGCCTCTAGGGAAATAATCGGCCTGACACCGGCATATACCGTGAAACACGAAGGATCGGTGATATTGCGAAAGCTAAAAAAACGAGGGGGTTAATAGCTGTTGAATGCTCTATACTCTCGAATACAACGTTGCTTTTGATAACGAAGACATGTATTAATTTCAAAATTTCTAGTTGTTCAAATTCCTGAATTTTTTATGCCTTTTTATAAGCTTAAAGCGTTGACCTAGGGATGTAGGTATTTAGGAATACAGAGATCTGCCAAGTTTAAGAAGATCAGGTATCTCTCGAGAGCCGGAAAAGTGAAATGGGTAATTAATAGATTTGTCGGAACGGAGGTCTCGAATAAACGAGCACTCTTGTCTTCGAACTTCGATCTAACAGTTAGCCGGTAGCGAGGAAAATTTCTCGGAAGCGTACAGTAGAAGGATCGGATCTTTCCACTTAATTGCTGAGACGCAGTCTCTTCCAAGAGACTGGTCCCGAAGGTGGTGAGGTCCTTTGACCCCTCTTCCTCTTCGGTTGCTTTCCGCGTCGACGAACGCGACGTGCAAGACACTTACATAAACTTCCAGCAGGATGAAGCGCGTTCACTCGACGCGCAGGTGCCGGAAAAATAGAAGAGGATGTATGTCTTTGAATTAAAAAAAAAATCGGCGGAAGAAAACATCCGTAGTCGGAGCATATTTCGTAACGGGCACGAATAATGCACCTCGGTTGCTCTGAAAGCGTTCAACGATCGACCGAAGAAAATGAACGATGCATTTTAGAGTGCAATTTACAATATAGTTCGCCCAATACACGATGAACCGTGATAAAATTCTAAAAAAAAAATGCGGTTACGATTGGCCGAAAGCGTATTCCTCGATTTATTTTCAGCAAGAGCGATCAATTGGTTATAGCGGTCAAACACATCAGTCAGATCGAAAAATATGGAAAGTAGATTTGCCTCCCTGAATTTCTAGAGTTCATCTTGCGGCGCATAGTATTTGCACATCCAACCACCATTCGACAGGGCCACAAAACGACTACTCAAAATCGAAAATGTAGGGCATGAAAGAGAAGATGCAAGATCGCTTTTTCCTTCTTTTCAAAAACGAAATCATATCATTTTCTAAAATGTCACTGAACCGTGTAAAGTAGATAGGGCTTGCTCGGCATAAAAATGTAGGGTCGGTGGTAAAAAAGTGGTTCGAAGGTTTCAAAAGATTTTAGGAAAAAAGACGGGTTGTCCTTTCCAGAAAGCGTTGACGTAGTCACCTTCTGACTCTAAAATTTCTCAAATAAAACGTGCTATTATAGACCAAATGATATACGTATGTCACTCTGGAAGTGCTGAGAATCGTAGCCAAACAATCAATCAGTAGAATAACGATTTATAGGTTCCCTTTAGTTGCATTCGAAGCTTTCAACAGATGGTGCTACATAATTTATTCCACTGGCAAATACTCAAAACTTTCAACGTAATCAATCGTTCTTCCAAAACGAATGTAATTAAATTTTACGAATAGATTATTAAACTGGCGTCCCTTTAAATGATCTATTATAAGTAGATGCTCATACATTTATGATAAATCAAAGTCTGCAAAGTAAATACCATTTAATAGGTTGTGGATCTACGTCACATGATTTATTTTGCAGTCATAAATGTATAAACATCCATGGTCTAATTATAAAATAAAATAAATATTACAAAAGTCGAGCAGGTATTTGGTTTTCGAAATTGTCCAAGAACACGTGTCCGGAAAAAACGAAGTCCATCGCGGACGGTTAATTACCAAACGAAATGAATCGGTCATTATCACCGCCGTGTCGTGAAACGAAGGATACAAACCCGACGAATTAATCGCCGCTTAATAAATCCGTCGTGCACACGCTAGCTTAGCAGAAGGTGTAGCTCGCAAACTAGATTATGCCGTCTAATTGGAGTGTAGCCTTCCGATGAAAGCACGGTGTAATTGGTCGAGGTAAGGAAATGGTGCGAGCATTCTTGCCGTCCCTAATTGCCTCCGCTTCTATCACGCTTACTTTGCCGTGAATCTGCTAATCCCCGTTGTTCTGATTAGCTAACCAAGCTGGTTGCAATTTACTGAAAAACTGGACAGCTCCGATCGCTAATACCAACACTAATTCCATCGATAATTTCAAAGCAGTTCGATCCTTCTCTTAAAATGACTTCATTGAAAAGAAACTGTAGTTATTTTACAACATACTTTTTTTAGATCTCATACAGCGTAATTCTTACTTTTTACTACTTGATCTTTTCAACGGTTCCTGCTGCGGAAGTAAAAAGGTTCTGTCACTTTGATGACCAAATATTTTATGGACTTAAATTCCTATGGAGGTTAATGACCACAACGTCTGTAGTTCTGAAACGATCAATCAATCCTTCACATATATGAATCTAAATTCCTTCGCATATATGGATACGTTCCTTTCATGCATTATCTTTTACGCTTAACAGACATTTCTTATAGAACTGTATTTGTAAGTGGCCATCAAAGTGTACACTTCTTTACCTTCGTTTCATTTTGTGAACCTTAAACTTGTAACCTGAAATCTAGCGTTTGGACCGATACAGAAGTAGATCTTGTATCAAAATAACACATCATAATATGTCAAAATCCTATGATGCGAGTTTCTCGCGCGAACACATGATCTATTTCGGCGTGAATTGTGCGTGCACCGTTTCTCCATTCCGTAGGAACATCTGCGTTGAGTAAGATAGGTTTTCAGCCAATGCCAAAGTGAATCATCTAGCGTGAAAAATCATGGAACGACGGAGAAGACTTAGAGGAAGGTTTTACCGCGTAAATATGGCCGATTATGTAAGTCTACCAAAAATATCGTCGAATGAGTGACAAGCACTTGGCTTGTTCGACCGTATCGTCAGGCAATCCGAGACACGATGGTAGTGGATTATTTGTAAAGCTGCGCTGCGGGAAAGCAACGGAATCGATTCTTGCGCCAAAAACGCATCCAAACAATCTATACTGAGCACCAAGCAAAATCGAAACGAGCCGGTCGATTTTCTCGAGTATAAGATTGAAAGAGTTTCTCTACCTACGTAAGAGATTACCGATTCGTTTTGTTAAAAAATAAAATCCGCCTGGCGATGCAAGTACGGTAGTCTGAATAGCGAGATAAGAATATCATGTGTCGAAAAAGAGACCGAATTTAAGGATCGTTAGCGAAGAAAAATGTACAGCGGAAAAAGAGGAGAAGGACGGAGATAAAGAAGATGGAAGATAGAAGTTGCGCGATCCGAAACAGTCATCACCGAGGAAATTTTCGAAGCAACAATAGCGGATCGAGGACGAGGATGACTGAACGCGCGCATTTGTCAGCTGGTCAGAAAGGAGCCGTAAAGCGTTTAACGGAAGCGTGGGAGGATCAAAGGCCGAAAAACGACGGGAAGCACCGAAGGAAACTCGATATTTCAACAAAGAAGTCGAACGGTAGAACGGTACAGGATCTCCTTGAAAGAATTCGTCTGACCGGAACTGCAGCCAGCGAGAACGAGCTACCCCGAAGACTAGCAGCCTTCAGGCGATGATACAGATTTTCATCGGAGGAAGTCATTGCACTTTATGCTGAATGGGCACCGAGTCAACAACCCGATGCCCCGTCTACGTGTATGTACACACTTTTAAACGTTTCTCTCTCCTTCTTCCTGCTTTTTCGCGTGTTCGCGAGAACAGTTGAAAAACGAAGGAAAAGAGGAGAAGCTCGGTAGAAACATAGAAGAAGAAGGAGGGGGAGAAGGAAGGGTCAAAGTAGTAGACGAGGAGGGAACAGATAGAGGAAGAGAAGAGAAGGGGAGGAAAAAAAAAGGGAGGAGACACGAGGAGGTCTGGGAATCGCTTCATGCACCGACGAGCACGAGTGTTCGCGTAATAACGCGATCAGAGGGCAGCCGTGTCTCATGCGTGCACGCACTTCTTCGTATCGCCGCACACGCTCGTGTTTCGAGGCAAGCACGCGTGCATAAACGTCGGTAAGCAAGCGCACAGAGCGTTCTATTTTTATGTGTGTTACGTTTCGAGCCGGAACGGCTATAACGAAAATATTTCGCATCGCGACAAAAGAGAGTCCTAGGTCACGTTGAAAATTCCGAGAAACCGATCGAACGTTCGCGGTCACGCACGACAGTCATCGCGTTACCTTCTCCTGGGGATTTCCGAATTTAGATCGCAATTTTTATCGAATCCATTACGGTCACTACTGCGTTAGCTACTTTATGTTTAGGATTTGTAACGATTATGTATATAAGTCTTAGGAGAATATATAATATATCCACGTATGCAACCTGAGATGAATTTAGAAACAAATTGAATGTCCACATGCAAATACTCTTGCAGAGGTAAAATTGATAGCACAGAATCAATCGAGTAGCCAAGAATCGAAAAGATCTATCAATTTGAAAGTGGGAAATTGCGAACGTCTACTGTTGGTACTTCGAAACGTTTATTTGCAGGCGGAAGAAACAGTTCGCAAGGGAATCGACGTCAGGATTCGTTCGAGGAACCGAAGCGCGACGTGGTTAGCCCAAGGCCGACGTTTCGTACAAGAAACATTTAAACGAAACATTCGCGTTTTCGTGCGTTTCACGGCAATTTTCGCGCGAGAAGGTGTAGTGCGTTCGTGCACGCGTGCACACGAGATCCCGTCGTATGAAAAAAGGGGGGAAATCGCAAATGAAAGGGGAGAAAATGCGGTGTACAAGTTCTGTCGGGTCGTCCAACTCGTTTTCCACCTTCTTCTTCTCTCTGTTCCGTTCGCGATCCTTTTCCTCTGCCCTGTTACGGGAAATGGTAGCCATCGTAGGCAAGCATTGTTCCCAAGCTATACGTCGAGGTGGAGGGGCTAGAGGAGGGATCGTAGCTGCATTTTCCGCGCGACGAACGAACCAGCGTGTGCACAGGTGCAGCTTGAACTCTCTCCGCTGTTGGCTCCTGTAATAATCTCTTTCTTCGTTGCACGTTCATTCTACCTTTTCGTTTCCGCACGCCTCGATGAAAACGCAAAATGTGTCGCCACAAAGCATGCATCGAGCGTGCGCGAGCGCGACATGACGAAGAAACGGGAGGGTAGAGAGGAAGAAGAAAAAATTGCAAACGCCCGACGACGGGGGTTATGTTTCGCCAACGAATTCGTTATAATTTTTTTTTTCTTCTTTCTCTCTCTGTTTTTTTTTTTTTTTTATTTCTCGGTGCGTTTTCCCTTCCGCAATTAGTGCCGCATTATGCGTCAAACTGGATTCCAAGCTTCTCGTATTAATTAACACGCGGTGCTTTCGTCTGCTGCCGGTTCTGTACCCAACGTTTTTCCATCGAGGACGTCGCCCGTTCAGACACGCGACGCCCAACCCCCTCGCGAATATTTGACGCGTGGCGCGTGCTTCGAACGATCGGCTCTTCATTTCCTTCTGTGCGAATCGTTTCCAAACTTTCGAGAATCCTGGATGAAACGGGAAACCGTTTCAAGGGATTACCTTTACGAAGCATGAATCCACCGGTGGAATCGACTTTGGATCGTGAATTGATTTCAGAAGGATCCCATTAAAATACAATTAAAACTTTAGAATTCCCCAGTTTTGAAACATCGAGACTTTCCAGGTTTACAACCTTGGGTTTAAAAAATGTTCATTCCCAGTGTTTGTTAAAAATAAATTGTTTCTTCATTCTCGTACCTTGTAGTACTATGTAACAACCTGCCCATAGGGGAGGTTTGACACGTCCTACATGTTGTATAACACATTTTTTCAACGGGTCTTTTGTCTAAGTTTAAAAACTGTTATTATTCAAGAACGTAAACTGAATGTAAATGTACAAAGAGAGAAATATATCAAACCTTCATACCCTTACGTAATTCTCTGTAAAATTAGCTCGATTCGATCGCGTGAAATAAACGTATACAATTATCCAGTAAAAATCTGCATTTTTAATACGCAGAATAAACTTGGTCTCAATCAGGAATTGGAGGAAATGAAAAATGGAGAGCAAAACGGGGATACGGTGCATCGAGCGGTATGAAAAAAAGATGACCAATACCAGAATACTGGAAACTCCAATTTCGTACCAACCGGTGAATTTTTTAATTTAATGCTTCAATTTGTTGAGATATCATCAAAACGAGTGCAGTTTTTAACTCCACTTTTAATCCGAACGATATAATATAGCCGAATGTATAAAAATTAAGCGAGTATGAATGACGAAATGTTATCTAATTACTATAATGGTTTCCGCTCGATAAAAAGGACTTCGATTTTCTGTCCTCCACTTCAAGTATCATGTTCCGTGATATTAACGATTTTGTAAAAATAATGCAAAATAAATGGTATGTCGCAGACAGCGAAGACGAACATAAAACAGCACATTTTGAAAACAGTGGTAGAAGTTGGACACGACGCAGCGTACATCATCCCGCCAAGAAAGGCAATATAAGCAAGGTGCAATATAGTCGATGACGCAGCGTGCAATAGGTCGAATCTGATGCGGAAAATCGTGACGAAACATCCTCGGCAGCGGCGTGTCATCGACGTAACAGAAAATTGCTGAATGTCGTGGAATAACGGTTTCGTAACGAAAGCCGTTCTGATGCATTTGCCGATAGAACGTTCGGACAGGTAGCCCCTGTAACCTGCATAAATATGAATATGTGCCGAGATGCCTGTATATCGTCCGTTCTATTTTCTGAATAGGATTCCAAGTAGATGTCGAGAACTTGTCACTGGGTGATTTATACGTTTGTCCGCGCCGGAGGACTAGGTCGTTCTCCATCCCCCCTGCTTCTTCCTCTCTTAAGCCTGTCAGCTCGTACCGAGCCATTCCGATATGAAAGGGGGGCCTTTTTTTCAACCAAGTACACAGAAGAATAAGACCAAAAAAATATTGTATATCCTACAGAGGCTAGATACTCCAGAATGAAAGCCTAGAGCCAAGGTTATCGCCAAGTGGAAACGTTCGATCGTTTTCGAGGCAATTATGCGATGGGACATCAAAGGAATCCTTTTGCTCTAACAATCAAACATATGAATGCTACACCGTCCATTAGTATTTTAACTTTGACTGTAACGGAAGTTTTAATATCAGTAATTAGTATTTATTAGTACTTATATGCAATGTATCTAACATTTAATATTCAAAATTTGTGAATATTTGTTTGGTCCCAGTATTCGAAATATTCTAATATTTGATATTTAAGTTTCAGTAGACTTATTGGAATATTTAAATATTAATTCGAATAAACCCCCCTATACTTTCAACAAATTATTATCGTGTGCACAAATACTGTCTGTAAAATATTTTTGAAAATTTAACAATGGATACATTTGAGATTAACGAAGGAGCAAGATAACGAAGGAAAGAAGAGATACGTTAAAAATACGAACGAGTGGTCGCAAATGAGCTCTCGACAATGACGCAAGCATGAAAAGTGACACGTCTATTTCTTCTCGAGGCATGCTCTAAAAAAAGAAAGGAAAGAAAAGAAACGAAGGATAATACACTTGAAATTTTGTTGTCTAGTGAGCAGAGGAACGCCACTTAGGAAATGTACGCACTAACGAGATTGGAAATCGTAAACGTCCACGGTTTGCCAAGTCGCCTAGTCGGAATGGAAATAAACGTCGTATTATAAATATTTTATATTGCAATACAAGTTTTAATGGGGCTTGCAACGAGGCCTGGTAATGATTTACGATCGCTGCTTGCTATAATTAACTCGTTAACACTCTAGAACAATGCCTAATAGCATTGAGTGTGTACTAAAAATAAGCTAAAATAAATAATAAATAAAGATTAGAAAATAAATTATGTAAACTTAATACTTTAAAGAACTATGGAATTTTGATTAAGCAACAAATCATTCAACCTGTTATTAACCCCTTAACATTCCTTTACAATGCTGTACTTGTTGAAACATTTTCATCTTTTTGATCGATTTGTAAACTGCACTCGAGTTCAAACACCGCAAAGTTCTTTCCAATATTAAGCTTCAAATTGACACGACACAAAAAGCATTTCGCGACATGAAGTATTCTCGAATCTTATCAGACTTTTGACTTATCGAAAACGACCACTTGACGTACAACAACCTAGCAAATTAAAAATACTGCATGCTATTGAAGCATCTATAGTTGTTTTCGTTGGACTTTAAATGGATGCACCATTTTGTGACATTTTCATGTCATCGAAACGTTCGAAATTCAGTCTTTGACAATTGAAAATCAACCACCGTTCATAACAATGATAAGACTTCTGTTTATTATAATAAGTATTATTTCGAAAGTTCAACTGTTTCCAACGACTCGTGCATCTTCTGCAGCGAGCAGGGTGAACAATATAGCGGTGATCTCATGAATATACCGAGCAAAATCGTACAAGAAACTATTCTGTCCAGCGTATTGTCGGTGCTTTAGCAGCTCCACCCCTCGATTGAGAAATCAGGCTTCGTTCGAGCGAAACGCGACTTCAAAAGCGAAGGAAAGGAAGGAAGGAAGTCCGTCCGAGAACCCGTACAAGAGGGTTGTACTCTCTGTGCTCTCGGTGGTTGGACCGCTCGTTAGTATCAGCTGCTCTGTGGCTGCTTAAAAATAAACCTCTTCCTAGTCACCGGTACAATCGCTAAATTAACGCCGGCAGCGACGCCCTTCGCGTGTAAAATCATCTTCTACGGGGCTCTTTAAATACTCGACCATCTCGTTCTGAAACTATTATGGATTCCTCGAGTTCCAGGAGCGACCGAGGACCTCGAAATTGTGGCGCGTTCTCGGCGTTGCCAAAGAGAAGGACAAAACGCTTGCGAAACTGTGACACACGCCTCGAAACCTTGAAGTCAGTCTTCACGCGTGTAAATCAAGATGATATCACAACCGTAAGAAATTATTCGCGTAACTTTCCGGTGGTCCGAGACAAATTACGTTTCATGGCTTAACTTTTGAGAGTTGAACGACACGGAGTTACGAAACATTTGTAACTTGATTTGTAAAGGTAGGAATTACGTATGTTTACGAAATTTAGCATTGCAAAGTAACTAAATAATTTCAGTAATATTCTACATCGTGTTACAGTATATCGCTGGTGCGTGAACAAAATAATTTGAATTGTTAAAACAGGAACTTGGTTTGGATCGCCAACTTTTACCAGCAGTTAATGTTTAAGTACGAGTCCTAAGATAGTACGTAATTGAAGCTTACGGTGCAAGTTTAGACAGCATAACCTGGCCCCGATTACTTTCACAGTTTACGAGTATACCCATGATTTATTAGTCACAGTGCGAGGCGAGCCAAAACTAAGACATTCTTTCGATAATATTCTAAAATCATTACAAGTCCGATCCAAGAACAACAATGCTTCATCATGCTCTAGTAACTTCTCGTTTCATAGAATAATCCTACGGTCGACATGCAGTATAAACTTTGTTATAGACTTACTTCGGATCTTTTATGTATGATAGAGAATTATTTTTAAATTTGAAACGAGTATAATTATCTACAATTATTGCTGATAATGTAATTCAGTAAATTGAACATTCCGCGTTGTTCTTTCTTGCTCGTGTTACCGAATGAATAATCTGTCCTAAATTCGCGGATCTAACCTCTTTAGAAGCTCACGGGAGATTCCAGTTCATAAGGACATACAGAAGTTTTAATATATGCATTTGAGAATTATCTCCAATTCACTAATTTGCATGGGAAATCAATTTTCGCTGGGTATAGGTATCACAAACGTGTTCTGTTAACGTTCTCTTCCATTTAGATTTCTAACTGATCTCCAAATGATTTCTATTCTCTGACCTACAACTTGATGATCTATGATCTACTGTATGATTTCTGATCCATTGTGTGATCTGTGATCTATGACCTCTTCCAAATGAATATTGCTTGAATAGTGGCTTCTAATCAACTACTCTGACAATGGCATATGCACTCAACAGTCATCAAAATCTGATAGATAGGCCACCGTCATCGATTAAAAGATCTCTGAATATAGATAACTACACATTTCCCTAAACACGGATAGCTTCAAGTTCTCCACAATCTCATCTGCATCCTCCCTTTTACCCTCGACTTAACGTTTCTATGGTTCACAATCCTACAGACAGGTCTTTCTCCATTTTGCTCGATCCATCCTCGAGAGATTTGACCACGTTGCTCGGTCAAACACCTCCACAATCTCGGTGGAGGTCGTATTTCGTCGAATCAAAGGGTTAAGATAAAGTCGAGACTTACCTGTACATCAAAGTGAGTGGTGGTGTCTTGTGGCTGAGGGGGTCCCTGTTGTTGTTGCTGTTGCTGAGATGGCGGTGGACCCTGTGGGGGTGGAGGAGCCTGTGCTCCAAAGAGTTGGGCGGCATGCGAATGTGGATGTTGTAGATGATGCGTAGGTGGTGCCTGATGATGTTGTAGATGATGAGGCGGTGCCGGTGCAAATGCAGCCATGAAATGTTCCTCGCTGCCGACGACATCGACGCCGGGTTTTAGCAGCACGACTCCTCCACCTCCAGCGCTTACAGCCAGAGTAGCTGCCGCGTTCTTTTGAAATTCTTCTTCGCCTGGTGAGGGTTGACGACTCCCTGGCGTACGACTGCAACGATAACATAAATAAAAAGTTAATTAAATCTTAAAATAGAATGTGGAACTTTAAGGACCTTAGCGTAGAACGAAGTCCCATAACAATCTGATATTTCTTATGATATTATAATAATCTTATAATTTATGTTAATCATATTATTTTTATTATATGAAAATAATCTTGTAACTATCTGATGACACGAAAGTATAGCAAAATAGCGTTTATATTAAACTGACCATTTATCTAAAACCCAATAATTATAAAACGAGTAATTCAACTAGTCATAGGAAGTAATAATGTTGCAAGTAATCGCAATGTCATTATGATCCAACAGAGATTATGCAACTATCCGCTGATGATCGGTTACACTTTTCATACTTCAGTTTCGATGCATTTCGCATACTCACTTTAACCGAAAGTAGCTCACGAGACAATAATCGCGAAGGAAAGTATAAACCATTTCAACAGTTGCAGTTTTGTAAACAGAAAGTGTATAAATCATTCATGACTTAACAGTGGTGTTACGAACACTCAGAAAAATTTATGGGAGATTGATATTTATGACACAATAAAGCTACCCAAGTATGTTCGTTCTAACGAGTGTGTAATAAAGTCAACATCGTCTCGTAAAACATAATAACTAAATCGCTGATTCTACTGGAGTGATACAATTATTGAAACGCATAAACATGTATAGTTGGTTGTAACTGACATACTGTATATGCATATGATTACAATATGTAAGCATTATATACAATTATATACAATTCCATAATGCTTTCACACAGCCTAAAAAATAACAGTGTTTGCATAAGCATCTACAGTCTACGTATTATTAGCATTATAAAAGTTCAATTTTTTGAGAAAGGTAACATGTTTCTCGTTGTAGCAGCACTCGGACAATGACATTTCTTTTGTATACAAAGAAAGTGACCTAGCATTCCTTAACCATTCCAACGTGACAATCGTAAATGTCATGGACCTTATTCTACACAACAGGGTTGTATGAAAAATTCTTAGTGTGAAATGAGCACAGTCCACCTATTCTAATAAATGAACTACATATATTTACGCGAAGTCATATTTTGCCAGGATAATCTGATACGTGGTAATCCAACGCGTAACGACGCGACACGTGGAGATGTAACGAGTGGTGATATAACGCGCAGCTATCTAATTCGAGCAATTTTAAGGAGTGACAATAAAACTTGTGATAACAGAACCTGGGATATTACAACGCTTCACATTAATAATAATAAAAGTATTAATAATATGTTAACCATATATTTTACTCTAGTTTATTTTGTCAAGAATATGTATGCATATTTCCGTATGCTATTAATGCATAATCTCCGCAATCTACTGATAACAGTTATTTCTTTTAATTAACATGAAAACTATACGCGTAATCATAACATGCTTATAGCATTATCGTTATCTACATCACATATCTGCTATAATTATCTAATACTTAAAATAATCGACTAGTTACAGACAGCTTGAATAATTTGATTTAACAAGCCTGCAAGACCTGTTGTGCAACATTCCAAGGGTACCGATTAAAAAACGCTGTCTAACGGTATATTTTACATAAGAACGGTACAATACAATGCAACGTTCAGGTTAACAGACCTTTGCTTTCATGTTACAAAAAAATGAAATGTGATGTCTTCAATCATGAAGATCAACAACGATAAACAAACATCGTTACCACAATTCTTGACCAGAAAGAACAAAGCTATACAATTCCGAACACTTCATTTCACTTTATTTACCTATGCAAGTTTGTAAACCCAAACGTGGCTAATACGTTTGATTTCCATAATAAGCTTAAAAAACTAAACATCTTCTACAAGTGTACTGTTGAATGCAAAATGTGTCTTGATGTCATAAGTCAAGTTTGAGATTAGTAGGGCAAACTTTTGTTACACTTCCACTTAAAACATGAAGCTACAATATTTACCAGTCAATATACTTTAATACATTCGTGAACATATCTAGTATGACACAAATAGTACAAGTCATATTGGCAGAATTCTTATTTCTCGTGAATTTTTTGAAAATAAATATAACAACGAATAAAGTTAATCAATGTTTTTATCAATAAGGGTAAAAGAATCATAACTGGAAAATTAATAGAACGTTTACCGTTATTCGAAAGGAGGGAAAGAACTGTACCGACCACATCGGTAAAGCAGTCTTCGAGGTAGGAAGAAGGCACCAGAAAAACACTAGATGGCGTACGATTACGGTACGACAAGCGTCAAAATGGTTAAGCTTATGATGTCATCGTCCGCGGATTGAACAAGCACGCCCTTGACAGTTAGTACTATTGCGTTCCTCGATCGCCTTGTTTCACAGCAATGACAATTGTTCGTGAACAACGTGTGACACAGTTACTGCCGTCCAATCGAAAGCAATTATACATGGTTACGCAAAAACAACGATACACTTATTCCTTTCTACAGTCACGTTTCACAGAAAGGATCTTCTAACGTTGTTTACATCATTGTAACGCACGAGCAACGATGATTCACATACTCGTAGTTCAAAAATACTGTAGTTTTTCCTACATTCTATTTACTTTTGTCCATATCAGCTTGTAGATGTTTATATAAACATGTTATGATATTTAAACATATATTTTATACATTTTGGGTATCTTGAGTCAATTACTTAAAGGTTTACAAGCTTCGAGGTTGTTCTTAACAATCACAATTTAATTATCTATATCTAAATACTTACTTAAATCCTTTGTCATCGTCGAGACCATTTTGAGACGCTAATCCGTTGTTTTGTGGGCCTGTATCGTCTTTAGAACTGTCAAAAGGGCTTGCTGAACCCTTCTCTTTCTCTTTCTTGTCTGCATCGGTATTCTATTATAAATACATAAAAGAGGAATATGAAGTAAACCGTTCGTCCGTATAATTACAGCATTTCAATGTTCGTATTTACCAATCTCAAAGAAGCCATCCTGGACTCCAAATCTTTGGGTGTCGTAGGACTTGATCCAAGAACATACTCGACCATTTTAACCCCCAGACCACCAGTTTCGCTGCAAAATAAATAACGGTACAAATACAAATAACTATCTATATTCTGTGTCACGATGATTCATACTGTTTTGTTGTTGAAATACTAACCTGCTCCTAGGGCTAAGGACTGTTCCAACTTCTGATGTTTGATGGTGGTAACCAGTCCCGACACCCACACGTCTACCTGTGCCCATTGAAATTGGTTGTGAAACGGCATGATCTGAAACGATTAAAAAATTTAATTAGTTACATCATCGCATCAACTTTGCTCCGAGAAATCTCATTAACCCTTTGCACGCAACAAACGCTAATTAGATTAAATTTGTATAACAAAGTCTCGATATGTTAAATTATTTTCTACGTGATACCGTGATATATTTTGCGATACGTTTAATCTCAGGGTAACAAGTGCTCAGGTCACCTTCAACCAAATTGACTAATTTTGTAAATTATTGACAAATAACTGATGTAATAATGGCGAGAGGCATCATTAATTGAAATGTATAATACTGTAATTAATTCTGAAAAACAGAGATGAATGCTGAATATGAACTCTTGCTAACAATTTCAATTTCCATCCCTCAATAAGTTTCATCTTTTGAAGTATTTCAGAAACCCAGTCCTCAAATTCGAAACCCACCGCTCGAAATAACACAAAAGAAGGTAGAGACCGGTATTCAAATATAATCAGGAGGAAATGCAAATTTCAATCGCGCAGATTCTCAATTTACCAGTCGGCCACCCTTCCCAGCTAAAACGAAAGCCCGGCAGTCATAGAAAACGCAACTAATATATCTCGAAACCGTATCGCGTTCGCGTCGCATAAATCGATAAAAGACACGGGGGCCGAAGAAACCCGCAAAGGTGTAAATGCAAATTCTATCATGAAAAATTCTCAACAGGGTGTCCTCCCCGATAATTCGATTCTCCATGAATTTTCATTTCGCTCGAAATATCTCGAACGAATGGATTTTCCATCGTGCAATACGCCCGTTCGGCGAGTATTCGAGGATCGTCTGAATTTTACCATTTCATATGACGCAATTTGATCGGCTCCAGGTGGACAGGACAGCAAGGCGAAGCAAAGAGAGAGGAGAGAGAGAAAGAGAGAAAGAAAGAGGGAGAGGTTGGCGAGTCGACGTTCAGGGTGGATCAGTAGGTACGACCCTGGGCATTGGGACGTTGCCCCCACCGCCGCCTGATGCCGGGCGTCTGTCGCCATGGCAACAGCCGCGTTGCACCCATCGAGGTGACGCACACATGCAAACGCTACCCGCGTGTGTATAAAAGCCGGTACACGCCGTCGCGGGAATCAGGTGTTTCGTGCATACAACTGCACGACACACTGCCGCGCTATGGTTAGGTAGCATCGCCCTCGCGCGACAACCCCGTACCGCAACAATTAACCCTTTACCATTATAAAACCATACGTGTGCGTTTTAGAAAAATCGATACCACCTCTTGCAAATTTATTATGCTACCTCAGATAAACTGCTCACGATCTCATAATTGACAAATGTGGGGAAGCAAAGATTCAATTATGAATTTACATGGTACGCTGTGCAATTAAAATAATATGATAGTGTAATAACATAGCAAACTCGAGTACAACGTATACCTGCTTGTAGATAAGAACGTATATCTTGATATCTTTTAATTTCATATTTTCAAACTTCGATGTCTTCGAGTTTCCCAATTTTCAAATTGTAAATATACAAAATTACATTTATAAATTTTTCAAGTTTGTAAAACCCCCAAATTTCTAGGTTATTAAATTTGTGTACCGCGAGACTTTCTGGGTATTCATTACGAATGCCTATCGTAAAATAGGAGTGGCAGGTCCAAATAGAAGCAGGCTTCTCGTATAATCAAGCAAACCATCTACCTTCGCAAGGGTTAATGAGAAAGAACCTCGCGCGACCATTTCAGTCCTACCCCTTCCATCGATTACGACGCTTAATCCGCTTAATCGACGCGAAATTTCGACCATTTCCACGGCAGTGAGTACACGATTTTAACCGGAAAAATTTCAAATATCTAGCAGAGAATTTTCCTCCTCTTATTAATTGCTTCGCGCTGCGCTCTTAAGTACACTCGAGAGCAATTTGCATTGGATATGACCATGTAACTTTCATTCGATTTCGAGAGAACTTAAAGAGTGTCTAGGGAAAATCTTGAAAAACTTACAAAATGCATTTCCCTTTAGCTAAGGGAAGTCTACTCGAGTACATTGATATATATATCCTTAGTGCACGTAATCTTTTTTTAGAGTACAGATTGCTAGTAATTATAGATTATTAGTTCAATTTGAAATGGCGGAACTAGGAGATACCAAAGGTTTGCGGCCGAGGCTAAAAATAGTAGAAGACGCAGTATATCGATTGATCCGTAAAGCAAAAGGGGAAACTTTACGGATTTCCTAAAAGCAAACACCGCGAAAGAGAGAAAGAGATATCTGTTTTGGTACAGTATCGATTATTGACATTCAGCTTGAAGCTGCGGAGACACAAGTATTTCTACTTTGCTATCTGCGTACGTACAGGGTGTTCCTGGAAACTTTGCATGGTCCGAATAATATTCCGCCACGAACTCGTCTTTGTTTTCGTGATATGGCGGGTGTATTTATAGAAACCACAATCGTGAACGTTGTACTTGAAATTATTCAGGTTTCCCATTTACTATTCTGCATAAAGTGAAATATCAATAAAATATAGAAGTCTACCATTTTCCTGTATTTACTTATTCGGTAATACTATGTAGTTCATAATATCGGTTATTCGGTAATAAACGTAATTGATAAAAGACCGTAAATATTTCGGTCCATATTCCGATACCGAACCGACTTTTTATTTCGCCGAGATTCGTCCATTTTGTCGCAGAACACCCTGTATATATATTGTTCTTTCGGCGCTGTACCCAATCAATAAACGCGCACGACGTAAAACACACGATGTATCACTCTCGCATTTCGTAGCCTCCACCATGAAGAACCAATGGCGTTCAAAGAAGCGGCGCCCGGTTATAAGCTCGGTCTTTTTCATATGATTCACGTTTCTCTCTAATTTTATCGTGGTAAAACACGTTATCAAGCGTTCAGGGTATTCTACGTCAGCTCCAAGGATCCGAAAGCACCGATTGCGCATTTCGCTGCAACGGAAGAAAAAGGACACGACATACTAATCGAAATCAGCTCATTAACACGTCGACTGACGCACTGCGAATGGTCCTGTGTAACAACGCATATTAAACGTATCACTTATTAAGAGGACCCTCCATTAATTTCTCAATTTAAACTTTCAATTTCGTGCTTTAGTATTTTGCTTATCGGTTAATACTCGAGAGGTTAATATCGAAAACTACCGAAAAGCTGTGGTCTTCGATAACTTTTGTACCAATTAACGAACCAAGATAATCGACTTAATATCTTTCTACATCGTTATCTACACGTTCGAAGAAGTGTATACAACGGGGAAGTTGGTTGAAATTTTCGCATAAAAAGAAGCGCTCTTTACAAATTGTACCGACTGGTGTTTATCGTAAAATCAAATGTATTCGTGCCCGGAGAGCTCACGCAAACGCGATTACGTTTCTTTCCCGGCAACACCGCGGCTTTCTTTGGAGAAGAAATTAACGCCGTACGATGCAGCTGGCTTACCCTGCAGATTATATAACGATCAGACACGAGTGGGCGACGACTAAACGCATATCGATCAGTCTACCCTTAAATTCGTGTCTCGAGAAGAAAACGGTGTAGACCGTCAGGTATTTCGAGGGGTTTAAAGGGTTTCTCGAAGGGATATACGTGGGTCGGTGGTATTAGTCTGCTTCTTTATGCATGGCACGGTTGGGTCGAGTCGGGCAACCATTCAGATTCTAGCTGGACAAAAGCCACCGATAGGTCGTTGTTAATGGGCAACAATTAATGAACAGGATAAAGGGTTCTAACTTTTCTACCGATAACAATATCGGAACCCTAAAGGTGACGCTGACAATCGAAAGAAGAAATTCCGACCGCGGAAGCTTCCTGCTTACCGTCGATGAATTATCGATCGCGATTAACCCCATTTATGGATAAACCCCGACGAGAAGCTCTATTCCAAATATTCCGAGCCCTATTGTCCCTGATGCGTGTCAGTACGCTCGATAGCACGCCGTTGTTGTGTGTACTTCGCTACGGTTAATCAATGAACCAAGTGTTCTCGCTAACGTGTCATTCAAAACGATAACTGTAACAATACAGTGCATAGGTTTGCATGTCCTGAACATTTCTCGAACGTTCCTAGAAGATAACCCTGACGTTCAAGAATCGTATACTCGAATGCAACATAAGCTTTCGAGGATTTACACGATCTCGCTTAATAGTAATAATGTACACAAAAGTTTTCGTGTACACAGTGCACCTGGAAGGTCCGTAATAAACGTACCTACCTAGATTATAAAGGATCAAATATAAACGTAGAATCGTACCTGAGGTGCTCCAGGTAGAATCTCGCCACATCTGGTGGTCGCCCAGGTGAAGTATCCCACCACCTTTTACACCCCCTTCGTCCTTGGAGCCACCCTCGTCCACGCCCCAAAGCTTTTTTGCCGAGGGAGCGAGCTGAAACAATATGAGAAAACGGGTCGTAAGTACACGGGGTCAGTGAACACATTTCAGACCCGGCACGTGCTGACACGAAACTCCCAAGAGCTCGTGTGCTCGTGTAGCGAAAGATACGAATGCGAACGATCGTATTAATTACACTAACGAACCGCGGATCCGCTTAAAATTAGCGTATCTGCCGTGTTTAATGCGACTGTGCATGCACCCTTTAATTCATAGAATTAGAAACGGCAAGTATGTACCTCTCATTTTTCAAGATTTCGATTTTCTTATCTTCACGTTCCTTTTACGTATAATTACACGTCGCAATAACACGCACGAAATACTTGTCAACAATTATCGTATTAATCAGTACAACGAAAGTGCTCAAACATTTACACAAATCGTTGACATATCAAATACTCGTCCAATTTTACAAATAAAAAATCTTGCAAATAATTCCGCAGTTTATTTCAAATCGTAATATTGACTCGAATTAATGAATAATTACATTATCGTACTATCCTATTGACTGACTGATATGAAAAAGTTACATGTTCGTAAATAACCAACAAAATTCTACGGATCAATAGAACGGTCATTCGAAACAGTTGCTACAGGTTCAATTTTCCGTGGCCATCAAAACATCGTTCTCCGTTGGCAGGTTCGTAAGCGCAACATTTGGCGCGAAAGGACGATTGTACAGGCGTAAAGATCGGAATCGAAAACAGGAGGCGAGTCGTAACGTTTCATCGTGACCTGAACTCTGCTGCACTGGTCCCGACCTCGCCTAACTAGAGGTCAGTGACGTAACCAGGAGCGGTGGGGATGGCAGGGAAGCGTCCGCAGATTGCGGGATCCTAGATGCAGGTATACTGCACGGTGGTGACAGTGCAGCGGAGTGCAACAACGCCGATGCTTTTCTTGCGTTACAACTTTTCCGTTCACAGACGCGGCTGACCCTTCCGTAACCTGTACACTGGCGAACGCTGTTGCCTTACCTGGCAAAAATGGCGGTACGGAGTCTGGAAATTTTGAGAACCGGCAATTTTTGATAACGCAATATTTGTATATTAATGTACGTTATAACGACGATCCTGTTTGTATAGATCGTCCGCGAAAGGTTAAGGTGTTAGTGCGTTTTGCGGATTCGACTGCGAGCAGTAGTTCGTAAAACGATACCCAAGGATCGGGTACACGCATTTGCGCGATATCGTAACGTCACCGCACCGGTGATCGCTTGCAGGGAAACCGTACAATCTGACATTATTTAATCGATGATTTAAGACGCGACACGGTCTCCTGATTATGATTCATCGACGAGAAACATATGAGAAATGAAAAGATTTTATGTCGGTTCGGCGAAGACGCGCAACGTGTCTCCGTGATATTTATATTTTATCGATTACACGAGCACGTTATCGCGTACAATAGCACGTGCGTCATGCAGCGAGATATATTCGACTCAAATACATCAACCACAAAATATCAGACGACGTTGTTTATCGCTTACGGCGTATCAACGAACGCGTTAATTATGTCGGACATTGCAGAAAAGATGCAAACGTATTCTTTACAAATTAACCCTGTTAACGTTTTCACATGTCTGCTGACGTGGATCGTACACTTACTTGTACGTCAGCTTAGTCTTCTCCGTACGTTGAAGAATAACGTTTTGTTCGATGAACATATGCGCGAAAAACCGGGACACAGGTAATCTGCAGAAATTATACCTGACCTCTGAATAAAAATCCCTAACAAGACCGGTGCCTCTTTCACCCAGATCTACAAATCGGTCAATAACAGGGACACACGAAAAAAGAAAATATCAAACGGGTCGCACGAGTTTAGAAACCGGTTAGAAATCCCACGGGGGGAGAAAACGACGCACGAAAAAGTGCAACGTTAACGATTCGCGTATATCAAATTGGAAAGCGAATCTTCGTTTGCATCATCCTGCGACACATTTTTTTCTAACCTGCATTTTGTTCCGTTCGAACGAATCACTTCCAACTGTGTCCTCCGTCTCTGTCTGTTTCCTATAGAATCACTCGATGTTTACCATCGCGAACGCCAACCGCAGCGACGTTTCGTTGAAACCGACCTCGAAAGGAAACTTCGAGCAACAGTTACGATTCCTAACCGACAAGAACGCTTTTACCGCCGAAGACGTATACATATATATATAGATGTTCTTCTTCGGTATTGCCTTCTTAAGTGACACGAACTCAGGTCACACAGGCTCAAACATTTGGAGAGGGAGGTATTTATTTCAAGATCTGACGCAAAACGTCAATATTTGTTGTAGACGGTTAAAAGTTCGAAGTTAACCGAAAACTTTGGACCATTTGCGAGTTAATATTAATTAATATTAGTAGTACATTGCGCATCAATGTAAGAAATTTGTAACAAAACCCGGAGCGCACCCTATTGGGATTTGAACCCTAATCTTCCGAGTGGCAGTCAGCTGCTCCGCTCGCTACGCCGAAGTATATGCTAATATCCCCTGCTTCTAGAATTCCTTTTATCGGCTTTGAATGTCCTAATATTAATGTTACTTTTAGGGGTAGTACCTCCAACCATTCGCTTTCAATTTTCGTTAACGTTCTTCTATTCGAAAGATCGAGAACGATGGTTAGATCTTTCCTTTACACTTTCTCTTAATCGATAAAAGCAGAGTGCACGACCGTAGACCGGCGATTCTCGCTGGCCATCTTTGCCGCATCGAATGCGAGGTGGATAGCAAGAGTTTCTTAACGCACAGAAACGGAATATATGACGTGGAACGGTGAACGAATACGTGTCTGAAGGTTTGGTAAGGTAAGGGTAAGGGTAAGGCTCGGTCAACCGGGGGCGATACGCCGTGAGTATCGACCGCGTCGCCGGCCGGCAGAGACGCTTTTGCACGTTAAGCACGATTGCAGGGCGAAAGAGACGAAAGGGGTCGAAAAGCGAACGAACGAGAGAGGAAGAGAGGGCTCGTCGCGAATTTCTCGTACCGTGAACGAGATTCGAAAAGGGGGCTCCGATTCCCCGGATAAACCCGATAGAAATATTCCTGTGCATTGTTGTTGTCTTATAGTAAGCGAAAGTACGATCGCGGTTGGTAATTAAAGAAGAAAGAAGGAAAAATGTTACCTTCCATTCAGAGCCGGGCACTGTTCGTTAGCGAAACCGAACAGTTTCGACCCTTGAAACCGACCGGGGAAAACTTTTGCGCGTTCAGCGAAGAAAAAAACGGCGGATAAAACAGAAGGAAAGAAGGAACAAAAAGCCATAGAAATGCGCCGTGATCGTCTCGCGGTTCATTAGACCAGGAGGATGATGTCTTTCTATCCCTTCGAATCGGCCAACAGCAGAAGCACTCTGGAACGTTGGCCGCGGGAACGACTCTGCTAGGGGAGAAAAAGAGAGACGAAAAGCGGAGATGGACGCGCGAGCGAGAGAAACTGCCTCTACACATCGAACGGAGGAAAAAGAAAAAATAAACAGAGAACGAGACGAGACGAGACCAAGAGTACTGGATCCCTCTTTCATTGAACAAAGCCAGAGATAGCTCGCTAAGCCGTGCCCCACCAGACGCTTCGGACTCCCTCCGAACCCGCTCGGCGCACCGTTCTCCCCCCATCCGCGCCGCACACCCACGAGGTTCTCCCACCGCTCGAGCGGCAGCGTGGACGTCGTCGCTAAACTGCCACGGGGCCACCGACCCCTCCCCAGGCCCCTCGGCCGCGGGTCACGGCCACTGTCCTCGCGAAGAATCAGCACCGGCACGAGGGAGGCGAACCCTGTTGTTCGCTCTTTCTTCATCTCTCTCTGAACACCTCTTCTAGCCATCCGTCTCTTCTCTCTTCTGCGTACGCGTACGCGTGCGCATGCGTCGGATAGATGCGCGCGCACCGTATGCGTACTAGAGAAAAAAGCCGCAAGGGTGGTTTGTATTTTCTTCTTACGATTTGCTCTTTTCGTCCGAACGGTATTACACTTGAATTCGGTATCAGACGAGCTATCGATTATCGATATCTAATTGATACTTCACGATATATCGAATTGTTAAACTAATATAATTAACTTATGCAACGGGTTATGTTAGGTTATGATCGGGGTAGAAATTACGTTTATACTCTATTTCAAATATTTGTACTAGCTGTAACTATATCTTACGATATTATCGATACTCAGTGTTATCGATATTAGCACCTCTATGAGGTATTATAAGGTTAAAGCTACCTCCATGTTTATCGTACTATTAAGATGCAATGTAAATATTTGTTTCTTTAAATTCTTAGATTAGGCATTTAGAGACTAGGATTATCGCCGCGTTTACCGAGCAATTAACGGTTGTAATCGGTTTACATAGAATGATTCGAATGGAGTTTATAGTCTAATAGTTTGAAATGTAAGAGCATGTATCAGAGGTTTTGAATGAACGCATGCATAGCTGCAACGAAACGGGACCGCTGTTGATATATCGAATTAGACCTAGATATCAAAATATACACCGTTCGAATCCAAGTTATCGTAAATTATAGCCGCGAGTCGGCATTTTAGTCGGTGTAACATAAGTAAGCAAAGTCGTGACCACGCGGAAAAACGCATGGAAATTAATTTCTCCTGCGCGTATTACGTACGCACACATCGCTGTTCTCGATGACGAATCTGCAAGCGTAACCGATGCGTTTAGGTTCAACGACATGCGCGTCACGTCACTACAAGTCACGACGCGATACGTCACTTTACGACATAAACGACAGAATACGATACGAGGTAGCCGACGCACGCTCGCACGATCACAAGGAAACACCATAAAAGTTCATATCTGACGCTGCCCGTAAATGAACTATACCGCCGCGCTGTAGATTTATGCGATACGACTTTCGATAGCTCGAACCATCCTTGCCACCCTTCGACCCACCGTACAGAGTAGCGGGAAACTTCTGTATCGATTTTTGTCTCGACGAATTTTAATGAGAAAATTGTACTTCGGGTAACGATCCTTGCGGTCGATAGTACAGTTTCGCGAAATTCGTTTTGATCCAAATAACTCCTACCGAGTGAAAGTACAGAATCAGTGAAACCGATTACACGACACGGAACGATTACACCGACCGTTAGTAGAAAAAGTATCGAGAGCAATTCACTCGTTACAAAATGAACTTCTTCGAACCGAAAAAAATGACGCACAAAATGCAACATTTTCCAATTGAAAATAAAAGAAAAACGAAAGCAACAATCGATACAAGCAACATCCTGTTATGCATTATTTCTAAATAATAATGAGAACGCAAGTTGCCTCGCTTCGGAGCTCCAATCAGCGACAAACTATCGATTATCGATACCGCTTTGCGTAAGTTCACTGACATATAAGCCGATGTCAATAAACATTCTTTTTAGCAACGTGTGAAACGTCAGCTTTTTAAAACTTGTCATTCCCTCCACATACTAGCACACTACGTATTTTACTCTGCATATTATCAATAACAGTACATCCAACAGCACGGTCCTGCGGAACGTGTGCGAGGGTATTTTAATTAACATTAAGTGCATAGATTTTTTAATGAAAGACTCTGGCAATTCCAAGAATTCTCTGCTCCCACAATCTCGTCAGTGGCAATATAAACAGAGTTTACTGCAACACAATTAAATCGTGCCGCACACACGACAATTTCCATTACGATTCGTTATTACAACTTTGTACGAAACAGCTGCAGAGAATACTGCATGAATTTTCTGAAATTGTTCTCAACGCGTTTGCCCATCGAAAGACGCGTTGAATTTACATGACCGTTTACGGAGCAAGGGTTAATGTTCTTTTATATAATGTTGTAAAGGTATTTCTTCGGAGGCTGACGTCAGCCGAGAAACCGGAAACTGGTTTCGCTCTTCTTTTATCGCGAATAGAATACGATAAGGTTGGTCGCGTAGGAGTAGTTTCTTTAGCAAGTCCCCTCCTGTGTCTTAACCGGTCGCTTTAGCCCAACCGTGATGTTGGCCGTGATTCAAGACCGAATATCTCTGTCGACACTTGTTTACTTTTTCCACGGGAATTTCTGCCTTTTAGATGGAAATATCGCGTCTAGACGAAACACAGCCGTGGAACGCGACGTGACAAAGAAGATCTGGATCAACGGATACGACGATTCAAAGAAACACCCGAGCTTGAATATTCTGAAGGTCTCCTTATCGAGACCGCTAGCGGTGCTCGAAGATAAGAATTATGAAAGCAACATAATCGTGCAACGACCAGTGATCTTGTGTAACGATTATCGCGAAGAGGCTTGCGAACCCGTGGGCGGTTTAACTGCATAACTATGTATTCGTAACCATCTGTTACTCTGTCCGGTCGAGAAAAGAGAAAGTTGCAACGAGGTGACAACCCAACATTTTTTATTATCTTGTATACGATGCCTTTTGCAAAACATGATCTTGGATGCAAGCTCTTCCAATTATACAGTTTTGAACCTCGAATTATTGTCTGGAATTTTAAAAACTCAAACTACCTTTTATAGCTCGAGTACATTTTATTACATTTTTAATGAAGCTGTACGCTTTAACTATTACGAATCTGACTCATTTGTCGAAATACATTTTCAAAATGAACTCATTAGTCCTTTCACAGCCACAGGTATAAGATCAGTTATCCGCAACTCGAAATAAAAATCCATTGAATGGAACAGTATTGATGTGGGTGCATCCGATGCATGTGCTCGAAAGCACTGCAACGCGAATGACGAGGCTAATTGAACACATTTTGTGGCAAGTAAGGTCAACCCTGAACACCTCGAAGCAACTAGAAGAGATAGAGTGACTCACGCGAATCAATATCCCTCCAGGCACATTTGCCGTTTATACAATATTGGCGCAAGAGTAACGCCGTGTGCAGTGCATCTGGCTCATGGATAAATATTTTTATCGTTCTTTCCGATTTTATCGATGCCAGGATCGCGACTACATCATCTTACGACAAATGCTTCTTGGAATGGGAATGCCTTTTCTGTTCATTCCGATCAAATTCTTTGCGACAAATATTTTATCGGTCTTGAGCTTTATCGTGACCCAGACCTATGAAGATTATTCAATAGTATGTAGATTAAAATTAAACGTATCAATTAACGAAATGCTAAATATTTTTCAATTTTGAAAGGATTTAATATTTAACGGCGTTAAATTTAGAAAACGAAAATAACAGAACGGAATTAAACAGTCGTCGGAAATAAATAAATGACGAATCAACAGCACATTACTGTGTCGCTAAATATAAGAGCATCTGCGCGATGAATGATGGAGGAAAAAATGTTCATTGAGTTTTTTGGGCTCACGCACCGTTCGCATGTGTCACGGTTGTCCAGAGAGGACCCTGACAGTGTTTCAATCGATTAGGTGTGTGCCAGAAGGGGGAACCACGAGCAAGGGGGAAGCATGCAAAATATAAAGCCGTATAAATTTAAATGGCACCGGTCCAAACGAGATATACCGCGGTCGAAAATCAAGCGAAGAAAAAAAGTATAATACTATCATACAGTAGATAGACGCGAGCGTCAAAACGCTCGATAATTACAAGAAAATAATTCATCTGAGATAACGAACACGTAATATCGTTTTTATATGCCTGTACACCGACAAGCATTCTTATAATCCGTGCGAAAGTACATTAACCTAAAACAACGCGAACGTTCTCTCCCGTAACTCCAGCTTTACTTGCCTGTGTATAATAGCCAGACAGTGAACATACAGGGTGTCCGGTTTAAACCTATACAGACTGTTATTGATTTGGTTATTGAAAATATGGAAAAATATTTCACGTAAAATGACAGGATCATCAGCTACTTTACTGCACGATTCGATTTGACGCGATTCAATTCGATACAGTTCAATTCGACGTAATTTGACTCGACATGTTTCAATTCGACATAATCTGCTTTGATGCGAATCAATTCGGCGTGAAATTGCGATACGGGGATTTAGAAATTGTTCTCCCCATCAACGCTCTACTCGCATTATCCTCACTCACAGATACCAAGAATTCATCCGAACAGCCGACGACGTATAGAGTTCCAATTCCCGTCGTTAAAATAACAAAATAAGGGCTTAAAACAAGAACCAGTTCCCTATAAATACCAAAAATTCGTGCAGAGGGTCGGCCACGCACGGTATTTATATCTTATTGTAGTCTAAATTCGGAAACCGTAAACACTATGTTCTGTAACGATTATAAGTGAAAGAGACAAACCGAACCTAATATTTTCCAGTAACATGCATAAAGATAATTGATAGACTGTACATACTTGTCTAAAAGCATTTAGAAGGAACGAAGACGATCTTTGAAATGTCTTTACTTCCGGAGCGGACACATGCATCGCGTGACGCTTCATTCGACGCCATTTAATTTTACCTTACGAAATTTTTCTTTCACAATTTTAAATCCAATTGCTTTGTATTAATCACCTTGTACATGAAGCTAAAAAGGTAAGACAGAACTCGAGACGTTTCGGTCTTTAGAGTTCGAGGACGTAAACAATAAAGAAACGTCGAGAAAAACGGAGCAACTGCAGCAAGGATTCAACTCGGACCTCTAGATACATATTTTTTCTATGGCCAATGCGTGCCGGCAGCGCTCCAAGGATTCAAATCCGCAGCTGTCGTTTCGAGGAGGTTCTCCCTCCTGTCACGAGAAACTCTTTTTTTCTTTCTCTCCTCTCTCCCCTCGGTCGAGACCGTATCGAATTACTTAATCATGTTTTGCAACGCGATCGATCGGAATTCGAACGTTTCGTCTAATTTCTGTTCGAAGTAACGCACGCACAACTTGAAAACTCTCTCATCCTTTCGTCGCGAGGTATAATGCTAATGGTTCGTTGTTGCGTTACAAGGTTAACCGAGTTCGGAGACCTGATTGGCTGAATAAGTATCAGACACCTCCGTGTGAAATATTTCGCTTATGATTCGAATCATCCATTTTTCGACGTCGATGACGAAATATAATTTTGGAAAATAGTAGATATTCGATTTTGTGTACACTTCCGGTAAACGAAAACGGACTCCATTACCGAGAGTATGTTTTCGCGATTGTTTTAAGTCATGAATAAAAATGTCAATATAAATCTTTCAGAACGTAATATTTTTACCTCGCTGTTAAGGAAGGCTGTCAGAAAGGAGATTTACGCTCCCAACAAATATGTAAACAAACTAAAATTTTATACCCACTCTCATTGTTTTATTGGCTGCCCCAGGGAATTAATGTTTAAATTTGAAACACAAATTGAACAAGAATTGAATAAATTCTTATTTAAGAAAAAGTAGAGTTAGATACCAGAAATGTCATCGGTTTGACAATGTATCGGAGTTACTATGCTAAGTAACGTATACGCAACATTTTATTACACTTTAATTTTTATTTACCCCACTACTTATTTACATTTACCATTGTTCATCAATGGATTGAATTCATTGTTTATCGCATAGGTTAACTAAACGTAAAGAGTAAGATATACAGTAGAGCTGCTCCTATCGATTATCAATACATTATCGATATCTTACCGATACTTAAAGATATATAATATTGCTCTAAGATTGAAACAACCTAATCTGATTTCACCTAAGTTGGTCTATTCTAACTAAACCTAACCTGATCCATAATTTTATCATTCAATCTATTGATTCTTAATTAAACTTAAAGTATAATTAATCTTCGAATAAAAATAATTAGATTTGAATAATAAAATTACCCGGTAAACTTAATTATGTTTCCAATATATTTAGTTATCGATAACGTTTTGATATCATCGATTATTAACGATAATGGAATCGAGAGTAGCAAGCTTTAGACAGAATATCTTCCTCATAATGGACGCTTAGCAAACCTATCAAAAATATGTACCGCAAACAAAAAACAAAACAAAAATATAACACGAGGTTAAAGCTTTCCTCAAAACTTTATAAACATGAAGATTTTCATTATAAAATAAAAATATTCGATAACATAACCTATAAATTCAAGAAAGTTCGATGATTCGCGCGACACTGAAGTGTATCAAAACGAAGCGCGACGTTGTATACGATAAAACTGAAGGAAAATAAATACCATGTCGGGCCCCAAATCCTTCATGTCGCAATAAAGAAAAAGATCCCGCGGTGGTTTCATCCAGTCGCCTGTGCTCGTGCCTGCTCCCTGGCCGTACCCTACACCGAAACTCTCCACCGTCTCCAAGGTACCCTCGGCACGGCGCGTCACCTCCGAGAGATTCACCGTTAACCCCGTGGTACACCAACAACTCGAACGAGAAATTCAACTGCACACACTGTTTCGCACTGTTTCGCACTATCCAGTAGTAGTCGAGGCTATCTTGGAGATTCGTGGAACGCGGAGGACGCGTTGTTAGGAGATCCAGCGGGTCGTGATACGTCAACTGCGGCGTCGGGGCGCGGACGCCAATTCAGCCGGCACTGAATACACACCACTCCCGGTTGTTTTCACGTTCGTTTTTCCTGTGTGATCAGCGGACAGGCCTCTCGTAAACGGCACACGACAACGCCGCCGTCGAATCGCGACACCACCGACGATGGCGCGAGAGAGAAAGAAAAGCTGACCGCCTGTCAAACAGTTCGACACCTCGGGTGCCTCGATGCTGCCGCTGCTACCTATGCTCCTCTCTTCTTCCTCTTCCTCCTCCGCCGCCTCCGCCACCGCCGCCGCCGCCGCCACCGCCACCTCCGCCACCTCCTTTCTCCTCTCGCGCACTTTGCACACTCACTCCGCGAATACGCGTTTATTTACAGGGGGAGCAACTCGATCACTCCGTTCTTCGACTCAATTCACGTCCGTATTGGCATATCGCGAGACGCGTCGCGAAAACGGTAATAGAATAACGATCAGGCGTCGCGATGCTCTTCTTTGCCAGTATCTCTCGGCAAATTTTCGTTAACCGGCCTCTCTCTTCGATTGAGACTGCTCTCCTAACCGAAACAAAGAACGACGCTCGAATGGGATGCCCTCTGACGACCAGTTCGCCAATCAACGTTCACTTTACGAATCTCACCGACCAATCACCGCGCTTCTTCCTTCTATCCATTCGATTTAACGACCTCTCACGGCGATCGGATGAAAATTTGATCGTGCTTCGGTAAATTTACCTGGACTTGGCTAAATATTAACGACAGCCTTCGGCTGCATATGAAATTTCGGATTTACTGATATTTATCACTTAAAAATAAGTGAACAGTCTCACTTCTGGGCATATCACATTTTTTTATTTTTAAAAGTTCGCTATGAGCGTTAAAGCCCGCGTTCACGAACGACTAAATTTTCAAATTTTCAAAATTAAAAATTCCCAAATTTAGAAATTTTTAAATTTTCAGTTTTCAGCACTGTGTAGAAGGTTCTCTTTCTATATTACAACTGTCACAGCCTTGTCACGAATATTATAACATAAATCAATTGTACTCTATATTCTGTATAGAGATAATTTACATTTTGGCACCCTCTTCAAAAAATGTGTATTCATATATTTAAGGAAAGATTCCTTTCCACTTCTTTATACCTTCTGATCCTCACCTGTTTTGCTTGAAATCGTTTTTATATCGCTAATTTTTATTTTCTCAGCTTTATTGTTTTATTTTGATAAAGATATGAATAAATCTACAAAAAGAACACATTATAATCCCACCCACTGAGGTCGTGGGATTTAAATGGGGGCATTGACAAATCAGTCAGAATATTTGTATTTACATATTCAGACAAAATCGAATATAAAATACTCGATGTTGGCACCTACGGATTATTTGATATTTATTTTCGTATTATTTCAATGATGGAAAATTAATATTTAATACAAATGTAACACTTAATGATACAATTTAGTAAGAAAAATACTTTCTAGTGCTTTCTATCAATCTACATGTCATGATTCATGTATGCTTCACTAGTGTATTTAATAATATATGAAAATCTATCAGGATTTTATTAAAAATTAAAAAGAACTGCCGGACAATAAATCAATAAAATTAGCCTACCCTCTGTAAATAATAATTTTTATTTCGATCGATTTTTGAACTCGCCGAAGGCCATTGCCTTACCAACTACAAATTCATCGCTTGTAATTTACTATTCCACCGAATTTCGGCCCTGACACAGTTTGCACGAATAGTCCACGGATCGACTGAACTTTCTATCTAACCGACTGTTAACTAATACTATGAGTGTCAATGACATCCCTGTAATTAGATACTAGAATAGGAATTAACTTTCTCACAGATTCATATATGAATGATTCATTTTATACAAATATCATAAAAGTCCTGCAAACTTTATGCGAGAAACTCGCATAGGTACATATGTACACGTGTATGATATTAAATAATTAGGTATGTAATGATACAGGTGTTATAAAAGTATATTAAAAATGGACTTTACTCTTCTGTAAGGACCATTTTCTACCAATTCTATTAACCTTATATTAGATATTGGTACTGCAAATTCTAACTACAATTCCTTATTAACATTAATCCATCAGATCCGCTATTGACACATACATTTTCATATGCTTTTATTGACCAGGTAATGCGTCCGTTTGAGGAACTGAACACCTTTGAAGTACGTTAATGTTTTGATAAGATGATTTGTAACTTATCAGTGAATCGAAAATCGTTCATACACGTTTCAAGTATAAAACCCGTTGAGATAACGGGTATTGTTAGCTTTAAAATACTAACAGAAACAGTATTTTATTGTGTATATTTTGAAATAATGTAAATATACTTAATAGCAAGATATGACGTGCATTCGAGCTACGAATTAGGTTCGACAAAATTTGAGCAGAATACCGAAGGCATCATTGTGCACATGAATGTCAAGGGACTCCGAAACTTTCGAGTACATTAAATTCAATTCAAGAGTTTCGAAATTGTATTCAAATTTTTTCGAAACCACCTCCAGTTCATAATTATGCAAATCCCTATTAAATATACTGCTGTTTTCGCATCAAACACACTATTGCAATACTTTCGAATACGTTTAAAAAATTCATCCTCACAAAAATAGATTAAGAGACTTGATCAATTTTCTTGCAAGACAAGAAAATTTGTTCATAGTTTGTTTTTTGTGTAAAGAGTAAGAAATAATTTTCTACTCAGTATAAAAGAATTATTATAGATTTAAATACAACATCTAAGGGAAGACACTACAATGACACTTACCTGTCCATTCCTGAACTGTTGCTGTTGTTGCTGTTGCTGATGATGAAATAGAGCTACCTGTTGCTGAGCTGTCATTTGATTATTGAGATAAATTAAGTGCTCTGCTCCTGGTGCTCCACTCTATATTGGCAAAAGAAAGGAAGAAAGAAATTATTAGTATCCAGATAACATACAATATGTATTAATTGCAATTAAATATCAGTTTCTAATGAAATTTTGTACCAATAATGATATAACTGGTAAAATAATACTCACTTTTAGTTGCATTGGATGAATTTCATATGGTACATGCACATTATTCATTGTTTGAAGTCCCAATTGTTGTGGTTGATTCTGTTGCGGCATACTCAGTTTAGTAATAGGATACTTCCATTTCTCTGGATTCTATAAACAATGAAAAGTTGTGGTCATATAACAGAAGCATACATCCATTTAATATGTTAAATTAATAAATTTGAACATTGAAACATCAGCATACAGTTCTATCAAGTACTTCTCTAACATAAAATATATGAAAAATATAACTTCCATATTTGGTACACTTACATTATCAATAATAGCATCATCTGCCAGAGCCCATGCACGAGGAGCTTGTTTTGTTTGAAAAGCTGAAGACTGGGCATTAAATTCTGCTTCTGTAGGTCGTTGAAATACATAACCAACCATAGCATCATCTTGGGTTCTGTTTACACCTATTTGATGCGTTTGGCCAGGTTGAATACGCATACTATCTCCACCAGCCATTACTTGTCCACATTGCTCTGCATCCTATTAACAACACAAAAATATTGTATTGAACTCATCTATTACTTTGTAATAATAAGTATTATCTTTAAACATTCGTTTTACAGTCTAAGAAAAGTGACTTTACATTTTCATAAAGTATTTGATACAGAAACACAATAAATTATAATAAATTGTAATTTTAATGCAACTATATTAACTCTTTGAAATGGTAATCGTATTGATATTAAAAGATATAAAGAGGAAATAGTACTTCATAACAAACAATGAAATGTAGCAGTAGCATTAAGAAACAAACATGTTTTACACAATTTTTTACAAATTTAGTGATTAATTATACAAGATGTAATTAGTTTTGCCAAATGTTAGCAAACTTGATAGAATACATAATTATCAAACTGCTGAAATGAAATGTGTAAGCATTTCTTCAATAAGAATAGCCTAACATTATGAATCAACTGTTCAATATAAGGAAAGAGTGGAATAAAGGGAATATGTATTCAACAGGACATCATAATTATGTGTAATAAATTTGGCTCCTCCATGACAAAAGATTTGTTGTTTTATTACAACACTGATGCATATCCAAGAAAACATAAGTTCAAGATGCAATGTATATGCTTAAATCTTTTTTGTATACAGAAAAAGATTTTGCTTTTAATTGCAATGTTATATTTATAATTTAAAAAAAAATACTTTTTATTGTTTCTTGTCTTGTACAGAAAGCACAAGATTTACTACATTTACTGCAATAATTACATGGCTCAAAAATCATGACTTTAGGAAAAACAAAGTTAAACATCTTAAAGCGCTACAACTTTTTACAGATATTATACAAAAACAACTGCTTTTATCTGCTCATCTTTTAAAAATATATAAGTGAAAGATAATTGAAAAATATTATAATTAATAGGTTAACAGGTTGCATATTAAAGTTCTCCTCTTTTCTTTCCTATCATTGATATTAAACATTACCATAATATAATAGTTTTTGACTTAAAGCTGGACAAATAAATATAAATACATACAAATGTTAAAAAAAAATGTTCTTTATAGAAAAACATTATAAATATGATCTAAAAAGCTGAAAAGTTATTTACTTCAAAGTAACAAATAGGTACTCCAATTCTATTTCTGTATATTGATAATATAAAGTACCATTGTATCTTTAAACCTAGTTTTCTGGAACGCATTAAAAGTAAACATATAACATTGATTTATTAAGTCAACCATATTATGTAGACAATGTTTCCAGTCTGGTTGATATCCTTTTCAAGTCGTTCCATTAATACTAGAAATTTCCAAATACATAAATGGATGTAAGAAAGAAACAAACTAATATTAACGAAAGTATGTACACGTGAGACTTAAACGAATGAACCTATACATTTTTTCATTAAAAAAAAGTAACATAGTTAAATACAGAAATAAGTTGTTATAGTCAGATAACTGACCTTTCTAATTTTACCAACCAGTACTAGAATTGTTATTTAATTCTTTTACTATCCCAAATAAAAATGCCCCTTACATCCCACCTTTTAATGCAAGATAGGTTATGACATTACAATCAGCAGTGAAACTTCGAGTACCTAGATAAATCACTGAAGAACATACACAGCTAATGAAAAGAAAAAAATAAAAGAATGTTGAAATAAAGATATACCGTGGGTATATGTCCGTTCGCAGAAGGATGGTGCAATTGCATCGAGGGTGCCGGTTCTCCCGCAGCACCAGCGCTACTTGCACCAAGCCACTTCATCGTTCTGTCAATCCGTACCGCTGCTCCGAGCTCGATGAACGATGATCGAACAGATAAGAGTAACTCTCACTGTGAAGGTTAGCTCGCTCAGAACCGGCGTCTGGAGCCAAACGTAGAATCGACCGCTACGTCTGTTCAGCGAGCATGTTCCAAGCGTGACTTTCAACAGCGTGGCATCTCCGCTGCTTCCACGACTAGGAGGACGAGGATAACGAGGAGAACGATCACCAGAAAAGGAATCGTATTTACGAAACTGCGATTGAACGCCAGACAGCACAGCAATGGCAGCTGGGCGAGCGGTGCTGCCGGAATTTTGACAACACTGCCGGACAACGAGCAACGAGAGAACACAAAGAGGAATCGTCGAACTTAACGCGGCTTAATCTACTTGGCCCAATCGAGTTTCACCAAACGGCACAACAGCTTCGATGAACCAACGAAACTGGGGGGATGTCGGAAGAAAAAAAAGTGAAACATGCAAAAAACGATGACTGCTTGTTCGTCGACGGACGGGAGGGAATTAGGGGTAGGAAAGCAGAGAGGGGGAGGAGAATCGAAAGATCCGCAAAATCCGAATTTCTAATTTTCAACGATGTTACGGATTTTTCGTAATGAAACGGGAGTAGGTACGATAATGGAGGTCCTTCCTTTTGCGATTTACGTGTAGACTTCACTTCGATTGCGATTACTCGATCGATGAATATCGTTTGCTTTGTGACACACGCTGTTCGTTCGCTTTACTATGAACGCTCCGATTTTTCACACACTCATCCCGTAAAACTAAAGCTTAAAATACACTATTCACAGGTATGTACAACGCAGTACAGGCACACAATGTGCGTCCACCGGCATACGCGTGTTTCGCGCGCAAGGATGCTGCGCGATTTTCGGACGGGCTCAAAAGGGTGGGAGGGGGACAAAGAACCAACCCGCGTTTAGAAATACCGCGACAGGATATTAAACTGATACGTTATTTATGTCAATTTTATGTTTCTACTACGATGCAGTTTTAGTTTAATTCTCTTATTTGCCACGTTGATATCACTTGATTAAAAGTTTCGAGTATTAGTTTTTATACTTTGTCCGGCGTTAAATTGTAAAGTTCACGTTCACGCAACCGCCGTGTTCGCAGTGTCAAGATTCTAGGTTATGCGAGGAAATTGCACATGAAATTAGTAGATAGTGATGTTTCATGCAAAAATCAAACGTACAATTTTTACCGCCATCTAATATAAGAGTTATGTTCTAAAATTAGCCATGTTCATAACCGTTCCTCCAACTACCGGTTTTTCGAAATATTCATATGAATTTTACTTCTATACAAAGTAATTTGGAAATATTTGTAGTGTTACGAATTAAATTAATGCGTCACTATTGTCATGTATTATTCGTTCAATAAGAGATCATACTAATCAACCGAATTCTGGTTCGTTCTGCACATGTTGGTTTTAATTCGTGTGAATATCATTCGTAACCAAGAGCAACGTGCATGTGCGTTTACGACTGTCGTGATGCCAAACGTATATACTCGGTGATCTTTTATCTTAAATACATTCTCTACTCTTTATATCAAATGTGATCACGTTCGTATATACACGTCTGGGATTTGAAATTTTGGCAATTTGATAATAACCAAATGTATTTCGCCAGCTGTCGCTTGATTATGCTTATTTTACATTATCGCCCAATCTCCTTATTCCCATATACTTATCCACCGTGTTTATAACCAACAGAATAAAAATCGTATGGTAGTGAAGTCATACTAAGTAGTAGGGAGCCTACTGAAGTTTGCCGGGTTGCGCAAACTTAGTATGATCTTCCGTGAAACGTATAACAGAAATGCTTTGATTTCACTTTTAAAAATGTTTAAACCACTTTGACGTTAATTTCACTGTTACGATTTAAACTATTCCATAGAGTATTATGGAATAAGCGTAATTATTAGTTCAAATTTTTGCGCTTATTTTAGTTCACAGACATTGTCAAGAATTGTAACTCGTACTGGTAGCGCTCACCACACAAGACCAGTGTTTAATGACTATAATCACACATGAAAAAGATCAAGTTGACAATTTAATATAAAGTTCTTATTCCTATGACCACGTTAACGATAACGAATGTGTTTTATCCTATGTTTAAAACATTTTTATAAAAACAATGAATTACTCGGTAAGGTAATCTTTTATATAATTCATTCAGTACGATGTTATCCATAATAAATATCGAAATATATTAATGTTAATGATGGACTATTTACGATAGCAATTCTTTATTTACTTTTTAACCATGTATTGTTGCATATCGCAATTTTATAAAATTTAATCCTTAAAATTATTATTTCTTAAATTGTATCTATAACGTCGCGAATCGTTTCATTGTTTAAGTAAGAATCTGAAACATTTTTATGTATTTCTGTGATAATCTTTCGTTTATAGATGACGTAATGACACTCATTCAACGTAATCTCTTATTATAATATAAAATGGCAACATTTTGGTCAGGAAGACCTGGTTGGTTAGGAAAAGTAGGCATAGTATTATTAGCTACATGGCTTTTGGTACTAATTGTATCTGTATCACATATCTTTAAAGCTAATAATTTATCATCTAACAATGAAAGTCCTACAAATAAAGAAAATGCTCAACGTCTAGCCCAGATGGTTAATGATTTTGAAATTCTTAAAAGGCAAAATGAAGCACTAAAGAACATAATTTTGGGGTAAGTCTGTACCAAAAATGATGAAACTATACAGGTTTATTTATAGTTTAAAACAAAGAGCATTTTGATCTTTTCGTTGTACAGGATAACATAATTTCCAGAGAAAGATCAAAATCCATTCAAGGGGATCATCTAGGTTCGATACATGAAAAGCTGGATAAGGTATCACTGTATGACGAATTGTTGGATACTAAAAACAACATTAAACACGGTGTCCCTTCTTTGGAATATGAAGAATTACGGCGAGGGGTGAGGAACAATGTACAAGAACTATGGTAAGTACAATGTTGAAAATGTTAATATACTTTAAAATGTATTTTTATCACAATACTTTTATAATTCCTAAATAGGTATTACATTAGCGCAGAACTTAGCAAACTTAAGAAAACTATAGATAAACCCAGTTATGATCAAAAAGAGAAGAGAATACAGGATGTATTGAGAAATGTCTGGGATCATAAGAGATCTCTCATTATAGATATTGATAGATTGAAAAAAGCAGATGGCTATGATGAATGGCGTAAAAAAGAAGCTAAAGATTTATCTGATCTCGTACAAAGAAGATTTAAGTATTTACAAAACCCTAGTGATTGTAACAAAGCGAGAAAATTAGTTTGTAGTTTGAATAAAGGCTGTGGATTTGGTTGTCAGGTAAACAAACTTGTTACTTTATATCAAAATAAAATGTTACAAATAAAATTTATTATGTATTTCAGATTCATCACATTACATATTGCTTCTTGGTTGCTTATGGTACAGAAAGAACATTAATAATCAAGTCAAAAGGTTGGAGATACCATAAGGATGGTTGGGAGTCTGTTTTCAAGCCATTAAGCGATACCTGTGTATCTACAAATGGAGCATCTCATTCTAATTGGCCTGGTGATTCTTCTAAACAAGTAATATCCTTACCCATTGTGGATAACGTTTATCCAAAACCAAGGTATCAGCCACCAAGTGTACCAGAAGATTTAGCACCGAGATTAGAGAAACTTCATGGGCATCCATTGGTATGGTGGGTAGGACAAGTTCTGAAGTATTTAATGCGACCTCAAGAACATGTAACGAAAACATTGAACTATGCAAAAGATAGACTTGGTTTCAAAAAACCTATTGTCGGAGTTCACGTACGAAGAACAGATAAAGTTGGCACCGAAGCTGCTTATCACGATATTGACGAATACATGGTTAAGGTTGAGCAGTATTTCGATGAACTTGAAGTAAAACCAGACGTAAGAAGGGTTTTCTTAGCCAGTGATGATCCAAAAGTGATCACAACAGCCAAGAATCGTTATTCAAATTATGAAATAATAGGGGATCCAGAAATAGCAGAAATGGCGTCAGTTGCAAAACGATATTCAGATTCCTCTTTGCAAGGAATAATCATTGATATACATCTTTTGTCCGAATGTGATTATTTAGTGTGCACGTTTAGCTCTCAAGTATGCCGTGTGGCTTACGAATTGATGCAAACATATTATCCTGATGCATACAATCGATTTACGTCGCTCGATGATATTTATTATTATGGAGGACAAAATCCACACCCTCATAAAGCCATCTTGGATCACCAACCAAGAAGAAGTGGCGAAATAGAACTGAAAGTAGGAGACTTGGTTGAAGTGTTTGGTAATCACTGGGATGGTTATTCTAAGGGATATAATACTCGAACTAGTATGACAGGTCTATTTCCAAGTTTCAAAGTGAAAAATCCAGTGGATGCTGTAGACTTTCCGAAGTATCCAAATGTTCCTTTAAATGAAAACAAAAACGAGTAGGCACATTTTGAACGTGTAGTAATCTTGAATGCATTCAGATTGCTTAAAAAAAGAATGTAACTTGCCTTTATATTTAAATTGTTACGAAAAAAGGGTCATGTACACTTATATATTTTATTACTAGCAAATAATGGATTTAATTCTTTCGTAAATTGAAATTATCACGAGTTGTGAGACAAAGAAGTTGCACTATTGCCTACACGAATGATGTGTTAAATTTTAAGAAGATTGTTTATAAATATTTGAGAAATAATATTGTAGGAAATTTTGAATAAGTTTACGATCTCTTACAAATTGAACTAAAAATATAAATAAATTTTAAAAGAACACGTAGTAATACAATGTAAAGGTTTTATATATTTTGATTGACGTTAAAAATTTGTACTGTTATGTTAATAAGAGATTTTATTAGAATGTGACTGTATCATTGCATTACACTGCAATTGTTCAGTAATTTTAAGATACGTATTTTTTTTTTTGTATCACATGCATTTAAAATGTATGAAACAGGATCGATGAAGTACGGGATTTGTGCCAATGCATTTCATTTTTAAAGCATTATTTATAACGGCAAGCCAATGTTCGCAGAAAATATACAATTAAATATATTTGACCACATTTTGGAATAAAAATTTTTTGTATTATATTATTAGATATTCTCACATCTCCTGATAAAGGCTTGCATTATAAGTTCTTGTCATAACGTACAATTTGTACATAAAATATGCAATACAAATGTTAAGTATGTAACAGTTTTTTAATAATATTAGAGCTTATACAATACGCATAAAAAATATTGCATAACATACCTATGATAAGCATAAAATGCATAGACATCGAGCTGGGCTTGAGGCCTATCTTATACAAATAAGAATGTTTCCTGTATACATATTGTAATATATTTTATACTGTACACCAGACGCGATTGAGAATTGTTATTATATTATATTATAGAATCTGATTTCGGTTTTTAATAAATATTTAATTCACGAATTCATGAGCTCCTTTAATAACTCAAGGATATTACATTAGAACAAAAATGAAAAATAAAGTATGTCAATTCTAGGTGTGCTTCGCCTATTTAACCGTTACCCCTCATTTAGCTTACTAAATTGTATAAATAAATATAGAGTAGATTCATTTTAATTATTGAAAATTTCTGTAATATAAAGTTTTCTAATTTGATAGCTTAGTTTCATAATTTGAAAAGAACGCGGCAAAGTAAATATGTACTAAGCATGTGCGATATATCAATATCGATATTTGACATATGACATATGATAAAGTTAGTCAAATTTCAAATGATTTTATACTATTATGTTCTTCTTTCTTTTTGACAGTTGTTTATGAAATTATATTGAACTTTATATAAAATTTATATGATCATTTTTCTGCGAACTTTGCATGATATCATTACAACATTCTTAACTGCAATTTGACATTTACGCAAAATGATGATGCTATTGTAATGTATAATTATATTAAATTGATTCTAAATTTATAATCATATAAGAAATTTAAACAGCATGGCGAAAATCTGTTGCGTCAATAAATCTGAAGTACCTGTTTTAATTCGTATTATTCATGGAATGTTTCCCCGTTGCAAAAGGTTAGAATTCATGTAAAAGCATGACAGGCTTTTTTATACATACTTTTAAGTACAGAATGAATTGTGTTTTTTAAAGATATCAAAGCAACTATTATGATATATTGCGTATTCCTCAGGATGCAACGCAAAAAGAAATAAAAGAAGCTTTTATTAAGCTGTCAAAAGAAGTGAGTCTTTTAATTGTTTGCATATTATTAAAACAATATATATTGAAGGAAATATTACATATACTTAGATGCATCCTGACACTGGAAGTAAAGGAAATCATAGTGACTTTGTAAAGCTTAACGAAGCTTATTCTGTTTTATGTAAGAAAGACTCTCGATATGATTATGATATTCATTTGAAATCTAACTTTACAACAAATTATAACAATGGTTTCCAATACAATGGGTATGTTTGTGATAGAGATTATATGTGTTTCAAGAAGTTGTTCATCCCTGTTGGTTTCCTATATATGTTTCTAAATAAATTTATTTTCAGAGCTAATAACTTTCATAATATACATGAATGTCAGGATAAAAGACCTAATCCGAAGGATTTAATAAAAGCAATTGGATTTTGCATAATAATTATGTGTCTTGGAGGTGTAATTCAACTAGCATGTATTATAACAACATCAAACTATAAGAGGCGTGAGGCATCAAAAAAAAAAGCACAGTATGAAGAGGAATATCAACGTGGTATGGAACTGAGAAAACAGTTCCTGATAGATCAGTACAAATTGAACTTTCCTGATAAATAAAATTATCAGATTTAGCTTATATACCAGAAATTGTTTTATATGAGTACTTTGAAGAATAGTCAAAATATTTGTTATAGAATGTAATACACTATAGGCTTTATTTGACTAATAACTAATGTAATGAAAGAAATCTACATCAGTATTTTGTTCTAAGAAAGCCTATGGTGTTTATACTTACATATGTATTTAAAGTAAATTTTTTATGTAATTTAAGCAATGTATACAAAATAAATGAAAGGATTTATTTATTCTTGAAATATACTTGTTTCTCAATTTATTTATAAGAAAAATCTAATAGTATTAGGAATTCATTTAAATACAAATTATCTTAGTTTTGTATTTCTGTGCAAATTGATCACACCAAAGCAACAAATTTATATGTATTTTTTCAGAATATTTAACAAAGTAAATTTGTTTGCACTATTGACAATGTGATTAATACTCGTTTCTGAGTTCAACATCATATAATCTTTACACGAAGACGATAAATTATCCCAGTGCGACATCACTTCGTATAAAAATAATAAATAAATTAATGGTTTATTTAAGAAACGAAAATGTACAACAGATCCGAATAACCGCCACAAGGTGGAATACAATACAAAGTTTGGAGTGCGTTTATAAAAATTATTCTTCGTTCTAAACAGGTACTCGATGTTGATAACATATCGTGCTGCTGTATCTGTTACAGTTTCTTGATGTACGTAATAATCGACGTGTGTGGAAACGCTGGAGAAAACACAGGATTACCATCCTCGTCCACGTAATCCGCATATTTCAATTCATATATCCGTTCGAAGCCTAGTCGTGCGCAAAGTTTGCCGGAGAAAAAGGACGAACAGTCAGCTCGTACCATGTGGAAACCCTTTTCCTTACCTATTTCACTGCAAATCGTATATTTTCATTAATCAGTTGCAAATTGCGATCGGAAATTTATATTTAAAAATTTGTAAAAATTTGTTTACAAATGTAAACTAACTGAACTTACATAGTTTTTTCCACAAGTGTTTTGGCAATTCCTTTGCCCCTCCAGCTACTGTCCACAGAGAGTATTCTAATTTCCAGGACATTCAGACCTTCATATTGTCCATTACGATTCACATTTTGGTCCACGTACCGCAATAACCTCAGAATTTTCTTGAATTTTGGATTTTCACATGTGGTGATGTATTCCGGATCTGCCTCGCAGGGGGGATCCATTTTTCCTACGTGCATAATTTGTTGATTAATTACAGTTAATGCGGCCTGAATGTATAATTTCTTGAACGTTTCGCATCTGATTTGCAAAGCAAAACCGCGTATAACAATTTAAATGATTACATACATATGCATATGAGTACACCTTCTTGAAAAACTGTTAACGAATAAATAGTTACATACTTGTAAGAATAGTGTGTGGCAAATGGTTGATAAGATTTGTTATATGAAGTCATAAATTTAACAGACAATACTTATGTAAATGCATTTAGTAGTGAACGGCAATCTACATTCATTCTAAAGGTCTCTTATTAGCATATAACGTAGAATTGAAAATGTGATAACACGTAATGGGATAAGAATATGGAGTATGATATTCTCAAAGTACGGACTGACTCTCTTTACGTAGCGTGAACTTGCGGATTTTTGAATTTTTAAAATTTACAAACTTCTTAATTCCTAAATTGCTACGTTTTCAAATTTACAAATTTTCAAGGATTCCAAATTACCGAAAGTCACTCGATCATGTCCAATATTTGACGTAAACCTTAGCAAAAGTAGAGGTTCTGATCAAACTTTTGCAATAGGAGCTTTTACAATAATTAAAATCGACAAATTGCACGTACTGTTAATAGCAATCAGTCGGTAGTTTATTTTAGATTGATGGATCGCCTTTCTGTTAAGAACTCAACCTCGATATCTTATATCGAAGGTAACTGCTTAACATGTACTTTGCATTGGAAACAATTTCTACGGCTGCTCGAAAAGAGTTTATTCGCTCATTGTTCGCTGCCTCATAGCATTACGAGCAATTGAAATATTCTCCAATAATGTGAATAAAATATTGTAAATAATACTGTACTGCTCTTTGCGATAGGAACGTTTGTCCAATTACTACGAAGTTGAAATATTAGAAGAGAAATAATGAAAGAAAATTTTTATGTCTTTTTCTCTTTCATACATTTTTCCGTTGACTTCGGTAATCGGCATAACACGTGACTAACTGGATCTACTGATAAAGTAACATAATTATTGCTGTTGTGACAACCGGTAGCGATTAATAAGCCTCACATTTGCCCAGTACTCGCATAACAATTTATGTAACATTGAACAGTACCGTTTTCTCGAAGGCGTGTCTTCCTTCCTTCTACGATTATATTTTTATCAGATTATTGTTTAATACACCCAAGATTGAATCAACGTGTTTAAAGACCCTGAATGCTTGAAAGATTTTGATGCTTCAGTATACACGTGCAATTCAAAATAAATGCGAATAACATTTTATTTTATTTGCAGATTATTCATACATATAAGTAATGATAAATACGGAAGTGGGAAATTTTTATCGTATCCTCCTTTTAATTGCTTAATCTAGCCCTGAGTACTCTTATGAATTTTTTGCACAGTCTTTTTATATAATTTTTCACCTTTATCCTCGGGATAGGTAATTTATCAATCCTCAAGGTACGACGGCATTCTTATTATCTTTATTATTAGTCTAATCAAAGTAAAACTATTTTCGCTCAAACAAGATACGTTTCGCAAATATTACAGTGACCTTTTATGGTAGTGTTAAGCAGACAAATGTTAGCCTAGATTCAATTTGATATTCATGTTCGAGCGAAATTATTCACCGTTTCGTATTCGTAGAATGTACCAGTGTCATCTGCATTGTTCTTTCTTAGCAAGAATAGAACATTCTTGGTAACGAGATCGTATTCTTAATTTACGTATAGGTGCAAAGTTTCAGTCCATTTAATTCGTTGGTGTAATTGTAAGATGCAGTGTGCATTCAGAATGAATCATAAGTTGTTTCATTTCTTAACTTAACCATTGCATTAAATGTTAAGTACCAAGTATTGCATATGGTTGTGTATTAGATATTAGATATTGGACATTGAACATTAAATATTGATTATTGGTTATTACTGGATGTTGGTAGCGGACCTTACGCAAAGCAGTGATTCAAGAAATGGAAAACACAGATTTAGAGTTCTTACCATTTAAGAGAACACCTACAATAGCACCGCTGGTTGAAACCGCCATAAGGCTAAGGTTGTTCTCGAGCGTGGACATACTACAGTATTCTTCTAATTCGAGACAAGTGCTGTCCTCGCTTTCAGGTATTAACTGGATACAGTGATTAAGCGGCTCGTCTCTGAAGAAAAACCTTCTGAGGAATTTCAATATCCTAAGCTTATCGTCCTTCGTAACTATTTGTACATGATAATCCATTCCAATGTCGTTGTCCGCTGAATCCGCCAGCTGAAATAATAAACAATAAACCTTGTACCTAACGATTTGCATCGATCGCAGTAACTTGATCAAGTAACGGTAACAAACGTTTCTTTGTTAAATTCAATGATCTATGAGAAACTGCCGCAGAAATATTCCAATTTCCATAGCAGAAATTCTTGGAGAATTTTTGAAAATATGTTACGGTTCATATAAGAATAACTCACTCCCTCAAGTGAGTTCATGACAGGAAGTTAAAGCAAACGTTTTGTAGGACATGTTTATGGAAACATTTGTTCGATAGATTAGATTATGCACGATGTTGGATCATTTGAATTCTAGAAGGCAACACATGTTGCAACGCCGTGAATACATATCAGTGTAACCCAATGCAGAATAATAACAATTTGTTGTTTTCGCGGCATCGGAAATTGAATTAACGCTTTCACGCGAGACAATTAACGTGTTGCATCGAGCGTATGCAGCAATTCGCGACGCGTTCTCATTTGTGGTACGCTTTATCTCGGTCATTAATGGCCAACATAGTCGAGGACTGAATTATATAGTTGATCCACTTCCACGCAATGATTCACAATAGCTAACAACAGTGAATGTAACGTTTATATTTTGATTTCTAGGACCACGATTACGCCTACGTTACGAAGGAACATGATAGCGTCAGTATTACAATTTTTTACAGTTCCTCGAAAAATTACGGCGAACACAGTGTCTGCACTTTGATTTTTTCAGACTATCATGATTACTTCGTTGTAAAAATATGGGACCATAAATTGTACACTATTTGCCAGGAAAATTATATTATTAGCGAATTACAATATTCAGACGTTAATTCGCTACGTACTCGAACAATATGATGGGTTATTATTGGCTAAAGTATGGCATTTATGGCTTCGGTAAATTTAGTAATCATCGATGCTCCGTAATAACGCGTCGTCTTTTCTAATGTTACCGACAGCGTTACATCATTTCAATTCTATTAATAGACATGTCAATCGTAATTATTATAACGGTAAGCATTGTTTTATACATGTCACAAGGTAGATATAATGACGGATTGGGGACGACATATAAACATACAAACAGTTCATTTCCTGTTTCTTTAATACGCCATTTTGGAGGAGCGGAAACTCGCGCTTGTTAATCCGAGTTGATAAAAGTACTACGACTTTAACGTGTGCAATTTTACTATCTCAGTATCAGGTGCGAAATTCTAATTTTTGAAATTTTTAAATTCTAGATTGAAAAATTTGTTACATTTTAGTTCCAACATTTGCAATATCAAAATTTTAAACCCAATATTGCAATCTCTATAACTTTCAAATTCCAAATTCAACAATTTCAGCGTTAACATCAATATCACATTCAAGACTATTAAATATATCCACCCTTAAAATTTCAACGCTCAAACTTCCCGAAATTCTAATAACCCGAAAATTCCGAAACTTGCAACAATCTTACCGTGTATCTCGCAATTTTGGGCACATCTTTCGCGAAGTTGGTCTTGTTGGCGTCTATTCGGCCAGAGTTGTCTAAATTCGTGGATAATATAGTTTCCATGTTGAACCTCGGTGTGTTTAGATTCTTTAAAATTTCAGCTACGATCACGATGAACCATTTAACGGGTCACTGAATGTGGGAACACCGGTTACCAGTTTGTCAATAACACGATGCTCGTTGTTGACGTCGAGGTGGTAATCTAACACTGCGCTTTGTAATAGCTCGTCGTCAGTCTTATATACGCTCACAGTACCGGGCAAAAGCCGTTTCTGCAGGTTCATGGACATATGAGTACACTTTGGGGTGCTTACTAATCGGGAACGTCATGAGACTTCGATCAATACAATTAATTTTTTACCATCGGTCTGGCTATAGACTGCTACATGTTTTATGGGATTTATAATTCCTGATTTCATCGTACAATCACTGTAACACTATCACTTCGCAGTTGAACATGCATGTCCCGTGTTTAATCCTAACAATGTTATCGATCGATATTTTGTAAAAATTTAAAGGAAGTTATTTATCCTGTAAATATCTCAAAGTCTGCAGAGGATCATATTGATTAAATGTTGACAAATAACAAATTTTCAAGATGATCAAACAATAAATATATAGTGTTAGGTTTTATTAATATAGCTTTATTTAATACAGCTTCGCTGTATCTTTTATTTAATTCTTTCGCGATCACTTGTTTGTTTCCAACGTTAAGGTACTTTATGTAACACGTTTATTAAATAGACACAACACGTCCCATGCGTGACTCTTTTTCCGTTGATTCTTTCAAATGGTTAATCGTTCGAGAGCTTTTCTTCGCAAGTAAATCATCGGCTGACAGAACAGTACCGAGGGAATATCTTAACATTCTACCTATGAATTTCTAATAGCCAACATGTGTACGCGCTTTATCGTTTAGTATCGCTTTCATGTAAATGAAACGAACGTATAACTGTGTGGCACGCGATCGTTTAATAGAAATTGAAAAAAGGAGAGCAAATTATTGGCCGTTGCGATTACTCTGCGACACACGATCGAGAGGAAACAGAAAAGATTTTATCGTACAAGATTTTTTTTTTGAGAAAATTGAACCTTCTCGAGACGATTGGAGAACGTCTCGTTCGTTTTCAAGACGGTCAAGATTTAATTGTAGGAAAATTACCATTCGAAATACATTCGTGATCGAAAGATATCTGAAAGATACATGAGAAATTCATCGAACGTTTCAATCGATGATTAATCCAAAACGATTTACCTATTCAGAAACTTAAACGTTTTTCGATGTCGGCAAGAAACATCGGTCAATACAGTGACGCAGAAAGTCAATTTATCAGAAAATACTTGTCTAGTTCTAATTGTTTTTGCAGTCGTATCCTGTTCGTTTGGGTTGAACTCGTGTAGCGAATTTAACCGTCGCTTTTTTCACCAGTACTGACAGTACAATCTTCCTATGACGAATCACCAACTGACAGAATTCATTTTTTGTCGGACCAGAGTACTACATATTACAAGGTTGTTACAAGAAAAACGCACGAAGATCGTGCAGAAATCAATTATCGTTGTCAATACACATATGTTTCACTTTACTTGAAACATTCTGTACAGATTGATTGTAGCAAGTGCACACTTTAATGGAAGATTATTAACCCTCCATTAACTCTCACAACTTTGAAGTAAGAACAAAATTTCTACTTTAATTCCGTAATCTATCGCTGCAAATATTACTTTGTTTTATATCTCCATTACGAATGTATACAAAAGTAGAGTGGATTTTTTACGAGCCTGATTTCTACACTTTTTGGATCGGTAAACAAAATTGACCTCGACCCCTAAAAAACAGTAACTCGATTGTTCTCTTGGAAAATGTTCAAGTTTCGTTACGTTTGTTGATAATAAAGAGTGAGCAATTGTGGTGCAACCAAAAAGAAAGCGACAGATTATTCAGAAATTATGCAACATCGTCGAATTGTTCTAAATACAAAACATATTACAGACCGGTTACGGAACCGTCGTCGTTCTACACCGACGAAGGTCAGCATAGAGAACCGTAGGCATGCCTTAGATGGCATTCAATGACATCGACTCGAAGTTCCTGGCCATCGAGTGTCGATTTATTATCCTTTTCCCAGCTAATTTCATCTAAAAAGGACAACGTAGTCACTAGGTGGTCCTTGCAATCAGATCGAACACTTGACCCAATTTATTTTTTCTTCTGAAATTTTTCCGAACAACCTTTTACTTCCACATCCTGTCTATCGTCCTGCGATCAATCTTTCGTACGGAACACCGATGGGTATCTCACATACGAGTCTCTTAGCAACGCCAATACAATCACTCTGTAGCCTTTGATCGCGAGACTCGATAAAACCGAACGAACGAACGATTGTCGATACACGCGACAATGAAATATAAGAATCGTTTCGTTGTTCTCGGAATCCTTTCGAACCGGATTTGGTAGGCGTTGAACTTCCGCCATCGAACGACCTTTCGCGTTCGTTCAATTTCCCTTCGATTTCGTACTTTTCACTAACTAATTCAAGATCGAGATTAATTATCGGGACTGTGCGACTTTCAGAAAAGATTGGAGGAAAATATTATCAGTACGAATAATCAATATTCAACATTACTCACAGTCAACACATACGAGAGCAGATAAGCGTTTACTTCTAATACTAATGTAGGTAGTAAAAGAAAAACTTTTTTCAAAATTATTCTTAATAATGTTTCTGTAAATCTATTATGTTCATTGGATCAAATATTTTCAACAGTGTATTTTCCTATATAAACAATTTTTTCTCATTTCACAATTGTGTAAAAGGACTCCGGTTTTGATGTAATAGCACTGGAACTTATATCGCTACGAACAAATTTATGAGCTAACTCCATAAACATGTCATCACGTAAAAGTAACTAAGTATTTGTACAACTCTTAGGCACGAATCGATCACAGTGTAGAGAACCTGGATTGTTCAAGAAACGTAGAAGGATCGGGTGTACCGTTATTTAGGACATCGAGTAACGTTAGCTGTATAGATTACTAAAAGAATCGGGGTTCTTTCTCTCTGAGGCTGAAAAATTACTGCAACGTGGGTTGAGTTTGTAAAGAACCACGATATATATTGCACACCTCTACGTAAAATATAAATGTTCCGATTTACTTTCAACTTTACAAATGTACAAATTCGAATTTTTGAAATTAGAAATGTTTCAATTGATCTTTGAAAAGTGACGACAAGAGGGTCTTATTCCTTGTTTGTCAAAGTCTATACTGCAGTGCACATGAAATCTTTATGCGGCTACTCAATAATTGATATGCTTTTTATTGGCACAACCACCCACGCGTTAATATCCACGTCATACGTAAACGATTCTCGACCGAGTATGTATCAGAGGCGGTGCCAGTTCCGTAACTGGCAAGCCAATCGGAATAAAGAACACCTGTCCCTCGCATTAGATTTACAGTAATTGCAACGTAAGTTTACCTCATGTGCTCACGTGCTCTGAAAAGTTTCGAATCTACGTTATCGAGTTCTCTTCCTTTCGCGTGGCCACTTATTTAAAGCGTTATCGTTTCATTGTTACTCGACGATAAACGCACGAATTAAGAAGGGATTTTCGACGTCTCGGTGTTACGATGATTTCATTCGAATTGCATTTCTTTTTCCTAGTCACGTGCTGATACAGGATCGAAAAGATATTGGTCGTGATGCTGAATACGTTACCGGGGCGGTGGTCCAGAACATAATAAAATATACCCAGTGACATGTCATGGGATTATTCTCGATCGCCTTGAAACATGGACGCGTAACGTATTCTGCGTAATAAATCTATTAACCGACACGACGTGTAAAAGTATTAATTACCATTGAACCCTTTAGCGCGTACCTTGGAATTAATTGCGATTTACGCGAGAAATTACAGGGGATACGCCTTCGAGCCGACGCGTTTGCTTGCGTGATACGGTTCAACGTGGAAAAGAAGGCGCGGATCATTTAATTAATTCTAAACAGCTGACGCATTTTATGTGTCTTATGCTGCTTCTGCGGTGTCCACGATGACGCAACGCGTGGGACTTGCAAAAGATCGATAGTATCGATAGATTCGCAAAAAGTTGCAGAAGAAATATGATCGTAGGAAAGTGGAACAATACGGAATTAGTGTTTAAAAGCATAAATCAAAGATATCGTAAAAATTATGTAAACATCTGAAAATTGGATAATCTTAGTCGTTATTCGCGCTCGGAGTATCAATTTATGATACATCGATTATTTCTGCGAATTCAGTGGTTTTCTGAACCGTTCACCGATACAAGTACGTTTACATATTAATAAGTGTGATTACATGTGATAAAAATAATGAAATAGCTGGTATTGCAAATCGATCATACGTATAATACCTTTTCTTCTTATTTTTATTCGCGACGAAAGATCGCGTCCCACTTGACTGGCTTTCGTACAATTACGTTATCGCTTGCTGCATAACAATCACTTAAACGCTGAAAACAAGAACGCGGGTAATAATGGCATGGTTACTTCAATCAACCGTTTACGCAAATCATCTCTCTATCCCGTACGAACGGTGACCCTGTTTCTTCTTTATCTTTTCCCATTTTCTCATCGGATCTGCTCATTTGTTCCTCGTATTGTCCAACAGATAAAAAATGTCACGATTCTTTCTGCGCAGCAGGAGCCTCGCTTCGAACGCAATGTGAATGAACAGCGTGCAAAAGAAAATTTGTATTCGAGCTCTGTACACGATCGCGTATTATCGTTGCGATCGAGGCTAATCTCGTTTAGTCTTCGATCTAATACTACCGTGAACTTGTTTCAGAGTCTCGGTTGTACCTGACCGAACAAAAAAAAGAGCCTCTACAAGAATGAAATTCCACGATGAAATCGAGTTTTTCAAGATTTCCATTTCTTGTATCTGTAATATGCAAAGTACGTGTTGCCCTATAAATTCTGATTAGACTCCCCTTAAGAAATCTTTCGTGTACAATGGAAATGTATTATTAACAACGTTAAACGGGTACAAAAGAATCTGGTAAATGACATATTATTTTATGATGAAATATGACCCTCTTTAAAATGGCTATGTTGATAATAGCATAATTTACACGAGGCATTATAGTACTATGTACATAATGTAATTGGTCTTATGTACTATGCACACAGTCGCTGAGTACAAGTCTGTGTCGCAGTGTATTGTTACACGGAACAACAACTCGATAACGTTATTTATTATTGTTGACGAGTTAAAGACGAATGTCGTCCGAATGCAGATGGCGCATTAATTCGTTAAAGTTCTTAATATTCGATCACAAACTTACCGTTCGAGGTTGTTGAAAAGAAATCCAGACAAGTATTCGTCGATTAGGTGTCCCCTCTTCTTCGACCTTCTGGTTTCTTTCATTCGTACGTGACACTCTTCCGAACCGATTTTGTGTCTCGACTCTGGACAGCAATAACTGCACCGGTTCGGTGCAAATACACCAAACTCGTTACCTAGAATATTTTGTACTTTGAACACGTGCAGTGAAGTTCCGAAAGCGAAGCGTGTAATCGAATTACAGCTGACCACGCCGGATAGGAAGAGATATGTATGTAATTCCTGTGTACAGGTCGAACTGTTGTCGTCCACTCTGCGCGACGCGATGATCTTCGCTTTAATGTTCAACCAGTAACAGATAATTCGTTATCGACTGAATTGCATTGTTATCAACGATACCGTGCAACTGAAACTTTCTTGTCGAATAGCTGTATTGCGATATCAAACACTTTATGTATCGATACGGACACTTGACGCTGTCAGTATTTTAAAATCCTAACTTTACAAAATTGCAACGTGCAATTCTTAAAAGTGAGAATATTGCTTAACTATACTTAACTTGTAATCCAGTGATAACTACCACAATGTGTTTGCTATATTGAACAAGTTTGAAGAAGTATGATGGTAGATTGAACTAGTCTTCCCCATTTTTTAAAATTATGCACTACAAGCTTACTGAATTATTATCTTGATACTTGTAAAGTTACCTAGCACGGTTTGTAGTCTTTCAAAAATGACTGCCAATGTAAATGCACATGTAGCGAAGATTAAGAATTCTGGCTTCAGTCTTTCGCTTTTGTTTTATGAAAACGTGAAATACCAGTTTGTTTTTTTCGGAGTATGTTAATTTCACATTTCCGTGAATTTGTTTCAAAACCATTCACTATATCGGTGAAGGACGAACAGAAATTACTACGAATGTAGCAAAAAATATTGATTTGAATGGTACTTATTTCGATTGCAGAAATGAAATTAAACCATGAAAATCTAGACTACAGAGTTCATTTTAATTTTCTCTTGTAAATATCAGTATACAAGTTCCTTTTACAAAAAATAACCTTTGAACTTTCTGATATACATGCTATTTATAGTATGTATCTTGTAATGTTTTCGAAATTTGTAATTTAATGAGCAATGAACTTTTGACATGCTAGATCAATATCCTCGTTTTTCTTTTGATATTGGATAAAACTTCTTGAACAATTTTATTACCAAAAATGGAACGTTTAATAGGAATTAAACTAGATTTTTATTAAGCTCGACAGCACAGGGATAGTTATTTCCACGCGTACAGCGAGATGCACCACGGATTCATCCAAGAATAGATCCGTAGGATAGAGGAGAAACATTGCCAATGTCTTTGCCGATATATTTCCGTCGGTGTGCTTTCAGTGGGATAAAGTGACTACCTCTAGCCACTGCTCGTCTTCGGGGAAATACATCCCCGGTCAGTGAAACGTTCGTCTCTGAACTCGTTGCTAACCTTTCGCTATACAATAAATCCGGTGATCGGATTACTCTAACACGTGAGAAAATCGATTTATCGTTACGTGGTAGAAGAGTGTAGAATGAATCAGTTCACCCAACGCTGTTTTTATACAACGCGAAAAAAGAATATAGTAAAAGGGAGCAAGAAATACTTTCAACGTGATTAATTCTCGTTAACCAATTGATCAGTTTATAAGAACAAAAACTTAGAATTTCTGCATCGTCGAAGAAACGTATTTATTTTCGTACGAATCGAAGAATAGGGGAAAAGAGTGTAGTACTGAATGTCCTCTTTAAAAATTACGCATGAATGTTTTACAAACCTCTGAAATAAAATAGGTATTTCCTGTGAATGTGTTTGCATGAAGAATACGTGCGTGCGTATTTTACGTACCTGGTAAAGAAACCCTCCTGAACGAAATTCCTTAAGTTTTCGAAAGGACGGAAGACACTCGTGTCCCCTTCAGTCGTCAACTACGCACTGCCAACGTGAGAACAAAGTTCGAGCAATAGGGAGGGTCATTACCATCCGGCACGTAATATCCCTTCGACGATGAACCCATGGAAAGGGTAGCCCCAGCTCTATTTTTTCATTGAATTTGATTAGACCGCGAGATCTGGGTCTAACCGATGATTGCCATCATCCATGTAGGTGGTTACGATCATAAAAAGAACTCCCCAGCATCCAGTTCGAGCATAATGGTAACGGAATCAAGTGACTTGACGTTCGTTGATCGATTGTATCAATGGAGATATTCAATTTTTAAGTCGTAGGTTAGTGGATCAGTGGTTGCGGAAATTTCAATTGACTCGTGGTGGTTCGGAGAGCGATGAGATGGCTATTTCAAAAACTCTGTTGCAAGTTCTCAAACACCTCGTGTGTGTTTCGAATTACTTTAGATAAAATTTTTAAGCAATTTCCAGCGATCGAATTAAACATCAGGTGAATGTACCGAGGAAAAATAATCATCGATCACTATTATGTTAATTATATCTGCATCGTATGTATACTTAGGTCATAATGCGACGTGTAACCGAGTTAGTTTATGGATAAAGAAGAAGGCAAAGTTTATTACGAAGTACATTAATCATAAAGGTGCAAGAATGACAAGGATCTTATTTGTATGCATAGTCTGCGGTATACATTAAAATATCCTTGGTAGTTTTAACGATTAGAAGCTTCTAACATTTTGAAAATACGACACGGTTGTGACGGCCGATGATACGACAAATCAGTGGTAGTCATTTGCAACGTGCAATTGCCATGGACGTTTGTAATTACAGTTCCTCTGCCAATGATTACAAAGCAGTTCACAACAGATGCCGAATAGATCGGTATTCATTAAAATATCGACCTTGGTAACCTTAATGATTAGAAGCTTGTAATATTTTGAAAATACGACACGGATATGACTGCTGATGATACGAGAAACCAGTGGTAGCCATTTACTACGATTGCCATGGACGTTTGTAATTGCAGTTTCCATGCCTATAATTACAAAGCAGTTCATAGCAGATGCCGAATAGATAGTACAAATTATCGCCGTGAATTTTATTGAATTCGCTCGGTGATATCACAGGTAATTAGTGTACATTATTGCTCAAGTCTTGGAAGGCTCCTTGAATTTTTCGCGGGTGCAAGTAAAGAATAATTGCCTAAAACAAATACAAAATGTTTCTATAATCAATGACTGTCTTTCTTGATTTTATAACTTTGGAATTATGATAATGTTTCGATTAGATAATATCGCGTGAACTTTATAGGTCTGAAATTCATAAATTATGTTAATAGACATGTAAAGATTTGTTGACGATATTGTACATATCCTATGTTAAGAGTTTCTGCTTGTACTTTCGAAAAGTTTATTGTCGGGTAGTTAGCCTTGGAAGAAAATTCAATTATATGCCTGACAGCGATTTATTTCCAATAAATTGTGTCGTGTGATCACTGATAAATGTTGATCCAGGATCGACAAGCGTGTAAACAAATCGCAACAAACAATGATTGATTACTTTCTATCACGAACAGTCCTATTCGATTTCTCTGGACAGAATAATAGAAATAACAGACGTTATGTAACATGTAAATGTTAAAAGAATTATGGGATTTTCGATAGCATCATCGGTTGAATTATCGTTGGTAATTGTTGTCTTAACTCTTACAACGTTATTAACCATCGTTTATTATCATTATCGAGATTCTTTCAAATGCACCTAAATTTTAATATAAGTTTATAAAATACATCAACTTTTGTCACTGCATCGTAAATCGTCCAGCATAACTGTAATCGATTTAACTGTTTAAAGAGTTATGCAACAAATCGATATTCCTCGTTTTAATGGCTCTTTATTGGTTACTTTATGCAAAGCATCGTTGATTTATTCCAATTTACAGAAGAGCAACGTTACCAAAGCTATCGATGCAATAAATAAAATTTTTTACAACCGCAATCGCTTACCTCATGAATGTTTTATGTCCCCTTTTTTTTACTAGCAAACATTGCCCGATTACCACTCGCCTTAAAAACGATCAATTATCAAGATAAAATTCAATCGGTACTCGAACGTAATCGAGAAATAAGGCCAAGTAGAAACAGCCATAAGTAGTCAGACGTAGGATAATGTAGAAAATTAACCATATTATACATTCATTCTATAACGTAAATTACTGTTTGCTTTTTCAGATTACAGATGTACTTGTTATAGATTTGATTAGATTAAAGTTTTAATACGGATCATTGAGAACTTCCACAATAATTACCGAGTTCTACCGTTTTATCACTTTTATCACCTTTTGTATCTCCAATGGCAATTAACGAGTTAAGAGTATTAAGATAATAGCTTTATTATTTGAAATCTCATATGCAACTTCAATATCGGGTGCAACTTATCTTCCTACCTCATTTGTTAGTTATAAACTAAATTAAATAACATCAAATATTGATCGTTTTCATCGCAATAAAAATGTTAACAATTTCTCACTCAGAAATTTTTCTTTAACACTCGTTTCTTTCACTACTCGTAACCTGTATTTTTCTTGCAGAAAGTCTTTATTGAATCGATGCCCGAACGACACGTGTTACATGGGTGGACTCTTCGAACACGCCTCGATATCATCTAGATCACGTACCAGAAAAATCTTGCTCCTTTTGCCTTTGTTAATTGCTACTTGATACCAACAATGCGGTTTATAAGTTATGTTATCAAGGTTAACTACAATTCTCCATTATTGCAATTCTTTACGCGACCCACAAACATGTAAATTATTCTGGACCAATATTCATATCACGAAACGTGGAATATTAGAAGGGAAAAAGAGGAAAATGGTATTACAAAAGGTGTTCACGTGGTCGAGGACAATTATTGTTGGTGATTGTCCTTTCGTGAATAATGCAGATATAGTTTATCCTGGGACAGGATACACGTTTTGGCATTTGCTTGAAAGATCAGGTCGAATGGAAAATGTCGAAAACAGACCTTCGTACAATGAGTTTCACCTAAAGGTGTTAAATCATCAATTCACGTATTAACAAGGCTGCCATTTATCATTGTCAACGTCACGTTGAAAACGTAATATTTTCTTTTTTGCAGCAGAACACTTGAGGCGTGGCTCGCGTAGCGTGGTTGTCTTTTAGTTGGTCATAACTCGACAAAAAAGAACATTATGCAAAATATAGTCGGATAGCATTAAGAAATTGCACGTTGAATACGTGATCGTATGTTACAGAAAAAATAGAGAACGGTATATTGTTTCAAGTGAAACTTCTGTGGAAACTGTGAGCGATGTTGAAATTCAGCAATTTCGAAATCCCCAAATTCCTAAATTTTAATTTATTTTCTAATTTTTGCTAGTAAAGTTTTATTTTGTTACAGCGTTGTACATGTTTAATCTCAAATTTACGCGCGCTTTGGAAACAGTACCGCTAACACTACCTTGTGGTGGTCGGTGAAACTATTTGAACATAAAATTGGAATAATAGATTGAACGCTCTTTCAAAAAGACCGCCAAAATTCTGGACCGCCATGATGGCCATCTGGTGTCGATTCTCAGAACTAACAATGTTGAACTTTATTTAATTTTAATGATTTTTTTTAAATAACAACATTACGATACATTTATTGCGCAAAATATAAAAAGTATAATGAATGTGTAACAACAAATTTTTATTTTTTGTGCAGTTTTATCATAATTTGATACTTGACCGCTAGATAGCGCTGCTTGCGTCATTCTCGAATCTTTGTGGTAACAAATGTCGGTAACTTTCATCTAAATTTTTTAACACATCTCAATCCTATTATTTGAAGCATATTGTCAATACAAAAAATGAGTCAGGAAAGTCAAACACTGCAAGAAAGAAGGTAAAATTTATTTTCAGTTGCATTTGGTTCTTGATGCATTATCGTAAGAGCAAACGTACGTATTTCAGGATCGTACATGCTAGTCGTATCAATTGCTACGATCTATGTTAATTATCATTTACTGTCTTACACGTTTTATTAAACAAAAGTACTAGAAACATAAATTAAATGTGATTTCATTCATCATTTCTTTCATATTTGAGTAGCTGGTTTGAATGTCATACTTCGTTCATGTACGTGGTGATTAATACTATAGGTACGTCAGTGTCAATATAACATGCCATCTACTGTCAAACTAAACTGACGTCGATTACAAAAATAAAAATATGGAACTGCATTGAATGCATAGCTAATAAAAAATTGTTCTGTTAACAAAACGTTGAGCTAATCGTTGTTGTTATTCGGATAGTTATGTTTATTTGAAATTATCAGTAAGATTTGGTCAGTGGTTTAGTGAGTCATGGGGAGAAACCACAGCATCGGCGCGCTCAGCTAGCGGTTGTCATGGTGACGACCAATCATCTTCCCCCACTTTTTCGAAACGAGCCCCCTCTGCGTCAGTCGTTCGCGAAGCCTCGCAGGCGGTGGATTGTGTCTCTTATAGTTGGTTGCTGTTTTCATGTGTTGTCGCCCTTTCTTGAGTTACCCTTCGTGAAAAATCGTAAAACGGTGCGCCTCGGGGGCGCTACCGCGAGTGTACAGTGCCGAATTTCAGCACGGTGATAGACTAGCTCCCGGTTCTTCCCTACACGGTCAATAATGAGGGACATGGCGGGCAAGATCGCCGAGTTGAAGTTCGAGGCACCCCTCGCACGTTTCGAGGAAGAGGACACGGCCAGTCTAAAGAATATGAATATATTGACAGGTGCGAAAACGAGTCTATACTATTGTTTTGTTACTTTGCTCTCGAATCGTTGCGCATCTTTCCGTGCTGTCACCCGACAATGTAACCTTGCGTAGATCAAAGTTTATCGCGATGTACTGAATTCGAAATGATCGTTGCGAACGCATTACGTCAAGTACCAAAATTACAATACAAAGCTAAACGGGTCGCTCGATATCTCGAAACACAGTATCTTCGTTTCTTTACTCTATTCTTGTCCTTAATCGATTTCCGAATCGCTTCTAAAGTGGGTGATCATACACTGTACGGTTACAAAACGATGAAATTGACTTCGATAATGATCACAGTCCCACTATCTGCGCGATCTTCTCTTTGCTTTGACTAAAAAAGGCGTTTCAACGCAAGCCGGCATCGTACAAACGGAAATTTCGAAACCGAAAGAGTTTCTCGGTAGTGGGAACAGGTTTTGTTGGCTGTGTAAACGCGTGAAATATGTTCGTGCACGCGTGGTCACGCTCATTTTGCGGACGTGCAAATTAAATGACGAGGGTGGCTGGTTGGCGTACAGGCCAGCGTGAAGAAGCGACCTTCGAAGCACGACAAAAGGCTACGTCATGCGTACAATTGGTGTCTAATATCCTTCATGTACGCTTTAACTCCGTATCACTTTTCATGACAGCGTAGAAACAACGTTGTCCTCCAAACATCGCTGCGTGTATTAATACGCCCCAGAAAAATGACAGACATTTAATCCTGGAAACATTCGATCCGCTTTATGCGTCATTGTCGTTCACGGGAAAATCTGATTACCGTTTGTGCAATTGATAATATCTCTGGAAGATGTAATTAATACCGGTCGCATTATAAGAAGCGTCTGTCGTGATGCGCTTGCTATGATACGTCCCTGTGCAGGAGCGACGCGATGAAGATTCAATGCGTTCCTTGAAGCTGACCCTGCGGTCCATGAAAAATTCATTGCATATTTCATACAACTCTGTGCATAGTACACATCTATTATTTACATTTCATATATATTCCTATTGATACAGTAAGCGCTCGTTATATCGAGCCTTTGTACGAATTTTCATGATTCCCCACCATCGCAATATACACACACTAGAGGCGGTTCTCCGGTACTGCGCATGCGCACTTTTGGTGTTCCTCGCATTATTTTAATGCATATTTATAGTGTTTCCCCACTACCCAATGTATACTATTGGTTCTCCCTCATCACCGTAGTGTTACCTTTATCGATTATTTAGATACTATCGATATTTAGACACTGATATGGAATGATATATCGATTGGGAGTGGCAGAATACAAACTTCAGATTTAACTTACCTTGATATGTAATTTTATTATTCAACAGTATTCCTGTTAAGTTAGGTTAAGTCGGTTTTTATGACTCAAATCAGTTTGGTTAAGTAAGGTCACGTGTCTATAAAATTGATAAATACTTTTTGACTTTATATTATTTTGGAAGCCAGTTGTGCAAATATTCACACCGGCCGGCCCTGCGTCAGTGTACAAAGAGTGACCCCATCTTTCGCGTTTATTGCGTCCCACACTATCGAGCTATCTGTTTACTCTTCTCTCTCGGTTTAACTGGATACGGTAACGCACGGACTGACGCGTTTTTAGGTCTAAAAATAAAACAGAACTCTGAGAAAGATACGATATTCTCGGTGACCGTTTAGAGTTAATTATTGTCGCAAAATACCACTGATTATATCGAAGATTTTCTTTTTTTATATTTAGAACAATTATTGGACACCAGTCTGAACACCAGCTACAGCGAGAATTGTAACGCAAACGAGCCGCCGACGACCCATGAAAATGGCACCGATATTCTACAGGAGGGGACGTTCAGCCCTTTCAGCGGTAGTCTCGAGGACCTCGTTAACACTTTCGACGAAAAGATAACATCCTGTTTTCGCGATTACGGCACGGACGTTGAGTCATTGGCACCTGTGCAAGTACGGACACAGGAGGAGATTATGAACGAGTGCCAGTGAGTTTTTCAACTAGTATCCTCATTAATAATAGTCTTCCAAGATTGAAGAAGATAAAGTGTCTTAAAGGTATTGCAGATAACAATTCAATTTTCCAGACAGATCTTTGCTTAGTCTGGTATCTTTAACTAATGACAGTCATCAGTTAAATACTAATTTCCAAGATAAAAGACTTTATATAATTCAATTGAGCTTAGGTTGAGTTAGATCAGAATCAAGTTAGGCTGATTCAACCAGAGTTAGATTTAGGGTTGGGTTAGATGGTACCCACACTTAATGTTTGTGGTTTTGAAACATTTATAATTAGGTAAGTAAGGATATCCGATATAAAATGACGAATAGATTTCCTACAGCAGTTTATATCGACAAAGTGGTAATTTGTAACCGTTGAACCGTCTCTTTCAACAGGGTTGCTGCTAGAAAAAAACACACGAAGTGAAAACGATGTCGGTATCTACACGCGCGATTGAGAAGTTTCTGTTACCCTTGGGTCACGCGATATCTCCGGTACAGTTATACCGGTTTTACGCGGCCACGTTGGACGATTAAAGAAAAATGGAAGGAAAAAATTCCTCCGAGGCGGAGTGGATAAATGAATACCCCTGAAGATTGCCGGAGTTATCGCGTTCAAATTGTCGCACTTACCTTGAAATATCTATTACACCTGTCGCTGATGTGTTCTCATTATACCGTAAATGATAGTCTCCCCGTAGCTTCTGACATAACGGAAGTAATCGTTTATATAGCGTTGCCCGTTGTCATGTTATTCTCGCGTGAATCATAATTACTAGATCACCTCCGGTATTCCGATGCCTCGATGAAAGAGCAATCTTTTACGAGCAGCACGAGTTTACAATTTATATAAAGTGTAACAAGCGCAAAGATTATACCGGTTTATGCGTTCCATTGCCACGTGGATTAGAGGTGATCTACAGCCTCTACCGGAAGCATCGCTTTAATTATATTAAGCTAAACAAATATCGGTAATTACGTTTGTATAGGATCTTGCTAGTCGTAAAAGTAGGAAAATTGTACTTCTGTATTACTCGTTTATGTGTTCAATAGTATCTTCTGATAATTATTAATAAGGAAAAATGCACTTAACGTCAGTACACCGTTTTATTTCAAGCTTCTGCCGTGTTTTGATTTTTATGTGGCATGAAAAACACGTTCAATAATCTCACGTTAACGCTTTCTTCGACTCCCGTTAAGACACCAAACAATTTCACTCTATGCTCGAGCTAAACCAATATCGCTGAACGATAGTCGTACGGTTTCATTACAGCCGTTACAGGTAGTTGCGGTAAATCTTGAGATTGATACGGTTCAACGGGTATTATCCTCTTGCCATTGTCGACAACGTATCATTTTATTACATTTTTGTAACGATTGCAATTCAATTTACCTTCATGCAAATCATTTTGATCCTGATTGTAGGGAAGTTTTTAACATAAAATCAAGAACAAGAAACGTATTTTATAATTTAGATTCTTCAACTTCACATACATTTCAGAAACTCACTAGACGATTGTCTGCATCAAACAATTTATAAATCATCACAGGGAGAATACTGCTTTGTTTTTAAAATAGATTTTTCTGTAAGGTTTAGGAACTTTTGAAACAATATGCGCGTAGTCAGTAGAAGTCTGATCCTTAAGATCACAGTATCGATTTTCCAACTGAAAAGTGTGCCACCATGAGTACTCTCTACATGACGTTCTGCGGCGCGTTCTGCAGCTTTCTCTCCACGAAGTGGACACTGCACATAACAAGAAAGAAACTCACCTTCTAATTAGACTATCATCTTATATTCTGCAGACGTATCTCTTCTAATCGATCGAATACTTTGCTGGTTTCTTAATTGCTTTGTAATTAACTTGTGAGAAATTGTAGGAGATTAGAAAATTTCTTTGATCGATAATAGTAGGGCATTGGAAACATCTCTATAAATTTGTAGACTCCCCGAAGTCTCGCAAACATTCTGGAATGGATATAAAAGTTTGCATTATACGATAATTTGTTGCGTTCAAAAATTTTGCCTATGCTAAATATTTAGTTTACCGTGAAGCGTTGAATTACACCGATACAGTTAATTTTTCACGTTGGGTAAATAAAAGTGGCTCGAAGCATGTTCATTTATCAGGCATAATAAATAACTAGTTTTCTATCATTAAAATTGTACGTTGTAATATTATCTTGAAAGGTAGAATAATTGATGTACCACTTAAGGTGTTAAATATTTAACAGCGTTCTAATCTAATCTATGTGTGGCTTGCCAATTCAAATATAACACGATTATTCTTTATGTAATCGCACACAACATTAAATGAGAGGTATTCTAATCTCTCGCGGTATAATTTACTTCAAAGAAAAGGAAATGTATATGCAATTTTTGAACGTTTACAGAAGCACTCTCGCGTTATAACCGTTGTGCAGGTGTCCGGCCGAATATTGTACGTCGTAATAAGCGAGACTGCAGGTGAAACGCTCAACGAAGCGCAAAATTGTATCTTCTTCGGTGTAGAATAACGTTGACCGGGGTTCTTAAACTCGTTTGAACCTCCACTGTTGTCTACTGTTGTGCATAATTTCTTTGAAGTCGCGCGCCTCTTTCAAAATCTGTCTAGACTGGTTGTCTCTTTCATCGAGTCGATCAGAAGGGATCGCGAACAAAATAAACATCCACGCCCACGCTCACCTGCGCGTAAAAGTTTTTTTGTCGAGATTGCATCACAGGTAGAAAAATGGCTTTCAGCCGTCCTAGGGTCAGGTTGAATTGACCCACGTTTGTTCCCTCGGAACTGCTGAGTACCTGCTGCTCAAGCACAATGGTCTTTTCTTTTTTCTCGTCAAAGGAATTTTTAAATTCCCTACGTGGCAGATTACCACGCGTTACATTGGCAATTTCAAGGATTTTCTACGGTGTTCGTATAATGAAAGTCCGGTACATGTGTATTGAAAATAGACCAAAATACCCAGGAAATATTTAGCTCTGTCGGTTCAGCAGTAATTATCTACCTTTATGAAGTTACGGAAGACCGTCAGCAATTATGTCGATGCAATTACGCGTCGAATTAACTACTGTATCGAAAATCCAAACCCTAGTGAGAAGTCGAGGGGTCAGTGTCCGAGGTTCGCGGATACGACACGTGCTATTGCACGTGTCTTGTTCGGTATTGCTGACGCTTTTCATATGCATACACTAGGTCCGAAAGAATAAACGCATCCGTGCGTACATATCCGGCGTGCTTCAGCATTGTTCGTAATCCAATTTGTTGCTACCACATATTGTACATGAAATTGCTCGCGTTAATCGTGTACAATTTGCACGAAATCATGGATCCAGGAGACGAGGTTGTGCTCCATAATTCCACTTCGCCGTTTCAAGGAGTAATTCCAAGTCCTTTTAAATGCTCATACAATACCTGAACGTTAAAATATTGCCGAGCACGTTCAGCTCCAGATTGTTAAACAGCGAACCCATAGACTTCAATAGCTGGTTGCGACAGAATAGAGCGTTGCAGGAAACGGAAGGTCTAGGATTAAGTACCATTAAATCGATTCTTTCCCTTTCTATAGGGGAGCCTTTCAAATCCTCAGAATTAATGGCAATTAAGGCAACCGGTTTTTCTATCTACGCGAACTCATCGTGAACTCCCTACGTTTAATAGCGATGCGTTAATTAAGAAAAATGTAGAAACGTTGACTCTCATTATATTGCCATCTTTAAATATCTGTATCCCTTGATCCCAGATACCTAGGCTCCTGTATTTCCAGATCTTCAGGTAGCTTTCATATTGCTATTCCTCTAAACCTTCTTTTTGTTTAGCGTCATTGCTGGTAACGTAAGATAATTCGAAATGATCCTAAATTAAAACCGGTCTCATTTAAGAGTATTTTAAGATATATTATCAAAGGGACAAAATTCCATATGGACGTGAAAGGTGAAAGAATGTAAAAGGGAATAGGAAATCGAGAACGGTCAGTAATGCGATAGCACGACTTGGCGGTGGTCTCAGAGAAATCGTGCGTGATCGAATCGCGGGGCATGAAAATTTGATCTCTGTGTTTTGTTCCGTCGTTCGTATCGAGCCACCCTCCGGATGGACAAACGTCAATAAAGCAGCGCACGCGCTCTTGCCAGCTTGATACGATGTTCCACACCGCTATAGCTCGTTCACGTCCCGTTTACCCGGTTAAATTTATTTATGTATGTCTAGGGAAACGGATATTCAATTATTTGTTTGTACATGTACTTATATTAACCGTTCACTCACTAATATGTACAGAGAGAACATGTCTGTAATTGTACGTTGATTAATATACTTACTTGGCTAATATTGAGAGCTTTGAAATTCTATTCCACATGATTATGAACTTGTTTAATACAGTGAAATTTTCAGGAAATAAATTGCATACACGTTTTCTAAATATTTGGAGGGTACTAAGGGTTGAAGAGGAACTATGATATTTATATCTAAATTTATCTTAGACATTCTACTAGGACAATTATCAGAAAAACGACTATAATTTGAACATTTTGTAATCAAATGTTTCTCTGTGTAAGAGAATATTCCAATTATGTTTTGTTATCAGTTCTCTGAAACAATATCAGTATGCGTAACAAATCTTTGTCGTTATCAGAATGACTCCATTAACTCCGTTTGGATTTAATAGAACCTATCTTGATGTATCGTGATACGTTTACAAAGACGCGCTCTTTTTTCTAGTAAACCATTGATATTACGCAACAGATAGTGTATTAGAACTCTACGACCTCGTCGCGGATCATTGAACCGAAGAATGAATTAATAATCAAGCGGCAGATACGCCTTCCATGGAATTCAATTTCACTCTACTTTTCTCGTCCCAATTAACCTTTTCCTCGAACGGCGTGTATATACGTTGTCGAAAGTCGACTGGCAATGGTAGTCGGTGGTCATGTATTTATAATTTTATCTCGTAATCGTTATATTACCACCTTCGAATCTATATGTACGTTCATTGTAAAAGAATAATGCTATTGTTACGATGTAATAGAAATCGATATTATCTACTCCCATTATTATTTTAATAACCCTATCGGCTAATTAAAAATCTTATTTATGGGAAACTGAAGCAGTAGTTTTCTTTTTCTCTCCATCTGTTCACGGAGCATAACCGTTTCTTAACGCGATGATGATTTTCTCAGATGTTTGGGCGTTCGTTCTGATGTGTAGCTAACATGCGCACAGGATGAAGTCACTCTTTAATGCACTTAACATTAATGAGAAACTCAAGTGGGTCGAATTGACCTCTATTTGTTAATCCAACACCATCGCCCAGTCTGCTCCTATATTCCTTTTATTTCTGGGAATCGTTCGTGTGTACTAGCTTCCCAGAGAAAGGAGACAATCGTCAGTAAAACTCTATCAAGACAATTAAGAAGTAATTCTTTTAAGGTTCAATAACAAATTATAAAAGACTGATGATAATTACAATTAGTAATTATGTCGATGTATACGATTAATCAATGTTTCATGCAATGAACCCAGTAATTAAAAGATTAATCGAACAACGTGGAAGAATGTAGCGGCAAAACCGTTTCCGCTATTATCATGTATTATGCCATCAGAATTGTTTACAAATAAGTGGTGTGCGAAAGACCCGTTCGCGGATGAATATGAAACTTCATTTCCTGAAAATAGGCGTATTGTTATGTCGAAATCAGCTCCACTTGGATGGTTTATCTGTACACGGGTCTCGGAAACGCCTACGACACTCGTATGATTCACACACTGCATCCCAGAAAACGAAGACACGCTAGATTAAATGTCTCCAGCAGCGTGGAATCTTATCGTGTCTTTCATAGGCATTTTAACGCGATAACGTACATGGGAATTGTCAGTACCTTAAAATTAAAGATTAGTAGCTCAGATAAAAGTTGAATGAACAATTCAGTTGCAGCAATCAGGTTCACAAGGATGTTGCGACATTTTGTTGCTTTCCACAGAGACCTAAATTTTTTTTTTTTCAATTTCAGAATGTGGTGGACAATTACTGGCACTTTTGGCAATATATTACCAATAGATTGGAGCAAGTCTTATGCTAGGAAAATGCACATGCCTGCGCTGAACTTAAATGAGACACCGGTTTCACATGAAAGGTAAGTTGCTGTGCAAAATATAAGTAATTGTTTAAGTTTGATGCTTTTCATTTGGCAACACAAAATTTTTTGAAGTATCAAGAACATAGAAGAGAGAGCAAAGTGTCTTGAAAGCATAATTGAACATTTGCAAATTGGACGCTTTTATTTTTTTTGCTATAGACCTGAGCTAGAGGATTTAAGTAGCGAAGATGAGGCTGTTGCAACTGATTTGGACATGCATGCTTTGATCTTATCCAGCAGCACTGATACGCACAGTCCAGAAGAGCCACTGAAAACTGCAGAAGAAGTTCTCCGTGAAATAGATGACATAATGCAGGTGTGTAAACAGTTATGAAAATTTATATAGAAACTAATAAATATTTATGAAAGTAAATAATGATTTTTGTGCAGGAGAGTCCTTCGATGGAAAGATCTCCAGACTCTGATGGATCTTTGCTAGACAGCGATGAGGCACTGGAAAGAAGCAGAGAAGTTCTGGGCTCACCGCTTCATGAGAAAAGTATAATTTCAAGTTCTCATAGCAGACAGAAAATTATATTGCAATAAACCATGTAATTTGGATTATAATTATTGTCTTCAGAATTGAAGCAGCTTACCTCGAGTCAACTGACAGAATTGCTTGGAGAAATGGAATCCTTAGTAGGAGCTTTGAGTGAAACTCTAATCTCAGAGCTCGCGTTACGCGATGAATTAGAGTATGAGAAAGAACTGAAAAATCAGTTTATTTCTTTGCTATTAGCAGTGCAAAATCGACGAAGACAGCATCATGTTACAAAAAAGAGAAACCAAATGCAAAATGGAACCAGTCCTTTACCACAACATAGGTCCCTTCAAGATTCTAAGGTAAAATATTCATAGAAGTATTAATGACTGTGAATATAAATATAAAACTATATAATCTTGGTATTTGTTTTAGTACTTGACTACTGTAATTCCATATCATGCAGAGAGTGGTCCACCAGACAATCATGCTTTACAGGTTCTCATAAGAAGTAAGTATCATCGACAAAATATGTGATTACAACTTGGTATTAATTTGTTGTATTTAATATTACAGTATTAAAAGCAATTAGCGAAGATAGCCCAACTGTACCTACTTTGTTAACAGATTATATACTTAAAGGTAATTAAATCGACTTAACATTTTATTTATTGATAATTGATGTATTGCAGTATTTAAAAGAAGTAATCGTTTCTTTTCAGTACTGTGTCCTACTTAGTGAGTATACCGTAAATTTGACGAGGAGATCGATAAAAATCCGAAAGAAAGATATTAATTATCCAAGAATACAGTTTGCTTTGTTCTTGCCAGTACGCTTTCAGCCGTTGTTGCGCCGCATCTCTTTGCGTTAAGGCAGGTGATTTTTGCTTATAAATTATGTCTGGGACTACACTCTGTATTGATTGTAGATTTATAAGTATGTAGAGTCCATGACATACACATCTAGTCTTAGTTTATACATTATAACGTGTATATTATTTTACATAAGATATATTTCTAATGATCTATGTATGCGCTCCTTGAAATACCTCTTGTCGTATATGAATTATATAAATCTTTCATTTTTGTACACATCGTGAATTTCGTGACAATTCAGTTTTTTGTAATTTTTTGTACATAAAGATTTTATCGAAATACGTGAGCAAATTTACTATATAATATTACCGAAAATACTTATATTTATGTAGAAGAATATACCTGTTGTAGACTACTTCCTAATAGAAAGGAACGTATAAAGCTTATGGATTTAGTATATATTGTTGTAATGCCAATGTATGTAGAGTTACCTAGTAACATGTCGCGCAAGATAAAAATATCCCGTTGCTCGATATCACTTCTTCGTAAATGTATACATACTTCACTTTAACATCTGTTTATCGACTACATATAAGATGGCATTAAACACTTTCTGTATAGCCTCACAGTGATTCTGATGCATTGTGCTCGTATTAGAAACATTGTGTTTGTTGTAATAAAGAAATAAATTGAACAACCATACTATTGAAGAACATTTCTCTTATGTTATTAATACATATTTTGTTCTATGCAAATTTTCCTGGTACCTTTCCATTTAAACACTTGTAATCTATTCTATAAAAACAAATCATGCGTGTATGTTATGTCAGAACATGTTTTTAAAGCTCTGTATCTCTACATAGATCCATAGATTTTTAAATTCTTAAAATCCAAAGCTCCTAAATTTCTGTATCCCTCAGGGAGATAAACTAAACATATTATGGATGTAAAGAACTCTTATTTATTCTTAATCTACATTCGCTTATGTAACAAAAGAATTTGGCATTAATAAAACTATTGTTTAAAAACAGAGTATTCAATTCAGATATACAGTTGCTACATAACCCTTTTGCCATTGTTGTGTCTTATGCACCATCTACTGGTGAATGAAGGAATTAATAAAATAAAAAGGAATATTTTTTTTTTAAATAAACAATTTTTGTATTACGTTGAATGCTGACAATAGATCTTACACTACTACATTAAAATACGTTTTAATGTTTTAATGTTTTAATTTTTATGCATTAGACATCAATCAATAAAGTTGGACGCGACCCTAGATTTTCTCCATTCTTGGATATCGACTGTCGATAAATAAAATACATATCAATATTCAATAACTTCACGAAATTCACGATATTTATACATTTAAAATCTGAAAATAAATTTATTTAACATAAATCGAGTTCTAAAATGAATACAAATCATAATATTTTGAAAGTATATAGTGCGGAATTGACTTCATCGGTAGCAGGTCAAGTCGGCGTCCGTTAGACGCAATTGTGACGCCATTTCTGGATGAGTTTGGTCGCTTCTTTATCGAGTGTTATATTCGTCATCTTTATCGATCTGAAAAACGAAGTGTGCAATTCTATGAACTTGTTAATTGTGAGTAAATCTGCTGGACCAGTTACAGATACAATGGTACAAGTCAACCATCGGTAAGTTGCATGTTTTACCTTACATATTCAGAACATGTGAGACGAAGGTTCATAAATGATAGATTTATTTTATACCTCATCTATGAAAAAATGTAAAAGGACAATTGATTGTGCATAACTTTACTGTTGTAAGCTGTACTTTTTAAAACGATCATTTGAAAAATTATACTTTCTGTCACGAGAGAATGTACTCTTTAGATGACGAGTTTTAGTTCATTCTGCGCATGTTGTCTCAGATTGGTTCTGTAAGCAAGAGTGGCGCGAAGTGTGCACATCCAGTGATCTCTTGCTTAATATATTCCGCTATATTATCATTTCTTTTCGTTATTTACATATTTTTGTATATTGCTACGAAGTGGAAAGCAGTTGGTAGATCTAGAACACATTTATAAATTCAGTTAAGATGCATGAAAGAACACTTTTTCGTGACGGGGATTATACGTAAGTCAAGTTCCTAAATTTTTATTATTACCTTTATAAAAATAATAATAATATATTTCATTGAAAATATTCTACCTCCGTATTTTATTTTTATAATTTAGTACATTTTAAAAATTTATCAAGACACAGAAAATTATTAGAAATTTGTTAAACAATTATTTGCAATAGTTCTCGCGGTAATAAACGTTCAAGTAATAATTAGCGAAATGTAGGGTATGTTCGCGGAAGAATAAAATTGAGTTTGAGAAATAGCAAGTAGCGAGCGTGCACACACGGAATATTAAATTATCGTGGGAAATGGATTAAACGCGAATCTAGGCGCTGCAATGTATCAGCCTCTGTGTAGCTCCCACGTAATTCTCTGACAAAATAAATTAAAAGTATCCTGGTTTTTTTTTTGCTCGGAAAATGTGACTTTCCGGAACGAGCTACGAGTCGCAGTAACTGCAAGGAAGTTTCACACGGGAAATTCGTAAAGAAATATTATTTCCACCTCACTAGTATTGTACAAGAATTAATTATTAACTTTCTACCCGTAAATAATCACGGAAACGTAGAAGTAATTAAATTTCTCTTTTCAGAAACGTTTGAAAGTTCAAAGGTATCTTGAAATCTTAAAAATTTCATAAACGTATAATAAAGGAAATAAAATGTATATTTACCCGTCTGCTCGGAGATCACAGAAATGTCGAAACAGTTACAATTTCAGTTTCTAGAGGTAGTTGAAGGATTTAAATTAACTTGGTAAAAAATAAAGCGTAGGAACATGTGTACGGAGATTAAAACGATAATATACCACGTAATTAACCTTTGCAAGCAATTATCAGGCCACAGAAAATCGTGTCAGCCATCGATGCTTTTGATATTCCCTTTTTGCGAGGGAATATAGTAGTCAAAGAACCCATTAGCTTCGATTCACTTTGAATGTCTCTCGAAAATCGATTAATACGCGGTATCAAAGCCACCGAGTTCGATATGTTCATAAAATATTAATACCTCTCGGTAAAATAGATTAACGTCGTAAAATTATTCTTCGGATGTTCGATATTCGTTTAATGCCGAACTCGATCGATTTTAATTCTTGATTAAAATTCCTCCAATCTGAAATTCTGCTCGGAGAGCATAGGCATCGCGGAACAGCACCTGCATTTTACGGATTAATTTACGCACACTGGGTCTCGCTCGGTGCCTTTTGTTCACGTACGATATTCTCGTTAAAACATTTGTCGCGTGTAACGAGCCGTGAATAAAATCGTTCTGTTTCGCTGGAACTTTCGTGTAATTTATTAATACGAGTCGCTTGCGGAAACTGGGCCATGGAACTTGGAATTTTCGGTGTTGCTATGAGTTAATTACGATCGAAATTTCGAGAAAATTTTGTTGGCTATAGTTAATTGCATACACTCGGTATAATACCCGAGAGTTACCGCGAAAGTTATCGGCAAAGTTATGCGTTGTATCGGCTAACCTGTTTTACTACCGCGCGTTTTATCGCCACACGTTATATCGTCACTCGGTGTAACTTTCTTTCGAATTTCTACATTTGGACTTTTTTATATTTTGTTACACTTCTGGAACGGTAACTACATTACTGGTAGAATATTACACCGGAAATTAATTTTGATAGTTTAATTCTCTAATATGTACTTGTCGGAGAAGTATGTTATTAATTCAACCGATACCGAAAGTTGGTTTCGCGTTTCCAAATGCGGACGTTTATTTGCTAAAGCTTCACTCAATTCTGTTTCACTTGCTGTACAGTTTTATCGGGTGTATTTCTACGAATTCATTACATAACCGAATACAATGACCGTCGAGAGTTATTTAACTTTGAACATCTGTTTCAAACAGCGAAAAGTTTGGTACAATTAATCGATTCATGGTATTATATCCCTAAATGGAGAATGTGACTATTAAGCGGTTAAAATGCTTCCGTTAATGTCGATATCGGAGCGGAACACGCTTCGCCGCCATACTACTGTAAGCTGATTATACAAAATGTACGCTGCAGGATTGAGCAACACGCTCTTGTAATTTCGATGAATCCTCAATTAACTGTTATTAAATTAATCCCAACAATGATCAATAATTTACAGTACTCTAAAATCTACATTCCACTCTAAAAATAGCACAAATGTTAAATTTTATTCTCCTGATATTCTGGACTTTTAATACTCGTATAAAAGTTCGTTTTTATAAATCCTTCGTTATATACGTGTACGTACGTAATACCATATGCATGTTTTACCGTTGCATTTTGCATTATGCTACACGAGTCGTAAGCCACATTATTCACGTGTATGCACGTGTGTACACGTTCAAAATCGTGCACGTAGTACGCTCGCGTGCACATGGATGCATCTACACAGATGCACCGCGATGCATCGTGTAAACGAAGGTCGCACGTGTACGAAGTGTATTGCTACGATATCGTGATGCATAGTAGTGCTCTTCGTATTCATCGTTTAATGGAGACTGTGTGTTTGCAGATCTGACAGATTCTGAAAATCTTCAAGATAATCATAGACTAGTGACCTAATTTCACCATTCGATTTAGACGAATAGTATCGGTCCATTCGTCTGCATATATCTTTTAGTGGACAGACATTATTTTTGCACTGACATTTTCTTTTCGTAACTATACCATTGTCTACTATTTTATTACTCTACAATTCACGATACATTCTTAGTTATAAGTATTGCCTTAAAGGGTGCCTCAACTAGTGTCTGGGCGTCCGAGTTTTTTTTAATAATTCAAAAATTAAGGTTCAAACCCTAATTTTGTGAAGGAAGAAGTTGTTCAGAAGCACGTCCACTCACTCTTTCAGGGAGTAACAGTTGCAAGACTGTACAGTTACTGTATAGTAATATGCTGTATACATATTGCTGTCATATTGTATTGTTCGATCACCGGAATTGAACTAGTTAACAGTACAAGTATATTCAATTAATGTACACAAACAAGTTCACGGTATTTATTTAAAAACTGAACCAGTGCAAAAAATGTTTCCTCGTGTATTTACAAAAATTCTTTTCCCTTTTGGTGCTCGGTTGCTGGTACGGACACTGTCATTCTAGGATTTTTATTTTTTTTCTGTCGGTTTTGTTATACCGTGTTATACTCGACAGCGATACGTTCCAGTTATACGAGGACAGAATCCGGAAACACGAAACGAGTTCCTGTTGCAAGTGCCATCGCGGAGAGCTCGGTAAACACCGACGCCACAGGCATATTGCACTCGCGTGTTCGTCCGGTGCAGTTGCGAAGCTGTATCGCGAGACTCCAACTTCTCGCCGCGAAACATCGTTGAAATTGCACACCCTTTTGCAATCGAGATACCGAGCATTTTGTAACGTGGAACATTGCGCCGGAGAATATTGTGCTCGTACCGTGGTACATGCTTCGATTTTTCGACGGTGAAGTCCCGTCGAGATTGCGGACTTCGAGCTATCAAATATTTCTCCGCGGAAAATTTCGTTGACCCGAGCTTTGCCACGTGTAGCAGTTTTGCTACGCGGTAAACTTCAGCTTCGAAGTACAGTAGTCTTCCGTTATATTGCCACCGAATGAACTGGTGACATTTTCGGAATTCTAAGTTTCCGAATTTCTAAGTTTGCACATTTCTAAATTTCCGAGGTTCTACATTTCCAAATTTCTAAGTTTCCGAATTTCTAAATTTCCAAACTTCTAAATTTAAAAATTTTTTAATTTCTCAAGTTCTAAATTTCTAAATATGAAAATTTGTAACGCCAAAGCAAAAAATTTCGATATCTTTTACTTCAAATTTAACGCAACATCTATCTGTGGTTGCTTACCGCATTCCATATGCAATGGTTCCCATAGGTACTGTTTACGGTAATGCTCATAAGGTCGTGAATTTATCGCCGGCCATTAGTACGATACCGCGCGGCGCTAAATCACGAGTGTAATTCATAAAAACGACGCAACTGCAACAACTTTTGTATCATACTTTAAAGGATATTCAGCACGTGACTTTAAGAAGTCGTTCAACAGCGATAAACAGAGCTCTATCGTTCTCTTCCACTGAAATTAATTGTCTTAAAAATGAATTACCACCGTTTCTAATTACCCTGATAATTAATCTTCCGTTGAGTCTCGTTAATTATGCTGCCGTTGGTGTTTTCATTTGCCACTATGGTAAATTCGTTCTTCTCTTAGCGGAGTAAAAAAGTAGAAAAGCATTGTTGCTCTCAATTAAGTTCCGTAACAAATCACATGATTCGTTTCGTGTTCATCGATCGTGTATCGAAACAGATTGCACGATCGATCGTTTCCCATCAGTTATTCCAAGTTTCAACGGTTCTTTCCCCTTCGACAAACAGACTGTTCATCACAATCAGTCATTTCTGACTTTCCTTTCTTTCGTCTCGCATCTATTATTCTTTCTCTGACGACGTTCGATAAAGGACACACAGCTTTATTTTCTCGTAACATTGCACAATTTTTTTTATTGGATCTATCGAGGAACCAATGTTTGTGTATTTGGACGCTTCTGGGAGCAATCAAGTTCATGAGTGGTGATTAGGAATTTGGGGGTTTAGAAATTTGGGGACGTAGGAATTTGGGGGTTTAGGAATTTGGGGACGTAGGAATTTGGGGACATAGGTATTTGGGGACGTAGGAACTTAGGGGACATAGGTATTTGGGGACATAGGAATTTGGGGGTTTAGAAATTTGGGGACGTAGGAATTTGGGGGCTTAGGAATTTGGGGACATAGGTATTTGGGGACATAGGAATTTGGGGGTTTAGAAATTTGGGGACGTAGAAATTTGGGGGTTTAGGAATTAGGGGACGTATGAATTTGGGGACATAGGTATTTGGGGGCCTAGGAATTTGGGGGTTTGGGAATTTGGGGACATGGGTATTTGGGGACCTAAAAATTTGGGGGTTTAGGAATTTGGGGACGTAGGAAATTGGGGACGTAGGAATTTGGGGAGCTACGAATTTGGGGACGTAGGAATTTGGGGGACATAGGTATTTGGGGACCTAGGAATTTGGGGACGTAGGTGTTTGAGAACCTAGGAACTTCCCTGCACCAAGTCTGTCCTCAGAAAAAGAAGGCAAGAACCCATTTTCTCTTTCCAACGACCTGGTACCAGTAAAGTTAGAATTGCAAAAATTCTACTACGCAATGCTACTACCACCAGTTACTGGCATAGTGTACTTCTGTCTACTGTACACATCCCTAGAAGAAACAAGGAAGTCGGTTCAACAACCCCGAAGAAGAAAGAAGTCATTTCACATTCGTCTGTCGCTCGAATATTCCAAGCCCTTGTTGAGGGGTTCACTTTGACGGATCCAGTTTGTTGGCACGTACCACTTAAAGGGATAAATTTCGCGGCGTCGTGAATCGGAAGAAAAAAAAGGAGCAGCGATCCTCGGGAACAGAGGCTTTAAAATCCACGGCACGTGCGACCCTTCGAGGTCCTTGAGGATCCTCCGTACAGTCAATCTAGAGGAACGATCTCCCGCGAAGATCGCGTCCTCGCGACGATACAATGAAATCAGACACGAATTCGATGCGACTGTACCTAGCAAATAACTCGGCTTTTTTTTCTTCCTCTGGAAACGCGATCGATCTAAATGCTTTCCCATGGCCGGGAATATTTATCGAGGGAATTTATTCAATCGGAAGCGTCATCCGTGAATATTGGAATAATTAAGTCCCGCAGTATTTGACGGATGCGGAGAAGAGGTACCGAACCGCAGTCGATTAATATTTGGGACGTGCGTGTTCCAGCTTTGATTGGAGATGGAACGGATATTGGACACGCGGGAGAAAATTAAGCCCTTATTACCTTAATTAAATTTTAGGGGTCATTTTTTTAGGGGTTCGGATTTTTCAAATTTTGGAATGGGAGAATTGGGGGGATGAATATTTGGAAATTTGGGAATATGGAAATTTGAGAGCTTGGAAAACAAGAATTTAAAAATTTGTGACTGCAAGAATTAAAAGTGTGGAAAGTTTCAGAAATGGAATTTGGAATTTCGTAAATTTCAAGGAGTAATAATAATTTAAAAGAAGCATACTTGCGTCTAAAAGAGAGGATTTGTGAAAAAGATTTGTATAACTTTCACCGAACTGTTTTAGCACTTCCGACACGTACTCGAGCTCTTCAGGGATGTCTGACCATATGTACGTGGTCAGACAAGCTGTATCTACTTGCAGCAAGGGATTTGTTGAATATAACAGACGAGAGGTGGTTTTTGTCACGAACAGACATATTGCACAGACCTTTTTTCACTCTTTTACTTTATCTATTCACGTACACGGTGCTGCACTATTTTTTCAGTTATTCTCTCTCCTAGAAAAACATTTCAAATAACACAAAATTTGATAAACAAAATTCTTTGTTTATAGTAAATTCATGATTATCCGTAACAATGAATTGAAAAATCAGAACAATTGCATCGATATATTACAATACGTACACCTACCAAAATTTGAATAAAGTTATCTGGTTCGTTAACTTTATCGAAATAAAATGAACTGTTAAAGCAATGAGGAAGTCGTCAAGAAATATGAAGTCGCGGAATAAAAGTTACAATTCATAGCGCGAACATTCGTTGGAGGAAATTGGACATCTTGCACGTCCCCGAGGAAACTCTGGCGCCGACACGTGCAGCAAAACCAATTTCCCGCGAAAAACTTCCGCAACTCGATGGAAAATGATCGTGCATGCCGCGCAGTGTGATTTACAATTGAGATATCGAGAAGTTTTTCCGGGAGGACTTGAGCCATCCGTGTTCCACTTTCTCACGACCATAGCTGGAACTATCGTTCAAACTTTCGTGTTTTCTTTGCTATTGCAAGCTTCGTGGAAAAGAAATTTTAACCGCAACCCACTTTGTAACTTTAATTTTTACTTTTACAAGTGTTGGACATGTAGTGATCGATTTATTTTATCTCACTTTCATGACTTTAATTTTTATTCACAAGTGCAGATAAATGCAGATCGATTTATTTTTTTATCTCACTTTGACTTCACAACTTTAATTTTTATTCGAAATTTAATTATTTGCGATATCCAGTGATACATAACCTCTTCAGAGATTATTTTTTTAAGGTTAGGAAATGATCTTGCCACATATGTCCACATATGTTTAGTTGATGAATTTGAAAATACGTGTAGGTATTCTTGAAGAGGTTAAATAAGTGTTTGAAGAAGCTAAATAATGTTCATCAAATAATATTCAAAGAGTTTGGTGAATTTATATTCAGACTAGAGAGTTAAAAGATGGCGGAATTTATTAAGTCGAACTTACGAGCTATATAAAATCCTTTATATCAAGTTTTACATCTTACGTCGTCCAATAAGCAGCCTGACGATGTTACAGCTTATTGAAAGTTAATAACGGGGACATGGAACATAAGCTGTCGTAAACGTTTTCCAATATTTTTCGCGTTAAACGTGCTTTTTCTTCCTCGCTTGTACTGCGAGGCTCGATATTAATCTCTTAACACGATGAGAAAGTGACTGGGCGTGACGATCGAGCTTAAAATTAAGTTCAGAAATACTGAAACGCAGGGAAACTCGATAATCGGATGAAAGTATCGATACTTTCGTACATTATACGTGCGATGAATTAAAAATGTGGTATCTAAAAAAATTCACCAAGCCATGATTTTTTCGTGTATCCTCTTTTTACATATTACCTGGAACAAGTTAATTGTAAAATACTATCGTTCACACAAAGCGGATTTCCGTAGAACTCAACGCTATCGAATTACCAATTTTCACTGACTTCCCGGGATGAATTTACGCCACAATTTTTGGAATTATTAACGATGGAAGAGGAGCCGAAGACAGCTTAATTAATCGTCAAAGCGGAATTGTGTCTAAATAAAACTAACCCTTGTACTTGATTAAAGCAACGTTTTAATATTTCAGGAATATTATCTTATGCCTATCAAACGCCCGTTCGATATTTCTTATGAGACTTTTCGTTCGCGAGAAATCAGTGTCCTTTCGAGGAGCGAAACACGAATCGTAATTATCACGACAAGAGGGTGTAGGTTGATGAAAAAGTTTCGTGTTTTATTGAAATCGACTGGATGAGAAGTTGGAAAGTGGTAGCCTTCTCAAGTGACTCGGATAATTTCGTCGGTCGAGAAGGGAACGAGCGATTAGAATTCATTACTCGAGTTCTTGGGGATGTTCTTCGAGGATCGATAGAAGAAACGGAATTTTATCCTCGACACTCTTCTTGGCACGATTTTCCGAAACTTTTCTTATTGGACATTCTTGCAATCGGTGTCGAATCCTTTTAGGACCTGTACCGAATTGAAATTCTCGATTGATCGCTATACAAATTAAATCCGTGAAAAACCATTATCCGTACCCATTAGACATCTCTACCCCATACGAATTTTTATATCGAAGTACCTTTTTATTTCGAATTCACGAGTACAATTTAAGGAGGCGTTTTATAAATTACAACGATTCGACCGGGAAAAAATGAAGCAGCCATTCGGGAGCCCGTGTAATCTTCAATAAATGTATTTAACGAAAGAAAAAAATTTCGAGCGGCCATTAGGACGCCGAATAATTCGGGTGGCTAATTAAAAGAAAAATCCCGACTTGAGCGCTACGTAATACGTAACATTAATTAAAAACTCGCGAGCAACCATTGTGGTCGCTGTTTAATTTGTAACCCTCATTTAAGGAAAAAGAAAACGAGACCCCGACCAGCTGTTACGGATGCTTTTGATCGTTTCGGAAACTTTATAATCTATTAATGAAATTACTGAAGGGAGAAGTTCAGACATTCAGCTCAACTTGTATTGGATTTTAATAAAATTTTCCCTTAATATAAGTATAATTACATCGTTCGAATCACCTAAAAAAAATACACACATCCACTCAACTTTTCAAGAACACAATTTCATTAAAAATTACAATCACTAGACAAACTTAGATTACATAATTGTACTATAATTTCTTCTTGATGTAATAATGAACACAAATTATAGAAGTTCTATTTAACCCATAAGATTTAAACAAGTATTCAATTTTACCACCTACAAAGTTAAATTGGTATAAAGTTTGCCCTATTTTAAAATAGGAAAGTACTGCAATTTTTCTCCGAACAGTGGCTTTTAGGAAGGAAAATGTGAACAGCGACGCAATAAGCAGAATCGAGCTTTGATTCGCACCTCGGGCTGCTTAATGAATCGTTGTCGCACGTGCGCAAACAGTCGGTAAAGAATCTCATCGATTCTCGATTATTTGTAGCAGGAAAACGGCGATCGAGCTTTCAATTTTGCGACCTGGATTCGTTCGCAAAGCGTTTGAACGGTTCAAACTTTTTTTCCCCTTTTATCGTCGCATTCTAGCCGATCATTCGTGCGAGCGATTAAATTTGACCAACTGCTATGTTGTAGGCCGATAAACCTATATACATTAGATTCTTTTCATACTATCTTCTGTTTCAATGTTTTTCCATTAGGTTGTTAAACATTTTATGTGCACAACTGACGTACTGAACAAATTTGATATATTCTGATATTGATATACACCTTCAGATAAAAATACAAATAAATATTTTTATATTAAAAATTAGTACATACCTAGATATAAAAATTCACACATATTTGACATTAAAATTGAAACATACCTTCATACAAATATTCATACGTATTCCAATATTAAACTTCACTTAAAATTATAAAATTCAATATTAAAATCGAGAAAAATTGATATTAAAATTCATATAAATGTATCAATTTCGCGGGGTTGTTGAGTATTGAACAATTGCAGCAAATAATCTTCGGAGTTTTATTTTTGTCACAATCTCACGCGATATCGTGTTGGATATCTGGCCAGTTTAGGCCTGTAATTCGCGACGATCGGAAATCCCAGGAATAAATTGCGTTAGCTTAACGAGGAACGTTCCGCCGTGGTCCCAAAGGACCGGAAACACGAGCCGTATTCCCGGTGAGCTCGTATTTTACGTCGTCGTCCAGCTATTCCCGGTTAACTGGCCGCACTTTGTGACCGCGCCTCTGCGCCCGCTTTTTTCCGGGGAAACGCGAAAAGGGCAAACAGAGGATCAATCGAATAGGAAGCAAGCACGACCGAGAACGGAAGCGAAAGATCGTCAAAGAACGAGATAGGGTCCGAGATATTGCAAAAAGAAGAGTTGCGAGGCGTGAAACGAGATGGGTGCGCTGGGAAGAAAATGGACGCTGAACGGACACGGAAAGGATAGAAGCGCAAAAATGGAAAAGATTGGCTCGAGTGAAAGGAAACCATGCAAAAGATCTGCAACTTTACTTACCACTTTAAGTTGTAATTTATTACAATTTTATCTTACTTTACAGGTTCTGTGCAAAGGGAAGAAAAGTATCAATGTTTTAATGGGTAGGATATTTCAACTTTGTAATCAACAAAGGACACTTCAATCTCTACAGAAAAGTAAATGTCATAATAAGAAGATGGTAGATGTGAATTTTAGAAAACGTCAATAACAAGAAGATGATAAATATAATTTTCACAAAAGGTAATAAGAAAGACGGTAAATACAATTTCTCACAACGTCCAAAATGCATGAACCGTGGACACAAAAAGCAGCAACCGTATAAGCTAACACTGTGATACAAAAACACGAGGTAGAAGTTAAACAGAAAATGGAGAAAATAGGACGTAAGGAAAACACAACAGAGGAACGGAATGGGGTTAATAGAAAAGCAGGGTGGAGCAAATATCGAAAGGGAGGAAATACGAAGCGAATTAACCTCGGGTCACGGAGGTTCGACCTCGTGCATCAGAGCTCGTCTTCGGTCAGTATGAAACGGAAGGACGAAAGGGAACGAGTACCTTTGATTGTTTTCCGATATCAGGATTTCGAACGACTTCGTCGAGATTCAAGAGGGAAAGATAAAAAATAACGAGCAGCCAATTAACGTTGGTTTCGCTTTAATGCCCCATTCGAACGCGATGACACGAGCCAGAAACCCTTAATCGAAACCTTGGAACGTGGTCGAGGGAATCGGTGTCGAGGGTGCAGATACGTTTGCTAATTATCGATCGAATCGATTTCATTTCTGAATCTTCCTCTTTGAGTTCAATCCTTTCAACTTTTAGCTCGGTAAACACTTTGTTAATTGTTTCGGTTAGGAGAGGTTTTAGAGGCTTTTAAATAAATTGCGTGGGCGATGCAACGGGTGGTGATATAATCTGTGGTACAACGTTTGGTTATACAGTGATTCTGATGATACATTGTTATACAAGGTTATGTAATACGTGTTGGTATCAGTGGGAAACAATGTTTGGTAATGGTACCTACTGTTCAATTTTCACCGATACATCTTTTAACTTTCGAAAGCTTTCTACCTGTCTGGCAGCAAGCTTTTCTGAAGGGCTGTACGTCGACCGTAACCGTTCACTTTTATGCTTTGAACTTAACTCGGCTGGTACGTTGATCTCGTATACGTCGGCATTTCCATACGAATTTGCATTTCACGTCACGAGCCCTCCTTATCCTGGCTACCAGACCGCAACTTGATGAAATAAACCGGCGGCTTGCTTTTCTGCATACCATCTCGTGTCTACGAATTTGCGCATACAGGGTAGTCAATGTGAAAATCACTTCATTCGACTGTCTTTTAAGTGTACTGCTTTCGTAAGAGCAGGTGGAACGTTCAAATTGTCAGATTAAATAATTTCACTATTGGTATTCATTAGAAAATTAACCTATCAAAAACCATCTCGAAGTGCACCCCTTCTATATCGCATACCAACCACATTTAATGTCTTCACCATCTAACAAATGTTCTACATTACCCTGTTTCGATGATCCTTGAATACCCCGTTCATTAGTGCACGGTACACGATGCACAGACCATTTGCAGAGTAGCCATGAAATTAAATTGAATCGGAGAACAGTTCCTTTCCGGTTCGTCGTTGCTTCTAACGACTAAACATATTAGCCCTAAACGAGTACCATTAACATACCCCAGATTTTCTGACCCTGATTATTCTCTGTATTTTCAGCAAATTCAAGTTGAATGTTTCTATACAAGTCTGCAATGATGTCGAACGTTTTCGAATGGGCGGTGCTACTTGAAATATTAAATATTAAAAAGGGGCAGGTGTTGAAACGGGTGTTCTAACTCAACATCTACTTGAAACCGATGGCCACCTGTTGCGCAAAAATGTGCGTGTATTGTGCATTTGCATGGTTCTTGTCTCATTTACCTCGCCGTCATTTATTGCCGGCTTTGTCTCTCTCGTTCGTATTGCGATTGAGATATTTCTCCTATTACAAAAAATCAATCTTTAATATTACAAGTTTACGATTTGGAAGATTATGACTATTATAAAAATGTTCATCGTGCGACACAAATGTAATTTATATTTCGAGCAGACTCAAAGAGTTAGCAATGAAAGAAGGAAGCTGTTTAAAGAGAACTTTCAAAGATAAAGTTACGTCGTATTTAATGCAACTTACCTGTTTTTTAAACTCTCGAAATAAACAAGGTAACGTATTTCGAAAAAAAGTAGTTGGACATCTTTCACAGATGTATTAAATAACAGGAAGATGAATATTGCCACGATATAACTCTCTCGATAAAGGATTTAATAAACGTCACGGAAGTTGGATACATACCATCCCTGTGGAATTATAAATTTTCGCGTCACGTGGAGGGTCGATACTATTCGAGCATCGAGAACGGTGCAATATACGTCAAGAGAGTAACGCGAGTAGCCGCCTCTTGTATTATAACAAGCGTGTACCACCAGGAAGCTGACAATGGAACGGAAAAGGTATCAAATGATATCCTCTTTCCTTCGAGATAACTTGTGCTCGAAACTATTTCGAGAAAAATGAAATATTTTGAAGTTCTATTCCTGAGGAAATCTTTAATTAAAAATATTTGAAGCCACAACTTTATCCCATAAATTATCTTGTACTTCACGGATACAACTTATCTCATAAATATCCCACGAATATTCTACAGAAATCAAATTATAAGTTTTACACAAGTACAAGAACTAAGATTTTACGATTCAATAAAACAGTGAACATTTGTTGCTCTGTCCAACAGACATATACAGGGTGTCTCAAAAATGGTGTTTAATACTTCGTTTTTGAATTATTAACCCCTTGCACTATTTTATCAGGTGCGTCAGAATTAACTAATTACAGCTACAATATTAATACTGACAAAGAAAGTTGAAATTCGAGTAAAACTGATCACAACTGAAGTGCGTCATAAGTCAGACAAAATAGTGTAATGGGAAACACGAATCAATTAGAGCTCCTGTGGATCATGATTGCCACCTTTCAAGAATTAAGCCAACATTTTGGTACCCTTTAATCGTGCAACATTTTCCAACGAACGATCGATCAGGGCCTCGAATTAATGGAATCGATCGACGGGGCTCTCGATAAGCGATCACCTCATCGAAACGTGCACGCTTAATTAACTAACATAATGGATCAACGCGAAGTTATCCCCACCCGAAACAAACGGAAGAACTTTCCCGTTCGTGTTTATCGACCAGGTGTCGTTCCTTTTAAATTATCGCACGTCGATAATTTTGCCGTGTTTTCAAACTTCGCTTCGCAGCTTTCAGAAATCCTCTGCCGTTGTCGTTTCGCGTTCGTTTTTTCCCTTTAAATCAGCCCGGAACGTCCCAACTTCGATCCGAAGTCCTACCGTCCGTGAAATTTATCGCCGTGAAAATAACGGAAATTCCGGTTGCTTAAATCCCGCGATATTCGCGTAGAAGAGTCGCGTGTAAAAGTGGGTCGAGGCTGACGATCTCCTAATTGCTTGTGCGGCGGGTTTCGGCTGATCTTCACCGTCCAAATTCAACGAGCTCCTCCTATTAGATTCCGAGTACTTTGCCGAATAATTTGCTCTTGTTAATTAATCCCGTGATATGCTATATATCGAGGGGCGATTGTGCCGGGTGCTGCACGAGGGTGCATGTGGCATGCACTCGTGCACGCTGATGGTTTATCCTTCAAATTGAGATTTCCTAATTTAAATCCCAATTTTCCACATTTCTAAGCTTTTAAATTTCTAAGTCTCTAAATCTCCAAATCTCCAAACTTCCAAATTCAAAATTGCAATAATGAATAGTAAATCTAATACTATAATAATTTGCAAAGTTGAAAATTCGAGCTATATTATTGAGACAATTATCGAAACGTGACCAAAACTGTAGCGGACAATTCGTATCGGGTCACGTACCGAAGTAGACAATGAGGGATGAAATTAAAAAGAAAGATGGACGGGTCACGAATTTCTTTCGTCGCGATTTTCGGCGAAAACGAGCTGGCAGCATCGATCGGACAGCACCGGGAGCTTTCCGATAGGTTGGTTCAATTTATAGCGATTATAGGAAACTGCGACGAGCTCCATGTATATAGTTATCCAACTGCATCTATGGACACAGCTATATCCCAGAATTTTTCTTTCTTCGTGAGTTTGCAATGGCTGGAATAGTTGGTCGTATATTAACATTAAACGTCGAAATATCTCGGTAATTGAATCTTTCAAAAATCCAAGAAATACGAAAGAATTATTTATTAACATGTAACGTGTTTATGATGAGTGAAATCCTGCAAAAGTACCGATAATTGTACAAGAGGAAACATAAACTTAAAACGATTCTTAGTCAGGTGCGTCAGTCGGAGCTAACTAATTACTGCAATGTTAAGACAAGTAATGGAAATTGAAATGCTAGACATACTTTGAATTCAGAGATCCTTGATTATGAAAATTGTAATTGGTATTAAACTTCAGTACCGATATTATAGTACCGTGTATCTGTGCATTCGTCCTGATTGCAAAAACATCAGAGCAGATAACGAGTTCGAAAATAGTTGTACGATCAATTAGAACTCGAAAAATCGGGAGAGTTAATCCGTTCGGAATGGTGTATCAACGAGTTTAGTTCGAACGCGTTTTAAACGAGAACTCGTGGACGCGTCGGTACATGGGTCATCGTTTAACGCCAACAACGACAATGAACTTTACATCGTCGGATCAGCGTTATGTAACGAAACGCGAGGCAGTGCCGATCCGCGGCACGGCCTTTCGACCGATCGATATGAACCGGCAGAACCCATTTTTCCAGCTCTCTTTGCCTCCACCCTCGATTTATCTTCTCGATAATTCGGTTAATTCTTCCTTTTGCCTTTGTGTTCCGATGATCGATTTGTACACGAAACTGGCGACACAGAGAAATTGACGCGCTTTGACGGAAAACTTAATCGACAACTATTTTTACGGTTTCCGCGTCTCGTGTTTGTTTCTGCGAACAAAACGGGGTAAATGGAGCGTGCAGCTTTTGAACGATTCTAACAATTTGTCGAGTTCAACTCAATTTCGTTTTGCCGTTCGTTTCTGAACAATCGCACGAGTTTAACTTTGTTCGTTGCCGATATTAAGGTTATCAGATTTCATCCCGAAAGTCTCTTTCGAATCGCCACGAGGTAAATACACACCGACGAAAAGGAAGCAAGAGAAGCACAATGATTCGGAAAGCTGGCGAATTCCCGGCTCGTATCGTGGCAGTCCATCCTGATCCTCTTCCTGGGGTAAACGGACGCAATTCAGAGGCTCTAGACCAGACGACGACACCAAACTTTTATTTGGCTAGACTGGATGGCGCCCTGGCTCCGGATTCTGCCCGTTACGACAGGGAGACACCATCGGGGAGCATGGGGCAGAATTATTGACGACAGAGGGAGGATAACTGCGGAAGCGACCGAGAAGGGCTTCAGCCGGATAGATAAAACATTTATTGTTCGAAGGGATGGGCAATCGGTTGCGATACATGCAAATTTATACGGGACCGGTGCTATTATGTAACCAAAACGACCACTCACTTGATATGAGTCACTTTACAAGGTTCTTTGAGTCGATCGATTTGAAGATCTATCAGGATCGATTACATATAACAAAGTTAGCGATATAACAAGAGTCCACTATAAGTACGAAATAATAATATAATCTTACTCCATCCATAGAAGTTCATCGTCACGCATCATTTCGTACCTCGAAGACATTTATTTCCTTCATTGTTTCGCGAATGATATTCAAGGGAAGGATCGTTTGTCCCTGTCCCTTTACTCCCTAGTCCCGTAGGTACTGCCTTCGCTCATTTATCTCGGTATTTTGTCCCCGACTTTCGTCGTCGAGTGGCTCCATTACTCTTTCTTCATTTTCACCCGCGACGAAACTTTTATCGCGCGAAAACCGCGACCGCCAACCGAATCCTGTCGGGATTTTATACGCGAACAAGGTCGGACGATCGAAACGAGTAGCTTAAGAACCGGTAATAAAGAGGCAGCCTCCTGGAAAGAGACAAATGAAGAGAGCCTTTCGAAACTTCCCGGAGAGCCGGTGATTTAGTTCGACGCGATAAGCTTATCGACGGATGATCTTATCGCGGAAGCGATGAATACCCCTTGAATCACGGCTGATTGATTTTATCGGACAGTTTGAGGCGACGATGTTTTTGTCGAAAATGAAAATCGAAACATTCACAAAAGTGCACGACATGTATAGAATATTCATATGAAATATATGGAATCTTTGGTACCTCGGATAAGTGCCTCATTGTCAAGTTTCCCCTTTCAAATACACGAGAAATAATTCTGCAAATAAACACATTTGGTAGATAATTTGCATGAAAAAGAATAGACTGAAACATCTTCAGGAAATTTTCAAGATACCACAAAAAGCACATGTTTCAAAGACACAAGGTTTCGATACTAAGGACGTTATCAAGCAAGTACACGTGTATCGAACAAAGACGTTCACGAGAACATAGAAACCTCTGGAGGAAGAAAAAGAAGGCGGTTTGTGTATTCCAACGAAGAAGGAGTACAGAAAGCAGCAGAGGTTTCATCGACCAAGAAACAAGATTCTCCCGCGCTGCTGGAAATAAAGATCGAGCGTTAACCTCCTGCATTCCAGTAATATGCGTATCATTTAATATCAAATCTATCTCAGCATTACGAAATTATATCAATTTCATCGGATAAGAACAAGTAAAGTTTCCACGTGGAAAGTGATTCTATATCGACTTTAAAATTGAAACTAAATCGATCGTACTATTCAAAGGTCGACTGTAATAAATCACGAACCGGATCAAATTTTAATTTGCCACAGTGGAAAACTCGTTGGAAGCAGGATTCAGTAGTAAAGCTCGATAATTGCGTCGACTTCTGACAGCTTCGAATGCTACGCGGATTTAAGGTGAAACAAACCGAGTTAACGAGTATTATTTTAACTGATCCAACAGGAATAACTTTCTGAAACTGTTTGGATGAAAAGTAGGACGCGGATTCTGGTAGTTGAGCTTCGTACAACTTCTCTTTTCGATCGTGAATCCAAGGCTGTTGAATGCAAATCAGGAACCTTCTTACGGTTGATTTCCGAAGCAGTCGAATTATCATATGGGGAACAAGTTCCTTTCTCTAACTTACAAATATCACTGAAAATCGAAATGTTATCTATTTGTGAAGCAATGTTTTATATTTGTAAAATAATTGATCCAAGATGTTTTCAATAAATTTTTAATTGAGACGTGTTGTATCAAGAGACTATTCATATCATTACATGTTATATGACCACGTATTACATTACACTAACAATTAACCTAACTTTGCTATTCCACAAGTACCGTCTACAATTTCGAAATAAAAATCTAACAACCCTCTCCCTCGATCCCCTTTTCCCCCGCAAACAGTCGAAAGTCATCGCCAATCGTCTGTCAGAGATCGTCATACAGCTATAGTTGTCAGGAATATTAAAAGGGAAGAAAGTGAAGAAATGAAAAAAAGAGGGAGAAACGCGTCTGAGGGGCGCAAACTCGTTTTGAGGAGAGGGTTCCGCTCGGGCTGGCGAAGCAGCCAAGAGGGTGGAAGACGCAAGGGGCTGGAAGGGCGCTCAGATGCGACACGGTGGGGGTGAGTCAGGATTGGCTTTTCGCGGACGTGAAACTCAGTAGTACGCTACCACCCACGCACGTAGTACGCACGTTCGCTCCACGTGTGCTTCGGAATCGAAGCATCCTCAATTTTCGCGAACTAATCACGACAAACATCTTGGTGCCAGGACACTCGATTTTTAACAACTCGAACAACTGAGCGAACTGCGAAGATCGTCGCACCTGGTGCTAGGACGATTGCTGTCAAACTTGGACATCGAAGATCCTGCTGCTGACACTTACTTATCGAAGATCATAGATCCTGACAGTTGATATTTAATAAATTAAAGATTTCAAGTTACCCGATTTGTACCAACTCAAACACCTGAAGTAACTCGAACGGCAGATTGTGAAGATCAGAAGAACTTGTAAACTTGCATAGTGAATTTTGTGCCAGAACACGCGATCAGGTTAAGAATTTGAGGAGCGAAGTCCGATCCTTGTGTCACGATATTTATAACAATTTAGAAACCTGGAGAATCAGTTGCAAGAGTCATAGTCCCTCTAGTGCCAAGACTTAGAGATTTCTACTAATTTGAAAACTTGAAGACGATCCATGGATCCTGCTGCTCTGGTAGTTGATTTCTGCTAACTTAAAATCTTGAGGAGACACCTCAGCGTGGAGACATTTCTGCTAATTTGGAAACTGAAGATCCGTAGGACCTGGTGCTAGAACACTTGATTTATATCAAATTAGGAACCTACAGAACAACGTGCATCACAGACCTGGGTGTCAGGAAATTCGATTTCTATTAACTAAAGTACCACATTTGATCTCCATCAAACATACATAAATTGAACAGTGACAAGCCAATCTATCAGTTGAACATTTCGAATCTGTTAATTTTATCTGAACTTCAATCAATTCCAACTGAGTTTCGAATCGATCAATTTCAACCGAATTTCAAACAATAAGAAAAACAACAAATTCAAGGTACTTCAAGTTCTGAAGTAAAAGTTATAAAATTATTTGATCAGAGAACACCAGGTAGAGCAAACGACAGCATGAGAGAGTATCTTCGATGAAGATCTGAACTATGATCGAGGAAATAGATCAAGCTACTTGATTGATCAGGTAGTGGTACTCATTGAACGGAAGAATAAATAAAATGAAAAGACGCTTGATGAAAAGAGAATCTTTGACGACGTTGGTCCAACGGATCGTCGTGGCGAGTTGTGGTCGCTGCAAGGTTTAAGATTTGGGGAATCAGTCATCGTTTTCGATAAACTCGTAAGTTTCAATCAGTAATATTCTATTATCAATCTATAAATTAATAGCAAAATCTTTTTATAAGAATTGATTAAATTTAAGTTAGAGAGGTTCAGTAGATAAATACGAAAAATTGTCACGTACTTATTGTTTAAAAATTTAGGAAATGATATGTGACTGTTATTAAAAATGTGTTGCATAACATAATGTATATTCATTATTTCGATCAGGAAATTGTACGCCTGTCTTAATTCAACAGAATTATTTGTTACAATTCCACGAATACCAATGAGATATTTAACAAACATAAATGCCATTCGAATCAATAATTTGTTTAATCCCCGTGACAGAATTTTGGAACAAAATATTTCCCATCTTCGCAGAATGTTTGTTCACTAGAATAAAAATATTCCGCATATTTCGCGTATTGTGACCTTTTCACAAACAGGATCAATTTAGATTCCAACATTCCAGAAATATCCTCTGATAATACTGAGATCACAGAAAGTGATTTAAATTTTATTTTCATCATGCGTACACCTGTAAATTATTAATTTATCGTATTGAAATGCTGTAACCGGTATCCAGTTATCTCCACATAAAGTCGAATCAAAGAATAATTGCAAGAAACGTTGCTCCACGCGATAAAATTCAGAGCTACGTTCATACATTTTTCGTCCGCAAAGCGAGTGTCGTTTTGCTGGAACAAGCCCGAAGATATCTTGTCTCGAGTATTTTTGGCGAATCTTGGCCACGAGAGTGTCGTTAACGCGATAGTGTTGGTGTCTGTCGTGGGTTGGACGTTTCCATGTATGTCAGGAACGAGGAGCTTGTAGGTCCTCTACAGGGCTCGAATCGCGACCTTGTTTCTGCTCGTCTCGTTATCTTTCGTCTCCATTTGTCATGAAATTGCGATTCCGCCGAAACTCGTGTTTCTTCGTGAAGGTTTCATACATTTCAACCCTCTGTCCCGGATAATTAATCTGTCCAACGCCAAAAGACGGGCGACTTTTCATATTTTTATCGAGTATCACGGAATCCAATTTCGTTCGCATTTAACGACGTTAATCCGTTATTAAAATGAGAGATTTTAAAGTTCTTTGGAAGTTGCTGTATTACAGAGAGAAATTTATTTCGTATCAGGATCGATGCGCGCAGGCCCTTGCCAAAGGATAAGGAGCTTTTCAGAAAGATATTAACGTTACATTATCGAAGGTCTATCGGTCGAAACACACGTGCATGTAGTGGAATTAATCTTATCATTAGGTTCGCAGCACGGCTCCACAATATCCAGCATAATCTTTCAATAACGAAGGAAAATGTACGAACGTTCGCGTGCATGTATTATGCGCGATTGTACGTTTAATTAATTCCATCGGCTTTGATAACGCACGGTATTCAAAGGCGAATTTTAGCGTTTCCATAGAACGACAAAAACGATGGACGCAGGATCAGCGGAACGTCCAAGTATGACGAGTCGATTTTCCGTGATTTTTCTTTCTTCGACAGTTCCCTCGTGCTCGTCGATCATCCTCGTGAAATTAAAAAGATTCTCTCTCACGGACGAGAGTTTGTAATTGACAATGAAGAAGTATTCTTTCTTGTCCTCTCGAACGGAAAAAAAAACCGATCAAATATAGCCCGAAGAAACGTTCAATCTTTTCTTCTAATTCGATTCTTCATCGTGTTAAGATTGAAACTGTTCTACTTTGAATCGCTTTCACGCCAGTTAAAAGTCTTCCCAAAGTCGTGCACCAACTGGCGAAGTTTCTTTGAGTGAAAAGTTAAAGATGAGAAAGATCGCTCGAGCAGAAGTTACGCTTTTTGTCGCTGCAGAGTACTGCGAGGAGTAACTTTCGAATTTTGCAAATGATTTGTATATTGCTATATACAATTTTGTGTTGGTCTGTTTGGGTGGAGATTAAATGCTCGGTGACATAACGTAGAACATACAACGCATGGCAAATAACGTATGTGAGTAGTACATGTGGGTAATACATGTAGGACATTCAATGGGTTAGGTATACTACACTTGTCAGATACAACGCGTGTGAGATATAACGCGAGGGAATCACTGCGTGTGCAAAATTCGGTGTGTGAGAAATGCAACGTGAGGGAAATACTATATGTAGGAAATTCGATGCGTGAAAAATACAATGTGTAGGAAATTCAGCGTGTGGAGAATTCAACGCGTAGCAAATACAATGCATGGGATATGGAATGAGTGAAGAATACAATCGTGTGGAGATTTGGGGTTTAGGTATTTCGGATATAGGAATTCGGGGTCTAAGGATATGGGATTTAGGAATTTGAAATCTGAGGATTTGGGGTTTAAGGATGTGAGATCTAGGAATTCGGGGTCTAGGGATTTGGTGTGTAGGAATTTGAAATTTTCAAATTTTGCAAACATTTGTAATTAGCAACTTTCGAATCTACAGACTTGCAATATAAACAGTTGAATCTAGGAATTTAGGATCTAAGAATTTGACACAGAGATGTGACAATACAAGGATCTTGGGCTACACAGAATTGTAAAACTGAGACGAAATTTGAAAATAATAAATTCTGCGTCGACCAAAGTGGTACCGAAAATAAATCGTGAAAATATCGTGGTTAAATCGACCCAGAGTAACGCCGACGGCTGTTTTCAACGCAGTAGTCGGGGGTCAACGAAGTAGAGAAGATTTATTTCGCGGCGACAAGAGGTCACGTTGAAAAGCAGCCCACTTATCCGTTGGAAGATCGTTCGAGAAGAAAGATAGAAGCACTCGCGATCGGTTGTTGAATGCATTCGTAATTCGTTCGGGGATAAAGAGTGGAGAGAAAAAAAAAGTAGGAGGCAGGACCACCGATACATTTGATCGAGGTAGTAAAAAGGCCACATCCCTCGAATAGCCCGTAATATCCGTTCCTCCGTATCTACGCCATTTTATAATGCAACCCACATTCTGTCACGTCCTTTCAGCCTGCTCGATCAACATTTTTCAGCTTGCTATTAAGCATCCTACAGGACGGGGGAGAAAAAGAACCATGAAAAGAAAACGCCTCTTTAAACGCTTTCACCTTGACCCTATGGGTTGGGCAAGGGAAAAGCTTCTTTATAGCGTTTGGTGTTTCTTCAACAAGTGTTACGTGATAGAATGTCGATGATCGTTTGGAAAGTTTCAAATTTTTTATTCTACTTTTTGGTTCTTTTTTGGTGATTGTGGGTTGAAAGGTTTAGATGTATTGCTAGATCTTCATATTCTCAGATCACTATATTTATTTGAACCTTAAATCTTCAGATTAAGGTATCCCTATATTATTATATTTTCAGATAATCTACATCTACATCACTACATCCTCAGACCATTACATTCCCAGATCACTACATCACCAGATCGTTACCTTCTAGACCCCTATATCCCTAGATTCCTATATCTTCATATTCTGATAGAACCAGATCTCTATCCCCAGATCCTTACATCTCCGACTCCCTGTATCCTCAAATTTCTACATCTCCAGATTCTTGTACCCCTAAATCTCCACATCTTCAGATCCCTATATTCCCACATATATGTATCCGTAGATCACATCTCCATTTCTTGTATCTTCGAATCCACATCCTCAGATCTCTATATTTCCCCAAATCCTTGTATTTACAGATTCCTACAATCTAAGATTTTTGCATCTTCCCCAAATCAATGTATTTCTACATCACTGTATCGCCTATACTCCAAATCCTGACACAACTGGCCAAATCCGCAGGTTCCTACATCTGCAGATCTCCCTGGATTACTACATTTCTACATTCGTACTCTGTGTTTGTATACAAGTGCAAATATTTAAAGACAGTGTATCTACTACAACTGAAGTATCTTCGACTCTATTTCGATAATGAAGTTTGCAACGTGAAAGATAAAAAAAAATCTGCGCAAGGAAACAGCACGACCTATTTCTTCTGTTTTTCGTGACAACCTTACGAGTTCCTTGTTACTCAGCGAAGGCGACAAAGCAAAAGGTTTCCCCGCGGATTTCCTTTGCGACGGAAGCCGAGAAACCGAGGCTCTCTAAAAAATCAATGTTCCCTCGAACAAGAAGACTTTGAAATTTCTTGTCAAAGGACACCGGCAACGAAAAGAAACATTCTTGTAGTAGTGTTTGCAGTATCTTTCTGAAGATCTTGAATCCTGAGTCGTCGAAAATGCATTCGTTTTTGGAATTGAAAGAAGTTTAAAAGGAAGGTCCACATGTTTGCACGTGCAAAACAGAAATGTTGAATATTAAGAACTACAAGTTTACTACGTCTCGTCGTTCCGTTCGAGACGTTAGAGTACGAGAGCAAGCCGATAGTGATTAAATCTAGAACGAAAGAAATACGGAGGTTTGATCGCGTGGAAGTTATGGCCTCGAGGGATGACGACACGGTCTCGTAAAAATTTTTGTCTCCACCGTTTCTTGCCAACTGACAGGGATAAAACCCGTGTGTACCAGCACGTAGGACAACACCGATGTTGCACCACGTGCGAAGGGAATCGATAATTCCGAGGGAAACCTGCTGGGCATCCCAGACATTTTGACACGTATCGTTTCATGGCCAATGTTTAGAAAGTCAAATACTTCCGCCAATATCCCTTTTATAAAGGGAAATAAAATAATACTTAACCTTTTAATTCTTTCATGATTCACTAGACGCCATTTTAATATTGTTGGGGATATTTTAATTGGGTGCATTTATTATGATTGTACAAATAGTCTACTTATGTTGCTGAGGAGGTGCGGCTGGAGATGTGATCATATGTGATGCGTGGAAACAACGCGTGGAGGTACAACACGTGGAGAGCACTACAGGTGGGGAATAGAAAGTGCGAGGAAATAATGCGTGAGAAATGCAACGCATGGGAAATTCAACTCATTCGAAACACATGTATGTACATATGTATATGTATTGTACCGAAGAAATTGAACGCGTAGAAAATACAATACACTGTACTTCAATGTTTGGTGACATAATGCATGTTGCAATACATGCTATAATACGTAATATTATAAACGTATATTTTATTGTTATGTAACATACGTGATCCATATGTTATAACACGTAGCACGATTCCATGATCTCTCCTAATAACTCCAAAATGCACACCATCATCGTCACCAATTTACTGCCATAGAAAGCTTTAACGGGTAATACGTATTGAGTGAACATTAAACGATTGCAAAAATGCAAAAACCGTGAAAAGGTGTTGGCATGCAAATTTTCGCGACATTTCGCTAGATAAGCCGTCAAAAATGAAAGCACGGTCCAAGTGACACGATATTCACGCATGAGCGATCGCGAACGGTGAAATAAATATGAAAGTTGCAGCTTGATTTATGGACACCGGAGTTCCTTCGTTGATTTATGATCCCGCGGCAGGGTGTGCGTCGCAACTCGTGCGAGCTTTATTTTTCTATCTGCCCTGACCGCGTTCTTCTTCGATGAAATTGTCAGTCATTCGGACAGGTTTGCGTTTCTCTCGGATTTATTTTCCTCCGACGATTCAATACCGAACGATCAGATACAGTCCCCGGTGATTGTTTAGGGCCAGGGACTCTCGGCTGATTGGCTAAAGCGATCAGCCTCGACGCCTCGAGAAATCGACTGCTTTATCGATTTTTATTTATCCAGGGACGGCGATTGCCTTCGATAAAGAGTAAGAAGCTTTTAGAAGTTTCTTTCAATTGCTCTTCTCGGCTCTTGCGATTTTCTGCCGTTATTATATTCGACTTTGGTCGAATTATACGCAACGAGGACAGGTTCACAAATCAATTTGTTTATCGTTGCATCGATTACGAGTCGGAAGAGATATCAATTACAAGCACTTTACATAAGCACATACACATGCAAGCACATACAATAAAATTCTTCTTGAAATGAAGCTGCTAATTATAGAGACAACAGCAATTTTTGTTCAAAATAAAATAAAGTAGTTAATATAAAATATAAGCTACATTAAAAGAAACGAAGCAACAGAAATAGTGTAACGATACAAGTAGCAGCAAGTGCTCGTTCGCAAACCGTACTCGACCCAGGGCAAACACTAAAGATCCTCTCTTCCATCGAGCAAGTAATTCGGTGCAAGTAAACACCGGTGATTGCTTCTTCCGTGAGTAAGTAGTAATTCGGTTAATATCTCCGACATGAGGGAGACAAGGATCCTCTCGAGTTCTCCCCTTCGAAGGTCTCCGTCAGCGATGCAAGTTTATTTGCTCTAAGAGCAGTTCTCGACGTTTTGGTCTGCACTGTCTTAGCTATTGTCAGCAGAAAATCGACAATTGTTTTACAATGCTAATCGTGCTGCTCGATGTCTGAATCAACGTTGCATTACGCCAAATTATTTGTTTATAAATTAGAAGAAATAGCTGACTGATCATTTCAGATAATTCTTTAATGCTATTTGAGGAATTTGTTGCTCTCCACAGATCATGTATTAAATTTTTATAATTTTGCATGTGTACACGTGTAGACACTACTATCTAGTGTTAGTCTCTAGATAACTCTTAACTTCAGGTAACTTTAAGTTAGGTAACTACACAATGTCACATGTGTGACGCAAACAGTTACATCAATGTTAACTTTAATTATGATTGTTAATTGTAATCGTAGTTGTTACTTGTTAGGAGTATATGAATCTTGAAATAGTAGGGAATCTAGTGACTTAAGGAGCTCTTACGGATCTAAAAAATTTCACCCTTTGAATCAATAACAGCGCAAAAAATCACTGAACCCACGAAGGCAAAAACATTCGCCAAACGCGATAGCAATGGTTCGATAACGATTTTTCCCACCGCGTTGAGAGTCTCACGGTCTATTGTGAATGCTCGAATGGAGCTCCGGGTCTTTCAGGATTTTCAGGATACCGGGAACACGGTGGCGCAACTTCATACACCTATCGTGAGCGGATTCTCGGCTCGGATTTGTGTTCGTTCGGCGAAGAAAGCCGAGCGAGAAAAGCGCGAGAAAATGGGAAGAGACGCATTGAATATGATCGAGAAGTTTCGATACGCTCTGTGCGCCTAATCGTATGCAAATCACGGCTTCACGAACGCGGATCGCATGCGGTGCTTCGATTCGTAGTCTGCTGGTCGATGTAAACGGGTAAACAAGCGTCGGAGATTGCCAGAATCGAGTCACGATAGGAGCATTTACATGAAAATGGCGGAACGTCTTGATTCGTATTCTCTTCCGGCAGGGATGAATCGTTGTAAAATGAAGGCGGTGAATCGTTGTGAAATGAAGCTGCATGAAAGGTGTTTGTCGGGAAACTGAAAGCTCTTGCTGGAGTATATCGTACATTGTTACAAGTCTATAGTTCCTTTAAACTCGTAAATTTCAATCATTAAATCATTCAATACGTTTAAACTTTCATTTACAATAGCGAAATCTTTTTTAATAACGTATACATATTAATTACTTAAATTAGGAAATGTTATGCCTCATTTGGCGATACAATATTAAAATAGTTAAATGATAAAGTAGTTAAATCAGCCACTTTTCTAATTAAGGCAGGTTAAACCCGCTCGCGTCGTAGTTCGATCGATTATTTAAACGTCGAGCTCACCGACCGAGTAAACAAGAACATTATACCGGAGAGGTCGGCAGGGTTTTAATATTGAAATTGGAGGATTCGTTTGCCGGACACGTAGAAAGCTTTCTGAGACCCTTCACTGAGAGCAGAAACTCGTTACCTCGTTTGTTACCGCTTTCATTAAAATTGCAATCGAAGCGAACAAATAACGCGTTGCATTCATCGGGACGTTCAACAGGTATTACGTAGGTACACCTGTTTTGCAAACAGTTTATGGTTGTTTACTAATTGCGGGGCTTACGAGACCTGTTATTACTATACACACTTTTAAGCCTCGTTGCCTTCTTCCTTTTATTTTTATTTATTTTAATTTACTTAACTTTATACTTTACTCATGTTCACAATGTTGCAATCTATTCGCTGTTAAGACTATAAAAATTTGTCAGCATTCTTTGTCCACTTTTTTTAAGAAGAACTCTCGGTATATTGTCATGGATGTAAAATTACAAAGCGTCGCGATGTAACAGCTATTCCAAGAATAGTTATAATAATCCGGAGCTCTTCAAATTATTTAGATTCAATAGAAGCAATCTGGACGAATATGTCAGTAAGTTGTTAGACACAACGGAATTTCGAGTGGTTTCCAGGGCCTTTTTCGCGGACGCCAATTGCCAAGCAATGCTCTCACGTTTCTGTTTGTCGCCGTACACGTTCTTGCGGTTGGTATTTATCGACTGCTTTGATGGGACTTCGTGGCTCGATCGCAGGTATCCCAGTGATTCCCGACGATCCATTACACAAATGGACGAAATTACGGTCCTGCGTTGCACAAAGTGTCCATCAATCGAAATCGTACATCTCTAGCTTCTTAAACGCCTACGAATCGACGGACACGAATTCAAAGCGGACAAGTTCTAAATTCTCGACACGATTCAAATTCTGTTACGTTCAATCGATCGACCAACTGTGATTTTTTTTATGGTTTTGATAACCATCTTGTCAAAGAGAGACAATATTGTGGCGTTGTCGTTCAGGGAATTCAAAGTGCAGAATGTACTTGTAGTTTTATATGTAATAAATATACTTGCTGTTTTACATCCAAGACAAATACTCACAGTTTTATGTCTAATAAAAATACATTTATATGTTGTATATCATGTAAAACAATTATACATCATACATCATATAATGCTATTGTACATCACATATCATATAATGCAATTGTACATCATGTGTCACATAATGCTCTTATACATCACATATCATAAAATGCTATTACACATCACATATCATATAGTAAAATTACACATCACATATCGTATAATACAATTACACATCACATATCATATAACACAATTACATCACGTAAAAGTTGAACGCAAAATACCTTAAATAAATGATAAGTCACCAGTTGAACACGAAATGTTTTAATCGTTCTAAAGTGATCTGAAGTTAGTGAAGAATATCTGAGCATGTTCCGTGGAGAAGCAGCGATTAACGCGGATTTGATTACTTTGTACGGTGACGTCGGTAAACGGGCAAGTAGAATGAAGTGCGGTTTCGATCGGCGACGGATTTTCCAGGCCATCGATATTTCCTTGGTAGCTGACTGATCGATACACCGCAGAGAGCGGCGAGAACGAGGGAGGTACAAAGTTTTGCCAACACTCTAATCCGGAAAGCGTTCCCGCGACGGGACGTTGATAATCCAAGTTCGACCAGTTGACAATCGTGCCTCGGCCACTCGATGTTACTCCGCGTTTCGTGCAGGCTGCGATATACCGAACAAAATTGCCGCTACAACAAAGCTGACGTGCGAAATAATCCCGAATAGCGTGATCCTCTTCAAACTCCGACAGCTACGTCTATGTTCGATCATTGCTCTGGTCGGTTTACCGAATCTTCCGAAATATTGTTCCCACCGTGGATTCCAGCTATTCGAACGGTATTGTAATCAGTCAGTATCGATAAGAGGATTACTCGGACTTTCTATACGTTTTGTTTTTTATCCGATACGATTTAATTGCCATACAATTCGGTAATACTCCCGAAAGATGGAGCGTCAAAAGCCTTCGAAGCGACAAATTTCCGAAGTTTCTCAACTGGTACCTCTATATTTCAAATTCGAACTTTAGAAACTTCTAAAGTCGGAAAGGAGTTGAAGATTTCTACCTCGAAGAAACTGGAGAAAATCCGGAGATCCACGTTTCAGCTCGTGTCCGAAAAAATGTGAAACTTTGGTGGAAGCAATCGGAACCCGCCAGTGAAAAGACTCGGCCCGGAAAAATGTAAATTTTGCGGCCGGACGATTTCGAATATCGAATACTAATAATACCACGAGGCGCGAGATGAAATTGCCGGCATTCCGGTTCGTCGAGAAAAAAAGCGAATTATCATGACTGCGGATGAATTTCAATGATAAAGGGAGCGTAATACTCGATGACCTGGTTTCGTTGCCGGCCAAAGACAAGAATATCGCGGTCTCTTGGCTCTGCCAAAGAATCAAAGAGATAGCGTGTTTGGTGTCCTTTATTACCGTAATTCAGTGAAATCTGTGGCCTCGATGAAAAGAATTCTGATGTCCGGACCATAGCAGCGAAAATATATCGAGAAGAAAGACGCTCGAAGATCGATGAACGTCTCCAGAATCGAATATACGGTAGAGTAATTTCGGGACATCGGTCTTCGTTCTTTTTATCGTAATAGCCACTGTCAGTTTGTTCGAAGGTTAACATTTTTTGATACTGGACGTTATTCTCAAGATCTAAAACTGAAATATATTATAGAAACATTGAAGAATTTTGTGATCCTGAATCTTGGTGGTTTCAGTGTTTAGATTTAGAAATTGAAAAATAAAGGTGTTGGAATTTCCTCAACTTTCAAAAATTGAAATTCAGAGCTTGCTCAATTTTCTGAAGCATCGCAAGAGTTTGAAAAGAATTATGCGAGAAGTGTACGAGTTTTTCGTACTGCAAATATACTTCTTCATAACATAATTGACTTCTAGGAAAGTTTATCGCTGACGTTGCATGCCAATGAGTAGTTTGCAGCGTTCATTAGCCGCATTGTACCCGCGCTAGATACAGTAACAAACTTTCGACACGATATCCGTGTGCTTCACCAGTGTGATTGCCCCGTTAAACTCGCTGAAAGTTTCATAAGGAAACAATTTTATCTCCAGCTCGGATGATCTATCGTTTCTCTTCTATTTACTTTAGATATTCCCGCAATAATCGGACCGAAGAAAAATACTTTCTGTATTTTATCAAAGTTCGGATTTCCAACTGCATCTTGGTGCATGACGTAGTATAAGGTCAAAACTGTCACCAAGTTTTTGTTCGATCATTTATGAACCGATCCTGAGTAGTCTGATACGAACTCCATTAAAAACTTGCCATGGTAAGGCAATGTGCTATAATTACAAGGCAGAGAGTGATTAAAAGCTTGCGGTGTGATATTATCATGAAGGAGTAAAAAGAGTACATCAAAGAGAAAATTTTTAATTATATTATACAAGCTTTTTAATCGAACTCCATATCCTTTCTTTTTCAATTCTATGAAACGTGATTACATTGGAATAATAAACTAAAGTTGTCGCTGAAAATATAATTTCTAAATGTCACGCAAAAGCGCCATAAAAAGCACTCGTAATTTATTACTGCCGCATTCAGTGCATACTTGACGACATTTAAACAATGCATCAAGCTCCGTGGCTGTTCCAGTGTTGAGGTCAGAGCCATTCCCGACACCTGCATCGTAAACCCCGGTACAAGTTTATTTTGACCCATTTGTGGTCCACGTCCTAGGGAATAAGGGCTTTCCTGACCTACATACCTGTTGATGATCGATTTTTCCAACGGGACGATGATTCTCCGTCCAGTCGTTTGACCAGCGACACGACGTTCAACCGTGAAAACAAAAGAACGAACGAAATAACGAGATATCTCCGTCGACCCGTGACAAAAACTCCGCCCGAGCAGTTTCATTAACTCCGTAAGAAGATGCCGTGGAAACGTGGCTGCAATTTCACCTTTCAACTCGTCGACACGGCCGCGCGAATTAAAGAAAAGGATCTCGGGACCGTGATTCAACGGACGCTTTTCCATTATCCGGCCACTTTGGACCCGTATCTCGCGTTATTGCATTTCCGTCGCGAAAATTACGCGTTCTCGGATTTCTCCGGAGCAGAATATTTCACGCTCTAACCGTTTTCTTCTGGGCACGATACAAAGTTTCATTTTAGACTAGTCTCGTTCAGTCGCGATTGTTAGAAGTATAAACTGTATCATGATTGTACTAAAAAATTAAGCGATTCTAAACGAGTTTACAACTCGTGTAACTCTAGGGAATTTTAGGGAAGAGCGGCCATTCGGGAACGTTGTCCAACAGCACAAGGTGGGATCAAGTAGATAGGAAATTAGCTTGTGCTCCGAACGGTGAACAAAATGGAAAAATCGTGTCCGTTTAGAGAGGCAGAAACAAAAGGAACACACGAATATGGCGCGTATTTAAAAGGGAAGTGTCGGAGGGAGGCGAGTGTTTGGGGGTGGGTGGCGCACATCGATCCCCCGGCTGCAGTCTGGTAGAGCCAACCCTCGTGGAAGGATGCACACGCCGATGAGATAGCAGGAAATTGAATAGTGCTTTCACTTGATAGCGAACCGAAGTGGCACTGTCATCATGCGCAAACTATCTATTTACTCGAATCAGTTCGACTGTGAACGATGTCGTGTTTCATCGACAATTTTTTTTCATTTTTAACTCACTTCTCTTTTCTTCCCGAGACTTCAGAAGCCCTTATGGCATCGCTCGTTACGGTTGATACTGTTTGAGGCTTTTGGGTGTACCAGAATGTTACCAACGTTTTATCGTTATTGCTGTTCGCTCCGTGGGTCTTAGGATGTATTTTTTTTTAATCGGTGCTCTGATTGGAGAGGTAGCGATTTAATATGAAAGAGCTCGGGTGTGCGGAACGGAAATGTTTTCCACCTTTTATCGGTATTGCAGTTGAGTTCATTAAGGAGTCTTAGGGACCGCGCTTGTGTGTATCTGGATGTGCCTTTTATATGGGGTGATTCGTTACTGGTGCTTTCAAAATAAATTCTCTTCTTATTTTTACTGTACATTTTCTACTTAACTTTTCAAACAGTATCATCGACTATGAAACACCCTATATACCTGTTCACGTGTTTAACTTGCTTCTTTCTTTTTTTCCGTTCATTCTCCTATTCGCATAAATTCATTAGTTGACTAATTCTTCTTTCAAAACAGTATCTATTAAATGCATCATAAAATAAAGTAAAATAAGGCACAGTTTTTAATTACATTGTATTTTACAAACTTGTAAAAAGTAATAGCTGTGACAATTAGTCCACAGAGACGCTTAAAAGCATTGAATCGGTCCATTGTTAAAAACCATTTGAACCGTATTTTTGTTAGGATCGCGACAGCAGCAATTTCCAACACGTTTTTTATTGACGATGGATTTTTATCGTTGATTGCAGCGCTTAAAATGTCTGGAACGGAGGTTCATGGCGGTGATACCAGTCCCACGGGTCAGCCAAGGTAATTAAAAAATAATCCCTTCAATTTAGTTTGGCCGGAGAACTGTCGGAAAGTCGGTTTACTTTACAATTCTCGTTTACACGCACCAGCACGCGCTAACTTCTCGGAATTTAATTGTTCTTAATCCGTTTATCTTCCGCGTCGAATTGTCATCGCTGACTTTCCCCTATTTTCCTTTCCGCTACTTATAAAACGCAGCGGGACATTTAATCGCGTTCTCTTCCGAGTTTCGCGACCACTATCTAAATTGGAGAAATGAGCCTGTCGTGGAATAAAAATTGTGTAGCTTACCGTACAAAGCCAAGAATAATATTGTTCATTGTCCGAAATCTCTTTTCTTGACGGTGATTTCGTGCTCGAAGAATAAAGCCGGTACAATTTACGGCGCAACAGCTTCTGTTAAAAAACCTGCACTCCAGGTAATCGATCATAATATCGCTTTGAAAAGATACGAAAAGAAATGATTCGCGATAAGGAGCTTGTTAGAAAGTTACAAACAGCCCGCGAACGATTGGCGCCGACAGCGAGCGCATTACGCCAATTAGAAGTTATTAAACTTTCTAAGCACCCTTATTAATAATCCTCTGATGCGTTTCGCGTGTCTTAAATTCGTCGGAACGTATGGACAGTGCTTCTCGATATTAATTAGAAGCATCAATTATGCGGTTTCTCGGTATCCGTAATTCCGTCTGCACATAATGGCTCCCGATTAAACGGGTTCCTCCAAAGGAGCTACTCGACGTTACAGGGATCTTCGATGAATCGAGCTTCCTAATTAGCACGCGTTATTCTTAACGAATTGATAATTGCCACGGGGATACTTGGATTATCATCGAAACTTTTCTTCGTGAACTTTGCTCGTCCATGCTTCAAGCAATGCGCGATATTTCAGACAGAGCAGAATTCACAGCGTTGGATTACCGGCTCGCGCGTCCCTGCTTCCGGAACCCCCGCCTACCGGAAATGGTGCTCCACCGCCGATTCCACGACGCCATTCAGCCACACCTGCGGTGAGTGCAGTTTAAATTCTCTGCTTCTTTCGATTAACGGTCCACTCCATCATCGACGCTTTTTTTCGAGGTTATTTTGAAACGGTTCAAAAATTTATCTCTAGTCAAGCTGTAGTAACTCTAATGTGTCTTCTTTTTCTGTTACGGTATCTCGATAGTTGTGTCACTCTAAAAATGAGTTCGTCGGTGCACTCGTTCATAAGCTAAATTTTTGTTCATGAACCTTTTGTTCATTAACATTGTACATAAGTTCATAACAATGATATGTAAACGAACAGCAATAAGAACAGAGGATTTAATTTCCGTCCCCATTAGCCAGCGCGTAAGTCACTCTCTCACTTACTTTGATATCGTTAGCAAAACTTTCAGTCCTATCCAATAATTTCGAATGTCAATAGGCAACATGCAAGGACGAATACGTACGTTATCCTGCATTGAAAAGTCTTTCACAAGAATCCGTGAAACGTGTCAGTTCCTATATTTCCTGGAAATTTGCATTCATTTGCGTATACGTCGTTTGCATCGAAAGGGTGGAAGCTTTAAAGCAACCTATTAGTCAGCGCGTCTCGGCTTTCCAATTTTTCCGCGCAAAATTTACGAGAATTGCATAGAATTTCCCGACGAAAGCTCGTGTAAATCATGCGAATAAAGCCGACGGTTAGCGGTACGCCAACGTCGGGCAAATTAACAACGGCAAAACGAAAAGCGGCGTAATCTTAGTCGGTCGGTAAAGCTCATTCTAGATGGTTGCATTTAATCGAGCAGAAACATTCTCCGCTGGAGCTTTGCACAACTCGTTCGCCCGTTGCTCCAACTCGTCCACGTAATTAGTGGACAAACGAGGTTTTAATGGATCAAGCTGAACCCATCGGAAATCTGGACACGCTAAGATTCATACATGCACATCCACGCACACTGGACATTACCACACACTACTCGCAAGTATACAGCTACACAATTTTCATTCACTTTTCATTTTTCTCTATAATATTCTTCTGATTTTATTTGTATAATTTTAGTTGTATCGTTATTTGTCACTTTTTGTATCATGCTATTAGTTATATACTTTTTATAAATCATTCGATGATACACAAGCTGAATAGAGTCTTAACAACGTTTGTTAAAGAAATTTTGCAACAATACATCATGTAAATATTATCGAATTGATGAAAGTTAGTCTTAATCAAGTCATTTTCAAATGTCTATATTCGTACACTTTAAAAACGAAGAATAAGAAACGCATACCGAGATTTCAAAAAATCCACAAATACCTCGAGCTTCATCCCAGCAGCGAGTGGTGTACTCGATCGAGCGGAACAAACGAATTCGCTTACATAACAAAAAAGGCCGAAACACAATCTTTTATCCTCCCCTCGGGCGTATTCCCGAGGGACAAGCTGTTCAATCGAGCAGAAGAAACTCAGCAAGAAACTCGTTGATCCCACAGGTAGCTCCGCCGCCGATACCATTGCGATTACCAGCGATTCCGAAGCGGAGCAAAAACGAGAAACCGATACCGATACAAGCGCCGACGAGACAAGAAGCGAATCGATCAACGAACGATCCAACCGCAACGATACTACCAACTTCCTGGACACACGACGCAAACAGCGAGAAGCTGATCGATCTGGGCCCGTTCAGATCTCAAGATCAGTCGGCCAATCAGGACTACTCGTTGAGCTTCCCGGGCAAAGAGACGCACCCGACGAATCAGGACAACGATTTCGTCGCGGATTTCGATAAAGCGAACTTCGAGGAGGATTGCAAGCTCAGCCAGAAGTCGAGCTTCGAGGAGCTTCAGAAGGCTTCGCGCGATCTCGAGAAGAGGCTGCACGAGAGGATCGTCAAGAGTGCCGAGTCGAAGTTTAAAGATCATCAGACGGTCAGGGACGGACGTCAGAGGCACACGGCGAATTTGCAAAATGACAGGTGAGCGTACATTTTTTAGGTTAGTGAATGTTGATACAGGTTGTGGTGGTTTTCTTGTATTGGACATTTGGAGGTTTGGAGATTTGGGGACTTGAGAATTTGAGGGTTTGTAAATTTAAAAGTTTGGAAACTTGCAGGTTTGGGAATTTATGAATATGGGAACTTGAGGTCTGGAAATTTATGATCATAGGAATGTGAGGGTTTGGAAATTTATGATCATTGAAATTTGAGGGTTTGGAAAGTTATGAATATGAAAATTTAAAAGTTTGGATAATTTGTGAATCGAGGGGTTGGAAATTTGAAAACTTTGAACTTGAATTTTTCGGAGATGAAGAAAATTAAATAAAAAAAAAGAAACCCGACGAACACGGAAGTGAAGAATCTCTCGAAACCTCTTCCGCCAGGCTGATTAGCAGCGATCGTTTTTGAAGCGTCGAGCGGTTTCGTTGTAAGTCGCGAGCGTGTTCCGGGCAGCGCTCGAATTAGAAGCGAGATGCTTAACGGTCGATTACGCTTACGACGAGCTTGCTAAACGAAGCGTGAACTTGGTCGACTCAATCTCGAGAGTAGATGTTCGAGTAGAGTCTACTCAGCAGACGTTTCTTTAAAGTGGTCTGCCGTTCTCGTAACCGGAAGCCAGGCTTAATTCTCTGCTTCTCGTACGTGTGCTTCAGAGGGCTGTACAGAGCTTGCAACTCTTTCATGTTTTAGGATTAAGAGTTCGTTCCTGGAACTTGAAACGTTCGTGAAGAATATGTTTTACAGTAAATGTCTTTCTAAGATAAATTTACGAAATTAAAAAATGTCAAAGTACAAAAGATTCTCGTTTTGAAAGGGGTTGTAAGCTCGCATCATTGTCAAGGCAGAATTTATATTTCCAAAGCGTGTATTCGCATTTCATACTACCCTTTCATTCTCCTCTACGACAATGCACCGGAACCGTATTTTAGAAGAACAAAGTCCTCGTAAAGTACTTTAGAAACCCTTAAGCTGGGATGGAAACATCAAAGCCTGAAAGGGTTTTAAGACCAACGTTGTCGTTTAAAAGAATTTCTCTGTCGGCACTTTTTTAATAAGTCGAGGGATAATTTAATCAACGTGCTTCAGGGGCCGTGTACAAACTTCTTCATTCCTCGTGTTCGTTCGACAGGCTTCACTCGTCGAAGATGGAGAAGGAGAATGAAGAAAACGGTTGCGAGGAAACAGCGGGTGGGAAATCTCGGGATAAAATAACCCCATCTCGAAGGGAAGCTCTGCAGGAGGACGAGACGAAGTTCGCGGCGTTGGTGAGGTCGCGCCGTGAGGTGGAAAAACGATGTAAGTTCGAGGAACTTCAAGCTGTCTCGAAAAAGCTCGAGAGACGCCTGCACGAGGAGGACGATCATCTTCGCGCGTGTAAAGAAAGACCGATTGGAAGGTAAGACATTTTCCACATTCTGCAACACCCACAACTACAAATCCCACAATTCTTAAATTTACAAATCCAGAAATTTTTCAAATCTTTAAATTCCAAATTTCGAAAATAACACATCAATTTTAAGATCGTAGCAATCAACGCGTTTACTGACTTAAGCTCACGAGGAACCCATTTCGAGAGATTACAGTAATAACCCAAGGAGAAAGTCGTGTATTTACTAGCTTAAGATACTTTTCGGATGGGTTGCCCCAAAGATTAATTTTAAATTCTGAATCATACGGGTCCAATACTTTTCCGATAGAAAGGGTAGAAAAATATTTGGAAATTGTTCGTGGATTAGGTACGAGGAACTGCAAAGAACGTCGCAAGACTTGGAAAGGCGGTTGCATTCCGAGCAGAAATCATCGGAAGCGATGGCTCGTGGAAAATACGAGGCGGAGATGGATAGAGCGAGGAATATTCTGCAGCATATACTGCGGAAGGACAGGAGCAGCGGCGAGAAACTGGAGAAATTGCCGAAGGCAACTCAAACGAATCTTCCGCCGCCTCTGAGCGCAGTTTCTCAGAGTTCGGTGCCGAAACCCATCAGCGTACGACAGGATAGTAACGTTTCTTCGGATAGTTTCAGTCAAACTAGCTCGCCTAGCTACACCAGCAAAACGATGGAAGCGCCTCTTCTCCCTCAAAGATATGGCAAGGTTCCAGGTAAATATTCTGCTCTCGACATGTTTGCTAAATATTCCTAGTTAGTCGTCCACCTAACGTAGTCCCTGAACAGCACCAAATCGCGAACACTCGTATCACTAATGTACATGAGCACCGATGTTGTACAGTATAAATCGATGTTATTTGTATAATATAATTACAAGAATGTGTAGAAGTTGGTCAGGTGCTATGTTAAGGGTCCATCTGACACAGCAGCTCAACAGTACATGAACAGCACCTGAATAGCATCTCGATAGTACCAGACATCGACACATTCGTACCTGTTATCAGTAAAATAATTGTATTACGATTCTCGTGAAATTTTTAGATAGAGCACTGGTGTCAGAGCCAGACAATTCGTCAAACAGGACAATAACAAAATCGACCAGCACCCCGGCCAGCCTACAGGCGATCGTCAGAGTTCACGGCGGTAACAACAGCTCGTTACATCACAAGGTGAGACCTCGACGCGACGATTTCAATGCGCAGATCGTGTTACGTAACACGAAAAAGGGGCGATTAATTCTTTTCTCGCGTTATCGATTGCGTTACCGTTTCCCACGCCAATGTTACGTAACCCTGTCTCTATGATGCACGTATACATAGATCCGTTAAGGGTCAGTTCCTAAAGGGAATTGCCGACATGCTCCGACGAGTTTAGCTCGTAAAGACTGGTTCATATGTATCCGTGAAGAGAAGACCTACATTCGTACGATTATTGAAATGTCGAAAGATACGTTTTCGACGAGTTGCATATTTTCAGATAAAATCCCTTGAAAGTTGTGTGTATACTGTTGGAAATATCAGGGAGATAAGATCATGCGGGGGATGAAAACGGAGAATCCCGTTGTAGCTGTTCGGAGGAAAAAGATGGTACAAATATGGCCCGTTAGATAATCGCGGCACGAATAAACCTGGAACAGCTCGTACGCGGAATAAACGAACACGAAATCGCGCGTTTCCATGGGGATCGATAACTCGCGTCATTTACTCCTTTTGTTCGCGATCGGGGGAAATGGGGAAGCGCGGGTTCTTGTCGAGTTACGAGCTCGATATCGGCCAATATCGAAGCCCGTATCGAGTAGTGGCCGATATCATTTTACACGAACCGTTCCTGTTATTAGCGTCGAAAATGGACCGCGCGATAATAAACGCAGAAATCCCGGCCAAGATCGAACGAGGATGGAACGTTTATTTCCCCTTCATCCACTGGTTATTGTTGCTTTTTTTCTTCGGTTCTCAGCTCCCGTTGATTATACTCCGACCCTTCGCAAATAACCGTTTTGCGTAATTTATCTGTTTCCGGTACATTTTGCAGAAAACATTTAACATTACGTACGACAGAATATTTGAATCAAGATATATTTTTGCAGATTCTAGCTTATATTAATAATTCCTTTCAGTCATTTATTTGGTACTGGCTTTGGTTCGGATCGAAAATTTGATCAGGTTCAAAGATTTTGATTGAGAAACAAGTATAGCTTGTTCATTATTTGGGAGCACCGTTCATCTCCGAGGAAATGCGTCGGGAAAGCGAAGTAACAGAAATTCCATCGAAAGTTCAAAGCGGCTAATTGTTCGCGTAATTACTCGGTTACCCCTGCAGCGTGCATTTTGGTCGGATATTCGCGAATCCGTGCATACGCCCGGAATTTTGGCTGGCAAACCTGGTCGTTGAACGAAGTGACGTAATTTGTCCTTTGATAGAGCGATACGACCGCGAGAACATTATAATCGATATTATCTGGTTGTTGAAGGGTACTACGTAATCAACGTTGACCTCCTCAAACATTCAGTTGCGAACCGGTTCAAGCGATTGAATATTTGGAAATTAATATTTGTGTCAATCTGCAAACCAGATGTACCGACAGGGAGTTATGTAATCAAACGGGATTATAGCCTCCCTTTGTCGCTAGAGAAATTCGTTTATCCAAGGTGTTGATTACGGAATGCTTTGTACAAGAAACTGGAGGGATGATGAAACTCGGGTTCGAATATTACGTACAATACTGATTTTCTCGTTTCAAAATTATTCATTTATTTCATTTCATTTTTATTCTTCTTTTGTACAATTTTATGATCACAGATGTAGAACGTTGAAAATGAATTCAGTTCATTTTTGCGTAATATTCCATAATCCTCTTCAAGCTTTCATTGTATTAGTAGCTTTAAAGTGGAAATCAGAAGTCGCATACCGTCTACCTTGTAATATTGTTCTTTAACCTGGTTTCAGATCATCAGGGACATGGCAAATAGTCGTTATGTGACCACAGGGAGACTTCGACTCAGGTTCGTCCAGGTGTTCTTCAACGCTGTCGCGTTGTTGATCATCGCTGGGGGTTTGGCTATATACTTCAAGTGTGAGTACATTTAATCAGGTACCTCTAACACAATTTTGCCAATTACGATAATTATGTCCCATAGTCCACTTCAAAAATATAACCACTCGTAATAGGTTAAATTTAAAACGATTTCATTAACGTCCCTTTATTATCACAAATTATTTTAAATTACTAATCCTTCAAATACAAGTCTTATTAGACACGTTAGGACATTTTCACTTTGAACTACCATCACCTTGATACTCAGAAAATTAGTCTCAAACTTACATTCACAAAATCTCCACAGCATATCTAGAGACCGTAATACGACTGGAAAATAAAACGATCTACAGCAACGTGATGGCGTTGATAGAACGAACGCCGGCGACGATCGAGCAGAAAAATCCAGCACCAGGAGTATGTCTACCCGTGATCGTGACATTCTGCCAGCACCACAAGGTACATTTTATGCAAAATCAGTTTACGTAATTCGTCAATTCACGACGTGCCATGCGTGGCTCTCGCTGAAATCATTTCCAATAATCTCGTCAGGAATTTGTCCACGGGATTCTCCGGATTCATTGAATCGAATTAAAACAATGCTAGCAGTGTTCGGTTGCGGCCACGTGTGATCTGTTGTATTTTTAACGGTTATTGGATATGTGGATCGTCCGAGGAATTTATTCAATCATTTCACGTCTGGATTATTTATGTGATCTCCGCAATAATTTCATGTTCGTTTAAATTATTTGTATGATCTTTAGAATAATTTTATGATCAGCTACATTATTTGTACGATCTTTACAATAATTTCACAGTCGACATTATTTGTGCGATGCGTACAACCCCCCGAAAGAGGGGAGGAGTCTTAAACATTTTGGTCCTAATTTATGTCACTCATAACCGAGGAGTATTTACGTGGCATTTTGGTCGCGTGTTCCCTCAGGTTCCGTATAATTTCACCGTGTTCCCGAATTACATGGGTAATGTCGCACAGCGCGAAGCTCAGCACGCCCTCGAACATTATGACGCTGTGATCGACGTCAGATGCTATGAATTGGCCGCCCTGTTCCTGTGCAGTGTTTTTGTGCCGAAATGTGGATCACGGGGACACATCGTGCAACCCTGCCGAAGCCTCTGCTTCGGTAAATATTTCGTTAATTTACACTTTCAACCATTCCAGAAAATTGTAGGCTAAGGGGTTAATAATTAGTCAGCGAGATACAGTACTACATCAACGGAAATAACTCGAATTTTTCTGTTCAGAAACCAAGAGACGTTGCGGATTTTTCCTGAACGTGTTCGGCTTAACTCTTCCGGACGACCTGGAATGCGATTTGTTCCCCGAGAATTCCAATCCCGACGAGTGCGTGGGCCATCAGGAAGTGCTGGAGGCAGCCGAAAGAGCGGAGAAACCCGGTGAGTTGTGTCAACCTTTTAAACCTTTGCGATCGAAGCGGTAAAAACGTGTCCCGCCGTGTTGAGGTCATTTTTCACGCTCCCGCGATTATGCGCTCTCTAAGCTGCCCATAACTCACTTTCCGTGAAAGAACGCTTTCATATATCTCGTACGACCGACAAGATACAAATATCTTGGAGCTCTGCGTGATTCGTTCGATTTGAATATATTGCAACAGATCGTTCATCAATTTTTAATACACGTATCTACATAATTATGCGATCGTATGAATTTACAAACAGTTCCGAATTTGTCTAAAAGTAATCTGTACCCTTCATGCGAATGGGGATGACGAGAAAAGAAATCAATTTAGAACAATGACTCGTAATAAAATTCCGCTTGTTTCGCGTATTGCGGTGTAGAATACTGAAACTTTTGACCCAGAAAATTCCAATAAGAAAGTATTACTGCCTTATCGGCTTAGCGCGAAGGTACGTAGATTAACGTTGAAACTGAAGGGTTGAAATTAAGGGACCGAATCTTTAATGAGGACGATCTGTATAAATCGAAGCACGCTTCGGTCACGGGCGATTCGTCATTTTCGTTCAAGGCCTTCGTAGCCATTTATCCGGCCATTTCGGTGGGGATAAGCCTACTGACTAAAGTCCGGGCATTTGATAAAGAGGTGGATAATCGCGGGATTAAAATAATCTCACCGGGGCAGCCGGACTATAGCTGGGAATATAGGTGAGCCACGATGAAAATTACTCGAAGACGTTTCTTTGCAGAAAATGAGAGAAAATTTTCTAGTATTTTTCTTCCAAAGTTTGATATCTTTGCACAGATTGATATGCACGCAGTAGTACTGATTTAAAAATTCTAATTTTATTTGAAGTCTTCGAGTAAGTGTGACGATTAAAATACTAGTTTGAATTTATGGTAGCTAGTAGATGTAACATTTGTTCGTATTTTTGGAGGAATAGTGGAATGCGAGAAATTAGCACGAACACTAGATGCGGAATATATACGGTTGTTCTACTTGTCTGGTTGCGTATCGTCTGGATTCACTGAAGCAGTGACACCGATCGACACGTTCACCGCCACAGTAGATATATCGGTGATTAGTGCGCCATAGAGTAATATCAACGTTGATTACTACAGGGAAAATAGCTGTACGATCCGCTGAAATTATAATTACATATTCAGCATCAAATCCTCGCATTTTCCAATTACCCTTCCATTCGTTACTTTATATGATTAATCGATCGTACATTTAGAATCGTATTTTATTTCCTTTAGATGTTATATTAAATTCGTAGTGCATCTGTGACCTCAACTTCATCACGATTAATAAAGCGTAAGTAAACGGTCCCTTGAAAAAAAGTCTAAATAAATCCAAACTAGAATACCCCATCTCCTGACGCGGTAAAACGGTTTTCAATTGTGCGAAATATTGAAAAAAAGAAATATGTGTTCAACCAATCAAACACGTCGCCATCAGTTTTCGTTATGATTTCGCTATACGGCACATGTCGCCGCTAATGGAATCTTAATTGCAAAATCTATATCAAACGGCCGTTCGTGGACCCATCTTCAGCACGGAGTCGCTTTATGGAGTTTGCAACGGGCGGTTGTGTATCTTGAACGCGATGTCATGATGTACTTGCGGTGGAGGGACATTTATTAGGAACGAAGCTGTATCCTCAATTTGCGAAAGAAGAAATTACGGACTCCTATCTTTCATTGTCAGCATTGGTTGGCAAAATTGCAAATATTTTCACAATTCCGTTCATTTCACGATGATTTTGAGCAAGTATCATAACCGGGTACTTTGCTTTCAAATATACATTCTCATTAAAAAATTTTTTACCTACATTTGTTCCGAAGGAAACAAATTTTATGGCATTCACGTTATTTATCACAAGACAATTTCCTATCGAACTCGGTTAAAAATCGAAAGAGGTTCATTACAGCCCATCGGATTCTGGAAGAATTATCTGTTCTACTTATTCCATAAACGCTATAATGTTCATCGTCCACATCCAAGCCATTTTCCCCGTTTTCATAGTTCATTTTCATGTTCCATTTGCCAGTTCGTGCGTTCACATCGACATCATCGTGTCTCATCGTTCGAAAGACGGGTAAGCGGACAGAGAAAAACGAGACTAGGTAGATGGTGAAATTATGTCGACAAAATGGGAACACCATTTGGCTGTTTCTTGTACAGTATGCACCAGCGGTTTCCAATGCGATCGGACCAGGTGCATTCCGGCCGACTGGAGATGCGACGGCCACTTGGATTGTGCCGATCATAGCGACGAGATTGGATGTGGCGAGTGCACCCACTCGTCCTCCTCCTCCACCTCGGTTTCCACCTTCAACACCAAGATAGTCAAGAAACCCATTCTGGCGAAAAACACCGAGTCCAAGTCGCCGTTGCACTGCGGCGAAAGGAGGTGCATGTCTGCCAGTCTTATCTGCGACGGGGTGATGGACTGTCCCTGGGGCCAGGATGAACGCTACTGCTGTAAATATATTTATACTCTATACATACCATACATTACTGTAATAAATTGTACACTACTCTTCTTACATGTTATATCATCATTAATCATAAAACTTCAGTCATAATATTACCACACATGAATTAGGTAACTTGCAATTATTCAAAATATAAATATCTTATTTTCTAAGTCATGTGGTTAGAGAGACTCCTCTCAATTTGAATACAGTAGAGTGTTATATCCCCACCTTCGTACTTTGCAGTAAATCTAAGCCAACGGAACGGAGACGTGGGTGAAGGAAGATTAGAGGTTTATCATGCGGAGATGGGCAAGTTTATGCCCGCCTGCATTTCGCATTGGGAGCCAAACTCTGCTAAAACAATCTGCTCCATGCTGGGCTACACGTAAGAGCCATTAATTTCTGCTTCGATTGTTAACTTAACCGGAAAGTTTGATTCTGTTTGCACATTCTGACATCAGTTTGGATGTTCGTAATTCATTATTGTAAATTTCGTTGTAACTCAATTGTACTTGAGCTTCACTTAAGCACATTCTTCAGAAATTAGTTACATGTATTATCGTGTGACATGGAATACGAAATCTGTATAAAATGAATCACCAATTTGAATTTTCAAATCGTTTCAGGGTTGCAATATCAGCGAGGGTGATAGCTCAAGAGAACAGCAACATCACTCAAGGCGAACCCAAGAACCTTCTAAAAGGATTTCAAGACTGTATCACCGATCTGGAGGTCTATCCCACGGTTGAGCTAACCTGTTCAGAATACGGTAATCCAATCTTAATTACCTAGATAACCATTTCCTCATCGAATCCTCAATTATTTGTTCAATTACAGCGTGTGGACGAAGGAGAACGGTTTACGGGAACGCTAGGATTACAACACGGATTGTGGGTGGTGTGGAATCGTCACCTGGTGATTGGCCATTCTTGGCAGCTCTTCTCGGAGGACCCGAACAGATCTTCTACTGCGCTGGTGTCTTAATTGCCGATCAGTGGGTTCTGACTGCTTCGCATTGCGTGGGAAAGTGAGTGTTTCTGTTTCAATAATGATTGGCTCATCAAGACTCAAGGAGGAAAGATATCTCGGATTTGATCTAAGTAGCTGAAATTATTTTAGACGTTTTTATATCGAGCTTCGCAGTTTTAGCTACACTGACGTATCCGGATGGACAATACAATTGGGTGTCACTAGAAGACACTCTCATACTTATCTTGGACAGAAACTGAAGGTGAAGACAGTGGTTCCCCATCCTAATTACAATTTGGGCGTTACTCATGACAACGATGTGGCTCTGTTTCAGGTAAATGATTTGGAATAGTCAGTAGTTGTTCTCATAAAATATCATAACAGTTTTGATTTTATCAAACGTTTTGTTTCTCCAGTTAGAAAAGCGAGTCCAGTTTCACGAACATCTAAGGCCAGTCTGTTTACCAAGTGTGGACATGGACCTCGCACCTGGGACATTATGCACAGTGATCGGTTGGGGCAAGAAGAACGACACCGATAGTATGTATCACCGATTCAGTGCTCAATGTTCAATGGATTACAGGCAACACCGTTTAATGAAATCAATCGTTACAGCATCAGAATATGAACCATCTATAAACGAAGTCCAGGTACCAGTGTTGGACAGAAAGATCTGTAATGTGTGGCTAGCTGTGAATGTAACCGATGGAATGATTTGTGCTGGTTATCCAGATGGAGGGAAAGATGCATGCCAAGTGAGTTTCTATTCTCTATTTCATTCACAAATTACTAACTTAATTTTAATAACGATTATCTCATTTTGATGACAGGGTGACTCTGGAGGTCCTTTACTGTGTCAAGACAAACACGACAGAGAAAAATGGTTCGTCGCTGGTATAGTAAGCTGGGGAATTAACTGTGCCCAACCAAAATTACCGGGTGTTTATGCGTACGTGCCAAAATACGTGCCCTGGATCCAGAGCGAAATTGCTAAATATTCTGACATGGGTATGGGTTAGTAAAGAAACGAAGCTATAAAAGAAGATGGAGAATCCTAAAGATCCATTCCACTGGCTCTAAGATTTAATTAAACGTAAAGTTAAGACAATAATTGTTAGCGACAATAAGCTGTGGGTACTTTCTAGTCGATGCTGTAAGAAACTTTGTTACTAAGTATATACACATAGTTAGGTATTATAGTTGTTTGCGTTTATCAAACTGGCAAAGGTTTCACTTTATTACGGAGAAAATTGTACTCGACACGTGTTCCCTTTCGAATAATATATTTTGAGATCTTGTACCTTCATCGAACTTTAAAGACAATACAGGAAACCTCTATCGAGACGAACGTTTTAGAACTCAAAGTTTTTATATTTTTCTGCTTAATCGAAACTCTTCTTTCTTGACAAGAAAAGAATCAAGTTTCTCGATCTCATTTCATTCCTCTTTTTCAATGACGATACATTTGATCGGTGTAGTTCAGGAGCTTTGTAACTTTATAATATTTTACGAGTCATTTCATTTGAGTAGAGATATTACAGCACCACTGTGCATTTACTGAAAGATTTTTACCTTTGTTTCTACTGTTCGTATTAAGAGGAAAATGTTTTCTATTAACTTTTATAATGCGTAACTGGTAATAGGTTAAAACATTTCCACATGTTTTATAATACTTTACAATCTAGTATAACACTGTTCTACATCGATCAATTTCTAGACATCTCAATTTTCATTATATTGTAAACATCTCGTTCTACGATAGTAACCTAAATAAGAATGCGAACAACGGTGAAATAAGTGGAAACATATTACGAGGGAAGAAAGCTCGTGAAAATAAACGAGCTTTCGTCGCCATTTTCTAGAAAGTCAAACCTCATCCCCATCTTAGGAACGTTTATAAATTACCAGAAGCATAGAAGGCAGTATCAGATGAACATGTCGCATCAGATGCGATTGAAAAAAAGATATAATACATTTTCTATCGTCGTGTACGTGCCACAAAGTGGCGATGAGTCGTAGGGTGTGCGTTTTTTATTCGAGTCGACGACGCACTGGATAAATAAAATGAAGAAGAAACCATTAAAAAATATGTGGATAATTTTGTACGAATTTTATGAACGCACACCCGGTGTAGGCGATGTGGTCCTGCACATACTGCATGAGATGCATTTGTGTACTAACAATAGATAAGGGTTTAGAATGTTAATTATTATCGATAATTAATTTAAGGTACGTGTTTCTTAAAGTAAGAATTCTATTATATACGTGTCTAGAGTTACATGTGTTAATCGTATACTAAAGGCAGAAACATATACAAATACGTATGTAAAAATATATATATGTGTTAGGATTGGAGCTGAGTTTTATGTAATTTATGTTTTCTTCAAATGTAATTAATAACAAATATCTGACAATATTCTGTAAATATTCACATTAATTTGTTAATTCTTACTTATAATGTTACACTTTAATACTTCAATCAATATTAAATTCTCCTACGACTGTCATATATAAGTAATCTAAAAAATAACTCAGCTCCAATTTTTAAAGCTTCGAATATATACGTATTGATATAATCTTCCGCTTATGGTTCGAGATCATTCAAAAAATGATGTTCGAAACACCAGCCATACTATTAGTGATAAAAAACGAACATAAGAAGGACGCTGCTTCTAGTGTGACAATAGCGCAATGAGAAGGTTAGTTTCTAGGATAGCTAGTTTAGATTCTAGGCTAAAGACATGTTGACTGAATTCTAGGGACAATATTCTGCACCAGCACTTTTTTGATCCGCACCCGCAGATGGAAGAGAATAGTTTTTAATGCGACTAATACTTTGTACTGGATGTATATTGTTTACGATGAAAACTAGGAGCCTTACTAATTGACTTAGACTTTTTCTAAGCGATAAGATTAGCGGTATTGTTGGTCAGGACAATAATCGACCTCGTTTTTGTGATCCATTTTTCTATTCCCACTGCTTTATTCGAGACAAGTTTGCCAGGAAATTTCTTCGTTGATTTTCATCGAATTCAATTTGTCGCTTTGAGGATATTACAAACACTTCAATGTACATTCTCTTTCATTTTGGATCTTTTTTCGAAACTTCAAAGCTGCTCTATGCATTCAACCATTATGGTCTCTTATTTTTCTGGCTTGAGATTTCTTGAAGTGCTCAACTTTTATAAATTTTCGTAGAGAAATTACTGCAAGAAAAGTATTTTCTTCTTTCTACTGGAACTCGTTTCCAGATGCTCTGGCTTCTTTACATTCCAATTCGTTAGACAAATTTCCATGAAGCTTCAAAAGTATCTTCTTCATTTTGGATCTGTCAGAAGCTTGTTCTTGCTTCCCAATATTTTACTGTTTTTCATGACGAATAATCCTTGTTCGAACGAAATGCTCACTTTTCTTCCCCGATGAAATGCGCGTTAGAGGATTAAAGTCTTCCTTAGTATCCAGACAACAGTTAGTTGTAAGCGAGGAATTAATGTAAATTAATAATAACCGACAATGCTGTGTGAGCAGACAATAAATAATATTAGGAAATGTTCCAACATGGACAATAAACTAGCACGTAAGCACTTTAGGCTAACATAAATTAAAGCGTAACCTTTATGGTCATATTCTGTGTGTGTATGCGTGTGAACGTGTGCGTACAAGATGTTAAAATGGCGGAGCTGATTCGGTTTCATAACTATAGAAGTAGATATTACAATGCAAGCAGAAATTCTAAAAGGAATTGTTTAAGTAGTTTAAGTAGAATAATTTTTAAGTCTCAAATAATGCAGAATAATTCTAAAAAGAATTCGGATTGAATTACAATTAGATTATTGTTCTGTTTAACGAAAATCCAGTATCCGCCAGCGACTGTATCGATAAAAATAGTAAACTGTAAGCTTCTGCCCGTCATAGTACCATAACTAATATAAATCTAGCGTAGATAGTCCGTGTGCAAATAGTTATAGCAGAGAGCACTAAACCGAAACGATGAAGTTAAAAGTCAAACGGACAATCAGGAATCGTAGAACGTGTTCGACGAAGATATTTTTCTAAACCGAGATGTGAAATACCTATACTCCGAATTATTTTCCTCTCTTTTATTATTAGAAGCGATACGAGCTGTTATAATATCTTTACTTAAAAAAGGACTTGTAACTTTTCAGTTTTAAAGTTTAATGTCACCTATTTCGTTCACGAAATTGCACGACCAATTTTTACGTACACAGAGATAGGTATTGAGAAAAGAGAATCAAACGAGTAGGTAGTGTTCAGTGTTTAAAAGCGTAAGAATTATAAAGCGGTTCTTGTTTCGTGGATAATTTAAAAGGTTTTCTACGCGCGAGTCAATACATGTAGTCAATAATTAGGAGTAGAATATCGTGTTTTCACGTGTAGGCGACGATTGTAAAGTTTGTACACGTTAAGTACGTGAAACCTTCGAGTAAACCCTTTGCACATTTTTTAAAAATGTTAACTTTCGTTGCTGATATAAACTTTGTCTTGTACTCGGACGTAAACCAATTAAGTTTTATTATTTCCAAACAATGACTGTCAAATATGAACTGGAACTGTTTAGTTTTGCGATTAATTTTACTCGAGGGTGACACGAAATGCTGCGCACAAAATACCGGTGTCATTAAGGGCGAATCTTCTTCGGAAGACTCGAAAGCTAGGTCTTCGAAAGACAATTACGAAACTGCGTAACTACTCCTGTGAAGTCAATGTCGATTAGCGAGCTATTCTAACGTATTCAATTATCTTGTAAGAAATGCTACTCGTAAGCTGTTTAGCGTAGCGTACTCTTACACCAGTTACAGATACATGTATTTGTATATCACGAACGATTTACACTCGAGCCGTCTGACGTCGGTGAAGCAGGCTATGTAAAACTTTATATACCTTAAGCGAGAAAAGTGTAAGAAAAGAATTGCGAAAGAAGCGTATTTAACGAGCAGATATGTTAATCGATGAATTTACGAGATATTTATAAACGTTTGCAAATGCAAAGACGTTGCCAGTATACAATCGTTACTTGAGCTTGATGCACAACAATTCGTATGAAATCGATTAATCGAGCCCGAGTCGATCGTCAACATTTTGAAGAAGAAAGTAAAACTGGGATAATTTGAAAGATTCGACTCGCGTTTGATCACGCTTCATCTCTGTGATCTTTCCTACAAACGATAAATATAAACTGCTTATAATATTGATTTTTTAACAACGTTAGAAAGCTTCAACTTACAGAACGACGAAACCTGCGACTCCTCTGTTGCTTTGAAAGATCACAAGAGGAACCTTTAAGAAAACATACAGGGTGTTCCAAAGGGAAACGATGTTTGTTTTGAAACAGCCTGTAGATTACATTAAGACGTATACACGTGTAATTAGCCGCGTGATGAGAACGCATTTATACGCTAGGTGTTTCACTCCGTGTTCTGTTCGACGGATATCGTTTATCAAAGCAGTAGCCGCTCGATAATTGCATGCTGTTAGGGCTCTGGTGAACATGGGATCCCAACAGATGTAAAGGCTTGGTAACAGTTCTTGGATGGGTTCCTGAACGCATAGTATAGAAATATCTATAGAGGTGCCTGGGGATTCCTAAGTACTAGTGACGTTTAAAGATAACTATAGGTAATGAGGGCCTAGTGATTGCTGTAGGTGTGGAGGTCTAGTGATCACTATGGGTACCAGTGGATCCTCCTGGTACCTATGCAAGTTTAGTGATTTCTATAGGTACCTGTAGCCCTAGCGAACCCTGTAGGTACCTATGAAGGTCCAGTGATTCCTATAGTACCTGTGTAGCCCTAAGGAACCCTGTAGCTACCTATGAAGGTCTAGTGATCCCTATAGGTACTAGAAGTCTGATCCTCATAGGTATCTATGAATGTCTAGTAATTTCTATAAATACTAGCCCTAGCAAACTCTGTAGGTACCTATGAAGAGTGATTCCTATAGTACCTGTGTAGCTCTGAGGAACCCTATACCTACCTATGAATGTCTAGTGATCCCTATAGGTACTTACAAAGACTTAGAGGTGCTTAAACTGCTACTATGTAAAAACGAAAGCACAATCAGTATATAGAAAATGGTTTGAACTTAGCGATCATAGTCGAACAGAACACGGAGATGTTTAAATGTGATTGCTTCTTGTGCCCGGCACAAATCCTAATCGTACAATCAGTGGTCTATATATACTATATTATATATACATTAAAGAAAATTGCTATGTTTGCAGAATTATTGAATAATTATAGGATAAGCGGTTAGGAGGTAAACGAAGGGAAACCCTTGAATTAATATGTAAAATGTGTAAATTGATCGATAAGCTGATGTTTGTATGTTGTGTATATGTTGCCTAGATGTATATACATGTATACAAACACGCATAATGTGCATACAATGGTACACGTCTAGATAATGCTGAATCTAAACGAGCTTCTCAGAAGTCAATATCAATCGAGCTTTGTGAACATTATACAGAAACGAATTGTTTAAAAGAGGAAAGAGGAGGTTTCTGATTGTACTCGTTTGAGAACACTGGTTATATTATTATGAAAGCATTTATTGAAATATTAATACTGTCGCTTGTTTTACAGCATATATCTTGCAAAGTTGATCGAATTGACTTCTGCGACGCTTTATTAAATGTAGGTAAACGTTCTACAAACGTTCTGTGTCGCTGTGATTGGTACCATAGACTTAGATAAGTGTTGTATCTATTAGACGTGTAATTAACGTTAACACGTTGACGGTCCGGGTGGACATTTTAATACACTACGAATAATAAAGAAAGCAAGGTTTGAACAGCAGTATTATTATTATTATACAAGATATGTAAAGTAGCAAATTGACAAATTAAATGATTGTATTCTTATAATAATTGCTGTTACAATTATTAACATTTTTACCGTGGCAGTGAACGTGTTAACGAGAGACAGAGACAGTCATTGTCTGTCGATCGCTCGATAAATTTCTTTTCTTAAACGTTCTAATTAGTTTTCATTCGAAGCAACATCATTTTATTAGAAAACTTAGGGATTCTATTTTGAAGTCAACTTTTCTTAAAACAATTAGCTTCGCGACTTCAGATTTTATTTATTTTTCAATGTGTAAGATTTCCACAGCTTCTGTAGGCTCGAAGTTGCCTTCCACGAAATTAGGGTTGAAACTTAGCGTGACTACTGTTTTGGTAAGACAATGCTGTTAGATTCGATGCTTGCACTGCCTTTCATCGTGAAAAATGACTGTCTGTCCTCTAGCGTGGATGCTGAACAATAAACAACGTTGTTGCATATGTCGCTGTTAACTATCCGTAAATTACTGAAGAAAAAGAACGAAATCCCGTACTTTTCTATTATCTTGACTCAATTTTAGTTCAGTCAAGTAAGTTACAGTAATTTGATCTATTTCAACAAAATAGAAGTTCAATATGAAGTAATTATTAGCTCGATTAAGTTACTCGACAGTATTTTAAATTTTCTTTACTTGGGTCAGGGCAATAAAAGAGTAATAAAAATCAAAAACGAGGAAAAAATTTTATATATAAACATAAATGGTAGTAAATTACGAGAAGAAAATTAATACAAGAACTTGCTCTTGCTGGTCGAGAGTCGTAGTCGATTAGTGTAATATCTAAAATACATATATGAAGATGTATCTATTTACCTACGAGGTATGTCTAAAAAGAAACGAGAAGACAAAGAGTCGAGTATTTCGCGTCGGCTGAACGTTGGAGAGAATTTATAACAGAAACAAACTCTCGAATTTGTAAAATTTTTCTACTTCGTTTAACAATTTTCTATGAATTCAAAATTGTACGTCTACATTTTTCTTGCGAAATTCAGTTTACAGTGAACACGTTTACTTTGATAATTCCATTTAAGAGACGTACGAGTTTGATCGAAACGAAGAGAACATCTACTTCTGCAGATTGATCACGAGCACTAATCGTGTAATTTCAAAGTACAAACGAAGAGCAACGTTCACGAGACATATCCGGACATATCGTAGCAAAACGAAGAAGAATACGAAACGAAAATGATATTCGATTTTCTCGAACAGCGAATAGTTGATCGATTTCGACTGCAATCTGCAGAGGTGGATTCCCATTTCCGAGGGAAACGTGCGCTGTGAGTTCGTGAACGCGACTCGGTTCGGTACAAAGAATTATAATATTAAAAATCAAGCAAACATGATAGAGAAAAAAGATGTGTGTTGTAAGAAGATATTATTATACGCGAGCAAAAAAGAAGCTATATATATATGATGAATATTGATATATATGATATATTTATGGAAAATTCGTGTTGACAAATAAAATATGTATTAACACATTTGTGTTTCCATTGCCTTATCCCTCATTTTATTATTTTTTGATTGTTAAAATTGTAAATCTAAATCTAGTCTGCTCCTGCTGTAATCAGATCAATATAGTAATATTAACAGTGTATACAATGATCGTTTACGTTTTGAAAAATTCATTTAATCATAGAAAATATTTGTGAATCATTTACAGTTATTACGTGAAATTATATCGAAATGTACATGATGACTAAAAAGACTATGTGCCTTCATACTAAAGATATCTTTAATACGTATGTATGTTTTTAACTAAATAAACTATACTAAATATGAATAGTCTCAGTAAATACTGCAATATGTGAGGACAATTCAATCAGAATGGAATCTCAAAATTAAAAGAAGTTGCTCTTTATAAATAACAAACATTTTGCAATATTTAATTCGACACCAGCGCCACCTGGTGGCAGAAGTACGAACTACTCTGGGAGTGGTTACAGTGGCGCCATCTATCGAGAGTGGCGAAAATGCACTTCAGCCTTCTGCCACCAGGTGGCGCAAAAGTTTCTCCTACCTTTAGTTCCAAATTTCACCGCTAGATGGCGCCACGTATAACTTTTAAAAGATATATCGTAAGAGAGATAAAATTATCGATAATAAGTACCAGACAATAATTATAAGTTCTAATTACATACCATTCAGAAATACTTAGTAATTAGTAACATGGACTTTACAAACGAACAATGTGCTCTGTCTCGTATGAGAAGAGATTAACTTCTTTTCGGATTACCAAAAGAAACCACATGCGACTTATCGTTTTCTGAAATATGTACAGCGGATAGTTTCTTTTAGACGTTTTTATTGTTGTCTTTGACCTCTCAGTTCACTTAATTATTAATTTTAAATTAAATAGTGTCATTCGGTATAGATATTCGCTGGAAAGTTGTACGTGGCGCCATCTAGCGGAGAAATTCGGAACTAAAGGTGGGAGAAACTTTTGCGCCACCTGGTGGCAGAAGGCTGAAGTGCATTTTCGCCACTCTCGATAGATGGCGCCACTGTAACCACTCCCAGAGTAGTTCATAATTTCGCCACCAGGCGGCGCTGGCGTCGAATTTATATAGCATTTATAGTATAATATTACGAATTTTATTAAACTTTTACTTATTGCTTACAGCAGAAGATAACGTCAAAATAAATATGAAGAATCAAGTAGCTAAGATGAAGAATCATGTAGCTAACATGCTTTTCATGCTGCATTGCGTTTCTTAAACTTGACAAATGTCTCCACCGTCGAATCACCAAGTTTCAAGTCAATTTCACTCTCTATCATTCACTGACCCACTTAGTCATCTTTAAATCAGAAAAGGATTCAGAACAAAACGCATCAATGTCACTTTAAATTCGTTTAATCCTGTCTTAGTTAAAAAAAAAGAGGAGGGCTGCAAGGATTCACGAAGGGTAGCTGCATATGTCATCCTCGGAAAGAAAGAGTGTCACTGTAATCCTTAGACGGTGATTACGCATGATTTTGAGCATTCGACGTGACACGAAGCGACCAGTATCCGGGGTCGTTGCATAAAGGACTCCTTTATGCGAGTCCTTCGTGGGTCAGGATAATAGAGCGAGCATCCGTGGCGAACGATGCACGAGATCGGATTTATACCGATTTGAAATCTATCCGCGTGAAATCTTTGTAGATTGGAGGCTGAACGTCGCGTCTCGTTTTTATGAAGACTTTCCAACACGGAAACTTATTTAAAATAATACGAGTATTAATGTGGTAGTATAATAAGAAGGAGCAATAGAGTAGTAAAATATCAGATGACTTTAATGTAATATACAGACAGTAATTTTTTGTTCAACTAAAGTATAATAGCAAGAGAAAATTCCTTGACATCTCTATTCAAACATAAAATCTCTTATAATTCTTTAAGTATGATAAAATTAATATATCAAGAATGAAAGAACCAAAAATTTGACTTCTTCAATATTAACAGAAAAGAAAATTAAAATACCAAGTAAAAAATCGTAAATAAGAAAGAGTAAATGTTCAAGTCGAAGGAAGGAAAGAGGGAAAAGAAAACTGGTTAGATTTATTCGCGCAGGAACACGGTCTCTACCCCGAAACGGGATCCATGGTTGATTTAGTGCGCGGCGTAAGCGCGACGGAAAATGCCATGGGACCGGGGGAAATAAATGTTCTTAAGGAGCGTGCCAATAAATAACGGTTTATTAACGTACTAATGCCTCGTGTGAAATTAACGGAAGTCGAGGGTGGGGGCGAAGGCATCGCGAAACTCGAAGTCTTAAATGAACGCAACCGCACGCTGCGGTTCTAATTAAAACAAACACCATTAGAAGTTTTCAGCCGAGATTTATAATCGTCCCGTTGCTTCTTCTGCTTCACTTCCGGCGTCCCGATGAGTTTTGCCGCTTTCTTATTAATTCATAATTTTCAGGATCTTAAGAAATTATGTTCTGTTGCCGTTTCATCGGTGGAAAGTAATTACGCGAAATATCAGCAGACTCCTTTCGCCTGAAAACGATAGAAAATTTATCGAACGCGGATACGAGAAATACGAATGTTAGACGCAATAATATCATAATTATATTTGAGCAGGTGCTCGTTCGTAATTGACTCGTCAGTGGTTATCGCGTGCGAATAAACATCCTGCTTAATTGGTCGGCTTACGTGCTGGGAATTTTCTAATTAAGAATACGCGTGTCTATGTACTGTCTGCAAGAGTGAATTTAAGCTATAATTTATTTTTCTGAACGACTGATAATTCGTGTTTAAGAGTATCTCCCAAATACACCCGATTACCATATAACACGAACTCTATTCCACAATATCTTTACGTACCTTCAGGTTTCATTCGATAGAGTACAAATTAATTGATAAATCACTTCTGTTAATCAAATCAAGATGTTAATTAAAAGTTACTTCACAATTCTTTCAACGTATACCATCCAAAACGTCGAGAAGTTTAATTTATCTTATTTTCATAGGAGAAAAGTAATTTTTCCGTTCGTAAGCCCCATAAATCTTTACCGAACGAAACTTCCCTCGCGACCAACGAGATTCGAAAGACGTTAGATCTTGTCGGCGACGGAATTAGAATATTTTCCTCGGGTCTAATGAGCAGCGAATGCGATCAACGAAGATTCTAAGGGTAGAGGGTGCAGTTGGTATACGGTATGTATCAACGTTTAGACACCCGCTGGGTGATCCTTCTAATCCGGATTTAAACTCGCGTGTGCAGGACGCACAAGGGTATCGTTGCACTTCGCTGCATCCACGTGCGTATCTGCTCTTTCGATCGCGTGGCTCGATGAATTTTAGACGAATATTTGATACAAATGGCCTGTAAATTTCTTTCTTATATACCTACTTCCAGAATCTCTCTCTTCGATCAAAATCCTTTCAGCACGAAATTTACAAATTCTTATACTCGTTACAATAATTTACTTTAACTTCTATAATTTAACTACCAAAGAGGCCAAACGACCTCTTACAAGTCCTTTATATTACAAAATTTATTTCTTTAGAACCTTTACTGATCTTTATCAAGATAAAGAATTAATTGTATCATTTATTTTTCAACTTTATTAATTTCAGAGTAAGTCTAGATTTAGTTAATTAATCCTGACAATAATTATACTACAACTTTCTATTAATGTTCAAAATTAATCAAAAGCTGTTACAATTAATGAAAAGTCTGAAAGGGGTCTAAAATTTCTGCGACGTTCTTTTTCTCTCGGAATAAAAGCCGACAGTTTTAATTACAAACTTGCTCCCGTGGCGAAACAAACAATACTGGTAACTCTTATTAATTTATCGTTGGAAGAAGTTCCTTTGAGTTATCCTTAATTAAAAATCCAGCGTTTGGACCGACGGTATTCACGGGATTAAGAGTGACCAGTGTTCACCCTCTTGTGAACGCCTCGTCCCTTCGCGAGTACTTTCTAACCTCTTCATTCTCTTCTCACCGCATTTCGCACCACGCGAATATCCAAACCACGCTAATCGGTTTAAGAGAATCCTTCAGGGATAAACCGAATTAAGGTGTCGAATATTCCTGCACCTGTCCCTTTAAGTTATTACGAGCCTTCTTGATAACGATCTTACTGCGGTTTCAAAGGGGTGCGTGTAGCAAAATTGGGAATAAGGATTACTCAAATTGTATTCAAAGGTATTGTAAGGTATTAGAGATTTGGCTCGGTTTGCTTGTTAATCTTCTTGGATCTTATTTTGCTTTTGTTACGGGGCAATTACACTTCAAAATTAACCTCTTGTTCTACAATAACGTGACACACTCGTGACGCACATTACTGTTCGTATAGGCTAGACTCGTATTTTAATATCAAAAGGGGAGTAAGATAGTAAACAGAAACGATAATGTTGTGTATCAAAAACGATGATCTTTATTGTGTACTAATCGCGGCGATTTGGTAATTCTTGGTACGTTGGTCTGGTAATTTATTTCGGCTAGTTAACGTCTCCACCCCATATTTTCAGCGTGGAATCAACGTGATTTCTTTGCCAGGGTAATTTTCTGCTCCGCGTTCCGCTCGAAACGAAGCGATGACGCCGTTTCGCCTCGTTTGCCTTCATTGTTTTTCCATGACGTGGGCACCTGCTGACCCACGCTTCTCACGGTAATCAAGCCGAGAAAAGCCATGAATCCATGGTGAATTTTCAGACGGCAAACAAACTCGTTAACCGAACAATTTTCCATAAGACTTTTCGTTGATTCCCGTTTTATTCGTCATCTTCTCCTCTCCATCGCCTGCAATTTCACAGATAATTAAATTTTTATCGCTGCGATAACAGTTAATTAAGAAGAATACACATCGTTAATTCGTCGGTATCGCGTTAGAAATTCAATTACATTTAATTTCCGCATTAAAACTTGGTCGTCAAAGCATAACAAGCAGGGGAATAAAACAAGCAAGAAAATAACGTTGCCAATTCGAAAAAGATATTAATTGTCGCATAAAATGTACCATCTGCAGCATGGAACACTTGAACCTCTCTCCACCGACGTTAATAAAAAAGAATAAAACATTGAATAATTCATAACCAGCGTGCACTTTAACGATAATTCTGTTTCCAAAACACGCGTTCTCTCGATGGATATGCGGGCTTCGAGGGTGAATTCGCCCCCACGGGGTTGAATAGAAACGATCCGGTTGCAATTGACCAGCAATCGAAACCCTGACGAACTCGATCGAAGTGTATAACTAGCCTTATCTAGATGACGGTAATTAGGTGTATTGTACGGAGACTCGTTACGTGTATAGAGGTTGAAACAATTAACCCTGTTGCGTGGGAGGGATACCTATTAAATGAAATCGAATTGCAACGACCTCCCTGCGCGGCCTAATCGACGTGATCATATCTAAACGCGTCTTCAACCCTTGCTCGTTTGTCTCCAGACGGTAGTTGAGCTAATTGAACGTTCATTGGGGTTGCTAAAATTCGTTTATTCCGGTAGCTTCATTTAACAGTTATAATAAGCAGAAATTTACACAAACATTTTGTAATTATTTATTGGCAGAATTTTAATGACCTTGTGAAACAGAATTATATTCGAAGACAAGTAAAGACGAGTTGATATTTATTGGTCAAAGATTTGTTTCTCTACGGATATTGCACAGTTTTCCTCGAACCGAAGTTTCGACTTTTTTAATATGCACATAATTTACGGTTGCAGAGGTTCTGGAGCAGTTCGCGGGTTAGAAGAAGCGTGACCGAGGGCGTGGCGAGGCTTAATTACTGCTTAAACGGGAGTCCTCTCCGCCTACTAAAGTATAACCCATCATAATCCTCGAGGGCTCGTTCACTGTCGACCCATTGCCCTCCATGGTATTATAGTTACGAAGGTTCGAGCCCGGTAAAGCAGGTTAGCCACTGGTAAATTACACGTTTGTTTTAAAGACTGACCCTTGCCTCTGCACCCGTGTGCCGATACGCTCTTAATTCATCATTTCAATCTGACTCTAGCGAACAATCTATATTATACCTAACTTTTCTCAAACGGTTCCATTTATGAAACCTGCATCATTTTCTTCTTGTATTCTTCACCTTTCTACCCAACAAGATATTTTAAGAAAAAATAATAATAATCGTTAGTTTTATTATAGTAATTATAATATGACTTACAGGAAAAAACCTAACCTCAAATTTTCTTCCATTTGCGTTTACTCTATTGAATACTTAAAAGTCGTAATATTGCCATTTTTAGAACCATCGTTACCCAAAGTTCTCAATCATTCAATTATTCGTTTCAATTAAAAAAAAACAAATTAAATCCATGTACCCATAAATTATATTATGAGTCAGTGATACGGCAGAAACTAAGGTATCCAATGGTTCCACGAAACTATAGCAGGGGCTAGCGAAGCTCACGAGTCGCCGATAACAAATTTATAATTCATTCAACGCTCAGACCAACAAATTACTTGCGTCAACACACGGAGCACGCCATGAGAAGGCAGAAGCTGGAACAGCGACGGGGCACGGGGGTGTCGGACGGTTCGATCGTATAAATCTCACGTATTCGGCGGCGTGACGGCCTCTAACGATATATTCTGATATAATTAAAACAATAAATAAGATGGCGTCCTACCGCGAGCAACGGGGGTCGAACTCTAGCTACGTTTCTGCCCCCAACCTATATTTCTATCCTTTTCGCGACGTTCTGCTACACGATCTCGTTGCTGCTTTCCAGAAATTACTTTTGCGTCCGCGCACAACCCCTGACCTCCGATAGCTTTAACCGGAGTATCTTCAATTCTACAAGATAAATTGAACTCGTCACGCTTGCTGATTCTTTACGAGAAGTTGTTGCGAGTTTTCTTTTCTGTTGTACACATTGCCAAATTGTGCGAAATAAATTTATGTCACTGGTTAAATTCATTCCTAAATAAATTCATTGCTAATGCATTTTGAGGGGTTGTATCTTATTAAGAATGTGGTTAACAATTTAAGACAATCGAGTTAGATGTATAAGGTATATGTAACAAGATACGTATTCATTGTTATCTACATATAAAAATAAGAAAATTCATAAAATACTATCATGTGAAGTAAACTAAACCTAATTTTGACAGCAAATCCTCGCAAGCATGTTACCCAAGGGTCATCACCTTCGTGCCGGACTCTTCCTCTAAAATAAAAAATAAAAAGACAACGGCAGATGTAACACGCGAACGCGTGTAGGGGCAGTAACAGGCTCCTCCGTGTTCATTGAGTTTCAACCCCTTCTCGAGGTACTCCTTTTTCTTCCTGTTGCCGAGTCCCATTATTTTTCCAAGGAACCAGGCGGCGTCTGGGCGCGCGTCCGCTGGAATGTCTGGTATTCCTGTTGGCTATCTCGAACCACGGCGAAACAGTTGTCCTCTCGCCGGTATGTCGTGTAAAACGCGCAAATCTCGTGCGTTCTTTATCGCTCGTGACGATGGAAGCTCGTCTACGACATTTTTCCGTTCGGAATCGGCTGTCGGTGGAAATACGGAGCTACGGAAATAAGATTTTTGGGATTCACCCAGGGAAAACGAACGGACGATACTTTAGCCGTTCGGCACACGCGACCATGAAGATTCCTATCGGGTCATGATAAATTACTGTCCCTACATGGGACCCTTCTCGCCCCCTCGATCTTCTCCCGATCCAACAGTTCCTGCTCTTTCGTGTCCAGCGCCCTCCAGCACCCGGTTTCACCTTAATATTAATTTGCCCCTCCATTCACCATTTTTATTACTCGCATATCTTACTGCCAACTTATTCTCTGTTGATCCGTTCAGGATCTTTCTGTTTGGGGAGGTGGTTAATAGGATGAAGTATATTGAAAATTTCAACTTTGATCTTCGGTTTATTTTTTGTAGGGTATGAGGACACTGAGGATGCTAGAAAAAGAGTAGCACTCTTGGAATTTTTTGACTATTGTATTAGTTATTCTAGAATCATGGAACTTTGGGGCAAAAAGATTTGTAGATTTCAACATTTCATGTACACCTAGATCTCTATAATTCCCATATCTCCATATTCGTGGAGCAGATTCCTAAACCCCTAAATTCTACATCAGCGAATCCATAGATTTCAATATTCCACATTCCTAGCAAAGTAGCTTCTTAAACAAACATAAATAAAAATAATAACACTCAATAACAATTATTCCACCGAAAGAAATTTAAAATCTACAAAAAGAGTGATGGTATAAAAAATTCTGTTGCAAGATTATTGAAGATTCCCTAGTTTGCTAAGCGTGCATTCAATTTCAGTCCTGCTTTGGATCTCGCAGAGATTCCACGAATTCCCAAATCCTGTCCGTCAATGGGCAACGATAATATTACGGAGCATCGACATCATCACGGAATCAGCTCGCAGCTTTTGTCGTATTTCGTGTATTTCCTCCGCCTTTGGATCAAGCTGGTTATATTAAATTCCACGATATGCTTGTCAGGGCGTGGTGTCGGCCCGCGGCGTCGAAAACCCTTCGAGGACACCTCTGCCGCACGCCATGGGACACCGTTCTTCTCTCCAATACGTTGCTGGCTTATGGGGTGAAAAACAGAGACGGCCACGACGCCTAATAACTGCGTATTAGCTTTTGACGGTGACGCTCCAAAGAGATCCTGCGTGTCAGACCTCACTGACGGCTTTTGCAACTTCGGAATTTCGTGTTTGTCGCGGGGGTTGATTAAAACCTCCATGGTGGGCAGAAGTAAAAACATAGATGATTGAAAATAGGGTGCAACATTCTTCTGTTTCTCTTAACCCTCTGCTCTCATTAATTTCTTATACCTACTTCTTAATTTATGAAATAGATGAAACAAAGGGGTGTGATGTGACAAATATAATTTTCATTTATTATAAATAGTGAACGAATGAAAATGTATATGTTCAACCAATCTACTCATTTGAATTATTTATAAGACCCAAGAGAAACAGTCAACATAGTGCAACATTCTTTTCGTATTTACACTAATCATTAAGCTTCAAACTTGTACTATTGACTCAGGCGTTCGAAAATCATTTAAAACGCGATATACCTAACAACTCACCCTCAACAATTTTCCCCAAAAACTTTTGAAGAATCGTTACCTGTAAAAGGGCGTGTCCAACATCATCATGAGCGAACAATTAATTATTCGAACCTCGATGACTGTTCAAAATCCGCTGTTGCCAATCAACCCTCCTTTCTCTCGAGTCCCAGAGGGCAGTTTCGCCACCCCAACTTCTCGAATAGGTCACTTCGCGGGCGTGGTCATCGAATTGTAAGAAATCGTGTAAAACGTTTACTCGAGAGACCACGATGCAAATTGTATCGATTGTTCGTGCACGGAAAAATTTGTCATCGAGCTTGTAGAGGTAGGCGTGGCTAGCCAGAGTTTTCCTTCCTCGTTGTTTCCCTCGTTTTGCATCCCGATGAAAAATAGTGATTCGCCCGGGAATATTCAGCAACAGGTAGCCAACCGTCGATGCTTCCTACGCTGCACGGTCTTACACGCCGTGATTTATGAATCAGAACGATGCAGATTTCCCTCCTTCCGGTGGGGCTCTTTTCCCGGGAACTTCGAGTTTATGGTGTGATGGATGTGTTTCAACCTATCGGTATCGTGAAATCGAATTTCAGATATTCTTCGGAGAAAGATTCTACGGAATTTGAATATTCCTTTCAGTTCAAGATTTACTCAGATAGTACCTGCGTATTTGCATGGAGGGAGTGATTAATTTAAGTTATGGATATTTGGAGAAACAATTACATCTTAGAATTATTTTGTCGTATTCAATCCTGCTTGAATTGATATTAAAGATTGCGGACTTCTTGGGTGAAGTAAGCAGCTTATGTAAGATAGAGACATGGTTTGGTGTAACCTATCTCTGAGAACTCGCTTCATACATGAGTACCAATTTTGATATTGTCTACAGAAGTAAGGTGGGGTAAATTAAAAATGTCAGAACTTTATATAAGGGTGAAAAGCGAAAACTGAAAGATACATCCATCGAATGAGAAATTATCATAGAAAGCATTGGGTAAAAGTCTTACCTACAGATTATCTTTTCGAGCCGAAGAATTCCCGTAAATAAAACATCGCCAAAATAAACGTACGCGAGGGTCTAGGTGCTCGATGTTGGTAACGGGTCGAGCACGTGCGCAGAAGTACGTTGGAGAGGCGAAAACAGTCGTTGAGATTTCCATGGTGGCAAGAAATCGGTCTCTCCGCGGGTATCGAGCGCGAAAGCAAAGAAAGCGAGCAAAGGCTCTTTTCAGCGAGGCAAAAGAGGGTTGGCGCGCGAAGAAGGGGGATGCATCTCATCAATGGAACCTCCAGGCGCGTACCACGAGCGATTTCGTCAAAGTCGGCCCCATTCCGCGACTCTTAAAAGCTCTTTCTACCGATTGTTCCCGGTTGGAACAAAACGCAGGCACCTGCTCCCTCTGGGCATCGAATTACTCCCCTTTTCACGGTGTCCCGTCACCAAAAGTCGAACACCTGAGAGAAATGTTCGCTGGGGGCAGTACGGACCCGCTTACATTGTGCTGACATGAGAACGGAAGTGCAAATTATAGGCCCCGCGAGCCAAGATTTTTCTCACGATCAAGTCTTTGCGCCACGGGACGACTCTGGCGACTTCGTTTGTGCCCGCGAGCGGGTAATAGAGAACCAATGAATGGGGTCCACGTCGCGTTCGCTTCTTCGGACCCGATGATGATCAGTTCTGGGACGACGGTGACGGTTAACGGTAGAACCGTTGGAAATCGTACCACGATTCAGGGCCTCGCTGCTGGACGCTGGAGAAACGGAGTCGACGCAACGACGATTTTTTAACGATTCGTGACTGCGTCTTTGGAGCTGCGTTGAAGCGTGTACTTCGCGACGACTGAAATTTGGAATTTTAGAGTTTTGGGGCTCATAGAGGTAACAGTGAGTGTAGATACAAAATATTTTCCCTCTTCGATATGGTGAAATTGTCACCAATCATCGATATACTATAATTTTTCACTGAACCATGTGTTACTTTAGAAATCCACATAGATCTACATACATCTAGTATACATATCCTATTAGAAAGTTTAGCAAGTTCCAACGTAAAAATCCTGTGAAATATAGAAGATTAAAGAAGTAAAGGTGGTTGCAAGTACTAAACAGTAGCCAGAAACGCAAGGTTTTAACAGTTTTAAGATATTGGCATAGCGTTCGATCACGAAGGAGAACAATCACCAGGGTAAAGTATTTATGCGACGAGGGCTACTCGAACAAAGAATGCTTCATTTCTTCGAGCCCTATTGTCCTAGATCCTATTAGGCCACTCTATTGAAATTCCCTTAAACATCTGCTCTTTGCTAACCCTCGAGTATTCTTGTCCCACATTCTTGTTAATTATACGGTATCAACAAAACACTTGTAATAATAATCAAGGGACTCACCCACATGGAGACTTTCAAATGTACTTGGTGCACAAATCTTGCATATATTTCTTTCAAACCTTTAATTGAAGAATAAGGTAAGATAACTGAGATAATAATGATAACAAGGTAAAAGATTTGACTAATAATTTTCCTGAAGCAGTTTTTAAATTCCTGGTAGCATAAAATCATCGCTATTTTTATACTCAGTTAAAAATGTTTAGTTATACTTCTTCAAATATCACTCTGTAAGGGGTTCATGAATTTCGCTGGAAAAAAAATGAAGAAGGATTAAATCGGAACAAGTTGATCGTAGGAAAAAGACGTCGAAGAAAGGGGTCGAAGTTGTCGTTGGTTCGAGCCAAACGTGTTGAAGGATAATCAATGAGAGTGGACGATAATGTCCGGCTGGCTAAGATGGCGTTGAGACAAGAAAACTACTCGGTGTAACGACTGTTAAAAAGGAAAAAAGGAAGCGACTGGGAGCAGCTGAGCTTCCGATTGGCTGGCGAACCGCTGGGCGGGAACTCGACAATCGACTTTTACAGTCTCTTGCTCTTTCACCCGTGCCACAAGGAACACGGCAAGGATGAACTAACTGGATCTGCCGATCCGGAGATCCGACCTATCGAACGTCTTCGTCTCTTACTTTTTATTTCGTGAAACCGAAACTGTTCTAGTAGATGAGCAGGATTTGGAGTTGCAGTTGAGGACATGGGTCGTCGATAGAATATAGTTTCAATACTTCAAGGTTTCATCTCTAGGTTTCTATAATACGAGCTTACAGTTCGAGGTCTCTATAGTTCGAGGTTTCAATATTTCGAGGTCCAAACACCCCGAGATTCTAATATATCGAGGTTTTAATATTCCGAGATGCCAATATCTCAAGGTCCCAATATCTCAAGGTTCCAATACTCCAAGGTCCCAATATCCCGAGGTTCCAATATCTCAAGGTTCCAATTCTCCAAGGTCCCAATATCTCAAGATTCCAATATCTCAAGGTTCCAATATCTCAAGATCCCAATATCTCGAAGTTCCACTCCCCGAAATCCTAATTTCCTTAGTTCCAAATCTCCACATCCCACATCCCACATCTCCCATATCCAAAATCTCCACATCCCCCATCTCCCACATTCAAACTCTCCACATCCCACATCTCAATATTCCAAAGTTCCAAATCCGAAACTTCCCTAAATTCCAACCTCCCGAAATTCCAAAACTCTCAAAAGCAGATTTGTCAATTGTCCAATAGATCCAGTAATGGTACCCGTTCAGTGGCACGTTTCATGATGCTCGCCAACCGCGTATACCGAGTCACCGACCTATTACACAACTTGTATCCGCGTTCGGCATCGTGGTCCACGCGTTGTCCCGTTTCGTTCTTTCGTTGGCTGTCGGCAAGTCGTTCTTAAAGAGGCGGCCGCATCCTCAGCGTGCCAAGTCACGCCTCCTGTGGTGCTTGTTGTCATTGTCGGTACCTGCAATCACGCAATGATCACGCACACGCGAGTAACAGATCGCGCAGGTACCGGGAACACCGACGAGATCGATCCTTTTCGGGACCCGGGCAATCAAAGGGGCCGAAAGTGGACCATGATCTTCTGGTGAATCGTCGCGACGAATCGTCGATGACGTGTTGCTTCTTCGGGGTGGTTCTCTTCAGGATCATTGACTGACTACAAAGTTAAGTTCTGAGGTTCGAGGGCGTTGGCAGGTAAAGGGGTTCTAATTTTGGTACGATGACGCGAAACATGTTTTTCGATTGTCAGCACTGGAATGTCAAGGTGTACCTTCATTAAACCTACCTATAATGCACATTTATTTTAACAAGTTGACAAATAAATGAGCAAACGATAGGACATAAATTGTCATACGAAAGTTGAAATGTTATATCAATTTGGTGTTATGCAATTGACTATGCAAATTATAATTTAACTCCAGAGCAGCATATTAAAAATTCGAGTAAAATTGATCACAGCCGAAGTGCGTCACGAGTGCGTCACGTTAGGGACCGTAAAACTTTACGTATCGTGTTCGAACATAAATTTTCATACTCGACGAAAATACACCAACTATCATAATATTCAGTTACCACGTCACGAACATAATTTTCGGTTTATCATAACATAAACATTCGGTTTATATCTAAATTTTCATACCCGACGATATACGAATTATCATAAAATTCAGTTACCACGTCATAATTTTTATGCCTCATGACACTAAAAACGGCAATCAACGCAATATTAGCGCACATCCAGCCGCTCAGAAATTTATAACCCTTTTTTGCGCAATGTTTGCAAAAAGTAACGAAGAATTTATGGCCAGCTTTATTGCCTCCCGACTGCGTTTTCTCGTTGAAGCTAGACAAACGTGGGAGGAAGAGCAGAGCGAAACGGTAAATCGCCATTGAACTCGCTGCAACTGTCTCTTCTACAACAATAACGTTGGATGTACGATGCAATAAATAGGAAATGTTGGTTTTTAGTGACGCTCGAGTGTTGCAAACTCGAAAATACGACATAAAATATACGCTAACAGAATGTATTGTTTCTGAGGAAAGAAATAATCGTAATAGACGCTATAAATACAGGGTGAGGCACTTAAAAACACATGAATATCTTGGCTGCCATCCGTGACAGAAAAAAATGCATCAAGCAAAAATTATTTGGTACCGAGAGATCATTTGATGAAAATAATTTACTTTGAGGAAATGGTTAAACCAGATGTTTTCTATCAGCAATAGCAACTAAGTTATTCAGGTGACCGAGTGCTTCACTCTACATATTTTTATATTTTCTTGATCATTGTGGTGAACATACAAAACGCGAGGAATTCATTGTTCAATTGAGCGGCGCGTTTGTGATCCTCATTAGTCGACGAAGACCGACTCAATGGCTATACACGCGTTTCATACCTTCGAGGGAGAACGATGAGAAAAAGGAGGACGAGTCGCGGGTAGGAGCGTATCAATTCCATCGACGCATTGTTGGTCGACGAATGAGCAGATGAGTTTCGCTCAAAGATGCTTTTAGTCATTGTGGTCGGATCCATTCGGCTCGAAATGGACCGGCCACGATCAATTCGACCTTAGATATTTGGGCGCGTGGGGTTTGTTCTCCCTTCTTTCGATTACTTCGATCGATTTGGGAAACGCATCACGATTATTGCCGGTGACTGGCTATAAATGCTACGCGAGTAAATATGAAATTCAACAGAAAATACATCTATAAATTGACAATTAGGTTTCTACGTTTGTACACATTCTGAAACATTCTTCGTCATAAAATATTACCTGTAAGTGCTATATCAATTTGGAGGTTAGAATTTGCTGAAACTCTTCGAGCTTCAAATAGACACATAAGTGTAATTTTCAGGTACTTCAATGTTATCAAACCGTATCACGTTGATATTTCTAAAAACGACATTAATACTCGAGTAATATGAACAACGAATGAACGTGACAGAATTCGCAATAAAAATCCACGCCAAAGAAGTCTCGTAAACCAAGATAATCAAGAAGAGAATAAGTATCCAACTGACTGAGAAATATGCATCGCAAATCAACGTGACAGAACACGCATAGATAATATGTCCTCGTAACTGGGAAAAGGACATCCTAAAGTTTTCTGTCCTGACAAGAGATTCAAGAAAATCGAGTGTCAGCAAGAAACGCGAAAGATTTGATCGTTTCTAAGCAACCCCACTAAGAACCTTGCATCAGGAATATGAGTATTGTTGAGCAATTGCAACGTGTGCAAGAGAAATTGCGAAGTAAATGACAATCTAAAGATGTCCTACATCGTGACGACAATGAGAGACCACGTGCGGCGATAAGTAAGCACTGGAGCAAAAATATTGAGTTAATACCAAACAGCTAGTTTATTCGTGTTTGGTAAATATACCATGAATTCCTGAAAATTATAGCTCTTTTCAACCTTTGAAGGAAGTTGAGTATTTTAGTATTTTTGTGTGTGACGTGAAGTATGGGTTGATGAAGGTTTTATCGAAGGGTGCTTGGAGGATTTGGGGATTTGGAAATTTGAGAATTCGGGAAATTAAGGAATTAGAAATTTAGGGATCTGGAAATTCGAGAATTCGAGAAATAGGGATTTCGGGATTTGGGAATTGGGAAATTGAAAATTTAAAATGTCAAAACTCGAAAACTTCAGTGTCTGCATTATCGAATAAAAGTCAGTCGGTAATCTAATCCCCATCTTGCAGCAGCAGGAAGTTGAAGGGCTTGGGACGTGGCACGAGTGGCAAGTGTTGTCGGCAGTTTACCAAGTTTTTCTCGACTTGCACGCGCTATTTCGCGCGTGCTGTACGCGAGCGAGCGCGTGAAGGAGTCCTGAAGCGTTGCGAAACATCTGGCCTCGTACTCGAGGCAGAGTCGAGATTCCTCTCGAGCGAAGTGGTACTCGACGCGAGCGTGCCGTCGAAATATAAAGCGTTTCCGCGCTTTTGAGCTTCGTCGCGCGCGCGAACTTGACGACGCGGAAGATCGTAGTCGGCTGACGGCCTTCCGTTGTTCGACGCTTCTCGAGCGTTCATTTTGTTCCGCCTCGTCCGTCTCAAGATGCCTAATAAACGTTTTCGTGCGCTATTCATGGGCCGTCGTACGTCTGCAAACATCGTGCTGCAGAGGTTTAATTAATTCTTCAATGTTGCACAAAAATCCTGTTACAACAAATACTACGTTATTTATTAAGTATCAAGTATCCTTAAATACGCCACCCAATTTTAATTACAATAACTTGTGCATCGTTAATAGAGGGTGATCTTTAACCCCTTGTACTATGATTTATTTGTCAGGTGTGCCACTCAGAACTAACTAATCACAGGTACAATAAACAGACAAATAAAGTTAAAATATTATATTAAAATTGATCATGTACTTAGAATCCATCAGACGAGTTTGAAAGGACCAAAAAGCTTCAACCTCTGAAATTTGTAAGGACAAGAATCTCATGGGACGCATGTATCGTTCGAAATATCGAAACGGTCGAACCTCCCCAAGGCAAGAAAAGAAGAAAGCCATAAACGGCAGACTTCTCTTTAGTTTTTGGTCGATCGGCGGCACGCGATAGCTACTTACTTATATTCGTTGGTACGATCGAATTGGTCGATTTGACGAAGGCAAGAGTAGATGGAGACGAGGGTAAGTTACGGAATCGTGCACGTGGGGGGTAGACCGGACGACATACGGAGAACACCGTGTCCCACATACTCTCTGTGCGTCCCATTGCACAGTGGCCGACACCGGGTGCCCCCATTGGTTCTCCATAGTGGATAAAAGCGAGATGGGGGGTCCTTTGGCTCCCTTACTTTATTCCAGCCGCGCTAGGGGGGCCCCAGACTCTGGGCGGGAACACGAGTGCTAAAAGCGTAATGATCGCTAAACGAAACCTCCCTGACTTCTGAGCCACGATTCAGGAGAGTCGAGTTTCTGGCCAATGCTACCGCTCTACGGAGTAACCCCTAATTAATCGGAAGCCGGGCGAGGGTGGAGCTGCGAGGGCGAGCCTGGAAACTCGCCATTTTGTCGGTGAGTCTTCTACAACAATACTTTGACGTTCGCTCACGTTCGACGTAGCTGATCTTCCTTTATAATCACTTTACTCTGGCTAGTTTATTTCATTTTTAACTTTCGCATCTTGAGTTTTGTGCAAAGATTAACACTTCTTCAATTGCACGAGGAATTTCTACAGCAATCCATCATCTTATATCACTCTTATTTTATAAGAACCGACTGTATGTCACTGTGGAAAAGAGTACAAAAGTGGTTCGAACATGATAGCTTTTGTAAAATGACTTATCTACTGTTCCGAACACCTATTTGACTATGATATTACAACGTTTATAGAGTTAACTATGTGCACTTACAGTAATACCACAAGATCGTTCAACCACGAGTGCATAAAGGCGCAATTTCGATTTGAACCTCCCTGCAGGCTATATTTCATCTGGGCGTTCAAAGTGGATCCTGCCGGAAGTTCGCTGACATTTGGTCAGCAGCAGTCGGTTGGTTTTTGGTGGCCAAGAAATACCGTCGAGATTTTCTGTTCGATCGGCTTAGAACAACCAGGTGGCCCCGGGCGGCAGTTGTTTTTTTCGAGCAACGATCGCAAAGCGAAAAAGGGGGGAAATGAAGGGAAATAAAAAAAAGAGAGCGCTCGGAGAGACGAAATCATCGAGTCGGCTGTTAAAATTATAGAGCGAAACCGGGCGTCGCGATGCCTCCCAGGGTGACGGGCCATTCAATCGCGAGGAACCCCCGCGAGGTACCGCGACAATGGCACCCGCCACGAGCCCCCACCTCCTCCATGGCCACCGTGTACCCCGTTCGCGGGGGGTCTTCTCTCTCCGCTACTGGTCATTTGATTGACGCTCTCGTTTCTGTCTGGATTTTTGCGTTTCCTGCACGTTCTCCCGCTCCGCGTTATCGAGAACGTGCTAGACGTTACGTTCAACCCCCTCGCTTATATTATATGGCCTCCATACAATATCCGCCAAGTCCTCGCCTTTGCAATAATCTCACAGAAAAATACTCGGAGCAGTCTTTATCTTTTTATGAACTCCAGTAGAACTATTTCTCAAAAATTTGCTTTCCCAAATTCAATCTGTTACAACCTGCTATCATAGTGATATTAACCTATCCTCGATTTTTGAAAAATTATATTTCCTAACAAATTTTTTATGAAGAATTCTTTAGTTCGCAGATAAATGCTGAGTGAGTTGAAAACATTTTCCTTTGTGAAATTACAGAAGATAACGTAAAAGAATTTCGCGCATCTTCAGTTAAAAGATGAATTTTCCGTTGAAGACAGACGAACGTTGTTCGTAATCGAAATGGAATTCGAAGGCATCGTTTTCCAGATCGCCGACGAAATTACAGAGAACAGAGCAAACTCGAGACGCGGGGTAAAAGCATTCAACAACGCGAACCCTCGTAAGCAACCGCGACAATGAACTCTCGTTCGCGGGGGGTCTTTTCTGTACACCACCGGGATTCACTTGGCATTGGCACACGCATACGTGCGAAATTCGACTTGGTGCTCACGGTCGACACGCGTGCCACCCCGAAAAACGTCGCACACGATAAAGCTACCGGTCTCATGCAAGCTGGATCGTTTGTTCTCCGACCTGGCGTGTTCGTCGAGCCGTTTTCAGCTGAGCCTTCTACCGAATCGTCATTATTTCTTCTGACTGCTCTTCCGAACTGACTCGATCTTAATTTTATTTGTATATCTATAGCGAGTCCTCTCTGTCGAGTTGTTTAGGTAAGTTAGAAAAAAAAAACATAATTGTCAAGAACCTTCATCTACTATTTCCAGCAGGTATCAGAAATGAAACGCTTTGGGGTAGATTTTAAACAACGAAGGGGTTTTCACGGTGGTCGAGTTTTTTTGGTAATTGAGAAATCGAGAAAGGATGGGACGCGGCAGATCGGGGTGAAAGATAGCCATTGTTTGACCGCACGCGGCGTACTCGTAATCCCAAACAAATTTGCGGATTACACTCGCAGCATGAATTATTTAATCTCAGCACGGACTCATTGGTTTAGTTAGTGACCCGTGGGGTTTTACAGAAGAGATCGCACACGCCCGCTCACCATGATTTCATCCAGGCCCTGTCTCTTTCGACCCTTTCCACCCGCTCCTCGACTTCCCCTGTTCTTCATTCACTCCATCTCGACAATGACTTCGACCTGATTTACTCCTTAAATTTTACTATTTTGTCATTACACAACGACCACCTACACCGTTAATATCTAACATCGTAAAATACTCGTAAATTGTGTATACATAAAATATGCCACCGATTTATTTGTATTATGTCTGACAAATTTTCAAAAACTCCGACTTCTTAGATGATAGTTTCCTTGTTTTAACTCCGAGACCTTCAAAAAATTTGAAACACGCCATACGTTTAAATAATTTTGAAAGAAGCACGTTGTTGGGAGTCGTCGATGTTCCCGGTACAGCGCTGGTCGTTCGTTTTGAAGGGGCCAGCCATTACTCGTGAGGGACGTACGCGATGCCTAGCCATTAAATTTTCGCCCCACATAATACGCGGGTCGATCATAAAATTCTGCGAAAAAAAGAGAGGCAGGGGTTGTTATTTACAGCGCGAGCAGCCGCGAATCAAGATGTAAGCGTGGGCGATACGACGAGACACCGTCGCCGGAAAGGGGGCGAAAAATGTCCCCGGGGCCGAGGCGAGTTCCTGTCTCTTTTATATGTCCCTCGGACCTGTGAACATCTTGTCCCTCTATAACGCAGATCATTTCGATCCTGCCAGATGCTTTGCAGTCCTTTTCCTTCGCGGATCGATGACGTTTTTATCGAAGATTATAGATGTGCTTTGTGAACGCGATACCATTCGAATTTCACGCTTCTGAATTTTACGCGATACTTGGAATTTGGGAACTTGGAAATTTAGGAATTCGAGAATTTATACGAGAAAAGTTTCGAGCAGATTTAAGAAATAAATTGACGTAGGCTCAATTTCATTAAAAATGCAAAAGGACGAAGAAGTCCAAGTGACACGCTATTTCTCTGACCACGTACGCCACACCTCCACCGTGGCGAGGAAATAAAAAACGCAGCTTCACGGGACGAGTTATCAATGAACGAGATAAGGATCGTCGATGAAGCATCAGGAGACACATAGCGAGTCCCGAGTGTCCCGAGCGAGAGAAATTTCCCCTCCCGCCTGATCGCCGCCGTCTAGACATTCTAAATTTGAATAATATTTTTATGAATGAGTGGACGCGCCATAAATCCCCGCGTGAATACTGTGGGACCGGCATAAGGTTGCCTATACACGCACTCACGGAACGAACAGGATCGAGATGCTTGAAAGAGAGAGAGAGAGGAGAGCAGGGGGATGAACGGCGTTTATTAATGCCTCGGGATTAAATCCTCCTGGATCGAGCGTGTAACGGAATGACAAACAATGCTACGATAATCGAATGGATGGAATTTGTGAAATGGAATCGATAAACACCTTCCAACTGATTGTTAATCGGCTCACTGCTTTGTGATGAGGGTGATTGGATTTTAATTGCTTTCCGATTCATTGGGAATCGCTTCGAATTTGTAATTTTACTATTTTATTTTGCTGTTTCACTATGTTATTTTACTATTTTATTAATTTAATATTTTACCATTTTACTATTCTATTTTTACCAGTTTAAGAAAAATAGTAGATCATCTTGAAAAAAAATATTCAGGAACGTCATAATGATAGATTCAAAGTAGACCCACGTGCTCTATGTTCACCCTACAAAGGTGGATCTCCGTGACCCCGTGACTAATAGGCTTATTATTTTATATCGCCTCGCATTTGTTAGCGATATGCGGTGTGCCAGTCTCGCGGGTCCGACGTGTTCCTCTCCCTAATGCGATGTTTACTTAATCGCGCGGAGAATGGGATTAGATATCTCCTGGTGATCGTTGCACCCCCTATCCTCGAGTAGCTCCATCTTTTCCTTCGATACATGCCACACCCTGCCTTCGAGAATTATCGTCTCGTCATAGAAACTCCGACCAGAAAATTGATTACAATTCGTATCGGATTATCAATCTTCGTCGACCGAATTTTCTAACGATATCTCGGTCCAAAATGTTTCCTTTTAAGATTAATTAATTCGTAACTACGAATTCCGAACCGGGGTACTTCTTTTTTATTTTAATTCGTCTCGATATGAAGGAACGGAATGAACAATAATACATAATATTGAAAATATAATGTTGAAAGTTGGAGGTGCAGAAGATGAATCGTCAAGGGGTGGTTCGTTGGAAGAATCCATGAACTTCCAACGTGGTTTGAAATGGACTAATTTTTAGCAAAAGAGGAGCGCAACCCGAGACAAACGCGTCGAATTGGATTTCCCTTTTCCCATGTGTTCCCCATTGTCTCCGATTGTTCCCTGACAGCCGGAACGGAACGGAGAGCGTCGGCATGGGACTCGTGCCAGCCAAATGTTCGCGCAGGTTCAGAAGTTCCGGAGTTTCGAGTTCCATGCTTCGAATTTCCTGATGCAGCTCCAATATTTTTTATAGTTGTTAGATATGCCTATACATTACAATCATCCCTCATACAATTACATTCTCTCTTACTACACTTATCGTCGTAAGGAAAAATTGATATTCTAAAACTGAGCTATGTTCCACACTGTCCCAAATACCTTGACATACTCCAGGCGCGAGATTCGAAAAATGCCGGTGAAAACAAAAGAGAAATAGCGCAAAAACGCTTAGAACGACGAAAGAAAGTAGAAGGTCAAGAAGGAAGAAGAAGGTCCAAAAAGGAGAGGAAGAGAGAGCGAGAGGAGGAGGAACACATGTCGTTCGCTGTACCCCGCGGTGCCACGGGGCTTCGATGCGTGGGATTCATATATTAAACGCGAGGCACCGGCCGAAACCTGGCGATCCCGAGAAAAGGATAAGAAAACGTATCCTCGGAGAAGGCCAGAGGGAGACAGGTTGCTGGCTCGATCGGTGAAGAGGACGGCTGCGAAGCGAACCAGAGACAGATGAACTAATGCTCGAAACCGCGGGGGGCACGTGCTTTCGAGCGTCTAATGATTTAGCCGGTGCAACGACGTGCGGTTGGTGGACTGGCACCGGTGCGTTGATACGTTGGTGTCGGTGCTGATGCTGATGCCGATCGCGAACTCGATTTCGAGCCTGACCGCCATTCGTTTCGCCTAGAACGACCGGATAACTCCGCGCGCCGCGATTTGCACAAAAACTCGCTCCGGCCGAGACTTCGTTACAGCTATTCGCGGATGGACAACACCGCTTTTGAATCAGGTTTATCGCTTAATTCGTTATATCGCCGGTAGTATGATCTCGCGTACCTATGACATGTTGTGCAGATACTTCCACGAGTTGCACTAGAGCAGGTTGTATTACGGTGAAGTATATTACCGACTGCTGCATTTGATTCGCGTTGCTACGTGTTGCACGCTTAGTATCTTGGGTTGCATCTACCACTGCATCTGCTACACGTTGCATCCACCACGCGTTGTGTCCACTGCTTGTTATATGTCTCACACGTTGCATCTACCAGGCACTACCACGCGTTGCATTCACCACGTAGCACATTTGCTACACGTTGCATCTACCATGCACTGCATCTAGCACGAGTTGCATCTACTAATCTCCGCATTTACCACACGTTGCATCTATCACTTAATGCAGCGTCCATGTTACATCAGCCATGTTAAAAAAGAATGTCATTTTAAAAGAATCTCGGTGCATGACGATATATCGAGGGTCTACTGTACATAAGCACTTTAATAGCATTTTAACGAAGGATCTCGAGCCTGACCAGGATTCGTTTCGCATAGAACGGCCAACTAACTCCGTAATTCAGAATTTGCAGAAAAACCGACTCGAGTATGGAGTTCTTCGCGGCTATTCCTGGCCGTAGACGATACTCAGCTGAAATTAGGCTTGTCCGCGGTTGGATACGAGAAACGTGGAATTCCAGAGATTTATAACGGTGAGACACGAGGAGCATTTTCGTCAAGGCTCGCTGGAAAGGTTCGTTACGAGCCACGTGATCGATTAACGATCCGACACGCCTCGATCCGTGGATCATCGGATCCGTGCACACGACGCGACACGAGCATATTCCAGACGTAACAAGCTCGCCAATCATCAACCCCATGGAAGGTCGGTGCTTTATGATCGCATTCGACGCGACGAAGGACGGTGCACGCGGTTAGGTGCATGTAAAAGCGTTTCAATCTCGTGAGAGAATGTCGTATCGACCGATGCGTAAATCCACGCTGCTATTTCCGTCCTCGAACGTTGCTGAATTCGCTGTCACCCGGATTTGACGACTCTGGGGATACATCAGAGTTCAATCTGGAGATTTGACGACACCGTGGACAGGTCTGAACGAGTTCAATCTCGAACCGTTTTATTGGGAACGGTTTCAGCTGGGATTGCATTTTGTGAATAAACATGTCTTCATCGGAGATACGCTTTATTTGTTCGAAGAGATTCTTTTCCGTTAAATTTTTGAAATTTATATCTACATTTTCTTGTACGAGAAATATGGGTAATGTTTGCTGTACTCGCGTGATTTCATCCAATACCGAGATTTCCGCGTGCAAACGCTTTATCTTGATCGGAATCGAGCAAGCGGTGGGGTCAAAGGGGTTGATGGAGGGTTCGTGACCTCGAGTGCGAATCCTGCACATGATCGGACGTTCTATGAGGGTGATTCTAGAAACATTGGTCTGTAACGCATTAAAAATGTTCGCAATTCCGAATTAACACATAACCTCTACCGATCGGATGTAACAAAAATACTTATGGTTGTATAAAATATGAATGCACACATATTGTCGAATAGGGACACCACGTATTTAAATGTTAGACGATGCTTGTGAGTCATCCCATGTATCCCGCGGGACATTTAAAAAATGGCGGGAAAAACGATAATAGCGCAAAATCGCGTAAAAGACGAAGAACATTGGCGAGTTCGACTGTACGTGACTCGCGTCAATGCATCACCAGGGAAAATAATTGTACATGTTGGACGCAGGCACGCACGTTCGACGTAAATTCTTCACGTGCGCAACACTCGTCGTAAATCGTCAGCAACACGCGGCGAGAGCTCCCTTTTTTTCCTTCCGAGAACGTAAATTTCTTCCTTATCGGGAGTAATTTACGTCCGACCGGCCGAAAAAATAACGCGATTCTGCAGCTTGCACTTTTTTCCCTTTTTTACCACTCTTCACTGGAGAAAGATATTTTTTCGGTGACAAAGTTGCCGTAACTTCCAACCCTCCGTCCTTGTAGTATTAGCATAATCGACACACTGCGGATGATTATGCGTTTATGATATATCGAAGTCTTCAAGGTGTACATTCAGACGCAGACTGTAAATTACGTGCTTAATGTGTTTTTTATAGCACTTCATACATTATGAATGCACAAATGTAGGCAGTTTATTGATCACTAACTAGTGGAAGTAATCACAACGATGTAAATTTGTGTTATAGGTAACAAACGTGGGATAGCAAGACTACAAGTTATAATATTTGCCCTAAATTGTATTCTTTATCAAGGCAAACTCACGGCTGGAAGTTTGAAAGGGTGAATAAAACGTGAAGATTGAGGTTGATAATAGCTGTATGCAACAGGGGTTGCATGTAGAACGAGTTGAAATTAGTATGGGATTAACTCACGACTCTTTATTACGATATGAATTATCACTCGATCGAAGCTTGTCGATGTAACGATGCCAAGGAAGATCGAAGCAAAAGCATTCTCCGGAATAGTGCCATTAAATCGCAGCATGAATTTCTACGTAATCACGAGCGAACAAGTCTCGCAACAGCGATTACATCCGAACACGTAATAGAGTTACTATCTGTACAAAATCCATCAGAACGATTCAAGAAAAGCCTATGCATTCCTCCTTGTGTTATAACGCCGACTCTGCCATTGCTGTACAATTAATACGCGCGAAGGGCCATATAACGAGAATCTACCGTATCCTCGAGTTCTTTGAACGACAAAAACCGTTTCGACCCGATGGGAATCGGTCTCCGGTTAAACGTTAAAAGTCAAAGGCTTCCACGGAGAAACTGGAACCTATTTCCGAGTGAAACTATTAGGATAAAGGGGAAGAAAAAAAGGGAAAAAAGTGGAGTCAAAGGAAGGACACTTTCGTGGCGGGAATTTTCATCCGGACCGAAATGAAGTTGGCGCGAGACCATAAATCATAGGGAAGGGAAATCCTACGAAACCACTACTGGCTATAAAATTTTATGGTGTTTAGCCCTGACGGCCAGCCCGCTCGCACCGTATATCCTCGACGGAAGTGAAACTCGTCGTGCCGTGGCCTTTTGCGGACCGAGGAACAGGGGAGAGGTCAACGAGGAGCGGTTCGACTTCGTGCAGAAGGTAAAACTTGCTGCCCTTCGATCAGTGTTTCAACAATATTGGTCGTCCACATTGTTCGATCCTAGCAGACCCGATGGAAAATGGCTGGAAAAGGAAAATCTTGATATACGACTTATTACGAGGTCGTGATTTACGATCGACTTCCATGGGAGATCTATGTCACGTGATGGTGGTCCTTCGAAGGCATCTTCAGTTTCTGCCTCTCTTTTTGTGTCTCGACCTTCGAGAAAATTGTCAAATGCAGGATTTTTTGGGTAGTTGACCTTCATATTTTATCTCCCTCTATGTATTCAATCCTTTGGCCGTTCACATATGTTTCCTCGAAACGTCCTTGATGTGACATGCAGAGGGAAGGTAAGGTCACTTAAGCAGTAATAATAAAACTGTAATAGTTTATTTGCAAAATCATTGAACTTGAAAGGTATGTTCTACTAACTAACAAATATTCCACCTAATACTGTGTCTATGCTACTACCAATTTATCATTTACATAGTGACCTCTACAACCATTCATCCAATCTAAGCTTCACGAACAAGCCGACCACATTTGAATCATCCTAAGCAACCTAAATCACCCCAAACACAGACATCAACCAAAGGTGTCCATTTGGCGAACGCAAGTCTCAGGTTCACCTGGAGAATTTCTTGCAAATAGTAGAAGAGCGAGCAGGTCACACGCGTGTCTCCAGGGAGTGAGGTGTCACGGGGTGCAACTCGCAATAAACCAACAAAGGATGATCCTGCGTTGCACGGGCCATTAACGACGATTCCACGCCGGTGTCGGATGACTTCGTGGAGATCATTGTTGGCCAGCATCCTGGGTGGTTTCGTTTCATTCGATCGCGGAGGGCTGGACCAAGTTCTCGCCCAGGACAATGATCCTCGCCGCTCCTTTTTTCACCGATTGGCCCGGATTCCTTACCTGGCTTCTCTGCACCTCTTTTCACGGACGACACATGACGCCGTGTTTTGGCACTGCGCTTCCTCCAGACACCACGTTTCCACCTTTTCCTTCGTCCTCCTCTTCGCGGACCCTTCCCGAAGGACATCGAACGGCCCATGCTACGCCGCAGTCGCAATCTTTTACCTCGTGTTTGGGACCACACCGGGGTTCCAGAAAATCGTACCGAATGCTGCTCAATTTCTCGTTCTAACAGCCGCATAATGGTTCCAGTGATTCTGACCAATGGCGGTGCGACTTGTCCTTTCTTCCGTGATTTAGATGTTCCGGGGAAAGAGCAAGATGGTCGAAGCGTTGTCGGAGACGATGGGGTGTTTTGGATCGCGCGGTTTTGGAACTCTGAGTTGGAGGTGGAGATCCTTTTCTGCTATGTGCAAACAGTTCCGTGTTTTTGAATAGGTTGGATGCGATTTTGATTAGACTCGATGTGATTCAATCTGATCTGGCTCAAATAGTTCAAAACTCCTATAGTAACAAAGTTCAACAATTCCAAGTTGTCGAAGTTTGGAAAAAGTTCCAAAACCTCCATATACCAAAGTCTAAAAGTTTCAAACTTCTAAAACTCCTAAAATTCCTGTCCCTATCGTCCCGCTTACTCACCCAATTATTAGCTAACACCTCAGTAATTAATTGCCATATAAATTAATTGTAAGAATTATTACCAGCTGTTCCAGGAAGTTCTCCCTATTTATTATAAAAAGTGAAAAAGATCGAGCAAAATATTCTGACGTATCCACGGTGATTTTCGCCGCGGGCAAACTAGGAAGCCTGATTTCAGAATCAGAATATATGAGCGGCGAAAGAGAATCGTTGTACAGGTAGAGGGAAAGAGGAAACCGAAAGAAACTGACGCAATGGGTGGCTTGATTATAATAGAGGTATCATTCCAGTGAACGATACGCTTCCTCTTCCATCGGATAATTGCAAATGGCGTCCTTTTATGCCAGAGGGGCGGCTGATCAAAGCCGCGGATAAATAAAAGATAATCATCTAATTATTCCATTCAAACGGTCGGCTGCTGATGCTTTGCCTCTCCATCGTGCATCGGACCTCTACGATTGCGTTGTCGATCATTAAGATCTTGCTGATCGTATTTCTTCATCGTTCTCCGCTCCCCCTCGTTCCTAACGAATCATTGTGTAGTAGGGGGTGTGTTTCGATATATCGCTGCTTGTTTCGAGATGTTTTTCTAATCGAATTCTCTTGCTTCGTAAGCTAATTACTGTTTCGTTGTTCGATTCTGCTTCGCGATTCGGAAATTGGGGTACTTGAGAATTCGAGTGTGTTGAAGTATGCAGTGTTGGGAATTTGTGGATTGTGGATTTGGGACTTTACTAATTTGGGAATTCGATGACTTGGAAATTTGTTAATATAGAAGTTGAGAACTTTAGGAAAGGACAATGTGCACGTTTGAAAATCAGGAAATGTAAAAATTTAGAAGTTTAAAAATATCGAAAACTAGAAGCGTGGAAACTTAAGAACCTGTAAACTTGTAAATGTAGGAATCTTGAAAATTCCAAATAAAGCTCATGTGTCCCCTCACGTAAGCATCTTAAAACCTCAGCTTTGATCGCTAATTGGCATCTAATCGAAACACACTACCGTTCGGTGGCAGTAAATCTGACAAACCATTCAGGCGTGTATAACAAGGATTGGTACGAGTTAGGCTACCGAAGAAAGGGGACTAAAAATCGAGAAGGGATCGAGGGATAACGCGATCCGTGGATCGTCGACTAGGTGTGACCGAGAACGAGCACGGGTGAGACGGCGTGTCTCCTCGAATTCGAGATAAGAATCTGTCACAGGCTGACTGGCTGGTATACTAATGCCAAACGACAAGATACTTACTACCAGATAAAATGCCGGGAACGTTCGACCAGTCATTCCTGATGCTGCGACAACGTTCAGCCTCCGACACCTGCGACCGCGTTCTGCGAATCCGCGCGGTGGTCCTCTGAAACGCGTTACAAAAACGGAATTATTTACCTGCAAGAAGTTTTAGAACGATTCGAAGCATGCATTATCATTTATACTGCAAGTGATCATTATACATTGACATTATACACATTGGAATTAGTTGATATTTGTAGAGTTTGGATATTATGCAATTGATATTGTAGATAATAGTTCATGTTCTGCATACCTGTCTTCAGTTCCTAAGTATTTTATATCAAGGGTTGGAGTGTAGTAGTCGAAAAGCAACTATTTATAAATTTGTTGATTCGTTATTATTTTTACACTTTTATGACAAAATTGAAGAAAACATTTGACAATTCCAAGTGTTCTAAAGAACATGTTCGGACAATTCCCAGGCAATTGTCCTAAAAAGTCCGAGTCCATGATTCACAAAAGCATTGGTAGGAATCCCGAGGCGCTATAAATTCCCGTAGGTCCCGAAGTTATGCGAGCCAAGGAGGTGTAAGTTCCCGAAATTGATCGCGAAGGCATCCGAGGAAGCGGCCAGTCGTCCCTGACCGAGTGCCTTCCACGCAGAATCCCAAAAACGAGCGCTTCCGAACGGACGAGCAAGATCTTTTGGGTCAGGTAGGCATATAACGATCTCGGGATCTCATCCTCCGCCCGGAATATAAACTGTTTCTGGGAACAGACAGTCGTATATCTTGCCGAACGACAATGCCGGAGTCACTCACCCACTCACCCGCGAGGGACCCGCCTCGATATAGACGCGTCCGTCGAAATCTCGCTTGCGGGAACGGACTGACGTCCACTTTCGACCCTCTTCGATTTCTTATTCGCGCACACGGATGATCGCTCTGGAATCCCTTTCGAGATCTTAGCCTCACGATTTGCTAATCCGAGGTCGCTCGAACGTGCTACGCGAACTTGATGAGCGGGCAAAATCCAGCAACGAAAAACGTGGATAAGTAGAAGAACGTAAAATCAATCAGATATTTGTACGATCATAGTTCCAAAAATCTGCTCGTTAGACATTCGTCCGAAAAAAAAGACGTTTCCCGTGTTTCACGGCAAGAGGCGGGCGTCCATTCATCATATTCACCGTTACGATAAGTATCGCTTATCCGTCGAGCGATCGGCTTTCAATGAGAGTCTCGCAACACGCCAGCGTAATTCACTCGCTCGATCTTCGCGGCGGACCGCTTAACGCTGATTCAATATCTCGAAGAGCGTCGAATGCAAATCGCGAGCGAGAAATCTGCAGACGCATCCACGCGCGCCGTCTCGGCGTCATCGCGATCGGAATTTATCATCGAGAGGACCGATCGAACCCGATCGATCCGCGTAATTGCCGGCACAATTACCGGCGTGCGGACCGCTCGGAAAGAAAAGGACGTCGCGCGTTTATCGGCCGATCTGGACAACGAGGCGGCGGATGACACGGCGACGCCGCCACCCGCGGCGCGTTTTCTCGCGCGTAGGCGCGAACAATGTTAACGAGAGAAACGGTGGTGAAAAAATTTACGCGATCCTCGACGGTGATCCTTCACGATCGCGCCACGGCAAATTCATTTCTCGGGACTTGTTCGTTTCCCGTGGCTACTTCGCGCCTTCTACGCGACCAGAGTACGTGGGTGATGAAACTTTCAGTGCACGAATTTATTTTCCTGATTCGTTTGATATTGTCGAGTCATACATACATGTTTGAATTTTCATGAGAATTGTACATTGCAAAAGAAGACGAAAATTATACTTTTCTGCTTTTTAAGCGGTGTACCACTTAATTAGTAAAGACGAATTCAAAATTCAAAAACAAGTTATTGAGTATTGCGGATAACGTGGAAATGATCAGACTAGAAGGATAAAAAGAAATTCCTCGAAAATCCCATAGGATTAGAATGATCTACGATCTGTTTATATTTCTCATGATCGAGAAAAGGTAGAAAGTGGGGGGCAGGTGTCCCTCGAGCTTATTTTCCATCGAGGTTAACAGATTATGAAGACGTCGCGGGCTAAAATACACGCGTATAATCGCACCTGTGTGCCAGGTTCGTTTTCCCATACACCCTCCGGATCCGCACCTCTTTCCAGGGCGTGACTTTGAAAACCACCAGGACCCAAACAGGCCTTTTGCCATCCGAGAGGAAGAACGAGGACCAAGAAAACCGATAGAAGACGAACTACTCTCCCTCTTTCTCTGTACTCGTATAGTCTTCGTGCGGGGACCGAGTCTACCTGACTTATGGGGGCCCAGCATTCGGCATTATTTATGACCGAGAGGGCCCGAATGCTCCCAAAAGAACTCTCTCTTCGCTGTCTCTTCGTTCTTCCTCCATTCATCTCGTGTCTCTGTTCGTCGGATCGCGAAACCTTCGATTGCCACGCCGTTTTGCTGAAACACGGACTCGAGAACAAGGCGAACCGTGACGAATCCGTCAATGGACGTTTCCGTCGTTTCGACCGGTCATTTTCGACTTCAGGCAAGTTTTGGATGTCGAGCAAATGTTCTCGTTTTGGATAAATGTAGATCTTTTGTACGATTTCATCTTGTAAAAGCGGCTATGCTGGAACAGGATTCACAACATTCCAAAGTTTTAGAATTAGAAAGTCGTAAAACGTAAAAAGTCCTAGTCTCAAAGCTCCAAAGTCTCCCACAACTTTTCACGAATAAACGATCGAAGGAAATCAATCTTATATCTGTCCTTGATTACATCTTTTCGTCGAAACGATCGTAGCAAGCATAAACGCGAATAAGTGCATCAATATACCCTCTCGGGTGTAATAATAACCCCTATAAAGATCGGTATCAACTTGGGGGGCAAACAAGCGAACAGCATTAGCGACGTGTTATCGATACGGCGCCCCATAGAAAATCGCTTTAGCATCGTCGCGAGATCTCGATGCTGCGAGCCCCCACTGCGGCGACACGGAAAATATTTTAGAAGCTCGTACACGGCCGTTTATTTTGCCTGTATCGTGCACGATTAAAGAAGTTCTCGCGAAAATGAAGACTTAGTCAGAAAATACTTGCTTAAAAAATTATACATTGTGAAGTTCTACTCGAAAGTGGTAGAGCTCTATTCCTTGGTAGTCTTATTTGGACGAATAGGAAAACGCGAAGAATATTAAAAATTCATTATACTTGAAAGAAATTATCGTCTGTACTCGGTTGTCTGATGTACAAATAAATTAGGAGCATAAATTAGACAGACACTGTCACCCCGTGGTGTTCTTGCGATGCGGTACAAAAGGGACTGCTTAAAAATCGACTGGCTCATCAGGTCGGGACATTATTGCCCGTGAGGCACATTTGTTTCCGCACCGGTAACCATGGCTATGGTTCCAATAAAAGTATATGCATAATGTTTTACGAAATCCCGTGGACAACCGTGCTGCGCATTTTAACAACGTTCGATGATTGACCCTAACCTGGACAGAGGATTCGTTTTGCCCTCTCCTGTCTACATCCATGAACAAATATAGAAGAATAGAAAATCTATTATTTTCGTGTAAGGAGAGTTGGAGTACGAGGTTGTTCAAGTGCCATAAAATGAAATAGGCAATAATTACTGTTACTACGTATGTAAGTAGAAACTCTCCCGCGTTTTTCCCGCCGTAAACTGGCCACGAGACAATCATCGAGGTCCAGCAGAATTCTCAAAGAACATAATCCTCTCCTTGTACAGTTTGTTAACCGGTTAAGGGTAACAGGAAACGCTGCAACTAGTCAGGATAAATGAGAGTGGGCCGACTTGACGATCCAATATTCCTCCTAGGGCACTCCACATAACTCGATTGCCGGAAGATTATCGATTCCATCGGTTCGTTACGGCTCCTACGCGAGTTCTCGCTCTCTCCGCGATCTTTACCATCTGCTCGAGTTCGAGAGTTCCTTTTAACGAAGCTGCCAGCCGGTCCCGTTTTTACGAATTCCACTTTTCTTCGTGCTCTCTACGTGCCTCACATTTGCAACGTGACTAGCAGGTGCGTACCGTGACGTACACAATTACGCGTCTCTGCCCCCCTCCTCCTCCTACTACTCGACGATAATTAATCACGATTAATAGCCAGAGAACCGGAGAAGAAGCCGGGATTTATTAATCGACCACGATCGCTCGTGTTCGTAAATCAAAGACGGTCACTGCTCGTCTTTTTCTGCTCCTCGGGAAACTTATGCACCGGTATATCTCTTCATTTATCCGCTTATTTATCGGACGATCGCATTTTTTGCGGCCGAAAGAACTGCGGCAGAAATGTAAAGTGGCCATTGTGTTCTCGAGACTGTTGCCTCTCTGAATGCGTTACGGGTATATGTAAATAGTTATCGTGATCTTTCTGCTTTTGTGCTCTTTTAGTAATTTGTAATTGAATGTTACTGAACGTTTTAATTAAACGATTGTAAGAGATGATCGGACTGGAGCATTCGAATGGAACTATCGTATGTATTCAGATTATTCATTTTTTCAAGAGTCCTTGCCTAACAAGTTAACCAGTAATGTAACTTGAAATTGTATAGCGAACTTAAGGTAGACCTAACGTAAGTGTACCAAAATGTTAAACCTATCAAACTTATTAAGTTTCTTAGTCTTCAAGACCTTCAAAAATTATTTCATGATTTATAATGTTCGTACCTAACTCAATCAGACTTATCTGCAGTAGCAATACATGTTCCAAAATAAAGATCATCCAAACCAGGCAAAGTACAAGAAAATGTGTTACATATCGCAGCTTTTCCCCAAATTCCCAATGCCCTGTTCAATTTACCTTCGTAACACGCAATCGAGAGAAAAAACGCATTAAATTCGAAAAAGGAGGAAATAATGTCGAGGTTTAACTCGAGGGCCAGAGAGTGGCACGAAAGTTCATCTCGTGGACAGGCTCGCCATTAATTTCTCGATCAACGACGTAGGTAAACGCGCGTACGTCGAAGGAGATATTTACGCGAGCGATGGAGACAGGCGTTCTTGTTGGTCGGCGTCTTTTTCCGGCGGTATCGTGATCCTCGACGGTGATGACGTAGCGGAGGAGGCTGAGGTGCGCCGGTTTCGGACATAAGTCAGCCGGTATTCAATGAGTTCGAGGAAGTTGATCGCCGGTTCTTCGCACGCGAGCCAGCGTATCGATGCTAAACGACAATCGTGCTCCCCACCGGTAGCCCCGGGGCCCGAAAAACTGGACCCGCGGGGCGAACGGACGCGAACCCAGCCATGGAACGCCGGTTTTCTGGTAAAAACTGATATCACCGCTCGCCAAAATTGTTGAACACGACGCGAGCCGGTTCCTTTTTTCCTCGGTGACTTGGATACCTGTTTGCACCGAAGGAAATGCTGCTGCGATGAATAGTAACCGAACACGTTTGTGCAAATCACTTGCTATTGTTACCCTCTGTCGTAGACGAAGAAACGTACATTCTAGCGACTATATATACAATTGATACTGGATAATTCCATTTGCAAGTTTAACTATTTGTACCTGATGGATTACACGATGTATGTAGATTAGTATAGTGAAATAGTAAATGTGTCATCACAAGTATATTTGTCCTCCATTCTATTTACCGAAGTATAATTAATGACCACAGATATTTTATCAACCAATAGACAGCATCTCAGCCCCTTAGGGTTCACCCAAACTCTGCACAGAACCATAACCTCAAAAGATTCAGCAGCCATAAATAGCGACATTCGTTGCAAACAACCCTTGCCACCGCAGAAGAAAAATCGAAATCGAGGGAAGAAAAGAAAATCGCGGAAGGTTAAAGCAAGAAACCATAGGTCTCGAAGGTACTCATAGTCGCCGTTGACGTCTCAACTTTCGTCGAAGCGGAACCCACGGTGGTATTTGTTTGCCATTTATGCCCATTTAGAGCGGAACCCCGGGCGTGCGCCGTTGGGCCCCCCTCGTTCTCGACCTCGATTACCCCGAAAAGCGTCGTTTCTTTATAAAAACCCGTGCTCGCGTCCCGTGGCTGGTCGCTGAACACCCCGGTCGCCTTCTCGGTCCTGTTACCGGCCGTTTTCCAAATTTCCACGACCCGCCAGTGGACAGAAAAGCGCATTGATTCGCAGCTATGTGTCGCAGCGAGAGAGACCCCCCTGTAGCTTTGTGACGGATTCGTTTAGGTCGACAGGAATTCGCTACGCTTTTTCGACACGGACTCTTGTACCTCCACGTCTCGAGAACAACGGGACCCGTTCTCTCTCTCTTGGCTAGTTTCTTTTTCACGAAAGCTGCAAGACCGATTTGCTTTCGCCCTTCGACCGAGCTTCGTTTTGCCGGACAGATGCTTCGTACCGAAGGATCGGCTTGATGGAAGAGTTATAAATTAGAGGATGCCCATTGTCAACGGGGAAGAAAACGTCTCGGTTTCTGGGCCTGCAAATATTTTCATCCCTCGAGACTACGACACCTTTCAGAAAACGATGACAGGTATTTTTTAATTCTGTCGTCGATAGACGGTTTATTACCATATTTAGGTTTGGTTATTCTCACGGAGCACCTGTTCATGGTTCACGTTCCATTTTGGTAACACAACTTTATACAGAAACAAAATTTGTTTAACTTGATTTACAGACAGCAGATGATTTATCGTAGTCTGCGAAGCAAATATAAATGATATAATATATGTATAAAATCCGTGGTTCGTAGGGTGTCAATACGTTGTATGATGATGTATATAGTATTTTATTCGTGCATGGCTGCGTCCCAAAACTGGAACGTTGTGCGTCCATACAATTAAACTAGGAAACTATTTGCATAAACATATTGAATGACAAATTATCCGAAAAGAAGCGAATAATTGATGGAAACGTGCAGGATAGGGTTCGAAAATGAGACGATATTCACCCTAGTGGATCGAAACGCAAGCACGCAGGATCGGGAGATAGAGAAGGGTTGCAAACGGGTCGGGAATCCGAGGAAGGAAGGCCTGGACTCACGCCGAGTGGGAGTGGCGTGGGTGTGTCCAACACACTAGCTCGCACGATCTCCTATAAACTTTACAAACACGATGTAACGACTGCCGTTCGCGCGTTTTATAGGGATCGGAGGGGTGATCGCCGAGGCAAAGTTTGGCAGACCGCGAATAATGTCCTTGTTTCCCCCTGCGGGGACAGAGACCATCGACACCCCTTAAAATCGACACGGACTAGAATTCATGACTCCACCAACTGAAGCCCCATGAATCGTGCGAATTTATTCTCTGACGCCCCCTTCTGTTAATTTTACGGAAACTTCTCTATTTATTATCTGACCGAGGTCGTTGCGAATTTAACCCCTTTGCGGTGCACTTTGTGTAATTCCTGTAACTTTTAAATTGTAAATATACTCCAGAAGGTTTCCAATTTTGCAAACATTCTCCTACTCTGATAAAACATTATTCTTTGCACATCCTCCCACGTGTCAAACGTTTGGGAAAGTTACCGAGTCGGTAATGGCGAACGTTTTTGACTACTTCAAGGTCCGAAACGCGGACATAAATCTTGTCGTTCGGTCAGAACGGTCAAATAGGTTCCCGAAAGTGCCGTTTGCGGAATCCAAAGCGACTGCCATGGATTTCACGACGTCTGTTTACGTTTCTCGTGAAAAATCGCTTTCCTATTTACACAGCGCGTGTGGTGGGCACATGGCGGAAACGGAGCACAATGACAGAGCCTGCTCCCATGTTCCAACATTTCTCCTCAGATCCTGTTAAAAACACGCTGACTCCTTTTTCACGCTTGCTGCGTGAAAAAAACAGGGAGCATGGTCAAAGTTTACGTCGCGATACGATCTTCGGACTCGTTGAAAAATTTGTGAGCTGAAGATGAAACCGGAGACACGTGTTTTCGTGTATAATAGCTACAGTCTGTTGCTTCTGTTAAACGGAACAATTTTTAATATGGTTGAATGGTAAAATAATCGAGTATTTTACTTGTTTCTAGGATTATGGAGGACGTATAAAGTATTGATCACGACCAATTAACTTTCAGGCAGAAGTCAAGACCTTCATCGGGGACAGAGACACTTAAGGCATTCTGACTTTCCTTTGTCCGTGTCATAAACTTTCGGAAAGTATACACCTGGAATTCACTTTCGGCCATTTAGCTTACGATCCCCTCGTAAACGCTGTCGAAACTGATGTTCGGAAGATCCTGTGCCTCGCTGTTCGAGACGTCGCGTTATTTACGACCCACCTCCTGTCTGGTATTTTTATGATTTGCTCGAAAATATTATCATCGGTAATAAATTGCCGGTGAGATAATAATGCGACGCGATCAACAGATATGTAATCCTTTCGCTCGATCAGGGTTGATGGCATGAACGATTGTGTGCTCGTTGTCAACGCGTCTTGCAACTTTCCATCCGATATGTATCCATTATAAATTCATATCGATTTCTCCATATTGGAACAATCTAAATTAAATTGACAAAATAATGCTTTTAAACGGAGCCTTCTATCTCCATCTATTTCTGTAATTTTTAAATTGTCCAAACTTCTAAATTTCCAAATACGAATAGTTAACGGTTAGAGTAACGATGTAAAATGTATCTAACATGAGGAACAATACACGTTCAAATGTGACAAATTTTAAAGACATTGTACACAGTACAAATTACGCATTCTAGCTAGAAAGAAGCGAAGCCAATATTTTGAAGCGACGGATTAACAAACTATAAAAAGATGAGAATGATCCTTAAAAGTCAATTCACACTGTGAACTACAGACTAATCCTGAAAGCTACCTGAACAGTCAACTATCGACTGGCTACTATCCGAAGATGTCTAGAAAGTGGTACCTGTGCTCCCGACAACATAGCCGGCCACCGAATTTACGATCAAACAAAAAGCTCGCGGCAATAAAGGTGACAAAATATTTCCATCGAAAAATATTTACGACGAGCCGTATTTCAAAGCAGCCACGCCACACCACGGCGAAGATTTCTGCGAGGAAAACGAGCTGGACCATTGTTCACCTTATCCGAATCGACTATTTATTGGTATTCGTGTGGCTGCAGTACGTAAATCTTGCGGGTGAGCTGCCGCGAACGACACGGGGGTAGCATCGAACCTCGTAATTTCCTTCTACAACGTCATTGCTAGAATTTCGCGAAATATACGCCGATATAGTGAACTTATTACTCTGCAGTTCCGCTATTATTCCACTAACTCTATGGATATATTCTACTGTTCTATTAATTCACTATTATACTGTCCTACTACTTCACTGTACTTTTACGCTGTTATTCGATTATTACCCTGAATACTAGTGTTGTGCTGTCTGCTTTTAAAGTGCACGTTTACTTAAAATTACATAAAGTGCACACTGTTGTTTCACACTCGTGTATTCACATGTGTACTATGTCTTAGGTGTTTCTTTACACATACTATTAGTTAAAAAAAATCTTGTTTCAAACCGTTGCGTATGGTTTAGCAAAGTGGATGCTGGGTGTCAAATACCCAGGGTTCAGTTGAAGGGTTAATTGAGCAGGCCTTTGGACTCGTTACTACCGAAACTTCTCGTTAATCGAGCCAACATCGTGAGGAGGAGGCTAAAACTCCGTGGTTCGGAAATAGTGTCAGTGCCGCTAAAGTGTACTCCTCAATTAGTAAATTCGTCCCGTCTGCCAGAATAATAAATTACACGTCGTTAGTCCCGGTGGACCGTGCTCGTCACACGCGCCCGCAGACGCAAGAAAGAGGGCCAGGCGGGCGGGGAAACGGTCGATTAAAGGAACGATAAAAATGCCGTGGCAATTTACGGGCGGACCCGCGGAATAATTGTCATCGGCGATGTCCCGTGGCACCGTGGCGCCACCACGGGCCAATTAGCCGATGCAATTAAAGAATTACGCGCCGAACGAGTCTAATCCCGCGAACGGTTCAAGGCAGGACGTCTTCCGAAAGGACCGCAACCGCCAATGATCGTGGAACGAAGGGGACACTCGCGGTGCCACTAAAATCGACCATTTACGATTTCGTGCCGTGCATAATGTGCTAGACGTCTCCATAGTTTGTCGTCGCTGCGACGACTGTGTTCGATTCCTCTGCGGATGCGAGGATGTTGTCGGGCGACGGCCGAGACTGAAATTTGTTGGATGCCTTTCGTTCAATGGATTTTACTGCCGTATGAAACGGTATACACATTCGGCTGCGAGATAAATTTCCTCTGAGGTGGCAGAACCGATGCGTGCATTAGGATTCTTCTAGGCTCTTCTTGTTGCTAGAACTTCCATAGAATTCCGTAATGTCCTCTAACATATCCTAAGATTCTCTAAAACACTCTAGGATTACTTAAGATTTTCTAAGGTTCTCGTAGAATTGTACGATATTGAAATTGAATTTATATAGTGTGTACTAGAAATTAAGGAAATACTTTATTGCAATGACGATACGATAACCATGGTTTACGCAACGAGTCAGAAGGCAGACAATAGCGAATGAGGGAATGTACAGAATAATATATGCGCGCACTTCAATGCAGAATTAAAAATTACGTGGTGTAACGTTGCAAGGCCATCCACGTATGTCCAGATCCTGAACAGTGCCTCAAGTACAAGTACAATTTGTCTCGTCTCGTGAAATTTAAGTAAAAATTGTTTTCGCTACAATAAGTAATGATACGAAGATCAAATCGTTAGAGAAGACTTTATCTTAACAAGGTATAATTACAGAGTAAAATTGTTTAGTTTACAGCAAGGCATAAAAATCATGTCTTCTAAAATTCTCGGTAGATCCCCTTCTCGAAAATGTACGTTCAAGGATGGAACGACTGGTTCAGAAACGATTCGATCGATTCGGTCGAACCATCAGCCGAACAACTTTCCCCGTCGTCTGACAGAAGATCGAGCAATGGGAACATCCATAATGACAAACCGTCTCGATCTCTCGCGAACGATCGGTTCAGGGCCGTGGCCAATGTTATAAATGCATCCGGGGAGGAAAACGTAGCGGGGCAGAGGGGGAGGACTCGAAGGAAGGATCTATCGATAGCCGATATCCTGGCAGCGTTTGGTAGACGCGACCGGCTCTCGGCAAAGATCGATTTGTGTCGAGGCAGTTCGAGAACGCGAGATGGATGGGCCAGAGCACGAAATCTATTAGTCATCACCCACACGATTGCGGGTGTCCCGTTCTCGAACCCTCTCGTTCTTCTTGCTCGATGGTGCAGACAGGTACGTCCGATCGGCGTTATTGTGGCCGACCAATCGCGACGCCCGTTTCTGTGCATCCTGGAATGTTAATGCGTTCATGAAATGGACTGCTTTCAAAGGACACCGAATATATTGTCTGCGACGATGGTCAAATAGCTAAGTTAGCTAGGTGGAGTCAGGTGGTTCGCGTGCCAGATAAGCTCTGGCGAGGTAAGTACTATTACGACCAGTTAAAATGTGTAAAATGTATTCCTTGTTATAGTGCATCAAAGAGATCTATGCAACACTTGGAAGTTTTGTCAAGTTCAACTTGAAACGAAATTTTGTAAAGATACATTACCTTAACAAAGAAAGCTAAGTTTTAAAATACCTTAACTTCGTCTTTCTCGACGAAAGAATGCCGACTGCATTCTTACGTGCGAGTTGCACAACGCATTGCACGAGCAGCACCGCTTTAATCGATCGTAAATAGTTTTCGAGACTTGTCTAACAGGCTCGTGTTCTGTCTGATTCGTTTGAAGAAACCTTGCACCTTGCACTCGGACGCATACATCCTGAACCATTAGCTGCATTATGATCGTTTGGACGAGTCTATGATTGATTGTCTAGGGAGGTCAGGTTCCACGTGGAATGTCACGAAACTCTCGTTTCGTTTACCGTTCGCTGATCGCTCGGTCTAACGATCATTGCACGAAGGCGAGTAGAAAAATCGAGGAACACGAGGATACATCGTGTTCTCTACTTTCCTATCTTCGATGGAGGAGCGCTTCGTTTATGGATTTATTTTAACTTCAGGAAATCTAATTTCTTCGTTACTTTCCAGTTTCTTTTACCTATGAATTCTCACGATTTCGCCGTTGCATAAGATATACGTAATAAATTCTTCGGGATACGAATAGATATGCTATTATGCAGGAAATGTAATAACTTCAAATTTAGAAGGTGACGGGTTATATTATGTTGGGGTTCGAAGTTAGAACCCTATGTAATCTACTTTATGGATTATGTAAAATAATCGGATCTTACGCAATTCGAAATTAACTACTTTGCTTATTAACACATGATATGGTGATATAGTTTATAACACAATTAAAGAGATTTAAGTATCACTGACCCTATTTTGTCGCATTGAAAGTTATCCTTTTCAATACCGAACCAGTCATTCAAGCGAGTGATACAGCGTAGGAAAAAATGATGGGACACAAAATCGAGCGATTTGCATAATTAAGTTAATTACGAGGGGGACAGCGGTCGGAGGAGGTTCGGCGCCGGCAGGAGAAGAAACGAAAGCGAAGGACCTATCTTGCATCTTCGAGCGTAATGAGCGTTCGGTTACAAGATCAGTCTCCTTGTCTTCGCGAGAGATCTCGGCTCTCGGAAACCTGCCGACGACAGGGGCGTGCACAAGGTGGTTCTACGTGACCAAGATGTCGAAAATGAGTATAGGGCGTGGCAGTCGGCCGATGAGTTACGATCTACCCTTTGTCTTAACCTGCCCTTCTACGAGTAATTATGATCATTTCCATTTTTCTCGTCCCGTCGTGTTTCGGTGGTCGTGTCACGGTTCTGTGGAAACCACTCGATCCTCGACGGGGTACTCGTCTCGGTTGCAACCACTCTGGCACACTCGAGGCGATGCACGGATCAACTGGATAATATTTAATAAAACATTTAGTCGTTCTTCCGTTGCCCCGTATCGTTGTCGATCCATTGTGTCTGGCGAATCAAGAACACCAGATATTGAGTCGATTGGTACAACAAAGAAGAGTGCACTCAATCAGCTAGCTAGCATTAAGCCTACGTACTGCAAAGAGGACACATCAACCTAAACGATCTAAATATCGACCACGATACCTCGATTCTAAACTATCGTTTGTTCAACTTCCACGACTTCGTTGCTCGGTATCAAAGAAAACACCCTTTCCCGCAAGTAAAACCACGGAGAGTCGATTAATTCGGTTCGTTTTCCGATCAGCGACGCTGCGAGGCATCCGGCGATCGCATTTGCGGATCCATTAAGGGACAAATCGAATCTTTTCGATTCCCTTCGCATCGGGGAGGACGGAAACGAGGGCTAATTTTCTTAGGATGAATCTCATCGCGATCAGAGTGTCTCGGGGCCACCGGAAAGACCGCTAATGAGAGAACAGAGGTGGAGGTAAGGGGAGAAGCGAATCGGAGATGAAAATGAATTGAGCGAATGGACTTGAAGTGCTCCCGAGTGGCGGGAAGTGAGCAACTCCGACGAGAGGAGCCATGCTCCCTCTCTCGTTCCGGAACATCCGACGCAATCTAGCCGGCTAACTGGCTCATTTCGAACGATTTCTTCTCTAACAACGATCCGAGCTGCACCGTCGGCTTGCGTAACGAGGTATCTTTCAATATTACGTCGCTCTCTGTTTCGTTAATCCCTTAAAGGGTTACGAGGCCTCAAAATTATAATTTTAAGAGCTGCTCTATAGAAAAGTATCAACGTTAGGAAAGATTTCATGTGCTTGTTAAATGATCTCTTGCCTGTAATTTAGAATTTGAATATGTACAACAAAATTGGGATGCAAAATGGTGTAGGAGCTTATTATAGACTTTTGCGATGAGACCATATTGTAATTTTGAAATAAGGAAATGATGAAAGTTTTCAGCGTCAAATTTCTAAGGAAACTATCTGTAATTTAAGAATTATATATTTTAAAAGCAGTCTGACATTGTTAGAGTAAATGAAAATACGAAGAAGAACTTTTAACAACGGTGTTAACGAATCAAATTATGTCAACACCGTATTGGTTCTTTTGTTTCTGAGAATCACCGTGTATTGATAGAAAGGAAATAGACTAATCGGGAGATCTTTGAAGAAAGTCGAATAAAAGTATTCTGGGAAAAGAAAAAAAAGAGCAAAACATGACAAGGGAGAAGGTGTATAGGTATACATCTACACGGTACGGGTCAAGGGATAGACCGAGGGAAGTTGCATCTGCTGCTCACTAGGGGGTGTACGATCATTTTTTAGGGGTGAGGCTCGCTATCGTAGGGGTAAGTCGCCTAACGAATCGTTTTTGTTCGTGGACCGGACAAACATCGACACAAATAAAACCGAAACGAACAACGTGTCTCCGTCTCGCTCGCCCACCCCTGCGTTTCGCAGTTCACAATAATTTTCGATTGGTCGTAAAACGTGACAATTATTGATGTATCTTATTAATTGATCCGTCGTACGCTTAATACAAATTTATTGTCTTCGTGCGATCGATTTGTTCATTCCTTTGTTAATTTCTTGTTTTGTATGCGGGTACAATTTATTATCGCACTGCATTTTTTAAATCGAGATCTAGAAATATGGGTGAACGATTTTCGACATACGTCATAAAACGTGGAGCAACGTGCAAGAAAAAGAAATGGATAAAAGAGCGTGTAGTTGTAAATTCTCTCGTAAAATTATGCCGCAGCTACGCGGCCAACTATAAATATTAATGCTTCCCAAAAACGGTTTTCCTCTTCGCCTACGTTTCTCTTTTTCTCCTCTTTTTTTCTTTCACCTCTCGGACGTGGGCCGTAAATCAAGTCGCTAGAAGGAGGTTGTCAGCGAAAAATACGGCGGATAAAGGCGGCTGGGGGTAAGAGTTTGTTTTAGATGCCAGAACCCCTTTCGCCCGAGGAGAAACATCGCTTTCGCCGGCGACAACTTCCTTCGATTCTTACGGAGTCATACCAGCATCTCTTCGTGTTACAGATTCCATCTTACACTTTACAATTACATTTACAACTAATTATCCTTTAATGTCTCTTTGACAATTCGTAAAAGAATTGAACATCGAAATTTCAAATTGTTCTCGAGCAAAGAAAAAATACTTTTATACATATAAAACCAATTTCGAAGGAGACATTATTTATATTTAATGTATGTCAAGTTAAAATAGTTTTATCACTACTTCACTTTTTTGAACAATTGCAACTTTAATGATATAAAACTTTATCTGTATCATAATGTAAAATTTATTGCAATATGTCTCCTGAATTAAACCTTGCTTTCGCATAGCAGCAATGCCAATGAACAATTTCCTGAACAGAAAAATCAGAGAATAAGGGGTGTAACGAGGAAAAATCGTTTTCCGAATGGGGGGAAAACGATGATCGAACCACGACAAATCTCTCCAGCGGAATATCACCGATTCTTCTTCCGTGTTCCAGGAAAATGAGAGAAGATATTTCATTGTTCCCAAACGCGGCTCCCTCCACGGTTATTCGAGCCGAAAATGAGCAGGGTCGGCAGCGGAGAAAAGAAAAAAATAAATAAATTTTATTATCATATTCCGAGGATTTTTCATTTTCCACGGGGACCCAACTGAACTGTTTGAAGGGCCACGGACGTTCCCTAATATTTTTGTCGGCGATCCTCCTCGTAGATACCTATCTAGCCCTTATCTCGGCTTGCATCGCTCGTAGAAATCTTATCTCGCAGTCACCTAGAGCCGCCTACCACTCTGTCATCTCTCTGTCGGATTCTGCTTTGATCCTTCGAAGGATACTCCGACTTCGAGTTACGTATTTATCATAGTTACGTCTACGATCTTTCTGCGGATAATTTTGTACACGCGATATTTATTACTGCATAAGATCAACAACGTGAAAAGTAGCCTGAAAATAAAGATGGAGTCACTTCATATTTTTAATAATATCTTTATTTAATTATTGTCCAATGGGTCTGAACATGTAAATAATATTTCAATGTTCACTTGCGAAAAGTTTTACAGCGTTGATCCGAGTGCAAGTTTTGCACCTGCATCGGCAGGTAAGAAAACTGAAGAAGTCGCTAGGTACACGGAGAAATCGAGTCTCGAGAAAGACTATTGAGACCGACCGACAGAGATCGTCATGTTCCTAATGACTTCGAGACAAGATCTAGCTATTCGGATCGGTTCTTCGTTCCCTTGTCGTTTCATCTGACCACGAGATCGACAAACTTTTGCGTGTCGGTTCCCTTTGCTCTATCCTTCATCGAGTGGAGACTCGTTGTTCCGAACGGTTCGTAACAGGACTTTAGTGGCCCGTAAATTCCGTCAACATTCCCAATTATGTGGGTTTTCGCTTAGACACCGGTGGCCACCGGTTACTCGTGTTTTTCGTGTGTTCACACACCTGACGAACAGATAAGTGTTCTTGTTTTACAACTTCGGACTGGAACCTTTCTGAAGATTCTTATAATTCAATTGGTAGAGTATTCTTTTAGTATTGGAGTATGATGTAGAACTGCATGAAGAGAAGAAAATTATATTCAAACATTTATAACTTGAAGGTAATCATTCCATGCCTAGATTATATTATCTGGATTCGTTACTAAAGTTAGTTATGAATATAACGTTTATACTCCAAATTAGGATAAGCATAACACGCATAGATCATAAACTAGTCGCAATCTCACAAAGTACCCCGTAAATTTCTGCTCACCTTCTTAAATTCATCAAGCATCGAAGACTATTTCACCGAATTAACAACCCTCCACTTCTCGCTTCAATTGTGGCCCGAACAATAGACCGGTCCATGAAAGGGGCAATTCAAAGAACAATTCGCTGAAATGAACATTATTAACTCGTAAACCGGTACCTGAAGAGAACAACACTACTAAAAGATCCGAGTTAGCTTAAAAATAACGCAAACGACGTTGAATACAAAGCGATACAAAGTCTGTGTAGTCTGCAGCGTAAAACAAGAAATGAAAGCGATAAGAAAAACTTAGCGAAGAGAATCGAAGTTGGCATTGACCATGACAATGCAACGAATCGTGCGATTCTGTTCCCCTCGATCTTACAATTAACGATTAATTAAACGTAATGACCGCAGAGAGCGTGACTGATGAACGAACGAAACAATGTCTGGCTTGTTGATGGCTCCGGCAACGAGCGCGTAGGTGCATACGGTATTTCGCGAGCTTGCAACCGCTCTCCCGCGATGAAAGTTCTATCGCAGACTTTTAGATTAATGGTTCAGCGAAATACACTCTCCGATGCGATCGTTACATTGTTTTTGCGTGGGATCCTTTTCCACGACAGACTAAATATGGGCACATACTTTTATTTTTTAAAGAACTTGCAAATTTCTTGGACACAGTTCACTGGGCTTGTGCCGAGACGAATTCAAGAGAGAAGAGATACTTGAGGAAGTTCCGTTTTATATACAGGAAATATATTAATAAAGTTTTACCAAAGACAACTAGATTATAGATATTATTAAAAATATACATGTACGTCAATCAGAACTAACTACTTGCAGATACAATATCAAAACAGAGTAAAATTGATCACAGCTGAAGTGCGTCAAGAGCGCGTCACGAGTGAAACTCATGCAAGGGATTAATCTTTTAAAGATTCCTCTATTTGTAGAAATAATTGTCTAATCTTTCTCAGTCAAATGCAAGGGTCGAAAAAAAATGGCGCATCAAAATCGAACAAAGGTTTCCGTGTCTAAAAAACGGAACTCGCGAGGTCGGAGGATGACGAACGTCACGGGATATAAAAGTGCAGGGTAAATTCGGTCGAAAATACCTGCAGCAACGTTTCGAGGAAGGAGCGATTGGCGCGAGTGCAGGGCGAGCGACGAGCAGCGTCTCGTGCTGTTAGTAAGCGACAGAAGGTGGATGGAAAGCATCATTCAGACGTTGGCCTCGTAAGTGCACGGAGGAGCCACGAGTCCGGCTTTATGATAGTTATTAATATGAAATAGTCAGCCACCGTGCCCATTACGGACATAATGGGACGCCATTTTTTCCCGTGACAATGAGGCACCCCCGTTAAACACTCGATGCGTTCGCATTACTCACAGGCAAGATTAAGCTCCGTTAATATATCGACTGGCAGCCTTTGAAAGACCAACACGGAACGTTGTATGTAAAACACTGTCTTCCTCGATTCAAACATTCAAGAAAAATGGTAAAATTATCCCGAAAAACGGTGAAGACGAATGAATCGAACTGTCGCTACTAGGTTTTAAGTCTTCTGAGGAGGTGAGATGTTGAAATGTTGAGGTGTAGGAATTGGGTCTGTGTGGATTTGAAGATGTAGGGATTTCGGGATATAGGAGTTTTGAGGTATAGGGAATTTCTTATACGGATTCGGGATTTGTGGAGCATGGGATTTGGAAATCTTCTGATTTCGAGATATAGGAATTTTGGTGTATAGAGATTTGACGATACAGAGATTTGGGAATGTAGCGATTCGATGATATAGGGATTTGGGGCTATAAGAATTTCGAGATATAGAAATGCAATGATATAGAAATTTGGGGCAATAAGAATTTGGGGATATAAAAATTTTTGAATAAACTTGAACAATTAGGTTTGTGGACTGAAGTGTAATAGAGGGATGGTTATTGAGTTGGTTTCCGCAAACGGCATTCACTTTGACCACATTCATTTTCATCGGACGCGTTGGGTTTTCATTTGCTTGTCAACAGATTATTGGAACTCACGATCGGTCCGGTAAGTAACCTGTCGAAGCAGGTCAAAGATCCACGAAAGCAGGTAGCGAACTCAATGGCCCAGTAATCCTATCTTTATTGACGCGAAGACAATGCTGTAAAACAGCGTTATGGTAGCAACGGTAATTCGAAACAATAACGAATTACGGTCATCGTTATTCGTGCCTGAAACTGTGAATCGGTTATGGGAAAGAATATTAGGAAATTTGTTATTAAACGATATTCCATATCGTTCTTTGTCTTCGAATTTTATGACACTCGGTATCTTCACTTGACGATGAAAATGGTACATGAAATTATACAATTCACACGTTATAATGTATTATAACACGTAATATTATTTTTCTAAAATATGTCAGGACCATGGAACGAGGTAGAAAATGAGCGACCAAAAAAAGAACAAATTGTAAATGTTTCTACAAGACACAAATTTATCTTCATATGCCCTATTGTCCTCGACGACGAGCACGAGGTCAAGGCATCCCGTGGTGCAATTCATTTGTTCAATTGATTCGATGAAACCAAGCCCCTGGAAAAACCGGCTTTTCCGAAAGGGTTTGGGTTCTTCTACCAGTATTAGCAGGTTTTAAGGTCATTTGCTTATTGGCCTAGGTTGACTTATACGACCTCCAGGTCTCCCAGTCATTAATTTTCACTGTTCGTAGGAATTTAAGTGGTCTTTTGAAACGACGTCCACAATTCGGTACAATATTATTGTTACTAATAATATTACCACAATAAAAATAAAGTACAAGACTGAAAGTGTGAGTCTGAAAAGCAACTATTTATATGTTTAATAATTAAAGATTCACATAATGTAAAGTCTCATTAAACATGGCCATCTTCACCGCAGTAGTTAAGACGTTATTTACAATAGCCATAACAAAACACAATGTGCCAGTGCATTTATAACCTCCTGTACCTTAAATAAAATACTTGAAACTCACCTCAACAGGTAAACCTAACCTAACTCTGATATTCTCCAGATGCAATTATGATCTCGTACACCTTAAACAAAATACTTGGAATTCACCCCACCAGACAAACCTCCTAAGCTAACTCTGATTTTCCCGGTCGAGCTGTAATTAATATCGCATCGATTTATTCGCTCATCTTCACGGTGTCGAGGATCGAAAAATGTCTGAGAAAGGTGAACGCCAGTTCACCTCGCCTCGAGTCATTTTGACGCTGAAATATCGGAGTATTTAATTCCCTTGGCGAGATACGTTTGCGCTCGCTTCCGCGTCCTCTCGATCCGCGAGCGTTCTCGTACGCGGAAGCGCGAAGACGGTGCCGACTGTCTCCGGTAATTAATCGAGCCCGCAACGCGAGTAAACTCGGTTAATTGGATAAGTAAACGAACGGTCGCGTGATTACGCGTGCAGATATACACTTTTAGATTCCGACGCAAAGGGTTAAACGTCAACCGAGAAATTTCCACCTCGTTCCATCGGGGTAATTTATAAACGAGCGATTCGCGTGACTCGCCATGTTTCCGACCGGCTCGATATTTTTCCGCTAATCGCGTTCCTAAACCTCGCACGAACCAGCTCTGCTCGAGTTTTACCCCGTCGTTGTCATCGTTGGCCAAGTTCGACACGCGAAACACGATAAATTATGATCGACGGTTATTATTTGCCTCTTGCAGATGTTGTGATTGTCGGTAACTAATGGCTTCAGGTACGCTCGAGGACGACATAAAGACTGTTTTGGATCGGTACGTGTATTAAGCCAATTGAATCGATACTAATTAATATCGCAATGTATACAATTCTGAACATCGTGTTGATGTGGAACTGGTATCATAGGATGTCGTTGGTATCGGTATCTGTTGACATTTCAATGTGTGTACAAAAGTTTGCACTGTCATATGTTTCACGATACAAATTTGAAATTCGAATTTTAACATTAACACATTCAAAGAAATTTAGATAGCTTCATTAATACCAGAATATCAGAAAATATTGTGAACAGTACTATATTGACAGCTTATAAAATTTGGTACGAAATCGAAATTATAATGCAAAATGTAGAATTAGAATCGTAAGGCAGGTACGAAACTGATCAGCCATCTTTAAAAAGCACCCTTAGTCTGGAATCGAAAGTGGCTCGAAATCGACGCAAGATCGTTGAGCGTGCACGCGATAACTGTTGGCAGGTCCGGGCAACGGGGCGCGAGCTCGTCGGGCATCGACGTCGCGACGCTTCTGTGGCCATCCTCTGGCGATAGGCGTGCGACGAAAGGCGGAGTCGCGACATGCGCCGTGTTGCTTATCCCGCCCATGAAAACTGGTCAGATTGGTGAGAGGCTTGGGCAACCGGTGGGTCTCCAATTGGCAGTGGTGCCATCGTCGCCAATGGAACGCTGGTATCCACGAGGGAACGTCCGCCAGTGGTGGAGCGTTTGGTTGCATCGAGGTTGCAGTATGCGACCTTGAGTGGGGGTAGAGGGTGTTTCCTGCGAACGAGTGGGCCGAGGACGCACGAGGTTGCCCGAGCGGTCGTTCCAGATGCCGAAGAGCGAGAGAGAGGGCAAAGAAGGTCGCGGCAAAGGCAGAAGGGGAGCGAGAGAGACGGAAGAAGGGATGGACGGGACAAAGAGAGAGGGCAGGTTCGTAAACGCCGAAATCGGCCGAGTTGCTCCTCGGCGGGAGCCCAGTGCCGACTCTCAGTCCCGCTGTGAACGCAGCAAGGAACACCACGGATGTTTCACCCTCCCTGTTCGGTGCGTCGGAGACGTTGACGCGAGTCGTGCTCGTCATCGTCAGCGCGAAACGTAAGCGTCGACGCGGCTAGAACATCGAAACGTAGGTGCTTTCGGCGCGATACGCAGAGTCACCAGGGTGAAATCGGGGGGAAGAAACGTCCTAGGGGATTCCCAGGTCGTCGTTTCTGACACGAACAGACTATCCGGGTCCGTCGAGTGCTCGCGTCTAGGTTTCGGAGCGCAAACACGCGTGCAACGACCACTTGGAGCAACGTTCGTTGGACTAAGTGAATAATAGATGGACGGTGCAAGGATCGGAGCAGTGAACTTGTATAGTGTATTCGCGTAGACAGTGTACTTTTTCCAGTGATACTTGAGTGAGAAACTTCCGGAGAAAACTAGAGGCAGGAAGCGGAAAGACCCGTAACTCGTTCGCGAGACATGAACTGCCAGATTGTTAACTGATAAACGCTTGATCCGTCGATCACGATGATGAACGCTTTTCTGGACGGTATGCCCTCGCACCCTCACCACCTGGCCAATCTGGGCATCAAATTGTCACCGGGCGGTGGCGGGGCCACGGGAGGATCCACGGACCCCGGGACAGGTGTGCAGCCCGCGCCGGGCGAAGCTCCGTCCCAACAGCATCACCACTTCCATCCCCAGGGCTACCCTCCTCACCATCCTCATCCGGCGTCGCACATGGCACCGCACATGGGCCACCACATGAGCCATCATCCCGGCTACGCGGCTCGCGACTTTCTGCTACGCAGAGAGCACGAGTTCAACGCGACCGCGAACCCGACCACCCCCGAGAGCGGTCTAGGTCTATTTACCCCGTTGCATCACGACGGCACCGCCGCGACGATGCAACAGTTTCCTCACCATCCGAGTCAACATCCCCTCGCGGCCAGCCATTATCCCGGGCATTATCCGCAAGACTCGAGGCTACCTCCTCATCATCAGTACTTGGGCGCGCCGCATTTGACCCCCGCGTCGATTCATCATCAACAACACCCGGCCGTCAGTCATCCCAGCCATCACCCCCATGGTGCTTTCTTGAGGTACATGAGAAGCAACGGGAGCAGCGGCGGTGCTACGGGCGTACCCGGCGGGCAACGCCAGGAGATGTCCTGCATGTGGGTCGACCAGGACGCGCCGGGACCCGGAAGGAAGCTGTGCGGCAAACTCTTCAACTCCCTCCACGATATCGTGACGCACCTCACGGTCGAACACGTGGGCGGGCCCGAGTGCACGACGCACGCGTGCTTCTGGCAAGGATGTGCGCGTAACGGCAGGGCCTTCAAGGCCAAGTACAAGCTCGTCAATCACATAAGGGTGCACACCGGAGAGAAACCCTTCCCTTGCCCGTTTCCCGGCTGCGGAAAGGTTTTCGCCAGGTCCGAGAATCTCAAGATCCACAAGAGGACTCATACCGGTGAGTAGAGACTTCACGTTGTACTCTAAGAAGTTGAGAAGGAGGCAGCCGAGATGGCATGGGAGTCAAAGTACTCTCCTTGTATCGTTAGACTCTGATCATCTTGGCAAATTACGATCACCGGTTCCTACTTTGATGGTTATGTTAGGCTAGGTTTATATTGGCCGAGTGGATGATCGAGCCGTTAGGTCGCGCTAGTACGCAGGATGAAAACACTAGATATCTAGAATTAAATCCAAATGGAATCTAGTTGAGCTGGGGTCGAATTTGGATCGCGTTAGAGTATCGAGTCGTATTTGTATCGCATCGAACTTGAATCACGAGTTCGAATCGCGCCATATCCGATTTGAAAGAGGATTCGCTACCACCGTCTCTCTCACCCTCCTTATCTTCGCCATCTTTTTGCCCTATCATGCGATCTCTTCGGCGGGCACTTGATCTGCCTATAACCGAGCTAATGCGACAGTAAATCAGAACAAAGAAACAGTAATCTCCAATAAAATCGTCCGAGTTCCAGCAACGTGAGCTTTACTATAGATTGATATAAATAAAGGCATGGTGGGCAGTTACCATCGCCTTTTTTCGTTTCCCCTCTCCTTCCCCGTGTCCTTTCTGGTTTTGGACCAGCTCGTTTCATCCACGAAACGCCCCCGGCGCCTCGAGTCGTTTCAATATAATCAACCGGCTGTTTACGATGACAAGAATTTTTCGGGGCGCAATTAAGAAATTACCGGGCCATATATCGTGTCGTTTTATGCCCGCGTCCCCGTGGACAATGTATTTACATGCTTCCACATGAACGAACGGGCCATCTCATTGGCTGGTCCCCGACGGATAGACGCCAGTCGTCCAACCAGCCAGATCTCTCTCGACCCGGTTGCTGTTATATACCGAGATTCCTTTCCAGACAGTCACTACTAATTTCACCTTGTAGTTTTATTGTCCGCCCAGGGGGAAAACGTGCCGCGTTTCTTCTTCAATTTCTCTCTTCGTTTTGAGCCGTGTCGCGCACAATTTTGCGTCCTGTTTCCGTTTCGCATACTCTGGTCAAATGGCAGGGACGCGTAAATTCGTTAGCGACGTACATCTGTCGTTGCTGCCGTTGTATGATGTTTGCGATGTTGCAAGGGTTTCAGTCCTTTTCCAACGTTAGTCTTGTTTGATATTTTGGATGACTAGTACGCAAAATAGGGGAAGATAGCGAACTTTTAGCAGTTGGTTTAATAATTGCTTTATCTTCAAATTTGAAATAACAAAATTGAGAATATAAAGATTCGATACATCTTTTCGAAACGTCGGAACCTTGTGTAGACTTCTGATAAATTAAAAATTTAAAAATTGTAAACGTCTCAAATTGTGTAATCAGTATTATTAACGTCCTCTACAATTGTATCAAATTGTGAGCAAATGAACGCCTCAAAGGCAGCGTTCTCCTTGTTAACATCAGAATAAGTGCAGTTTCATTCATCTTTCATTTCAGCAATAAAGATTAGATGTTCATTCTTGATAGTGAGATAATCGTAATTATATCAGTGTCTCGATCAATGAATTTCCATATAGAACCCGGTAAAAATGTATGTAAGATACCGATCCGTGCTTACGTTATTACAAGCATCATAGAAGATCTAAAAATCATGTTTCACGGATTATAATGATGTACGCAATCTCGGCAAGGTGAGAATTCAATTAAGAAACTCGGAAACGCGGTATCATATCCTTGTTGATCGTGTGTTTAAACGCTGCAGTCGGATTCCACGGTGTTTCCGGTCCCACGGATTCAACGCGCGCATCATCAAACAACCCTCGTATCAGAGACAACGGATCGCACGATCAAATCCCATTTTTCCTTTGGAAATAACAAAAACTCTTTCCATATCCTTTCACGTCATTGATTCATCAAAATTCAGTTTCTTCTGCATTAACCGCATATTACGATACGCAATCTCATCGGGGCAGAACCTGGCTTTTTCATTAAATTATTCTTCGATGTTGGTCCACGGGATATATTAATACTTTCATATTTCTTTCGGACGTTCAAAACTTGTCGCAGTAAGTAAAATAAGTATACATATAACATACACTACGTGCTTATTATTAAATGCGTTCATTATTGCTTATGGCCTTCACGAAATTTGTGTAACGCGAAATGTTGTAAATGACTTTTAAACTTAAATTTGTTCTTTTACCGTAATGGCATCTTAAAACTTACTTTTCACGAGTCTCCTGCAAATCAAGGTTGTTCTTAGGTTGTTTTTGCTCGGACATGCTATGCTATTTGCATATTTTATTGTTCTTTGTTTAATCCTGGAATGGTTGCGACGTCGTCAGCGATGTAAATTACGTATATAGTCCAATTCATATATTACTTGTTATTCCTTTCGTATTAAGTAAATGTGCATTCGTGCATCTCTGTGTTTATGTTTTTAATATGTTGAGAATTGCGTCAAGTTTGCGTTGTGGTTCGGTATGTGGCCATATAACGAGTGGTAATTCAGTTGGGTGACAGTGTGACAATTCCATATGAGGCGATACAACGTGTGGAGATCCCATACGTGACAATTTAATGCGTGGAGATACAACATGTAGAGATTCAATGGGTTGCTTTTCAACGCATGGCAATACAACGTGTTGAAGTACAACGCGTAGAAATGCTACGTGTGAGAATTCAACGCGTAGTAATGTAACGCGTAGTAATCCAACGCGCAGTAATGTAGCGCGTAGTAATCTAACACGTAGTAACCTAACGCGTGGTAATCTATCGTGTAGTAATCTAACGCGTGGTTATCTATCGCGTAGTAATCTAACGCGAGAGCCTTCACACTACAACACATACCTACATAACTCATTGTGATACAACACATTATCGTGTATAAAGGTGGCAATATAATGAAAGTCTGCATTGCACATACGACAAGTTCCATTTTACGTTTTGATAATGAACGAATTCGATGAAACGTGTCGTTTGTCCAGCAAGTTTGTTACGTAACACCGGTGAATTCGCGCGAGGCAAAATATTTGTGCGAGCTTTCGCGATAAAAACAAAGAATTCCGGTCGAATCGCTATTGTCCGTCGCGGTACAAGGATGAAAGAGTTGTAGGGGAGAGGCAATAAAGGGGCATCGTGAACGTACACGCGCGTGAACGGGGAACGAACGGAGACAAAGCGTGAAACGGTGCGTGGAGCGTTTTTTGAAAATGCCAATTTATTCCGAAAGGGGTTGCAAGAGGGCCTAGCTCGTTCACCGACACGCAGTTAAATGAATTTTAATTGATTTCTCTCCCTCGAAGCCTACCTCGACGCCTTTATCACCGGACATTTTTTTATACAGTTCGTTACTCCAATCTTAATTACAATTAACGATTAAAATTAATTTTTAGTCCATTTTGAATTAAATTCGGTTAAGAAGCAAAGTAATCTTTCGACCGTATTAACAGTTATATTTTTAATCAGCAGTAGCTCCTGTTTACGAATGAATGTGAAACAGTGATCAATACTTAAAAACTCCGAGTACAGCAGAATAATGCTAAGCTTCAGATCCCCATAAAGATACGAAAACTTTATCGCGAACGCAGCAGCTCCGTTTTAAACAGCACTAAATCATCGATATTGAACCGCTCGAAACATCCTCGATTTCCCCATCATAAATGGTAGACACAATGATCGTACGGGGGTGCGTTAAAAACCATGAGGGATAAGAAACGTTCCCGTTAATCCGCAGATGCGACCCGGTAGAACGGTGTTAGCCATTAGGCATAAATTGATATGCATTATAAAGAGACGTCCCTCTCCTCTTCACGATATACTAGAGAGAAAAGGACGGGACTCGAACGGACAAGAGAGAAAAAATATGGGGGAGAGAGATAGAGAGACAGAGAATAGCGTTGTAACACATCGGAGACGATCTCGCATGTGCATGCTACGAGACGCGACGATTGGTCGGATCGACAATGGTTTCCCCCTGGCTTGTGTGCCATTGGTCAGGATTTACGGAGGGTTAGATAGACGCGTAGAATAAGGGGATGATACGGGATGAGTCGACGACGGACGGGGGTTGTCGTGGAATAAGCGTTAAGTAGGGGCGAGCGTGTCGAGGAGCGGCGAGAAAAAGGGGTCGGCGCGGGTAAATGGCTTCTACGATGACGAAACCGAACGATTGAAAATTTTCCTTCTATCATCTCGCCTCGATCATCGAAAACGACCAATTTATTCGTTGCTTCATTTCGAGTTTTACCGAAACTTCAACCCTTCAAAATTTTTAACCCTCGCTAAATTGTTTGTTTTTATTCTGCACATTCTAAACGCTACAACCCCTTTGTAGATGTTAATGCATTTATGAAATATAATAAATGTAATCTATCATAACCCCGAAACCTATCAGTCAAGTAAAAGCTCTTTAACCTACAAACTTTTGTTACAATGCTTGATATAAAGGTTTTCGGTGGAAACAATTTTCGAGCGTTGACAAGAGAGAACAAGAAGAGTGCGCCGAGATTATCGCAACGACAACTCGTCGAAATCTTTCAGATCGAAAGATCGATCGAACGTACGGTCTCGATACGATCGCGAGGTTCGATTCGGAGATGAAACGTGCTCGAAGCGACGCGACGGGCAAGCGAGTACGCGGGAAGCGATTCTTGCTCTTTCGAGCGACGACGGTGATCGATAATCGAACGCTTTAACGTCGTACAGTGTTAAGTGGTATGATTTCGAAACCATTCGACGTGTACCGGTGGCTGTCTCGATCTTTACGATCATCGATTTCGTGCATCAAGTATGTCAAATGCAGATCTATGTCGAACTGTATCGTTACAAAATTTTTCCGCGCTGGAACGATTTTGATGTTATGATAAGCACGATGTGAATACTTATGGAGCATTTGGTGGTGTGTTAATTCGTGTAGATTGAGAGGACAATGCGATGAGAGTTGAGGTTCAAATCTTTGGGAAGTTTGGGTTAGAAATTTGAGATTTGGGGTTTAGAGAGTTGAGATTTAAGAATTTGTAGTATAAAAATCTAGAAATTCAGCGAGGTGAAAATTAGTGAAATTTGAGAACACGTAAAATTTGAAAATTTAGAGATTCAATAACACAGAAATCTATGAATCCAACAATGCAACACTTCTCAAGAAGTCTTACCCTGAAAGATAAAAATGAGAAGTATAATTAATCTCCTTGGAAAACAGTTACTTAGCAAAGCAGTATAACGTTAATCAACTGCAGGAGAAACAATGTATTATTTCATTCAAGAGCAGACGGTTTTTCCGTCATCCGAAGAAAGACCAGTTGAAGAAAGTGAGGAGAAACTCGATATGAATTGTCACCGCGGGAAACGCCATGGAAAAGCTGGAGGATAAGCCCATGGGTCGATAAGCACGGAGACAGTCGTTCGCGCGCCTGCACCTCGAAAAGCAACCACCAATAAAAAACCACCCTTCAGGTTCCTGTTTATACCGGGGCCTTTGTTATTCGACCGCCTACACCTTCATCGATCGCCAAGACACCGGTCGCTCTCTCATCTTTGACAGCGAGCAACGAGACACGCCAGACGAGAGATACAACGTGCCGGAAATGTACTCCGTCGAGCTGTTGTTGGTTGCGAAAATGCGCTATCTTTAGAATTCATCGAATGGAACCGACGTCAATCTATTTCACTATCTCATCGTACTATTATTCTACTGTTTTATTAATTCTGCGATTAAACTTTATTATTTCATTGCTCTATACTACAAAGTTACTATTTTCTAAACTTTTCTATTTCTTTGTACGATGAAATAATGATGCAACGACAGTTCGAGCAGACAACTCGCAAAGAGTGATCCTCACAGTAGCCGGTCATTGGTAGTTCGAAGGGTCATTAAAGGAGAATTCATGCTTGGAAACGTGCAGTACAACGAAGCCCCAAGGGCCGGCTCGTGTATATTATTTGAAAGTGATTAGGAGAGAAAGATTTGTTGGAAAGCCGCAACAAGAGTGGGCAGAGCTCGTAGCCGCTGGCACTCTTTCAGAACGTCGTAACCGTTCGAAGTCTTTGCCATTCTCGACCGTATACTTTGCCCGGCGAGTTACACGCCTTCAACCTGTCGATGATCTCGTTCGAATTTGCGGTCCGAAGACGACTCTATTTCTACCTCGTCCAGTCACTAATACAATTCCCTCGAACTCACAAGACAGTTCTCAGAAAATCGCAAACTGAAAAATTGTAGAATGAAGCTGAAAGAAATTCGTTATGAACACCCTTACTTTCGGACAATAATCACGACACCTCGTGTAAGTAGGTATACATTTCGAAACACAGTACCGCGATGACGACTTGATTACTCCTCAGACGATCGTGTTAGTCGATAGTTGGATCAGCTGATATCCATCAGGAAGAAGCAACTCGTTCCACTTTAATCATCCTGCGAGAAGGAGCAAAAGAATCAAGATCACGATCCACTTGGCGTTAATGAACTCGGTTCTCCGTGTCGATCGAACGCGGAAGTGGCTGTTGATACATTTAACTCTTTGCATTCGATGCTGGTTTAACTATCCTCCGTGCTTTCGAACATTTCCTTTAATACTAATTTTCTATCATTGATCACGTTCGTCGCTGTTATCTCGTTCACCTGCACCTCATTTATTACACCGTGGATTTGATTTTCAAATTATATCTGAATTCCAATGTTCGACTCCACGAAATTATGATCATAAGTCGACCAGAGTTGTTTATGGCATACTAGATTTACGGCGTACCATACTACTTTCATAGTCAGTGTGCAGAAAGCATGTGGACTAGCAGGTGCAAATAATGTGATAATTGAAATATTTTTTCTTAGGACTTTTATATAGACACCCATGGTCTGATTACATAATATATTTATCACTTTTTCACAATTTATTTTCACTGAAAAATTTTTTCTATTAAGTACGAATCTGTTAATCGAAACGTTAGAACGATTTTAATCGAAGCACCATTTTGTAAGTTCGAGTCACGACAGACTATGGCTCGCGTCAAACGATAAATCAGCAATGGACGCACTCGCGAAATCTATTTCGCAATAATAAAACATATATCGTTACCGTTCGATTGATTGGCTTCCACGAAAACACGAAACTGGTTAATTATCCGCACCCTTTCTGTTGTTCAGTCAGCTGAAAAAATAACGAGGCCACGCGCACACTTCTGTTACATCCTCCACACTTATCGATTGATCGACCCACGCGGTTTTCGATATTTCACGGTACGTGCATCTTCCAGGTATTAACTATATGTTCATACAGAAGAGAAGAACGTAGAAGAGACGTGCTCGTAATTTTATCTCGCCTCTGCATCAGCTTCTTTCGATTGTTTCGAGATATCGTGTCACGGGAGTAGGTAACGATCGATTATCGCTTTGATAAATGTATCCCTTTCTATCACTTATTTGAGAACTTTAATAACATGCTCAGAGAAATGGTACTTGTAGAAGAAAAGAGATTGTCGATACTATTGGTTATTAACTTTAATAATAATTTTGTCTCAAGAAAATAATTGATTCAAGTAATAGTAGCTGGGTGGACAATAAAAAGAATAATGAACGAACGAGTGCGCATCTTTCATCGAATTACCCCTAGCCGTTTCCGGTCACCACAGAATTCCAAAGCTGGTAGCCTCGTGTCGCCGCGTTAGTTTACAATTAGCGACCCGCGGTTTCGAAGGCTTCAAGCTGTAGCGTTAATGAGAAACCTGTTTGTCACGTCCACCACGAGACATTCATTCAGTTCTCGGGTCTTTGTTCTTTAACCGTTTTTACCAGGAGCGCAGCTACCAGTAAATATTGTACAACGGATGACAAATAATTCTGAAATGAATTAAAACTTGATCGATGACATTTGTGTACTCGTTCACTTTCGCAGAATCACCCTGCGGTACAAATGGCGGCAAATTCAAATACTTCCTGTCGAAACACCCTTTGAAAGCACAAAACCCCCATGAAACTCCAACTGTCGTAACAGTAAACGTTGGCAATCAATCTTTCGAGAGAGTCAAAGGAAGCAAACCCCTTTGAAACCCGTCCAAACTTTCGAACGACGTCGACAGATTTTCGACCAGACGGTGATCTCCCTAGGAAAATATTTGTAACCGATCGCTCGTCTGGATCGTTATTTTTAATGACCCGAGTGGATCTGGTCGCGATACTTCTTTTCCCTCGGCACGCGCGAAAAGCAAATTCCTGGTCGTAGAAAAATACATATCGGAAACGGCCGATCCGAAATAGAATAACACACGGTCACTTAACATCGTTTCATTTTCAGCAGTCGGCCGATCGTAATCCTCGAGGAAAAAGTTCATCTCGAAACAGAAGGAAGGCTCGAGTTATTTTCTTGTCGAATAGCTCATCGAGTGGAGGATAACCAGAAATGTTTGATTTCTTTTTCCCTCTTCGTTTAGTTCCTTCGTTCTCGTTGTTTCCACGTTCGAATTGCACCTACGCATTTACGTCAGCCGACAGAGAAAACTCGGCTGATAACGGATTACGTTTTGCCCTCGTGGCCAGATTTAATCCACTTTCCGTGGAAATTGTAACCGATCCTGGCCGTGTGGTCGACCGATAAAATAATACCCTGTTTCCGGTGCGAGAACAGATACGCGATTGTTACGCGGATATACATTACTGAACAGATTTTATTATTTCGATTCTAGTTACTACTTTATCTTACTGTTTCGCGGTAAAACTTGGCACGCAATTTTTCAATCGAATCTAAATATTCTTGATTGACACGTACCACGTTTACGTATCAAGATCAGTTTCAGCTTGAGGTTTGAACAAAAATAGATACCAAAATCACGTATTACATTGTACAACAGTCGTTTGCATAACTATATGTCTTAAAATATCAATAAGGAATCGACAGAGTGATGTCATGTTGCATATAAGATGGAAATAATGTAAGGGGATGAAACGCGATCGCGAGAAAGAAAATGTTTTTCAACGACGACGGAATAACCGGATAGTTTGTAGCGAAGGAAAGAGTTTCTCAGGAGAGGTTGACTGGCCTCTGGTGGTGGAAGCAACAATGAGAGGAGCGGGTAACCGAAGACGGGGTAAATCATTCGTTCGGTGGATGGTTGCCACCGCTGGCACGGTAGCCCGTTGGAATAATGCGTTTGGCCGGGCGCTAAAGACGGCCGCGGCACAATGACGATCATCGAGAAAATATCGAGTGTCCGTAACACTATACTTTTCTGCCGTTTAAATGGCCACGGAGCACCGGGAGTCGAAGCTACGGGGACAACTCCCGTAACCCGTGTGGTGTTCCACTTGCCTCCACGGAGCGAAACGAAGAAGGAGAGGAACCTTGCGAAACACGCGCTTCTTTCGCGCGATCCTCAATGCCCCGGGACACCAGATACATATCCGGATGATCATCGCGTTCCTGCTCGCGCGACCACTCTCCAACTATCGCGACCCTACGCCCGAGAAAGAATAGGCATATCGTTTACGACACCCGGAGGGGAACGCCAGAAACGCATCCGTGGTTTTTCGAACTTTTTTCGACTCTCCGCTGCTCTATACATCTCGAAACCCTGAAATCGGAGTCTCGTTTTGGGCCTACGGTTCGCAACGGGACCGATGTTTAGAACGTGCTACGCTCCGGAACATCCAGACTAGTTTTATTTGATATTAGAATACGCAACAGATATGTGGAGCGATATTTCAGCCTGAGATACCGTTATTCGAGGATACAGAAAACACGAGATTAAGGAACGAGGTAGAGATATCAATAAGATATTTTAGCCTAATGGGAGTGTCTGATCGTTTATTAAACTTCGTACCAAATCTACTGTAACCAGATACCTGATTTCATAATTCTGCGACCAGTTAATTATTTTGCGATAATAGCAATCAATTATTTGTTTACAAAACACACGGGAACTAGAGATATACGTGAAAATTAAAGTTGTGTGCGGTAGAATGAATGCAGTGGCAAAATTAGTACAGTTCGGACTGCATAATGGGACATAGGATATAAATGCAAGATCTCACACGGTCGATTAGTTAGCCGGTTAATTACACGAACCTTGATGCTCGCATGTATTTTCAACCCTATTTTCGTGCACCTATCGTTCCAGCGTATAACAAGTGTTCTAACAACATCGATGATATCTGGTCCTTAATTCTATTCGAACGTATCACGATGAATCTGATATTCTGTTACATCGTCGAGTAATATCCATCGATTAAAAGTGTCTATTCATCAAGATCGCCGCCCACGCGTTATCATCCGAAGTCAAAGGTGAGCGCGAATTGTGTCAGACCGTTTTCCCACAGTTCCCCTCCGTCAAACTTCGTCGTAGCGAAGAGGTAAAAGAAAACGACGACGAAGAAGAAGGAAGGGTCGAGCGGTTGTCTCCGTGGTCTGGTAGGAAAGGTCGAAAAAGGGGGAGAAATAAATGAAGAAAAAAGAGAAAGAGAAAGAAAAATACAAAATAGAGGGAGAAAAAAGAGAAGGAACGAGGAGAAGAGCGGAGAAAACAAAACGGAATTGCGGCCTAGCTGCGGTGGATGATTTAGGGGGCGAGGGTCGCGGGTCGAGACCGGGCTCTGGAATGCTGGACCCTCTCTTTTCTCCTTTCCTTTTCCATCCTCCGGCTCCCTTCGATTTCACCTCTCGCTCCCTTATTTCCCTCTTTCCCTCCGCGTGCAATCGGACGAGGATAAAATGATAAGGGACAAGGATAACGGTTAGAACATTTACATAGGTCGTTAGTGCGGGCACACGCAGGGACCATCTCGCGTGTACCAACCTCTGCACGATCTCTCTGACTCTGATTTTTGGCAACGGTACTCTCGACGATCGTGGGATCTCCTTCTTACACGATCCCTAATATCGTCACTCGCATTTTGACTCTGTATTGTGTTCCATTGGCACACGGGTCGATTCGCGATACGTTGAATTTCATTCCGACGCAAACACACGCTTCTTCGATGAAAGACAATTTATGGATCTTGGATAATCTTGTTTTTAATTTGAAAATAAGTGTCCATACGCCGGTAGTGTATTAACAAATAACATTGCACCGAACAAATAGTGTCCTGAGCTTCCTCGTGAAAATAACTTGACGAAACCCTGTTGGAGAAGGGCGCAGCTTGCACCCGGAAGCCTCACACGGACCAAATTACAAGAATCCGGGCCACAGAAGTTACACAATCCATTAACCGTTCTACGACCGTATCCGAGTTTCGTGCGAGAAAATTACAATGTGCCATCACCGTTGATAATTTCTCGTTTCGAGGGCGCACTCGGCGTCGGGTTACAGAATTATAATACGGTCTGACCCGTGCCTCGACTTCGAACGGGGACGTATTCCTACGGTTTTTGAGGGAGACCCTTCAGGTCAGTCCTCGAGGATCCCACAACGGTTTGCTCGATTAAAAGGATTGCGTAAATCTCGGGAGATTGTAGGATCTTTTCGCGTAATTAATCGAACTCGTAACTCCTTCGGCGACAAATTATGCACCGGCGTTGACTACTTACATAATTGATCCAGCCCCTGCTAATAATTCGTAGCTGTTGTGCGATCTAGATAAGCGTGTTCTTTACGAACTAGATACGTGGCATTCTCCGCGTGCCTCTGCTCGGTATTCCCAGTATTCTAGTCGAGCCCTTAGGAAACTATTTCTGGTCGCGTGGATGTTGGGATATCGATTGAACGCGTAGGCGTTCGATGCAGTTTGTCGAAGTTGGAACTTTGAAACTGATTACTTGAAAGTTCTCTAATTAAATCTTCACTAACTATTCTATTATAATTTAAGTCGTATGTTATTTACGTAGTAATAAACAAATTTGCGAAACAAAGTATCAAAGTATTTAAGAATATATTAGTACAACTGAAGACAAGTTTACCGAAAATTTTTCATTCATTAATAGCTTCTTTGTGCGTCGTCTGCTATTTGAAGCTTGCTGCGACGAATGTCACAAAGAATATTTTCGAAATTTTCACCTCTGCCGCGTTGTATTAAATAAGCGAAAAGTTGTAGCTGCGAGAATTGCCTACGCGTACGCGGAAACCCAGCGCCGATCGATCTCGGAAAAATGTTGATCAGATTCCGCGGTGGAAGCGGTTTCCACGGTGGAAACCGCGGCAGATAACGATCGAGCGAGTTTGTACACGTGTTAAAATCGCGGCGCGCGTTAGCGGTGCGGCCGATTACGTGAATTTATTGCTTGTTGCGGTGCAACCGGTAGAATGGGTTGTTAGCAAAGCGCAAGGATCACTCGGTGCCACGTATAGATCCCGTAGATTGCGTATTGTTCGCGGCTAATTAGGATGCGCTGCGCGGCGAGAGAACGCGCGCAGGTGAAACGCGCGAAACACACGTTCAACCAGTGATCCTCGATTTTGCTTGCATCGTCCGTGAAATCCACGGGGGAAGCGTGAAACAAACTAGAAAGCTTTAACACCGGTAATTTCGTACTGCGAGAATGAAACGAGCCTACGATTGTTCCTCTCGCGAAGTCGTTTACAAATAAAACGTGCCATTCTGGTAATTAGACTTTGCAATAGTCGACTTTCAGCTTTCGTTTCTTAGGAATATCTTGAATGGTGTTTCGACATTTATAATATAAATGTTAAAGGTGGTTAAACGACTAATGTGGAGCTCATGTGGAGTCAGATTTATATGATCTACTTCGTTCTCATGAAAAATTAATTACACTATTTGCTAGTAACATTTAAAAATAAAATTAATCGAAGACTTCTGAGACCACACGAGGTTAACACCGATTTATATTAAAGTGCATATATATTTTATTACCACACTACGCAGACGACTCCGAGCAGTAAATCCGACTAAGAACGTGAACAGTGTAACCAGATTCCAGTGACTTGTTAAAATTGTTAGCAACCGTACAATTAATGTTCCGCAGATTCAGTTACGAAGAAACTATCCTCGTGACTGTACGTCCGAGTGTTCTCGAGAATTGTTGGTCTCGGTGCAGTCGAACGACCTGACACGGACATCGAAACGCGAGGCATTAATCTCCAGGAGGGAGACGCAAAAACGTTTGGAGAGAACGTCCAGCGTCGGATAGCGAAAATTCTCGATAAATAAAATTCCAGCGTGAAACGACACTCGAGCACGCCAACGGAGTATCAAGGATAAAAAGCGAATGGAAAGTCCGCTGCCGCGAGATTGGAGTCGAGCTTCCGCGTGTGCTTTCTTCGAGCGAGCGAAACAGTTACAACAGATTAGTGTTAATATAATAGAATTATTTGGTAGACTGCGCAGGCTCATCCTATCGATTTCTTGTTGTCTCGAATCAACAACCGTGACGAATACCCTGCGCTGTTCTTATCGCTGTGTGTCGATCATGTAGATTTAGGACAATGATGAGCGACTTCTTTTTTTATACGGTGACGAGTCGAACTCGACAATCCGTATAGGCCACGATTTAAAAAAAGACTATCGACGCCATTGAAAATTGTTAACTCACAGAGAGAAAGGATACGAATTTATTTTCAAGTTCGACGCGTGTACATGAAACAGACCACGAAGAATCGAAGAAATTCACGAAACGGATTTAACTATCGAAAATTGAATCACCGAGCAAGCTTCCCCGAATTCCTATCTCACGTTTATTACCAAAAAATCTACCTCCGATAGCATCGGGGAAAAAAGGAAGACGGAAAGAATCCGAAGAACGGGCCCGATCGAAATATACAAACAGATTCCCATTTACGAGCATCGTACGGGATTCCTCGAGTCCATCGTCATGGAATAATTAACAATCAATTAAGCCCGGCTCGGAAGACAAGGCTGAACGAGCCGTGGAGAAATCGAACACGCCTCCTTCTGCGTTGAAGAGCTGGAACGTGTCTCGTTCCCGTGAAAAAGATGAAAAGTGGGCGAAAAGGGACTCGGCAAGAAACGACTCGACTCGAATCGAATCGAGTTGCCTCGTGTCCGCGTTATATTTACGAACGGTCTCAGCCTCTAATGGTTTCGATGCGCTCGGACGCGCGCGTACCTGTCCGATGCGTGTGCACGCGTGCACTCTCGCAGCAGCTATCCTTCACGCGGGTGTTGGCGTGTTCCTCGCGATGGTACGCGTGTTGGTGAGCACACGCGTGCTCGGCCGGTCCTATCAGAAGCGTAGGAGGGTGGCGAGGGCCAGGCCACGCACGGCCGTGAATTATGCCTCGCGCGAGATGTCAAATTGCTCGCCATATCGTAAAATATACAACTCCTCGCGCTGTGGGAAACATTATGTTCGCTCCCACTCCGAGGTCCTCTTCGTTCACCGATTGGACCCCTCGTCCTCGCGAACGACGACCCTTCCGTGTCTCTCACCCCTATCGAGGGACCAGCTACGCGATTCGTCGGACATACTCGTCCGAGATTGCGCTCGAACCGTTCGGTTACCGGTTAAGTGTCGAGGGGTTGAAGTTCCATGTTGGCCAGCTGCTGCTATATGTATACCGATAAGTTTAACCTTTTTCGTTTCGAACAATTGCACCGATATCGCATTTTATCACAACAGGTGGATCAAGTATGATAGCGTTATCCAAATCGTCGCATCTTTCAAGACATGTCTTTAACTGCTTTTGATGGATGTCTTTCGAAGATATGCGTAAAGAGACAGCCGTGGAATGCTGCACGTATGTAGTGCAGTGACATGCAGAAATGGTTAACAGTTACGCTAACCAGGCGAAACATATGTGCAAGTTATATCGAGACGCGTATTCCTGCATTCCAAGATACGAGCTTTCGTGCATTCGTGGAATGTTCGGCCTACAAAATCTTGACATCTGTAATATAAGTATCGAACATCGGTAAGAGACAAGTCGACAATCAACTCCAAGGTGTAATACAATGATTTGTTACGATAACTGCTGAACGGAGATCAAAATCTAGCGATCCTAGTGAGTCGTTTCTATCCTCTGTAATTGACACTTCAATTAGTATTAGTCAATTTAATTACTTCTCCATTACATACTTCTTATGTAACGAAGTCGACCGCGAGCAATTCTACGTCGACTATCAAATTCTCACCGGCGCGACCGCGCGGGTACGTCTTAATTAAAAAACGAATAACTCGAAACAATCGATCAACGGCTGCAAGAGTGTCGAACAATAGCCGCTTAATGACTGTACGATAATACAGCTGCAGGCTGCAACGCTTTGGAACGCGATCTGATTTAGCAATCTTACCACCACGCCCTGTGTCTAATCGCTAGAGCAGCCCGGGCTCTCTGTTCATTAATAAGCCTAAAACTGGCCCACACAACTCGTTCCAGCATCAGAGTGCCACGTCAACGTTCGGCTCTCCCCGTATCGTCCCGCAAACGAAACGGACACAGTTTGAGACAAACAGAGAAGGGTCAGAGGGGTACACGAACGTAGACGAAAGTTTCGTCGACCGATATGTCGGCGCGAAAAAACGTCGAATCATCGACCGTCAATAAATACCGATCGATCTTGCGCCAGCATCTATTAATGACTAAACGTCGGCTAACCAAATTAACCGTGACTAAAGTGCGTTTAATTCGGCGTTCCGCGATCGAAACATTGTTTATGATAACCCATTGTTATGGGTATCTTCGTAATTTCGAATTAAAGTTCTACAGAGAATGACACGATACATTCACGGTATAGTTCTAAATCTTTGGTAAGTGTTCCAATTTAGGACAAATTTTTCAATGTGAGATTACAATTTGCAAATTTGTTGATTTTCGAACTATATTGCCGTATCTTTGAATTTGTTAAATTTAGAACTTTGACATCGTGGAATTTCGTAAGTTTGTACGGTGTCGCAGCGAACGTGTTAAACGTTCACCACTTTACACGATAAGCGTTCTACCTCCTAACTCCTGATTCTACCCTGTTCATCCTCTTCCTTATAATATACTCCCTCGAGTGTTCGCGCGAGGATTCCTCTCTTAATCCTTACCACGCGTAAATCACGAATTCTTCCTTCTTGACACTTCCAAAGGTACTTACCGCGAAAGGGGAGACGCAAATTGAAAGTTTTCCGAAGAGATTCAACCTTGAGCGCACGTTGGTGCTTCACGGTCATAGGGAGATCTTCCTCGCGGTCGATGGAACACTCTTCTTTATTAATTTTCAACCTCTTATCCATTAATTCGGTAAAAACAACGAAGTATCGAGAGACTTTAAGTGCCTCACCCTGTTGCTGAACTCGGAAACAAGGACAGACTACCGAGATTATACCCGCGTATCATGATCCAGCCTATAGTCCGAAAATCGAACGTTCCCGTATGTTAATCTTGGGTCCTTCCATGTCGGATCGATTCATCTGACCGTAGATCCGATGGTAAACGGTTTGCTGGCGGCTGGAACGGCAATATCGGAGAAGCGTGTAGCCCTCGACACGCAGGTACGCAAACAACGAGCAACACGCTCGAGGGCTCTCGACGGTGCGCATTCAAGGGCAAAGTAGGTGCGCGCCCTTATCCCCCTATTCAAGAGAGCTACTGAAAGTCTCGTCAACTTTTGCACGGGCCACGAAGAAAACAGCAAACAGATTTGCTTCTCCTTCCTCTTTAAAGGGAAACGAAAGAGGGCCGCCGAAGTCTGCCCGCTTTGTTGCATCTTTGTGCACCGGTGCTAAACGGCAGAGGAGCCGGCGAACGAGGAGAGAAGTACAGCGAACGATTAGGCGACAGACGGAGACAGAACGCTTGTTAGAAGCTCTATTGTCGAGGATCGAAGAATTTTTCCGAAAAAGAATTTTTCCCGGTCTCGATCCGAGTCGGCGAAAAGCTTGCACGCCAATCGACGGACTTTTCACCGAAGGCGGGACACCGGCAGAGGAAAAGAGAGGGAGGAATCGGTGAAAAGAAAACGTCGGCAGATTAGCATTTCAGGTTTTGAGAACCGGAACGAATTGTGTTTCGAGTGCTGCTGTACGCGTACACGGCTACTTAGGTCCACTTCTGTCGCTCTTAACCCTCGACAGCCAACCCTCCGTGTCGCTTTGTACTTGCCATTTTTCTATCACCGATTTCTGCATCCTTCTGCTCGTGTTGCTACAGATGTATTTTAGAGGTGTTCGTACTGTTAGACTAAAGACCAGACGAATTATTTTAATATTCTTCACGCATGATTTAAAAAGCGGATAGGGTGAATTTATTGTGATACACCCTGTAGATGCTCCGATCGGAAATATCGGAAATCAGCAGAAATCAAGGAATCGACAAACAGGCAATCGGAAGGCTGTTTCCCGGTGTCCGTTTCAAGGTATCGTTCTACCATGAACAAGAGAACGTCCGAAACCCGTAGCGTCCCTACCCTTGCAGCGAAGATATTCAATTATGGTAGATCGGTGCAAAGATACGCGACGCCGTGACAACTATATACGCGCGGGTCAGTGTCCAAAAAAATGCCACCTTCCACGAATAAATAACGCGCGGTTTGCATACCAGGGGGAGGACCCTCCCTAACCCAGGGCCGTACAGTAGCGACCGAAAGAATTCGTCCACGAATCACTTCTCTTTTTGCGCCCCGATCCGCCATTTCAGGCATCCTTCGCCGCTTCCTGCCTGAAAATTCCGACCCAAGTATCAATTTCCGTGTAATCGAGTTTCTGCCAAGGTGTACGAACTTCGAAATCCGAAAATTTGTCTGTTTTTAACGCGAACGAGCCAGCGTGTGGTCTCGGTGTGCACCACCGACCCTGGTAACTCTAGATGGGCAGCGGCATACCGTGCCCATGGCGCCCCTATCTTTTATGCCGGCAGTTTCTGAAAATCTCCCAGTTTGATCTGACTCCCAGCTAGAGAGACGAACACGGTGCCTCGAAGGGAGAAACTGGGAGAGAAGGAGACGGCCAGGTTGGGAAGGGAAGATTAGTTGCCAGCGACAGCGGCAACCGCAGCAGCAGCAACACGTGTGCTACGTGGACAGAGTTTACATAAACACGTATAAACGTCGTGTAAACCGGCGCAGAAGAGAGGGAGAGAGAGAGAGAGGGTGCACGAGAGCAACGGTAGCATCCCGACTCAGATAACGGGCAAGGATATACGACTCTAAACTGCACCTACGTGCAGGACACCGGGCTACCGAATTTTTCAGAAATCAAGATTCCTTCGCGATTTTTAGGAACACGACCGACTCCCTGGGAACCGAGTTCGTTTGCTATGAAGGAAAAACTGATTCTTCATAGTTTCAACATATTGGATTATATCGATGCTTTCGCCAGGATTTCTTTACGAGATATTCGGATTAATTATTTGTGACACAAGGATGGTGCGACGTTTAGGTAGCTGTTGAGGATTTCTAAGGCATAAACGAATATTGTGCACGTGCCACAAGATGTGCTCTTGGTATTCATGCATGAAGCATAGCATATGCTTTTTGATTCAATCGCAGCTGCATTTCTTTCACATCCTGTCAGAGGTCATCTTGTAACAAGCAAATAGTACTCAAATATCAGCGTTAGAAGCATGACTTCAAATAACAATGGTAAAATAATCAACTCCTACTTCGAAGTGATTTCAAATGTACCATCTTTGACGCAGTTTCCCAATTCAAAACGTATCGACCAAAAGATAAACCTGGCATCGACACCATTTCCTTCGAATCATCTTCACCCTTATCTCGACAAGATCTGAAGCTGGTGTTTTGGCTGTCTAGCAGAGGTTCTGGCGCAATGTATCATGGCGAGGTGTTCCGTTTCTTGAAAATACGATACGGTGGAATTGGTGTGCGCGCTGAAAAAGAATAGGAGAGAACGGACAAACACTCGAATTACCACGGAAAAGAAACATCTGCCGATGGCGCTCTCCCTTTCAGAGCCAACATGGCGGAATGATCGGCGCATCAACCGGTAGTTACGTTTACCCACGGATTTGCGGTTCTTTTTTTTCACCCGCCTCGTGCTTTTCTCCCCCTGGTCCTCGACTTTCCTTCCTCGTTTGCTGATTCACAACGGCGGAAGCGTTTCCGAGCCAACGATGGAACCTTGATTCTTCGCCCTTTAACAGGCAGGTATCACGGTGGCTCGCGAAAAATTATCGGTTGAGATTTCAGAACCTCTTCGGGATTATAGGAATTTAAGTTGGAAATTTAAAAAAATTCAATTCACAAATTTGATCCCCAAAATTGAAGACAACCGTTGTGACGCTCCTCACACTGCTCCTCTCCTTACACTAATTCTTGTCTAAAGTCTGCACTGCAGAGTAATGCAGAGTCCCTGAAGAGGAATATTTATTGCCGATACACTTCCGTCTCGGAGCAGCACAGGGTGTATCGTCGGCACGTTTCGCACCTTGAAGGCGGCCGGTATAAAGGCAATCTAGAATTCCATCTTTGGTTGAATGCTTCTTAGTAGGAGCCTCGTTGAACTGCAGTTTTCGGAAAATCTCCGGAGTGATATATGGGCGTAGCCCATTGTTCCGTTCTGAAGCTTTCCTCTCTTCTTCCATCGAAGGATAATGGATGATTTTTCGCGACCATTATGTCGGGCGAGGACACCAGGTCCCGGACCATCGGACATTGTTGCGAAGCGTAGCAGAAAACCAACCCCTCGTCGCTCTTTGGAAAACCATTTCTGACCAGCCTCGTCTCGTCCCGATCCCTCTATTATCGAAAGGTTCTCGTGTGGATAATTTTCTTGTTATACGTTCGACATTAGTGAAAACCGAGAAATCATCCTCGTGCCGGTTACGCGTCCCCGATTCTGGTATCGATAAGATCCGAAAAGTTGACGAGAGATCGATCTTGCCACGGATTAGGACCGGTGAGATATTGGATCTAGATAAGCGGCAGGGAGGTACGCGTTTTGTAAATTGATTGCAGCGACCTCCGCGTCCCTCTTCTTCTTTCTTCTTCTTCTTGCTTTCTTTTACCTTCCGGCTGCAACCACGCTGATTTTTGTCCTCGTGGCAAAAGTCGAGATCGAGGCACAGATAGAGAGAGGGAAAGAGAGTGTAGATCGGACGATCGCGCGAGCACCGGCGCGCTTATGATCGATGAGCTTTCCGTGGCGGGATAAAAGCAGGATCGAAACGTGAACGTCGCGATTTAATGAAAGCTGCACGAGAACCCTCCGACTGGAATTAGAATCGGCCGTTCGGTCGGCCAGATCGTGAACGGATAATCATCCCCGGGGCCGAAAATGGAAGTGTCTGGTACGCGCGATTCATTGCATCACGACTCTTTAATGTTTCGAAAGACTGCCTTTACGACGCGTTGTTCTTACAACTCTCGCTGCGTGTCACGTTTTATAATTTCCTCGTTCGAACACACTCATAGAAACTGTCTGTTGGTGCAACATTTCACCCCTCTGTTTGAACCCTTATTGATTTCATTCGGAAGTACATTACAAGTTTGTAACTGTATATGTATAGAGGTCTGCAATTATGAAAAATCGGTACAATCTGCATCAGTTAACTAAAGCGGAGAATTCAGCTGTTTTAGCGTGTTCAGTCATCGGCGTATTAATTATCGAGGAGGTATATCTAGATTAAGGTGAATCGTGAATCTCGATACACGTAGGAAATGCACACGCGTCTCTGTGTGTTCGATCCCAGGCCGTAGCCAAAACGATTATAATAACTATTTTATCCGACGCGGATCTGGGCCATTGTGCCTCCCCATTCTGAAAGTCATAACACCGTGCCTACACTGCCCTTCGGGAACTGCTCTTTCGGGAGGCTCCCTTTCTGCCTGCACCACCACTCTATAACCCGCTGCACCATGAATCTCGAGTTTGTGTCCCTTTCTCCGTGTGCGTTCGAGTCTCTTCCTTCCACCACGATGAACTTCGAATGCTTTCCTGCGACTCTATGTACGATTGATAATTTTCTGTCGATTTAGATCTTTCCGAAGTAAATGGTGCTTGTGATCTTTCAAGTCAGAAATATTGGACATCCGATGAAAAGTGGAGTAATTATTTTATTCAAAAATTGTCAAATATAAATCATTTGACTGTCAGAAGTATCTACGGTGTAATGTAATATGGAAACACATAAGGAGATACATTGCAGATCACCTCATTCTCTACCACAAGTTCCGCCGAAAGATTTAAGTTCAGCGTTCGCAAAATTTTTAAGTGCTATTCATTAATTAAACGTAGAACCATTAACATATCCCGCGTGAAATATCGGGTGAATTCGATTTACGAAAGTGGCGTTCTCGTTTAATTATTTACGATCGTTCGGTGTACGAAGTGTGAGAAGAGGAGTCTTTACCGCGTCTCAGCCGTCACACAAGGAGGATTTACGTAGAAACGTTGGAGCATGCCCGTACGGTTTCCTGCGAGCAGCCAGTCCTCTCCCTTCGAAGAAGAATCCTGTCGCTTGCACAGGTAAAGGGAGAGACAAGCATCCCGGTGTATATCGCGCGTGTATCCCAGAGACTCTTCCCATTGGACGAGACACGCACACGCGTGCACCGCTCAGCACACGACCAACGGGGGCAATATTTCACGGCATATTGTTGCCATCTGCACACGCAACCCTGCGCTCACGACAGAATGCACGACGTAGGAGAGACGCGAGCTTTTATTTATCTGCTATTTATTTGCCAACGTGCTCGCTACCGAAGCGGTCCCGGCGGGCTCACGACCCTGCCGGGGACAGATTTGAAAAGTTATTAATCGTCCCGTTTTTGGAAGGACCGCGAGAGACCAACAACAGCCAGGTTAGACGTTCTCTCGCTCTCTCCTTTTGTACACCGCAGTCGGATAACCAGGCGTCGTTTCGTTACCACCTCGATGGAACCCTCGTTTCGATTGGTTACAGAGGGGTTCCTCGAGGAGGTGCGAATCGGTAGGTGGAGACCGAGGCGATTCAACGAGAATCGAATGAATCCCAGACGATCGGTCCTCGTGGCACGTGGAACATCGAAGATGGGTAAACGATCTTTGCTTTCGTTTTGCAAACAGTCTGTGATTTGTTGGGTTGGGTCGTTGTGGTGATTAACGTTGGAAGTTTGGGGCTCGGTTTGGGAAGGTGATTTTTCATCGATTGCGTGTGCTTTTATGTATCAATTAGTGCGCGATGTGTAGCGATTTGTAGAGAACACGATTGACAATCCACGCGTGGAAATTTTACACGTTACAATTCTTTCACACGTCAGCAATTCACGCATGGTACTTACATGTATCGGGATTCCGCACGTTGCGATTCTACATGTAATTCCACGCGTTTAGATTCTACGCCCAATCCAACTTGACGTTACAAGTGACACATCCTCGTATGGTTATTCTACATGTGGTCATTTCACACGTTCCGATTCTATGTCTTGTGATTTCACACGTTGCAACAAGGTGATCGAATGATCTAACACGTGAGGACAGAACGCGTAGCAAGAAAACATGGGCGATAGAACGCATGGCAATACCTAGTGGATGAGAATGCGTGACCCACCGGGTGGCACGTCTATCTAAAGTCACTCAGCAATGCATAAGTAAATCTACCGGTATCAATTTACCAAATGTTGTCAACGGAACCAAAAGGCCAACTGAACCAGAAAAATGACAGAACGAGCAGGAACAAATTGAATTCGAGTGACAAATGGCGTCCAGTTTAAAGTGGAGCAAAGTTTCGATAGAACAGTCGCTAATCTCTCGAAGGTGTTATAAATGAAATGAAAGTTTCTCGATACGGTTCGCGATTGCGGTTCGTCGAGCACGCGTGTCCGTGGCAAATCGCAAACAGTGAAATCGCGAGTGTCGGGCCGAGAGGGAGGTTGAAGCATAGTCATGTGAAACGTCAGATAAGCCCGGCGACACCGGCGGCGCGCGGGCCCCGCTATCTTTCCAGCTTCATAAATATTTAAGACGGCTCCTTATGACGGCGCTGCCATAAGTACCCGCACTCCACGTCCGAGCGATTTAAATATAATCTGTGTCGCGGTGATACGTCACCGGTACATGGCAATGTTATCGCGCTTTTCACACGTGAGATGAATAACGACGCTGGTCGACGCCACGTCGCGCGAAAACTTACCACGCTTCTTTGCCGTTGTCGGCCAGCTGTCGACTTTCCACGCGATACCACCTATCGCGTTTATTGCCCGAACCAACCCTCCTTTACGTACAAAAATACGCCTCGCTAACGAGCTTCTAAATTGCAAATTATTTAGAAAAACGAACTGAGAAAATGTCGGGTCATCGTGTAACGCAGAGTCATCGTTTCTTTCGTGTAACGTGATTTGTGCTGTGCAATAATATCCTGGTAATCTAGCTTTGGAATAATATCTCTCGAAATTGGAACATTTTGCGGCGAAATCTGTCACTGTGACGCGGATTAATCGCCATTAACTTTGCGATGCAGCAAGGAGATTAGGTTACTAATTATTGAGAGAGAATTTACACTCTGATATAAAACTTTTCCTGCTTTTAAAATTGAAGTATTTAATGAGAGTCGAAGCTATCACAACTCGGTTTGTCGCGTTTACCACTGTTCGAAACTTCTGGTTGCAAACTGTGTCCAGACGAAAGTTCTCGAAGTTTCGCAATCTCACTCGCGAGTCTGAGGACACCGAAACTAGTACTTTATGTAGAATGTATAAATGGACACCGTCAGGTTCTTAAAGAAGTTATCTGCAATTCTAGCAAAAGTTTCAATGTTAACGATATTAACTATCTGACTATTCGATGAAAACGTATAAACGTATGTGGCCATTGGTTATACAAAAAGGAAACTACGTGTTCGAAAAGATTAAAAGCCGTTAATAAAAAAATAAATAACAAAGGTAGGGAATAAAAAAGATGGAGCCTCGATAAAGGGAGCAAACACGGTTGCTGATTCTTCCGTTTCGCTAAAGCGAATCTCGGATTGAAACAGCCTCCCTTTCCCTTCTTCCTGGAGCTTTTGAAGGATCCAAGAAGGGAGGACAAAGTTGGCCACCATTTTCCCCATAAAAAATCCGCCAAGTTTGCGCTTCCTGTTCGCGCGTCTCCACACTTCTCGGATAGAACGGCAGGAGGAAGTCCCGGAAAAGGGAGTCCACGGCTAAGGGGTAGGAGAGGCGGTGTGAGCCGACGGTAAAATATATTCCAGTCAACTTCCGGTGGAAATAAATAAGAGAGTCACGCCACACGGTCTTCGTTGCGCCCCGACGACGGCGGCCATTCGTGTGCAGGGGAGCTTATCTCTCGATATCGCTCTGCTTCTCGCCCCAGGCCGAAGAGGAGCCGGAGAATGTTCCACCGTTGCTCATCAAGATATCCGCGAAATCATGATGAAACGCTTCGCGATACGATGTAATCGCTCCAGAGCCGCTACCAGACACCGCCATTGCCCGTGAGCTTTTCCTCTTTGCCCTCGGCTACATACTTTTCCTCTTCTGTACTTTGCGTCATTCCGCCGATACCCTTTGTTCACCATTATTCGAACGTGCGTTGCTAAAGTTTTCAAACTTTCCCTAATCTGAAACTTTCAAATTTCCAATTGCCCCAATTGTCAAGTTTCTAAATTTCTAATTTCCCCAAACCACAAAATTCCACATTCCCAAACACACCTGACTTATCCAACTATTCAATTGAAAGTTGACGAGTAATTAAACGTGCATATGCCAATGAGTTTAATAAAATTATCGCGGTGAAATCTTTGAATTACCAAAAACAAAAAGTGGTACACTGCTGGCGATCACGATCGATTATCGAATCGTATCTCCGAACCGGCTTTCAATTATCCGAGGTCGACACGCGCGAACAGAGTTCACAAGCTCAATTACAAAGTCATTAATTCCCGTCTTCTTTTTCCAGGAGAGAAACCGTTCAAGTGCGAATACTCCGGCTGCGAGAGGCGGTTCGCGAACAGCAGCGATCGCAAGAAGCACAGTCACGTCCACACGTCCGACAAGCCTTACAATTGTCGGGTTTCCGGCTGCGACAAGTCCTACACCCATCCTAGTTCGTTGCGCAAGCATATGAAGGTACGTCTACAATCATTCGCCACTCGTTTTCTCTCGCGATGTAAAATTCGATAGTATCCAGATAATTTGTTAATGTTTATGAAAAGATTACCGAGGTCAAGGTTACCGTGGATGAGTTAATAGCGACCTAGATTTTGAAATTAAAAATTACGTTTCCATTAAAATTCGACATTCAAATTTATATACGTAAGGGTCTCGTATGTCAAAAGTAAAAATCTCCCAGTATCCTACATGTAACTACCACAGCTCTATAATTTCTTATTGCTCAATATCCCGCGATATTAACCCGAAAGATATTGCTACCGAGTTAAATTTTTAAAGTTTTATGGCACCACTCTCGCGTCAGTCTGCGTATGTCTGTAATCTCGATTCTATTTCCTCGGAATTTGCATAATGAACCTGTCAATTGCCCCGTTCGCGCGTTCTTGGTTTTCTCCGATCGATCGAGGATCGTTGCGCAGGATTCGCTGCATAAAACGTAGAACGTATCGGGGTGTATCGTTTCACGCTAGGTAAACGTTAGTGGACACGAGGCGAGGCAAAAAACGCTTATGGGAAGAGAGGTTGCCGTCTATCCGTGCGCAAAGTTCATGCACGAACGATCACGGAATCTTAATAGGAAATTATCTGTGGCACAGAAAAATAGGGAGAAAGACGGGAAGGGAGACGAGAGAGGCTTCCAAAAGGCAACTCCCGAGATACGTGCGCGATAGGTTCGTCGGATAGGAACGAGAGCCTTTCGTTTCTCCACGCTTTTCGCCGGCCGAGATTCGCGGAAGGCAGTCGTCGAGATTTGCTCACTGAATTATGAACGAAGGACTGCGCGCTGGACAGAGAACCGCGCCGCGAAAGAGAAAGAAAAGGGAAACTTTTCGAGCCTTCGCCTCTCGTCTCCCTGATCCCGGCTTTCTTCGGTTCACCTAACTCCTTTTTGCTCGCGATTCTCGCCGATCTTTACACGATAAGGTTAGGATGTGTTTTATCATCCCAATTTATTCGGTTAGGTCAGGTTTTCGGGTATCTTAGGTCGAGATTCGTTCTATCATTCGAATCTATTAGAGTAGATTCTATCGCACAAATCTGTTAGGTTTTATTATTCAGATCTATTAGGTAAGGTTGTCACTCAAATCTATTGGTGAGGGTAGGTTTACCCTCCATAGTTCGAATCTATTAGATTAAGGAAGGTCTCGTGTACTCTGTTGGGTTAACTGAAGTTGTATCATAGAAGTCTATCTGGTTAAGTTATTTACCATGCAAACGTATATAAATAATATAAATAGTAAAATCGTAAAACATAGGCAGACTCAAACACAGACATACTGGATCAAATTAAAATTGTAAAACAAGTGCGTTGCAACCTTGCAAAATTATTGCTTGCGCTGTCTGGTATACTTACCTAGGCGAAGTTAGCGCAGAAGCTACCCTAGCCGTACCCTTAGAGAAAGGGTAAGAATGTAAGGATCGGGCCAACCGAATTTCCCGCAAGCGTGTAACGTTAGGCTCCGCCTCTTGTTCCAGGTGCACGGCATGACCCTGGGCGAGGGCAAGATAGGAGGGGGCTACGAGAGCGAGGGTGAAGAGAGCAGCAGCAGCGGGGGTAGCTTGTCCGTGACCGGGCACACGGAGTCTCCTCAGCCGCCTCCGGTTGTCCCGACAACGACCACGACCAACCCACCGTCGAGTCATCCTTCGACCAGAGGCCCGGAATTGACGGAATGGTACGTCTGTCAGCCTCCGACCGTGGGTCCTCAGCATAGTCCGTTGCCAGGACCTCCGCCACCCCATCATCTTGGCCCGCACCATTTCAACCCGCTGATGCATCATCAGGCGACTGCCTACTAGGTCGACCAACGGACCTTCGAGAGATCGATCTAGCGTCGACGTGCAACTTCGATTCGGACCGTGTGTCCAGGGGATGAACCTGGTCGCTCCATTTTCGCGAGCGGAGGATCGAAGGGACATTTTGAGGAATGAGGGTATTGCTGATTATCGCTCGTGACAGTGCCTCGTTTAATCGAATGACGGGAATCTTTGATTCCACACGAACCTTGGACGACTCTCGAGCTATCCGTCAGACGAGTTTTCTAGTTTATCGGCGACAAAATTATCGTAGACGAAGGTACAGTACCCTGTTACTCCGTTCTGGGCACCCGGTACTTCGAATGTGTCTGTCAATTTTATTTAACTCTCTGTGGTTATTGACGGCAGGTTCGACCCTGAAGGGCTTACTTGACACACAGATTTAACACAAGGACACTGAGCATACGAACCTCGTATTTCGTTAATAAGACTCCAAACTAACAGTGCAAAGCTTGTATGCTAACGTATCTCTCAATATTTTACTAAGGAGACAAACGTAGAAGATCGATGGTGCCCATAACCGAATGACAAAGTACTGTATACTCGTGACCAAAGTTTCCAACGAACTCGACTGTCGTTAGTATTTATTTTCTCTGGACTCACGATGGTGATTGTCTTTAAATCAATCAAGAGACGATTTTCGTCCTGTATCTACGTTGAACGGGCGATCTCTACGATAGGTGTACAATAAATTACGATAGTTCGGTGTACCACGAACCAAAAAGAAAGTTACCTCTATCCGAGCGGCGAGGTGCGAGGACTGTAAATACGATTAACGTAAATCAACGTGGACGCTGAAGAATAGGCAGAGGCGAGAGAAAGAGATGTCACGAGTAGTCGAACACGAAACATTCTGTACACTCGCGGGCAGCGTACGCTTCTATGAGCAAAATGGCGACTTGAAAGGGGACTTATTGTTGGTTGATCTTTGGTTGGTAAATTTTAACTTGGAGACTAGAGATTTGAAACTTTGGGGATTTGGATATTTGCAAATTCGGAATTCGGGTATTCGAAGAATTAGGAGTTTGGAAATTTGAGGGTTTAGAACTTGGGAGTTTCGGAATTTGGGGGATTGATAATTTGGAGGATTGAGAATTTGAAAATGTGGGAATTCGGGAAATTCAGGAATTAGAAATTTAGGAATCTGGAAGTTTGAGAATTCGGGGAATGTAGGAATTTGGGGATTTGGAAATTTGAGAATGTGAAACCCTGACCTAACCAAAAGTAGCGTACGCTGCACCCGAGTGTACCGATCATAGCGTTACGAATCAAAGCGAATCTAACAATTCACCGTACCCGGATTCACGTAACTCTGGCCGAGTTCGTGCCTCTCGATTTATCAATTCTCCGAGCGAAACAATTCTCCGAGCTCTGCGAGTTCTGGCTTTTAATTGTTCCATCGGAGCACGACCAATCGCCGGTGTTTCTCGTGGACCCGAGTCTAATTGAGCCGTTGATAGCGAAATGAAAAGCAACAATGTAGCACGGTCGTGCTTGTCGAATCAACAACGGGCGTCGAATGTAAATAATATCGTTATTAAGTTAGTCGTCGAAAGAAGTCAAGACAGAGGTGTGTTACGAAATGTAAAATATGTACTAGGATTTTTATTATGTGTGATATCCTGTAAATACAAAGAGCATAGGCCGCGACTAAGGCGATTCTAACATTATTTGTAATAATTATTATTTTTCGTTGTGTATATGCTTAGGTTGGCGGAGGAGAGAGCGCTCTCGATCATCGACCATACCTGTATCATATTATAATATTTGTTTTGCAAAGATCTAAAATATATTGATGATGCGATATATTAGAACACTTGGTAAATTCATTTCTGTTCACCCTAATGCACTATGAACAGATCAGGGAAAATCTCCTTAGGCTACTTTCGATTCATGTATAATTCTATTCGAGATGATTTCCCTATATTCTATTGAAAAAAAAAATAAAAGTTCTGAAAGTAATCACGCGATATGTTGCATACTATTTCTGAAAATTTTTCTGGCTGTTAGCTTATCTAGTTATCTAATTTCATCGTTAATAAGCCAAATATTTACCAAAATTATTAGAATAAAGTATAACAGATTCTCGTAAAAATTCATGAGTGTTAAAAACATTAATTATGAAAGATGGAACTTTAAAAGAGTAGGCATTGAATTTTATGGAAGATGTTAAAATCCCCGCAACTTCTCTCTTCCTTTTTGATCGCAAAGAAATTCATAAATATACGATTGTAGAGTCGTATAATTGATTATTGAAAAGTGGCCCGAACGATGACAATGCTACACGAGAAGGACCCACCTGGACCCAGGACGACCTTTTTCGTATCGCGGAGGCGGTGGATACTTTATACTTGTATTGTAACGAAATTTATGAACGATCGAGATAATAAAATGCCCGGAGGAATCCGCTTGGCTCGCAAGTTTCGGGTGAATATCGACCAACTAAGCATCCACCTTGATCTCGGTTCAGAGATTACGTCGTATCAATAAATAATAACTTTAACGCGAAGAAATTAACGTTCCTTTTACTGCGTCGCCTATATCTACCTGCTTTTACGAGAGAATTTTTAGTGCTCGAACAGCGTCGGGGTCATTCTCGCGAATTTCTTCCACTTTAAGGAACAATGGGAAATCTGGAAGTTCGAAATTAGGGAGAAATTTCATCGCGTATGAAATTCTGGGAGGAAAATTACTTTATTGAAGGTTGTCTAATAAATTAGGTAATTGAACGTAGACGAAGATGAGATCAGTTTCCGCTAAGGATGCTGTGACGAAAGGGTGAGTCTACGTTTGAAGCAATCGTCGCGAATGCAAGAATCCGGGCGACGCGAAGAACACACGCACGATCGCGAAGGCTCCGAGATTCCTAGGCGAGATTATAAAAACAGTTTCCCCGCGGGATTATAAATATCGCAGGGAGGGTCCTTATTAAGAACTGGCCCCCGACGTTCGAACGCGGAACGCACCGGTGCGGCGTCTCCTTCGTAGGACGAAGCGTATTGACCGGCTCGAAAAATAAAAAACGAAAAAAATCGGGCAAGAAAGGGAACGAGTGGTGCGCGTACGAGCGTGTGTGTATCCGTACAGGAGACCGTGTTCGACTTGGCATGGCGCCACAATGTGTCTAGGCACCTACACGAGACGAAGAGGTAAGCGAGGAGGCAAAGGTGGAGGAGATAGCATCGGGATATCGTGGAGGATGCCTGGGCCATTTTATTGCTCGATAAGCAGATGAATTCGTCAGATAATTTCTGGCCCGGATGCAGATGATTTTATTAGCTGAACACGCGGAGACGAAGGGAATTTTTCAACCGGCAGAACGATTGAGATGACACGACCCATGGACGAGATCTCGACGGATAAACCGACGCGTAGATATCTCTCGGGTGTCTTTGCAGCCTCTCGCTTGATCGATGGATTTTCCTACATTTTTTCGGACCAACACTTTACATATTCATTTTTGAACAGCTTGGGTTCGGGATTTGACGATTTGAGGATTTAGCGAGTGAAGGATTTGGGGATTGAGGAATTTGAGGGTCTAGGGACTTAGGGTATAGGAATTTGAGAATTTAAGGATTTGAAGATATGATGATGGAGAAATGTAGATTCGGAGATTCAAAAATTTGGTGACCGAGGATTCTGGAGACATAGATATAGAATCGGATAGTGGCAATACAGAGGTTCACGGATTGATGAATGTACGAGTAAATTGGGAACCCTTGATGTGTAGTCCAAAATTCGCATCCGAGTGCAGCTCCTGAAAGTTCGTGCAGACATAATGAGCGCATTTGTCTAAAATATTCGTAAAGCGTTCAGAACTGGGGAGTGGAATTGGAGGCAACCGGCAATATAGGTGGATCCCATCACTACTAATCGTTACGCTATCCGGGGCGAATCGACGGGGTCCAGGTTATCCCAGCGAACATTTTTCGCAAGCGTGACTCGACGTCCGAGCTCTGGACCGTCCAATCAGTCAAGCCGAGCGGAGAGGAGAGGAGCTGGCCGCAATCAAACTCTCGTCGTTTCACAGAAATCACGGACGGACGAGAAACAGCTGGACCCTCGTCAGAGAACGCCGAATAAATATCGCTCCCAGGCGAAACGGAAGACAAGCAGAGAAATAGTGACAGAGGAGGTGGAGGGTAAAAGAGATGAAGAAGGCGGTGGCGGTTAGATTCCATGGTCCCGGTGGCCGGACGCGAAAAGATAATTCCGTCGACACCGGCGCGTCCTTTTGTCTTTGCCTTCTAGTTTCTTATTTTTCAGCGACTCGCAAGGCCGAGATTCGTATTAAACGGCACGACACATAATTAATGCCGGACAGTCACGAAACACCGCGTCGGCCGAGGAGCTGATGCGTTCGCGGTTCGTGACTTTATAAAGAAACGTGCACGCCACGGACCGCACATGCGTCCACGGCGTTACACGCTCGCACGATTGCGCGCGTGTCGCGTGCCGGTCTATCTACCCTCCTACTGCACGTGCAACCTCCGATGCGCGTGGACGCGAAAAACGCCGCAATTATGGAAGATAATTAGTTACGAGCCGTTAAGTCCGCAGTTTTTCGCGATTATCGCCCTGCCGCCTCTTCGCGCTTTTTTCTCCCTTTTCTCGCCACTTGACGACTGCTTTCCGTTACTTTCCTCGTTATAATTGAAACGTTACCCTTAATGGTATTTGTAATTAACTCGATCAGTCTATGTAATACACTCCTGTGCAACATACTTCTTTTAGTTAAGTGATGAGTCCAGGGGTTGGAGATTGAAATACACTAAATTAACAATTTAAGTATACACAGGTCATATACTAACTTATTATAGTTTCCGAAACCATCACTCGGTCAACGGATTAAAAGGAATCCCAAAAGTCTTGAACTTGTACAATAAGACCTGGCCACATTTCGGTTCGACAAGTTTCCGTCGAACCGAGACAAGTGGTCAAAAACTTTTCCTCGATGCTTAAACTTCTTCGAGAACTCTCCCTGGAAAGTTAGTCGAAAGAAAATCGAAGAATGAAGCATCGTAAATCGAGAATCAGCAAGTGGCACAGATACGAGATCGTTTCGAAACGAGAGATCATAAAACATGTTTAACTATGGCAAATCGGACACTCACGATGGTGGAAACAAGTCAGCGCACAGACAAAAGGTTTAACGAGAACAGGAACGTTAATGATATTTTTATTCTTTATTAAAACGTTTTGCACGTGGCCATCAACGTGTTAAGGACAGGCAGGATACATTGAAAATTTACAACGAAGAGAGAGGAGGGAGAAAAAGGTAAAAATGGAAATAGAAGCACGGTACGAGTCGTTAGCTGTTGAACACGATCAACCACGTTACTTCCGCAGAAAACGACGCGAAACGATGTAAGAGGATTAAAAGGCTTGGCCGATTGGCTTCCATTACCGGTCCTGTCCAGGCTGTAAATCCTCCATAAAGCTATTGATAAATCACGCGCGACTCGCTTTAACGACCAGCTCCGCTTCGCGTTGCTCACGAAAACGCCAACAAAAGAACCGTAAACTTTTTTGCTCGGTTTCTAATGGAAACCGGGGTCGAAAGTTCGAAAAATCTTGATGGAAAATCAACCGGGATATTTACGAGGTTAAGTGGATTGATCGTTTATGGACGTTGCACGAACAAACGACGATTTTAATCGATTCACCGAGGGATCCATTAATTTAGCGGTTCCCGCTCGGTGTTGCCTACTATATAGTATACTTTCTTCTTTTTCGATATCGATCGATCGGCTATTACCGGTTCCGCGGCGACTGTTAATCCTTCGCGAGCCGATTGATAAATCACGGTGAACATTGTAAGTTCGCGCGAGTCGACCGTGCCGGATTAAAAAGCGCGGGATTTTTCGGCCGAGCGGCGATAAATCGTCGCCGGGACCGCCGTTGAAGAATCGTGCCTCGACCTCGGGAATAAATTACCCCATTGATGGTTTCATAAATAATACACGATTGTGAAGAAGTACGCTGGAACTCCATTTATACATATATGAACAAGTTAATGTTCGAGTGCAGAAACTTCCACTCACCGATTTCGATTTTCACGCCTTGAACGGTCTCGCTATATGGCACTATTTCATGATACAATTTCAGACACTGTTTCATTTCTTATCGCGGTATGATCGCGGATTTTTCGTCGAACAGTGTCAGGAGTTATATTGCCACACGGTAGATTACCACGCGTTGGATTAATACGTGCTGAATTATCATGCGTTAAATTGTTATGCGCCGAATTATGATACATTGAGTTACGCGGTGAATTATCACTTATTGAGTCATCACGCGATGAATTACTGTTGTATCAAATTATAACGCATTGCATCATCGCGTATTGGATTATTATGCATCAAATTACAATGCGTGTTGAATCACCACACGTTGAGTTACCACGCGCTGAGTAACCACGTGCTGAATTACAACACGTTCTAATCGTCATGTACTCACGTGCGACATCTCCACCCGTTACATCGCCACACCTGATATAGCCACTTGAAGTATTTATTCCAACATATACCCTTCGTCCAAAAACCAATAACAGTAGTGCATAGCCGTCCCTAAATGAAGATGCACACAGTCGAATTGCTTTTCCGTAACCGTCATCAAACACGTATCAATCGGTGAACAAGATCGCGAGTGTTTGGTTAGGCGGCAAAAACCGAGGGTAGCACACGGAAAAAACGAGCGAAGAAGCGAAGAACAAAAAAGAAGCACTGGCAAAAGTTTGCTCGGAACGGTTGTAGCCCGTATAACTCGTACTTCGGGCAGATTTATAAGGGACTCGCTCGAACACGACGCTCGGTGAGAACTGTCTCGAGAGTTCGATCCCCGCTCTGACCAAAGACATCGTATGTACTTTTTTTATTCATACGGTCGACTGACAGAAATCTGTCCACTGTAGTATTCGTATAATGAAGTCCTCTTCGTTAACGTACAATTCTATTCATAAGCCATCAGACACCACTGATATTTTATGGTCAACATTTTCACTTTGCATGTACATGTCTTTGGGTTTCTAGAAGTAGCTGTACGAACTATATGAATCAATGCTATGTTCTCTTGTAATATTTAAACTTGATATGTGATTAACAGTATGGAATCGATTCTTTGTATATAATTTGTTTTATCTTTAATCCGATGACTGACAAACAAAGGTATATCTACTTGCAATAAATTCGAACCCATTTCTCGATATCTACTCGTAAAGGAAACCACGAAGAGTGGCATTGAATTGAAAAGCAAGATAATACGTCTACTAAAAATGCACGGTACTGCAAACACAAACGAAGATAAAAGCTGTGTTTACCAACGCAACACGCAGTAAGCGAATATTCGAAAGCAGAGTACAAGTCGTACAATTATCCAAAGTTAACGAGGCCAGCCACCGCCCTAGAAGCAAATTCCTGTGTAGGATCGATCGTCGAGCACATCGATAATACCGTGGCGTTCCCGGTCGTTCAATAAAGCATTCGAAGACGATCGAAACGAGCGGTGTTAAGGGGTTAAGGGCTGCTCCCGCCAAGTGAAACTGTGTCGTGTGCTTCGTAGCCGGATCGCGGTCGCTCCATTCAATGAATAATACCGGTGCGGTGTGCTCCGTTGCATCGAACGAGACCGGGACAAGATGGTGTGCGTACGTGTGCCCGTGCATGATCTACGGGGGTTATTACAACGGCAGCAAACCACGACGCCGAGTGCTCACCGGCAATACCGAGCCTCCTCTACTCTTTGGCCCCTGCCACGATATAACATCCTCGCTCCGTCGCCATCCTACCAGAAATCGTCCGAGTAAATACGACTTGGACTGCTGCACTCGCGAGCGACAGCGTTTCTTCGCAACACGAGGAATTAGGCTACACCCGCGTACAACGTAGGATTCCCAAATTTTTATATTGCGAATGCTTCAATTATGAGTATAATTTATTGCAATTTGTATTGTAACCATAACATCCAAACACATAAATTTGCAAGAAGAATCAGAAACGCCGTTAGCTATTGAGTTAACTCAATTATGACGCACCTATGACGCACCTGGATACATTTGGTACCAGTTGCAATGTACCAGAGATAGGATAATTAGCATTTGAATTGTCCACAGTTTCGTTGTGGACATCGACCGAAACAGAGTCAGTAGTAATTTCATAGAAACGCGTAGCAAAGTGTGAAACGAGCAAAGGGTCGCAGAATACAAGTTGTAAGTTCTGCGGCAGGGAAGAGTTCTTAGGTCGAATATTGCGACGGTCCTTACCAATAAGCGGAATTGCACCGACCCGCTGTGAGTAGTTTTCGTTATTCGAGCGTGAAGTATTATCACGAAGGAGGATAAATGGAGGTAGGCCGCGGAGGAAGGAGGAATAAAAGAGGAGGGCCAGACGAACATTTACTCCGTCTGTTGCGATCCAGCGAATAGGAGGAACAGAGGCAGAACACGGGAGAGAGAAACGAGAGTCGAATGAGAATGAGAGCCGGAAAGTGCAATTTGTAGTCGCTCTCATTTGTCACTGTATCTCCCTCCGCCCCTTTCACCCTCGCTACCCCCACTTTTCATCGTTTCTCCCTTCTTCTTCACCGCCGACTATTTTCTTCGTTTCTTTTTTTTTGTTATTCCGTTTCTTGCCCCTCTGCTCGGTTCCCTCGGTTCGCGAGTCCTCTTTCTGCCTTCCACTTGTACGCATTCGGTGTACTCTGCTGGTCGTTTTTGGCCGCTGCCACGTTTCTCGTATCCGTTCCTCCTCGCCTCGACCTCGTCTCGCATCCTCGCGGGGGAATCTTGCGAGATAATAAGCTGATAAGGGATTTATAAATCCGCTCTATGCAAAACACACGAGCATCTGTCAGACCGTTGGAACGATCTCCGTGATTAGCTCGGCAGAGCTGTACGTGTACCCGTGTTGCGATCCTTCCTTTTTTCCCTTTTCGTCCCTTTCAGAACGACGCTCCGTAACAAGAAATAAAGAAAGAAACTCTCACGACGTTCAGCGTCTCGTTGGACGATCTCCGATCTTCGAGACGTTTTCGTAGATTCGAAAGGTTGGGTAGTCGAATACCCAAGTTACCTCATGAGACACTGCTAAGACTTGAACTTAACATTATACTAAATACATAACTGCTTCACCTTTACGCTTTGAAACTACAAATTTCTACAATCTGTCGCTTTTTAGAATGTCCTCTAGCCCCTTCAGATAATTATCAAACAGCTACTGTATTTGTTTCGACTCTCTCAATTAAAGTTTCAAACCATAGGTATATCCTTACAAAAATAGATGAAAAAGAAAATCGTGTGCAGACACTGTAGGATCAACGACGATGAGTTCATAAAAAGCGAGGGAACGGAGGAGTTGAAAATTTTTGGAGAATATCGCATCCTCCGAGGCTATTAAGGGACTAGGGCCAGATCGGACTAGGTGGAACAGTCAACGCGCATATTCTGGTATATTAACACGTAACACATCAAAAGCACGTCACACGGGCACACCTGCGCCACCCTCTCGAGCCCATCGCACACGCTTATAGGTTATATTTATGCCTCCGTAAAGGCCTGTGTTTTCGAGTGACCCGGGTCCCGCTGGAAACCGAAACGCGCGTCTCATTCACGTGGCCCGGTTGTAAACGTCCGCGTAAATTCGAGGCTGGTTAGAGATCGTAAAGTAGCCGGATACGGCCCGATATGGCCACTGGCTTGCCACAGAAAATCATAAAGTCCGCTCGCGAGACACGCTCGTCCCGGTGAAAACGAGCCAACGGGTTCGGCCTGTTACGTGGATCGTTATACTTATTGTTAGCCGAGATACACGGCAAAATCCTGGTGGCGTGCAAGATCATCGACGATATGCTACTTTGTCGCGGAATTATTTTCTCCCGGCTTAAAAGCAACCCCGATAAAAATCTTTACGACGTCGATCCGAGGGTGAGAGCATCTGACGGCCGCAGCGGAATCGTATCAGCTTGGCAAATGAATTTATGAGCATTAAATTCGAAAATTTAGACAGCAAAACTCTAAGATCCGGTTCTAAGATCTACGTCCTTATTTTAATACAGAATCTGTACATCTGTGTTATTTTAATTTAGAATAGCACACCTTGCGTCGTATATCACGAGAATAAAGATAGGAGCAATATATCGCGGACGATTGGCGAGGCAAAAGGTCCGAGCTCGGATCAGAGATGGCCAGGACGAAAGCAGTGGTAGCAGGGCAGAAAATAGGGCAATCGTGGACACCGTGGCGGTTTTTTGTCGTGACAAGAAAAGGAGCAACGAACCGCAGATATCTCGATTAGATTTACCGTCGCGAGTTACGGGCGAAGGTGGTCCCCGTGGCTGACGTGGCAATGCGTGGCTGCCACAACAGGCCGTCTGCTCTTATTATTATAAATTATTTATTTGCATTTCTAAATGATCCTTGAAGAATCACGGTATTATGCTAATGCGGAGATTAACATATAGGGAGGCCCGGCGCGATATTTCAACTCGCCTCACCATTTAGAACGGTGGGAGTCTAGGCAACGGTGTATGATCTCCACACGAGTCGAAAGAAAGAAAGAAAGAAAGAAAGGCGTGCGGGTCGGGAGGAGATGATATTTTATCATTTCTCCTCGCTACAAAAAGATTCGTACGGTCTGCCAGAGAATTCCAGCAGGTCGAATCCGACAGAACAATGCTTTCCTCCCTGGGAATCCTTCGATCCGAGTCGATCGAATCTCGTACACTCTCGGCTATCTCCTAATTACACTTCCATCCTCGTCATTGGATTTCGTCGATCGCTTCCCGACTATTTAATCGAGTTACCTCCGCCTCTCATTGAATTCCAACTATACCAAATCACTCTATTGATTTTTTCTCCTATTAGCTACGGTTAGATCGGAAACTGACTACACAATGATTGACGCGTTGAGCTAAAGCGTTAATTGCATAAATTACTTTTCAATTGATGATTTTTTAAAGACAGTTTTGAAATTGATAAATTGTCAAGTGTATCAAATTTTGACAATTGGACAAGCGTATCGCATAGCAGTTTAAACACAATTTTCATTTTATTTTCATCTAGTATTTCTGGCATCGGGAAGTTAGCGAGTTAATAGAATGGCTTGATCGGCTAACGACACGGGACGTGTACAAATTCGAGAGGACGATCGAGCATAGAGCCCGTTAATCCTCGAACACGCACGTCAAGTCGGCAAACATTGTAATCCTTGGCTAATATATTACGGCATAGCTGGCGGGCAGTAATTTTCGCGTAGCAGTCCCGCGGACTGTCGGCCGGCTCCGTCGAGCTCCGCTCTCTTAAACGACTTAACCAAACGTAATTAACGTTGGCCTATCATTATGTGGTAGCGGGACCACACCCTCGTCACATTATATGTTTATAAATCAGGCTGGAACGGGCAAGTAAAAAACACGACGACGAAAATCGAGTGTCGGGGAGGCGCCTGTTCGCCGCTCGAACCACCATACAGGTCCCGATGGTCCCGTCCACGGGTTCCCGTCCGTGCCAAGCAGGTAGAGGAATTCTTATGCTAATGATTTTATGATCGTGGAAATGAATGCTCGTCATATTTTTTTAATCGCCTGGGTTTCCACGTAGCCGCGAGTCACGCAGCCAGCCAACAAACCGTTCCTGTCTCCCACTGCCTATTTTATGCCCCGTCCCTTTTCTCCCTCCCCACCACTTTTTATTCCCTTTTTATTCCCGTTGTTACAGTCTTACGAGTTGGAGCGTGCCCTGTCTTCTGCGTACTCTCATAATCGTAAAGTAACCCCGAAACGAACAACTTTCAGCGTATCGTTGCGTTTCACGGCAACGTCCCGTCGATCGACACGGCGTTTAAACTTCCTAATTGAATATCGGACGCATTTTAAATTACCATCGTAATTAATATAGACGTTTTAGTACGATCCGTACGGGTTGCTTTTTTTTAACGCTCACCGCCAGATACACCGACAGCTGTACGGAGGCCAAGCAACGAACTGCACGCTCATGCAATTACGTGTACGAGGTTTACGGAAATTTCGAATTTTACGGCTTTCAGATTTACAAATTTATGACTTGGACTTTTGAAGATTTCGGGACTTGGAGATTTGGCGATATAGAAATTTGGAAATTTGAGAATTTTGAAATGTATATCAATTTGGTATACTATGACTTTGAAACTCTGAAGATTTGGAAATTGTGTAATGTAGAATTGTAGAAAGAGATGCTACATCCCTAGACCTCTATATCCCTATCTTCCAACATACCTAAATCCTCATACCCCAACATTTGTAGTTAACCGAATAAAATTGATTTAAACACTAAAGTGCCGAGGTAGCAATTTGTTCCCCAGCAATTTTCAAACAGAAGAGTTTATTCACTCGCAATAACAGAAAATCTTGCGGATACTGGTGTTAGCCTTCAAGAGTTACGTTGCGGTGGCTCGTTAAGAGAAGGAAAACACGGGAGGCGCACCTTGCGCAATGCAACGCGAAACAGGGACACGGTAGTATCCATCAAGGTGTCGGACTTTGGTCTAGGTGTGTGTGTGGGTGGTTGGACTCAGCTGTTGGTACACCTGCTCGAGCACTCGGTAGTGTGAGAGTCGGTGGTTGCGCGAGTACCTTTATATGCACTGTCCACGTCCGAGCCGTGCATTTACATACGCGGTTCGCGCGAACACAATGTAATTGTTACCTCATAATGCGTGTTTCATGGCGGTCCGTGTATCGCGTTCCCCTGACGGCTCACTCAGCTCGAGGATTTCTTCGAACCAAGGAAAAAGTAGGTCTATGCTCGCCTTTGCGAATTTTTCGTCGACGTAATTTGTCGGAACTGCGTTTTTTCACCTCCGTGACGGTGCAACATGCACCGATGCAATTGATATGAAAATGAATTGGAACTCTCGTACGCGCTCGTTACAAGCCACGTACACCGGATCTAGATTACTATTAATTACACGTCAACTGAGCTGCGTTTACTTTACCGTGGGTGTCTAAATCGAGCTACTCGAATCGTTGGACTCTTCGTTTCATTCTTAACGTTTTGTTTCTTTACTGACAATATCAATATCGTCTAGTCAATTACTAACTGCATTAACTACAAAACTTTCTGTTTCCAGTATTTGATAGAATGATTATTCATATTTCCTAATTCAGATTGATGATCATTAGTACGATGACGTATGCATTTCTCTAATCACTATGAATTTTAATTGAATTCGAGTTACAAACTCGCTACCGATATGTTCGAACAATTTCCTACACGAAGAAAAAGAACGTAAGTATCGTTGGTAAAAGCTAGATAATGAAATTACCGGGAAACAGGAGCCACTGATAACGGTGTTACTCGTTAACCGACTGAAATACGACTTCCTGCCCGGAAAGTGGCACTCCGGTGCACGATCCTTTTTTCGTTTTTGTATATATCACTGGAAACGCGTATTACTCTTCCGGATTTCGTTTCTACGTTCATCGGGTGTACAGACGTAACGGATATAGCCGACGATAAGAGAACGAAATCCGTGAGCAGGTGGCCCCGGCGCTGTGGCCGACAGGTCAGCGAGGTAAACGCTTTTCAAGACGATTGTATTGCACATGCTCGTTCAACATTTTTACGCGGTTATATGGGTCAAAATTAGCATCCCACGCCGTTAATTGCGCACGGAACACCCGCCTCCTCTTCCGACGACGCCGTGGTACCGTAACAAGCGCACCTTACTTGCCTTCACCGGGAATCAAAAGGTGTTACCTGTCGAAAAATACGGGTCAAGGGTCTGCGAGGGTTTAACTCTCGCTTCAAAATCCTTCACACGGATTTTACGAATTATTCAATTTATCAATTTTCGGAGTTTCCGAATGCACGAATTAAAAAACACAACTTTCACCCCTAGTTTGAATAATAAGATCGTCTCGTGTCTGTGATCCTTACCCCTGATAAAGGTCCTCAGAGTAGTTAAGGTTGCCACCGAAGGAAAATTGCAGTGGAATAAATATGAAATTCATCGAGAAAGGACAATTCCGCACGGCAAAATGTACGATGGCGAACGAAGTGGCGGGCAACGGGTCCGATTGGCCGGGACGTCCGAGCAGACTACGTTTCGTAGTATTCGGGAAAAAGGAAGCAGAGAAGCATCAGGCCGAGGATGAAACAACAATCTAATCGCGGCCGCCATTTTGTTTCTGCCTACCGGAGCAGTAGTTGATATATGATCCCATTGGCTACCAAGCTGTTTGGTTCCCAGCTCTGTACTGGACAGCAGGCTCGACCTCAACCTTATGGTGGTTGCTATATAGCCATAAGCCGGACGCTCTTCGGTTGCCCTGGCAATTAAAATTCTTTTCCTCCCGCCATGGTTGCTCCTGCGTCTTCTTCCTCCGTATCTTCGTGATCCTCTTTCACGATGGTCGGTCTGCCTCCAACTTCTTACCTCATCTTCCCTTCACCGTTTCCTCTTCTTTCGCCTCCCAATTCCTTCTTCTGCCGTGTCGTACTCTTCTTCTTTCTCGCGGTGATCTCTCGGTGCGCGGAAGATACGCGTAGCAATTAAAACTGCTCGCTCGCTACGGACGTTTACACGATCCTTAACTGCTGGTAGCGTAGGGGTTAAGGGAACTGACGTGGCCAGCTTAAGTAGCCGGTCAAGGGAAACGGGTAATTATACGAAATGTCGGTGGTTTTCGAGTCGCTCGAGGCTCCCTATCATCGGCGAACGTAGAAGCACCTCGACGATTGCCGCTTCGTTAACGATACGCCGCGCCGCGCCGCGGAAAAATACGCACGATAAATCGGATTAAGATAACGACGTCATTATGCCGCATTAAAATCCTCTCATTTCCTACCTCGCTCAAATTTTATCGCCTTACATGCTTGTTGGTCCTTTATTTTTTATTCGTTAAACAATTGCGCGCCATCGTCCGGCCTTTGATTACCCGCTTAATTGACGCGAATCACGAACTTTCCACAAAGTATGAACGTTTACGATCGCGGCCACCTCGAGCTATTCGATGGACAACAAATTGCCCTGCGTTTAATCGTGGAACCAATTAACGACCGAGAATCTATCGATTGCAACGATTCTGGAAGGACGAACGCCTCGTTGGCGAAAACGAACCGAGGGATATGTTACAATGACTCTGCTGCTTCGCTCGTGTACACCTTGCTGTCTATCACCTGCCCGCGGTTTTATTCTCGCGAATCTTTGTCAAGATTCACGGCGGACGATATTAAACGCGGTTAGAATCCTTTCACTCTCGAGCGGACGGTGAAAAATTATCCGGCGAGTCAAAAGTTACCGCGAACATTACCGCTGCTCGTTACGCGGCCGCGTGAAATCGAGTAAGAAACGAATTTATGGAACGCGACGAATCGAACATGTAGAAAGTTGCCATTCGAAGGTTCACGGACATTTCAAATTTTCTAATTTAGAAATTTAGATATTCAGAAATATGTGAATTTCAAGATCTGGATATTTGAGAATAAAGGAATCTGAATATTTAAAAAGTTAGAAATTTGCAAACCTTCAACTTCTACCACATTGCACAATTAATTACCTACAAGCAGCCTGTGCGTGCGACTTTGGTGTACCGTGACTTACACCAATTGCACGTTACTGGTTTGCATCAATTACCGGGGCTATTGGCGTTCCAACAAATTTCATACATGCTGCTAATTGACAATAAACGAAAGCAGTTGCGTTCGCATGTCCGAGGATAACCGAACGAGTTTCTCCCTCCTTTAATTATCGGCGTCTATCTACAAGATCGATAGAAGATAAGAGTCGTAAATTCGAGACATTTCAGAAATCGGTAATATCGAGACTCGTACGTGTTTGAGGTTTATCGCTCAACCGTTCAATTGTCACGGGCAACATTTGTCGAATGCACGAGCAGGTGAACCCTGGTTATAAGACCATAGCCTTCTTCTCCTTATACAGTTGGTTTATGTTCTCGTCCGTATTCCTCCAATCGTCGCTTACGACGGGGAACGATACGCGATTGATCAATATTTACACCCGTGTCTCCAGTTATACGGCTGAGAGCTTTAACGAGCAAATTACTATGACAACTTATGTCCTTACTTTTTAATTTATCGGGGTTCGCCAAGTTGGCGTAGCGAGGAGCAGGTGGACGCCTTCGACGAAATAAAGCGACGTTTATACTGGATAACTTTTGCTTCCTACACTAACTCGTGTGGATCCGATTTCAATCAAGTAGAAATGATTTTTGATGAAATTTTATCGAATAACTCGATGGTGTCAACTGCAGTTGACCCTATGAATGCTGGTTGTCTTCGAAAAGATGAGTGATTACGAACGCTCATTGATATTCATGCACTAATGAATCATGATCGATCGCTCATGATTGTATCAATGTTATGATCAATAATCCGACACCTGCGAATTGCATTTTTTTATTGTTTTTGTACACAAAGTCGTTAACAAATTACATTCTTGCGAAACACGTGTCACCAGGAAGCTGACGCAAGACTCACCAGGTAAAACCATAGATATGTTTACGGATCCCGATACTGTCAATTATTGTATTTAATTCCATCAAAATGATAACACCGTAATTGATGACTAAATGAAATAGCAGGTGTATCGCTTTACGAATTACGTTAGCGAAGTCGATTTAACGGGTCCACCAAAAGTTGTCCAATGTAAACTTTGCTTAACACGACTGCCAGCAGTTAATTGCCGATACCCATCGCTTCCACGTGGACTCTGCATTCTCGGAATGCTTCAGCGTGCTGATACGCGGCCGATTACGAACGAATAAAATACCTCGACTATCCGTTCTTCGCATTCTCCGGTCATAGCATCGGACAGATGACTACCTACGCTGACAAATTGTCCTCCTCTGTATTTCTTCTTTTTCTCACCCTTACCTTCGATCACATCGTTTACGGCCCTGTCTGTAAGGTGTGACAGGGAGATTCGATAGAGTATCGAAACTAGAATCAAAAATTTTTGACGCTCTTCATTGAAATTGGCGATATAGAGAGTAGACTCTGCAGTAGAGGTTTTTAAACTTTTGACAAAATGGTCATTTTTGTCGACCTATTTGGTCGCTGAGAAAATTTCCAAAGCCACGGAACTTAGCACGGTAAGTAACCGTACGCTCAGTAGGGGCACTCGAAATTGAAATCCAAATGGCTTGAACGCAGATTGTTCGAGCGTTCGATTAGATAGTAATCGGTATGATTACCATAAGGCTGATACTGGTTCTAAGAGTATAAGCAGGACACGCGAGTAACCGGACAAAGAGAAGTTACTAATTTCGAGCCGGAGTCTATATTTGGGGTCTCGCGTGTGCGCTTCACCTCTGGCTCTGCTCCTTTTTACTCGTTCTTTTAATATCGTCGCCGGGGCCCGCAGACTCCATAATATGCGAGGTCCGTATATGCGAGACTGGGGGCCCCGGTGCTTGTCGGCCGGCCATAGGATATAGGTACCGGCCTTAACCGTCGCTACGGTCGCTAAAGCTAAGCGTGTATGCATGTTCGGTGCATAAATAAGGAGCACAGCTCGGGAGGCATTAAATCACGCGCGAGGATCGCGTGTGCGCGCTGGAAAGAGAGGACACCAAAGGAAAAGAAGGCCTCTGCTCCTTCGAACGAGGAAAGGCTGAACGAGGAGCGAAAAATCGAGAGACGAGGACCGAGCGAGCACGGAGGGAACAGCACGGAGGAGGATGGACGAAGAATCGAGGAACGAAATGGAGGAGAGGATAAAGAGAAAAGAAGAGAGATGGTTAAAACGGTGCATCCGTGGGCCACTTCTCGGCGTTACGTTCGCGGTTGCGTTCGAGTTTGCATCGAGCGTGCACCCCCGTCGAGCCAATATGCCCCTCGCATCAACGGTTGCCCACCTTCTTGAGTAGTCCAGCGATTATGCTCCGTACACGAGTAAACATATATCGGGGAACGAACTGGCGGGCTCTCGGTTAGCTTGCTTTACAGCCGCCTGTCTATTGCGACCGTTGCAATTAAGTCGTTCTCCTCTAAAACCCCCTTATCTGCCCGCGACATCATCGACATTTTTTTGATCACCGTCTATCTTCTAATCTTGTTTCTCTTGGTCATTATTTTTGTAGTGGAACTGTAATGTAGTTGCACGGTAAGGTAGCGAAGTCGTAACATCTCTTCGAAGGTACACTCGTATGCGAATGTTCGGTTTGTAAATTCATTAAACACAGACCACATACGTGAATATTACCATAGTATATTATAAAGTCTTTCAGCATTTATTTTTATAATTCTTACAGTTTTAAAAGGAGTAAAACGTAATTATACCAAAAAGTTAATTTTTACTTCCCCTTAAAAAAGTCATCCCCGATGTGGTCATAGAACCTTTTTAACGTAGAAGAAAATCGACCAAAAGAAAATCGGGAAAGAACTAGACAAAGAACGAGTCTTGACAAGTAACGCGCGGCAGCCTGTATAACACATGGAAGAAACGTCTCGTTTCGTGAAGAACAAAAGCGAGAGACTAGAATTTCGATTCGATAACGAGGCAGCGAGCAAGGCGGAAGAAAAAAGAAGGATCCGATGAGGCAGTAAGGCGGTCGTATCCAAAAACGCCTCGCACAATCTATCACGCGCAAAGAGCGCAGCAAGAAGTGAGGTTAGGAATGTTAATGTGGGCAGCGGGAGCAGGCAGCCAGTGCGCATGCGCCACCCCCCGCGGAGCCAATCACCGCCCGAGAAATGGTAGCTGCGCCCGGAGTCAGCTCGTCGGGCACCATAACCTCGGGAAGATGGAAGAAGAATCTTAGGGTGGAACTCGATGTTCTCCCTTTTCCTTCTGTTTCATCGTCCTCCTCGCTCCTTTCCGGTCTCCGTTCCTCTTTTTCTCCCTGCAATCCTCTTTTTATCTTCGTACAACGTACACGGTAGAGAACCTGACTTCGAGAAGTCCGACAAATATCGGAGTGGAGAACGTATCGCCTTTAGCATCGAACAGTACGAGTTAAAAAGGATTGAAAAATGATGTCAAACGGGAGAACAGTTTGTAGCGCTTCTTTTTCTTTGTTGCTGCTTTTCGCACCTTTTAGCGAGGACTTTAATTGCTTTTAAGGATGGGAAGGTTAGTTCGGTACGGAAGCTATTGCCACGTGTTAGATTACAGCTCGTTAGACTACTACGCGTTGGGTTATTACCCGTTAGATTACCACACGTTAGATCGCTACTCGGCAAATCACTATGCGTTAGATTGCTACATTGCCACGCGCCAATATTCTTAGAACTGTCTACGTTTTGTAAATGTGGGTCACGACCCTGTCCACACCATTCTAATATTAAACTTGAAGATTTAAAGTCTAAAATTGAATGAAAGTTGTCAGTGTAGCGAGCGCAAGCCTAATCTAGTATTAAAGAACAGTATCCCATTCGGGTTTAGGGTTACAGTCGCGTTCGTGTTTGGCGAACGACTCTTGATTTCCAGCAAGGACACAGGTGATGAAGTAGGAGGAGGAACGAAGGAAAGCCGAGAAGGGCCAGGTAAAGAGTAGCCTAGCACCCCAAGAAGGAGGAACAGGCTGATTGCGTCCGAGCTGTGTAAATCTTGTTGATGGAAATTGTCCGCGGACCTTCAGTTTGTTCGGCGATTACATCCTGCGGAGAACGCGTTCACCGGTAGCCACGGCTCTTTCTTTCTCCTCTTCTTCGGCCGCTATCTCTCTTCCTCTTTCCTCGTTGCGCTATCTCTGTCCAAGAATCTTCTTTCTTCGCGGACGTTCAGATTAATGAGCACACCGCTCGGTACTTTTAATTCCAAAGACCGAGTGCAAATAAGTACCGCCATCCGTCTTGCCCGCCAATTACCACTAAGCAGTTCTTTCTCCGTTCGTCGGAGTATGTTCCTCTCTCTGTCGCTCGTCTTCTGGGTAGTTTTGCGTAGACGTTACAACTTGGTAAGTGCGTCGAAGCAATCGACCGTAGGATGTTCAGGCCGCGATTGAACTTTGAGGATGTTGATGGATTTCTTCGCTGTTTGGCAAGCGGTAGTAGCCAGCGTAATGAAGACGCTGCCGTTCGATCGACTACTATGCTGTTATTCCACTTTACTATAACAATGTTCCACTAACTTAATTATCTCTGATTCGATATAGTTCTTATTCCCGGTTACAGAATTTTTGTTACGGTACTTTTATCGGAACGTGTATTAATCTTGGTCAAGACAAACGTACATTTCATATTTCATCCCATATTAATTTGTCTGTTTTATTTTCAATTCAAAGATGGGCTGGTATCTAGTACTAAATTTAAAAGACATTTCGTAATAAAGCGTATTTGTGATACAACCACCTGAAACCCCAATTATGTTCCAGCATCGAAGCTTTGTCTTCGGAACGTCGCTTTAAAGTACGTAACATCGGAGAAACTTTGACAATAATCTTCGAATGTCTACGACTGCGAGGCTTCTCCCGAGCGATCGAAACGCTTAAACGTTTTGGTATAAAAGTACCTGTACACGGTTTCCAGTGAACCGGTGAATGGTCAGTGATACACGCCAATCATCTCGAAGTCGACGAAGAAATAACACGTTCCACCCACGTACAGGGGCCTGAAACTGTCTAAAACTGAACGAGCTCGGTCGTTCATACGAACGGGGATCCCAAATTAGAGGAATGTCTGATTTACATCTCGAGATATCTCGGATGAAGCTATAAATAATTTCGGTGGTGGAATGTTAATGTGACCCTAGGCTTCGAACGAACCGATGGTCCACCGGACCCCCCGCCAAAACGCAGACGTCCAGTCGACCTTTAAACAGATACTACCTATGGTTGTTCGTCTTTCTTCGCTGGCTGAACGTTTAAAATGACCCGCGTTTCCTGTACCATTCCGTTTACTACGATGTTATTGACGAGCCCCTGATTTATTACTCTCCAACGCTCGACTCTTTAAATTGAAATAAATTCTCATTTTCGAACCTTAATAGTTACTTGTGCTTTAATGTTAAAAATCTTTTGCATAAATTAATATTCAAGATGTATTAATATTCAATGTTCGAGATCTTTTGTACTTTAGAGGAGAATTAGCATTTCCAATTGTCCAAATCTCCAACTCGAAATGTCTACTCGAAAACCTTATCCTTGGAAGCCTGATTGACGCACACATGATTTTAATTGCTATACTTAAGGAGAAATTGGACGAGTGCGAACGAGGGCAGTTTACCAGGATACCAGTGATCGGAATCCGTTTTCCTCGATTTATTAGTAGAAAGGTGCTAATGATACGGTAGCTTGATTTGCGTATCGATGAGTAATGAGCAGCTATCTTACCACTAAATTTAACGAGTCTGATGGATGAAACGTAACCGGAGTACCAGTGTATTTAGAGGCAAGGTTAATCGAGCGAGGCTATTACTAGCCGGCAGGACACGGGCCATTTCTCTGACTGTCCACCGCGCGGTGGATTTATTATTTATCTCGTGTCCCGGATCGAGTTACTTTCGACGATATTTCTAACGTCAGGATCGATAGGCCTCGTATTCTGTTTCGCTCGGTGTAATTACACCATAGATATGTATCATAGACTAGGTAGAAAGCAGCTACTAGAAACTCAGCCGGAGGATCGCGATTAATTGAGCATCGGGTTAATCGATCCTCGAGCTATCGAGCTCCGAGCCTCGTATATATAAACGCCACTTGTTTCGTTCCTTGTTTAGAGCTTGAAAGATTTCAATTTCGAGTATCTTATCCGCATCTGCCGTAAACGTTGCGGCCTCGAATAATTCAAAATATTAATCAAGATCTAATATCTTTGCATCAGAAAAGCAAGGCACCAGAAAATAGCCATTAGGTATCCTTGCGAGCGAAAAATTATTGGAGGACATGCAAGAGTACTTGTTTCAGGGATCTCTGCAATTCGACAACAAACACCTATTAAAATTAAAACGATAAAGTAATGAGGTGACTTAAACTCGACCCGTTTGCGAACACAAAACGCATTTTCGAGAGCCCATGTTTTCTCGCAGCTGTACAAGTTGGCCTTAGACAGCCGTACCTTGGAGTCTCTCGAGCAAAGAGCATCAGAAGGTAACGCGTTATACAATGGGACAATCTCTGACTTGATTTTGCGTTAGGCGAACGAGATTGGCAGTCCGCGTAGCTTGGCTGGCAGGCAGGATAGGATAGGGCAGAGTAGGGCCAGGGTAGAGACGTACATTGTTGTACGTACGTGTAGGTACAGTAGCAGTTCGGTGGCGATGTGATCCTGTCGGAGACAGGACTACGTTGCCGCCCCCACGATTACAGACGACGAGAATGAGGACGAGGATGGGGGCCATCCCCGAACGTCTCTGCCTCTGACAGCTCGACCCTCCCTCTGACCCCTAACCCCCGTCTCGATTTCTCTGCTCCTGTCTCAGTCGATCGGTTTATATCTCCTACTAGCTACTGTCTTTACCTATTTCACCGGCATCCGCAGGCAACGGGATCCTTCGCGAAAATCGAACGTTGCCATAACGCGATTCTACACTTTGGAGAAAGTATCAATATTTTGACTGGGAATTTTTACTTTTTTTTAAACGCATTTGTACCGCAAGAATCTTATAATTCAGATGTATTGAAATGAATCTTGAAAATCTTTAACAGGTTCGACAAACAGTGAGAGAGTAAGAGTGTTATGCTTGAACTACTTCCCCTACCATTTATCATTATTTTAACAGCTGGAAATGAGTACTCTTGTACCCCTGTGAGCCGAGAGCTAATTATTCGAGGAAAGGGCATCAGGCTTCGTTGTCCCAAGGATGTTCAAGAAGAATCCCAAGGCGCAAGACGGTGGAGGCGGTCGAAAAAGACGACAAGCGGAGGGAAACACGTACAAATCGAAGTCGAGGGACCGTCTGGACGGTCTCTAGCGTAATTTCGACATCGATCATTGGCGAAACGGGCAGTGCAAAATCGTCGGCGCTGTTTAAACGTCCACGCGCTGCTCGCCGGGCAAAAACGGTGGTCGCCGACGAGCGGCACACCAGCGGCCACGGAATACTTTATTCATTTGTCGGGGGATCGGACGTAGCAATGTTTTAGCGGTAGTGTATAGAGATGCCAATAAATATGTCGTCGGCGGCATGCAATATGTATGCCAGCGTCTGCCAATCCGCGGATAACTCGCGACAGTCCCAATTCTTCTCCTCGGCTGCCCGTCAGTTACCTATAGGAGATTCTCTGTCCGTTCTTCCAGGTCTTCTTCAGCCCGTTGTTCTTCCGTCTGGTCTCGGTCGGCCGGGCAAAAACGGGGCCGAGAGCTGCGCGCGACCGGCCCCGTCGACGTATTGAGACGAAATGCGTCGGCTCGCCACGACGATGATCGATACCATGACTCTCCCAGCGGATCCGGTGGTCGAGCGGCCGATCGATCGACGGATCCTCCCGTTATCTCGTGTTCTTTCACGTGTGTCGATCGACTTCTGCGATGTCCTTACACGCGTCGAATGGCACAGTCTCGCAAACGGGGCATGAATGAGCTCGAAGACAATTCGAGTCAAGAATCGAATCTGCACCTCGATTTTGGGATTGAGAACGATACAACAAATGCACCGTAGGAACTTCAAAGGAAGTTGAAAGATCTAATACCTCGACAAAATTGCGATTTCGATGTTGACCTAGAACTATGCAGCACAGAGAAGAAAGAGTGCTTGAAAGCCCATCGAGGATCCTCATGAAGGAATTCGCCGACCAAGGCAAAAGTTTATAGTATTCAAGGAGAAATTGTACCGTTTCAACGAATCGGAGGACAAGAAAGGAGAAAGTAACGTTTAAATAATCGAGGAGACAGCGATCGCGCACAACGAAGGGACTTTAGTCCTTTTTGCAGCGTGTTGAGGAGACGAGGCGCATCGGGTGGTCGCCGATCGCGACGGATAGACGTCTGAACGGTCGGCAAAACATCCTCCGATCGAACGTATTAACGATCTCATCAATAAAGCTTTCCTCCGTGTGCTGGCAGAACCAAAGAGGAGTCGATGAGCCGGGGACCTGTAGCGGCGGCCAGAGCAGCCCAGGAAGCAAGAAAAATCGCCAATTTGTTGAATGCACCGGCCATAATTCTGATAGAAAAACTTTGCTACTTTTTTGCATTTTCTCTCTGCCTGGAACATGGAGAACGTACGTTCAAGGCAAATGTCCGACGAATACCCTTTTCGGTGAACATGCATCCTGCACGGTGGACATGCGCTTCAGAACGTAGGGTTGCGTAAGTTACGGAGATGTTGGGTTCTTTTTAGACTCCTTAAAGTTAGGCTCCGGTAGATTTCTTTGGACGTAGATTCTCTTTTTATCTTGTCTTCTTAGGCTCTTCCTGAAATATCCATAGGCTCCTTTCTCTAATTTCTCTCTAAATCTATAATAGGAATTTTGGGATCTTAGGATAAGTGTTCAAGATATTTAGATATGGTAAACTGTGGAACGATGAAAGTTTAGAAGCTTGTAAGTTGCGGGATTCCATAGGTTCCAAAACCGTGAGGCAAATGTTAGAAAGCTCCTCCTACTGCGTTTGCCAACCAATGGAATGGCACATCGCACCCAGGTGTGCATCGACGTCGCTATTTTTCACCTTTCAACCAGTCGATGCGCACCTTGTACCCTTTGGATATTTATTGCCTCGCGCGCTAATTGCGTCGTGCATGATTTTTGCAACGGATTGTTTCGCAAGCGCGTTCCAGGCAGTAGTTTAATTAGGAAAATCATGGACGGACGGACGTTAGCGTCGGCTGGATGGTTAGCGTTAATCGGGAACGAGCTATTACATTCGCGAGGCTCGTAATTAATTTAGTTGGTACGGCGGTGGAACGTCGAAGCGACGCTAAGGTAAACGATGGAACCGGGAAAACACGGACTAGAACTATTTAAGTCCGAGCGAACGAACAGCTCTCCTCGAGCCGGTTGCTTAATTGACGCTAGGCAGATGCATACTTGCTTTTACCGTGTTTGTAACCATATCAATTCGAGTCGGTCGGTTACACAAACAAACCACACGTATTTCGGGATGTTGACTCAGCCCGAAAAAATACTCGCCGCAGAAACGCTCGTTCTCCATCGGTCGAGGCACACCTACGGGATTCGTGATCGAGGAACCTCGGCACCGCTCTGTCGATCCTCGAACAATATGCCCTTTTTTTGCCACGCGATCGATCGACTAGCACACTGCCGAATAATAAACTCCTCCGAATTCGCCTTTCAATTAGGTGCACCCTCTCTTCGACGTGTTCTACCGTATCTTCGATACGCTTTGTCAGGGAACTGCAATTATCTCCGTCCTTATACATATAATTTTATTTCTAATCACGTAATTATAATTATCATTCACTTGGTAAAAGTCTGAAGTACATACTAACAGGAGAGTCCAACTAAAATACAAAAATCCTATGTCTTATCGCAACGATGCATTGTTCAAATTTTACATTTTACATAAAATACCGTCGAGTTAAAATGAAATGAATGTAAAGTTTGACTTAAACTTGTTTTACCAGCCTACAAAAGTTAATAAAAATCATAATATTCGTTCGCCAAGTTTGCAAAGGGGAATCCTGAATATTAACCGTAACTATAAACTAACTGATAAACTAAGAGCCGTACTCGTTTGTTCATCGCTTAATGGTCATAAGCGACCCCGTTCGATAACGACCCGATATCCGTACATAATAATATATGGTATTATTGCGAGGTTGGGGGAATCGAGCGGGCGTTTTCGCCTCGATTCGCATCCGCACGTGCGCGCGATTCGAGCGCAGATTTCCGGTAGACTGTTATAACCCAGCACGATCGACCGAGAGAAAAAAGGGACTGAATAAAGAAACGGTGCTCTGGCGTGACCGTATATCACCAACAGGCTCGTAATAATATCTAGTCGCTTCCGATTGTGCGTTCACCGCGATCGTAAACGTTGCAACGCGGTACTTCTCTTATGAAAATGCAATCTGAAACTTTTTGCATTCCTTTTTTTCATCCGAAGTCGAATTTTGGGGTTGGGAGATTTGAGGATTCAGGGATTTGAGAATTCGGTGATTCAGAATTTAGGAACTTAGAAATTTACAATTCACAAATTTGGCTGCAACTGTGTCAAAGACCTAGTATCTTGTCTCCAAGTATCCAACAGGACACTGAAAGAAGATCTAGAAGCGTGCAGGCACGAGTTGTTCCCGCATCGGAACATTCAGCGAACTATAACTACACGGGACAGAAGAGTAGAGGGTGAGAAAGGGAGAAACACGATACAGGGAGAGTACGAAGACTATGATTTACACTGTTACCGCGTTGGTTTCTGCGATACCCTTTGTCCTTGGACGATGAATTCGCGCCTCGACGTGGCCGTACGCACCACTCGTGGAAAACGGGGGACGAACGAACGAGGAATCGCGTGATTGTTTGCATTATTTATGACGATCTCGTCTCACCGATGTACATCCGATATTACTCTCTCTGCGTCTCTTTTTGAGTTGATGGAGGGAAAACGTATGGGAAAGCGGAATCTCTGCTCGTTTTGTTTTTTAACTCATTCTAGTAATATTAGAGTTTTTGAAACATCGATTTTTCCGTAATTAATATTCTAGCAGAATAATAGTAAGGTAAAAATGTCCAAGTCCTCAGTTAGTCTGCGTGGAGAATAATCTTTTCTCGTTATTCTACCATTGAATCATTCTTTAAGCAACATAATAATGAATTAACATCCCCTATGTCGTCACATATGAAAATTCAATATGAATTATACACTAAAATATCTAAATTATTCATACTGAGAACATTCTCTATACCGTCAACTATGAAAATTCAGTATGAAGACCAAAATGTTTATGTCCCACGAAAGAACAAATCACCAATCTTCGGTATGCAGGTCATGTTAGCTCCGTAACGCGAAGCATAAAAGTCCGGTAAAAAGAAAATAGTAAAAATAGTCGCAGTAAAGACAGTGAACTAGGAACAAATTGTCCATTATTTTATACAATTCCAGATATTATTTATCGCTAAGAAGGTTGGTAGGGTTGCATGATATTCGATACCGGGGAGTATTTCGTGACGGGAGCGGTCGGGAATCGCGAGTTACGAGTAACAGGTATATTCGTATCGTTGTACGCGCTACCTGGATATTTTGATACCGTGTCTTGCACCGATGAAAAGTGGTAAGCTAATGCTCGTTATCGGGTATGCCGTTCCTAAAGCAAAAGGTTTATCGACTAGCCTTCGCCACGGTGAGAACTGTGCAATTACGGAATCCTTCGTTCAACGAGATCCGTGGCCGGACTAAAATACGACGAATCGTAAACTCTCGCCGTTTATATTACTTGCCGAAGCCTCGCGGCGATCTACGGCGCGATGGCAAAAGGACAATCCACTTTCGAATTAATCCACGGCCGATACCTTCCGTAAAGGGCCGATATAAACGTTCTTGTCTACGCGACGTAGGAAAAATGACGGTAAAAGTGAAATGCGACGGACGATCAAAGTTGGAATTCGAAGGGAGCATTCTCCAAGGATCGGAGAAAAGTATACTGCACAGGATTCTTCGGGACTATTCGTGACAGAGATCTTAGATTTGTGTACATTGTACAGAAGATGCTTTATCGCGAAATGTGTCTTTTTAGCAGAGCCATGAAAAATAACGTCCCTTGTACATAAAATGGAATTAGCTGTATAAATTATTATTAAACGCTTGTAAAAATAATCGAGGGTCTTAACTATCAATTTTAACGCAATGTATTTTATTCTGAAGCAAAAATCGTCAGGAGAATGACACGAGAATTCACCGCTCCACGTCTCATTCCAATACGTGTAATAACATCGTTCCAACTGTTTGCACTTTTTCATTTTACTACATAAACGAGTGGAACAATTTTCACACTTTATAACGATATATTATGTACATGAGTGCAGTTGACACTTTGATTGGTGTTTCATTTGCTTTGAAGCGTGACGATGCATATTGCCTTCATACACAACTTTGATATATTACGTAATTTTCTTTTTAATTAATAATTTTCTTACAGTGTCGTTGAAAGCAAGTACAGCTCAAGTACATTTCCCAACTGAAAACTACAGTACTTCCATCGAAGTACGATAGAAATGAACGAAAATCGATACAGAATTAGAATATCGTACGACAGTTCGTAAGGTGGACACGAATCTGAGTAGTGCATAATCGATTGTACTTCCTCACGAGTAATCGAGAAGGAAGTCGTGCACGAAACACGCGAGCGACCCACCGCGTCCGATGATCGTATATATATAGGGTGGAGAAATGGGGAATGAACGTGTCAGAAGCAGCCCCCGGGGTCTAATTATGAGTTTGCACAGAGGGTTGGTTAGTCGACTTTGCCGCGTTACGAAGAACCCCATTGACTCATTGACCGAAATATCTTCATTGACTGCCACATGTGCATTAATTATTTTATCGAATCACACTGCTGCACGTTACTAGACATTTGCGTAAAAATATCATCGGTTGCTCAAAAGTATTATACATAGAAAATAAACCAGCTGAATTTATTGCGTAATTTTATTAAAATGAATTCAGAGACGGTAGAGATCATCGAACGGGACGGTTCCATGGGAATTCGAACATCGTTAAGCTCTCGTTGCAGCGGGCAAATAAAAGATGCGCACGGCGTGGCCGAACGGAAAGAGAGAAAAAGGAAGGACGGAGGGGTCACGAGTCGACGGAAAGTTCGGCCGAGCAATATCTCGCGGCGTGGACGGACAAAAAGGGACACAATGCCGAGGGCAGGATCGATTCTCCTCGGTCGAGAGGATCACGAACGAAGAGGACGAGACGGTGAGGTTGGCGTTGCGCGGAAAGGAGCGGGCCACATTGTTGCTGAAACGATGCTCGGCGACGGGCTACGGGAAACAACGAGCCACTGGTCGCCTAAGAAGCGTAATTAATCACTTTTTCTTGCGTAAGGAACGCCGTTGTCGGGGAGAAAACAGTCGAGAATCCTCCGCGAAACGAGATTCCCAGATCCCGTCGCGAGATCGCATGGAACTTTATGTAAATCGAGGAAGATCGAGGAACGCGTTAACGCGGAAAAACCGAAACGATTGTTTATCTGGAAGATGGATATGCGCGATGTACACGACACGTGAGTGTGTACACTATTTCGCTAACTACTGGAAAACGTGCAGGGATGTTTTGTACGAGCGTTGTTTGCTTTGATGGAGTATCTAATAAAACATCTGAATGTTTGTTTTCATTATCGTTTACGAAGATATCCACGGAGATACGCAATTTTATTTTACTCGTCTCGACATCGTCGAAGTATATGATCAGTAAACAGAATGTACTGTCCAGATGTGCAAGTTTCGTGCGTCACCGACCTTTTGGACGGAAAGATATTAAGCGAACTCTTCAACAGCTACTTCATTTACCCATCACTATTCTAAATCATGCTCCAGTACTTTAATGTAGGGTTTGATTCTTATTAATTTGTATGTCATACGAAGTTCTATATGTTCCAATCGTAACAAATTAGTTAATATGACAATTGAATGCTGGTATCAGGTTTGAATTCATCAGGGATGTATCCACTATCGGTTATCAATGCGCTCGGTCCAGTTAGAGCGAAACCACCTGTGCCGATGGTGGTGGAAGGAGATCGTCGAGGCAGATGAGACGGAGAATATCGAGGTAACCAAGCAACCAAGGAACCAGGCAGGCAGCCGGTTTGGAAGGCAGGCGCGGACATGTGGGCCGCGAGAGTGACGGATGGCCACATCGCATTTCGCGGCTCCATATCTCCCCGATTTCGCGGGTGTAATTCCCGTAAAGTCGTTTCGGAGGCCTGTTTCGTAGCCAGTGTATAGTCGCCGCGCATAACCGCGTGGCCTTCCTTCATCGTTCACTCGCTCGATTCTCTTTCTCCTCTCTTCGTTTCTCTCTCTCTCCCCTTCTTGCTCACTGCTGTTTCAACCTCTTCGCGGTCCGTCTATTTTCTTTTCCCTTGATTTCTGTCCGTGGTCGCCGGTTTTTTATTTGCCTGGCGTGCATACCATTAGCCGCCGAACGTTAACAGCCTCGACGACCTCTAGCTTCGTCGGTAATTACCGGATCATAGCCGAAAAGCTCGGAGAACGGGCCTCGTTCGCGATCAGCCTCTCCCGTTCGTCGTGGGAACGCGGGACACGCTAATGCGCAACGTTCCCTTGGGACCTCTTTCGCTTTGCAATCCTCCGGTTAGTAGGTCTTCTTCAATACATGCTGTGCTTTCGTTCGTAATGGCAATTTTTGAACTTCTTTGAAACTTTGGGACTTTAAGCTTCGATGTGATTCGATTCGACCTGAAGCCACAAAGTGTCGAACTTTCAATGCTAGAAAATTTCACTCTTGAATCACTCTTCAGCTTCTGAATCAGATAGTATACGTATTGTTCATTATTTTCTTCGAAACTAAGATGAAGTTCCTTTAACGCTAATTACTTGCAAAATCATATTCGATCATGTTTGTAATTGCCGAACAGGACACGGCGCAGCTCGATTTCTCCTTCGTCGAGTCACAGGAGGCGATGAATGTTCGAGCAAGTTGTTAGCACGATGCGATCAAGCGGGGAATGCAAAGTAGCTGAAAGATAGCGAGGCTTTTCGACATTGCACTCGATCAAGAAGCACGAGGACAGCCATCGTAGTTGTTTAATTCGATCGAGCGTGTACCGACTCGTCGATGAACGATACGGTAAATCAATACGAATCGTCGCGACTCGACGACCAAGAAGGAGGAGGAGGACACGTTCGAGGCCGCGATCGCACTTAGCGAGCTTTTGATTTATGAAGCGACGACGTTTTAAACGAATGTCCCGCGTACGGATCGTAACGCGATCTGGCCACACAGCACGCGTGTTCCCGCGCGGTATCGCGCTCGTAATATCTCTTTTACGTCGTGTAAGGCCCGAAATGAATATAAAGTCTTTGTCGCTCTAAATTTATACGGTGATAATAAAATTAGCGAAGCTCGGCCGCGGTTGCGACTCTGGCCAAGCATGTTTCATGCGCCACAAAACTGACCTCTCTTCCTCTCTCTCTCTCCGCCGATAATAAACGTCCGTGGTTGCGGCACGCTTTTACGTTTGCGAAGAAGATCATAGATACGATTCAAAGGGGTCCTGTTTACTCGTGCCGGGACGCAAACAGCCCCGCGGCGTGATCCCGTGAATTCCACGGGACTCGGTCGCGCCGTTGCGAGACCACTGTTTCAGCAAAAACTCATTAAGACGACCCCTGCGGAGCGTTCCTAGACAAAACTGTGACGATCGTTGGATGATGATCCTGATCCCGGCAGACAGGCTGGAGCCTTCCTTGCCACAAATTCCTGGAAGACCTCTCCACCGACTCCGCCTACCTGGACAGGTGCGCGGTTTCTGGCCTAGGGCAACAGAACAACCAGGCTGGCTTCGGGTGTCAGGAGCGTATCCCTTGAGTTATTGCATTTCTCGAGTTCCAACGTGCTGGACGCCTAATGATTTCTTTTTTATTTCTTTCTCTCGGAAGAGAGAGAGATCGTCAACGTTCGTTTCTGGGGCTAACCCGCGTAAAACTGTTTCCAGCTGGATCTCACCGTGCGAACCGCTTCACCTTTGCACCTTATGTCCTTTGTCAAATACCCCCACCCCTGGCCTTTTCGTACCGAACCGATCCTATCGTATGTACGAAAATATCTTCGAGTCAATCTAACAGACTTACCAGATAGCTTTCTATTATCGTGATCACCGGTTAAGCTACGCTCAACCATGAATCACGAACTCGCGTTCGTTTCGGCTCGCTACCTGTGCCGTACTTTTCGTCCGGATGAGATCGTATGAGAAAGTGAAACTTTGGAAATCGCTGCTCGCGTCGACTGATTCCACTCGAAAACGCGAAACTTTTAACTGGGATGACATGTAAGACATTCGGTATTTCAATGTTTTGTTACGATTTTTAGTTACACAGATAATTCGAATGTTACCATTAGTCAGATTCGAATTGCTTCGAACACGATCGTTTAACCATACTCGATATTGATGGATCAATATCTAATAACGATACAGCAGAAACGATTTCGAAAGAGCCACTCGGAGCCTCTCGAAATCGCCATCCGTTCTGGCCGAGCCGATGAAAAATGTCTGTTGGTCTAATGATAAACGAGCGCGAACTCATAAACGACCGAATGATACACTCGAGAGCTCATTGTCCGAGTAAGTTTTCAGGTGGTTCCCGGCTATTGTAGGAGCCGGTTCGCATTGTTGTTACGACGCCGCTAGATGAAACGCTCGAAAATCTTTCGTGGTCCGAGCAAAAAAGAAAAGAAAGGGAGGCTACGCGTTGGACAATGCGATTTCGTTACAGAATCTTGGAAACGGTGGTCAGATACCGAGGTTCTCGCTCCTTCGAATGACAATGGACCGAAATGGATACAAACACTGTTCGATTTTTGTCTTTAACAGTCAATTTGTTAGCTTTCCTTATGCTTCACGCTTTAAAAGTCAGTTTGGTCTCTTGTTCGTTTCTCACGATCGAAAGAGAAAGGAGAGAGAAATTATAGACATAAGAAAGTAACATTCGTCGAACATAAGGTGCAATTGATCGCAGTATGCATTAATAAACTGTGGAAGTTATGATAGCGTTGAGATTTTCCAAATGAATATAATTGTTTGACACACCTGGTGTGTCGTGCAATTCGTCTAGAAAATGATCAACGACACACCAGGTGTTTTAGAAATTTTCACTAACGTATGAAAATTGAACATCGCTGTATCTTCGACATATTCCTAACTCACTCTGTGACATACAAATTTTTAGTAAGTAGTAAAATACAGAGAAGGTTGTTCGTCAGCCGCATAGATCATTGCACAACGGATACGCGTGAAAAACGAGCCGAAATAAATACTTTCGTCGATGATCGGGCAACCGTGTCGTAAACCGGCAGCAGGGTGGAATATATCTATGTATATTCGGAAGTAGAAGGCGCGATGGCACCCCAAGCCTCCCTTCCAAGCCCTTAACGTCCTTCCCTTCCTGCGGTGGTCGTCATTGTTTCATTGTGTTATAAACGCATTGCGTGTGCTTAGTGCGTGAGCGAGGGTGTATCGATTGCCCCGCCCCCTGCTGCGTAGCCATGACGACACACCCTATCCTATCTAACCCCTAGCCTAACCTCCAACTTCTACGTTTCACCCCTACGCTCACCCTCCGCCTAGCGTCGCCGAGCTTTCTCTTTCGCGCTGCTTCATCCAGCCCCTGTCATCCCCGAAATACCCTGAGCACGTCCTCGAGGTGACACTGTCCAAGGAAACCCCTGTCATCGGCCCAGGTACAAGCGACCCGTCATGACCTTCTAGTGTCGTAACCTGTCATCTTTCTTGGCCACGAAGAAAACTACCTCCATAGTACCGATTATCAATATTCCCAAATTTCAAATCCCCAAATTGTTAAGTTTCCCCGTTCCAAAGATTCAAATATCTAAATTCCCAAGTCTCTATATACCCTATTAACAAATTGCTAGATCCATAAATTTCCAGATTCCCAGATTTCTAAATTACCAAATTCTTAGCGCTCATATTTGATAAAAGAGAAATCGTGGAAGATGTTCTCCAGCTTTTTGCAAAGACGATCGTGTTACGATCGAGAAGATGCTAGGTTCAATAAATAATGTTGCGTAGCTGGTGAGGAATTGCCAGCAATTTTGATGCCATCAGGAGGCTAACATTCAGAAACGATCACCGAGAAGCTTGATGTCGCGCGTCTAAAGATGACAAACTACGCGGAACATCCTACCGACCGAAGACAATAGGTCAAGCCTGCAAGAAGACTCGTGTTGCCGGAGTGACGGAGTAACCGATCTGTCCCAGCGGGTATGCCTCGCCGTAATCGACTCTACACAATCCTACCACGATATTAATTACCGGAAGCTTCGTATTCACGCGTGACTAGGACAATTTCTCCCAATCACTTTACCTAATCTACTATCTCGAAACGATCTTGTTAGATGCGGATCAACATACTTTCCTAAGATTTCCATTTGTACACAAGCGTATTACCACCGCATCATTAACGCGACTTTATCCAATTTATACAGTTATTGGTCATCGGTATCTTTAGTTAGTCACGCGTTATATGGCCAAGTGTTACGTGTTTTATGACCAAGCACTATTTCATCGCGTATTGTATGGCCGCGTTCGAGTCCTGTCGAATCGCGTCAAATCGAATTACGTCGAATTATATCGTATTATTCTCTCTCGAACACCTGATCGCGGACGAGGAAAAAATTTCCATGGACCACCCACGGTGACGCGCTCCAAATGTTTTCCGATTCGTTCGTTGGCCGAGTGCAATCGCGGCGAATCGATTCGTCGAAAGGCAAGGTCGTATTTGCATACGTCGATCTGCAGAAAGGATCGTTATTTCGGAGCCACGCGAAGGACTCGCGATACAATATTCATAAGCGATCCTGTATCGTTCGCACGATCGCTGGTCCCCGATTGTTTTCCACGCGCACGCCTTCCTTTCGACGAGGATGCAGTCTGTGGCCGCGTAGACAAAGAAGAGAAGAGAGACCCTAAAAGGACGAGAAGCGTCGGTATGGGACGAAACGACCGGCCCAGTGCTTTACACACGTAAGGAAAGGATCGATATATCGGTATACGGGCGGAGGAATGATAAATGGCCGTGTCGAGAGATGCGCGGATAACATAATGAGACGTATTGTGCCGGTGAGGGACCCACGAGGACCCGGAGTTAGCTCTCGAGAGACCTTCTTCTGGGTCCCGGCCAAATTTCGCCCAGCCACCGAGCGTTTATAACCTCGGACTTTCCGGGAATGCCACTTTTCGGGGATGGATTTTCCGCCGTAAGAATATCGCTTCCGCGAAACCTCCACGTTCTCCCTTTTCACACGCCACGCACGCTGTCCGAGGATTTTCGAGCGGATCGAGGGTGAAACTCCATAGGGATGCTTTTATTTGCCTACGATCTTTGTTTTTTGTAAACTGATCGCTCGAGTATCTTACGTTTCACCCGGTTTATACTCTTGAGCCAACGTTACACGTATCGATAAAATAATTTTCCGACAGAAATGTCGACGGCTCTTACGGGACGTTAATGGATGGAAAACGAAGGGAAAGATCTCGTTCGCGGGTAACTGGTACAAGGATCAAAACACACGGTTCGCACCACTTATTATTCATGAATCGCTCGCTAATGTGTCTGGCTTGCAGTGCCTGCGAAAACTCGTGCGCTCACGCACACATTCCCTCGCGAGCTTACACGCACGTGGGTGGCGCGTATGTAGCTAAGAGCGCAAATGAGATAGCCGGTAGAGAACGATACGTCCGACAGGCTATCTACCGATGTGTATATGGGAACGAAAAATCATCCATCACGTTCGAGGCTATCCAGAACTGGCAGTGCCGGACGGACGATGTTTTAGGCATCGGTTCTCTATGGACTCCCGTCATAAAATTGATGAGCGTCTTTGACTAATTTATTACGCCGAAAAAACCGCACGAAATTCATAATGATCGCGGGCCCCGTTGCCGGGACGCGATATTTTGCTTTTATACCCTTGCTTTCGAAATCTCTGATGCCCTTTTGTACTACTAACAATCCACGCCCAGTCTTCTACTCTCTTCGAATCACCCTTTCAGGTCTCGGGGATGGAGCCACTTTCGGCTCAGGTTCAAGATTCACGGATGTACTTTTCTTTTAGTACAAATGTATCGTTTGATGAGATGAGTGTAGGAATTTTCTGGCGTTCGCAAATTGTACATTTACCCAATGCAATTTACGAACTTTTTCGATTTTGAATGTGAAGCGATAAAAATACGAGGAAGGCTATTCGTCCCGGAGCACCGTAAATATTTTGCCTGAATCCCGCGGATCATCGAATTAGAGTCGTCCCCCAGTGCCCGTACGGCCACGCGTAATATCCGACAAGTCGGAGTGGTGGCCCGATGCGTGTTTACAACGGAATTCAAAAGGCTCGTCCGACGGCAGAGCTTAATTAATAAACTCGCGATCTTATCGGGCGCAGCAAGACACACATCCTCCCTACCGTTGCATCTCCGTCTCACGGTGTGCGTACTCGTTCGTGTCTCGCGCGCTTCATCTGACTCTCCTTTTCTCGCTACTTGACCAAAGGTGGCGCGCGAATTTTTGAATCGGTCCAAGGGAGCGCTCGCGAGCGTGAAAAATGACGCAATTTTCGCGGCACGCCTCCCATAGCGAGCCTGAATCTCTTGTATAAAGCTGCCTATTAGGCATATCCACCCTTTCTCCGACTGTACGAGACGCTGTACCGAACTTACGCGAATGTAACGGGTGATTCCACTCGAAACACCCGACATCGTTCTTCTTATCGTTTATTCTCGATTCGACTATCTACCGACACATAGAGAGATTGTAACTCCGCAATTTTCTATATGTGTATAATTTTCATTGTTATGCATAACTCACCTAGCCTAATGTGTCCTAAAACACAACCTGATATAACCTTAACTTAACCTAACATAATATCAATATTAGATATCTCATCAAGCTACACGTTATTTGAAATAATCACCTGTATATATAATAAACGAGTTTCCTTGAGATTGTCTCGTTACTTGAACGAAATAATTTTGCATTTCACTTCTTAATTACATCGATAATTGATAACAGCTTTAACAATTTGTAACGATCGCGGAGAAGTCGTTATGATTCAACACGGTTATTTTAAATGGGAAGGACAAGAGGAAGAGACACGGTAATACGAATTATTTTATCCTGAAAGATCGAACTCCGCCTTCGGACGGTCAATCCAGCGATTCTTTCCGGGTCGAGCGCAATTTTTCATCCTGTCAACGTTTCCTTCTCCGGTACGAAATTCAATTACGCTATCAGTCCTGAATGGAACCGGACAATCACCCCGTATACTGGTACAGGTATGTAGGTGCGAGGAACGCGGGCCCTGTGCCGCACAACAGAACTTTATGAAAGAGACAGATGGAGGTGAGGGTGTGCGTTCGAACATCTGCCCGTGATGTACCCCCTTGATGTCGATCAATTACACCAAACTTGTATGGAAACCATGTACATACGCATTGCGGATGCCGGACAATTCCGCGTTATCTAATGTTATCATCGAATCTAGCCTCGACATAACTAATATTTAACGCGGTGTCTGGCTTAAATTCAACTTAATCGACCATTTAATTAGACAATAAGCACTAACACCAAGTTCCAACAATGAGTGACACTGATAGTGAAACTGAATACGTTAACTGCTAGGCAACTGTTATTTGATAGAATAGCTAAAGGATAAAACTTGACACTTGCATGGAATTAAAATTAAATTATACAAAGTAGGAAGAGGAGAGCTTGGTTTAAGAACAGAGATTGTAGGGTAAGTGATTGCAATTGTAGCTTGAACATTTTCACTCTGACAGTCAACATGTTAACAATCCATATTATGTGTCGTACTAGACACGGCTATTTCTACTGAAACGCGGTCCCTACCGACGTCTCGGATGCAACGTACTCAAATAAACGACAGGAAATGTTAACAAATTCCGAATTAGTTAACACCGCTAATAAAAAGATAGCGACCTAAACTTACTTTCAAACATAGTCTATTTGTCTCCTTACTAATTAAGGTATCAGACTGTCTCCATATCCGTTTTTACCGTAGCATTTAACGCCTAACTAGATGAGCTTAACTAGAACTCGCCCATTACGAGTTCTAAAAATACTACCCAGACTTCGAGGAGAACGTCGCAAAAACGAACCGCGAGACAACGTGAAACAACGGGTATTCTAACGATGAGGCATTCTCGAGGAATCGACGTACCTACGTATTTCCGAGGCTTCGTTAAATGGGCGTAAAAGAAAAAACTTGTCGCGACCGAGTGGAATCGAGGTTCCATAAAAAGACCCCGGGTACCTCTCTGGGGGCCCTCGGACGATCTAACCAGCCGAACGATCGAGGAATCGCGCGGATCTACCGCGAGAGGCTCCACCTAACAGTGGATCGTCTACCCAGGGTAGGATTCTTGCCTCTCATCCGATTGGTCGACACGTGGCCCGCCATTGTTTCATTCACGCCTGTTGCACGTTTCTCGTTTATCTCGTTCAGGCTACCTCTGGCTGGCTCCAACGAAACGCTGCTGCTCCGTTTGCCACACGCTCTCTTCGTCGATCGTTTCTTCGCCGGCTATATAAATGGCAACGGGATCGACGTTGACGGTAATGCCGGTTGTGAATCATTGCCCGTTAACCTGACTCGCGTCGCCGTAAAAAAACAAAAATAACCCACCAAATTTAAATACCGCGGCCGGTTTTATGAGCTCCTCGTTAACCAAACCCCCATGTACCCACCGTCGAAATATTGCTTTTCATTTCTTTACGGACAAATATCGATTATGATTCGTCGCGACGTCGTCTATCATATCCTCTCGAACTGACGCGGTTGTGCCAAAGTGGTCGAGTTGTGAATAGAAATTCTAAGGTCCCTAAATTCCAACATTTTGTCTCCAAATTCTAACATTCTAATGTCCTAAAATTCCCACTTCTACACTTTCAAAGTTTTCAACATTTCAAGATCTCAAAGTCACAAAATCACGTCTCAAAAATTCTAAAGTCCTGAATCCTTACTCCCACATTCCCTGACGAAACCACAACCCTAGCTACGATAATAATTACCGGTACCACGAGTGGACTTGCAGGAAGTCCATCATACGAGAGAATTCATACTGAGCGAGCCAGAAAAGAGTGAAAACGCGTCGGACGGTTCGCGTGACGCTAACGAGGGTCAGCCAGAAGGAGAAGACGTCGATCATCCGGAAAGAGAATTCCAGAAAGAGGGCAGACAGTGAGAAACAGATAGAGGCGGCAAGAAAATAAAGAAATCCTTGTAATCCTGGAAAGCTAAGCCGACAAGGAGCAGGATGATCCTGACGGTGTACACGAGGAAGGTTCCTCTCGAACAAACGGCGCGAAGTCAAGCCGAACCACTCGAGCGAACTGAGCACGCGGTACATAAAGGACCAACAATGCAGGACGATACACAGCTGGCTTGTAAAACACAGAGATCCTGTGAAGATACAAGAATAGCCTGGCTACCGCATACCTTGGGGTGGTCCCGTCCAGACATCGTGTTTTTCACCAAACAACGATTTCTATGGACAGTGAGGTTGAACTTGTGGGTCGATTCCCACGCAATTTTAATTGCCAACAAAGAGGAAAATAAATATCGTGTATACTGTTGCTAACGATCTATCCAAAGATAACCTTTGATCTAAATATCGTCCGTCACAAATATTGATCACAGGAAAATAGTAGAATTTATTGCAAAGAGAACTTGTTAGGTATAGTTACTAATATTTATATTAATTTTCAATGCGAGAGTAATATTAGTGTCCGAGAATTCGCAGGAAGGAAATTTCGAGACGTTGCACAGTCACTGTGGTTATTCTAGCGGAAAACTAGAAGGGATCGTTCCTTTGGCTGGGCGACAAAGTCGTCGTCGCGTATCCCAGCACCCTGTAGGGTTGTGCTTAATCCGCAGAAGCAACAAACAACGATCTCGAGGATAGTCCCGAGAAGAAAACTCGGATGATCGGTTACTTGGCTCGAAAGGGCTTTTCACGGCTGCCGGGCTCGAGCTAATCCAAAAGCGAATAATACGAAATCGCTTGCAAGCCGTCGAATCAAGATGGAACGAGTCGCGGTAATACCGATGGCACTAATCTTCTTAGAAAGGTTTGCCAAAACTCGGTGTTGCTTAACAGGTTCCTTCTTAGCTCCCTTTTCACGATCCCACGTTCAGGCCTACTTCCTTTACTCAGGATACTTCACTGAAGAGGAATTGTCGACTTCCAATAATTAAGAAATACTCTGTATACTCTGTATACAGCGTTTATGGCGATGAAAAGTGTCAGCTTTTCTTTCGATGGATAGATTTGATGAATGATAGATGATTGAGTCGACAGCAACAAGGTTAACTGGTTTTTACGTCGTCTGTCTTTGATATTGGTATGCGGAGGCGTGCAGATAACATTTCTTTCGTTTATTTTCCAGGTTTTGAGGTTTCTTTTAAATACCACTTACGACTATGAGTTGTACTTTTTAAAATCGACTATATACTTAGGATATAAAAACTAAAAGAATTCGAAAGGTTCGAAGAATTTCTGACTTTTCCTAAGAGTAAAACTGAACCCTTTGTGGAATACCTGTCATCGAGAAAGAAATGCGCGGTAAAAAGTTCGAAGGGATGAAGGGAGTCGAGAATGGGGAGAGAACACGGAGACAGAGGTCCTGATCCTAACATTCTAGCGTCCATCGCAGGACTATAATTTGGTCGTCGAAGGAACCACGCCCACGCGTATATGTTACCTTGCTATCGAGATCTCCTGGTCCCGATAAAACTTGTCACTTTGTCGGTGTACGTACGAGCACCAGGAAGCATGGAATAGCAAAGATGAGAGGATAAGGATCGTGACCGGGAAAGTAGGAGGACCTATAGACGGAACGGCACCCGGATTCGACCCCTATGGACCACCAAACGATTTAAACTCTAAATCGAATCGCATCCCTTCGTATACCTGATTCTTCGGTTAATTTTTCAAACAATACCTGACTTCTAATTCATTTACTTATAAGTATGCTATGATTGATATGAACTTAAACTGTCATTTAAAGATGAAGAAAGATTACTAAGATTAAGAAAGAAAATTAATTTGATCGGGTTGCAAGTACATATTCGAGGAATTTTCACGTTAAAGATGTTCAAGCAATGAAAAACATTGAGAACATTTTCTCTTTTATACTTGGTACTTTGTTTACTATATTTGCTGATGACTTTGGCAGAAAGATACAATTAAAAGACCAATGACCGCGTGAAAAGCTAGTCAGCGATCAGCTGCAATCCTCAGTTTCTTATGGGGTTTGATCATGACAGAAAGAACTAGCGCTCTTGACACGCGTTACATTCGTGTAACCGGGATATCAACCTGTCAAAGGATGTTGCTGGGTGTGAGACAGGCTACACACGCACGTACACACAGTTCCATCGCATAATATACCAGGTGACCCTCTTCAGAGCGAACCACGCCTAGTTAGCCACTATTGTACGAGAAGGGACTTTATGAACTGGAAACGAACGATCGCGTCCGTGACAACTTGATCGTTATAGGAGCTCGGTAAATTCCAGTTTTTCGGGGAAAAACGCGGTACCGTGTCCACACGCGTCGCGGCCACTTATTTATAAGCGTGAAAGGAGACACGGGATATATATGGGAACGCGCGCCCCTTCCAGAAAAATCCGGGTAAACACGCGTAATCCACCCGTGCTTTGGAAGCACGGGTTTCTTAATCCCGATTTCACGGAATCGTATATATCCGTACCCCATAAATTTCAATGACCCCCTTAGAACGCAGTTACCCGTTGAATATACGAGATTTTTAGTGTTTTATTCGGGAGGTAACCGGTTGACAAACCTATTTATCACCGATGATATTGTCACCAATGTTAAATTACCTATCTGTATTCTCATTTTTACTAACAGGAAAATTTCACGGTATAGTTTGGGTTAATACCGAAGAACATCGACATCAACCCGGAAGAAAGGGACGTTTAGGAACAAAGAAACGTTACATCAATCAAGGGGTGGTTTAAATAATACTTGAAAGTTAAATCGACTCGCGCAGAGTTAAGGCGCAATAATCGTTAGTCGCGAGTCGAGGATAGTTTCAATCTCCACGAAATCTAATATACGACATTCTATCCGATTATATGCACGATGTAATCCCGCGTGTCAAGCGGTGTGATTAAGTACGGAATATTCGGCGATGACCCGGCGCGATTTTAATTCATTCTCCTCTGCCACGTGCTCCTGAAATCCCTTTTCCCTTCTCACGGACCGACAGAAAATCGTCGAATTATACCGCGTCGTGGACGGCGATTCTGCGTTTCTGATTTTTAACCGGGACGTAACTCCGTGCTTTGTCCCCGAGTCCTAAACAAATAGAATCGATAAACCGCGAGTAAATACGCCTCGAAACCCGCAACGATCGTTTAACGACAGAAACCATTTAGCAGCACGTGCACGTGTTTGGCCGATCGTATTGGATTAACCAGATCGTAACCGGGTCAAATATTTGCTTGGAATCCCCCTTTTCTGCGCATCGACTCCCGAATTTCGAAGTTTACCCTCGAACTTGTTAAACGGGGTAAAGAAAGAAAGAGGAAAACGCCCTATGAGCGTCAAAATTTAATCAAACGTTAAATCATTATTTCATGGCGTTATGATTCGAGTGGTTACCTAAGCAGCACGTGCTGCCGAACCCTGGCGTCATTGCGGTCGCGTTAATATCGAAAGTATGACCCTGGGTGCACGATAAATGAACAGGGTGAGAAGGGTGAACATCCATAAACCGGCTTCGTTTTTAATTAAATTGCGAATGATCGAACGCCTAGAGGTACTTTGCGATTAGAGTTTACTTTTGCAATTTCAACTAACCTAAGTTTCGACCAGAGATTACGGAAAATGTACATTAGAACTGTTTGTTTCGTTAAAAGTAACAAGTAAAGCGATCTGAACATTATTTCAGAGATTATTCTCTTATCGAGGTAGATATTTTAACAAATGTTATTATACATATGTCCCGGTCTTTAAAGTACAGTGTTACTACCTAACTTACAGAATAGTAGAAAATGAGACCATCGAAATTCTATATTCGTCTGGAAAGATTTAAGATCTCTCTGTATGTGTCAAATGATTTATCTGTACTTTGCGGACTTGGATCTATCACAGATGTATGTACAGTCCAGTAACCAGCTGAGTAAGACCGCTCCCGTTATAACAGGTGACAGATCCACGTGGTAGTTCGTAAGTCACCCACATATGGGCACTCGAAGCGTTAAAAGCTTCCGTATATAAGAAGGTACGACGGCCCGGTAACGATAAACAACGACTCGAATCGCTTAATTGCCCCAGCTAGAAGTTTCTTTGCGCTCGATCCCGAAGAAACAGCTAAACAACGTCGTTAATCGTCTAGAAACAGCAAACGTTATCTCGCGTAATTGCCAGTTCCTCGCTGCGTCCCAGAAGCGGGGAAAAAAGTTGGTGGAAACGTTGAAAATGCAGCCGTATCTTGTGGTCCTTTTAACCGAGGAAAACAGGAGAAAAAGGGAACGATAAGTTTTCGTGTCCGAGCAATAACGCGATAGCATTGGAGGCGGGGCAGCGTGAAAGTATCCGCAGGGCACCCCGCCCATTAAACACGAACCTGCCGAGGAAAAGAGGTAACGAATCCCGCAGGATCCTCGTTGATCTTTCTACGTAAATCTTCCACGGGAATAGAGGAATCCGATACACGACCATAAATCGACGCTTGGTTTACTTTTCTCTAATTATTCCCTCGTAATTCAACGCCGAACGAGCTCCAGCGTTTCTTTAAACGACCCCGGACACGCCGAATCGATGCTGTGTTTCATTTCGCTTCGCGCGATAAATGAGTTCGTTCGATGGCTCAAGATTTATCGAATTCACGGCTACGAGATATTCTCGTTCCTCTTCCTACCGTACATTTTCTAGACAAATTCGTACAAAACGGTGTCGTTTGTAAACCGTCAAATAACCTCGAAGAGTATTAGGACCATTGACCCGTTGTTTTACACATAATCCTACGCTATTTGCGGTGTTGGTTATTCGCAAACGATGACAAAGAGACTCCCGGGAATTAAATTTGTTTGCTTCCGCTGGACAAAGCAGACAAGTATCCGTCAAAATCATGGGCAACCGAGGCGTAAAACGAGAGCGAGTCCGTAACAGATATCGCGTAATTAATCACGGGCCGTACGACGCACGCCAACATCCTTAAATAATCGTGGGTCGATCGAGGGAGGATCGAAGATCGGTCGGGATCAGATGCAAATCAGATTCATTAGCGTTAAGCCAGAGACGAAGAGGGTGGCAGAGGGCGGAGTCGAGCTAGGTCCCTTCGACGTAAACACTGGCGGCACTGCGTCAACCTTTGCCCCCACGGTTTCCCGAGGGTTGTTATTGCGCGCGGTTACGACGAACCCCTGGTGACATTCGTCTCTTTCCTGAATACCCCTCTCCTCGCACTTTTCTTTCATCCCCTTTTTTGATCAGTCCCATCGTACGGAAAGAATTAATATCCGCGAGCTACCTCCAGTTAATCGATATGTTACGTGTTGGCAACGATGAAGGTTATAATTAAGTCCCATAGAAATCAAACTACATTTCATAATTGGATGCTTATATCAATGAAATTATGTCGCCTAAAACAATTGTTGGTATGTGACATTAACGTGTGAGCCTAATGTAGTTGAACATCAAAATATATGTACATATGTATAGACATATAGGTATGCGTATGATACCTATGGTTCTCAAGGATTAACGTATTGTACGCATACTGTAATATAAATGATATAAGTGTATATACGTAGCAAAAGTAGCTATGAAAGGATCATTGCACCCCAAAAATGACCAAAATCGATTATCACACCAAGGAGAACACGCAGACCAGCAAACATTCTCTTAGGGTAAGTTGCGAATACTCCGGGGATTACAGGGATTACCAGGAAACTGGAATCACTTTCGACCATCCGGTAGATAGATACTTAAACGTGTTTCATGTCGAGTTACCCCATAATCGCTCGGTCTTTAAGCGACCGTTATCACGCTTACTCTACCCAGCCTGGCAAGCCTTAAAAATTAATCCACTTTCCGTGTACTAATACATCATTAATTCGCACCGATAAGTCTTTTAACGTTATTTCAATTTTTACGACATATCAAATATACGAAATATCAAAAGTACCATATCCAATCTCAAACAATTTGCATCGTCTCTCAAAAAATAATACGTTCAAACGATTATACTGGTGGATTAAAAGGAATAATCCGTAATTTCCTGGCTTACAGAAACGCGTATTAACACGGTATACAGAGTGGGCAGATTTTTGTCGCTCCCTAAACGACCGCGTCAATTACGCGAGAAACAGGCAGGTAATGAAAGCGGCTGCGCGGAAAACCAGTCGAAAACAAACTCTGAAAGGATCCCGGCAACCCCTAATCAAGTCCCGTTTAATAAAACGCCAGGGTCCCCTTCCCCCGTCGTGGACCCGGCTAATCTGACTTTGATTAAACTTTTAGCGACACCTAAAAGCGTGCCGCCCGATAGAAAGCGGCTGGTTACACGCTTACGTGGCAAAAGGACAAGCTTCTACCTCCGTGTAAGTCGATTTTTATTACGTTACGGTGCATACATTAGCCAGGCATCGGTTGAGACACGCGGTAATGGGCTTATCGACGCCATGGGATTACCGTAATAAAGCTACGGAGACGCGGAACCGCGTTTAAACGACGCGACGCCGTGTCGCGAATTTCGCGGGAAATAGCAGCTGCTTTACAAAACCTTAACCAATATTTTTGATACGTCAGATAAGTACAAGAATACTGGGTCATTGAAGATCCAATCTTAAGTACTATGTCTTATATAATATTCGAGTGGCACTGTAATAACATAATGCTATAAAATGTTGTTATTACTGTCACACACATTCCAATGTATTCGATCGATACTCATTGTACGGTCACGCGAAGCAGTACTCTGTACGCTGTATCGTCATGTATTGTACTACCAAGCATTACATTGCCACTCGTTAAAAGATCAAAATACAATTGATAATATCCTCTGTAATTAAAATTTTGCACAAACCTTTGCGAAGATCTATCACGATCAAGTTGAATTCTGCTGGTGATCCAAATAGAATTGCGTCTCAGCGCTCTATTCGTGCGATCGCAGTTGAAGAATATTAATCTACAATTTTGCGTCTTGAATACGAACACTGTTCTCAGTGCGAACACATTCCGTAATTGTACGTTTTTATGACTACTGTATACACTACTTATCACCCAATAATACAAATTATTACTTGATAAATTACTTTTATGATCACACTATTGATTTGCAAAACTAACGAGTACTTTACGCGCCATTTGAACACTGCAACGTTTGCAGCGCCACGACGGCGTACTTCTTCATTTGTACATGCTGTACCCTCTAACGACGAATTCTGAAACTAATTTCTTTCGTTTACGCACTAAATTTGAATCGACCTGAAGTCAGGAAGTCCCCTGTATTATCTTCAGTAGTACAAGGATTCTTATATAGTCATATAATTTGAATATTCTTTTTAAACGACGTATGATTATGCATGAATAACATACCTAAGTCTACAAGCTATAGAAAGTTGTTTCTACTAGCATTCGTTTCTATCTGAAAAGCTTCAGTAATGTCTCTCCTCGTCGCTAGATGGATACAATGCTATTTCTAAAGTGCGCGTTTATATGAAAAGTAACATGCAATAACTTCACTAATCAACATAACTTACTCCTAGAAAATCAGTACGAAAATCAGAATGATTCGCGTAATTGGTAAATGTGATTTAAATGGGGAACATTGAAAGTTCGCGATTTGAAAAGTCGTGCTGTCAGCTTTGAATAAGGTAGCTTTATTTTGTTAAAAATATTACTGACATTATCAATTAACAGCGGAGTAACGAGTAATCGGAAAACGATGAGATACTTTCTTTTATACATCGTGATCGTTGAATATTTCCGGCGGTGTTGTCTCTCTTCGTAATTTACAAAAAAAACCATTCTCATTTTTTCTTTTCTTCGCGTTAAAATATACATGTCTATATGCACGTGTGTCTCTCGTGTGTGTGTAGAGATGTGTATATTAGTGTGTGCCTGTGTGAATCGTGAAAGGTGGCTGCGATTGAAATGCGACGAGATCATTGAATCACTTTATTGTCACACGCCATGTCTGGCATCGGGGGTATCTTTTATCAGATATATTATACTGGATACAGTCACTAACGCTTTATATTAATCGTTCCGCGTAGATCCCGCCATGAACTCCTCGAATCGTTAGCAGTGCTTCCCTTGTAACTTCTTACCGACTGGTTCGTTCCAGCGGATATATACAGAACTACTTTTAAAAACGGTTTCGCGTCAAGGATCCGCATCGATCCTGGACATATTTCCAGAAGGAAAAAAGAAATTAAGAAAAAATCGGAGGAGTTCTCGGTCGAGTTCTGTTTATTTTTTTTTTTTTTTTTCACGGAACGTTGTCTAATCGTACTGTTTAAATTCTTTTCGCCATTGTATTTCTTCATTTGTTCTTCATTTTGTTAACGAAAAAGACGCAATTTTTTCTCGTGTCAACCCATACTCTCTCGCCCGCACTCCTTCCCCTTCCGTATTTGCAAAATAAATCCGGACGTTTGTCGCGTGGCGTAAATTAGAAACCGTGTGTGTAATCGTCGAGCGCATAGAACGGAACGATGCATCCCCGACGGTCAGTGTTCGTGTGATCTTACGATCGATGCGCGCGCCGATATATTCGCGCCAAATCCGCGCGGGAACCGCGTGAACCAATCACGTCGCGGTCACGTGACCGAGGGCTTGTCCAATCGGAAAAGACTACGAGGATTCCTGAGTTTCGTCCAAACGATCGTACATTCGACTTACGTAGTTTTGTGCGCGGTTCTTCGTAATTTGGTGAACAAAAATACGAAAAAAAGGTGACGAATTGAAGACAGGCAATCGATCGTGGCCGTTCGACGCAAGATTACAGGAACACTTAACTCTACACATCGTTTGGAATCGCGACTACGAAGTTTCAAGTAAGTAATGAATTTTCATTGTAAAGAAATCGTTGACAGTTCCCTCAGTTTGTTTGTTCTCTCTCTCTCTCTCTTACTCGCTAAATTCTCGCACTCGTTCTATCTCGCACACCCTATATCGTAATCGTAAACCTAAATTGGCTCTCTAAATTTGACAAAAGTGGTACCCCTTGGCTCTCGAAGTTTTTTTTCTTTGCATCCCGTGCAGATTTGTATTATCAGTTACTTTTTCTATGTTCTTTTCATACTCGGTTTTTGTTTGACGTTAGTATTCCCCCTTCCCCCTACCCCTCTTTCTCCTCCTTTCACCCGTGTGTTTATACGACTCGATATTATATTATTTGTTCGAAAGTTTCTTGTTTCCCTCCAACCGTTTCTTCGTCTTCGTTTAAGTTAATTAATAAGTATATAGGTACAAAGTCCGATATTAATTTGTTGGTTTTCGTAGTTAATACTATTCGTATGTATATGTATATATATATACGTGATTCACGATGCGTGTTCGATCCTAAGATTGAGCATGCCTATGTACAAATGGGCATGGCAAGAGTGTGAAAATTAAACGAACATCACCTTGGTTTTCTTCGCCTTATTATTTCTAACGAGATTCAATACTTTTTGCTGTACATTCGGGAACTTATATAAGAATTTTAATTCGTGAAAGAATATGCTACTTCGTATAATACATTTACTGAGGATTATGGATCTTCACTGGGTGAAATAAGTAAAAATAATATTGGTATGAATTATGTGGATATTCGAGGTACATGTAGCGAATGCGTTAATACATGATTCAATGCGATACGATTCAATTTAAAGTATGGTTTAAAAAACTAAACGTGTTTGTAGTATGGCACGTTACAATTAAAATTATTCAATATACGACATTAAACTTTTCACTCGTTACATTACGAAATACAGTACACAATACAGAAGACGTAAAATTTTATTTATTAAAAAAAGTTGCGAAGAAAATCAAGGCAGAAATTAGATTGAAATCACTAAAGAAAGTAAAAAGAATTTAGTCCTGTCTATCACTCGTTTGCATCCTGTTCACCGGTTTTTCAATTTTTGTCCCATTCGTGTTTTCGATTTTCCAAGAAACTTCTAATCGAGAATTCGTCGTTAATCTCCGGATTACATCGTCGATATAAGTATAAAAAACAAACCCGTTTCTCCCATTATTTTTTCATTTTTTTTTTCATTTTTCTTTGCGTTTGGAATTTCATAGAACCGGCTACTAAAGTCCTACATTTTGTATAGGGTATGCAGTGTTTTATATCGTAAGCGTTAGTAGTTCGCAACTATAAGACCTTTGTGTAATTCTTTCGCAAAATTTTATAATAACTATTATCGAATTATACAGCTTCACTTAATATTAAATTAAAAGAATATTTTAAGATAATTCTAACTAAAAATTTAATTTCAAACAAGGTTTTAAACGGATAATAAAACGGATCGAAATGAAATATAAAGCGATAAAACTTCACGAGGAGTCTTATAGCAGCGTGTAACCGGCATGTTACAAACTGAACGTGTTACATAATTCGTAGTCTTTTCGTATATTTTCGTCGGAGTTTATCGAGAGCGTTATCCACTAATACAGAGTTTACAGTTTCTCGTGTGGTTAATTACGTAGTCATTGTCCCAAGTGTCTACTAATATAAGATCATGCACTTGCAAAATGTTTACTTAGAAATCGCGTTTTACGCCATAGATCCTTCGTTTGCTCGCTCGTAAGTTTACACATTCTCTACGTCGTATCTTTGGCTCGTATTTGTTCCTGAGTAAAAAAGAACTAAACTTCCTTTTCAATCTCTTATTCTAGCGACCAGACAACCTTTCCTTTTTTAAATTTACGATCGAATTACACCGCGAAATACTTCTTTTTCACATTTTATAACCCCTTTGAAATTTTCACTTGGACTACGTATCGCAGTTCGGGTTTGTCGAAGGAATGCGAAATCTGAGATGTAAAAAAATAGATCGTCGAATTGTCCACGAAAGAATGGAAAGAAATTTGTATTTCACTGATGTGGATCCAAGGAGTACCTTACAGAGAGCAGCAAACGAGGAATAAACTTCGCGATGAAATATAAATAATTAAAATTTTGTGTCTTGAAATCATGTATGACATTTTATTTCCGAAATCGAATACGTAGTATGTAGACACCAATTCGAAATGTCGATAAAATGAGTATCGATAGAAACATTGAAAGGCAATGATCTCAGAGTAACCTATTCACGACGGTTATCACATATGAAGTTTAAATTCGATTCACCTTTGACCGTATGTACATGTTGCAAGCACAATCTAAAAAGAAACAAAGAAGTCACGTTCGTCGATCAGGTATTTAATGCTAGACAATCTATGTACACGTGCATGCTCATCGGAATTGTGTTCACAAGTGACCCAGACAAATGCACGGACAAAGATCGAACACATAACATGAGAATTAAGAGAGATATATAAAATCGATTGTGAGGTACGCTGCTTTTCTCGCCTCACGAGAACAAGCGTCGTTATTCGCTTCGTTATATTATTATTATTTTTTTTATCATTTTTATTTTCGTATATATTCGGCAGCGTCCGCGGGCACGATTTATCCGCGGCACGTTGCCTCGTACGCGATTTATTGTGGGCGGTTCGTTCTCAGTAAATATTCACGTTAAAAAAACGAGCTTCCTTTAAAGTATCGAGTGCAAGTCGACAAAGAGAATAAAGTCCTAAATGGTACGACATGGCTTTGTGTCCCCCGTACGCGTAAACACCTGAATCGTGAGGTTCCGACAATCAAATAAAACTAACAGAATCACAATATTATGACAGTCGATATAGTTTTAGCATTCGCTTTTCTCTCGTTCTCCCTTACACACGCACACACACGTACAAGCGCTCTCCCATGCAAAATAGTTGAAGATGGCTACTTTTTTTAACGTTCAACAACAATTCGCTAATTCACGATATTCCCGTCTCGTTGCCAAGTTGCCAACCGACCTTCGATCCTGCACGATCGAATTGGCCTAACTAGCTCGCAAGATTAACTGGTCTTCCAAACCAGTACGTGGGATATCTCCTATTGCAAATTTACAGATTTAATTTCCAATTACCTGAAATTTCCCAAGTTCGACAAATTCTGAAGTTTCTAGATTTTCAAATTTCCAAGTTGTCGAATTCCTTTCGAAACCTCCAAATTTTCAAATTTCCGAATCCCCAGATGTCCTAGTTTCCAAATTGACAAAAGCTACTTGGTCGTATCTGGTATGGGTCGTTACTATCGGTAAAGCTAGGGGACCCTAGACGAAACTCCTGATTACACCAATAGTCTGTTTTCGTCGCGTGATTAAAAATCGATAGAAGACCGGAAGCGTCGGGCAATCAAGCAACGAAGACGCGACGTTCAAGGCAATTGTTCGTCATTTAAACAGCTGCGCGCATACGTATCGCGAATTCATATATATATATATATCATTGTTATAGTATTTACAATAAATAATAATAATATATATATCGCTCTGACGATGATATTTCTTGGCTAAAAACTTTGACAACGAGTTCGTAGTTTTGTTCTTTGTTCCTGTATTGTTTGGTTTTTGGTGCGACCGTAATTTTTAATAATTTTCATTGTAAATCGTCACTGGGCGATTCCTTTTAACACTTGGAGCGTCCTAAATTATGTACAAACGTTTTGCAAATGTTCGTCGCGAAATACGCGTGGCTATATTTATTTGTATATGTATTTAAATTGCGTTTCGTTTTTTAAGTCGTTCGCGTGACGTATCCACAGTGTTCGTCACGTATGAACAATTTCATCACTTCACTGTTTTTCCTTCTTTTCCCATTTCACTTCGACTTGATCGAGTCACCACTGTACGGCACTTCCTTTCTCACTGAACACCACGTTGCAATTCCTGTCGAACTCGTAGCGACTACCTCCGCATCGGTTTCACTGTAAGTAACATTCAGAGAAAAGGTACAGATCAGTTGCGACGATCGCGTTGCTTTTGCTGGTAATATACATAGAAGCGTTATAAGTAAGAGGAACAATGAGAAGTAGATCAATCTGGAATTACGGTTCGTTATGTACACAAGAAACAAGAATTCAAATGGGAATTCGGGTGAACTTTTGGAATTTGGTTCGACGGTGTGGGATCCTTGTTGCATTTAGTAATATTTAGAAGAAAGGTTAGGCAAACTGCACACTCATTTTAATATCCTTTTAGTATGATGTAGAACTCGAATAAATAATCGATATTTCTTCTTTTCGTTATCCACTTTGAAGGAGTCTTAATGATTTACAACCCCGACTTGTCTCCATCCCTTCATAGTGAATTAATGTTAATAAGAAAGAAGAAGTTAAATATTTTTGATAGTACTACATTACGCTAAAACGGTATGAAAACGTGTACCATTTTTGTAACATTCCTTGTTAGAAGAAACATTGAAGAGAACTTGAACAGAGGACTCCGAATACGGCAGAAACTTACCTGTATTTTTTTCTTAAACTAAAAGAACAAAAACAAGAAAAAGATCAACATACATCATTAAATTGATATGATTGGGATGAAATCGTTGAAAGAGGTAGCGAAAGGGTGCAGTGCTGTGCAAAGTTTTAGATTAACAAGGTAACACGTATCCAAGCGGTATTAGAAGAGTGTCTACGGAAACCTGTGTTCAAAATTAATAAAAAAACATCGAGATTACGAGGTGACAGAGAATCATCGTATTAAATTCACACGAAACAGCGGATGTAAAGGTTATAGTACAATTAACCCTTTTGCTCCAGCGAATTTTGATGCACGATATTATTTTTATTTCGAATGGTTGCAATTTGACATGTTCTTGGGAGCAAAAGGGTTTATCTCGAAACGAATTTCTTGAAAAGTTACGATAAAACAGAGAATCATTAGCCGACCATCTTTTCAAGATTAATAAACAGATAAAAGTGGCAACGAAGTTTTGATTTACGATGAATCGTCGCTTCGTAACCAAAGAGGTTTACTAGCAGAAAAGAAAATTTGCAAAGGAAGCACACGACCGATTGGGTTTAAACTTAGCTCAATAATCAGTACTCCAAAAGTAACGAAGCTAGGAAATTTGGGAATTGAAATTATGTTTGGGTTAATGCTAAACTACTATTAGGCCATAAACTTTAGACGTGAATTTTTCTCTTATCTCGAAGAGTTGCACGCTATAATTTCAGAGAATTGCTTTCAATATTCTGTAGAATTGTGCAGAATTTCGATTAAATCCATGTCCCAAAGGTCGTGCACTCCTCTAGATAAAAGGCAAAAGGATAAGTTCAATGTAAAAGACATAAGGGGAGCTTGTAACAACACATCTTCGTAGATTTCACGTGGACACCTCCAAATAACTCACGAGCATAAATGTACATCGAGTTCCAATCTCGCCACGATAATTGAACGAAGGGACTACTGCAAGGTATCCACGTGAAGTCGTTCGAATCAATTAGTTAGGAACGATGCGTTGATCTCAGTGCGTACCTAAAACTATCTGGCGCTCCGGATACATGGCTGCTATCTCTACATCTAGTCTACATACAGACTAGCGGTTCGTCTGATATGCCGTACATGATATGTGATACGTGGTGTTTCTAGAAAACACATGTCCTCTCGTACGACCTTTCACACTATCCCATTCTCGCGGTCACCTTGCAAATAAAACACACTTTTCTCGTTTGGTTCAGCAACAACACGAACGCACTTGCCCAAATATAGCCACGCAAACTCTCCTCTACGATCGACGTCACCTTCATCGAATCAACTGACATTACCGTATTCAGAGCCGATCGATCGTTCACCGATCGATCTTTCTCGAACGTTGAACAGTGTTATCATAGGAGGATAATGGAACGGACATGAACCACGATAAACTTCCACGGAAAATTTCTGTCTCTAACGATCAAACTTACGATTAACTTTGTCTTAACTATTCTAGAGAGTCTTGCATTGTGTCTTGAACGTTCGCGAACAGCTACTGTGAGACTCTGGTCGGAGAAAACTATAGATACTCGTAAACGCGCTCAAATATAGATTTATATATTCTTTTTTCCATCGGGAGTTAAAGTTAAAACGTTGCACTACGTTTCGTTAAGTGTAAAGAGGATACTGGAAGGATCGGCGTTTAGATTTTAAAGGACTCCAAGGACGTGGCCGAGGATCGACGGGACAAAGCTAAGGATGGAGGTCCACTGACCAGGGATATGTTGCCGAACAGCTTGTACCACCCGAACACCATCTCATTGAGGTTCAGTTCGTCCAACACGATGTGCGCGATGCCCATGAACACTTTTTTCCCCTCTAATCGGCCGTAATCACCCCATACCGCCACCTGAAATCCACCATGGAATCAACACAAATCATTTCCAGACACCTAAGAATTTTCTGAAATACGTACCTGCAGTATGCAACCCCGACAGTTCTCTCTGAAGGATAACGATTGCTGGTAAAATGGGTCCAACGTTTTCCTTGCCGCGTCCGTTTTCGCTTTTGCGATACATTTCTTGCCGTTCACCAGGTAAACTTTCACGTAGGAAGCTGAACAGTACCACAAACGGTGCAAGTTAGCGATATTTCGCTTATTAAGTATTGCATTTATTAACAAGTTAGTAGTTTAGCATGCTCGTTGCTCTCTTTGAACTTCGGGACTTCAGAACTTTAAAAGTTTGGGATTTTTGTTCTTGGACATTTTAGGGACTTTGGAAATTTGAGATCAGATCCTATCGTAGTACAAACTGATACAACATATTTTAAAACGAACCTGGAATCGCTTTACTGCCCTGTTTTGGCTTAAGGTCTTTGGCACGTATGACCTCCACTTCAAGGTATCCCTTCTTCTGAGTCAACGACAACTGAATCCCTCCCAAACAACGAGCACCCAGTGCCTGTCTTCCCACAACTTGTCCAGGACCCAGATCTTCAATGAAGTCTCTCAACTGGCCAGTTTCGCCTGTCATTCGTAGACTGGGAGACCAACTGCAGTTTTCAAAATGAAACGTTTAGTGTGCTAGGAAAAATCCGTGGCGTGTCAGGTAGAGGAGAAGGCAGGGCGGGAGAAATAAAACGAAAATAAAAAGAACGGATAAAAATTAGGACTAATTTGAAGCTTAAATCGTCAGTATTTTCTTCGATTGGTCGCTTTCGTCGTTACAGAAGGACTGTAACGGAATTGAAAGAAACAATGGTCGGGATTAAATAAATAATTGACAAGAGATCGTTTCGCAGGAGCGAGGGACGATTCTCGTAAGCCTTCGACGGAAGTGCGGAAGGAGAGAGCACACCTCATTCAATTTTAGACAAGAAGAACTCACGCTGCGAGTGTAGTGTCAGTGTAGCGAGTAAATATAATATTTATATATATAGTGTAGAGAGAAAATTTTATAATAAGGTTGGAAACGTAGCAGGCTGTTGGTGCATGCTAACCATTCTATGCTCAAGTTTCATGTCAAATACCTTTCAACAATAATCACTTCTGTCTTTTCCTATTAATCGTCGCTACATGTTCCAAGGTTTTTTCTTGATTATTGTTGAATCGATCAACGTCTCTATGGCTACTCATGCTTTATTCGTTAGTAATCGAGAATACGATTAAAAAATATCGCTTTGAAACTTACATTGATTACCTTCTGGCATACCTTCGTCACTCTATTATATTACGCTGATTAATGTCCTTGAAAGGTAGCTAAATCGTGTAGGATGAAATAGTTTAGGATAATAAGGTTATTTCACGATTAACATATGGATCCTCGATTTCCTTCGAAGCCTTCGCAATGTCTTCGTGAAAGAAATTTACATTAAAAGATACAGGGACTGGACCATCAAGAGTTGGACAATCATTAAATAGAATCGACGAAATTTAACACGTTGACGATAAAAACTTTCTACATGGTTTTCAAAAATTAAACCTCGGTTTTTATGAATCGTCAACGTGCTACACTGGGGAACACGCATCCTTAGGGAAAATGGCGATATGGGAAGGCTTTTCGATATCGCCATTTTCTGTAGAGGAGCTTATCGTACTGGGTACATGCGATGCAACATAGACTTCGACTCATTTTTTGCAGTTTCAAGAGACCCTACCTAATGTAAGATTAGAAATTTGTGATTGGGTCCTTCCTTCACGTTTCCTTTTAATCGAGGAAAGCCTACATTGCACGCGATTGTACGTAAAATACAAGTTTAGGTATAATATTATATACACTGTTTGGTATTGGCGTTTCTCCAGACATAAGGGTAGATCTATAAACAAACGGAATAAGGTAGTCACTCGTTTAAAAGTGTAGTGGATTACCGCATATAAAATGAATGCCCCTGGTCACCGTGGATAAGGACGAAGTTCGGAATGACAGAAACATATATACATAAAGTGTGTGTGCGTGGTAGACATACAAGGGTGTACCGACGTAATGGACGCATGATCATTTAGCCAAGCAACAAGCCAAGACGACGATAACACCGACAACATCATATCACATCGATTTACAAAAGTCATGGTAAAAACGTAACAAACGAAACAAGAAAATCAGTCAACTTCGATACGAAACATTTATTATCGTGTGCTTGCACTCGTGACAAATATATCTTGTTGCTCCTTCCTCGTTCGCGATTAACCGGACATGGATCGAAGAGTTCTTCTGGTGGAATGATTGGAAAAATCGAAAATAACGGTAATGAATATCTCTGATAGAAAAGAGGAAAATGACGTAACGTGAACGGAAAGTAAAAACAGGAGGAATAAAGCATGAATGAGCAAAACAATGTACATCAATGCTGGGCATACACATCAGCTCAATCACACGTTGAAAGACAAAACGATCCACGTTTCACGTTCGCGGGTTTCCTGTGCGTTAAACAATACAAAATTTGTCCCAAATGATACAGTGGAGGAGAAAGATAAAGATAGAGGAGAGAGAGACAGATAGAGAGAGAGAGAGAGAGAGCGTGGAAACGAAGTTAGCAGGGTTAATCCAGTTTATTTGAATTTTTAGAACTTTTAGGATCTTTAGACGAGTCTCGAGTAATCCTGCTGTACAGATAGAGAATAGCTTCTGAGATATAGTGTAGTCCCGATATGTGGCCCGTTAACGATACTTCTTTATAGCAAGATTGAGAAATTTCCAAACTTCGAAATCCCCAAATATCAAAACTCCCAAATGTTCGGAACAAGTTCTCGAATTCTCAAATATCTGAGCTAAGTTTCAAGCTCTCATTTCCAAGTTCTCAGTTGCCTAACCCAAACTCTCGGATTTTCAAATGTGCAAATTCCCAATATTCCAAACTTAGCTTCAGCAGTTGCATGATGTCTCCACATCTACTTCCCCGGTAAGGGCCATATAGCGGGACTCCACTGTACATAGATCGCGAGAGAAAGAAGAGAGAGAAAGACAGAGACAGAGAAAGAGAGAGAGTAGGAAGAGTTGAAAGAGACAGCAAAGGAGTCTCGGCAGTTCCGGTTGCAGAATCGGTCGGTGGAGGCCACTACTTACGAGCTTCCTTCGGAACTAGAGATCGAGTTGAGACTTCCGGCTGTGTCACTGGCCACCGATCCCGACTGTTTTCCAGATTCAAAGCGTTGATAGGGTACAATCTCCTCGGAACGTTGTATGCTGCTCGGGGTGCTGTTGCGTTTCCGGCTCGATAAACCGACACGTGCCTCCGAGCTACCACTTCCGACGAAGATCCCGCCGATACCGCACTCTGCGTTGTAAACCAAACAAGAAACAACCAGCTAAAGCTTTATAGAGTCTTTCATTTAGGTTTCCGCACCGCGTTCTGCCGCAGCCCTTTCTCTCATCCCAGCTCCAGGTGGTTGACGCACGGCTTTTTCTCTTTCGATTATTCTATTTCGATCTCTATCTCGGATTAACTCTTTCTCTCCCTCTCTCTCTTCGATTTCAAACTACCCACGCTTTCTTTTTCTTTCTTTCTTTCTTTCTTTCATTCTCACATACTCTCGCGCCCCGAACGGGACACGCACACCAACGAAACTCGATGAATGATCGTTGATGAAAGTTGAAAGATAAAAGTAAGAAAGTATAGTTAGAATCGATGAGAACCGTGACAATATTTCGATAACTCGATTGGGTTGGTTGATAGGATGGTGAACTTGCTCTACGGACAACCCATATGTCGGTACTATTTGTGAACTCACATTTAACTCTGTTACGGATTATCGTTGATGAGGATTCTAGGACGTTGCGTGGATGGGTCGAAGTACTATGAAGTTAGGTAGAGAGGAGTATAAGGACACCAAAGGATACCGCTGTGTCACATAGTAGCTAAGTCCTACTTCGATAGTGTATGGACTATGCAATATAGGAATGGAATGGTGAAGGTTGGATGTGCACTAAAATACAACGTAGGCTCCCTTTAGTTGAGGATATGTGCAAGAGTGCCTTCCATCACTTGACACCCATTTTAGAAAAATCCAAGGGAAACCTAAGTGCTGGCAGAATCCAAATCTAGAAAGAACCCTCCCCTGACAGGGTCAGATCAGATGAGCCATCTCCTCTTAACTAAGGGAAGCCTAATCACCTATGACTCCGAGAAGCTGAAAAGTAGAGGATTCCTCACTCTTCAACCTTCACGGAGTCCTTATCCACTGCTTTGTAAACCATGGACTCTGCCCATACCTAAATAGTAAACCTGGGAAGTATTTCGCTGTTTATCACGTTAAATCCTTGGTTGTCTGAAAGAGTACGATAGGACAAATATGTAATTAAGTATCGATAGAAACTTAAATTGTTTCCATAAATCTGAGTGATCGTGGCCCGTTGTGTTGCACCTGCAATCAGAGAAGCGGGCAGAAAGGCTGTAAAACACATCTATGGTTCTGTTATCGAAAATTCGCTGCAGCTAAGTGGTTATCGCAAGTATTGATCAGTGTCGTGGTGTATATGTACCGTGTTGTTCGTGTACACAAAAGTGTAACTCTAAGAAAATTCGATCGTTTCGTACATCTACGAACGAAGCGAGTCTTTCGTACAGATCCTGCTGGTTTACGTACCAATAACACGATAAACGTAAACTTACGTGCTAATAGTACGTTAAACGTAAGCTTACGCGCCAAAAAACGCAAGTTTGTGACCACAGGAAAAGTGTACGAGACTATGCGCTACATCGAACGAGCCTGTTTGCTTTTGTAACTGTATCTGTAACGGACATATTGATACTCATGTATGTATATACACTACCATCCATAAATATTTGGACACTTTGTGAAATCCGATTTTCTGAATGCAAACGTTTCTGAATAGATTCAGATTACTGCTATTGACAGATGAAATGAGTGATGTGAATTGTATATTAAAATTCTTTCCAGCAAGTCAATGGACAGCGTGCTACATTTTATGCATTTACGACACGTTAAACAATAATTGCATTAAATATTCAAGATCGAAATTTAGAATTTTGTAACGTTGGAACTTTGAAACATAGCGACCTTGATATCATGAGGAGACTTTAGAACGTTGGGATCTTATAATTTTCAAGTCTTGAGACTTTTGAACTCTGGAAGCTAGGCACGTAGGAGTTTAAAAATATTCTTTACGAAATTATATTTTACACCCTCGAGAGTTTGTAATTTCGAAACTTTAGAAGTTTGCTCTGCATGGCCTTATAAAAATGATTACAGACGTAATAAAAAGTTTTGCTCGAAATTTCTGCACCAGTGTGTCCAAATAATTATAAAGAATAGAATATACAGAGATGCGCATAAGAACACTGGCAACGCTCGAAGACATCAATAAACGAAAAGCCGTAAGTGGGCGCAATCTCGCCCAAAGCACGTATCAACAGCGGCTTCTAAGAATAAATAATAAATAATAATAACGAATCACGCGTGGTCAACTTACCTACCGTCAATGGAGTCTCAACAAGTTGACCACGTGTCTTCATCTAACAAAATTTCAAAAGCTGTACAAAACAGACAGACACCGCGACGTATTGGCAGCATCAAATCCGGGAACCGATACTATTTTGCGATCACGAATAAGACAGCCCGTAAACGTACTTGAGCAGCAAATACGTAAGATTCTTGAGCCCGGCAGATGCAATATCGTACTAATTTCTTCGAACACTATACTCTTTCTGCTTTGCAATATTCTCTACGTAAAAAAGAAAACTGATAGAAGATCCGATCGTTCGCTTCAGCTCAGGAAACTCGTGCAAACGTTCCTCTAAGAGTTACGTATCGCTACTATTTACGTAGAAACAGTCTCTAATCTAGCATGTCAGGGGTCAACGGAGATCAATTAGCGACTATTTCAGTTGTCAAAAAATGTTTGCAACTTTGCAAATATTCCTTTGGTAGTTAAAATTATTACACTCTTGGATTTGAGGTTCTGAAGTTCTTCGATCATAGTCACAATCGTCTGTCGTATTCCCCTTTCTAAAGCGGCAACTGCTTTCTAAAGAGTAATGTGCTGCGTGTTTCGTTGTTCTGATTTGTTAACTGTCGCAGACCGCTCGCGTTAGCTGTCGTTCTTCTTGCCGTGTCTCTCCGCAACTTGTACTCACATATGTCGCCGAAGGCTCGATTCACTGCGTGAAAATTCGCTCGACATCCTCTGTCGATCGAACAAACATTGGTAATTATATCGTTATCGAAGAGGTCGCCTAGCCTCGAAGAAAATCCTTCTCAAACGATCTGAACACGAGTGTCTGAACCAAGGAGTCAAGGAGAGACAACTCTTGGGTGAAACATGGAATTCCTCAGAGTTAGGGTAAAGAGCTCATTAGCTTTCGATTTTGTCCTTTACGTTTGGTAGACTTAAATTTTCTGTAAGTCTACATCTTCTCTAAATGTATCTTTGAAATCGATAGCAAATAAGGGTAGGTCTAACTTCATTCTTAAGAAATCTACGTTGCACCCGAGTTGTGTACAACACTGTCCAACAAATCAATTTGTGTTCCAATATATTGTTATAGAATTTCATGCAGAGGGTGTTCAGACTAAAATATCATTCATGTTATTTGGAGTTTACACGGTATCTCTAATACAAAATGTATTGATTGTCCCATAATTATCACCATTATTAGATCGACTGTTATTACCACAGAGAATATCTCCAACCCCCAATTCATAAACAAACGCGTTCAAAAGCATGAAAAACAAATTTGGTGGTATAATCCATAAAAAAACAGCAGCGTAGTCAGCGCAGAAAATCCCATAACAACTACATATATCGGGACACGCAAAAGCGGAATTGGTATTTGTTGAACAGCGATAATCTCATTGACGCCTGGTCCCGCGCACCGAACAGAAAGCGAAGGGATGAAGAACTGAAAGGGGGTACGGACAAAAGAATGAAAGGGTGTTATTATTTTGCAGGGTGTTCGGACCTGTCCCCGTCGCCGCTACCCTCGCCGTCGCTGCTCGCGGAACTCGGTTGTCGTCCGCTCCTTCCGCTGGCGGTGTCCTCGGGCAACACCTCCTCGCTCCTATGAACTGTAAACGAGGACTTGCCCTTCTTCCCGAATCCTAGCCTCCGTTTTCGTCCTTCGTCGCCCACGCATGTACCACCAACAGACGCACGTGGTATGTTATGGTTTTTTGCGTGACGTGATATTGTATTTTTGTTTTGGTTGTACCAGTAGTAGTAGTATTGTTGTTCGTTGTGGTGGTGGTAGATCGTTGATTGTACAGTTGCGTGTCTCGCACACGTGGTTTTTTAAATACATGCGCGTGTATGTCGAGTGCGTGTACAAAAATATAGTACGAAGTGTAGATTGTTTTTGTACGAGGTTGTATTTTTTGCGTATAAATAGTAGAGCGATCGTTCCAGCGATCGATCGGGATGATCCGCGTCGAGTGTTGTCCCGTGACACGATCGCGCGAGCGACGATTGCCCGCCAAGATGAGATATCGTGCAGGTGGGTGCAGATCGATGACGTGAATGGTCCCCAGGCCAGTCGAGAGATAGTTGGTCGGTAGAAGTAAAGTGTGAATGTGTTCATGTCGAAGAGAGGCGGATAGAGATGAGGAGGGATGGCGGAGAAAACAAGAATACGATTAGAATGTACATATTGTCCCGTTTAATGGGATTTTTCTGCTCTTCTACAACAGTGATGGGTAGATTAAGTGACTGCTCGAGAGATTACGGCAATGGCGTTCGCATTGCGGACACCGACGAGGTCGAGATTCGAAATTTTCGATTTTTAAAGTTTATTACTTTGGAAGCTTGACACTTTGAAAATTTACAAATTCAGAAATCGACGATCAGTGCCCGCGAGTGCACGCCACTCAGTGCCCCTTGCAGGTGCAGGTGCCCATCACTGTTCTACGGTGTACCCTCGATATTTCTGCTACTTTTCTTATCTTTTTTCAAATATAAGTTTGTTTTTTGATTATTCTGACATATACATGTAGCAGTCGTTGTAAAAATGGACACATATAAGACACATTGATATTGAAATTGCAATTATTGGAAACTACTCCATCTTCAAGTTCTAATTTACCTCGTAGTACAATATTAATCCTAATTTCTCCGTTTTTGCTATCAGTCATTCGATTAACAAAATACCAGATATCAGTGACATTAATAAACTTACTTGTTGCTTTCAAAATTCTAATCAAGTTTAATTTGGCACGCAGTAGCGAGAGCACATCGTAGGGTCTATTGACTAATGACGCTAAGCTAGTGCTATGCTAGAACTTGATGAACTATCGGTATTTTACAAGGAGACTGACTAGATGCATCGGATAGAAAGAAGAAATAGAGAAGGTAGTCTAATAATCGCGCAAGAACAATGTGACGCGGGATAGAGTTACTGAATTATCGATAGAACTGAATGATCGAATTATTGAATTTTGCGAACAATGTACCGCACGAAACGATTAGTCATGAAATTAGCAGAAACGGCTAGTGTGACGATGTGTTACCTGTGGCGGACAGTTGACTGGTGCTGTTACTCTTCTTCCCCAGACCTGACTGATACTGCACCGCGCTTCCGCCTCCGCTACTACTTCCGCTTCCGCTTTTACTCCCGGGAGAACTCTTACGACCCCTCCTCGAGGAGTCTTCAACGTTCAGACCGATCGCCGTATCGCTCAAACTACCGTCTGAACAATGAGAATCGTATGAATGCGAAACGTACGACTATACAGTAGAATCGATTAGAAAGACGACCACATGTTCGCGAAAGGAAAGCGTATTTCACTCCGATCTAAGTTTACTTTCACAAATTTTCAAAATTCGGAAACTCTCGAATCGAGATTCGAAGATGTGGAATTCTAGAGCGACTTCCTCGGTGACAGATCTTTGCGAATCAAGCAAAGGAAGGTAGTAGATTAACTATTCCCGGTCCTATAAGCTCAGTAAAGGCTATACACGTAGCTAGACTGGAAGATACAACCAGTCAGACTTACCAACTTTCTCGTCCTGCGGCGCGTCGGTGTTGCTAAGACTCCTAGTGAACTGGCCCCTTTTGGCGTGTTCGTCGTGCTCGTTATCTGCCGTCTGACTCCTGGAGGTCTTTTCGTACGAGCTCGACTGTCCGCTGTACTCGCTGCTTTCGGGCATGGAGGAGGATCGGCGATCCCGAGGGTCGTCGTCGCGTTGTTCAGCGGCGGTGTCATGGGCGGATTTTTTCCGCGAACGGCGTCGAATGGACGACGTCAGGGGGGTAGACGACGGGGCCACGGTGTTGGATTCGTCGAGGTTGTCGCGCGTCGACGTTTTCGTGTTTCGTGAGGTATCGTGGTGATCGACGGCCCGTGGGTGGTAGTTTTTAGCAGTGTCGGAGGTAGCGGTTTGGGAATCAAAGAGACTTGAATTAGCGTTACCGGGGTGGGGTGCTCGGTTACGGGGCCTACGCGGATCGCACGGGCCAAATCCGCAGTTCTCGCTGCACTGGCTCTCGCTCTCCATCGAGTACTCGTAGTACTCGAGGGTATCGCTGATCGCTACGTTCCTCTTACTACCCTGCTGCTGTTGTTGACTCGGTTGCTGTTGGGCTTGTTGCTGGCTACGCTGCTGCTGCTGCCTCTTCTCGAGCAGCTCGAGGTCCCTAGCCTCCGGGCAACTGCTGTTTCGTCTACGGTACCTAGTGTGCCTCGACTCTATCGACGGCCTCCTATCCTCGGTCTTTCGCGAAATCGAACCGGACCTACCTAACTCCGAGGACATCGCCAACTCCCGACACTCTGGACAACTACTCTTGCGCCTACCCCGATACTGCGACCGTAACGATCCCGACCTAACCAGTTCGCAAGTTTCCGGATAGTCGCGAGTTCGAGTGTCCTCGTAGTCGTATCTCGAGTCTACGTAACAAACGTCCCGCTCCCGTCCCTCCTCGTAGTACCCGCCCGCTCTACCTTCGCTAACCATACCCGTATCGCCCTTTTGACGGAAACAGTCCGCGCACACGACCGTCTCCATCGAACCGAACTCCTCGTCCGAGTCCAGAATGAAGTTCGTGCTTCTCTCTTCGTCTTTCCTTCGAGGCGTATCGTAGTATCGGATCTCTCTGGCTTCGGGGCAGCTGCTGTTCCTTCTGCGTCTGTACAGCCGTTTGGCTCTTTCCGCTCTCTCCGCGGAGCTTAATTCCTCGTCGGAGCGCAGGACGGGCGACGATTCCGCTCGCTGCAGCATCATTCTCTTGCTCTCCGTGAAGCTCGGAACGGTAAGGCTGGCTTTGCCGGAGGAGAGCGTGTCTCGATACGGTTGCAGGTTCTCGTACACGCCGATGCTCGTTTCTTTGCTCCCTCTTCTGCTCCTCCGTCGCCTTCTTCGAGGTACCGTGTTGTCTTGGTAGTCCCTGTACATTGGACCACTGTGCGCTTGGTAATCGTACTCCTCGGCGGAACGGTAGTCTCTGTAGTCGTCGAGGTAGTCGTCCGCGTATCGAGAGGTTCTCCTTTTGCGACCACTTCCTCGCGTGTCCTCTCTTTGCTCGTAATACTCGTCCTCGTACATCGGCGCGTCCGTTCTCGACGCCTGTAGATTCTCGTCGTCGTAATCGTACATCCTCTGATCGTAGTCCTCCATTTTACCTCTGTCGACAAAGCCTTCGTCGTAGTCCACGTCCCAGTCGTAGCCGTCGTAGCCGTTCTCCAAGTAGGACTCGTTGCTTTTCGTTCTTCTTCGAGACCGACTGCTGGGTCTCTGATTGTCGTAGCGCTCCATATCGGACACGGCGTGGATAGTGGAACAGGTCAAGTCTCTTTCGCGACCGTAACCGTCCGTCGAGGCCAAAGCTTCGTCGATACTGCAGTAAATGTGATCGTTGGTCGAGTCGCAGATGTCGCTGTCCAGATTCTTTGTTCGTTTCTCCGATATGTCTCTGCCGAACGCGGAATCGTGCTCGTGGAAAGACGAGTCCATGTACTTCCGTTTGGCGGGATCCTCCCTGCCGAGGACGTTTCTCAGACCGATCTGATCGTCGCTACTGAAAGAGTACTCTCCGGTCAATTCGTGCGAGCGGTAGGTCTTTCGAGCGAGGTTCGGATCGATGTTCTGACGCGGCATGTAGATCTCGGTCTCTCCACAACTGAACTCCGAATCGTAACCGTAGAAAGGTTTATGATCCTGTTTCAGCAGGTAGTCGTAATTTTTCTCGCGATTGAGCACACTTTTGGGTACCTTGTCGTCGCCGTTCGAGTCGAAGTACGATTTGCTCTGATCGCCGAGCGCGGGTATCTTATCGCCGTATCCCGCGTCGTTGATGGCCAGGTTTCTTTTCAACTTTCGTCTGGCCGTTCTCAAGCTATCGTCGCTGAATATGTTGCTCGAGATATTGTCGTACTCGAAGCTCTTGGCGCGACGAGACAGCAGACCAGCGCCCAATCCAAAACTGTAACGATCAGCGTACGTATCGTGCAGAACGTCGTAGTCGAAGCTCCTGGCTTTCGAGAACAGAAAGGACCTGCGCGGTCGTATGCTAATGTCCAGGTTCCTGATACCGAGATCGTCCGTCAAATCGTGCAAGCCTCTCGAGAAGAGATGGTGGTGCTGCCTAGGTTTGGTCGATCTGGCCGTGGCACGTTCCTGCCAGCTACGAGATCGTCTACGCATACCCGTGTCCAGGAGGTACGGCGACGAGTACCTGTCCCGAAACTTCTCGATGAGACGATCGTTGAAGTCGACCTGAAGGCAATCCTCCACGTATATCTCCGGTATACGATTCTTGGAGCTACCGGTTAGCTCCTCTGGCTTGAGCATGTAACCCTCGGAGACGCTGTACTCGCTGGTCTCCGGGCTGTAATATCTCAGCATGTTCTCGTCGACGGTCTGCGACCTCGTGAACGGCGTACGCATCTTTCTGTACAACGAGCGCACCACTGCGGACTTGCTCCGTACGAGGGGATGCGGGGTGGGATTGTGCTTGCTTGGGTTGTTGCTCCTGGGCTTGGTGGGATTGTTGTTCGGACAGTGACATTCGCTGCAGGGTACCCTAAGTCTGTGCCTGCGCCTATTGCGCCTAGGGGGCAGGGGCATAGGGGATATGACACCGGGTATTAAAACGTTTTTAACTGTCGGTCTGCAAACAATGTTTTTCATATAGAGTTTTAGCGGATCTGCGATTCACATTTTACGATTCTTTTAGCCCATTCTTCATTCTTTTTTTTTCTTTCATTTCATTTTCTTTCTTTTCTCTTTTACATCTTTGCAATTTTACTCAACAAACGACTCTACTCGCGCGTTCGCGATCGATCGAACGCGTTTCCTCTTTTTTTTTCTGTCTGGTTTTTTGAGAATTTTACCGGTCGGATTGTCACTCGCCGAACAAATAAATGCAGGTTGTCTGTAGGACGTGCGACGATTGATTCTGCTCAGTGATCAACACTCAAGACATACATATGCAACAAATTGTGACGTGTTTAAACGTAGGTACACCTAGCCGTTCGACCAACGCCACGCACCAATCCCTGCTTTATTAGAATGGGACAATATTAAATGGACATTGACACGGTGCATAGGAGGTGCAATCTAACCAACTAACGAGTAGAATGTTTAAGAAGACAGAGAGATAGACAGAGTAGCGGAGCGGGATCGGGAGTCTATCAAGCAGGCAGGGGGAGAAAATGAGATAGTGCAACTACGGGGTGTCATTTCATTCGGCAATGTCCATTTAATTCAGGGATTATCGTCGATGAGAAGGTAAGCCATCAAATGTTCCATTCTGTGCGCGATCTACATGACCCGTGGACGGATTAAGGGGGATCAACGCTGTAACAACCTCAAAAATACACTGTTTTTGTGAATTTATCGTGGCCTACACGTTATGTGTAGATCATTTTTCCTTTACGCATACGAAGTGTATAGTAACCCTGTAGAAAAATATTTTAAACAAAAGGTACCTTCGAGCCATCTATAAACTGCGATAATCTCTTCGTTAAAAGAGTGAAGATCACCTAGAGATAAGTTTAGGTTTATCAATGTAAGACTACCATCTAGTCTATGAAACGATAGTCGATGTCTGGAAACTTGTATACGTAAAAATGGAAATGTTCTACGTAACATGTACGTCATGAATGTACAAAAACGAGTTATTTCTTAATGATCGCCGCAGTGTTGCTCCTCCTTAAAGCATAATCAACTTGGAACACTATTTCAAATGTGCAATCTATGAAACGAAACAGAGGACAAATAAAAGTATATAGAAAAGAAAAAAGTATCGCGAATGTAACGAATAAGAAATAAATATAAAAGAGAGAGAAAATGGTACAATGGATGGCTGTCTCCTCTAAAGGGAATACTTTCTTCTCTATGGAACTCGTATCGCTTTGTACACTGATTTCGAAATGCAAGGTCATCGACTCGAAATTATAATACAATAGACATCGTACTATACTCACATTAGTCCCCTAGATCCACGTGGTCGTTCCGATTGCGTACTGAAGGCACTACTCGTCACGGAGGCTATACTCTCTATATCAGAGTCACCGAGATCCCCGAGTACGTCTTTGTCGGGACTTAAATGTCCCCTTCGCGGTCTGTGCATTCGATAAGCGTGACTGTGCGGCAAAGATAACGGATCGTGATCTATCGAGGGCAGATCCGAGTCCGACAATCCGCTATAGTGTCTTTCCCAACCTGAAAAATGCATATTGGATTCCCTTCAGTGACTCCTGATCGGGGATGAAAATGTGCTTCACGTTTCCGACTTCGGTCGAGTGGGTCAAGCACCCCAACTTTGGAAATTTAGAAATTCGGAGAAGTGAAGATTTGGGAATTTGTCAATCTTGAAAGTGTGAAGATTTGAGAATTTATGAAACTTGAATGCGATTAAGAACTTTGATAGAAATTTAGCAATTTGAGGATTCTATCCCAAACTTCTGAATAACAAACTTGAAATTTCGAAATTTGAACGAAACATTCTCCGAATAGTAAAATTTATACGAGAGCCATGCATCCACATTCCCGAACGCAACGAAGTAGCTCGTATAAATATATTTTAGCCAGTTTTGCATCGAGCGCCCTCGGTCTATATTTTAATCACGTTCCATTACAGAGTTCTCCGACGTCTATTCGTTGGCGGAACACAAAATTCCCTGGGTAGTTCGAAAACAAGGTCAAATTAAGGTGCACGTTTATACGAACTCTCGTCGTTATTTTCCGTGGTCCTCTGTATTGAAATTCCATCGTATCAAACGCTTAAGCGTACTCGAGAAGAAAAACAGGCTCACCTATGCCTGTATTCCTGTACGTCGTGTGCACCTGCTTGCTACGGTGTCTCATAAATCTGGCCCTGTCCTCGAGGTCCTGTGCAGCCCTTTCTTTCAAAGCTGCCGGGATCAAAGGTAACTGTCTTTTCTTGGGACTTCCTGTGGGTGTGGCAGTTGCCGACCTCGAGCCAAATCTGCAATGTGCAAATAAAAATCTTGTTCAGTCTTTATCAAACTACATCAAATAAATGTCTTGAATCTACCATGGCTTTATACATATCTTCGAATAGATAGTCTGGATCTTGTAATATGAAAGTGCCTTACAGTATAAAATTGCCTTTAGGGCTTAGAATGCATCAATAAGTGCATCGATATCTAGTATTATGTTATAATATTTAAAACGACTGCAACAATAATCATATTACATTTACTCTATGTGGTATCGATTGGAAGTTCGGCAAATACATAAACGTTTTATCAACGTTCTCTGGAATACTGTTATTGTATACGACTGTGAGAAATGATTCAGACCATCGAGTGGATTATTAGCGAAATTCCCATGGACAATTGATATACCTTGGTGGCACGTAGCCGTGCGAGTAGGGCATGGATCTGTGTTCAGGCGGAGACAGAGAGCGATGACCTGTGGGACTTTGAGACCTTCCTCGGTACCGAAGGCTCGGAGAGTCCATAGGCGCTGCACTGTGCGACCTGTGGCTCATCATTCCTCGATGTATATCCTCCTGGGCATCACACAAATTTAACACCGTCAATTTCTATCGTAAACAAACAAAATCAACGTCGATTATATCCGAAAATACGGTACAATATATAACGCTTTCAAGAAACTTGCTGCATGGTCGACGATGGCGGAAGTACCTCGAGTTTTCAATCTACGGATTCTACGAACCGATCGTTAAATTCTGTGCAAACCTGTATGAGCTAGTTCATAAAGTCATGGGATTACTCTTACGGTGTTAAAAGGGGAGTGTGGGAGTCTGGAAAATTAATTTTGGAACTTTGGGAAGGTTTGAATTTTGGGACTTTGGAATTTTTATATTTTGGGGCTTTGAAATTTTAAATGAACTGCAACGCGTAGAAGTATGATGCGTAGGAATATAACGTATGGTGGTACAAGGCGCGCTAATGTAATATTTGACTGTGCTGTGCGTGGTAATTTGGTATGTAGTAATTTGGTGCGAGGTAAATTGGATGCGTGGTAATTCGATGCGTAGTAATTCAACGCGTAGTAATTTGGCAAATGATAATTCGGCGTGTGGTAATTTGGCAAATGAGTATTCAGCGCGTGGTAATACGATGCGTGGAAATTCGATCCGAAGTAATTCAGCGCGTGCCAATTCGACGCGTGGTAAATTGGACGCGTAGCAATACCACGCGTGGTAATACGGGGCGTGGTAAGTTGAATGCGTAGCAATACCACGCGTGGTAAATTGGATATGTAGTAAATTGGATGCGTGGTACTTCAATGCGTAGAAATACAACTGCGTAGGAACCTAATGGGTGGAAATCTAACACATGTACAGTGTGTAAAATAAAGTTACATTTTGTCTTATATGTAACATAAAATAAAATTGAAAATCCCATGACTTATGAACGCGAGTGTACCCTGAAATTAGTGAAAATGTATCGACTCACCTTGCGATAAGGCTGGTAACCAGAAATAGATGCTGGTTGGTCTCGTATCATAAGGGCGGCTCGTTTACGGCCCTGCGGCGACATGTCCCTTCGACTTCGATGCTCCCCGTCGAGGCACAGTTCCCTTTCCGGCGGGGGGCTAGAATAGTGGCTGCTCCGGCATGCGTTCATTTTTTTCGCCAATTAGTGATCGTCGTGTACCGTTCTCGATCGGTTAAAAAGTTTCGGGGTTAGGGATAATCGGGTGCTGTGATCTTTCGCGCTAAGATTTACAGAGTGCATGCGGCCAGGCTGGTTCTCATTTGGCGATGCTTCATCAAATATGCATTCTACGCTGCGTTGCACTCGCGTCTTCCGACCGACGTGTGTGTACGTTAATACCAAATCGGAAAAGCGACAAAATCAAGACACAGGATGCGAGTTCTACTTTGGCAGATACAGTTACGGGGCTAGGTGTTGCCCGGGGCACACGAAATAGATCCCGTGATCGATAGTCAAAGTCTCCGGAGCGGGCAAACGCTCGTTCCTTTCAAATATTTACATCCTACTTTTGCCGTGAGAAACTGAACGAGACGCTAACTCTGTTGACCCTTGGAACAATTTATTCCGCCGTTGTCGTAGCGGATAACTCGAACGTTAAGCGGACAGTTTGTTCAAATTCTGATGCGACTGATCGAATCATAAGTAGGAACAGTTTTTTTCCTTTATTTCATTCGAAATACTTTTAAGTCTCCTCTTCCGTCACAATATTGTAAAACAGAGATTTATTTTCGTCTGATAGAGCTTCTTGACGATACTCTATTAGGGTCAAATACGGTAAACCATATGTAACACTAGTGTACTCGTAGACAACACAAATTCAACGTTTCAAGTTTTTCCAGATTCAAGTGCCACCTTTCGACACAGTTATCGACAGACCCAATTCGCGCAACTGAAATTTTTATCAAACCAACGTATCTATTTTTATGAATAACGTATGCAGTGCCAGAAAACATTCACGCATATATAAAAAATAAAAAAGGCAGTCGCATTGGAACTTGAATAAACCGTACGAAGCAAGTGCTTCCATTATGGTTTTTAATCGCCATTTAACGCCATAATTCTTTTTCATGAACCATAATGGACACATCTACTTTACAGTATATTTCTATAAGATACAGAGCTTTACGATAAAAAGCATTAATTTCAAATTTCAAAATAGGCTCTTCCCAATCAATTACGCGTACGTGAGTGAATTACTTCCAACGGCAATTAAAGGTCCATTTATGCATAACCATCAACTTGGCTTCTACCCTTTCTCCATGCCCATTCTACTCACTTAGATCGTGGTCCACATACGGAGAGAACGTTATTCGCTTCTTTTTCGTGAAATGGACACGGTGAAAGGGACGTTACGTTGACGACGGTATAGTCGCGTGCAACCTAGGCTTCCTTTGATCAGGGGAAAATGTAATGGACCTAACGACTATCTATAGCTATCCTCATTCGTTACTCGCAGAGACTCAGAATTCAGAAATTTAGAAATTGTGTCACTCAGAAAGTGGAAGAAATCTTCAGATTTAAAAGATCAACTTGTAAATGTAGAACTTGCAGAAATTTGAAGTTGCAAAATTAACATTGAAAAAATCTGAAAACTTGAGAAGAACTTGAAAATATAAAAATTTTAAGATCGAGGAATTTGAGAGTTTAAGAAAAATTCCGATGTGAAAATATAAAAATGATCAGCTCCCAAAAGCAGTGTCTTGTCCCTGATGAAAAAAGCCAGAGTCGCGTCTGAATGTACAAATGGACCTCAATTGATTACCTCATTCCGCAGACTGAGAACTGGTCGGTCGATCTGCAAAGTGCAAATGCATATCCTTGCGATCCACGTCGCTTAGCTATGTATGTATCTCTTACAAAGTGTTACTTGCCAATGAAGCCGGACATAGAGTAGTTGTTGGACCATTTTCCCCGCGTTGTCCTTCGCGCTGGAAGGACATCGTTGTTTCCGTTGCCAAGAAGCTACTCGCCAGTGGAAAAGCTGCTGGCTGCCGTAAACAATGGACTCGCGACTCCGCTCGCGATTAGCGGAGCCAAATGCGTGCAAAAACCGTCGTGGATCGATCGCGGGCGAATCGTTCGGAACAAAAACCCGTCGGTGTTCCGTGATTCCTGGCAACGGGCACAACGGCCAAATAGTATACTGCAACGGTTCTCAATCGATGCTACGACCACTCCGCTTCGTGCTAAATTTTCGAATACTTTTCAATTTTTAATGTGGAAACTTTCAAATTTTGAAACGTGACATTTCTATAATACACGAATTTCTCGATATATGCCACTTTAGTGTACATTAATAATTTGTGCAGCATATAGTTTTACTGTTCAGAACTTTCGATATCAACGTGCGTGGAACTGGCTGTAACAAAATTTACGTTCGAAATTAACCAGAATTAACACCGTTGTCATCGAGCCAAATATATAGAATTAAATCGGTACAGTTGCTAAAACGGTTTATTTTACGTACGGTATAATTTGTAGATAGCGGAATATTTCTGTACGTAAAAAGATTGAGAACCACCGTTACAGCGGGTGCCGGGTCCTGTATGTGCGCGCGTGTGTGTGTGTCCATGTGTGTTGTAAAACTGGACGTTGCCCAAATCGCGAAGAGGGTAAAGCTTCGAAACGAAAGAAACAGGAGCCACCCCGGCCGATGCGTCGCGTTGCACTAAGCATACTAAAAGCCATGTCCTCTCGCAATCTAATGTCTCGTTAACGTGGGAGATGCAAGAAGCGATGACACGATGACGCCTACGTGTGCCTACGTGATCGGTGACCTACTGAATCTCTGCGCCCAAAACTACGTTCTTCTTTCGCGATTTTCGAATCTCTTCCGCCTCGGGGGCGACAGTTGTCGTCTGGCATTTCGACGAGAAACGATTTTGTTTTTTCCGCTTGATCTACATACTTCCATCTTGTTTTTCCGCTTGATCTACATACTTCCATTTTGTTTTTCTGTGGTGTAGGATACAGCAGAACCTTATTAGTTCTTTAGGGTTGTTGTGGATTGGTAGTATATTTTTTTTTAGTTGTGGTAGTAATTCGATATGTGATAATTTAGTGTGTGGTGATTGGAGGAGTAATTCAGCGCGTGATAATTCAACGCGTGGTATTAGAATGTGCAGTAATGCAAACCCCAGTACCAGCGAATATGACTACACGTGTCCATACAACGCGTTAATATCCAATCGACAACATATTGTAACCAATTCATGCTCATCCAGTAATTGAGGTTCTGCTGTATCGAAACGTTCCATTATCTGCTAGCTATTGTACCTCCTAAAATACTTAGCGACAGAAGAAACGCGTGTAATCGAAGAGGGTGAAATACTCCGGTGACGAGCACGGAAAGCCGAGCTGCGTGGAAGCTTATATGAAAGCTCGGCACGCGAGGGAGCAACTGAAATACGTCCGAGAGACATATCAGTTATGGTCGTTTTAACGAGCACCGCGTTATCCCCACGTGAATTTACCCCGGATAGTTAGAGCAACGAATATTATTTTAGCACAAGGTTAGTCGCGGTAACAAGAGACTCTTCGCGATGTAGGAATAAAGAATCACGTTATTCGAGAGACGCTTCTATTTCTAGAATATAAGTTATAGCGAATTATCGGAAATTTTAATAACTGACACTCTTTTCGTCGACTCTGCCTTTTTAACGATTTTACAGTTTAATAGCTCTGATGGTTATATAAATGAAAATTAACCGTGTTATCATCTTTGAAAGGTTTCGACCAACATATGACGGTCCTCTTCGAGCTTTATTAACAAAACGGATTTTTCTCGCAGCCTGTGCGAAAATACTATAATTAACAGTGTATAAGTGAACGTGCATAATTCGAATTATAATGCTCGCTATTAATTTTCTGAAAGGTGCTGGAAAATTTTCATCGTTTCTCGTCGATGATGACGCCAGAGTCGCGCTCTAATCGTCCCTCTCTAGGAACGTGGTTTCTATCGAGCTATAATCTCTTTGATCTTTCATGCTGTGTTTCCTTCTCAACGATTCTCACCGATCTAACAATGAGAAGGTCGCGATGCTCCTCTAAAAGAGACATCGCATCACTGACACGAGCACATCTACCCGCGCAACGCTAATTTACACGAGTTAATCCTAACGTTGTCTGGTGAACGATGCAAGAAAAACGTGTGTGATTGCGTGATTACGTGAGAGAGGAGAGAATATAAGTTGTAATAGCCGTACCGCTTATAATTTGACGGCATATTATGAAACCTAAAAAATAAACAACAGAACAGATAAATAACAAAGGAAATCGATCGAAGGTGGCGGCTGACCGGTGCCAGCTCGCAAGTTTTAACAACTATCTACAGTCGTGCCTCGACTTACGTCCTTCTCGCTTTATATTACATCGTATTACATAAAATTGCTCGCCTCGAGGTATATACGTCTTTATATTTTAATTATGAATCACCGACCCTTATATATTAAGAATTTATATAAGTATACCGTGATAGGCTTCCCTAAAGAAAATAATAATGTAGAAGAAAAAGGTCCCATCACTCTTTTTTAATTCAAGATTAAGTTCGCAACTTTAAGAATTTCCAAAGTTTAAATTTTGAGAGACTGGGAGTTTAGATATTTGAGAATTTGGGGAATTAGGTTATCAGGTTTACGTTTGATCTCGGAAAGCGAGTGGTGGGAGGGTTTTTCCCATACACCCTATTGAAGGGAAACCTACATTGTACCCGAGTATACTTGACATTTATTTCGATTTTTGCCAACCACGCTGGCACCAATTAGTACGCAAGTGCTCGGTACGACTGTATTCTCTAAATAAACGATCGGCAGAGAAAAACCAGACGGATTCTCGCAAAAGAAGAGAGAAAGAAAAGGGAGTGATCAGACCGTACGCCTATTCGAGCGACGATGAATTTATTAATGTAACCAGTGAAACCCTTTCGGATAATCCAGTTAGACGCTGTATCGAAGGTTATTAAATATCCGCACGCATGGCTACCGGCTCCCCGTACCGCAACGTTTCAATTACTCTTGCCGGCGCGTTTTCAACGCAGTTCGAAAAAGTAGGCAGCATAAAAAAAGAGGAGGTAAAAAAATTGGTCAGCTAGTCGCAGATTGAGGCCAGCGTGGATTAATGAAGCACGCGCCGTTCCAAATCGTTTCTACAGATTCTCGACGTCGAACGACAAGCCGACCTCGCGCGAAAACGATCCGCGTGTCGAGACGTTGCTCGATGAAACGTTAAAAGCTGACAAAACGAGAAAAAAAGGTGGGTTCGAAGAGAGAGAGAGAAAGATAGAGGGAAAGTTTCGACGAAGATCCGGCAAGTTTGCCTCGGATTTTCGAGGCTGTGTCGTGCAATTTTCAACGAGCCGAGCCCCGGCGAATGGAACTTTCAGATATTATTATTCGAGCACCCTCGAATCGAAGAGGGTCGGCAGATAAGGCGATTGATTACAAACGAAAGCGAAGCGGGACAGAGTTACCCGCCTCGGCCCGGCCCGGCAATCGGATTACTCTCTCTGTCTCTAGGAGGAAGCGGCTAGAGAACGCTCTCGAGGGACGCAGCTTGTATTCGGAGCATCATCCGCGGAATAAATTTGCAAAAGGTTCGGCCAATTAGAGCTGGAAATGGTAACCGAGAGACAGACGAACGGGACAAAGCGGCGAGGAGATTCCTTCGTTCTTGAACGTTCGTTCCTTCCATCCTCCGAGCCGTCCGGTAACCTCCTGTGTCTTCGATCATCCTTCTTCCTCCGCGCGGTTAATCCAAACTGCACCAGAAATTCACCGATTATATCGCACTCGACACTCGTTCGCGACACGCTGCTTTTAGCGACATTACAATTACACTCCGAGATCTTCGAGCACTCCGTTCGATTAAAGACACTTATCCGTTGATTGCCGAGTTCCGGACACTAGAACCTTCAACATTCAAGAAAACGATGTTCGTCCGTTGGGATACGTCGACTCGTATGATTTAACCCTTCGTTGCATTTTTTAACTCTTGGATATTCTTTTTCGCTATCAAAATCGCGAAGAAAAAAGTGTAATCGTAACACATTCACAAACTTGCGAGGTTATTCGATCCTCGCAACAATTGCAACGTGAACTACAAACCTAGATCGAGAACTATTCGAAAACACAGTAAAATTATTGCTTGTGCTTCTACGAAGAGTGCATGGACTGAAATTCTGAATATATGAAAACTTGATATACGATGCAAGGAAGGGTTAAATCCACAGTTTTCCCTCGTTTTTCACTGTAACCAGTTTCCCGGTTTCTTCTCCGATCGGTTCACAGACAGTGGGTTCTTCTTTACGAGGAAAAATAGAGAAGATCAGGCAGCTCGGCGGAAAGCACTTTGCACTCACAAATAACGATCGGACGTCATCGTTGGAATATTAATATGGATACGGGCTCAGGGGCTGGCTTCCGCAGCCAGCGGTGGTTGCAGGCCAACTGGCATGTCAATTGGCTTGTTGCCCAGTTTTATAACTTGGCTCTCGGCCTCTCCTCTCCTCTCCTTTTCTCTCTTTATCTAATTCTCTTTCTCTTACCCCGCCGTCCTACCCCCGATACTCCCTTATTCTCACCCCCTTCTGCCATTGTCTCCGTCTCTCTTTGCGAACGTTGTGGTTGTCTTTACGTCACGGTGACGCCGCGCCGTCTTCCGCGTGGAACACAAAAACCTCGTGCTATATTTCTCTCTCTCTCTCCTTCTCCCGTTTTTTTGCCATCCTCGGAGCTTCACCTTTGAGATGTCGACCTCGATGGACTTCCAGTAATTAAGATGGTATTCCGAGACGATCCAGAACGTTTCGAATACACGGAAATCTCCTCGAAACTTTATGACTCGGTCGAAGCATGGTCGGGGATGATTTTGGTCGCCTTTACCGTGCTGGGATGTTATAACTGTAGGATTCTGGTTATGGGATTTGTAAATGGAACTTTAAGTCGAGAATAGTAGCTGTTACCGTTAAGTACTACTGTCGTACTAGTTTCTACTGGTAATACCTACAGGATGGTACTTTCTCGTATCTTGCACGACACAGCTTCGTATGCCTCGACAAATTCTTTGTTGGATCCACATGCTATGATTCACGACAATCGTACGTTTAGTTCTAGGATTTTCCACGCTACCGATCAGGAGTTCCAAACCAACCCTTGTTAAACGCGTTTTGCACCGTATCTACCATACACGAATCTCATATGCAATTTATGCTCTCTGCGTTTCAATTTGAAGTTACAGTTTAAAAACATCAGAACAGATTTTAATCGTGTTGAAATAAAATCGAATAAAACGTATCTTTCGTTATAAGAATATTTGTTACTTTGCCATATAAAGAACATATACAAGCAACATTCGAATAATTACGTATAATGAAAAGATGTAATACTGATATTTTACTGAACAGAAGAATGGCGCGAAACGTGTTGAATTAAGGTATACTGTACTAAAGTCTGATTTCTAATCATTCATTCGATTCAGATCAACCGAACTCGTTCATGTAATTGCTAAATCGCATTATTCTACAAGCCAATGGTGCATCCTCGTAGATGCAACCGATCATCTACCTTCAAAAATATTAAGTCGATGCACAAGATCGAAGGTAGTAAAAAGAATCGGTTGTGAAACAATTATCCCAGATTCGACTTCAAAAATTTACATTCACTCCACTTTCTGAAATCACCCGATCAAATTATCATTTCTCTTAGTTCTTTTAGACTTACGCATCAATTTAATATAATAAAAAAGTAGTTCGAAACTCGTGACCTTATAGCGTAGACAATTCCATTTGCGATCTTACTGACAGCCTGCCTAGGACGAATCTACGTATTCTCGAAGAAGAAGAAGAAGAAGGAGAAGAAGACGAAATCGATGCTCGAATCTCGTATCTCGTTAAACGTTCTCAACGACGGTGTTCTCTGGTGGCCGTGGACATTTGTGCCGCGTCGTCCGTAGAAAATAGCACGCTCTTCTCCGGGGTATACATATACCGTATATCGTTTGGGGGTCGGTCGGGGGTGGGTGGTGGTGGTGGCGGTGGTTGGAGTTGGAAGACGCGCGGTAGAGAGATTTCGAAGGATGCTCTTACCTGGAGGAACTGCCGATACTGCTTATACTGGCACCGTCAGCTGTTCTCCTTTGCTCCCTGGAGACGTCGCAGTCCGTGATATCGCATTCGGAAGTGTCAGAGTCGCTCAGCCGCGACGTCGTCGACGGTGGACTGAGATGGCAGTCCACCGGAGTTATCACCATGTCATCGGGCTCCTGATAGAATCTGTGCAACGCGAAATTTAGATCTGACGCTACGCTCTTCTCGCTAAGAGCTAGGTGAAAAAGAATCAGCCGAACGGATCTGCTGAACACCGTGACACACACGCACGCGCACACACAGGCATACACGCGCCGCGGGCTCCTCCGTTTTACCCGAATTAGCATCGTCGACGGATTCCTTCTCCCTAAGGTGGTCCAGAAAAAAAAAATCTTACGCGAGACTGGTTGGCTAGCTGCCGCCTACGATCTAGCCCTCGATCAAAGATCTAGGAAGGGTCGGATACTTTGCATTCAGCGGCTAACGCAAGCGCAATGAGTATTCGTCAGTCACCAATCTCTAAGTCTCTCCTAGTCTCTCGTTGCAACAAGCGTACGAATGCGTTGGTAGCGATTGCGTCTCATCTCAGAGGCATGAAGAAACGAAAACGTTCTAATCTACCGAGCAGTGGTTGGTCACGTACCCAATGTGTCGATGTTCACCGTGGCCGATCAGAGGTAGCCATTCAGGTTCCTCGTCCAGCCGAGCGGTCGCTAACTCTAGCACAGCTTCGCCCAGGAAGTCGTTCGTGTCGTACTTTCCGTAATCCCATACCGTGATCTCCAGCGCCCTTTTCCTTAGTTCTGGACCCCTGATACCCTCGTACACGAACGTCTGGTTCCAGCGAGGGTCGTTCGTGTTCGCCAACGTTTTGGTGCGTCTCTTCGACTTCTCGCTGCGTTCGACAAGCCAAATTTTAATTACTATTAATAGACAGGGATCATGGACCCACCCGGTGTACGAACTGAAAATTCAGACGCAGTGTATGGTGTCTAAAGTGTAACGCGTGGGTGTGGAGCCCTATCTAGAATTTCCAATTATCCGAATCCTCGAGTCCTGAAACTGTAACCTATCGAAATATGGTCCATATCTTTAAGTAGAACAAGGGAATCTGGCTCATCCTACACAAGACTTACGCGAACGAGTGTAACGATTACTTCCGCACGCGAGCGAAATTGATGCGTAAATGGAACGATACCGCGATCAATGTCGAGCATTAACGAGATGGTAGTTCGAGCGAGACGAGCATGGGAAATAAAACGGTGGAATAGTTGGCAACCCGGCCAAATACGATGGCTATCTTTTGGCTCGCGATCGTTTCTTCGAGAAATGATTTATCTCGAGGAACGACAGCTTTTAACATCGACATCGTGACGGTGGTGTGTCTCTGGCGCGCATAAGCGGACGCGAGACACGCGAGCGTCGGAGTTTCCGCGTCGTTGAGCTTCTTGTGCTCGATCCTTTTTGCGTCAATGCTACCACCCACGACGTAAGAAACTACCCGTCGATTTGGAACGAGACTTTCTGCTACATAAAATCAATGCACGAAATGTTTGCCGACTTAGTATTCGCTAGTTAAGTCTTGAAACGACTCTTTGAAAATTAATTCTGCCAACAGTCTAATACAAGTTTGCAGGTTAACAAAAGCCGTTTTCTTTTTAGATCAAGTATAACAATTTACTTATTTCGATTGTGTCGAGTAAATTATGGAATGTTATATTTACAAAAATACAGTGAACGTGTAAGGGACTGAGACTTTGGTACAATGTGGGTCAAACTCGTCGTTGGTCCACTCGAGTTCTATTCCAAATTTCAACAGTTGTTTGTGTAACGAGTGTAAGAAATAGCGTAAGAAATAAGAGAGTATGGGAGATAAAATATTCGGTTTCTGTCGACTGTTCATCCAGTGTGATTTTTATCGGGGAAGTCGAGTTCACTCACCTCTTGTCCGGAAGCAGGAAGATCTTGGCGTAGGGATTTCTAGGTTGTCCGTTGCTCCTGGGCGTGAGCCCAGCCGCGCAGATCAACGTGACGATCAATCGAAGCGCCATAGGATCGAAACTCAGCTTCAGCTGAAGATTACCACCCACGTTCGCGTTGCCAGAAGGGTGGCGTAGATGTCTGGCGCGTCCCTGAGCGTGTAGATCCGGCGAGCCGGGCGAGGTCACTAAAACCGAAGGTTTCTCGCGCCTCGCGTCGTATAATTCTGCAAGTGATCGTTCAGTGCCGACTAGACTTTAGATTCTTCTTATAATCTGCGGGTTTTTCGAGCTACGGGTCAAAATGTGTCGTACAAAGGTGGACACTCCGGTGTAAACAGAGAACGACAGTGGGACGAGCCGCCGCTAGATTTTTCATTTCACAACTTTTACTACATTTATAAATTTATAATTCTAAGTTCTTCCAATTTCCAAACCCCTTCATTTCTAAATTCACAATTTTGACCATTCCCGAACTTCCAAATCCCCAAATCTCTAAATTTGAATTTTTATGCCCCGGACCCGGGGCAAGTGCCCATTCGGCCGGCACTAACGGCGGCACTGGGACTCTTATCGGGACAGAAAACCTTCGAATACGACGTAAGGATGCAAATCCAGTGACGTTCGAGTTAGGGTGGTGCAAGAAGTTCCAGGAATTTGCGGTAAAATTTCCGATAAATTGCTAGTCCAGAACCGATTTACGACCGCTTTTCGAATCGTGTTGATAAATGGTGATTGTTAAGGGATTTACAACGATTCGAATTTTAGGGAAGAGTTGTATGTTTACATCGATCCACTGTAATTTTTCTTCTCTGGTTGTGATCAAATTTCTGGGTAGATGTATATTTCCTGGGCAATATCGTAGTATCACGTGCAGGGCGAACTGCTCGAAAACAAAGTAAAATTTTCATAGATATACCAAGTACAAATAGTAAATCCCTTCATGATTATCGAGTCATATACAACCTACTTAACATTTGTCACTCTAGTATTTACAGGGATTCTTATGTATTTAAATGGAGTCGCATTCTTTTAGATGCATCTCATTGTTAAATATACTGAGAGAAAACCTCGTATATGACTTCGACCTTGATATACGTTTTCAAGGTCACCGAATGACCCTGAGATTGAAAAAGATTGACCAATTCAACTTTTGTGCAATTATCGCGACGATGCAGCATTCGAAGAATCTATAAAAAAGGGTAATTCGTATTACGTACAGAGGAATTCGGATACAAAACGACTCAGGTGTGCGATAAACGTTAACACAAGCGTACTCGCTTGTTCTCAAGTTGTTGCTCCCATAAAACTATGCTCGTAAAACGGCGGTGTTAGCAAGGGGGTGCATTGGCACTACTTCTCTACGTTCTACGGTAAAACATCGACAATATAGTATACACAAAGCGAGATAAACAATGGTGAGAGGTCGTTGATTCGGAACGTCGATTTCTGTGCACATTCTACGGGGATAATCCGCGATCCCATTTGACAAGAGAACGGCGAACTCGTACGTTCGCCGATTTTCTTGCGATGACCCCATAGATCATGGTCTAGAAGAAAGGAGGTGAAATGAACTGACTAACACTCGGTTAGGGTAACACCGATTACGTAGGATCGAGATTAAAGAAAATATTAGGCCTACCCCATAGGATACATTTCTTTAGACCTGGAATACGAAAAATCATATAATCTGTGACAATATAGCGTCGTTTTCAATGCGCTTAATTTTACTTATGGCTATAAATAGATAGCTAGGGACTCGACTCCGATGCAAATTAGGGTAATTATGTAGAACAGCATCCACCTTTCTCATTTCATGTGGACGTGTAACTGTCGTTCGGTTGTAGTTTGCAAAACATACATGACATATATTCAACACCATTAATGAGAAACCAGAGCAATTTCACGTTATCGTGTTAGTTATATTAATAGCACAATTTTTGGTTCGATAGACAGCTGAAATGTTTCCTATTTGTATCTATAATTGCAAACCTCGATATAAATTGTAATTATTCTTCATTTATGTGATGTATCTTCGAGCAATGCAATACACAAAAATATTTTCGTGTATCTCATTTAAACCGAAGTTAAACCGAATATCGACTTCCATAAAATATAACGCACCATCGTTGAAATCGACGGGGTGGATTTGATCCCACATAATTACCCAAATCAATTTCGCCTCGAGATAATCTTGATCCAGAGAGTACCTCAAATCGTATCAGACTAAATAAGCTCTAGAATTCTCTATTCTACATGATTCTATAAGCACAAGTTGATTTCTCGAACGATGTTCCGTTCAACAATCACCCTGCGTAACAAGCGTATCTTCTCTGTGGTTCAAAGTTCTACGAGTGTACACAATAAGTCCAAGTTTCATCTATCAGAACCCGAGCAATCGTCTCAACAGACTCTACCTTCTCTAGCCTGTTCTCTAAGTGCGTACGCTTCAGGATGCGAGCATCATCTTCCACGTTCGCGCGAACAAACTACGAAATAAGGTACGGTTTGGAAGCGGACGGGGGATAGAAAAGAAATGAGAACGGCCCTTAAAATAATAGGTCATCTCACAAGCAACGTGGTTTTCTTCAATCTCCGAACTTATCTGTGCACAGGCATGTTAGAAAAAGAAGCGTTCAACGTGATTTTAAATTGATAACGATTACATAAATAAATGTTGAAAAAATTTATAATGTACAAAAGATCCACACATGTGATCTTTGGTTCATGAATCTAAAAACAAACTGAACGTCTACATATATCATAGTTGAACAGAAAAGCCAATAATAACAGTTCCAAGATTACCCGTAAGAAATAAATTCGACTCCCACGATACCGTAACCGGAAACCAGTGTACATAAAAAGACTTTCCCGTAATACACGTAGCAAAAATAACCACGGTACTCGTAAGACGATCTAACAGTTCCTGAGAGCGTGTTTCGAGGGTGGAAAAAAGAAGTAGAAAAACGGAGGACGGTGAAGGTAGAAGCGTATAGTCACCTTTGTGATGCGGTTGTTGCGGTCCGGACATCGACTCCGGGTGTTTGTGTCTCCACTGGGTCTGTGCGACGGTCCTCCTGGCGCCCATCGGCGTCGTGGGCGTCGGTCCTGCGGGCATCGTCACCGGACCGCTCGCCGAGGACAAATTTCGCGAAACTATCAGCTCCACTTGGGGCTCCTGCCTCGACTCGCCGATGATGTCGCAAACTTCTCGGAAACTCTTGCCCTGAAGGGACCTGCCATTCCACTTGATCACCTCGTCACCTGAAATCGTCGAATGTCCGATCGGTTCCTATTGGATCGCCCGCGGCGCGACTCACAAACGTTTATTTACTTCCAACGAAAGTTCCTTTGCTGAAAACGCTAAAGGGTGAACTGGCAAAGGAATTGTCCTGACACTGTTATTCTGGATCCGATGAAAAAGCATTTCGGAGGAATTTGCAAAATTTGGAAATTTTGGCTAACCGAAAATGAAGGATGCAAGGTTCACTCGTTACAAGATGTGCTCTGAATAATAAAATTGCCATATTTCAGTCATAAAGTAATGACTGGATAACACCGGTCAAATTGAGAAGGGAAGGAGACTCTGTATGACTAGGGTTCATCTTGTAACGGGTGCACGATAGATGGCAGGTCAGAGGGTTTGGATTTATCGTCTTACCGGGTCTCAGTTGACCTTCGATGTCGGCCGTGCTACCCTCCTTGACCTTCTCGATGACGGCGCCCATGGAGCCATCTTCCAACAGTTTCCCGCCGACGACTTTCAGCCCGAGTATGCTACTACTGCTTCCGGAACCGTGTTGCTTCCGCAACACCATGTGGCCAATGATCTTCTGGCCGTCTCTGCTCATTTGCCAGGATAACGGATGCTACGAAGCGCGGAGAACGGGTTTTGGTTTTTCCTTTCAACGTCAGACTCTCGGTCGCGTTCTTGTGAGATGAGAAAGGGGGGGCAAGGGAGAACGCGTGTGCGCGCTCGAAAATTGGAAAACTCGACCCGAGCGGACCTTCCAAATTTCGAACGCGATCGAATCGATCGCTATAATGATGGTAATTCGTGAACGGACTTGTGAACGTTGATGATATCAAGCTGACGTTCCTGGATGACTATCCTGCGCTGCGTCCCCGCGCAAATCGTACGATAATCGATCGGACACGAACAAAAACTTGCAGCTTATTGATTTTGTTATCAGTCGCAAGATATTCGGCTCGCAGGAAATTCTGATGAAAGAGAAGCTGAAGAGAGTGGTCTTTCTGGCGACGTGATGCACATACGAGAGGATACTTGAAAGTTGACTACGATAAGCTGTACTGGGCGGTGAAGAAAGGTGCGATCGAATTTTGGGAACATTTATCAAAACATACGAAAATCGACGAACGTTCAAAAGCTAATTTTAAAGTTAAACGATGTAGTTTCTAAATGAGCTGTTAATAATAAAAAATGAATGCACCGACAATTGACCGGGGAAATTAAAAATTAATATTCTGTTCCACCGACGAAAATGGGAAATTTATTTGGCTATAATATTTCATTGCCGTACGATAAATCGCTCTGAAATGTTCCCATTCATATTAATTAAAACCTTATTTATTTCAACGAATGTTCCCAAAAATTTGGTCGCAACTTTGTTCACCGCCGTGCAGGATAAAAACCTGATAGGATCGAAACGTTGGTTCAGATATCCTCTCGTCGAAAGTGTTCATGGTGTGGATCTACATGTTCCAAGGCGCATGTATGGTAAAACGATCAAGCTTGACACCAGGAAGAAAGCACGCTATCGTACATACGTCTACACTATGTATGCGTGTCTAAACGGTATGAACAGATCACTAGATACACATGCTTCACACATGCTTTATCGACGAGCATACGAGCAGAAAAGCGGCAATCAGTCCCTTCGAACGTCCTATGTTCGAGGTCCTCAAGGTATCCAGGCATGCAACAGCGACGTGATCGCGATCGAATCGCGTCAAAGAAAAACCGTGAAAGTGAAGCTTCTCTGTCGAAGAGCGACTCGATTCATCTGGTGGATCTACTTTAGGGAGAGGGGTCGCCTCCTTCCGGTTTACCAGTCGTGTCGATCTGACCGAGTCTTTCGATGCCGCTCTGTTCGAGATCTTTATCCTTACGCTACCATTTCTGCGATCCTATGATAAGAAGGTACTTCTGCTTAATCTCGATGTAATTGGCTGCTTCGAACAATTAACACATTTTTTCGACCGTGGCTTCTATGGTCGGACAATAGATATAGTTGTAATTAAATGTTTTACTAACGAAGTTTAACGAACGACCCAAAGTTCCGCGGAGAACGCTCGTTAAATCTGGAATAGATTGCGATTCTCTATTATACGCTTGAATACGATCTTTTTCTACCTCGATAAGGGGATTCGAGATCTTTGAAACATTGATTTGGTTCCTGGCGCAATTAGTGCCTGCAGTAATATTTTTGCAAAGTAGGAAACTTTAGGGGTTGGAAATTGCAAATTACAAAATTGGGAGATTGTACAAAAAGATAATTAGACGTAAGAATATAAGTCACGTAATTCGAACACGTCGATCGCGGTAAATTTGGAGCAATAGGTGTTCCATAGGTCATGAACTCCCCTTATAACCCGAGAATCTTGTAAGTTAGAATTTCTTTCGAAAGGTTCTCCGTTTCTTCGCGAGCGCAGCCAATTACATCCGTTTTCGGTTTCCGGGACGCCCAAAGTCGCGCGCGGATTTATCAAAAGCCGTCGTGAAACCGATCGACGAGAGCTAACGAGGTCGTCGAGACTCGCCACCGCTTCGGATATCCTTTGGCCGTGCTCCAATTCGATTAATTATGAAACAGGTACGCCTCTCTCTCAACAACCTGGCTGGCATCCTTTCGGTCCCTTTTAATTGGACGTTTCGGATCGGTTGCGGCTCGCGAAATCGTCTCGACTTCTCCATGGATTGGCAGTCGTCACGCGCCGGTGTTAAACTGACTCGCGATTCCTTTTAAAACGTTCTTCGCAGCAGCACAGTACACGAAGGTAGTCGACTTTGCAATTAAATACCAAAGTACCTTTCTTTCAATTAAACGTGCATCAAAGAGACAGTAGAAATGCAATTCCTTCCCATTATTATATCAACTTTTATTTGTGAATTTTCCTGCAAGAATTTTTTCCCAAAAATGTCTTCGTTGCAAACTTGTGACAATTTACTTGTTTGACTATCGTTTGCCAAATAACGTGCATCGTCGAGAAATATTCAGCTTGCAAACGTTGCTTCGCCAACATTCGTATAAAGCGCACACAAAGAGACGTAATAAACGTTCAGTCGATAAGTAGCAGCTTAATCCCGGAAGAGGGTCGATCTTGATTTAACCAATGAAGAAGAAAAAGAAGAAGAAGAGTATAAGACGAACCGACAGCAGATAAATTGCTCGATTGCCGTCCGTTTACTCGGTCCGAATTTAATCTTGCTTATTTTCCTTGCATAATTGGAACACGGCCTCCCACCGCTTCCCTGTCTTTTTCCATTTATCGAACGATGATCCGCATGATCGGCCCGCCTATCGTCAACGTTGGATGCACGCGATTGACCCGTTAAAGAATCGTTCGTTCCCGTTGCTAGAAATCATTCCTCGCGAGATCAAAAACGCAAGGATTATCCGTGGAAACTAAAAGAGGACGATCGAACGATATTTTCGTCTTCGAGAACTCGGTCAACGATACAGAGATCCCATTACAATTGAAGTTGTCTCCCTCTCGAAGAAATTTTTTTTTTTACAACTTTCGCTTTGAATTCGCGGAGAATCTTGATCGTACGAAATGTCTTGGAAGATTCAAGAAATAATAATCTTTGCTAAACATTGCATGGAATTTCGATTAAAATTCTTGAACGTACGGAATCGTGTTTGTTTGTGTCCCGAAGATATTATTCTTCCTTTGCTTCTGTTCTTTTGAAACGGAAAGAAATCTTGCAGGGACGGCAGACATTTTGTCGATAAAACCAAAATATTCCGCGTTCTACTTCTTTTCTCGGACCACGATCGAGAACCAAGAGGCAGGGTACTCTGATTAATGCAAGTTTTCAGATTTACAAACTTTCGAGTCTCCGCATCTTCAGAGTTGAAAATTGTCTAATTTTCTAACTTCCAAATCGCAACATCTCCATATTCCGTGCTTGTAAATTCTTCTAACCTTCAGACTTCTATATTTCTAAATTTACTGCTCACCTTCTGAATACATCGAAAATGTCGAGAATGTCAGTCGTTCTAAGTAAGGTACAAAAATAGGTAAGCAGATAGTCACGAGAGGATTAAAGGCAACTTCAATTCCAGCGGGGGCAATTCGCGTCACGGTGATGGTTCTTAATTCCCAAGTTCTTGAACGTTTGGAAGGAACGATTAATCGGAGTCCAGGTGACGGACAGGACGAATGTGTTCCACGGTTACGCGGATAACTGGTCGTGTTCCGTTCGAACGGTTTCACCGGAGGTACCCATCGGCCTCCATCCACACATCCATACACACATTCGGGTGGAACGGGAAGGATTCGAAAGAATGGCTTTGCAACGGACGGATCGAAATTCGAAGCCGATTTACGGGGTCGTATAATAACAATAACGGATAATCGAACCGTGGTTGGCCATCGGCCGTCCCGACGCCGGCAAATTGACAAATACGCTCGGCAAGGAGAGGCTATCGGAAAACCAGCGTCCGAACAGTGAAACTGGGCGCCCGGAAGAACAATGACGGACGATGATGACCCGCCTATTTACTGCCTAGCTCGATTTTCACGCGATCATTCGCTACGAAACAGTCGCTGAATCCTGCTTCGCTAGGCTGCCTCCATCCTCAACTGGGATGGAATCTTTTCAATTCATGTGATCTAAATACTTTACCAAAATGGGCTGGACATCTTTCAGTTTCATCCGTATTGCATAATTAGTTCATATCATGATCTTCTTCTATTCTTTTATAAATGTATTTATAAAAGTCCTGTTTGAAAAAGAGTCTTAATATCTGACAGAAAGAACTGCAACAATTTTATGAGGTATGAAGGGTATTCCATTTAACAGCTTCTAAGACAAAAATAATTAATAGAGACTTGTATGATTTCAATGATAGTCTAAGCGAAACGCCCTGTACAAGATGAACGTTGGAAATAATATTGATTCCATCCAGGCAGTTGTGGACGAAGGAAATAGAACAAGTACATACTCTCTTTTTAAAGCTCCATTTTCGTGTCTCCCCTTAATCAAGCATTCCATAAAGAACGTTCGAAGGGGGCTGATGCAAAGAGAGGAGAACGCCGTTTATATTAGCTCGAGAAATTATCGTCGGCGCAAAGGAACATGTTCTCAATTAACACAGCGTCAAAGGCTTCGTTTCGAAATTCGACGAACGAAACGTCTCGTCGAAACTCGATTGAACTCTGCCACCCTCTCTAGCCTCTAGCTCCTATCGTTTAACCCTTTCGCTTAGAAAAGCGTATACATACGCTCTCCTTTGCAAACAGCGTATGTATGCGCCCTCGATAAGGCACTGTTCATTCTGACGACCAAACGCGTACTATCGTTAACGGGTACGCGAGTCTGACACGCTTTTCGCGGGAAAATTATACGTTGAATTTTATTGACTTTATGACGGATGTATCGTGTGGTGAATGTCGATGGTGAGAGAAGATGAGAATCGTGTACGAATTTTGTAACCTTGTAGCCTGCGAAGAATACAAAGTTCGAAGAATACACTAGAGAAATATTCGTGTGCGATTTTGATGAACGATGGATGGAGAGAAAATCAGCGGGAGAAGTATGAAGAATATTCACAATGAATACCTCGTGTACTTGCACGATCACAAGTTGTAATGCAAGATGCAGCGTATGTACTCGAATTGGATGATTTTTATTCAAATCTCGTTTGAATAAAAAATTGTAGATCTGCGAAGTAGTTGGGTGATCAAACTACTGTTAGTGGAGCCACTATATTAACGATTGTACAATTGAAATAATTTTAATTTTGAATTATTCAGACAAGTGTCACTTCAGAGGAAGTAGGCCCATTTTTGCATACTCTCACCCTTGCACAATATTTTCAAGTTACAAGAACGTATGTAGTGTAAGTGCATCTTGCATCACATAGTCGTGCAAATAAAACGAACGATTTGTGACCAGAAATCGAACTCAGAACCTTTATGAGTCCACTGACACCCCTATTTCGTTTAATATTGAATCTAAACGATCCCACATAGATGGAAAACTGACGAGAGCTACCTGATGAAGGATTCATAGGGATGATACAATGAGAAAGAAATGAGTTTCGCGAAGAAAGCGACATGGCGTCCTATTCTAAGCGACTAAATCACGGGGCGAGTCCCGAGGGTTTGTTCGTGGCGTGAGATCAACTCAAGACTCATGCGATGGTGCGATTATCTACACGTTGCCAGGAACGTCGCATTCGTCGAGTCGTGTTCGTCAAATATTGTCGCTACGTGACGCGTTTTTCGTCGGGCTAAAGAGCCGAGGATTTGCACGCGACAACAATGGTGTGCGTCGTGGAACGTGTCGTAACGAATGGTAATGGAGAGTAATCCAAGCGCGGAAGCTTTGAAGCTCGAGATTTTCGGGTGTATCGAGCAAAAGAGGTTTCTTCGTCGCAAAGTAAAAAAAGAATGGACAGAAATGAAATGATGGAAAAAGAATCGATGAAAGTTTGTACACGTGGGTCTTCCGATCTTCTTTTTACTTGACCGATATTCGACGTGCATGGTTACAGTATCGCTCAGAATTATTCGAACGACGTTATTCTGCCAATTAATTAATACATATATCGTTTAAGAAACATGAATAATTGTTTCTATGGTATAGGCATGATAGGAACTCGATATTTGTCTTGCAAGTTTGTGGACATGCCTTTAGAGCCCCTAACTGAGGGAAATATCGAGATTAAAAGGTAGTACCTTGAAATTGAATTTATTGAATTATCCTCAATTTCATCGTAAAAGGATTGTTAAGCATACTTTCGACTGTAAAATCAAAAATGTTACAAAATGGAGGAGTTGTTCGCTAATTCCGAAACCTCTTCTGCTAGAACATCGATACCAGGCCTTTGACAGGGACTGGAACATCTGAAGTAAAAAATTTCACTTATGTATCTGTATAAATATGTCTGAAAATTATTAACACGGTCGTTCGAATACTTTTGAGCGATACTGTATGTGCACACGTATTAACCCCTTCGTTAAGTGTGTCGTACGAAATCAACGTGGAACAAGCCTCTAAAGAAGGTTGCATCTACTCGTGTCTGGTGCTATGTCTACTTGGAATAACTATACGCAGAACGGAAATCGAACGAACACAAATTTGCTGCACGCGAATTCGCGTGGTGGTGATGAACGAAAGGGTTAAATCGACGCGTGGCTAAACACTACTCTAATCACACGAACCAATCGGATCAGGCACTAACAGACCACGGTGTTTAGCCGTCGTTCTATGCTGTCACTAATGAGAACTAAAGCTATGGAAAAAAAGCAAGGAACGAAGAAGAATTGAACCGTATTCCACTTTGGACGACAGAGACCCGCCATGATTTAAGCGGCTGCGAGAAAAATCTGGCCGCGACGCGATACACGAAAAGCGTTCTAATTATGCATTTAAGTATTTGCTTGTTGATAAGGAGAGCGACAGAGACCCCTTTTACTCGATCGTACACCGGCTAATTTCGTTTCCTAGTTTTCTATACCAGGCATGACCAAGTGTATCCCCAAGTCAGCTGGTGCAGACCTTCATTATATTGCCACCGTTTATATTTTAAGAAATTTGGGGGTTTGGGGACTTAAGGCTTGAGGGATGTAGAGCTTCATGACTTGAAGATTTGGGGACTTGGTAATTTGGAGAGTTAGGGACTTGAGGACTTGGGATATTTAGGGATTCAGGAATTTCGGGATTTGAGGATTTGGAAATTTAGAAATGTAGAAAGTTTGGAACTTGAGAATTTAAGGGATTGAAAGTTATGGAACCTTGAGAACTTAGGAATCTGGAAATTTGAGAGGTTGATAAGTTACAACTGTTAACATTTGAGTAATTGGAGATTTGAGACTCATGACCTTAGACTTGCAAATCTGAGAACTTATGAACTTAAGAATTGGAAAACTCAGCCTGTGGAACCCAAAAACCCGTTCAACGTCGAAGAACAGCAAAGTACCTACATATGACATGGATTACTCCTGTCTAGCTCAGGAAGTGGAAAAGTAAAAATGGTAGTCGAGCCAGCACTTGGTCATGCCTGTTCTAACGAAGCGACCGCCTGCCTGCATCACTCGAAGGCACCTCGAATCGATCGAATTCTATCCTATTCGCTCGATCGACCAGCAGATTCGAATGTTTGGTCGAGTTTGAGAGGAGTTTCGGGCCCGTACCTTGGGCAGGTCGCCCCTGTTGCTGTCCTCACTGCTCGTGAACGTGCTAGAGGTGTCTATTCCGGAGTCTTTGGTCGCGCTGTCTTGGCTACCCTGTCGATCGGCCTCCCAAGACCAATCCTCCTGAGGGCCGCCGACATTGGTCCCACCGTCAAATCGCACTGTCTTTTTCCCCCTTCTCTCCGTGAACCTGATGGACACGCCACATACACAGAGATACGAGAGAGAGACACGTTTCTGTACCGTGTGTTTGCGATGCTATGTAAACGTGTTTGTGGTGTTGTACTTTCGAAAGTGTTCCTTTATGCTTCTCTCTGTGCCACGCTTCCTCGATCGGTATCGGATCCACCTTCTCGATCCCGAGTTCGCCAGCAAAGGCTAACCCGAGTAATCGGAGGTGTGGGAGGATCATTTCATATGACCGACTAAGATTTCTTTGACAATGTTTGTAATATGATCTATAGCTTTGAAATCAACAGATATTATTCGTACATTTTCACAAGTGCATACTATTTCAACAATCGTTAGCAGGAAGCTTATTCTTATACGACCGAAGATAAATCATCGATACGCAGAGTATCCTACAAGCGCTCTTTTGCAATAGTTCATCATAAAATTTAACGACGTTACGTTATTACAAAATCAATCTTCTAATATAAAAATTTAATTACATTCATAAAGATACATGTCGACGAGCACATAGTAAATGAAATACGGTACAAACATTGTCGGGGAAATCCTTGTCAGTGTCAAACGACCTCATCGAAGACGACCATCCGACTATTAAAAAATGGCGACTATGTTCGTAAAAATAAAAAAAGAACCGCGTGTGATGACGTTAGAAATTTCGTTCGCAATAATCGAAGCCCCAGGATGTCCGGCGCGAACAGAAACGAGAAAAAAACAAGACAGAAAGAAGATAAATATTGAACGAACGCACGATCGCCAATTTTCACACGCACCTCCGACTGTCGGCGCGCCATTCGTCGCCACTCCTTCGGAAGCTCCGTCTGACGAGAGTGCTTTCTTCTTTTCGCGGCTCTCGCGGTGGATGATGACCGTTATACTCGATGGTCATCGCACTCGTGTTGTGATGCCCGTTGTGGGGTCCGTTGTGCCTACGTCCACTGCCGGACATTGACATCGGACCTCCCGTATGGTGGTAGTACCCCTTCCCTACAGTAGATCCAAAACGTTTCGTTTGCTCTCTCTCTCTCTTTCTCTCCCTTTTCTCTCAGCTATCTAGCTGCCGATCCTTAACTCTATCGTCTGAACCAGTGATGACAGGCATACGAATAGCGTACACCTGCGAGCATGGTGATGGGCTGGACTCTCAATTTGAAAATTTAACCTCTGAGGATTTGGGGATTTGGAGATTTAGGGATTCAGAGATTCGGGGATTTGAGGATTTGCGAATTTCAGATTTTCCAGAATTGTGGATTGAGGATTTGAGTCACTTGGAAAGAAGATTTGAAGGGTAAGATGTCCAAAACCTTCAGAATTCGGAGTTTGGAAATCTGAAAGCTCGTAAATTAACAATTTTCCAAATCTCCAAAAGTGAAATCTTCATGAATCTCCCGCTCGCCATCACTGTGCGCACCGTGCACCCTGTCGCCTTCGTCCACCACTGATCTAAACCATAATTCGCTTCCCTGTATTCTTTCTTAAGTCACATTTCTATTATGTTCGCCTTCCAACGCACATGACAGTTTCCTATTTTGCCCTATGTTATCTCCTCTAGTCCCGGAAGAAAGCTCGTGAAAAAACTCACGCCCTACAACGTCTTATCACAGTCTCCTGCAACCTATCGATCGCCAACTCTCTCCCATCTACACCGGAAGTAGTGTGCGTTGAGTGTACTGCGGGTAATACCTGTTCTCGAACGGGCTAAGACAGCGGTGCAGGCTTTGCCCCGTGGGGAGGAGTGCGAGGGACGGTGCTCGAGCGAACCGGAAGTCGGTCCAGACTCTCTCTGTCGCACCATCTACGCGCCATTGTAATGTGCAAAAGGGGTGTGTCTCTGTGTGTTGTATGTGTGTGTACGTAAGTGTGCGTGCACAATAGGCGATGCCACTTCACCAAATATATTTGGACAGTTTTTCAAGGTCACATCGAAAGAAACATCGTCGATAGAAACGGTCCAAGTGCGAGAATTCGTGAACACAGGGGGGTAGAAACGTCGATCGTTAAGGGGTTGACACACGCAGAAAACCTGCACATTCGTGCGACACCGTGACGCATATCGTCGGGACAGACATCGAAGCAACCGAATGTCGTGGATATGTCGGGAGTAATCTTTTGGTGAACGATACGTGTACGTGGCGTGAGTGAGGTGTTAACGATATACTTGTATACCTGTGCACGATTCGTAGCCGTCCAAAGTAGAACAAATAAAATCTGTTACAGCTCTGCCGACCGATCGCACGTCGTCATGATCATTCCATTCCGATCACGCGAATTTCGATTTGCCAAATATCCTGGGTCGAAAGAAATTTTCGTCCGCGTGCTTTTGGCGCAAAATTGTCGGTGATCAGCGATCGGGACGACACGTGGTCGGCACACGTGTCCCTTGGCCAATCGTTCGCTCGTTTTCTGAACGTCGTTAGGCCAAATGAAAAAGTCGGATGACGAATCGAACTCGGAAAAAGACGCGAAGCGTAAGGAAAAACGCGATTTGGCGTTCGCGACCGGTCGACAGATGACGTACACACACATGCACACGCATACGCAGAGATATACATATAATATATATATATATTTAGATAGATATATATATATGTGTATGCGTAAGGTTCATATATATATATATATATGTATATATGTATATATATAAATATATATATAGCAGAAAACGAACTGCCGTATTTGCATTTGAGAAAATTAGTAGGTACCGCGAGAAACTGACGATTCATTCTGTCCACGGGCTTCTCCCTCGAGCTCCTGGAAGTCACCACCATGGGCGGCGGTTTATCCCCTAAAATGCGATCTCTCTTTAAGTCACACACGTTGCGTCCGATGCACGATGATTCGCTTATCGCTAAAGTTAGAAACAGAATAAAAGGGCTGTCGAGTGTGACCCCCACCCTCATCGCACGATTTCGTTGCGTTATCCTTACAGAGACACGCGATCGTTCGATAATTATCGTGGAATTTCTGGGTGTGTTTTGTGGGAACGATGATGCGTGTTTCGCAAGAAAAATTTCGCTACTTTTGGTTCGTTAAGGGTTGCTCTTTTAACGGGTTCTTGTCGTAACACACTGGCTATCTATATCAGTGATGGGCAAGTGCAGCTGCGAACTATAGGGGCACGGATAGACGAATGATGGGCATTCACGGGCATCGATCGATAGTCAAATTTTTAACTTTCAAATCTGTCAATTGCTATATTTATTGTATTGCACTTTTGTAAATTTCTACATTCTGTATTCCTGATCAGCTACATTTCTAAGCCTGTAAGTTTGCAAATTTTCGGAACTCTGATTTTGTAAGTTTGTGAATTTCCAAATGATCCAAAGTTGAACTTTCAAAGTTTGAAACCTTCAACAGTTTAGCATTGCACATACCGTGTCCACCGTTACCCCTCCATCGTGCACTTATCTGTCCACCACTGATCTATATGCTATATCGATCCGATGCATAACAGAGATATTAGGGGTGGAAATAAAAAAAGGAAAGTAAAACAGATTGGTCACTGCTATAAAAACTGCGCTATGTAACAATCGAACACTGTGTTGTTGCTAATGGTAATCGTAATACATTTGCAGGCAGTGTCTGGTGTTCTCGCTACACGCAAGAAGTAAGTCGTCGTTTCGTAACGATACGCCCCGAGCTCGAGAATTCGATCTGGGTCGATTCTGTAAGGAGGAGGCTCGATGGAAGGAAAGAGAAAAAAGGAAGAGATCGCCTCGTTCGTCGCTGCAAATCAGGTAAAAGATCACGCATCGTAAAACCGACAAATTGGCCATACGATCGCCACGCGAGACGCCCAGCGTCCCTTCTTACGTAACCGAACGATTCTGTCTGCGTTGCTCGTTCGCGACGATACAACGTCTCTGGATTTACGCACGATATTTACGACCTTTTTCGATATCACCGTCCAACTTCTACGCAGTAAAACGAAGCCCTTTTTCCTTCAAATATTTGCAATCTCGAATGAAACTTTTTTTTGTCTTATCTACCATGTCAATTATGCTGATCAGTATGTATCGAGTAGATGCAGTCGGTGATTGGTCAGACTCAATTTTCACAAATAGAAGCAACAGTGTTATAACATGTTAGACACGATGTTGCGCAACGAACGAGGCTTTTAGGGAACAGGGTTCGAACCACAGAAATTTCAAGCTCGACCGCAAATACCCAACTGGTAATATATTTTTGAGGATTCTTTTAAGCGATGCTCGTTACATCGCAGCAGGTCCATATATTAAACGAGTCTCGAAAGTTTCTGTGTCGTTGATGCGTAGTGACGCGAAGAAACATGGTAGGGACGGAAAGGTTTTAATCTACGGAGAAGTCTCTCCGGGAACACGCGTCGCTCCTGAAAACGAATTAAAATCTGTTTAATAGAATTTTAACGTGAACGGAAACGGGAAGGGACTCGGACCGGACGGGAACTATCAAAGGATAGGTAATCAAAGGCGGAACAGGCTCGATGAGAGGCCAAAGCGTGTGGCCGTGACAATTTATCCTTCGCCTCTCCCTTATCCTCGTCCGCCTGGGTATCCGGTGGACGTAGCTGCTCGGCCGTTTCTCTGCAAATCCTCGTTAAAGGGAAGTTGCGACCTGCGAGCGCGCGTAACGGACTTACCTCTCGAACTTCTACTAACTAATTCTCTAGTCTCTAATTGTATTGTGTGCATCTACGAATGGGAGCAACAACGCCGTCCGACCTAGCCGGTCACTTTCCTCTCTCCCTCTCTCTATTTCTCTCTCTCTTTCCCTCTCTTCTCAATGAACGAACGAACGAACGAGACCGTGTATCCGTACACGCTCGTACGCCCGGCTCGTTGCTAAACTCGCGTACACCGCGAGCTCTGTCTCGCTAATTGCCACGCTGATCCTCTTAACAGTATAAATTCGCCCGGATGCGATTTGCATTCGATTATCTTGCTACTCGCGTTTATCTCGTGTCAGGATCAAGCCTGGACCGTGCGATCGACCTACCGATGCTCTGCTCGTTCGGACCCTCGCTTTATTAACATTTACGAGCAAGGAGGTAGAACCCTTTTTCGAAAAAAACTGATACACTGGATTGCTTCCAGTTATCTACACTTGGTATCCTGGGCTATCTACATTTTACAATTCTTAGAATCCCTAAACCATAGAATCCTTAGACCTCGGTGTCCTTTAGTTATAAAATTCTCTGACCCTAGCTTCTAGAATATCTAGACTTCAGGTTTCCTAAAATTTAAAATTCGTACACCTTAAAATTCATAGTCAGCTCCTAGGAGTCTTAGATTCCAAGGTGCCTAAACCCTAAGATCCATAAATTCTTAAGTTGGATCACAGGATTCTCCTAGGCTCCCTTAGTCACAGTGTTCTTAAATCCAAAGGTACGTAAATGATCTGTAATTCTAGAATTCCAAATTTCAGGGTCTCTATGGGTTCAATAAATGAAATCTGCATTGCTCTCGAATTGCACGTTAACAATTCCAATTCTGACTTTAAAAATTCTTATCGCGGTACTTCAAGTCTCTGTTGGCCAGTTCTTGTTCAAACTTTGCTCCTTGAATATTTGAACAGGTTGCTGATTGTACGAGTTACATTGCCTGTGAGAATATTCTTATTAATTTAAATTGTTAAAATTCGTCGAAAATTATGTCTTTGCCTCGTGAATTTCTTATGACTTTGGTTATGCGCTAACAAGTTGAAAGACGAAATAAAGAAATTTACTGTATTCTTCATGTCTGACCATATACGTGAATTTTCACTGTGGTACCGTACAAGTATGATTTAGGTTAATTGTATTTGACCCGTAGGTTGCATTGTGGAACGACTGAGGTACTTCCTTCTAGATCAAGCAACTAATGTTTTGCGTTACGTGCAACGTGTCTACGAATACGGAGAGCAGGTGCACGAGGAAGTAGTAACGCGTACGATTATACCGACGTGGTTCCCACAGTCTGTTTGTAGCACCAGGGTCGTGTTTTGTAAGCTTTTAATCTAGCTTCGTTAAGACCAGTCCGGAGACAGTCGCAAGAAATATTGTAACCCGCGTTAATTAGCAGCCGTGTACGGTACACACATGCTTCATACAAATAAAGTGTATTAAACGTATTAAGCTATGAATAGAAATGAACATTTTTAAAGATACTTCTGAAATTTACAATTTGGCTAATTTCGTTGTTTCAGCGTTAAGGACACTCGAGTACCTTTAGACACAACAATCGAACTCCCGACCAAAGATTTCAATTATGCCATTCATAAAGTAAGAGAAAGACACGAAAAGTTCACGTTGAAGTTGTCGGTAAACGAAGTTGTAAAGAGAAGTCGGGGTCCCAGTGGTTCGGTGTCGTGAAATCAGTATGTTCGGATTAAATTTCGATGAAACAGCCAGGCCGAGTAGAAAAGTCTGTGCCATAGGCATGTCCCGAAGGTCGATGCACAAAGAGTACGGTTCGATATGGCATATCGGAAAAGGAATACCGGGTAACTCGAACGTTAGGTTTCCCCGGTAGTTTCGCTGCAAATGGACTTCTCTTTAAAAATTGAACGAAAAAGATCTCTGCGAGGCTCGATGCTCGGAGAGAACAAATAATGAAAAAGGAACGTCGATGACTCTCCTGTTCCCTTCGGTTCGATAATCACTTATCCTCGAAAGCTTCTAGCATCAATCTTAACCGATCGATCCATAATTCTGTACGTATTTACTTTCCATGGATGCTTTCTCTTTGACGCGTCTACCTCGACGGATGCGATGCAACATTTAGCAGCACTTCTACGATCTTTGAATCCCGACTTCTTCCTCCATAATTCCCATGACACGCCAGCAGAGAATCATATACTCTCGTTACATTGCAACTTTTACACGGATTTACTCCGCGACAGACGATAGATCAATTTTCACAAATTCAATTCTTACGTGTCATATCACGTAATGTACGACAAATTATTGGGCCTAAAGCACAGAGGTGAGAAGTGTGAAACCTTGCACTTCTATCTCATCTTTAGAAACAAATGAAGCGTCAAAATATTCCATGTCGGAGGGTTAACAAACTCAAGATTCCTCTTGAAACTTGTTTCACTTGTACGCGAAGGCAAACACAATTTCCCTGGCTGTTACATTCTTGATTCCATTGTTCCAAAGATTCGAGACAACAGCGGTTCCGGGGAGGGCTAACAAATTCACCGACCCCAAAGAAATTGCAACTTCATATTCATCCAGAATCCGCTTGCGTCGAGCTTCTTTCGGTGAAAATTCCAAGCCCCTGTTAGGGGGAGAAAGAGAGAGGGAGAGCTCGAGAGGAAAATCGATTCCAAGAAGCAAACGACGAGCAGCGTAAACACGAGCACCGTGAAGGATCTATTCAAGCAAGGATCACCTACGTGCACGACGTACAAGCCGGGTGCATTTATGCAAAGCCGTCGTCGTCCGTCGAACATCCTTGTCGACGAGGAAAGCGATCCCCGAAAAGGGTTCGCCGAATGAATGGATGCCTCAAAGAAGCGTGCTGTTTTCGAGCGTCGCTACTTTCCGCTTCTGTTTGCCGCGGAGACCAGCCCGGAAATAGTAAACGGGTAGATGTTTGAATTCGCCCACGTGTTGGCCGCATGACGTCACGACGACCGTGTGGGCGTCGCGAACGAGCTGGATAGATTGGAAAGGCTGCCGCTGGAACGAAGGGGGAAAATGTGGATGGAAAATCATTTCTGAAGCATCTAAGAATGGAGAATGAAAGGAGACTAAAGATAGAAAAAATAATGGCGAAACGGGGTGAAGAATACCTGCGGTCTTTAGTTTACACCTGCGCCTCGAGGTTATCGATGATCAGCGTCGTAAATTAAACGGGACTCGATTGACAGAATAGACATTGATAGAACTTCTCGACATGCAAACCGTTACGCTACGCGAATCAAGCTAGAAGAAATGAAGTTTGGGTAGAGTTGGTCTTCGTAAACTTGTAGACCAAGATTCATAAAGATAACTATGTTAAAAGATATTTACACGGATAACTGTGTCAAAAGGTAAAAATTTGCACGGATAACTGTGTCAAAAGATAAAAGTTTGCGCGGATAAAATGAACGCAAGAAAGAGGAATAAAAAGGTACATAAATGGTAAGGAAAGAGATATACAGGTAGAGCGGCGAGGGGAAGGCAAGAGGATAGCAAGAATCAATGCAACGACGAGACCGAGGGAGGGCAGAACCCGAGAATTCCCGCAGGATACCATACGATACGCCTCGATACACGATCATGAAGATCCGATCAAGGACTTAACGGCTGCGAGGATAGCTAGGATGCCGATCAGGAGTCCACGCGTGTCTGGCCGAGTCGATACTCGACAAGAGGATTGGAAAAATTGGAAGGAAATTCACTGGTAAAGATTTTCCAGCGAATAAAAAACAAGATCTAAACTGTGCTCCCGTGTTTCCTCGGAATTTCTTTACGAGAAACGATATATAGATTAAAAATATACTTCTTCCTCGACAGCGGTAGAAATTTCTACCTATTCTCCGCAACATCTTGACGACCACAACTTACGCATCACGTTTCGCGGATAAATAGCGATTCTTTTAAGCATCTTGAAACTGCGAAGAAAAACAGAGTAGGTATCCATGTCGCGACTGTCGGTGCGCTTAGAAATTTCAGAAAAGCCATTTTGTCGGAAGCAAAGAGCGGGTCGCTAGTGTCGAAGAAAGAAAGAAGAACGTTAATGGGAAGTGAGCGAAGACGAACGAGGACACACGGTTGTGCTACAAGGGGAGATGCTGTATCTCGTACGAGCTTCTCCCTCTCTCGCCAGCGATGATGATGATGATGCGCACCTCGATGAATCGGTTCACGGTTCGCCGATCTCATCGCTAATCAAGCATGAGCCATGTACGCGTATTCTCTCGACTTCGGCCGCTCCTCGAAACCGAAAGCTCGAATGCGTCGCATAAAAAGCATCGGGTTGTGTGTCGAGTGATTCTCTGGAACACAGGGGAACGCGTACGCTGGTAGAACGAGGCGGATCCAGCTAACGTTGGTAACCTAAATTTACTCATTAGCCAAGGAGGAACCCGGTTACGCTTCCACTCGCGCCGGCGCCTTCGCGATAACGCGTTATCGCTTTTCATCCACCACCCCATTCGAGGCGATCTGCCCGCGCGGAGCAGACCTACTTTCCCATTTCAAACATTCCATTCACGCGGATATTCTTTCCGTTCCAGCTTCGAACGGGCCAACAGAGAACCACTAATCTGGCCAAAATTTCAATTCTAATTTCAACCTGTCGATTGTAGAGGCGTTCGAGCTCGAACGTGCAGCTTCAGGATGGACACTTAAGTAGAGATTAACGCTAGCCCAAATAAGGAGCTCTTAGTCTTCTCTCATCGCGTGAGAAATCCAAAACCGCACTAACCTTTTATAGAGAATGAAAATTGAAATTTTTTGAGGTGAAAGATTTTTATTCCGAGTTATATTTGAATCGGATACCCGATCGTTTGTTCCTATACAACTGGTTCTCCTAGCAAAAATTATGACTGCCGCTACGACGGTGGAACAGCTTCTGGCCTCGTGATTTACTAGAACGAGCTCCTCTAGCCAAGGGTGGGTGGAGCTTTGTTAATCGCTTTGTAAACACGCGCGTACGTAGGGTTTAGCGAGGAACTTTTTAGACTGCATGAGCATCGGATCGGTCGATTACACTTTCCTTCGTCGGCTCGCCTGTAAATATCGCGATACAGGTGCACACGTTCTCCGTAAACCAATTGTCCAGTGACACGGAAAGCCTGTGGCTCTCTTCTCGTGCAACGAGTTTCAAGGGCAAAGCTGACCCTACCGGTCAGCTAGCTCCCGCAACGTCTTCGTCCTAGCCGATCCTTTACTTCGGCTTCATCGTTTAGAATTTAAACGCAGAACTTAAAGAAACCGTGTCGCTGTTGAATTTACACGACTCCGCGAGGATGTGACATTTTGAGGAAGTAACTAGCTACATCGTTATTAAAGTATCAAGACTCATATCGTACATCAGAGAATGAAATTTTTATTAAAGTTGTAATCGCGATGTCACTTCCTCTTAAGCGACTACGTAATTTAATCTCGAAATCGCGACGCGGATCTTACTCGAATCGAACAATTAAAAGAATGCAAGTTTACGTAAATAAAAACTCATACTTACAGAAAGAAATATCGGTATAGCTTCGAAAAGAAAAACTGTGTAGTACGATCGAGAAGAACGAATATTCGCGACCAGTTACGCGAACGAGTAATCGATTCGCGAGATAGTTCTCGACCGCCGACGTTTTTTTTTTTAACAAGTTAGAGAACAGAGAAGTAAAAATGGAACATGGACTCACCCTTCTCGGACTCGTCAGGCTCGTCGCTGGCACACTCGGGTGTGCTTCGTTCTTCCTCGCTGCTGCTGAAGCTTCTTTGAGGCTGAAGACCACCCTGTCCACCCACCGGTTGTGGGGGATGCGCGCTCTGCGTTTGATGCACCGAATGTTGCTGAGGAGGATGCACCGCGCTACGTGGTGGACCGGCTTCTACCGTTGGCTGACCATATGTCATCGCGAGATCCGTATTCTGATCCTGAAAGCCAACCAGAGGATCCATGTTTCATGAACATGGTAAAAGCGTCAGCCTGCTGGGACCTTAGACTTAGTCGCTGAAAGAGGAATCCCGAATTGCTTATGGGATTAGGTGCATGTTTTCTCTGTGACAACGTTGAAATCATCGAAGGTAGTTTTGTCGTATTTAATATTAAAATGCAGCGAAACTTTTGATTCAAGATTTTGTTGCATATTGATGTAGACATGTTCTTTGATCATAGTCTTTAAAAGTTATGAGGAGCTAACTGATGTACATATTTTTATCGATAGCAAAGAATGCTTTAAGCTTCTGTTTTTTCAAAGGGAACATAACCTTCCAACGTAATTTTCAATCATTTATGACAGTTTAATAGAATAATCTCCGTGAATAACTCAGAAAAAATGACGAAGTCCCGTTTGAAATGAAAAACTCCCTCTCCGTTTTCGCTAACTTTATTTCACGTATCCTCCCGAAGCTACTCGTCTAGAGATCCCTCGAGCACCGCCTACGTAAGAATATCGTTAGCGGTTCGCTCCTACGCGTTCGCAGCTCGTATACTTGTTGAATGTTTAATTTCCAAGTCTCTCTCGAGTGCTAACGTCATTGGACACGCTTCGATCCGAAGTCAAAAGCACGGACTCACCGGATAGATCGGTCGTTGTCTCTGGTAGTTGAGCTGTTTCATAAGACCGTCGATCTCGCCTCTGTACAAACTCGGGTCATCCTCGGCGTACGCGTCCGGATGTCTCGGCGCTTGTTGAATTTGATGAGAAGGAGCTACGTGTGGCGTTGGCAAACTTCTCGAGTGAGGCGATACGGACATATCCACCCCGCTATCGCTGGTGGACAATCGACGCCCTGGACCCTGAAATCGCCACAAAAATCGTCCATTTCTTGCACGTACGACAAATACTACGATGCAGTGGTTCTCAATGTGAAATGTCCCAATGTTTTCACTGAAATGACTTGCAACATCTGATCATCGATGTTACCTTGATCGATTTGCGATTTTGACCATAATGAAACTCTAAATGATATACTAGTGTCGCGATCCGAAGAACTTGAGAACCACTGTTGTAAGATTCGGGTTGTGGCGTGTGGTGATTGCAGTGATAGATGCAGACAAAGTGCGATCGTTGCGTTGTTTCATCAGCATGTGGTGATATGATGCAATTGGAGGTGTGTATGTACCTTTGGACAAGCCGCTGGGCACAGTCGATGCGTACAAAAGCACGAGGCAACATAGACTCTATTAAATATTCGTTAAGGAACATTGCTCCGAATTAAACCTTGGTGGTAGAGTCGTGAGAGGAAGATGGAAAGGAAGAGTTCTCTTCAGAGACCTACTCGTGTACAATCTTGACTGTGAACTATTAACATTAGTGGACAGATGTCCACACTAGTGCGTAAGTGTCCACATTACATAGGTGTACACGTTAGTGGACACACGAATATACTACCGCTAATACATCGATGCGATAAAAAGTTGCTAGTTCTATAGTATACCAACACTAGGGTATACCTACACTTTCATACAACTTAGGCTAGTCCAATCTGCATTATACTTGTTCGGATCAAGTATTTACAGGTGTGATTCGATGAAAACCTGTATTCCCTCTGATAAGTTTTTGTGTGAAATGATGAATCGTTGTATGATCTTATGGAAGCGAATGAGGAAAGTGTTACCAATAACCCTCCGGCGGCAAACAAAACAATGAAAAGAAATGGCCGCCAAAATACGCGGCGCGGATTGTCCAAAGCTACGACAGCGAGGATCCATGACAAATGATATAAAATGGTGTGATGCACAGTGAGGATTATACCAAAAACATCGACTTGCCTCGACCGAATTCGTTAGCGTAGCAGTTTTGCAGCTTGTATTGTCATTTATTTGCACATCCAGAGCAACAGTGCGTGCACGAGCGCTATTAACGACCCCAGGGACCTAGCCTAGGTCCCCGCGGTTCGAACAGTAAGTGAATGAAGTAAATCGTACTTGCTCTTGCTGAGAGTACTGTCTTCTGAGCAGACTTCCGCTCCTTAGTAACAATGGCAAATTCTCCTTTTCGGCCGCGCTGTGCGCTCTCTCGAGTTTCGGTCTTTTATCCTGAGTTTGGTCCACGAGTCCCGGAGGACCACCCACCTGCATGTCCTGCATCCGTCGCAGCATCGCGTTGTCCCCGGGTGTCAGGCCCGTCTTCGTCATCCATTGTCCGGTCTTCGACAGCAGTTCTTGCTTCTTGCGACAAAGGATGCACACCCATATTACCTGAAATCACGATCGATCGCCACCTTGATTATCGCCATTGTATCAAGCGTCGTGTTTCTTTGCCTCGTCCGTTGTCGAGGAAGACCCGACACGTCTCTGAAATCTCAAAGGTTTCGATAATGTTTAAGGATTCGAGGATCTTGACGAGCTCGAGAAAGCTGAGAGGACTTTATATATTCCAAAATCGATCGTTGTTAATTATAACTGGTGACCAGCTACTTCATATCGAGAATACGAATCCGACTTCTTCTTAACTTCAGTTACTTTCGTCGGATATTAGGGTTGAAATTAATACGTCCTATACAAGATCGGTTAACATACAGCAACTTAAGAGGGAATTTTGAGGTTTGATCGACGTTAAAAGAGATATCGTTACGCGTTAAATCGTCGCAGTAACTAAAATAATCCATAGCACCGCAGAAGAGAGAACGAGAGAGAAGGGCGAGGAGAGGGAAAGAGTCCTGGAACTGATCGATCCAGGTCACCGCTTGTAGCGAGGATATTAATAGGAAATTATCTATAGGAAGTCGACCAGTTACCACGCTAATTGAAACGTGTAAGCATAGGTGCAAGCTTCAATTTGCAGTTCTTAAAAACGCGCGTACTCGCGTCGACGAGTAGGTCGCGCGGCTCGTTCCGGACGACACCGTTTCACGCTCGGCGTATTTGTCGAACAGGATTGCTGGAACGAGGTACCGCGTTAAAAATACACGCCACCCAGAAGGGACAACGAGCCATACGAGCCGAGAAGTTGATTCGTCGAGCAATTTTCCCGGGAAATGTGGAAAACTCTCCTATTCTCGTTCAACGAACAGAAATTACAAATAACTCTTCCGTAACACTCATCCAGCATATCATAGTAGAATAATATACTACTAATCCATACGTAGACACAATCGAGAGCTCTGTTTTCGAGAGTTCTTTTTATGGACAATATCTGTACAGGACAAAGAAATACCATTTTTGTTATTGAATGAAGAAAGGAAATTTTCCTGGAATCGATACGGAATCACAGTTTGGGAAACATTGAAACAAATAGAACGGCCAGCGTGTTCGAAACCCTCGAAGCCCTGCGAAAGGAACCGTTGATGAAAGAGAAATTTATCAAAGAAGATGAAAAGTGTGTCCATCTTAAGCAGAGGCTACGAAGTGCAAAAAATATCGGTCGTCGAAAGGTCGACAGGTTTTAATCCCGTTGACTTTGCGACGCTGAAAGCTGCCTCTCGTAATTCAACAGCGTTCAGAATCGTCCCTGTGTCCTTGCTCGCGACCATTGTAGTTCGTACAATAATACGCACGAATGGGCATGGAAAGTGTTATCGATGGGAACCGGCATGGGCATTGTTTTATGGTTTGTTTCTAAATGGTCCATCCATCACGCTTTATCTTGATGGAGTATTCCGTCCGCCTATTCATCCTTCAAAACGCTCCACGGCTCGCTAATTATTAGCCATAGCGTTCATTGTACGGGTCGTCCGATGAATAATCACCTCCAAGAATACGCTTTTCCCTTAACTTTGACTTGTTTCTCGAAGTTTGTTCGATTCGAGTACTCGCAAGAGGAACAATGCCGGTATCGTTCAATATCGGTGTAACCAACAATTTCGCGATTCAAACTCTGGATATTCTTGTTCGTTACAACGTCGTTGCACCAACTGGCGCAACTACTCGCTATTCGGTCTGACTACTCAATATTTCACTATTAGACTCCGGACTATTCAACGTTTCACTTAATTTTTACTTATTCTACCTTAACTAGCCAACAAGTATGAATGTCACAATATTGTGAGGTTTCAAACAGAAACGAAATAAAAATCAAGAATTTTTATGACTTCGAATTGTTCTATTTACAACATTCTTTAATCGAATTATTATTGCTGTACCTCTGTACGAACCACGTAAAAATTTGACGAAAAATACGAGTCGGCGACACGAAAAGTTTGTGGAAAACGGTGTTCTATTTGATCGATAAACGGAACTCGGTCAAAATCACTGAACCCAGTTAACGTGGGACAAGTGGAACGTAGCAAATTTTTTCTCCATTCTCTCGGGCAGGAGTAAGTTTCGAGTAACGTCAGGCAATTACGGAAGAACTAAAGCGGAGGTCCAGGGACGGCTCGTTCGCGGGTGAATATCGCGATGAATCGATACGTTCGGTCACGCCAGCGTTTGCACAATTATCGTTGCCCATTATCATTACTCGATGAAACCAATCCCGACCCACGAGCCCGTATTCCGTTAATCCGCGAACCGAGGACACCGTTGCAAATGAATACGTGTTTGCTCGCGTTAGGCAACGCGAATCAGCTGCGATTTAACGCAGACCGTGAAGCTGTTTTGCTCTTGGTCGAGGAGCAATCGAGCGGATAAGGGTTGCTTCAGAGGCAAATTAAGGAGGAATAACCTTTGACTAGTTGGAAAAATCGATTGTTTTTTGTCTACGTGATTTCGAAGTATTAGGGACACGTCAGACGAACTGTATGTTGCCTGTATAATTCTTCAGAAACACTGACTACAATTTTTTAAATATTACTCTTAGATTTTGTTACTTCAGAAAGGAATAAATACCTGAAGAATATGTACACAGATGGAGCATAACGCATACGTGAAACGAATCACTACCACTGTTTCATATTTGCACTCATTTCTGACACCTTTACGATCACATTTCAGACTTCCGTTCCCGAGAGCGAATTTTTCTTCTCCGCGCGTTGCCAGAAACGGCCATTTGGATGTGTCCAACGACCGCCATCGTCGATCCAACGGTGGCTCGTTCCTCGGTCGTCCCAGTTTTTCAAACGCGAATTTATTTTTACCTTCTCGGCAGCGCCGCGCTTAATAAGTGAACAGTTTCCGATGAAAGGAGGGTTTCCTTTGTCGAAAACGCTTTTCCACGGCCGAGCGTAATTATTTCATGGCTGTAACGCGATTCGGCGATGCAGGTCCTCGCAGAAACGTTAAAAATATCCAACATCGGGCGCGCCGTTTCCTTCGAGAGCTTCCATCGCGGCTGTCTCGTTCAATCACGAGATTAGAGGGTCGAAACGAACCCCCGGAGTATACGAACTTGCTTTTTTGCAAGCAGCGAAACTCGCGAAGATGATTCTCGATCGACGGAACGAACGCGTGCACGTTTTTCTCCCTTTTCCGTCGAGAGACTTGCAACGTCGACCGAACCTCGCTGCAGACTGCTGGTGGCCCGGCCGTGGAACAGAGAATGCACCGAACAAGAAAGGGTGAAAAAAAAAATGGTAGGAAGAAAGAACGAACGAGTTGAGCCGAGAGGGGTAAGGAAGGGTACGCGAGAAACGAAGCAGGAAAGACAGGAGGAGGCAGAGGGAGGCTGAAGAGCACTTCGTCGAGTTGCCTAGGTAGCAATATGTCAAGAGCTCAACCCCTTTCCACCCAGCCTCGTTCATCCCCCTTGCTAGGCGGCACCCTTTTCGCCCACCCACCGAACATTTCGTACGTACCTACGTACGTGTGTACACTCGCGTCCAGAAGTCATGGGATACCTTATTATTTTCGGATAAATCTAGGTTACGCTGAATATTCGCTTCTCCGCGTTTATTTCGTACGCCGAGTTGCCGACAGTTTTGTGTTTATGGACGGTAATGATCGTAACGACCATCTATCGAGCACTTCGATACTCGATGCCTCACGATTCAACGCTTAACTGCTCGATGATCGAATACTCGACGCCTGACTGCTCTATGTTCCAGAACTCGATGCCTGACTATTCGAGACCTTACCACTCGACGTTCTGCTAGTCGACGCGTGAATAATCAACACGTGACCACGTGACTCTTGTCTACTGACACTTGGCTACCACGTGTCACCAACTCGGTGATCACTCGACAAACTAATACGTCGTGACCACGAGTGGTCTGAGTATTCGGTACTCGAGTACTTGAAAGTACTTGGCTACTCGATACATGAGTAACGCGTAGCTACTCTTTACTATACGAAATTCGTCTGCTAAACGCTTAACTATGGAACTACCTACGCTACAGTGTTAACGTGAATGCGGAGCTAAAAATAGTAAATGTCCCATGATTTATGAACAAGCGTGTACAAACGTACGTAGGTACGTATGTACGTGTGCGCTATTTTGCTCAGCCTAAAAAGAGAAAAACGTTGGTTACTGGTGTCGCTGGTGGTAGCGGTGGTGGTGGAAGGGTAGAGAGAAGGGGTTGGCCCTCGAGTCATCTCACCCCTCCTTCGCAAAGCCGGCCAAGGGTGGTGAACCAAGGGAACGAGAACACGGCGCTGCGTGTTCGGCCGTAACGTAAATGATCATTAGTTTGGCGGCTCGAAGCGAGTTGGCTCGGTGATTTGCATTAATTAATTAGAGGCCAATTAATTCAGATTACTTTATCACGGGCCCATGTGTACGCAGTCAGTGTCAACGGCGACGACGACGCCGCTGTCCGAGACCAGACAATGACGACGGCATAGACATAGAACATCGGCATGGACGTTGACGTCCCGTTGCCTCGAGTACAGAAACGAAGGGATCGATAGGCTCGTTCAAGCCAATCCGATAACTCGCCACGACGCCAGTAAATGTACTCTATAGCCGCCAGAAAAGCTAGCGACGAATTATCGCTTCGGTCGATTGAACGGTTCGTCTTTTAATATATTCGATGCCTCGCGCGTCGAATATTCATGCATTAAGTACTCGTTTGCGTCGAGTACTTACACACGAAGTACTCACGCGGCAAATATTCACACGTCGAGTACTCGTTTGCCAAGTATTCACGCGTATACCTCACGCCAAGTATTCCGAATCAGATATTCAGAGTCCTTAGGAATCAGATATTCACGCAAGTACTCGCGCGTCAAGACACGCATCAAGTATTCAATGACTAACAAACTGTATAAAAGCTGCGTTGTACCTGCCACTTATGGAACTTAACATTAATGTTGGAATTTAACATTACTCCCGTATTTATCTTATAATTAAAGTTAGTAAAAGTTGTTTCGTTATGACGCGTAGAAAATCTACTGTAAGATTATATTTGAGTGGTGGTGAAACGAAGAGTTAGTAAACAAAAGTTTCAGTTTGAAGATAATAAAATCTGTGCACCGAGTAGCATCAGCACCGAGACGATCCTTGGAACCTAACTAACGCCTACACCGTCCTACGCTCGCGTCGCATTGAGACGATCTTTTGAAGCCTGACCTGAAATTATACTTGAACATAATACTGACGAATGGACAAGCAAAAGAAATACTCGCAACGCGAGCTCTTTGAGATAATTTACACGGATTATGAAAGTTCATTCGCGTCCGAACGAAACGGAATAATTGAGGACAACGTCGTCTTCTAAAGATACACGGAGCAAAGTTCGAGTTAATTAAAAAATTTATATAAAGATATTTTATTCCACTTTTTCTGTTTACGTCTGCATTAAATAGAACTTATTCAAAACTTTCCTCGTACCCAGACACTGTACAATTTTGTACGAGGTCTCCCTTAGCCGAGAGGAAATATGGAAAACAGGACTTCCTGAAATTTTCCTAGAGTTCTCCTGGAGTACGGAACAGAGTATCAATTAGAGTATCTGCGCGCACGCGATTACGAGAACAATTAGCAATTTATATCTATAATATATTGCGACAATTTATCAAAAAAGCAGTCGTTCCGAAGTTTCGTCCGCAACTATATATGAAAGAAGTTTGGCGAACGCGCACACCCACGTAAACAGCTAATTACTATGCAAAGGCTTCGTGATCGGGCCGCTATTCACGATGGTTTATGTCCCCGAGCAACTTCGACCTTTTCGCTTCTCGATTTTTCGGTAGACGAGGGCCATGCCACGCCACGGATCCGCGTACATTAGCGTCACGAGCTCGGAACAACTTTGCGAGCCAAACTTTTCTCGACTTGTCCTACATACATACACACCGCAAGACTGTCTCTCCGATCGTAGCCTCTCCGCGAGCAGGAAGAAGCTAGTCGAGGGACGACAGATGCCTCGACGAAGAAGCCCGCTGCCTCAGAAACTTGGGCAACTTTCAATTACCCCGCGGCTTATTTATGTGAAACGCAGCCGCGACTCGGTGCCCGGGGCATCACGCGAGCTCGCGTTTAATCATCCTCGAGCACCGATCTTTTCGCCAGCCTGTCACGAAAAGCTGTTCCGATCTGTCACGAAAAAGTGTGTGCCGTAGATAAGATTACGATCGTTCGAATCACGATTTTATTCAACTTTTCGTTGCATTGTGGTGCAAATAAGGTACATGAAATATGAAAAGAAACTTTCTATTTAATATTTTTTTTTTTTGAAACGAGGACCATTCATCGATCAAAGGTCATGTAACTTAAAAAATCATCCTTGAATAATTAAAAATTCCTGCATAGATCGTGTTAAAATGATAGGTGTAACGAAGCAAAATCATGTATAGAATGTTTAGGACAGAAGATCGTATCCTCTTTCGAATCTCAGTTCGATGAAAAATGTCTAGAACGACGATTATTGTCCTTTTCGTTCGTGTGACCAGCCACAACATTCCCAATCCTTTCAAGATCGTGACCGTCATCGATGCAACGTTGGCATAGTTCGCGTAGCCCATCGAATTACAACGACTTTCGATTAATGACCGATCGTGCCGAAATTACTGAGGCTCCGGAAGGCAGCCAGGCACGCGGGGGTGAATAGCAGCAAAAGCTGCCTCGTTCCAAGGTTGTGTGTCGATCCATTGTGTCCCGGCGAATGCACGCGTGTATCTCTGGTATTTATGTCAGAGACGGGCAGGCACTGACGGTAATTCTACTCGAACCCTGTCCGAGGAAGTATCCTTCGTTTCGATACACCGACATTCCTGTTCTCTTCGTTCTCTGCGATCGATCGTTTCTACCTCCATCTTCGTCAATGAACACGTTGATGGCTACTGGCACGTATTCGTCCTCCTGATGTTTAATCTTTAACGTTATTATTCGTTTCTACTTTTATTTATACAATTTTTGGATCTCGATTCTTCCTTGATTGTCATATTTTCTCTAAAGTAGACACATGTACTCCTGATTGTACAAGTTCAGCTTTCGAGCTATAAATCATATTCCTTGTTTTAATCACGTTAATTGTTACTTGTACTTTCTCTTAATAAAATGTTAAAGTGAGATTAACTCTGGTAACCGAGAGGAGTATAAGACCAAAAGGATGGAAGCGCAAAAGTTGACATTGACTAAATCCACACGCAACCCTGAAGGAGAAATATGAAGATGCAAATAGTCATTGAGGAAGCCCGAGAAAGAGGAAATTATAAAGGAAGGAATTTTTAGAATTTTGTGGACAGGGTCGCGGTGACATAACAGCTACATCATTAAGAGAAATGCAGAGACACCGATGACTCGCAGGTTCCAGCTCGTAGCAACCCTTCTGCCCACGCTTATGCCGCTTCAAAGCCACTCCTTCCCCTCGATCGGCGTGCTGAGCACACCAAACACTCGGGACAACCGCGCCGAAACGAAGAACAACGTAAATTTACCGGCCACCTTGTACCCCGTTTTCCTGCTTCCCCACCCGCCCCCAGAACCGCCGACCCTCCCTACGAAACTTAGATCAATATGTTGCGTCACGTTTCCTCCCCTATACGCCGCCCAACATCCATCCACAGTCCACCCACACCTTCGTCCACCCAGCGCTTCATTCCTGACCCCAGCCCCCTACCCGTTACACGCTCGGTGACGTCACGCAGGGACGCGCCCCATTCATAGGCTCCCACGCAGACAGTGAGACAGACTGGAAACCGTACGCCGAGCAACGGGAGCAAAAAAAAGAAAAGCGGACAAAAATGACGGGGGTGGTTGGTGTCCTGATGACCGGAAACGAAAAGGGTGAAAAGTCACGCATTGGGAGGGGTTACTTTGCACCCTGGAATTTTAATCCGTAGAGCGTACACACTGCAAATTGCCTGCGGTAAGACACGGTCAGGAGTTATCAAGGATTTAGATAGCGATATAGCGATTCAACAATTAGAGACACAATGCGTGGAAATTCGACTCTAGAAGATTCAACGTTTAGGGTCACAACATATGGCTATACAATGCGAGGAAATTCAACGCGTAATGATACCAGGCGTGGTGGTCTATCTCTTGGAGATACAACGCGTGGCAATGGAACGTGTAGCAATTCAACGTGAAGTGATCTATTGGCGATACAACGCGTGGCCATGGAACGCGTGGAGATTCAACTCGTAGACATACAACGCGATGGAACGCTTAACATTACAGCGTAACAGTTCAACGCATAGCCCATATCACGTCACGGTAGAGCTCAGAGTCTGAAAATGCTAACTGTCCCAATTTCCAAAATCCAAATCCTCGCACCAGCAAATTCTGAAATTGTAGAATTTCCAAATCCCCATTTCACAAGTTCCTAACGCTTCGGTATCTAACGAATCGAAGAACACCCGTGGCGCGGACACGGCAGCTAGAGTAATTGAACGAGCATTTGTGTACCGTACGAGCGAGCGAGTGAGCGGGCGAGCTGACGGGCGTTCTGCTCCGGCGGATCGATGATGTCGTAACGCGCCCGGTGACGTTTATCATCGTGCTTTTGCGTGTGGCCCTGGGGCTCGTGCGACGAGCTATGCGCGTGTTTCGCCCCGTCAACGGTGTATTTTCGGGCATATTAAATGAGACGCTCGAACGTTCGCTCTGGTCGACCGGGAAGCGTGTTGTAGTGCTGGTTTGTTGGAGTTGCTGAAGTTTCACTTGTTGGGGAGGATATATTAGGGGGTTAATATCGCCGGCAGAAAAAGCAGGGGTAGTTCGTAAATGGAACCCATCCCGCAACGTTTCTAACAGTTTTTCCTTTAAATAGGTAGTCCGGAATTGAAGATTAAATACTTCCGGTATCAGAGAAAATATTACGAGGCTGCAGAAGTTCCGACATTTCTGAGCCAGTTGTATGTATTCCACAAACGGTACATTTATCGTTTTTTACCAAATGATGCGATGAAATGTTAGATCTTACATTTACATCTTCATACAATACCACAAGTTCATCGATGTACCTAGGTGATCGTTAATGTAATAAGTTCTCCTAACTGGAGATGGTTCTTCTAACCATCGCGGATTATTTTTCGGTCCATAGTATTCGTGTACTTCATTTCTGTGGAAACTTCGTTTACCCTGTTGTACAACAATCTTAAGGCCCGTAAATAAATAAATAAACGGATGTATTGGTTGTTGCGCTATTCACTCTTTATAGAGTTACGTGGTTGTAGGAAACAACTTCCGGCTCGCTTTAACCGACTGCACGACCAACCTCCATTTCTTAAGCCAGACGAAAGTACGAGGAAAACCAATAAACTTACAGGAAGTTGTAAGCCGAAGTTCCGGGCCTCTGCCTCTATTATTATACCCACCGCTTGCTGGCTGAAATACGCGGATGCATTCTCTGTACGTGTACCATCCCGACGCTCTTATTTCTCCGTTACCGGATGCGACGCTTTCAAAAACGAAGTTAAATTGCCCGTTCCACGCTAGCCATATACGAGAACAAGCAATTCTTGAACTCGACGAATCCTTCCGGGAAAAGAACGTCTATCCAGAATTATCATAAAAACGATCGAAATCGCTCTATCCTCTTCAACCCCTTTATGGCTATTAGCATTTACGGATATTCAAACTTTCATCGATTCAAATTTTCCTAATTCGCGTGTCTGCACTTCGCAGACAATAATTATCGTATTCTTCGTCGAAGCTTCCATCAAATAAACCGTAGACTAACGATCAACGTTAAATCAACGAAGCATTACGAAGAGTGTTCAAATGCGAGTTCGAGAGCGGATGCAAAATGAACAGGAAAAAAACTGCAACTGAACCTGCAGGTCCTATTTCATTCCCATTGATGAAAATCCCATCGAAATTGCACGACCGGCGAGGAAAACACCGGCGTATAAATGGAGAACGTATTCGTTGGCTGGCTATTTAACGATAGCATTACGCCCACGTACTCTACGCACACACATACGTGGACGCGATGAGGGTTGCTCGGGATGGAGGAGCGAGGAGAGGGAGTCTAGTTACAGCTATAGGTCAATTATTCCCACGTATTTCAGGTGCGCGCAACCGATACGCGCCGGTTATCTTCCTTTACGATACGCGACCGTTCTTAATCGTTTCCAGGAAGTTGACATTTCCAACGTTGATCGCTTGCACTTTTAACCGACCCGTCCGTCGTCGCGACCGCTATACCGAAATCTCCTCGCTGCGGGGAATAAATGGACTGCCTTGAGTCGCGATAAATCACTGCCTCGTGGATCCAATTTTCTGCGAAACCTCGGAACCTGGAACTGCGTGAAATCGCTGGAATCTTCGATAACGTGCTGTTACGCCACGATGTGTGATCGGGATTAATTTGAATAAATGGAACGGTATTTCGCAGAATACTACTTTATTTTACTCTGTACCCGAAATGTGGAGATATAGAAATGTGGAGTTATAGGGACCCAGGGATAAAGGAATTTGGAAATATGAGGATTTTAGAATATAAGGTTTTGGGGATCTAGGGATGTAGAGATCTAAAGGTCTAGATATCTAGAAATGTGGAAATCTAGGAATCTAAAGATATATGATTATAGGGATCTAGAGATCCACAGATGTATTGAGTCTTAGGAACATATGGTTATGAAGATCCAGAGAGTACTCGAAGTCCAAGGGTCTAAGAACCTAGAGATCTACGAATGTGTCCCCTACGTAACAATGTAGCGTATGCAATGCGTGACGATATATCGTATTGAGCGTAATCCAATCGAGTTACGAAAATCGCAAGAAACGTCAGAGGAGGATCGATAAACGAGATCGTCGGTGGTACACGCGAAGGTCCTCGCACGAGCCACGCAAATCGATGCTCTCGCGTTGTGAAAGCTGACTCGAAACTCGAAGTCACCGGCTCGGTTAGGCTGATAACTTTGATCAATGAAATCTTGGCCGCGAATCTCGAAGAAACGGAAACGACACTACGATTGTTCGACTCCTCGCCGCTATTATCGCTCGCACCTGCCGCTATAGGTTGTTGGCTAACTATACCTGGACGCTGGGTTACGCAATCGCACACCTCTAAATAGAATGGCAACGGGTTGGCTCGTTTAATAGGATTGTGTCTTTCGGGATGATGCGGATAAACGATGGATGAAATCGACACTTTTTCTCCCAGTTCTATTTTTAGCTGGAAAATTGCCACGTTCGCCGGTTAAGTATAGCAGACTGTTGATTGAATAAAGTAAATTGATTAGGATGTATTGAATGTTGCGATTCTTCAAAGTTGCTGTACGAGCAGAATTTTTTAAATTATCCGTTGTCTTTCTGAAAAGCTCCACCAGTCAAATGTAAATTATAACATTTACAAACTTAAACATTTGAACGAGTCAAAAGAAGACATATTGTATTGAGGTGTATATGTGTACGTAGTCCAATACAAGTCGTAAAAATGCAGTGGTTTCCTGAAAATTCGTCGAATGTCGCGATCAACTACAGCTTTCTTCGCGTTCGACGATTCGAGTGGAAACTTAAACGCAGCGTATGGCAGAATCGATTTTTTGATAAAGCTAACCGGCTCATCAGCGACGATTACGAGCGGCCGTCGATGAGAATTCAAACGTTCCCACACAGCGGAGAATTTATTTGGATTTTCCAAGCCCCTACCGCTATTGGAAAAGAACGAGCCTTGAAATGTCACCAGAGCCAGGCGTTTCCCGTTGCTCGCGTACCGCAATGCACCGTCACAGAGGATTTCCTTTGATCCCTTCATTTAGGTAATGAATCTTTTTCGGTCGGGAGCCTGACCGGCGTGACGACAAATAAAACTCGTGATCCCTCAAAGTGTGGATGTTCACTAAATTTAAGTGGTTTCCGTAATTAAAAGGAAAATAAAGGATTATCGAGCGCCCGTACGCGGACCGTTCTCTCTTAAAGGCACTCTATTCCTTACCAACTCGTTTCAGACTTTTCAACTATAAACGAGGGAGAAGAAATGTCTTAGAAACGTTCAAGATTAATCCGAGTGATAGTAACAGGGAACCCGAGTACCCATTTCCATTTTGACGTCAAAGAATTTACCGTGTTCCTAGATTTTTAGGACACTTTACTATCGTTTCGTGATCGTGTTAAGCATACTTAAAATACTCAACTATCCTGATCATACTGAAATTTTGATGAACATGAACGTTCAAGTAGGTTAGGCGTTCACAATTTGAATCGGTAAACGTTTCACACAAATCGACGTTTATCTACGAGTTACACCATTTCACTGGTGTGCCATATTTGTGGTTATTTTTCAACCCCTATATAGAACTCCGCCAGTTATGAAACATTCAATTGCCAACCTAATACATCTTGCTGAGAGTCAGTTCATGAGTCATCGGCAACAGAAAACGGGCGAAGCTGCGAGGTCCGATCAGTCAATTAAATCCAGCCAGCGATGGAACGTTAAAACGTGAACTCGCAGCGAAAAACAAAGAGGATTAGTGGTTGCAGTCGAGGAAGACTCGATTCTCTCCTTCGGACAATATATCTTGCCGCTTCTTTTCCGATCTCGCCCCTACCTTGTTCGACCGTAGAGTGACCTTTCCGCCGCAGCGTGCGCAGCACCGGATGCTGCAGTAGTTGCAGATGTGGCCGACGCCGTCGGCGAACTTGGTTTTCAGGCATATGTGACACGTGGCGTGCAACTCCACTCCCGCTTTCTTGTGTTTCTCCGAACAGGCCCGTATCCTGTCCTCGAGGATCTTCACCTCGTCCTGTTTTCGTCTGTGGACAACAACAAACATATTAGAGAAAATCATTTTGGACACGAAAGGTGTTTAACGACACTGGCAAGCATTTCGTTGATATTTCTAGCGTGAACTCTCATCTCTTATTTATTGGTTATTGTACTTTGTCTTCGATCTGAAATTGAACAGTTCCAGTGTAAATGACCATGATGCTCAGACTTCTATTGGGTATGTACGTAATTATATTGCGTATAAGAGTAATAGAAGCAGGGAAACAACAAGATCATCGTAGATAGCATAGAGAAGCTAAAATCTCCTTACAACTCCCGTTAAAGTTCGGAAACTGCCAGTACTTTTCACAAACAAGGAGAATATATCTTCACCACGATCAATTCGCTAGGTAACGACCAGAACACGCATTTGGAATACGTGACGCTCTCTTTCGACCGAGATAAAAATACCGTCGTACGATCGACCTACAAAAAGAGATTCAATTTCCGTGCATTTCCCGGGACTAATGCGCAGCATCGCGAGCCTAGATAAAGCTCAACGGCAGAAACGATCGCGCTAGAAGTAGTCAATGCCGTATGTAAATTCGAGGTCGGGGCATCAAACGAATGGAATACCGTGAACGAAGTCCCGTAAGAAAGGAAGCCTCAGGTGGAAACGGTTTAACAGCACCGATAAATATGTATACGTTGCGAAAATATTCGAGTGGTGTTACGAATAAAATTTGACTACAGCGGTCATTGATGCCTAACTCCATCGAGTTCTCAAGAAAGAAGTATTAACACTTTGATGACCGATGTCTTTGCGACGTTTTATATATTTCACAGTAGTACCACCATCAATCGTTTACTACTTCCTCCACTCTCCTGTAAAACGAAAAAGCAAAGTTTTATATCGTACACAGCTTTCAAACGATATCCAAAGATTTTTAGGTAGAAAATTCAGATGGCCGATAGTCAAAGTACCCTCGTATGACCCGGCTATGCCATTGGAGGGTAAAGAACACAACAGAGGGAGAATATCAGAAGTAAGGCAAATTGAGTGAACCGAAATGGTCATGTTCCATCCACGACAATCGTACATCTTCAATTTCGAAAGCTTCGTTCGTCGTTCGGTAATTCGACCCCCGAGGGGAAAACAAGACCGACCAAAAGGAGGCTAGAGCCTCGCTGGGTATTTCGATTTCTGCGGCGAGCGATTAAAATTCAGCCTGTCGTCCTTGCCCGAGCCGGGATTTTTCCGCAAATTGCACCAGAGGCAACGCGTTCTCCCGCGTTCCACTTTGACCCGTCCTCGGTATGATTTCGTTTAGGCGCAGCTACTTAATTCCAGCCGCGTAACTAATTCGTCGTTTCTAACCGTTGCTCGGCACTCGACTTCCAGCACGGTTTGCGAGATTTCGCTGGTTGAAAACGACCATCGCCGGTTCAACAGTCAAGCACCAGCGATTTTGGAAAATGTTCGCCTTCCATCTTGTTATCGCGCTTCGGATGATAGACGCGGAAGATTTGCGCTTTGTACGTGGTCTGGGACCTTTTCAACCCTTCTGTATAAAGACACCCACGAAAACAGTTTATCGACGTCCCCATAACAATTACAAGATCATCGTAAGAGACCCAGAAATTTAACTAACGAAGTGACGAAACAATAGTTTCGAAAAACGAAGGTGAACGGTACATTAATTAGTCAGAGAAAGATGAAGCGGTGAATGGTCGCAGTTCTTCGAACTGTGCTTTGATACCGAGAGCAGAGTCAATTTATCGCCAAGGTAATTGAACTGGAATGGAATGTGATTGATGTCATCGATTTATTCCACTCGCCACTAGCTTAGGACACTTCTACGTCTTTCCCTTATATACTGAAAATTCGCTACAAAGCCGAGGAAAATTAGACAAAAATATGGCCAATCTACGGAATAATTCCCAACACGTTTCCAATCGGGTGCACCGGCCACCCTGCAATCTTCCCAACACCAAATTATATTCTCCCCTCTAATTCGTCGTCGAATAATTTGATCGTGCGGCAATCTCTCCCGTCGTCGTTTTAAATCATCGCTGAAAGGTTCGAAGATTAAAGAAAACTCGTACACGTTCGTACACAACGTTAAGCAGCCTAATCACAGGGAATGCTAGCCACTGGGTTAATATGAAGTCGCTAGCCAAGTAGGTTAGCCACGATGCACGAGAGAGCACCAGCACTTGGCACACGAGGCTAGAGTTTCTTTTCGACCGGAAGTCTCGGTCTCTAGGTCGCGTGTACGAGCCACGACGGAACTTGCAAACTGTAAGGGTTGTTGGCACCGACAGGTTCAAACTTGGATCATCGAAGTAGCGCTTGGAAAGCGTACTGGATTCATTTTCATCCTGATCTACTTTAATACATTTTGTTTGAATTACTAACATTTCAAATCTTATATACTTATTACACATTGAAGTTGAACATGTACGACTAGATTTATTTCACAATAACTTTACAAGTGAAACTGTAACCAATTACGAATTGAGGTTTCTCTAAATAAACCATTAACCACACTCGTAATTAAAAAATGTAGTCAATCGATAAAGTTGCAATACTTCGATGAAAAAAGTTGTGCACGAAATTACCGTTCCCACGCAAGACCAAAAACGGGAATATATTAACATCCTCCAGTTACACGAAAGCAGCCGAGCTGTAACCTAAATCTTGAGTTTGCCGATCGAGTCAAAGGTCGCGACTGCATGTCGCAAAGTACACAACATCATGTGTCCACCCACGCTTCTCTAATTGCTTTACCAATAATCGCGAGCACGCAACGGCGATCGGTCCGCGGCTGAAACACAACGTTGCGCGACGTTCTGTCCGCGTTTCGAGACACGTCCGCGTTTCGAGACACGTCACGCAAGAGAGAGAGAGAGAGAGAGAGAAAAAAATATTCTTCCGTGACAAAGGGGCGGATCAAAAGCGGAGAAATGTAGGTTATTTAACGAACACTTCCTGCGATCTCACGCGCGACTTTTTCTTCTCTGTCCCACAAAATCCCCGCTACATCGCAGCGGTGTCCGCAAGCACCAGCCTCGAGCCTCGTGGCTACGTGTCCTCTTCGAACAAAGAATTTTCTTCGTTGCTCGTTCACGCGACGCGTCGAAACTTCCAACGGCCAGTTCGAACCCTCTTTCTTCTCTTTTTTTTATATGCCATCGCGTGGAACTTTGTCCCTCGTTGCGCGACCGAGCTTTATATAGTTTCCGTCGAGAAAAGTCGAAGCACAAGATAAGGGGAAGGTGACATTTGTGTGTATGGAACGGCAGAAAACGATTTATAAGTTAGCTGTCGAAGGGACTCGGTTTGTTTTATAACGTACCTTCTTTCTGGTATTTAACTTGTTCGTGAGTTGTGGGAACCGATATCGTTTTGCACAAATTTCTAGTAAAGTAAAATGTTGATAACATTTTTTGATAACTTAGAATTTTCCCAAATTGCACGAAATTTTCTTTCATCGAGAATAACGCGGACAAAGACAAACGATTCTAGCCACACTGTTGTGGCATCGCGTGTGATTAATGTAGTTCAATATTCGCCCATTGACGGAACTATTTGCTAATTAGAACTAGATTAGAACATTGGCAAAACATAATTGATGCAATTTAGTAAATGGCACAATATCAGAAGCTTTCTCCTATGTAAAATTTGGGGTAATGGTTATCAATGACCCTCAACCTCCATATTCAGCTGCCACAAGATACTGTTTCAATACCGAACTAGAATACCGTTTCAACGGCTAAGAGCAATTAACACAAGAATATTTAATGCCTCGATACTTGTTCGATTCTCTACACATCAGAAAAATACATGAGTTATCGGGATACACGCAAAATAGCCTCGTTCGAAGCAGGGAAGCGAAAGGTTACATCTATTTTTGCCGGTTCGAAGCGAGCCACCTTTCGAATACACCGAGACTCGTTCGTGCAAGGATTAAAATTATCGCGCGATAATTAACTCGCTGTGCGTCTCGACAAAAAAGAGGACGTATATTGAAATGCGAGAAATTTGGAGATGTGGGAGTTTAGGAAATTGAGATTTCCGAAATTTGAGAACTGTAGGAAAATGCGAGAATCGCAGGGGTGCGAAAGTTGGAGCCTTATATTTCTTGCGAGGCGAGGAAAGCCTATGTTGCATTGGAGTGTAGATCTAACCCGTTAAAACGCGCCACCTTTCCTCGGGGCGAGCCTCCATATTTCAGGATCCGGGCTTGAATTTACCGTTCCAATCCAACCTCTTTCGCACACCATCCACCGGCTGCAGTTGTGCATACCCTATGCACACCCTGTGTGCAACTACAGCAACTCGTTACCGAGCCACGTCAAGGCTTGCTGCCTTGCATTTTACATGCGTCCCTACACATACTTGTCGTTCACATTACATGATCTCGCATCGGTATGGCGAAGCACGCTTTCCTCATTACTCTCTCTCGCTTCCTCTCTCTTTCTCTCTTTTTCTCCTTCTTCGCGTTCATCCCCTTTTCTCGTCGCCTCCTCGATTCACCCCTGCTCTTTGTCTCTCCTTTCTCTCGCTCGACTGCTTTCTCACGTTCCCGTTTTCCATCAGCGACAACCTATCAATAAAACGCCTTCCTCGAAGAACATCGTCCATTTTCCTTGGCGTCGTCTCTCGCTGCGACTACGGACAGTAATTACATGCGAGCCGAGACCTGCTGGCGCATCCGTCACTGGCTCCTTTCAGCACGAACGAGCGCCAACTTAGGCAAATAAAAAGGAAAATCATCGCTAGAAGTTTGCGAACTTTCGGAGAATCGCCGGCGCTCTGATTGGAACGGCAAACTTGCATGATGGCCTCTTCAACAAATTTCGAACGAATCTTCCCTGTTTCGGATATTTCGTTCCCAACAAACTAACTTTAGTTGTGCAAGTTAAGAAAATTCGACAATTTATCACGGTATACTCCAATTTTTTGAAGAATTTCATACATCGAAATAACAATGATTACTTAAAAGATAAGCGAAGAGTAAATATAGGTGTAACGAGGAGATAATTGTAAAAAGAATTAAAATAAATGTGCATTGATCTGTAAGGACTTTGTTAGGATGAACATTTATTTATGAACGCAACTCCGTAGACACAAGGGTAAACATTGCACGATAAATAATTTCTCTGTCGAGTTTCGAAACTTCAGAAGACACTTTTAGCATCGTCGATTGAAAAATCGACTGATCGATTATTATTAACCGACCGGAATGCAGAGAGGATGCCGGTCTATAAAAGGATGGAAAAGAAGAGAACAGTTAAGTGCACCTGTACTCGATGGTCTTTCAAAAAAATAATTACTTTCCAATTCGAAGATGAAAGCATCGATTATTATTAACAATTTTGCAATTCGACGTCAATAAACGAAACGAAATTTCATTGCACTGCCGTCATCAAGAATCTGTAAGGATAACTTTTATTTAAAAAATTATATTAAAAATAAAAAATATGTCTAATAATTTGCAAAACTTGAGATTTCGACTATTCCAAAATCGAAGAAGAAACGCAAATTGCTATTTCCGAAAGAGAATCGAGTCGAGAAACCGGCAGAGGATTATCATCCGCAAGCGTGTACGCGACGCTGAATACCTAAATAGAAGATGTCATAGATATAAAACGGTCAAGGACTAACGAGCAGGTGAGTCGAGAAAATAGGTGGAACGCGTCAGAGAGGACAATTTGCTGGTCAAGAAATACATGTACTCGATCGATCGGATATCGTTTCGTTCGTTCAGTAATTCTGATCAACGACGCGTGACCGTCCATAGCCACATTTTCTAGCTATCCGCCTATCCCGTCTGACCATTCAGACCTCACGCTACTTGCCGACACACGGTGCCTTCTGCCTTTGTCGCTCCGCTTGCTTATTTATTTAAGGAGACACGTAAGAGTCCCTGATTTCCATCAGGGAACATCACGTAAATCTTCTTTGAAACGCTAATCTGTTCAACAAGTATGAAAACGAAACTGCAGCATATACAGTGTGCTTCAGAAGTTAGTGACAACTTTTCGAGAATGTCTGATAGGTCGAATTGGACAATCCCTCTACACTGGGGATCTTGATTTAGAAAATAAATCGTACAAGGAGGCTATACAAATGATAAAGAGAGCCAAAGACAAAGTACAACTTTTCGTATTAGTTCGTTGAAACCTTTTAGAAACTATCCTTTCTCTTCTAAAAGGCATTAAAAGCAATCAAGACAGTGAATATTCTGTTTATGGGGCATTGACGATTTGAGAAAGATTGGTAAACGCATCCTCGTTGAGATTTTTAGGTTAGGCTACAAGTAGTCGCTAACGGACAGAGTGGCAGTATATTTCGAAGTTGGATCAAATGTTGAAGTTATTAAATAAGCAGTGAGTCATGGTGCACCTAATAGAAGGAAAGAGACGAAGAGAGGATGGAGGTAGACGAACGTACCTCATAATCTCATTTTCCTTCTCCTCCTCCTGTTTCTGCCTGATCATAACCTCCTCGATGGTGCTCCTCTCCTCGGGGGTGAGGTGCGACATATCAGGTACAGCCGCCATCACGGACGTAAGATAGGAACGTGCACGGGAAGGTCTAATCGCGAGGAGTTTAGCGCGAGGCGCGGGCCGGCGCACCACCGACGACGCCGCCGATGAGATACCGCGACCGCGACGACGAGGTTCTTCGCTCGCCGCGCGACAACGTTTGTTCCTACGGGGTATTGCGTCCTTTCTACGACTACGGGAAGGCTGTGTCGTACGGGGGGAGTCATCCGACACCGGGTAACCGGACCGGTTGGCCGCGACAACACGGGTACGCGTTCGACTCGCGTCCCAACTTGCAACGCGGTGGTTGTCGCGCTTTCGGACGTTCCACTGGTTGCTGCTGGCGTTCGACACAGCTGACGGGAAAATTGATGAACGGCGTGCAGCCAGGAAGCCCGTCGACGACCACTGGACAAAGGGAAGCCACTCGACACCAACGGGCACCCTCGTTCGTCCGCGCCTTCTCACCGGACAACAGGCCGCCTCTCATGCGATCGTCATCGACGCGGTGCAGCCTGGCTCCGTGCTCCTCGTCTCCGTCGGCGTCCTCGTCGTCGGTATCTCTGCTCGTACGATTACCAGCGACCGCATCCGTATGACAAATCATGTTCACAGCCTGTGAGGAGGTTCTCGCATTCTCTCGTCACCGGTACCCGGTCCACCTTCTCCGCTCGAACCCACCATGGAACACGAGTGCTCGACCAGGGTGTTCCTCGAAACCGACCTTCGACCAGGTTCCTCCGATATGGCGGCTGGCGAGGTTAGAATGTGCGCACTGATCGGCCCCCGCTCTAACCTCCTCGATTGCCTCTAGCCCTCTCTCGGAACCTCTCTCGCCAGACGCGTCCAACTGATCCCTTTCGATTTGTTTACCCCGTTTCTGCTCCCTCTGTTTTGGCGTGGTCGAGCACCTCAAGGTATCGCGAGCTTTCGAACGGCCCAGTTCACGAGTACATCGATTGAAAAGGAAAACGGGTCACGGGTGCCGTTGCTGCACTCGTTTCTGCCGTACACACGGAGCGCAGGTTCTTGAACCTCGCAGAAGAATACGCGATCCCGTACACACACGCCAGGCGAGCACCAGGTGGACACTCGAATATCGAATCGACGACGATGAATCGGAGGGCTAGGATAATGGCTACGTGCTCGTGTTTCCGACCTCCGAGGGTTTGCTTACGACTCTCCGGTCCGCGTAGACCTCCGGAGAGACGTTGATTCTTCGGGTTTCACAAAATACACTATCTTGTTTGGACGAACGAAAACCGATTCGAAGTTGAAGCACAGTCGATGCCTCTTCTCCGGTCAATCGAACTTCACAAAGCGTGCTTGAACCGAACGGCGAAACACGGCCTGACAGACGTTGATTTCGCGCGGATCCCTGCCACGTACGCGTGTCTCGGTTCCGCGCGACGATATTCAACGCTACAAGTATTCGTTGGTTCGCGATTCACGTGGCGGCCGAGACGACGATGGCGCTCTTCGACGTCTCTGCAGCGACCGCGACACCCACACAATCAATCGCCCTAGACCGGATTGTTCCACACCCACGAGAGCCGTTTCCTCAGCTGACCGGTCGTCTCCGACGTTTTCCTCGCGTTATCGGCTGGTCGTGATCACCCGCTCCCCCAAAAATGGATTCTCCTCCTCCGTTGGTCAGGTTAAAGCGACCACTCACGATATTATCGCGGCTGACTTTGTGGGTTCGCCGATGGTCGCGCTCGCTCGCTCGCACTGAACACACGCGCGTACACGGTGGGCCAAGTTGGTCGAATCGGTCGAACGGCGAAGCGAACTTCCGTGTTACAGCGTTTCCTTTCTCGCTACGCTCGACGCTAGAACAACACACGAATGGGCTTATTCCACACCCCTAGCGCGCTTATGTCCGCCAACGCTCCGCGATTGGTACTACTCTCACTGACGGCTCGGTCTCTCCTTCTTGCTCCTTCCTCTTGGCGCTCTCTCCCTCTCTTTTCCACCCTTTCAACCCTCCCCTCTATCACCGATCGCCTACATCTTTCTCCCTCCACCTGCTCCGTCTCCCTTACCCTCTCCCTCGACCGTCTACCTTCCACTATCTCCCTGCCACCGCCTGCTGCACCTCTCCGCAACGGGCTGAAACGGGAATACCGGTCTCCGCGAAGGGGGCTAATTTCCGGCCGCGAATCGACTTCCTGTTACGATTCTGCCGTCGAAATCGCGCTACCCTCCGACGAACCGACCCTGCGTCCCTCTTCCAGCTATCGTCCATGTAAAAAAGAACGCAGACGACCCGTCCGACTGACTTGCCACCGCGGAGGACACCCTGTTCTGCGAGTGCCCGCGGACGACCGCAGTTGCGCGTATCGTCAGTCCCCTTCCCCGACTGTGTTTGTCCATTCGAGACCACCACCCGGTGCTGCACGAATTTTCTTGTCGTGCATGTGCAGCTGCCGAGACGGAAACCGGAGTCCAACTTTCGGATCTCTACCTTCGGGTGGTTACCTTTCGGGAGCTTATATGGGATGCATGATCGAGTCTGGACGCTTTTCGGTGGTTGGTACGATGCTGGCTGGGACGATTCGATGAACGAGATCCATGAAAAGCGTCCATTCATGCGGTCTTAATAAATAATGGGATGCGGCGTACGTCCGAACCAATAAGGACCACAGGCCGCACTTACGTCATGGAAAACCGGGTATTGATCGCACCCTAGGCCAATGGTGTTCACCGCCGCAACGGTGCCACTTTGAACGTTCTGGCGGTGAATTCGAACGCCATCGAAACAGCGTCACGACCACCATCGGTGCCCGGGAAACTATGAATCGGTCCTGAACGAAGTTTGCCGAGGAGACGCCGCGAGGTCGCAGGTCGAATTTGTAGGAAAACATGAAATTCCAATTTGCTGAAATACTTACGAATTTTGTACGAGACTTGCTAATTCTTTTAATTTCTTATACGAATTTCCTGTTTCAAATGTTTCTTCCCCAAACTTTACGTACGTTCAGTTGTAAAGAATGTACCGACTAATACAACAAAGGAGAAAAGAATAACTTGAGAATATAGAAATTTAAAAATATAGAAAATTCGTCGAGTGATTTTGGAGAGGAGTGTACCCAAGGCTAGATTGTATTCTTGATATGTAATTTGTTACAACGTCGCAGAGTAACGAGTCAGCCCATCAGTAGAATCAGACGTTCGTCTGACAGCGTGGTCCGATACGCAACGCATTGATACTACTGACACGGCTGATTACGGAAAGTAACATCTACTTCGTCAAATTGTCACCGGTGTCCAACGCTATAAAAGTGAAATTAAAGATGCAACAAAAAGAAACGTTTTAGTACTCTTAAGGCACAAAGGTAACCATCGCAGCTATCGATCTATTAAATGAACGAAATTTAAAACTGCTATGCAAACAGGAAAGAAAATGATAAGAGGTGATATTCTCCGTTTTGACCCTCGAACGGCGGGCTTTAGGTCAATCGTGACCCAGATTTCCGAAAGTTACAATGATATTTGTAATAAAGTTAGTCGCAAAATTAGGTAAATTAGTTCCTAACAATGTTTGTTTCTATGAAACTTTAAATGTCATTCGCATATGGGTGACGTAATAGGGTATTAAAGGAATAGTCTAAAAATTAGGAAATGAAACCAAAATACGATATAAATATAAATTTATATTATTATTGTCCCGGGAGTCTAAAGGTTAGCTTTCGCGACGAATCACTGATGAAATGTCGATCGATCAAGACAGATATTAAAATGACCTGCCAACCACCATAGCCCGTAACTAGTAGAATTTGCCAACCTGTTTCGTGTACTTGTTTTTATGGTGCACAATGTACGAACACGCATGATTAATGACACCTGGATCAAAGCCAGAGATACTCGATAATCCCCTTTAATGATATTATATGGGAAAATTGTACTTACAGTAATGAAACTTTTAATTGACAGCACGACAACATAGTACTCGATTAATAATTATAATTCTCAGTACAATCATAAATAATATATATTTATTTTCTTGCAGATATACCTGAATTCAACTCAGGTTGTGTAGGACACGATATAAAACTTAATTTACAAAATGGTTTTTACATTTAGCGATACTCATTCGAGTTACACTTATACCATTTAAATAATTGCACGCATTTGCATTAAATAACACAAGTTCGAACGATGTGCGATACGTGTATTTACAAACAGCATGTTAAGAGTATTATGTGTTGGAAAACTATTACCTGAAGCAGTGAAATTATGCTAAATTAAACATTGCAAGTTTGGCACATTATAATGGCATAATACAATGATGGACAAATTAAGTGTTTGTCATGGAGGTTTTAAATTTTCAAATTTTAGTCATTTGGAAATATGAAATTTAAAAATATACAAACTTTCAGATTGAAAAATTGACTACCGGTAAGATTTCTCAAGTATGTTACATTTGTTCTCGCAAGTGTAACTGTCCATCACTGTTATAACACGCGATAATTAAAATACAATTAAGATATCATAAAAATAATGATAAGTAATAAGCAAGATTTAGATAAATCGTTACACACGTTGTGGTAAGCAATATTCATTGACTTTCCAATATTAAATGAACGTTGTTTTAAATTTTGATTTATATACGCTGTACCCGCTCACCAGCTATGTCCTAACACGTATTAAAATTTAATTAGCTTTGCTTAATTAGTATATTTACATTATTCTGATAAACAATATATTTACAATCGAGATTATCGTGCAAATCATGTGCAACAATAATCGTTGGAAATCCATGTTGGTCAAATTATAAATAAATTGAAATCGATACATTTTCATCCACTTTTTAGGATTCTTAATATGTACATATGGTGTATCGTATACATCATCGATATTTTATATTTTTGCTATTCTCTTATTGTACATAAATTATACACATTCGTAACAATCATTATGTAAATAAATTTATTATGCTTCCACTATAAATTGGTAAAATCGATATGATATAAGTTATGCGTACATTGACATAAAAAGACATTTGCATTGTGTCCTATATTCATTATGATATAATATGTATACAGTCATCGATTTATCTTTTTTTTTTTTTGTTATTAAATTTCTTCAAATGTGCATATCATACAAGCAACATGTACATCAATAGAAAAAGAAAGTACAATAAAAAAAGAGAGGACAATAAAAATTCTATAACGTTTATTTCACGTGATGATATACTTTATAGGAAACGTTTATCGATTCAGTCAAAATCTTATCAAAACCGTGTAAATTCTATCAAGTGATGTTTACTGGGTGTATGTATACCTACTATCTTTCTCGTTTCATATAAATTTAAAACATTTCTGCTTATCGTGTGGGATCCTTGTTTTGAACAATATTGAATCAGCTCGATATTGTGTATTTAAGAGAGGCATATATCCAAAAACCTGCAATCAATAAATATATCGTGCATTACATACACGTACTATGGATTTGGAAATACATTTAACATATATAGAAATAATCATGTGTAGTAAGGCAGACGATAGAATATATTATTGCAGACTAGGGATACAAGGATCTAGTTTTAGACTGCCACAACGGTAAATGTGTATATCACGAAAATTAAAAAAGAACTCACCTGAGCAAAGAAATTAATACATTTGTGCCTTTCTTGGAAATGAGTATCATCTTCTGAAAGGGAAATTGGACAACCAGGACATCTGAAAGTCCATCGTGATGTCACCTAAATAATATAAACACAGATAGTGAAGTGGTAACTTTAGTATTAAATTACCACAATACAGAAACAATGTTTGATACCTTAACAGGTGGTTTTCTCGTTAAATGAGATATCAAGAAATTCATAGCAATATCTTCACAATTCATGTATTCATCAACCTTGTCCCGTATAGCTTGCGGCAACCAATGTGTATAAAGATATGTGTAATGTTTATGGATGAACGCAGCGCCAGTCAAAACCATCGACAACTCACAGGAATAATTAGAATTATAATTCCAAGCATTGTGATAATTCTGGTCCCATGCGTGAAAACGACCCGGAAATCCAACTACACGATCTCGATGTTCCCTCCATACTCTGCAGACATTATTGATAAATATACTCATCTTCATAATTTGACATTCTTAAGAAACTATAAAAATACCTAAATCCAAACATAATTTCGTCATGTCTCAAATGAGCATCGTCATCAACCGAAAGAACAGCTTCCGTTTCGATAGCATCAAATGGCAGAAATCTATTGTTCAAACTATTCCTTGGTGCTTTGATTACCTGAATAGAAATAATCGGTTTCATTATTAATAATTTGAAAAACGATACACGTTTCATTTAAAAAGTAATCAAAATTCAAGTTACATGAATTGGAACTCCGATATCTGGCCACTTCAAATCTTCCATCGGTGGCTTTGGACTGTTCCACACTACCAGAACTTTGTTCAAATATGGCAGTCCGTAAAGTCGAGCTAAAGAGTTTATAAGAACCTGTTCCCGTTCGTATGTCAACATTACAATTGTAAACTGTTCTCTAGGATAGTTTCCTCCTAAAGCTTCACTAAACTCTTTGCCCGCGCCTCCTGCACCTTTTCCGATGGGTCTAAATCCGACCTCAGATCCTGAAATTTATAACACTTCAATAAAAAGTTCATACTCAATATGGGATAGAAGTCAAATTTAGTTTACCAAGAAATTTTGCGTCGCTAGGCAACACTGTATCAAAAGGTAATTGCGGATACAGATAAAATGGGTCCACCCAATCGTTCCAAATTTCATGTCCCTGAAGCAACATTGTAGTATAGTTTCTTTTAAAAGCAGGAGACGGATAAGGAGGTTCCAGAGGCCCCAAACTTTCTTCAGCTTCTGGCTCGGCAATAATTGTATCAGATTTTAAAGGCTACAGAGAAATCAAATTATCAAATGCAATTACAAACAAACAACATAATCGTGCCTTACAATATTTACCACAAAGCTTTCATTAAAGATACTTGGACTAGCAGTTTGAGATGCTGGAAGAGGCGGTATACCAAGTCGATCTCTAATTACAGCTACAATAGTATCTACTGCACCCTGTGCAGTGCTTAAATAACGTTCCCATATTAATCTGCCCTGTCTTCGCATACTTAACAGATCAGTATCAGGAACGGCACGCAGTAAAAAGTGCATTTCAGTTACTCTGGCCTAAAATTTAAAACACATAACTAATCAAGAACATAATTTGCATTAAAAATAATTTACCTTCGGTAAAAAGATTGCTGCTCTGCGCCAACTAATAACTTCGCTGTAGCTTAATAGAATTTGATCACCGCCTAAGAAAACTGGAATGGATCCCGACCGTAAAGCTTCGTATAATCTCGCTTGCATAGACGAAGTAGTTACGAACGAAGCATTGCTAGGTGCCAAAATTAAAGCAAATGTAGATTCCTTTAATATAGCTTTTCTTGAAGAATCAGTTCCACATAAAGACCAATCAAGAATTCCTACTATGTTCTTTTCCTCAGAAGCCGGGATACATTCAAACTGAATAAAAAATTTATCCAAAGTTAATCCAGTACTCATATCTTTAAGGTGCTGAATAATAAAAGTATCCAAATTATTTTCATCGACTGCTATTCTTTCTAACTCTATATCTGTGTCATCAATTTGATGTGTCATGGTCGTGACTCTCGGAGATATCATCTCTCCTTGAAAAGATAATAAATATTTTCTTCTCGCAGGTAACATTTGCGCACATTCTTGCCACACATCTCCACCAGGAGGTCCCAAAATTGGAGGAACAACCAGATCAAAACCTTCACGGAATTGATTTCTGTAAAATGTTGATTGTACTATTATGGCTCTTCCCGTATCTATTTCATTGAAAATATTTCCAGATTCTACAGATAGATCTCTACGTGCTAGATTTAGTAAAATATGATTTCTGCCATCTCCGCCCCAATAAGGAAGTGCATGTAATTTCTTTACATCTATAGCTTTTCTGTATGTCCTATCACTTTTTTGTTGAGTGGAAAGAACTTCTCCTATTAGTACTATGTATATACAAGCTTCAGCAGCATTAGCAGTTAAATGGGGATTGTATCCTGTTAAATTACAAATACGTATTAATTTGAAAAATGCATGTATATAAATACAAGCATACCTAGTGTTTGTTTAATAGTAGTTTTCAAAAATCCATCCACATCCCAACCAGGATTTACTACCGAATACTGATCTGGGTCATATAAATATACTGGAAAACCACTTGTTAATGCACAACGGCTGTGATCAAAACAATTATACATTCTACACGAATGTGGTACAGTAGTTGGTAATACTACAGGAACAGAATTTATTAGTATGCGCTTGGGTGGTGCCAACTCTGGTGTATTTCTTTCTACTGCTTCTCTTTGAGCTACTTGCGCTTGTTCAACACTAATTTTTAATCTATCAAGATCTGTTTGCTGATGTAACAGCTCCTGCTTTAATTCATCAATTTTTTGAGTTAGGCTGCTGACTTCAATTTGAAGTCTTTGCCTTTTTGCGCTTAAATCTCTAAGCTCATTATTTACAGAAACTTTAATACGTAACATTTCCTCTATTCTCATTTTCAGCTGAGAAGCTTTCATGGGAGTAAAATCTTCAAAAGCTTCCAATGTGGAAAATGTACGGTAAATATCTTTATCTGGAGACTCAGACTCCACCTGTAAATAACAACTTATTGTTTTAAGTTGAACAGTTACGTCCTATATGTCTATGTAATTATTTAAAAGTTACCTTCGATAAATAATAATGTGTAAATAATGGCACAATGAATAAAAGGACAGATGTTAACATTATAATCCTAGATAACTTGATATGAGTTATCCAGTGACAAATTTCTCTTGTACTTCCATTTTGATGATAAAGTGGAAGTATCTCAAATATGCTTCCCCCCATTGTAATTATTATAGATTATCATTCATGCTTAAATTTTAAACCAACAATCCTGTTTTGTGGTTGTGTAACAAATGCCTGTAAAATATAATTAAAAACTTTACTTTAAACAAAACATTAACATTCCTTAACATTAAAAATAGTATATTTCTAATGTTGACATACGTATTTCTTACCCAAAACATAATCGCCGAGCTTTTATTATCATTATTGATCAATAACCTAACAGTGACATATCCTTCTTCCAAATCTTTGATAATCACGGTTAATGATCATTAGATATAAATCACAACTGTCATAACAAAAGGTTTAATAAATATATGCTATTTTAGATACATCCTTTTAAAAACTATCCGGTTACATAAAGTACGTAACAAGAACTAATAAAATCACACCAACGCCATTTCCATTTAAAGAATCACGTTAAAGAAACAAACGTGAAATAACGCTAATGTCAACATTGCGGTTTTCCTATTAATACTTCTCCATTTGTTCTTTAATACAGGCCCCCGTTACTTCATGCATGTCATTCATTTGTGTGGGCAAGTATGTATTTATTATTTCGTTCAACAAGAGATCATTCCTAATTCGCGCAACGCGACTAACTTCAGAAAGTTTTCCTGAAGTTAATCTCGTTTCATAACACTGCGCTCTTCAACCCGTCAATCATATATATGGTAGACAAAAATATATCAATAAGGAGAAGAGGTAATAATGTAGGACAGATATACTTGAAATATAGATCTCAATGTATTAAGGCCGAAAGTATAATATCAGGACTTTGAAAATTTTGTGTCTTTGAACTTTAGAACTACGATAATTTGTAATTTTTTGATTATAAGGAATAGATAATATTCCTATTCACTGGGTACATTTTATCAGCGTCTCAAATATGGTAAGAGCGCATGCACGTTACTCTTAGTTACAAGGTATGTTGGAACCAATCAAAACTAAAATGCGCAGAATGAACAAGAACTTATCTGCTGTTAGGTATGATCTTCCGTTGAACAAACAATACGATAGTATTTTGTTGATATTTTAGGAAAACCTTGCCGATAACATCCTCTCATATGAAAGATCTATGAAAAAAAGACCTTGCACCGATGCCACCAAATGTAAAATTGCATTACGTGATGTACCTAATGATTTTCTTTATTATCATGACATAAAATGTGGTGCTCAAAAAATTAAATGTGAATGTTTTAAATAACCCGCGATATTGTTTTCGTTTAACAACGTCTGGTGGCATTACTTATAGTCTTGTTGGTGTATTTGCATTTCTCAGGACCTTCACAGAACATGCGCATGTTCATGTCAAGTTTAGTGCAAAGGAAATAATATTTTGGCTTTCGGTGGCCTAAAATTAGCTAAAATGGTGAGCTGTTAACAAATTTATGAATTAACCTAATACAATATTTTTTGTGATTTTTTTTTATCGATGAAATTGTGTTCTAATTCGAACGTTTGTGACAACGTAATAAAAATGTTAAAATAACCTATCGTGATTCTAAGTTAATATTCCCTTTTATTTAAAATTCAAAATCAATTCCGTGGTATATTAAGTGTTTAACGACATTATAAGATAATGCATTTATTTTTATATCTGCAGTTGTAATAAAATGCATTAACGTTTACGAATTTTTAAAATTCATAATAGCTTTTCAAGCAGATCATATACACAGTATCTTAACTATTTTGGATGTTGAAACTTTATTTAGGTTTATTATTAGTGTCATAATTAATTGAAAGTTTGAAATTTTGTAATGTATATATATGTGTGTATATATATATATATATATTTATATTGTAAAACTTTTTAAGTGAAGTGTAACTGACATAATGGTATATTTAATTGTTATTGTAGCATAAGTTAAAGTTTTCACAAAGGGACAAAGTAAAGAAGTTCATTACATTCACTCATACTGAAGAGCAAACAGCAATATACTGTTTAGCGCAAAATGATTGGAAATTAGACCTGGCGAGTGATAATTATTTTCAAAATCCTGAAGCATATTATAAAGAGCCAAAAAATTCGGTAGACAAGAAAAAGTTAGAAATATTGTTTAGTCGATATCAAGGTAATCATATAAAAAATGTTTAATCTATAGAAATGTACAGTGGGGTATTATTTGTTTGTTATAGGATACATATTTCAAAATATATACAGTGTTAATAGTCCTTTGACACATATGTAGGTCAGCATATTTTGTACTCATACATTCCTTAATCCATATATGGATCCATACACATGTGTATACAATAAGCAATTCAACATTTGTTGTAATGTATTTGTTTGGTATAAGAATTTTAATTTAATGAAAAATACTGGGGGCTATAGCATTTTTTTGTTATACAGTTGTGTATAAGATATCCCACTGTATCATTTAAGAATGTTTTATTGATATTTACTACATTTGATTATATGCTTGAAATAGATCCAAATGAGCCAGACAAAATTACAGCAGATGGAATAATGAAATTTCTGGACGATTTAGATTTGAGTCCTGAAAGTAAATTAGTATTAATTATTGCATGGAAATTTCGAGCAGAAACACAATGTGAATTTACTAAAGATGAATTTATGAATGGCATGATGGATTTAGGGTAATACAACATTGCCCACTTATTTTATTTTTCTTGTTTCTAAATATTATTACAATACAATTTATTAAAATTTGCTTTTCAGTGTGGACAGTATAGATAAATTAAAAGCTCGCTTAAGTAGTTTAGAAAATGAATTAAGAGACCCTCAAAAATTTAAAGATTTTTATCATTTTACGTTCAATTATGCGAAAAATCCAGGACAGAAGGGTTTGGATTTGGATATGGCTATTGCTTATTGGAACATCGTATTAGATGATAAATTTAAATTTCTGCCTTTATGGTGTCAATTTTTACAGGTAAGAGATATGTGCGTACATATTTATAAAAAATTAGAAAAAGAATGTAATTTTATGCAAGGGAACCATGAAGGAACAAAATTTGTAACAATTATAATATAAATTAGTTATACCCTTTTTCAGGAACACCATAAAAGGTCAATTCCAAAAGATACATGGAATTTACTGTTAGATTTTGCACTTATGATCAATCCTGATATGAGCAATTATGATGAAGAGGGAGCCTGGCCTGTATTAATAGATGATTTTGTAGAATGGGCACAGCCTAGAGTTCGTCAGTCCCTCTAACATCTTTTTATCACATCTTCATACAAAAAAAGAAGCTTTATTTATTCAATTATAAAATCGTATATTCTTCAAGTGATACTTGATTATATTTTTCTGACAAAGTAACATCATTTTACTTTGTGTACAGAGCACGATAAAGAGGCAGATACTATAATTATTAAAATTGATTGTGGTGTATAATAACTCTGTAATGTAAAGAAATGATATAAAATAATACTTGTAAACAAAGAGGTTACTTTCACGTAATACTAAAAGTTTTGTATGAACTTAATTGAAAATTATATTACGTTTACATCGTAGTTTCACAGATAAATCATATTCGTTTATCTGTACAAAGTAATATGATGTATAATTAGTTCGTTCTAAAAATGAAAATATAACAGTGAACAATGTTGCTCAATTACCGACGGTATTTGCAAACTGAGGAAGTCATTCACTGTGTTCCTTTGCACGAATTTGGCTTGAAAAGAAGGGAAATCATAAGAGAACTTCGTTTATACCTTTTTGTAGATAGTAATTTCTAGAAATTGCGTTGTTAAAAAATTGTTATTAAATAAATTTTACACTCTATGTAACACTTGTAATATACACACAAAAAACACAGAGAGAAAAATCTGTATTTTAAACTTAATGCTATTTCGGCACTGGTATGCTTACCTCTCTCATGATCACTCGTGTGAACGAGCGATAAAAGAAGATTTATTTCTGTTTTGTTAGTACTGAGTAATATTTATATTGTAATTCTGAGGTACTATAGATGATAGGGAAAATAAATTAAGAATTTTTTACAAGTTCAAATTCTGAGTTTTATTCGTGATTATTACAGATTAAATACATTTTTGGTTTCGAATATTTACTGATTTCAAACTTGTATAAAGTGAATGCGCGTGTGAATATTAAAATGAACGAACAACTAATGAAGATAACTTGAATTCTCGTAAAATTTTTTGTATGTACTACAAAATGTTAAAGCTACTAATGGTATTTTATATTCAATGTTTTCTTCCTATTTCACAATGAAATTTGTGATTAATGCTTTTGTAGTTTAGTATAGAATATGTGAATTTCTCAAGATTATTAATCACTTTAATTTATATATGATACAAAGAGATTGCAGAAACATAATATGTAAAGAGATATGTCTCTATAACTTTATAGTTAACAGATAAGGAATCAAAACATTATATCCAATTAGGTATATCAACATTGAAAGGTGCAAAGTAGAGAATTAGCAATATGAAAATATATCGTCCACAAATTTTGGATTATATTTTATAAAAATGTTAAAATAGATAAAATAATGAAGTTTCTGACATACGTATTCATTACCGAAAAAAGTCCAGTTAAATATTGTCAGGAATACGTTCACACAATGCAGAAAGAAATGTTCACAAAAAAATGTATATTACATTTCATTTAAGTGATACTAAAGTACATAGAATTTACAGATTTAAGCTATGTTATTTTTTTCGAATAGTTTAAGCATTGCGTGAACAATAAAGAATTGTAATAGTTTTAGAATGAAAATGTAAATAATGTAAATAAACCTGTCAGTCTTACTCTGTATAGCATGTCTAATTAAATAAAAAATTCCGTAATCATTATATAACAACAGTTTTAAGGAAAATGTTTAAACTTATAATAATAAAATAAGTTACTCGATTATATTTAATGTTTTGCCATTTTTTGTTCGTTTAATATATTTATATAATTTTTAAGATATTTACATATGCTTTAATATATGTTTTAATATAAAATATTAGATTATTCATTTAATCTGATATTATGTTTTTCATAACCACAGTTGCCACAGTTGCATAAAGAATTACAGCCACAGCACGATGCATTGTATGGATACAAAAATGCTAGTTCATATTGATCTGCTTCTGCATTGTAACAGTTATTTAATACATCTTCAATGTACCAATGGCACAAATGTTCCAACTGGTCTATACTTGTCTACATTATTTTTTCTACTGTTAATCTAACGTGCATTTCTATTACTATCAATTAAAGATGCAAAATTTTGCAGTATTTATTAAACACCCATTTTAATACATATAATTATACATTCTTACCTGTGCAATAACTAATCCTCGTCTCGGATTTGTAACTGGATTATGACTATGGGAGTCAAAGAAAGTTACCTAAGAATAAAAGATATATTTTTTTTTTTTTTAAATATCTTTCGCAAGCTTTAACGAACAGCTTACCATGTACGTTTCTTCTTGAAATATAAATAATACTGTACGTCCACAAGTAATCAGAAGCATGAATAAATTCTTAGATTTAGCTAGCTTGTACCATTTATGTAAAAATGTACTTATGTGAAGAAATAAACCCTCTTCAATTCTTTCGTAAAATACTTGAAATGTCTACAAAAAAATTATAGCATTTTAAATACTGAAAGTTTAAATATAACGAACCTAAATTTATACCCATTCTCTTAATAAATATAAGTTTCTGCCGCCAATTTTTAATGCTTCTTCCGTACTAAGATACGGATGGGAAATTAATCCTTCCTGAATACTCCATGTATGGATGGCATTACCCTTTATCATAGCTTCAGCTATGATATCAATTATTTTGTGGCATATTTCTATATCATCTATTAATAATTCTGTTTGAGATATCAACTGAGCAACCAGAAGACAAATAAGGGTACATGCTTTGCTAACTAAAAGATAATAAATATATAAGCTTCATACATTCGGTAAAATAATTCAAGTGAAAAGATATCTTATTACCCTTTTGTCCCGGTGGATATCGACTTTGCGAAAATTCTGGATTGTACCAAAGTACTTTTACGTTACTGTCATAATAATTTTTTATATAAGAAGGAAAACTTTCGCAGAACAACGGTAGTAAGGACATAATTCTTTATGCAACTTTTGACGAATGTGCTATGTATTACTTGCAAATTTTATATACGAAAACATGATTTCTTTGTAAATTTAATTTATTATGATCTTAGAAAGTTTTGTGTTTCGGCTATTGAAAGCCATGAAGCTGGTTAAGTGATGAATTTTGTTTCAAATTCGTTCATGTTAATTTGTATAACTTATAGTAATATACATGTTATACTTATTATTTTCTTTAAGTAGGTACTTTAATTTTACATTTTAAATAAATGTATTTTAAATTCAAAAATTTTCATTAGTATATTTATTATTCGCTTAGTCAGTCATTTCATAAAAACAATACAATTTTTCGTCAAAAAACAAGCTTCACTTAACGAATTTCTATCAAGTTGTAATTCAACTAGATGATTTATATTCATATTTCCTTAATCAGGATTTGTTTTATAAAACAACTTATACGATTTGAATTAATGATAGTTCGCGTGAAAAAATATGAATTTATATTCAGCATACATTACAAAATTCAAAGAATTTTCTGGTTATTCAAGTCTTCTGTTATGTTCATCAATATGTATGGTATTTATTGTGTGAAGCAAAAGATATGTAATATGCAGCACACTGACAACAAAAAATCAATACATTGTGTACGATGTACAAGTTTCATTCACACAATCATAAATAACGAAATTTAATAAAATGAAATATATTCTGTTAGATATAAAGAAGATGGTTGTATGTGTACATATTTATTTACATTCAATATATTGTAAAAATTGAAAAACATAAATGATTTTAAATTATGCATGTTGTATTAGTTAAAATGAATGCTTTAGAATCCATCATTACTTAAAGATTTTAATTTTTAAATTGAGTACAGTTTCCACTTTGGCGCATCACAACAGTGATGAGCGCTATAAAAATGCATTAATAAAACAATATTTTCGATGAAATAATTAACATCTTTTCTGTGCAAATACATATACACGTATTGTCACACACTTAAATCTGTTTCTTGATGCGCACAAATTTGCAACGTGTTTATGACGTGTTAAAACCATATCTTACTTATTGCTCATAGTGTTTTTTTCTGTGATCTAACCAACACCCATCGATCATTTTACGATTTACATAAAGCAAATCATATGTCTATCTGTAAACATGATTTATTTTCTTATGCTCAAAAATTAAAGTATTGTTCTAATGTCACTTTTTTCGTCTTTTTTCTTTTTTAATACGAATAAAATTATATTTTCCTAAATGTATAATACATCTGAATGGCTTGACAGAAGTATCTCTGACTTTATAGAGCTGCACTGGAAACTGTTTTCCATGATTAGTCTCTTCCTGTTAGAATATCAAACTGATCTTTCATCGTACCTAAAAAATATCACTGTCTGCAGTACTATCCCTCATAAATATGTGAATTTGCAGACAGTATACTTTAAACACCATTTACCAGTGATCAAAACGATCTGTACGAAGGTGGATAACGTGCTGGTATACTTGTGGTAATGTGGCGTGCCAGATGTTCCCATCGTAAAATCCTTGCAATTTCTATACATTTTTCATCAACTTCCTTTACTGGATGTTCTTCATAATAACGCAATAACAGTTTCAAGTATCGACCGTAATGATTATTAATATGAGCATGCCACAGCGAAAGGGGAATAACCTATTAATCAAATAAGAAAATATTATGTGGTTTCCTTACTCAAATTTAGGAATTAAATACAACATAACAGCATTTGATACAAAAAGTTTCTTACCTTAATGTCAGTTGGTTCAGCAAATTTCTGTACTTCTTGCCAATGATGTGTAACACTTTCTAATAAATGTGCATAAGGATCGAGTTCTCCTCCAGTCTCGTTTTTAACATTGTGTATGTATATTCGTGCCAGTGCACATCCTTTCTTTACTAAGGCTTTTATCAAGCCAAACTTCTGTCTCTCCATGTTCGTTCGAATCTTCGCTGCATCTTCGCGTTGATCACTCTTCAATCCATAATAAGCTAAGAGTTTGTCCTGGTCTATATTAGTAAGCATAAAGTCAGCAACGCTTATGATTTGATTTGCTAGAGAAACAGATTCTTCTGTGATATCATCGTGTGGTACATGTCGACGAGCTTCTGGTGATTCCAACGACATTAGCATGGCAGTGTGAATAGGCAAATGATCCGCGAAGAGAGTCTTCAATTCTCCATATAATAGGTTTGCATATTCTCCGGGTTCTGTTATTAAAAATAAGATACTTATCATTTTGTTTATGTAGTCTCCAGGTTTTGGTATTAATAGTAACAAGATACTTGTAACCCTGATGCAAAAGGAAAATGTAAATACACATTTATTTAACACAACAAATAAACAGACTTTATAAGGTCGCTTAAAAGGACGAAAGACTTGTACAACATTAAAGATTATCGTTTCATTGTTATGTTGCTCTGATATCAATGATTCATCATTTCTTTTAAGTATCAATTACAAAGGAAGAAACAATGGGGATTTATTATGCATTGCATATTCATACACAGAAACAAAGTCAACCTCTTTTAAATATAAGTTATAGAGGATTTTATAACATAAATTCTGGAATGACGTTTGATCACACTCGAATAACTTACGAGTAGAAGGCGCTATTGGTAAAATTGAAACCGGAAAGAAGAATAAAAGCTTTAAGTAATAATAATAATGGTACTTTATATAAATAAATAATACTGCATTGGTGACTAATTTGATTACCCATTTTGGAAAGCCAGTTGCACTTAAAATCTCTAAGAGCTTCATTGTACTCGTCCCATTTCGTAGTTTTGGTAGAATTACTATTACTGTTGCTGTTGTTGCTGCTGCTATTACTATTGAACCTTTTAGTTGCGTCAGATAGAATATATTTAAACGGGTGGCAATCCACTTTTTTTCCATGTTCATCCTTGCAGAAGGTTAATGTACCCTGTAGGTAGCTACCGTTTCCTAAGGTAATATTTCTGCAAACTCTTTAATATAAAAAAAATACATCAATACTCTCCTAAATTAGTCAGCTTTGATACTTTTCACATATTTCACTACTAAAAGAAAATATAAACAAAGCACAAAAGCTTAAATAAAACACAATTAAAGAGAAAAGCATATAGTGTTTTCTAAAAGCCTGAGTTGTATATTGTTACATGTATTGAGGTGTATATAAAGCTTTCAATACAAAATATATGTATACAAAAGACTAACCATTCAATACCTTTGGGAATGCATAAAAAAAGTTTGCAATACATTTCTTATAACTACAAGTATGTAAAAAAAGCTTTAATTGCACTGACTGATATATTTAGCCGAATAAGGGCAAGTACACATATTTAAATATTAAGGTCTAAAATGCGATAATGAGTTCTATGAAGCAACAAAGCAATATAGTAGTAAAACAACTTCATTATACAGGTAACAAAAATACTGTTCACTTCAAAAAATTAATATGTTTATCAGCCACATTCAAAGCATGTAAATGTTTAAAAATGTTTATAAGAATATCATGAACTTACTTGTTTTCGGCGCTGCAATGTGAGATGAAAAGAAAGAAAATGTTCTTAGTATTTCAACAAAAATTCATTTATATACATAAAAAGAAGATAAAAAAAATATAAAATCATAGTATGTAAAAAATTATTTTCTAATTATGTAAATCAAAGAAATAGAAATAATTTAAAACGGCTGATACTTGTTAAAAATTAATAATAACTGAATTATAAGAAATTTTTAATCTAACATTTTTTGAACATTTACATTTCCAAAATTTCAATAACATTATTCATGCACCTTTTTCTACTTATATGTAAAAATATGTGTACTATTACATATACGAAAAAATATATTGAATGTCCTTGAAATGGTACATAAGCTATGTGTAAACCAGTTCTACTGTTTGATTGTCCTCTTTGTATATTATAATAAAAAATGTTTTGCAACGCTTGTCGAACGAAATATAATGTCGGTAATTATTATTTGGAGTGAAATACTTACTTGCTTTCATTTGACATAGGAGCAATATATAACGGAAGGATATGACCCGGTGGAACTGAAGCTGCTATCATTTTCTTGCCACAAACAAGGGCTTGTGTTCGACTGGCATAAACATCTATAGTAATTGGGTTACTTAACTTGTGACTCAACAAAAATGGCATTTCTGTTAATCTATCAAGTAATTCCTTCTTTTCATGTCGTATGTGTATTTTCAAAGTGTAATCGCCTTTTTCTAATTTCTGGTTAGCATACTGCAATAACAAATACAATTACTAAAACGCTGACTGCCAACCTGAAGTTATGTAATGTTTCTACTTTTAACCAATCCCATTCATAAGTTCAAATAGTACGGTTAATGAAATCCTACGAAGAGCCAAGTGTATTTGCATTCCCGATATATGGTTGACGTGGCAGTCAACGTGCCAATATATTAATTGTAATTTACAGGCAGTACTTACCTTGCATGGATACGCATCTCCGCAGCAGATAAGCTGTTTGTTATTATCATAAATCATCCACAATTGACTCTCATATATATTTTCGTACAATAAATCACTGATTAATGCAGCATTTGGAGTTACCTCCGTTAATTTTGCACAGTAAAACGTGTACGTCAATTGTAATTCATAAATTTGTCGTGAAGGTGGAATAATATCTCGTTCCCGTAAAGGAGCGATCTTTGCATCAGTTGGTCTGTATCGTTAAAAACAAAATGATATATTTAAAACCAGAACTAAGATGGACAGCACACAAACACTTTTTAGTTGTACGTACTTCAAAATCTGCACAGACGATTTAAGACAAATACTGGGAACTACTTCTTCGTTTCTAAGAGAACTTCGTACTTCTAAACGATTTATTCCATCTCCAGATTGCATCGTAAGATTTCCATTTATCATGTGAATACCATGGAATTCTATGCAATAATCAATTAGCATATCACCTATATTTGCCCAATATTTTGCAACAACTACTTCTAAGATTAATCCTCCCTATAAATAAAATACATACATAGCTACCACATAAATCCATTAGTATTTTTATAAATTAAACCATAGAAATTTATAGCACCTGAACAGCAAATGGATGAATAATTTCTGCCTGAGATGTTACAGTGAATAACTTATTCACTTCCAGAGTTTTGCAAGATAAACGAGGTTTCAATTGAACACTATGAATCACAAATCTTCCAGTTTTATCTTTTTCTACACTTTTTAATCTAACCACTAAAATTAAATTGAATTAAAATATTAATTTTATGTTTACAATTCAAAAATAATTTAGGCAATATTTACCTGCCCATGTTGCATCTTCGGGAACCAGAATAAAATGTCGACGGAGCGTATTAGGTTTAAATAAAACACTTGAATATGATAAATCTGGAAGGATTGTAGTTTTTGGCAGTAGTTGTGGTTGTACTACAGTCACTGGTATTTGAAAGACTGGTCCTTTTGCAATGTCTGTTACGTCATAAGCTCTAACACTATAAGGACATAATCGATGTTGATGTTATATGAAGTCAATAATAAATATGTTTTAATAATCGTTCAAATGTACTTACATAGTTGTATGAACACCTTCTGGTAAATTAGAAGCATCTACTTTGACAGCAAATGCACGTGCCATATTCATTAAATCAATATGTGTTGGAAAATGCACCCAGGATGCATCGCATACCAAAGTTAATTTCAAATTGAAAGCAATTTTGACAGCTGGGTCAGTATTTTCGCTATTAAGGAATACAGGTTCAATGCTAATAGAGTAATCTTTAGGTCGATCAATTACACCGCTTCTCATATGAATTCCTTTAGCATTATTTGGACCACAATTGATAGTAAATCTTACGTCTCTTTCAGGTACATTACTATAAGTAACAAGATTATCAAATGCACGTTCAACTTGTAGTAATCCTGAGCCTTGTGCAAAGTGGTCTAAATTTGGTATATATAAAGCTGTATTTTCAAGAGCCCTTTTTATGCTATATGGTGAATAAGGGCAGTCCTTGGCAAGAAGTCCCGATATAAGAACAGCTATAATATAGGTAAAAAATATTCATGAAATATATATATTACCCTCATCAGTATACGATACTTTTACTATAATAATTGTACACGTACCAACAGCTCCAGTTACATGCGGGCTAGCCATACTTGTACCATTCATAAGCTGACTTTTTCTTAGCGTAAAATTTGGAACACTGGTTATAGCACCACCAGGCGCGCATACCGTAATTCCAGCTCCTCCATCGATTGCTGGACCACGAGATGACCACGTGTATGCCATGCCTGGCATCTTTTCTCGTAAAGAATATTCGGCTACCATCATATCCGGAGAAACATAAGCTCCAACACCAATGACACTGCTGGTACTAATATCTGGAGGTGTCCCTACATAATTTAGAAACAAGTTGAATATACAGAATGCCAATGTTTTAGAAGTCTTTCAAGTTCTATCTACTAACCAATAGTACATAAAGCCGGACCAAGGTTACCAGCTGACGCTACCCACGTTACACCGTATTTATCAATAACTTCGTTCATTAATTCTCCTATTCTTCCTGCGTTTGCCCAATGAGCATGTTCTCCATAACTCATATTTATCACATGTACCTTTTCTTTGTGTTTCATTACGTGTATCATTGCTCGTACAACTGCGGTTCCCGTTTCCATCGTACCAATACGGCAGTCTCCAATGCTTAATGAAATAATTTGAGCACCAGGAGCAACACCGTTTAATTCAGGATTATCGGGAAAGTATGCGGCGGCTATCGAAGCTACATGTGTACCATGACTTGCTGCAATATCATAAAATGAATATTAGTTAAATCTAAAAAACAAACAAAAGAATAAGAAATAGATATAAATTTATTAATACTTACAACATAAACTAACAATTTCTAACGTATTTCCATCGTCGTGAACATTAATACTAACATTTAGTTGATCTTCCGGTACAAGAGACGCGAATTCCCTTGTCATCAAATATTCTCCCAAAAATACACCAGCTTCCAAATTACCTTCTTCAGAGGTATCAATGCATGCTCTATGTCGTAAAATAAAAAAATAAACTTAAACACTAATAATTAGGGAAAGTGAAACATCTTGATACACTTGTCAACTTTACCTCCAAACTTCTCCATCATGAAAAACAACACAGTCATAAGTAGGTCCTACATCAGAATATTTTTTTTCAATAGTATTTAAAATTTCAATTTTCGCCTCAAGATCCTCCTTTTTTAATCTGTCTTTTAAAGTTGTTAATTGTGGATTCTTTGCTTCAAATTCCTATGCACAATAATGGTGTAACATAAAAATCACATTATTCTTGTTTTGATTAAAAAATCACTTATATCTTAATTGAGTTTGCCTTTCAATATATACATGCTATAAGAAAGTAGAAAAAAGATTAAGCACTATTATGTAATCAACCAATGGCTTTACAGTAGATCAAACTGCCAAATATAAATATAGCATTAGATCACTGTGACACATTGTGAAACCGGCCTCATTTGACTGCATGGTTCAACATACCCACAACAACCCTATCTTTGGATCACATGGTCTAAAAGCCTATTTACGAATTTACTTTTATATATTTGTATTAACATATAGACTACTATTACTTGCATATTATAAAAATTAATTAATTTTTTAAAAACAATCCAAAAACATAAACTTTACATGTAAGATTAACAAAAATACTTTGAACAAGAAATTCAAGTGTCTTCTAATATTTATATAAAATATCATCAACACATAATTATTTACTTGTAGTTGTCTAGATGCTTCTGCAAGTGCAGATTTTTGACAATCGTCCCACAGACGTTTTTTTCTTTCCATTAATACCCTTTCCTTTAATTTTCCTGGATATAATGAATACAGATTTTTTACTCCAATGTGATATTGTCCAGAAGGATTTACCCAACTTGAAGGAATCTAAAACAAAGTATATATTATAAAAAAAAATTTCACATTATTTTTTTATTAATTATTCAATATAAATATTGAACTTTATATGTTTCAGTAGAAAGAATGTACCTTTAATTTTCTACCAGTTATACCAGTGATATACCCTTGAGGTGCTTGTACAATTTTGCTTGTATCCACATCTCCAGCTCCACTGCAGTCGTACCTTTCAATAATTTTTGGTTTTCCATCCGAAGTCATCTACATAAAATAGCATAATTGCAAGATTAAAGGATTTATTTCATTTTTTGTTTATTCAATGAGGAACTGCTGAATCATTGTCTTGATGTTATTGTATAATAAAAGATGACAAAGACATTCAATTGTAGAAGTGTATGACTAATACATTCATACATTGTTAACATCTATAGTATTAAGATAATTATTATTAAAATATACAAAATTTAAAACACAGTAACAATCAATCATTACAGTATACAATATACATTCAATTAAAGGATAATAGAAGATGAAAGGATAAAAGACAAATTATGTATATAGTATGTATTTTCTAATTTCAAGCAAGATTATTACAAGGTACATCATTTTATATACAGAAAATATAAACAAATTTATGAGTGAAACAAGTGTATTCACCAAATTGAAGTTCCTGAAAATGATTCAAGGAAAAAAAAAGATATTTGTCTAAAATGAAAAAAAGAAATAGGGGACAAAGAAAAAACCGATTTCAACAATCGTGAGGCGTGTCTGTATAAAAGCTTACCTGCATACCAGGAGCCCCAGGATCAATCCCTGAATCGAAAATTGCGATAATGACTCCCCGGCCGTCATATTCAGGATATTTTGTAAGAAATTGAGTGACGCCAGTTTCTTTTTTAGGTAAAAGGCTCCACACAGGAAAATTACAATCAATGACCTCTGCCATATTTCAAATACCACTGCCACCGCGACTCCAGAAAAACTACTTGAGATGTTTCCTTTGTACTGCCACAGCCTTATATATCAATCAAAAAACGGCATCTGCGCCTGCGTCAGTGTATGCTGTAAATTTTGAGGTTAAGTTATCGGCTTAGGATATGTCAGATTAAACAGACAATAGAAGCAAAATCTGCTAAACGTTTGCGTTAGGATGCTTAGATAGCAGCACTGACATTGTGAGGATAATTAAGTGAAAGAGTACAAAATGAGTAGTACAGGCTAAATGTAGGATTAACCATTCGTGTAATATGTTTCTGTGCAATATAACTGTTAACTGATTAACCTAAGAAGCATAAAACACGAAACATTTTTTTCATTTCATATCAACGCGCTTTGCAGAGAGAATTTTCAGTACCATCTGGCGGTGGATAAATAAACTAGCAATGAAGAAAGTGCTTTCTTCTTTCAAGAAATTGCTTTCTACGGGATAAAGCTTTTACTGTTCATTCCATGATAGATCGTACTCGATTCGCGCATCTTAGCTAACTTCAATAGATTCTCCACCATTTATTGTTAGCGCTGTCTTTCCTATTGTATACTTCCCATTTTCCACTTGTCAGTCGTATACACCGTGAACAGAAATGGTAATAAAGTGGAATATTAAAACAGTAAAACAAAGTAGTAGAATAGGAAAGTAGTAAAATAGTAAAACAATAAGATAGTAGAATAATAGTCTTATAGAATTAGCGAGTATCTTGATACATAAAAGTTTGGTAACTTCTAGTGTAGGAACATATAAAATTCGTGCCCACCGGGTACACATGTTAGGCTGGCAAAAAAGTTGTCATTACACTCGCATGTTGCGAGCTGACATGCGTAGGATGGACAAAGACTCTTCGTTCTTCACTGGAACGAATAATTAAATGTCATGCATAGTTCCTAAAATTACCGTTCTCGAACATGAAATACGTAATGTCGGTATTTCAGATCCTTTAACATATCTCTTGAAAATTGAAAGCTGTTTGGTCTGTCCTACACTTCATCTGTGTCAGTGTTTCGTGAATGGTGTGATGATGTAAGAGGTTATGTTTTTTAATTATGAATGTTGAAAAATGACATATCTGCTACAATCAAATGTTATCTTTTCTATTGTTCAATATTACGGTGAAACTTTGTGACAAGTTGTAGGAAATGCTAACATAAATACTCTCGGTGACATGTGCAATTTTAAAGCATGGTTCTTACTCCACGAAAGATGAAACAGGTTGCTTTTTCCGTGATATGTATAATTTTAGGTAAATTATTCTGTATTACTAAAGCACATTGTTCTTTTGCATCAAGTAATATCAATGTTATAAATTTTCTGTTACAGTATTGGGATTCTACAAAACATTATTAGTCAATCCAGAAGAAGAACAATCCTTTCCTCGGATTCATCCACGAGATCGTAAATCTAATATAGAATATATAAATGATATTGGAGCTGATGATGAAAAACTACCAGATGCCAATGAAAATGCACGATACACTGACATTAAAAACATTGAAGAAGCAAAAATACGAATTCGTGAATTGGAAGGAAAACTAGAACATCTGGAAGCTAAAATTGAGAATAGAGTATCAAAAGACTTTCCAGTAGTCAAATTTCTTAATTATAAAAACAGAAAGAGAATACTGGTCACAGGTGGAGCAGGTTTTGTTGGCTCACATTTAGTTGATCGGTTAATGCTCGCTGGTCATGAAGTAATAGTTGTAGATAACTTTTTTACTGGTAGAAAACGTAACGTCGAACATTGGGTTGGTCATGAGAATTTTGAGCTTGTTCATCATGATATTGTAAGACCCCTTTACTTAGAAGTTGACGAAATATATCATCTTGCTAGTCCAGCTAGCCCACCGCATTACATGCTTAATCCAGTGAAAACTATAAAAACAAATACTTTAGGCACAATAAATATATTAGGTAGGTGATGTTATGTAATGGTTATTTTATCTAAATTCAAGATAAATACATGTTATCAGTAAGTGGATTTAGATATTATAAAATTATTTCAGGTCTTGCAAAACGAGTAGGAGCTACAGTTTTAATAGCAAGCACATCAGAAGTTTATGGAGATCCTAATGAACATCCTCAAACAGAAACATATTGGGGCCATGTGAATCCTATAGGTATACAAAACATTTAATATCAATCTGTACTATAAAAGTGAAATATTACATCCCAAGATACAACACAGAAGTTTGCAATGTAACTGTTTTAGGTCCCAGAGCTTGTTATGACGAGGGAAAACGCGTCGCTGAGACATTAAGCTATGCTTACATGAGGCAAGAAGGCGTCAGGGTACGCGTTGCCCGAATTTTTAATACTTTTGGTCCTAGAATGCATATGAACGATGGTCGCGTAGTTTCGAATTTTATTCTTCAAGCACTTCAAAATGATTCAATTACAATATACGGCAGTGGGAAACAAACGCGATCTTTTCAATACGTTACTGATTTAGTAGATGGATTAGTTGCCTTAATGGCGTCTAATTATACCCAGCCAATAAACATTGGAAATCCTGTCGAGCATACGATAGAAGGTAACGGTTAAAACGGAGCATATTTTTTATCATTAATTGAATATTCTGATATGAAAATAGTTAACAGATTTTAATTATTGCAGAATTTGCTCTTATAATAAAGGATTTAGTTGGTACAAATAGTAAAGTAGTCGAGCTTGCTGCGGTCGAAGATGATCCTCAGAGAAGAAGACCGGATATTAGTAGAGCTAAGAAGTATTTGAATTGGGAACCAAAAGTTCCTTTAGCTGAAGGACTTAAGAAAACTATATTGTACTTTGCTAAGGAGTTACAGAGAACGAAACATTCTCAAAAAACTACTTTCAAACAATCTTCTTATAAGAACGATCATGATATAGTAGAACAACTATAAGAAACAAAATTATTTTATCCACTTTAAGAGTGGTTTGAAAGTGCCATTATGCTCTGGACCACTACGTGCCAAAAGACTCCCCGTCCAAGTTGACTTTTGTGTAATTTAGAATGTTAACGGGCACATATTCTTAATTTATTAAAAAAGCAAAAAATACGTAAAGTATCGAAATAAATTTTATTTCGGCCTCATTAAAAATATAAAAGTTTCAAATATAATTTTATTTATTGTCCATGACTAAACTACTCAGTACATATGGCTAATGCTTAAAGCGTATTATTTATTTCGTGATAGAATAAGTTTAATTTATAATTTTTTGGTATAAATTTGTAATAATCGTTCGACGGTGCTGGTGGCGATGATTAATATCCTTTCTCTCATGTGAATTTTTAAGATAAACTATACGAACTTTAATAATATTAAGCTGGTTTTACTTAATATTTCTACGTAATCGACTTTCCTTCGGCTATGCTTATCTTTGTGTAGCATCACATTTCTGTATCAGTATATGATAGCGACATAATCAATGTCAGCTGTAATTAGTACCTTTTCAAGGGATGTTATAACCAAGTTGTTTCGTCAAAGTGATAAACGCGTTCTCGAGAAGGAACGTTGTTAGCTATCACACATAGTAATCGTATTATGTGATTTGTACATGGTATAAGTGTAAGCGTGTAAACATGAAAGTAATTTTATACCGTACGAATATATTATTGTATGAGTGTAAAGCGAGTAAGAACAATGTTCAAGTTAATGTTTCGTTACAGCGAATCACATTGTACTCTATTTAATTTGTACACAGACCGCGATCCACCGCGTGTAGATAACAAGATACGTGCTGAATGTTTACACCAGAATGTATATATACATATAAATTAAATATCAAAGAATAATTACATTCAATGACTTCACTTGCAACGAATCCAAACGATAATAATACAGGCATTGTTGCATAACGAACCGCTGATTCTTCTTGTCCGGTTACGTAGCACCAACTAGATAATATTATAATTCCGGCAAGCGTGACCACTTGTTGAAGACGCATTCCATGGCAAGATTGAAGAATCACCCGGGCCGTTTAAAGCGTATTTGAAGGGCCGATTGTTCGTAATGGGTGTCGCGTGGGCCCTGACAGGGCGCACGTGGTCGTCCTGTCTGTAAGAAGACAGGAAAGCGGAGGGCAAGAAGAGAAGAGCGAGCAGATTGGCCAGTAAGACTCGGTGATTCTTAACGATAATCATTGCATCCGGGATATGCTGTGGCTTTGTCATCGCGGATGAAAATGCCGCAAGGGTGAAGATGACCTAATCGTCAAGGAGACAGAAGTTTCTCCCTCATTGGCGTAACTAGGATTTTTCTCTCGGAGGTCTGGTCCCCTGGTCTCACTAGCGGTATCAATTTCTCATATTTGGGAATTAAGCGATTTCGAGTTGGGAAAAGTTAGAAATTGTTAGAAAAAGTTCTGAAATTTAATAATATATAATTTACATATTTGAAAATTTGGGAGTTTGGAGATTCGAGTTTTTGGAGATATGAAAATTTCGAAATTTCTTAAGTTAAATAGGTTAGTCCATATCTTGAGGAGAAGGAGGAGGCAAGTCTATCCACTTACGCCAATGCCTCGTTAATGTGAAGTCACGAAGGAAATAAGACGGATGCCGGTCTTCTTCGTTCCTGCGATTTCATACAACCGGTTGCGCTTCGTTTTCATCAAGCCGCACAGTTTAATTTCACGCGGGCGTCGTTTTGTATAAATAACTGAATGCGCTGCGACCTGCTCGGAGATGGCTGTCGAGAACGTTTCTTTTGATGAAACGGTTAGGTCGCTCGTTAAGAACGCCCAAGTAGCGTGGTGTACATATTAATGAACAAGGGTGCATCGTGTAATTGACGAACTTCAACGACTTCCTGTCTGGACGAACCGGAGGAACAGGTGACCTAATTCAGCGTAAAGTAACTCTTGCTCTATCCGTTGGTGGTCCGCCAGTAATCCGATTCGCTTATTGGTAAATGAGACGGGGAGTGCTCGTCTAACGTGGGTACAGCACGTGAGGAGCATGTTATATACCTTTTTACCTGCGTGCACCGCCTGAAATTAAGGGGTTGCTGTTTAACCGAGGAAAACACGAATTCGATGTTTTTGTTTTATTCACGATACTTGAATATTCATTAGAAGATTACTTAGCGATACAAGATACGTTACGGAGCGTGTAATTTCGTTGTTAAAAAGTGCTCGTTAATTCCGCTTTCCCTTTCGTTATCAGAAGGAAAGCGAAATGGAACGAGTGGATAGTCGAAGCTACCCCGGATAGGTTTACATAATCGAGAGGAAGCGTAGGTAAATTATTTATAGAAAAGAAAAATTCGGTAGACGGTAGACAGAGCGGCAGCAATCAGAAGTTTTCACGTGAAATTTGCATTGCGGATTTAACATGCCCCGTTACCTGCAGCCGTTCATCTCCACTTTGTGCCTGCATTATGTATGACCTGCAGTAGCGAGCTCCTCGACTCTCTAGCCCTGTTATGGATTCGAAAATGTCGCAGACTACTCGACACACATTCTCCTATCTAACCGTTCTCCATCCTTATCTCTCGTTCTACCTTTCACCGTACCATCGGCCAACATTCTTGCGACTGCCAGGGCTAATGATAAAAGCAAGAGTTCCCCGGGGGATGATACTTTATAGCGTCACCGAGACATCAGCTTTTCCGATAAACTCGTGAGAACTCGAGCATGAAACAGTGGCGATGCGCTACAACGCGTGGGCGTAGCGTCGCGTCGCCGAGTTCGTGGAACTCGGAATATAAAAAACAATGAAGAAAGTTCGTTGTAAATATGTATGATGCGGCCCCCGAAGTTCGACCCCATATTACGTGCTTTATACTCCTTTCGTGATACGAATCCGTAAACCTCGATGCAGTTCGTAACTCAACAACCATGTAACCGGCTCAGATTATTTAATTTTCCGAATACAACTTCGTAAATCGTGTGTTTTGCTAATTTGTGTTTCCTCGACACGCGTTATATCGCGGCTCCTACAACCACGCGAATCACCGGTTGAAAATCGCTGCTCGAATACATTAAAAATTTAATCGCGATCGTAATCGGACGACAAAAATTGAAAACTTCTTAGTGTTCATCCATTCTTCACGCTTCATTGCAACTATTCTACCATGCTTCTTTCATCTCGTGTCTCGGATCCCATGTTCAACGATCTATCCGCTTGTCTGTTCGCGAGATACAAATCGTAGCTCTTCTCGCTGAAGCAGAAGAAGCGCAAGCAGAGACAGAGTTACATGTTTGGCGAGCGATGGTTCCGAGAGCGTTCGCTCATACGATCCTTTTTCCACGGCATCGTTCTCTTCCGGTCGCTTTGACCGGAGTCGCATGCATAAGTAAGCCCTCACCGATCGGCTATTTATTTAGACACCGGCCTCGAACTCGATGGCGCCAGAATATTTGCGATATTGCGAAGTCTGGCTCGAGTGGGCGGTCGTGGTTCAGGTGAAATGTTTATGCGTTTCGAACCTGCACACGCTCGACTCTTCCAGGTGGTAAAAGAAGTCTCGAGGAAAAATGCATGAAGCCTGAAGTGAAATACGTTTCAAAGGAACGGTTTCAAACAGCGACTACACCCGGCTCGAAATTTAAATTATGTACTTCCGACCAATCAACCGAACACGAGATTCTGGAGGCCAAAGGTAAAATTTTGGGATACCCCCGTATTGTAGGCTCTTCGAGTCGAAAGTTGTGCAGCCGTAGCATAAACAACAATAAGCTAGGAACCCACCAGTCTAATACTTAAGAGCCGATAAGGTTACGTCGTCACGCACGTTTGCATATTCTCTTGAAAGTTCGTCTTATCAGTACTCCCGCGGTGGTCGTTCAACCAACTGAATCGACCAAACTTTCGTCTCGCATTTGGCTCAGCGAAGCTCGAATGATACCTGTCTTCCGTAATGATCCAAGTCATAGCGCGCTCGGGCACACAGGTACTGCTTTACAGCTGCATTAGAACCTGGACAATAAAGACCACTTTCCGTCTCTCTCTTTCTTTGCAGCGTACGCGCAACCGGTCGAGATTTAGCGAGATCGAATCACGTTTCAGCGAGAAGCCTGAGGATCCCGATGACAGGAATGGATGGCGGAGAGAGGTGACGTTCGAGGATAATTTTGACGTAATATTCACGCCAATCATTTTTTCGATCGTTCACATTTCACGACAGTTGATTGGACGCGTTCGGAGCTGGAGAGGAGTTCGCTCGAAATTTGCACTGCTACCCCCTTGCGTTCACGTGTGCATGCAACGAGCACCGTAGCTTTCCAGCGGCGTGTGAACGACCTGAGGGCTCATACGAAATGTAAATATTTACACGTAAGAGCAGCTGTCAGTGAAGGGGAGTATTCGCTTTTTCAGGTAATGGCCCCGATATACTTTGGAGATCCCCCTTGGTACCTACGACACGTTTTTCGTGCTACCAACGGACAGTTTTCTTAGAAATTTTACACGAGAAATATTCTTCATACTGTAAGTAAACGATAGATCGAATAATATTAGACTTTTGCAGAATTTGTCACCACTGACGTGACTGGCACTTTAATAAAGGCAATTCAAAATTTTCGTACTATTTTATTATGGTACAATTTACAATACACTTTTAGCATCAACAGGTCAAAATATTCGAGTTCAATTGGAATCTTACGTATCCGAAGGTATACCGAATGGGGTGCTCGTTATATTCGTATTTAAATTCTTAAAGTACCAAGCAGAAAGTTTAAATTGGAGAATAAAACGATCGCGATCTGAATAATTCCAATTATCCTACGCTACACGCAGCCTTCATTGCGAAATTTAATCTAATATCAACGATCTCGGCAAATACTCCGAATTTCTCAAACTATCCAATAACATTACTCAACCTCGAGCTGGCTTATGAGTTTCTTTGTACCCTGTAACGATACAGTACGCCTCTAAATCGCTTCTGTTATCGATCCATAAATCAAAATTCTTTTCGAAGGGGTTGAAGCATAAGAAAGGGACAAGGACAGGATCGAAGCGACTTTCGATCGACTCTTGCTAAACACGTCGTAAAAGCGGTTTCCCGAGGAGAGGAGGCGACTTCTCCCGTGGCGGCAGCATCCGAACAACACCGTCGTCCCGTGTCCCAATAGGGTGAAACGTGATTTTTCTGCAGCGTGCCCCTTCTCCACGGCCGAAGATGCACTTGGCACGGCGTTATACCACTCGGCCAGTTCGACCACGTAGTTTTCTGGCGCTGGCTGACGGAGCAGCTGTTTCCAGGCTGGAGTAGCAGGCTGGAAGTTCAGTCTCGTTGCGACCGTCGGCGAGGTCGCGTCGTAGCCTCCCGTTTTCGCGCTCGTGCTCTTCGCTTTCTCGCCACGTGCACTCTCTCCTCTGTTTTTTTCCGACGTCGCGAAGTGAATCGCCGATTCGTCGGGAAACCGGCTTCCATCAGCCGGAGAACAACCGACGCCCGACGTCTCCAGCATTTTCGTCTGGGTCAAGGAACACGCACTTCGGGAAGCACGTCCGAACTTCAACTTCGTCTGACCAGTAAGTCCAATATTTTACGCTACGTTTATAGGAGACTTTAGATTATTTCATTCAACAGGGATGATTTTATAGAATTTTTTGGGAGGGTGAGGACTTCACTTTTCTTTAATCAAATCGAAGTTCTCGGATATTCGAATTTTTATATTTTAGAAGGGAAGCCTTGTGTTAAGATTTTGACGGACGTTTCGGACAGTCTGATATTTTTGGATTTATATCCCTTATATGTGACAAGAGACCACGAACAATGTTTATAATTTGGCGGTTACTTTGTGGACATTGAGTTATGCAATTTTATATTCCTCGTTTTGCCCAACAGAAAATTACTAATATTTAGAAGTTTGAAAGTTTCATTTAACACACGTTAAATTACTCATCTTTAAACTTATGTACACGATGTAGTATACAAAGGTAAGGGAATGATAGGTTAAATATTCTAATAATATGTGAGTAGTAAATTGAAGCTTAAATCGGAAACTTAATTTCGTACCTTTAATAATTCAAGTTTTTAGTATGTCTTATTGCACACGTCCATTTTCACTGCGCGTTGACACGTTCACTGCCACAGTGAAAACGGCCGTGCGTAGTAAGACACGCTATAATTACAATTATTCAGAATACGATCGTTTTTCAATTGAAACTTTTCACTTGTTATCGCATGTAATTATACAGTGTTCCAATAAAATGTACACGTTTTATCACCGCACAATTTGATAAATAATGTGAACAGAGATTAAATTGCAATCATGTTAGCCATCTTAAACTCATACGTACACGTTTAAAATGATCTCCATCAATGTCATATAACAATTTTATTTTATTATTTCTACGTTCGATTCAAAGTATGCGTACCTTCTTTGAATATCTTGTATTTAAAACTTTCTTTAATTTGTGCTCCGTCAATTATATTAATTGGTGGACCATATTAAAGGTTATACGAAATTTTGCTGGTAACTTTCTTGTAAACGTGTTCACAGATCGTCCATGTAAAAATAATTATTACACTATTCATAAAAATGTTCTGTCAAATAAACTCGCCGGTATTGTATAACGTCTGCTTTCAAGTTGCGATTCCGAGAATCGGTATCGTTGAATCTTTTACCGGTTCAAATAACGAATTGCATGCGTTTAAATTTCACGACCTGCGGTTGCCGTTACAAATTTAAACTCCATTCTAGAGTTCCAAACATAAAGAAAAAAGATTTTGCGAGCCAGCATATTGACGTCCAAATAAACCTACTGTCATTTTGCTCGTCTATTTCGATACCTGATCGTAAGATCTGTAATATATAGTTTCGTACCGCATCAAACTTATAAATAGTCAATTTTACTTTATTCTTTACACCAAGTACATTCTACAATTATATTCCATCTCGTAAATTGAATTTATCATAGAGGCAGCTGCGACTGAAAATTACTATTTTTTAGAAGTATAATTTATATATCTCTGATATACTCCATCGCACTTGTTAACTAGCAAGTCTATAAATAACTAAATATCTTCAGTTATTTGAGTTGCCTATTAGAGTTGCCTGCTGGCTCCGGAAGACCACGATCAATGTTACAAATTTTTGGACCAACGATGCTGTAGCTATCAATATTCTTTTCCAAGACACCCTAAGGATTAAAATACGAATTTAACCCTGATCTTCCACAACACATATCCGCAAGAGCTCGCAGGAAGTAACTCGGATCGACATTACGAATTCAAGTCTCGTTCGAAGTTTTGTGATCGGAACGTGTATACGGGGCTATTCGCACGTAAAACCTATTGTCATCTAGTCGTTTGTTTCTCGTGCGAAGATTCCCAGCGTTACGTAAACAACGCGTCCAGTTTTCACGATTCGGTGCAACGCGTCGCGTCGGTCAATTTCGAAAGCAGCGAGCGTCGCGCGCTTTTGTCCCGCCAACAAACGAGATCTCCCGACGAGCTTCCGGCTGTCGAATCCGCGGCTTACGAAACGTTGCTCCTTTGTGCCCGGATCTGCCAACTGATGTATGCACCTGGGACCGTTCCTCGTCTCCTTTGGTTGGTCACTTCGTGGAATCGCGAAAGAGAAAAAAGGACGATAAAATACACGTGTCTGTTGGCAGACATGCAGCCTGGGACGCGCAACTCGGCCCCTGCGGCCTCCGGACGACCGACTTTCGAATATTTTCCCCAGCACATGTTTTATTTCGCGCCAATTCGAATACTTCGTCGTTTCATCGGACACGTCGTTGCAATTATAAAAAAAAGGGAACTACCCGGTGTACGAGAACCGATAAGATAACAATGCGATTACAGCTTGACGCTAGGATTTATTTTGCAAAGTGTAATTGCATCATGTTCGATATTCCATTTATAGTTTGGCTGGTATGCGCTTAATACGATGAAATCATTAATCGATGACATCGAGAGATAATTTTATTGGAACTTGGTATCAACCCTCTGTGGATAAACGTTTGCTTTTAAAATTTGATAAAATTCTAGAACGAACGTGTTTTATACAATAATTGTTAAAAGTTAATATAAATATCGTTACAATTGTTATGGGGTATAGAGACATAAAAATCGTTCAAGACTTTGTTAAAATTGTTGAAGTATACTCGTATAAAAATTCACTTCACGTAAGTTTAGAACTTCAGTGGCCATTCTTCGTGGATATATTTAAAAAGATGTCGAACGTGTATTCATTACTCACCGTTTCCGATAAGTTCCTACCTGACATTTCCCTTCTAATCTAGACGAAAGTGCTACAAATAGCTGCTATCTTAATCTGTGCCCGAATTATCTTGTCCAAAGAAACGTTCGGACAACCGAACCCTCCAGCGTGTATCCAGCGAGGAAATCGTTCGGTCCCTTCGAACTATTTTAATGGGCCTTTGTACGTGCAGAGGAAGGTGCATAGCTTGTTTTACGATCCTATGTGGCTCTAAAAAGCTTTGGTTCCGCGTGCTCGAATCAGCTTTGTGGCATAATAAAAGCATTCTCCGCGTTCTGTCGTGTTATCCTCTAGTAATTTCGGCGTTTTAATAACTACCGCTAATTGACAATCTGCGGAACTAATAATGTCCAAAATATTGGAGCACCAAATTCGAAATAATCGAAGTTATAAATGTTGGAACACTCGAATCCTTCAACACCTGAACTTTGAATTCGCAAACAAATATTGGTAAGTTTATCTTGAAATTTCTTAAATGGTTAAAACCTTGAACACGAGGCCTTCGAAAAACAATTTAATTCAGCTGCTGAACATCAAACATTCTGAAAGTCAACAATAGCAAACACTACTATATTTCCAGGATCACCGCTCACTCCGTACACTTCATGTTTCTGTTGTAACAACTCAAGTACATTGGCTATTTGTTCTCGTCGATCATCGAGGTATTTGCTGGTCAATAAAGGGCAAAGGTCGATAGCGTAGGAATTCATGGAGATCTACCTTCGACTCTCGGCGTAGAACCTTGAAGCTGGATGGATGATTAACGAATCATTGTCCATTGAAGGGTCATGATAACGCATGCTCGTGAATTTTTATAATTTACAAAAATTTCGAAGTTTGACAAGGGAGCCAATGTATTCACAGTCTATAAATAAGTAATCAAGGGAAACAAAAGGTGAAAATGTGAGATAGCAAATTGAAATATTAAAACCTATTACCCTTAATAAAATTGTTTATAACGTGATGGAATGCATTTTATTGTGTGTTGCAAGATTAAACAGGTGGAATCCATAGAATGTTTACCTTGTCGAACTGCGTGTTATTGAAAAGAGAATCCGCGTGGGTGGTTACTTTTTTCAGAAACTGTATTTTCTGAAAAATAACATTTTACTCGAATAGCAACTTCTACCGCATTTTCGTGTTTTCAGTAATTTTGCATTGCATACCGCGAGTAAATTTGCATCAATTTCATCTACCTTCGAAGTCTGAAAAGCTTATATTGTAAATAGATCATCGCAGAAGTTAGCTTGAGTCATCCAATCACGTATCATAACGTATTTATTCTTTTTGAAGGCTTTGCATGATTTTATTAGCTATTTGTCAATTTTAATTGTAGCTAATTTCAATATTCCAACAAGATCTGTTAGGAAAGCGTGCATATCAGACCGGTTCCTTATAAACCGTTTTATGAATATTGCAATCCCATTACACATATTTGCAACTTGCTAATAATTGTAACGGTCAATTTCATACATTTTATAATTCCGCAACCGGTTTCGAATGATCAGTTACATTTTTTGCTGAAATAAACCCGAGCTATATTTCTCCTGTTTCATCTTGCATTTCTAATAAAATTATACTGCTCTATCAAGGGGTGATTATTAGCCTACGAATGTTTATTCAGACGTACGTACGTCTTTGCAGAACATAAATTCCCTGAATTATCCTAATTTACAAATCATGCATACTTTACTCATTTTCATAATTTACATCGTGTTACATACTTTACATATCTATCGTATATTACAAACATAAATCATAAACAAATAAATATCCGTAATCTAACGATGCAAAGATTCTCAAGATTTCAAAATTCCTCCCCAAAGAAAAAACGCGGTGCAATCAGCAGGTACTTTTTTGCGAGCTTCTAAAAACTTAATCGTCGAGGGATGAAGTTTAACAGAGTCGTATAAGGATCGTCCCTTATTGGGAATCGAATGGCACTCGCGAACTTCCGAGCGGGAAGAAGCAGCTCTGTTGCCAAACGGAAGTTGATGTCAGCCAAAAGTTATCGGATGGCGAAAAGGTTATCCTGGAATTCCAGTTGCCGCAGCATTGCTCTTGCCCTCGATAATATTGATCTTGTCTGGCTGTGCGATAAAAGTTTTCGCAATTTCTTTGCCCGCTCTCTGCTTCCAGAAATACCGAGATATTTACTTACAGTTGCTGCCGGATGATTTTCCCCGTTTTGACGTCGTCGAAAGACAAATAAATCGATTTACTCTTAAACGATCGAAATTTTCGAGCTCGATTCTTCGGGCAGCGGATGAATTTTCGGTCGATTACGGGGATTTCGACCCGTCGCGAAAGGTTGCTCCAGGAGAAACAGGGTCTTTTCCGAACTTGACGCTCACGACGCAGCGAGTGGCTTTAAGTGCAGGCACTTTTGCATACGTGCAAACGCACTCAGCCGTTCTGAAGCGCGCACTCTTCGAGTTCACGCTTTGCCCTTGGAAAAATTCCGCTCGAGCAACCGTCGCAGACCAGAGAAATTCTCATCTAAACAAACGACGCGGGCAAACTGTATCGTAATTTCCCTGCTGGCAACTTGTCAATTTCTCGCGAAAGTCGGGAAAATCGGAACGCTGAATATCGCTGGAAGAATTCGCGTCCAAAAATTCGACTTTATTTTTACGACCAGCCTGCATGGCGTCAGCCGACAATTGGAATTTTCGCCGGCTTCTCTGCATCGACGCAATTTATACGTGCTCAGCTTTTTTCCTATTTTCAACGTTCGCTGTAATTTAATGATTCATTTCATTTATTTATCTACCATTTTGGTATAGCTCACGTTAGATACGGCTATTTCTATTGTGACGAGAATCGTCTTACGCAATTGTTATTATCGTAAAACTGTACTTAATCGAATGAAGTCATAAACTTCGTGATTAAGGTTTTTGAAGATAAATATTTCTAGATATCTACAAGTATAAATCGATGAATTCTGTCAGAGATTGTTTGCGTTATAAATTTCCTTAAATACGGAAGAAAGTATGAAGATATAATAAGCAACGAAAGCTTCTAAGATTAATGTGCTATCTCGTTAACAGCTTCCTCATCCTTTAGCGCGAATTCTTCAGAACGTTCTCGTTATCGATTCTATTACGCGGCCAAGTATTTAGAGCTGGGCGATATTGCGTGATCGATATCGATAAAAAGACTTCTCCCAGCTCATTACCGAGCTGATCGATCTATTTATAGAGGATCGGGTATCTTGAGCTTTGGCCAAGTCGTCGAGTAAATCGATTGTAACGCTAACGTTTGCTCATCTTTTTCGGCTGCCACTCTTCGGACTTCGAGACGATTGCATCGCATCGTTTCGCGATCGTTACATTGTCATAACGAATCACGGGATACATTGACGCATTTATCGTCTTAACTCGATTGAAAGGCGGATCGAAACTCCTCGTTCAAATTCTGCTCCTCTGCTTCGTTGGGCGCCATTTTTAGTTTCCACAAGTTGAGCACTAAAATCTGATTCGATTACTTAAAAATGTTTTGAACAGCACTTATGGAATATCAAACTGAAACTTAAAGTCTCAGGAATATACTAAGTTATCCTCGCTTCCAAACATTCTACCGATTTATTTTCATGAAGGTCTAAATTAGTTTTTCACAGAACCGAGTACCGACACCTCACCGTTAATCGTGTTTCCATTCAAAATTTGATATTTTATGCAGATCTGCGGCTCGACCGGCCAGTTAAAACCGTATTATGGCACCGTAGGTGTTAGATTCCATTTGATGGTTCCCATGCTTGTAACTCGGCCCAGGACCGCCCATGGTGACCCATTGTGGCTGCCGTCGAGCCAGTATCCATTCGGCTGCCTTTTGCTGGCATTTTCGCTGATCGTTAGTGCACGTTGTTTCACGCAAATTATCTTTGCACTTAAATACAATTCCTTGCACCAATAATAGACAGTAGAGACTTGAATGCATGGAAACGAGGATTTTCCTAAATTTTCATGTATGCATTGCTTTTGTTCCTCTTGCAGAATTTGCCAACATATCACCAACCTACATATCAGACTTGATTTCAGCCGTGGTCTATCAACGGTTTAATAAACGAATCGATGAACCCGTTCACTTAATAACGCGATGAACATTCATCAACGTCGAAAGTAATTAGGAGCAGCCACGAGTCGATCAATGACAGCTCGATAAACGCATCGATCATCGAGCAGTTATAAAATCCCAGGGAAGAACGCGTGTCTCTGTTCGCATCGATTGATCAAGCGAGCACGCGTTACATATTCCAGGCGCGTACGCGCGATTCATCTTCCTCGTCGCCAAGTTTCCGCACGCATTCCTCGCACGAGTCAGCAAGGACCAAGGTCGCGGGTCCGTTCTGCCACAGCAATTACGCTTCGTAATTTCACGAACGCATCGGGGATCGTTGACCTCGTGCGCGACGCTCCTCGACGCCGCTTTCTTTGCACCAAAAAGTACGACGGCCGACAAATTGAAGCGGAAAGGACAAAGTGGCGATCGTTAGGTCTCGCCGCCATTTCGAACCCGTAAGAATCTTAAGTACTCGCAGACGGAGCACTCGACGTCGCGTTCTAGCTGCTTCATTTTGGCACCAGAACCGTCGACCACCGGCACCCCCTTTGCTTTTTGTATCCGCCACGTTGGTCTTCGAGCATCTTGAACCGAGCTCCAAATGGCTTTTACCCAGGAACGGGGGCTGTTTTTCGTCTGGGAACGCCACCCTGCGTTCCATCTTAACCATCGAACCCCATTGTGCATCTGTCCCGATTTTCTGAAAGGAACGAGAAGACATTTTCTTATCGGCTCTGGTACGAACAAGTATTAAAGAACATGGAGAAGGTGTGGTAGCGATTACGTAGGGTGGTCCACTTAAGTCGAAGGTCTACATTATTTTCACGATAAAATGACGATAAACCTAAAACATTTGCCTTTAGGACAAATTTCTTTATCGTTTGAAAATATCCTAAAAGCATCTACGTCCTTGTTCATTATTTCTGTCTATTTTTAAGCGAAGAAAATAATTGGCATGTTAACTAGACTCTTTATACGTTTTTCATATTGATCAGTATTAATCGTATTAATCATATGCGAGGACGTACGAGTGCAATTCGTTATCGAAGACACAGATAAGTTAACGATAATTATAAACTGGACGTAATAATCCGTATTAACAAGTCTTGATAGAATTGTAAATGGACGACATTTATTATAGCGATAAAATTATAAATGAATTATTAACGATCGAAGGCTTATTAATTGGTTCTCAGTCAATGACTGGCATTAATGGAGGCTATTAATAGGTTTCCGGTTGGTGAGCTCGTAACTCTGGATCAGATCATGTATTTAAGTACACGATATATCGTAACAATTCACGGTGAGAATTGAAATAAATGTTTAAGCCCTTTACTTATTAAATAAGTCTATCTACAGAGAAGTATCTTCGAGCGTTTATGCTCATTTTACGAACTTGAACGATATAGGCATTGCGAGACGAAACGAGAAACGTGGAGGTAGAATCGAGCCTCCTTGGGATCTTATTTTTCTCCTACCTATTGTAAACTCACGTTCCCTCTCCATATTTTGCATACCGTGCTCGTTTTCGCACCTGCTCGCTACCCTAAGTTTGTGCCGAAATTCACGCGTGTCGATCACTCGGTTGCCTCCGAAACTCCACGACGACATTCCATTCCTTAACTCTCGACGAAGTTCTCGACTAATGCAATTCCTCAAAGTTTCGATACGACTTAACTTCCTCTCGAAATATTTTCCTCGCTCTCCAGCGTTCCCGGTAAAAACAGGTACCGAAAATTTCTCAGAATTCGACTCGACTTCCCTTTGAAATATTTTCTCGATCGGTTAATATTCACGGTCAGAACAGGTCTTAAAAATTCTGCTATCCCGAAATAGTTTCCGCAGGTAAACAAAATTCCCCACATTCCTCCCCCCTTTGGGACTATCGACGTTTTCTAAGACCCATTTCACGGATAGAAGGAAAAACCAGGTTTCTATTGAAACTTGTCACACCAACAGTGCAATGTCTACCGAACAGGTAGTGTCGTAAATGGGGTAGGTACCCTTTGTATCAAATTCTCTCATTTGAGGCAACATTTCACAACTTTCGATAACATTAAAGTTTCTGAACAGACATAGGTCTCTGTAGAGTATAAAGAACCTAAAGATTACGTAAGAATATAGTAAAGAGTATATCATTATAGAGTATAGAAAATCTAAATGGGACCCCAAGGTACTTAAGGATAATCCAGAGGGAGTCAAATTTAAACATAGTCCCACGTAATTTACGACGTAAAATTAAGAAAAAAGCTCGGTAAAAATGTGATTCAGAAACCTAAATTGATTTGACGTAATTGATAAGTCCTAAAGATTTATGGCAGAAATATGTTCCAAGTCAAAGGTCACGCCATTTCTTGTCACGACATTAAAAATGAGGATCGATTGTCACGCGAAAATGTAGTTACACATATGTATGCATTGAAATCGATCGATCTCGTCAATAACCCTAATCGAAGCATATCCCAGGGAATTATTTATCATTGGAACAAGTTTGAAAGGCGATAACGAGACAGAACTGTCCCGTTGGAGCCTCGTCCACGTGTTTTCGCGCGTTTTCAAACCACAGCCCGGAGAGTTATGGCCCATTGTTTCCTCAGAGCTGGCCGTAACGAGTCCTTTTCCATGCGTCGCTTTTCTTTGGCCGGCCACTTAATCCCGGTTCCCTTTCACGGATCCGCCTGTCCCCTGTTGACACTTGTTTATTTGTCACGGGTATTACACGCGGACAGTAATGGATACGCAAACTCGTAACGGTGACCGCTCAACGTGGAATAATAATAGGACTAAAGGACGATTTCGAGTTGGTTCGCACACACGCGTGACTAATTCGTAACTGGCCTTGTAATTCATTTTTCACTGGTCTTCTCCGAGCCGTTGGCACCGCCATTTTACGCCTCGCCTCGGTTCGCGCCGCGCTGCGTCCACCGACATGTCGAGTCGACGAACCGTGTCGTTCTCTCAGAAGGATGCTGGAATCCTCAAGACGAACAAACGTCAGCCAACCGGCATCTCATTGACTCTCCCGATTAATATGCATGCCGTGTTCCGCTTTTTGACGAAGGTTGCAAACTTTTTGTCGATTCTAAATCACCGTGACAATCGGCCGATTACGCGAGATCTCTCTGTATCCGTGTTTCGCAACCTTCGTCGAGCCTTTTATTCGGTCGTTGCATATTAAATGGACGATTTTGTAATACGGAAAGTCTGACACGAGTATCCCACGGAAGTATCGAAACGAGCGTTCACGATTTTCTCGATGGGACGGTTAAAAATGACGATCGCTTACGCAAAAGGCTTTGCTGACTCGAGAGTGTACGTGTCTCGGAAAGTAATCGTCTGGCAGGAACATTAAAATAATATTAAGACGATAAAACGCAGAAGTTGAAAATGAATTTCCGTAGTTTCATAAAAAGCAATAATTTACTTGCATGTGCCGCAAAATTAAGAGTTAACAGTCCGGTATATAAACGAGCAGTTTGGTCCAAGTCTGCCTCGTTATTTCGCTCGAACGGCTTCATTCGAAACGAATTATTTTACGTACGAAGCGTGAGTAACGTTCATTACCGCAGCAAAAATCGAGGATTCCGATGGTTCGACGGCAAAGAACACGGAAACGATGTCATTAAACCGTGGGCAGGACGGTGAACCGTCGTGCCAGACACGTCCAAATATATAGCGGTAATAAAGCAAGTTTTAACGAAACTTTCACTTCCTTCCGTCGATTGATTTATTGTCCTCGTCGAAGAACTTCTTCCCGTTTTTCTCTTTTTAATTTCTGCCGATGTCTGGAATTGAGACGAATCGCCTTTGAGATTAGGCCACGGCGTGGGCCGGAAGTACAATCGTTTCGAAGGGATTTATAAGTTAATCGAGCGTAATGGGGCGTCGCGACCAGCTGGAACAGTCACGTATTTCTTGTTCGGGGCAAGGTTCAGCCCTTACCAGGATAGATACAGATATATTAGATATACAGAAGTGTGACTCATAGGCTTTTGTAACGTCCACCCTCGGTGAGATTAAGATTGCTTTACGCTCGTGTCGCGATTGTATCTTTAATGATATCTCTTTTCGGCCTATGCCTCTTCGAGGCAATCTTGCCCCTTAATACGCCCATTCAGATGACCAGATACAGGAACGCCGAAGAAAAAACACCCTGTTCAGAAAGGCGACGATCACGAAGAACTGCAATTAACAGTTGGGGTAATGGCGGACGAGGTCATTTAGCTTCGTGTGCATCTTTGAAGATTAGTATTATTTATAGATTCCGCATGATTCATTGTAGTAACATATAATTCGACGCGATTTAACTTGTCGCCAACTAAACGAGTTTCAGGTTCCAGAGCGAGGAAGAGCCTAAAGAGAGGATTTAAGAGCTTAGGGGTTAGGGTAACCCAGAAAAGGAGGGTACGCTTATGTAGATCCTAGGTTAATAGAACCTATACAAGGTTCTACCTAAGGTTCCACCTATTACAACCCAAGTACGTCAGTAAAGTCTAGGAAGATCTAGCGGTAACAACCGGACGAACGCAGTCCTCGCAGGAGCCATTACTGGCTTAGCACGAAACTCGTGCCACACAAGAGTTCACCGGCTGAAAACTTTTAATTTATGAACGGGAGAGGAACGTAGCTTTTTATCCGAGTATTTCTGCGGCTTCGAGCAGCGAGGGATAACTTCTTATTCGATTGCGCAATCGATTTAGCCGTCGCTCCGAACAACCGAGCACGCGATTATGCAAAACGATTTTTTTCCATCGCGGAAGCGGCGATGGTATCGGTTTCTGGAGTAAACACGAAGCGGTTGTCTCGCGAAACGGGTCGAAGAATAAAACGGAAAAGTTTCAACCGATGTCCCAAGGCAACAGTGTAGAGAAAACGCTGAGGTATGCGGCAGATATAAAACGCATTACGATCGATGACGACGGCTGCTGTTGCTGTTTCTATGAAGCTTTTTCGCGGAAGTGCATTAACCGAAGATAAATATACGCTTAACTGATTTGAGTCCGCGTTGAATGCTAATATCGTGGCCCAACGATACGGGAACACCGTCGTCGGGCAATCGTCCAATTCTCGCGCGCCGCCACGACCGTGAAGCTTAAAAGTGTTAAGGCTAATGGTCGTTACACTATAAACGCTTCAACGGTGTCTAACGTTCGGTCATTAACTTCTGCTCCATTCAGTCTGAGACCGTCGATGATTCCAGCTTCATCCTCATTGGTGTAACTGGAGAGGGTCCAGAATGGTTCCTCTCCAGAAGGTTGTCCTCTGAATGCCAGCAACGCTGATGTAACGTGTGGCGAAACTCGTCATCTAATGGGTGGCTATATAATATGCAACTGTACGAGGCTATTGCTAGAATAGTAACGCGTGATGCAACTCGTAGCAATAGCAACGCGTGACAATACAACACTTAGTGATAGTAACGCGACGATAGTAATACATGTCGACCTAACTCGTAGAAATGCAACGTAACGATCTAACCCGTAACGATCCTGGCGATGCAAGGATAATTCTTGAAAGAAAAATCCTAGTTACGCCAATGCCCCTCGCCGACAAATTGAGAATTCTTGAAAGATCGTCGCGTTATCGCGCACTCGTAACTTCATAAATCTTGGTCTGGCGACCTGGTAATGGCCGATCAGAGGTGTATATCGCCGCGCTCGTTTCGCTCGTTTTATGGATTTTCCGGTTATCGTATCGAATTCATTATTCATCGGATCGGACATGCAACGAGTCGCGACCAGAAACGATCGGACTAATGAGATCGAAGCAGATAGCGACAACTTCATCAGCGCGCCTGGATATTCATCGACGCGTGCAATTGCGATCCTGGATATCGTTGACATTTTGTTACCGGGAGAAACATATTCGAAAGACTGAACTACTGAACTGGGATTTGAACCCGGATCTTATCTTCCGAGAGTTTAATATCTGTATTTGATTTGTAACTCGAAGGCTGTAAGGGGTATAGAACGAGGGCTAGAAAGCCGGACGTTATAAAGCAGGCCTCTATAAAGTGAAATGTTTAAAGCGGGATATAAAGTAGGGCAATAATAAGTTATCGGTTGTTTTCGCATTTATAGCAATCCGGTAAAATGGTAATAATCGAAATACAGATCCCGAGAAGCTATCTCTTCGAAGAAGCGTTACAGAGCTTTTAATATCCTTCTGCGATGCCGATTGAGTTTTAGCGCGCCGCTTTTATCGTCGAACGACGACGCATCTTAATTGCGATTGCGCTCGTCCACAATGCGGAGCATTCTGCGATTAATCAGCAACCGTTGCTCGACTTATCGTCCTGGTACGTTCCCTTTATCGTCTCTATTTGTTCGCGGTATCGTTCGCCGACCGATACTGACCCAGCAGCGTACTCCGCTTTAATTCAGCGCGGCACACGTCGCGGTGCTCGATAGACTCGCGTGAAATTAGCTTATCGCCGTTTCGGTTTACCGTTTCTCCTCGTCGAAACGACACGCTTCCGTGACTCCAGAAATAAGTTCACAAGCCGACCCGCCGTTGGCCGGACAGCTTCCAGATTCCGCTCGACGAATCTGGAAAACCAACGCGATATTTATACCCCTTTCGGTAGCAACGCTGACTATTTTCAAGTCAGGGATTAACGTCGAACGCTGCCGTGGATTTGTGGAGAAAAACGACTCCGGTTTCCGGTTATTAAACATTCGATTACCTACTGCAATGCCGAACGAGATAGCGAGGAATGTTTCTTGTAATTTCACACCTCGTGTTTTCGTTTTATGACTGTCTTTCCTCGGATCGTTTCAGACCGTCTTCGTTTTCTTAGCCGCCTGTTACTCTTATCAGCACCTGATAAAACCGTGTTCTTTGGTACGGTTCAACGACAGTTGACTCAAGGCTGTTCAAGGTTATTTCTGTGTTAATAAGAGATAAGCGTTTGTTTAGCATGGTTCGTCTTGTATTTCGTGTTTAATCAAAAGTTTATTAGTCGGGTATCTGCGGCGATAAGCAACGTAAAATAGATGCAAGACGATACATTTCTAAATCCATACGAATTTATGGACCAACCCGATAAGTCCTCGAACGGGGTTCGCGATAAAGTAGAAAATTTCTATAGCAAATCTCCGGATACAGGTATCGCCTGCTAGTCCCCGAGCTTCGAAAAAAAGCTGTTAAGAGGAGGTTGAACGTCTTGTAGGGTCGCGAATTCCGAAACTCGGGAATACGTAATGAGAAACTACACGGCCTGTATAATTTTACAGCGAAACGCGATATGTCCGCCTAAGCTTGACCAGCTCAACGAGCTGTCACGGAGAAGTATCGTTTTTCGCTTTGAAAAATAAAGCGAAAAAAAAACAAGAAAGAAACGAGAATCTCCCCCTGATGAATTTCGGGGCTCTCGCGGTGAAACGAGGCCAGAGTAACCGGGTCCGTCGACGGGGTGATCAACGAGAAATTGTAACGGGGATTTTCGACGAGGAGCGGCAGTTTATATAATACTCGTTTCTGTTCGCCGTGCAAATTCGCGATTCACAGTGCGTGGTCAGTTCGCGATTTATTAAAGCCCCGCACCATTCAGGGTGCGTTCGAACACCCTCTGGCGAGCGTTGATTCGCCAAGTCATCGTCGTTCGATTTGCATAACAGTGAAAAGCAACTCCCTGGGTTGAAAATTATGTCCCTCGGGGGTGGCGCTTTATTGCGTCTTTCAGTCGACGCGTTGCGGCCTTTTAACCGTTAGCCGACCACGCTTTCAGTCATTTCCTTCTTCCACTTCGCTTTTTGCTGTTTCACCAGACTTTCATATTTAATTTCACTTTCTTCTCTAATGCTGGTGAAACCGGCGTCAAACGATTTTTAATAAATTTTCAGAAAAAATACATTCATGAAAACGGAGTTGATAAATTTTATACTCGTATATTTGATCGTCGTTTGCCGTAACTGATCAGCCACTTCGCGTCAAAGGCATTCATTACGAACGTCAATCTTTGAATTGATATGTCGTAAGTGTCTCTTAGCAGTATATCGCGTCACCAAATCACGTCAAGGTTTAATATAACGAGATCTATCAACGCGTCAAAGTGTCGTATTCGAGTGAAATATTCGATAGTTAAAATCCAATTTAAAATTTAAAGCGAGATTATCTAGATGCCAGAAATAGCCCATTATTATTCTACTCCCTACCGGTCCTTTGCAAACAAAAATAATCTGAATGAATCCCTGCTAAAATAAACATCGAATGATAACAAAAGTAGTCTACCAAGGATTAACGTTATTACCGTAACAAAAGTGTGCCCGGAGTGCGCGTTTTATAGGCTGACCCCTGTGTCCATATTCCTGTCGGTGGAAGATGTTTGGACTTAATTTTCCCCTCCGGTCATCGTTATTGTACTCGAACCGGGCTTCAGAGAAAATCATGGAGAGTGTCCAGTGTCCAGCAAGGAGGGCAACGATGGGAATATTGTTCGGCCATATGTTACCAAAACGTGGTCAGCTGTTTATGACGCCGGGTGAAACGTCCCCGACGGCTGGAGCCATCGATTGTCCATTTATCAATCGGTCGGTATCGGTTCTCCGGATCGTCCTGGGGAAGGGAAATGAAACGACTTCGACGTGAACAGGGAGTAATCCTGCCGTTCCTGGGGGACAATATCTGTCGCGATTGCGAACGATAAACCCGGGACCGGTGCTTCTTTCCATCCGATGCGCTGATTCGATTCGATCGACGTCGACCCTTCGTGGCCATAGAAAATTTGATGCTTTGTAGGAACTGCACAGGGATGGATTGGAATTTTGTGAAACAATCAACCACCGGGGTTAAATTGTTCGATTCGGGTTTCCGAGTAGAAGCATTGATGTTTAGGATCAGAATGTAGATTGAAAGGACACGGCTCTCCATTCGACCAGCTGAATGAACTCTGAACTGATTAAACTTGCTACCTGCAAGAATTGTCGGGATAAAAGTTTGCGTCAAGTTCGGATTATACGGGGTGTTTCAAAAGCACTTCCTGCAACTGCACCCACGATTTTTAACGTCATCGACATTTTATTTTTTGTACTTCAATATTGTAGATGTCAAAGAATTTGTAGTATCATGACCTGGAATTTAAACCCAAATAAAAAAAATTACATCAGTTGAAATAGAAGAACTTGGTGGAATGAGCAGAATGTGGGATATGCGGATTCTAGCATAGTAGAATTCGGACCACGTAAATTCTATCACGGTAGAATTCGGAGCGTACAAATTCCAGCGTAAAAGAATTTCGAGAAAATAAACCGTACCAGTGAAAAATTCGAGTCACAGTGCACAGTTATAGCGCAATCCTCTTCGTAAGAGAATTCGGAGCTTCGATTCCATCGCGGTAAAATTCCGTATGGTCTTTTTAAAATCAATCTCTCGTAACACGTCGCGAACGGTTGCGGGGATCGGGGGGAATCAATCAGGCGAGATGAACGCGTTCGCGGTGCAAAGATCGCGGCGGAAACGGCTCACGCGGAGTGGATGCACGTTGAATGGCTCATTTGAAAATTACACGCCATTCTCGCGTCAAGCAACGCCGACGTCCGAAGACGTTGCGTGACCCCGTCTGGCCTCGTCCATGCAATATACAACATTTTGCGTCGGTACAAGTCACAGTTTACCTGACTCACGAGTATTCCCTAGCCAGTGTCTCGTCGATCAACACGCTTCTCCGTCTTCGGGCTCGTGATTCAGCGTTCCTCGAGTCCCTTGGCCGCGAGCTTTAATCGTTTGGTGGTTCGCGAATGGGTCGAATCGTCGCGAACGTTGCCAGTCTCGAGCAGCTGCCCTCGACAAATTGATGGCCCCGGATGTCAAGGTAGCTGTACGCGGCTCGTAAATTGTCGTGGACAAACAGACCGGGTATTCTTCGTTGGCTAGCGTGTTCCACGCGATCGATTGATTCTAGGGTTACGGTCTTGTCGATATCCTTGAAAATATTCCCTCGTGGCTACCACAACCTTTGGGACTTGTATGGTTTATTTACACGAAGTCAAAAGTAACGTGCAACGATGGTGCTTATAAACAGAGAAAGAACTCTTCGTAATATGTCGCTTTTCGGTGTCATTGTAAGACACATAAAAGCTACTAATTGGTCCAGCAAGAGCTTGTTCTCAGCTACTGAATTAGAACGACGTTGTAAATCGTTCAGCGACGTATATCAGCACGTAATTGAAAGGAAGGGAAATAGTCACCCGATGAATTATAACGCGGAGCTATTTCGAATCTTCGATCCTCTAAAATTACGTAGGTATGCACCGGTGCAACAGCTGGTCGTGCTCGATCACGCGAGTCCATCGGAATCTGTGTGGATTTATGGTCTCTCTATTCGAGTAGCAACACGTGTAGACGAGTTTCATGAAAACTCCATTAGCGTTTCGAGTGCGTCTCGTAAAAGGAGGGGCTGGAACCAGACTACTCGCTTTTTAACAAACAGACTAAAAGTACCAGTTGCCAGACGGTGTAACGCGATCTCTGGAAACGTTGATCTCAGAAGATCATTGTATCGTACCCACAGTAGCGATTCTGCATCGATTTCACGTTACCAGTTGGAATGGACACCGGAGCGGGACTCGCAGTCGTTACGGAGAATGCAACTTGCAACGTGCATCCTGCCTGGAGCCATTTTGAACAGGTACAAATGATTTCTGAGAGCATGTTGACTGTGCAGCTAAGGCAAATGATGCTGTATTGCTGCGGGACAGTCGGCAGCTGAGACGACGATTCGAGTTTAATTTCACACTGGCCACCGAATTAAGACACTCGTAGTAACATCCATCAGGTTTTAACAAAAAGACTTCAGCGAACTTTAATAAGAATATTTATTAACTGTTCAGGTGGATGTACATTTATTTTTATTCACTGTGCAAATGTAAACTAAATATACATGAATATAAGGGATAATTGAAACAACATATAACGCCGACACATGTTTTGCTTTTGTACTACAGATATAGTAAAGACTCTCGTTAAGTTGCCACCTGTATGGGGGATCTTATCCCCATGCTGATGGCGTTGCTCCACTATCAGAAAAGAAACGACACAAAGTTAACGAGGGATTACCCTTTAATGGAGGCATTAAGTGCACACGTCGCGTAAAGATGTGAGATGATTAATAGAAATCCGTTGCGTTGTTTGTCGACAGCAAATCTTGATCGGTGCAATAAAAATCCGGTGGCTTTCCTTCGTGGCAACGATCTGGAAAAATGCTTTCTCGAAACCAGTTAATCCCGTTGAATCGCGAGCCCACGTGAGACGAACGATGGGGATGGGGTAGAAATATCCCGGCGAACAGCCGACGAAATCGTTTTCATCTGATCGATCGATCATCCCTGGAGGCCCAGCGGGCACGAAGTACCCTGCTGAGAGCCTGCATAATGTATGCGACTAATTGCCAGTCGTTTCATTGGCTGTAATTTCGCTTCGGATTCCACGCGCCGTCTTGTTTCTTAATGGCTCGTCAGCTGACTCTGCCACCCACACGAGCGATCCCACGATTTATTCGTCTCTTTTAATCGAACTTATCTCGATGCAAATTCAAAATCAACCACGGGTATTAACGATGTTCCTCTCTCTCTCTTCTATGTCGTTCTCCTGTTCTACTAATTAGTTGTAATTTGCTCAGATGTTATCGTCGCGTTCGATTCACACATGAGACTTATTTTCTTACTTCCGCATTGATCAATGAACGACTCATGCGGTGATGTGTATTTTTACGATCGAAGCTTTTTATGGAGATCGATGGAATTATAATTAACTGAAGGTAGGTGTGCGCGTATGATGAAGTACGATATGCGGAGGTGCGTGGACCTGTGTGAGGACAATGTGGAATGTGGTATAAGCGTAAAACGGTATACCATGCATTCCAACGTATAATATCGCCACAAGTTTTATATATCTGCAGTACCTCTGCGTGATAATTCCACGCGTAATAGTTTCGTGCGTAGTTACTCCACGCGTAGTAATTTCTTGCGCTATTTCGTCACGCGTGATATTTCTACACGTAGTAACTCCACGCGTAATAACATCACGCATGGCACTTCTACGCGTAATAACTCCAGACGTAATATCTCCAGACGCTGTATCTTCACGCGTAGTAACTCAACGTCTGGTATTACACGCATTATATCGTCATGCAGAATATTATCGCGTGCGCTATCTACGTGTGGTGCCACAATTAATTTAAACATTGTGAGCTCGGATACCAACACTATAACGATATCTCACAGAATGTGACTTGCGCTTTTATTTTCCTCTTCCGATATCTAACAAATTACAATACCAATTCTAATTACTAGCTGGCAACGATTGAAAACAAGGCGAGTAGCGGTGTAAAAAGTGAAGTATCAAAATTGCTAGTCGAAGCATTAAATTACTAGCTGAGTAATGCTACCATATTAAACGGTAGAGTTTCACTTCCCGTGAACAGTTGCTAGTACATCGTGTACGATAGAACGAATAGGAAAAAATGAAAAGAGAGAGGTAGGCGTGGCAAAGGGCTAGATGAAAGCAACACCCGCAACAATCATGTTAGGGCGGGTCCAGCGTTAGAGCGGAAGCGTGTTTCGCAGTGGTGAGTTGTTAGCGATCGAACAAACGAGACTGTCAGTTAAGGTGACATAAAAACGAGTGTGCCGGCGTCGCGTGATCTCGTAATATCCGTCGACGATAAGCGATAGCCGAGTGTATAGGTAGATCTGCGTAGCCGGTCGGCGGTATTGGATTGTTCTCAACGGCCATCGGGCGATCGCGCAACAAACCGATCGTCTATTTTAAATACAATCGCGGAAGGGGACGCTTATTCGCGACCCCGACTAATTGGAATTCCTTTAAGAACACTTGTTCGTCGTATCTCGTTATGCCGTTCCTCGAACGAGCATTTTATGGAGACTGTCCCATTTCCAACGGTAATGAAGTCGTTAGAATTTTATGGGTGGATCGATGCGACTAACTGGTCTGTCATCGCGATACTTCTAACGATTCAAATGATTCTTAGGTCCACCTTTGACCTGTTCCACACAGTTTCTTCAAGATTTTAATTTCCCGCGTATTTTAGGTCGTTTGTCAAAATCAGAGAAGTGGAAGCAATTTACGACTTACCAAACGAACTTTCCAAGTTTCACCTCTATTCATCCACAACTGATAAAACTGAGAAGCAAAGTTCTAACTGCTGCATGTTGCCAACTTTCCGGACCAATTCCTGCCCATAAGAAGGCAAGCAGCCACGAACCGAGATACTAAAAAGGTTTCGAAGACTCTATCTAGTTAAGGCCAAATCTCGTACTCTATAACCCAAATCGCCTCGATTCTTTCTCGGTCCAATCGCGAATTTAGCGCGAACAATACTATTATAACGCTACTAACGTCAACGATAATTGTTCTGGAATCCATAAAAATGAATTCCCCAGACGGAAGGTTTACCGACCGGTCTTTTCGATTACTCGCACGGGTCTCGGTTACGGCCCATAAAAGACTTGGCTTGATTTACGTTTACAGTCGCGTACTGGTACGCGGAACGACTGTATTTCAAGCGTTCGGTAGCGTACGCTTCGCGTGTGGCCTGGCGGAAAACAACGGAACAAATCAGCCATGCAATTAGTCGCGAGCAACGGGACTCCAGACACAAGAGGGTTGGTTGAGGGCGGACGGTAAACGAAAGGGGTACGATAATCCTTACAAGGTAAACGCACAATGTAGGAACAATGGTTCGCTGTCGGATGCCTGGTCGCCGCGAGAAGTACATTAAACTGCACTTAACTTTCTTTGCTCTCTTATCACCCGTTATCACTCTTTTGGCGCTTTTGCTGTACCGTGAAATCCATTCGAGTAACTTGAATTTTTGGGTCGCTGAGTTTATGTCAACGTCTTATGTCAAGCTTGAGGTGCAGTAAATAAATGCGAGTCTAATTCTATATGGGGTCCTCGAATACGTCACTGGCGATATATCTAATTGGCCTATCTCATTCAGGCCCCGAAACGGGCGAACAGGAAACGCCGAGATACCGGTTGAGGTTAAATCGTCACCCAGATAACCGCCTTGAGAAATGCTTGCGGAAATGACTAGCTCTCTGTATTTGGCGTTGTCACGTGTCTCGTATAAGCCGATTAAAAATTGCATTGACAAGCCACTGATACGGGCAACGGTACTACGGTGAAAAGGGAGAAACAAGCAGGAAAGGAGGGTAAATGGTTCTTTAAACAAAGAAAACAGCGAGAGAACATTCTAAGCGTTACACTTAATGTTTTGATGAACCGTAGCTTATTTCCTGCAGGAAGAAGTAGAAAGCCGGTGGAAGTTAATCGCGAAGTAATGATCGTGGGTCTGTTACGCACGGCCCGCAAGAACGGAGCAAAACTTCGTGTGTTATTAGAGAAATTGCAAAGGAACCGGCTTCGTTCTTGCTATCTGCGAGGAATCACGCTGATTGACGGCCGGAGCGGCTGTAAATCAGTGTCGGGTTTCGTCGGTGACACGTCTGGATCCTTTCGTTGTATAAATAGGTCATTTTGGTCTTCTAAGATCTTAGAATTAACTCCACTCTTTTTTTAAAATATCGTACGGTATTAATGAAATATTGACCTTCGTGTTTTCCATAGTCTAGTCAGTAATAAGCAAATTACACGGTAAACTGAATAAATTCGCGCCTAATGAACCTGTTCTCCTCAGACTAGATTTCTAATAATTCCGTTACAATACCGCACGAACGAGAAATTCTTGCGACTGTTAACAACTTCATTAAGTGAAACCTAACGAAGCTAGACATTTACATCTATATTAGCGGAGATCTCGCAAACAGGTCGCCGGCTAATTGGTACTGCCAGCGGTATACAGGTTCCCGATCGTCCGTGGAATCGTTGAAAAATCTCGGCTGCTGAGAGAGTCGGAATTGAGGTTCGGAGGCGAAGAACAGCGGTAATTGAAGTTTCATAATCGCGTAAGGCAACGAAACCAGTCTAGAACGAGATACCTGGCTGCCGGCGATTAAGGATTGCGCAGTAGTCGAATTAGCCGAAAATATGACTGATCGTTATAATTTGTACCTCCATCCTAATTCGTCGTTTTAAACAATAAGTCATAAGTATATCGCTGCTAAAAGTTATACACCTCCATGACCCTCATGTTTGACGCATCAAACGAACTTTGTATCGCTTCGACTTAGGATCTCCGCAAAAATAATTAGCTACAAATTATTTATAAGCTCTTCGTAGCACGTATCTCATTAACCGCCTCGAAAATGAACGAAGAGGAGTATCATGGCAAAGAACCTGCCTCGCGTTCTAACGATACGAGATCCTGTCTAGATGTAAATGCTAGCTGCGAGCTGGTTTCTCGCATCCGGACCCTTTACGGCTACCCTTACGCGATATCGAAAAGCTTTTACCTTTGATGCGACGTTCGATGCCGTTCCTCTGCGTGTATCAGAGTGAACGTCGTCGTAACACGCGCGAATTGGAAACGTTTCACGGTGCAATGACCCCGGCACTATCTCAATGTGACTACGTATTGCGAGCAATTCGATGCTTCTGGCCTGCCTGTTAGGGATACTTCGCCACGATGCTCGCCAAAGCGGAATGCCACCACGAATGCGCCCCTATCGATCGAATTAGTGGGCTACGATCGCTCACCTGTCTTTTGGGATCCACGGTATTCATCCATTCATCAGCTAATACTTTCGTTTGGTCAAACATTACTCTGTTTTTGATTGATGTTCTACTTTTGATCCACTTTCGATCCACTGTCGGTTCAGATCTTATCCAGTCTTGATCCAGTTCTGCTCCATTTTCGATCCACTCTCTATCTGCTCAAGTTCTTTACTGACAAATATATGAATAATATTTCAATTCAGTGCGAACAATTTAACTAATGGAGCAGTGTTTATAAAAATTCATGTTCAGTTAAAACATCAGTACGCCACAGAGCTTGGTATTATTGAAATAATAAATTCTCTGTGACGAATTAATACGTGATCAAAGGAGCGAGCTGTTCGTTAATGTTCCATTACGACACCTTCGTTGTCGCAACGGTTGTCATTTTCCTAATTGCATATACCATCATCGTCAAGGCTAGTTTCCTCTAGTACGTAGATCCACGAGCCAAAGATAATTCGATTCTTTTCCGGCCGACGACGGAAACGTTCCCACGGATAACACGACACGCACGTTCTGTTTCGATCCATGGAATTCACTGTGTCACGAAACGGAGTTCCTTCGCACGAACAAGAAATCGCAAGGAACCCAAGTGCATTCCGCTACGGTAGCCAGACCGTCATCGTGTCTCTGCTCGTCGGCTGCGTTGCACGCTTTTCCCACGATCTACCCCGTCAATCTCGATATTTATGTCTTTCTTCGTACTCTCGAACGTTGCCGAGGGGACATCGAACTACTCCGAGGGTGGCACCTAAAACTTGAACCCTCGTTCAATAAAACCTGGTGGTTAGGTTAGCTTTTACTGATACGGATCATGAATTATTCATATGCAAAATACAATTATTAGATTTGGACCAAATAGATGTTGGGAATAATTTTGATCAGGATATGAATAAGTAATAGACACTCAAGAGTGCAGAAGTTTCGAAGCCCTACTCAAGAGATCCTTTGTTCATGTACAATTTCATTCTTTCGTGTTTCTTTAAGATCTACAATCTTCCAAGAAAGTTTCGCAATAAGATACATGAGCTGGACTTGAACTCATCAAATACAAATTATCCTTGAATCCCTAATGAAATTAAAATGATCAAGTGATAAAAACGTGGCGTACTTTGTATCGATCAATGAGCCTCAACAAGCAAGAAAAAGTTGTCAAGGCTGTTCAGCAACCGTTCTACGGAATCGCAACGGATAACATGATTTCTATGGCGCATATCGTATCCAGGAGAAAAAGGAACGATTAGAAGGCGTGACGAGGGAGGGTATAGGGTCCAATGAAAACGGCCTTTGCCGGTGAAACGCGGGTCGATCGAATCACGTCGCGAAAAAAAGGCGTGAAACGTGGAAATCCAATTAAGATTCCTTGGCGCCACCCAGCGCGACTGCCTCGGCACATTAATCAGAGAAACGCGTATCGTTGAACGTTTGTCTAATAACCGCGTGCCAGCGTCGTTCGCTCGCTTCTAATGCATAAATAAGCATTTACGACATTATGCGAGCCGATTGCAGGCGGAGGAGGAGGATCGTTCGGTTCTGGGAGAACTTTCGTTCAATTATGACACTTTCAATTATCAAATTTCTTATTTCTTATTGCTATTTGCATTCTTGAAGTACCGATATCTCTCAAGTTCTCCAAATCTTAAAATGCTTAAAATTCTCCATATTCCATGATTCCCAAATTTTCTACATCCCCAAATCCCTACATTTCTGAAATCTTACAAGTCCCAAATTCTCCAAATTCCCGAATTCCTAAATGTTCAAATCCGAAGATAACCAATTGCCCAAAATACGAATGCAGAAATGTGTTACGGCCTCCACCGTTCCTTAAAAACGGCAACCATGCCCAGCACTGTACAGGTCATAGCAAGGCCTCTCCCACGCAAGTCGAAGGAAAGAAAGAAGGGAATACCAAGAGTTGTTTGCGTTGATCGTTTCGCGTCGATCATCGGAAGTATCATCCATTAGGCTGTCCGTGGATCACGATAACGACCGAGAAGAGTCCATCCCAATTAGAGCAGGTTCGCTTATTAGTCCGCGAGGCTGCAAATGATTCCTCTTTATCTACGTTTCCGCTGGCAACTGTGCCAGCGTCCGTAAATCATTTCCTCGTCGAACACGCTCGCGTAGCCGAGCGGATAATGCGGTCCATGGTGTCGCCGTTGCGAGAGACACACGCATTTTTCCTTGATAGCGTGGTAGAATGCACCTTCGTGCACGGGTGTTTGAAATTATGCATGAGGAGCGTGTTCGTAGTCGGCTGTTGTACCTGGCTACGTTGTAGTATGAATTATTGAGGATACGAGTATTTGGATTTTTCATTTAAGTCGGCGATGTGGCAGGAAAATGTTATATGAGGTGCAGCACGGTAGGGTGTCACGTACAACGATCGATTTAATCAAGTACACATTACGTTGGGTAATACTTATATTAATATGTACGACGTTGTGCCGATACGGAGCTGGTGGAGTGGAACATTCTTAAGTGGATATTTTATTATTTTCCTATTGCGACAATATGTGTGCGATGGTGTAATGCTTGGGCGGAGGCCTTGTAATCTTGTGGCGACTTTGTATCGATGTTATCAATATTCATCTTGAATGTCCAAGTCCAGTTCTTCAATTCTCTAACTTCCAAATTCCCAAATTTCTTCACCATGATATATCGGTCATACAACGCACGGCAAACGACCACAGAGAAAACTAGCAAAACTAAATCAATAAAAGAGCTCGATATCAGCCATAACCGGGCTTCGTTGAAACGATTTAATCGCATCGAAGTGTAGTTAATCGCGTGTTGTCATCGAAAGGAACGAATTCTCTGTCTGTCATGGATTTTCCGATCGACTGACCATGCCGGTAGACAAATGGATATTGCACGTTGACGATTGCCGACGTCTATAATATAGCCGCGAGTTAGTGAATTATTTCGCGTAATTGATTCCGACGCGTTCAATTTCACGTGTTGCCGTACGGCCCGTACGCGTACAGCGACGCCGTGAAACCGGTCTTAATTGTCACACAGGTTCTCCGTGTCGCTAATTGAAAATGCTAACCGTGTCCCATCGTGTCGTTGCTAGCAGCATCGGAGCCAGCTATCGATTCGTAGCCGAGGGATGATAAAGAGCGCGGACACGGTTAGGTGTCTTCCGGTTTGCTGGCAGGCTCGATGATTGATGGGCTCAACCGGTGTTCCACGGTTTATCGCTCTATTCTGGTTCTGCTTTAGCTAGGAAACGCGATAGTATATCCGGGCTTCGGCATAATGCCGCGAATAGATGAATTCGCGCGAAACACCGTCGGCTACGATTCTTTGAACGGGAAGATTTTAGATTTTCCAGCAGCGTACACTGGCTGACTTCCAATGCTGCAGGTTTATTAGTCCAGTTGGCAGAGCCGGTGCTTCTTGGTCGGTCGATGTTTTTCTTCGAAAATCTTCGGGCTGATGGTATTAGTCGCATTAGTTGATATCATGTTTCCATACTTTTAACTCGTTGCACTATTTTGACGAGTCTGACTGGTGATGCACTTGTGATGCATGTCGATTCTGATCAATTTTACTGGAATTTTTAATACTTTGATTTGGAGTTCAAGTCTAATCATTTGCATAGTTAATTGCATACTACCAAATTGTCATAACATTTCAGCTTTCTCTGTCTGTTTTAATATTGTAGCTGTAGTTACTTCTGACTGACGCACCTGACAAAGTAGTCTGATAAATTCGTTGGTTATTAATATCAAAGGGGTTGGATGTTTAAAATGATTTGGTTAATTCACGGAATTTGTGCTCAGCAGTTGATTAGGGTGTCGCGACGTTCATCTCGTTTCCATCCTCTTCGGTCTCGCGTGGTAGACAAGAACCCTCGGGTGCCACGGTACGTCTTCATAGAAACTGGGCACGATGGCATGCCTCGGTTAGGCGACCGTCTCCGGCTTCCGTAAATGCGCTCCCGTGAGCGTTTACCAGCTAGAAACGAGGTGCAGGTATCCCAGATAACAGACAAGCCCGCGGAATGCAGGCCCGCCGAACTCCTACATAGGCAGGCGTTCTATCTTCATGGCTGACCGGTTCGTAGCGCCGTAAGTAGCTTATTCTGCCTGTTTAAGAGACTTAAGGCCATTGGACGTGTCGTTGCTCGCGTTAATACTATAAATATATCATTTTTTCGCTTTGATCTACGTTTATTGTAACAGAAGATAGCAATAAATATTTACAAACAGTATAATAAGTCGGATACGTTAACAAATGGGTTGTTTTATCAGATTTATTGTCATTCAAGACTATTGTTGCATGGTGGGCTTGTGTAAGGATAAGAGAAATGTGAGGAGAAGCTTTTGGGTGTGACGTTTACTTGATGTGGTTCTTAAATTTTTGAATGGTCAAATTTCTAAATCCCCAACATCTCAACCCCCAAATTCCCCAAAGAAGTAGCATTCAAGTATCTGCTTTTCAGCGTCCCTTTCAGAAAATTACAGACGATGAAAATCAAGTAGTAAGTACTTACATTGAAAAAGAATGGTGAGTAGGGAAGAAAGCGTTATCGTGACAGGTGCCCGGTTTCCCAGCCCGGTTTTCACGTCGAAAAGGTTCAGACTCTGGAAACGATAGGATACGAATAAGTATAGATCGAAAGCCGCATTCCGGGGGAAATTCAATAAGGAAGCGCGATTTCGAGCTGGGGGACGTTAAGCACCCTTCGCTGAAAGGAAAAGTGTCCACGTTTCGATTGAAACGAAACTGAAAAGTCGATGTTCGGTCATGCATATCCCGCTGTTATTCGAAGCTGAATGATGCGTGCCTCTGAATGTTTGTGCTGTAAAATTTCTTTACTGTGACTCGTCATTATCTTCTCAAGAACTTATTTTTAACGAAACTTCGTTCTGAACATTTTTAAAATACATCAAATGTAATAAATAATCATCATGAAAAAATTAGAGTATCATTAGTTGGAGAAACGTAACAGCTTCATGTTATGAAATCATCCCTTAAACAATTCGGTTATGTGAGTGCTGTAAACATTTTGATCGAGTAAATTTTTGGAAAATTTGCTCATGTAAATGATTTAAACATTTTGATGATGTAAATGCTATAAAGATTCACCCCATGAGAATGTTGCGACCATATTGATCACATTAAATGATATTCCGATACGTGAAACAGTAACGATGCACTTAGTTGCAAAATTGAATAGCGATTAACAGAGGGACGGTATAATAGCAGGTAATTATTTATCGACTTGCTCACTGCTCAGCAGTAGATACAGGTATCGATGAAACCACACGTCAACGTGATTAATTGGAAATCGAATAGCTGCTGAATGAATCGAATAGGTCTGTCTCTTGGTTTACATCCACCTCTTGTGTAACAGAGAGCGAATGCTAGTTTCATGCTAGCTGATCTAGAACATAAGCCTTGGAAAGAGGATTTCAAATGCATTCTCTGTGGTAAAGATTTCCTTAGGGTATCTGTTTGTTCAAAGTATTATGCGATAATAAATTTATGGTTATTAAATTTAATACAGAATCTGGGGTTAGGGGTTAAAGCCTATGGGAGTTAAAATTTCAAACCTACAATGACTTAAATCTAGAATTTATTAAATCCTTCTGTGCTGTGACCTTCATCCGGTCAAGGTTAAACCTACAAACTGAAATAACGAGTTTGTGTTATCAGAGTTAATCGTTAACTACAGATCAAACAGACGTATTTAGAATGAGAGGCTATATTTGCAAGCTGGAAACAGACAAAGCTCGCAATGACGTCCGTTTCGTTTTCCCAAGAGAAGAGTCCACCGAAGGCACTCTGTTCGATGTCAACGCGCTGCTGCCTCGAGGCCGAGCTTTTTAACGTTTTTTTTCCCTTCGCAGCACTCGACTGGCTTTGTTTCTCGTCGTTCGTTGCTCGTGAATTACGCGGCTGTGTAACCATGACCCGGATCCCGTTAGCGCGAACTTCTTTTCGTCGCTCGATGGATCTGGCCACAATGGCACGCTTGATCGTGCCAACCGATCCGTATCGGTGCTAACGAAACCGATCTTTTCCATTGCTCGAATCGTCACCATCGCGCACCCTCTTCTCCTCTCTCTCGTACGTGCGTCGTTATTTTTAACGCGTCGCTGTGCTCCAAGCCCTCTGCAACTTTCGGATTTCGAGGTTTGCGAACGGTTTTGGTACGATTTGGAGCTTCAAGAGTGTGGAAATTCGGAACTTTTGGAATTTGGGGGACTGGAAGTTTGGAAATGTGAGAATGTAGAACTCGAAGAATTCAGGAGTTGTTCAGTTCTTCAGACGTTTGAGAATTTGGAGAACTTTGACGATTATTCAAGAATGTGGAAACTTGAAACTGTTGAATGTGGGTATGTGGATACATTAGGTTTGGAAAATGCGTTGCACCTCCAAAAGTAGCACCACGACTTTCCTCTGCATCTCCCTTGGGAAGCTTAGCTCACCTTTGGCAGATGTGGGTCGCGATTGACCCGCACCTCGTCATCGTCCTTCTAGAGACTAACTGACCAACAGTTTGAAAGATCGGGCTAAAAGAAGGAGGCACCGAGGCGCCACATTTTTAAGATTCAGACATCAGAGACGAAAAGAGAGAATAGACCGTGCTTGGTCATTAATATTGATGAGTTTTCGCTTTATTAAAGCGGCCAATTATTCATTCTCGACGGTACGCGTTAATCGAGCAGTTGGAACACGGGTAGACAAGGAGGAGGACCGGAACCAGTTCTCGATCAAAGGAATCCTCCGTGCACAAAATTATTCACAGTGTATTTTTAGACATTTCCGTAATATATTTTACGTGCGTCGCGTTATGGTGTAATTCGAGGATCGAGCAGGTTATTAAATGGCGGAACGTTGATCGTTCACCGTTTCATTCTCTGTTGGATGATCACGCGATCGTCAGCGTCGATAAACGCCGTTTCTCGAGATAGAATCGCAAGAAACTTGTTCGAGAAACGTACGAACGAGTCATTACTCGTTGAACATTCGATGGAAAAAAAATAGCGGGCAATAGATGGGAACGATTTTCTTCGCGGTCGTGGCTCGAACCGGTAATTTTAGGTTAATGATTTTAATTGGTCGGTCGGATAGTCTGGAAAGCGGGTAAATATTATGATCGACCGGCGTACAACCTGTTATTATCTTGTTTCTTTTTTCTCGTCGAAAATCCGACAAGCCCGCGAGTAAATCATTTGAAACTATTACCCGGTCGGAAATGCTACTATATCAATTACTCGTGGATATCGACGTGAGTTATTGACACGAGATACCTGCCACTCGGACAACCTGCTGATTCGTGGAGTCAGAGGCAATTTGCTTGATAATGTCGATAATGTCTTAAGCTTATGGACACTTGATTTTATTCTAACCCAAGTGCTTCTGTATCGATCAACACATTCATTCTTTTTAACCTACAAAAAGTTTACCAAAGTGAAATATTTTGATACATATTTAATCAATGCGATACTGGAATTGATCATTTCTAGGAAAAACGTCCAATCTCTTTTGCACCTTATGCAATCGTTAATTAAAACAAGATATAAGCTGTTGATAACAGATTATATAAATTACATTATAGACATATGAATACCTGAAAATAATTTTCAAATTCCAGAAGGAATATTAATGTTTATTACAAATATTAAACCCTCGTTCAAATGATTTTCAATGTACCTTATATTTTTATTTAGCGTAGTGGTATTCTAAGTTATGGTCACGTATATAGTTACATTCGTTCGGTCACGAAGACGTGTTAAACGTTCATGGAGGTTATTGGAAACCATCTTCGCGTCTTCAGGAATCTTGTACCTTGAGAAATTGCAACCGCAGACCGCTGCATTAACTAAAGTGCACACCCGAAGACACCGGAGCAGCGACGCTCGATGTATCGCATTATTAACCCCGTCGTCCATCATTTCCCTGGTCAACAGGTTTTTTGTTCGTCGTCGCCGTCGAGAATACGATCGACCTATTAATCTACCTTGCGGCTTCGTTCAAGGATGCGCCGCAATTGCGATAGCTTTGCGAAGCGGGTGCAACATCGTGGATTGTGTAACGCGATTGCATCTGTTGGTGCACGAGCTTTTCTTCGTGCCGTCGAAAGAAACGACCAGGCTTTAGTTGCGCAACGTCGCTTTGGCAGAATGTTTTCTTGTGTCGTTCCCGGAAAAAAACGGGACACCCGGCATTAAAATAAACCGACCTGAAATCCTGGCCTTTTCTTGCTGCCGAACATCTCCTCTTCTTTTTGGGAGCCTTGGGAGCTTCGTACTTTGGGAACTTGAGACTTTGTTGGTTATTACGAAGTTTCAAAGTTAGGAAGCTCGGAACTTGGATAATTTTGGACACTAAGAATTTTATTGATTTGGGAATTTAGCAATTTTGGACTTTGAGAGTTTGGGACTTGAATGTGGGTGTCGAAGTGGGGAATTTTTTATGTTTGGAATTTTGGGATTTGGGGTAGTTGAGTTGAAACATTAAGAATGTACCAAAATTTCTACTAAAATTTCAACTTTCGAAAGAGTTGAAGTCAAAGAATAAATAAAATAATAAAACACAAAAAATTACTATTTGCGCATCCCTAAAAGTTTGCAATTATTTCAAGTAACCCTCACAAGGTACCTATGTAACCCAAGTAAAATGAACAAGAACCTCTAATATTTCTGGCAGCAACATCGATTTCGTATTAATCATCGAATTATTAAATTATTCCGCGTCGCTTGCGCGAAGGGAAGCACTCTGGGAGTGCACGTTGCACCAAGGGTGCAACCCCTTTTCTCTTTCTTTTCACGACCACATCGACGGTGTTCGGTGAACGCGAAAAAGACGTACAGGTGTAGCAATTAAACGGTGAACTGACCGTCGGGAAAAATGTTAATAAGAACGACCGTTTCGCGGCACGTTAATTACTGGAACGAACCGGTGAGAATTTATTATCTCGAGTGAGCCACGTGCTCCCCGTTATCACCATTGCGTTTCAGTGCACGCTACATCGGACGAGAATAAAAAGCCCACGTATCGATGTTACAAGAAAAATTTTTTGAAATTTACGCTGTTATTACGAGCGAGTATGCACCTACTCGGCCTCTCGCTCGAGATATTTACGTCGCTGGAATTATAGTGTCTGATGGGCAGAGTGTAATTGCACGGGTGCCGCGTGATAAATGAAGTTACTCGATGCACGTTTAATACGGTGAACGAAAGGAATCCTCATCGAGCAGCCTATACAAACACAGAGATTAACCGTACGAACCCCGGTCTGTTTCTCGGTAAATCGCCACCTCGAGCTCCTTGCACCTGCAATTTCAGGATAATCGTCACTGTCAGGGTCCCTTCCTCGATGCTCTTTTCCCAGTTATATTTAACCGGTGACGTTTTAACGCGCTCTAAAGTGAACCTCTTTCAAACATTCGATTCTAAAGTGCCACTTTTCTGCTGTCAGACTCCCATTAAAATAATTGCGTCATTTGCTCTGTTCTGTGTATTCAACGCTCGAGAAAATTGCTTTATTTTTCTGCTAGCACCGATCACCGTCTTTTATGTTTCAAGATATAATGTCTTTAAGATACAACCTATATAATACGTCTATAGGATATTTAAATCTATTCTTGCTCGAGCATCGATGACATCCGATTCAATTTCAAATAAGATTGGTAATAGATGTTGAGGATCGGATGAAGAATGATACGTAAATTGTAAGAAGTATCGAGAATTGTGTGATAACTTGCGTCTCCACGTAATTGAAATCTCGTTACGGTTCGTTTGAAGCGACGGAACTTTAGCGAGAGATTTTGATTAGGGAAACGTCCGCGATATCCGTGTTAGAAGTTGTAACGCGGCAACTCGAACGCGTGGGTTGATAAAGCAGCCGCCAAGCAGTCTAGCATTCTCCCTGCTGTTTTCTCGCCTCCTCTCGCACGGATCCTTCTCTCCTTTTACCCTTCGGCTCGTCTGCCTTCGCGTTTGCCCGTCTGTCAACTTTGTCTTTCGCTTCACCCTTCGCAACGCGCACGCATGCGAGTGAACACCCGCGCCGACTCCCGCCCTTTCCGCCTCGTTAATTACGTGTCGCTAATTGTGCGTTATCCGCTGCATCGAACCGCGACCTTTTCAGTTCTTGCCTGCCCTCCGCCTGCCCCCTATCTTCCGTCGTTACGATCTCGAGCTGTTCTCTTCGCCGGTAATAAAGCAATTAAGAGACCGATTTCTTTGGGCTTTGCTTCTGGGTCAGCGAATCTTTTTCTCTTTCACGGATTACCTTCTGCGGATTTTCTTCTACTTCTTTAATTTACTTTTTAGTGGCGGGCTTTTATTCGCCATTCTGTTGCGTGTTTATTGTTCGTGTTATTGCTGATGTCTGATGCAATCATTTTTTAGTACACACTCGGGTGCAGTAGGGTTAGAAAGTTTAGGGTCGGACTTTTCTACCATTCCTAACTTTGAACAATATTTAGAGTTGATATTGTGGATTGTAATTATATGAAAATTTGATTATATTCTACTCGTGATTTACGTATACTACTTTGATTATATCATACATGTTGTACTTCAATTATGTTATACATGTATTACTTCCATTACATCATACATGTATTACTTTCATTATATTATGCATATACATTGTAATCATCAATGCTGTTCAACGAACAAATTTCAGAACCTTGTACAGATTTTGTAGATGTTGTTCATATGATGTAGTATACCTTTCACCTTTACCAGGGAAAAATCTGCAGCAGAAATGATCATAAACCATTGCGTGAAATCTACGACCGAAGTTAAGAGCGATAGCGAAGGTTGTAGAAAGTGAAAGAAATCATTTTAACACATTCCCTATTACATCGGTTACCACCAACACAGCGGATAAGTGAAAAGATCAAAAAGATCATACACAAGATTAAATGTACACCTACCACTTATACGGAATCATAAAATTTATATTGAAAAATGAACGTACGTGTCTTACTAGATATGATCACATTTGCACCGCGGGTATTTATTAATTAATGTAATGTATAAATTTTCTTCGGATATCTAATAAACATCTACGTCACGAAATATGGCCATTTTGCATAAATCGAATAAACATTTCCGTCGTTTCTAATGAATTCAGAAATTAATAATGTATGGAATTAATTAAGAAGAGAATTTTTCTGAATAGCTCTAATTTGACAGGTTCGTCAAATACGAAGGATTGAGAAATATTAAATTGCACGATTAGTCGTGAAATCCCAGCTGGTAGCGTATAAAATTTCGAATGAAAGGGAGAAGCACTCACGTAAATTACGGCTGGCAATAACGTCGACGATTCCTTCGCAACCCTCTTCTTGGCCGAAAAATTTCTGATTTATCTCGCCACGATGTTTACCCCGTCGAAAGGCCGGTTTTTATCTTGGCCCTGTTCATCGTACGGCTTTCATTCAGAACGGCGTGCCGCGCTGGTTCTGGTGCTTCCGCGGAATACGCCCGCGATACGATCTCTCGATCTCTCGTCGTGCTCGAGAAACCTTGCCCCCTCGAACAGATCTTTCCCTCGAAATCTCTTGCCTCGTGGAGAACAATAACTGCCCGTACGAGCTGGTGTCGCGAGACTCTGCCATCCTCGTTTCTCATTTTCACGCTCCCCAAAAGGTTCTCGCTCCTTTCGCTCCTATCGTCCGCTCACCCTCCGTTTATTTTTTCGTTGCCTGTCGCTTACGATGACACACAATCCCGCTTTATTTTCCCGCCCAAACAAGGAAGCAGCTTCATAGAACCTACGTGTAATTACTGGGATAAGGATGTAGTGTGTTTTCTCCAATTTCTTCTTAAAAATTAAACACTTATACTTTAGTCAAATAAAAACATGTCAATATTAGTTCCGTAATATTCATTGTTAGAATAAATTTTAAAGCAGCAACATTCTCTTGAACGTGTAATAATTATGTTCACTTTACATAATAAATATTTCCACAACATCAATCGTGACATCGATCTCAGCAACTTTTTCAATTGTCGCAAAAAGTAGGTTACAGTTCGACTGTTCAACATTGAAAGTTCCAACACGAAACATGTTGATAATAACGATCGAGAGAAAAAGTAGAACGATACATTCTCGTTAATACCATTCAACTTTACCTTGAACAACTTACTCAGGCAAATGCAACAAAATTGTGAACCTTAATAACGTCGTCGTTTTAAGAGATATCACATGCAGTTGCTTTCATATTAACACGTGTCTGTTAAGAGTAACAAATAATTAACATTGCAGCTGGTAAAGCTGTTCAGGAGATGAAACGCGCAACTGTTACCTTAATTGTTTCAACATACTTTTCGTTTAATCAGCGTGAGTAAATCGCTAGCTCGCGTGCCCGCGCTTTGAACAGTTTAACTAATTATACGAGGAATCCTCGTGATTTCCAAGCGGACGCCGGAAACGGCTATCACGAGACCTCGAGCGTACGCTGGTGGATGTGGGACAGGAAATTTCCCTCGTGTTCGAATCCGTCAAATTCAGTGCGTCGTTCGAACAAAACGTAACCATTCCTTGACATTATTAACCCTTAAATAATAGGGGTTATTGTCCCTAGAAATACTATCTCGAATAAAACAGCGATCACTAAAATACCTATTCTATTTTCCGAGTAAACAATCTTCTTAACAGTTCTCATGGATCTCTGTATTCGACGAGATAAAATAACCAACATATCGATTAAAGTCTAGACAGAAGATCGCGATCGCGTGAATTATGTTATACGAGTAGATTTTCAAGAAGATAAGAATGATCATAACATTTATCGTAATCTGTCGTGCAATCAGGTAGTGATTTATCATTTTTTCTGACTGGCAGTTTTTGTTTCCTTTGAAAAACATGGTAATCGCGTAAAGCACGGTAGAACATGCCGTGAGAGGAGCACGTGAATGATAGTAATTTGAACTTGGTAAACTTGAGTTAACTGTAATTTCGTGCGAAATCGTTCGACAGATACCGATCTTTTATCACCAGATCGCTATTAATGGACGCACTATTTGCTACAAAAGCGATGAAAGATACATGGTGCAATCTCGACGCAGGAAAAAACGACGGTGCAAAAAACGCTCATTTTTTGCTAATTTTTTCACCCAATTAAACGCGTTTACGTTTAATTTCGTGAATCAAAGTTTTATCCGGTTCGTTTCCCCATTACGAGCGCAGCTGAAAGTTCATCTTTCCTCTGGCCGTAAAACATATTCGACTCCAACGTTGCACACGTGGTGACCAGATCCAGCGACCGAGTGACTGAGTGCTTTCGACACTCGGTATTTGAATATCTCCTCGAAAAACTAGGCTGAAGAGTTTCGAGCACCTCGTAGCATGGATCGTTAACTCGCCAAAAGAACTCTTGGCCATAACTGCTATCTGAAAATAATATGTGACGTTTGATTTAAAAGAGCGGAGATAACCTTAAAAGTCTCTTCTTAACGCCTTCGCTTAAAATGAAAATCGTAAAAGAGTCGTAAAAGTAGATAAAATATTCTGTCGTCTCGTTCCGCCGTTGATATACGATTCCTACGAGTTCTTCAAATTTTACGACCTCTATATTCTATCGTCTCCCTAAAGTTTTTCTTCGATTAACTTTTCCTTCGATATCAAGTTTACGCTGACTTTTAACACTTCGGACGGTCATTCCATATTTGACACCATTTTCATTAAGCACGAAATCTACTAAAGAAAGATTCGAGGTTTCGAGCGATTCAGAGGGACGTAGATGTAAATTTCCAAATTTGTAAATCTTGATTAGAATTTAAAAACAGGCGTATCGGAGCGTCACGATAAAGCCGAAAGTGACGAGTGTTCACGCGTATACACGCATTATCTGATTGTGCTGAATTCCGTTTGCGTTCGTTGCTACTGTGCTCTGTCCAGGAAGTGACGTCAGAGATTGCACAGCGTGTACGAAACGCGCGATCAGGATTTACGCGCGCGTGAACTCTCCTCCCGGTCCGAACCGGAGTGTCTCTGTCGTTGCTCGTTCCGTAGATTGAATCAGCCTCAGGTTAACTTTGCATCGCAACAGGAAACAATTCAGGAAGCTACTGCCTGCGATTTAGTTTACACAGGATGTTAAGGAGAGATAAATCGGACTCTTTCGGCCGTAATTCACAAAATTTATCGATTCGATCTAACTTTATGTAAGAACTGAAATACGAGATTTATATTGAAACGGGGAACATTTTACTACCTCAACATCGTCTCACCCATTCTTATAGGGTGTTCACGATTTTTATAAGTGTCAGATACGCAGAGAAACGTTTCGAATAAACTCGATATGATACCGAGTACAAAGGACAGACAGAAGTTGATTTGCGGCCAAATACCTGTAGTCGGAATCGATCGGATGTAAAACCGAGGAACGGGTTCCTATTGCTATTCAGCGTTAGGAATCGTCGCTCGACCCGTTGTTATTACGATTCCCTGCGATGTTCTGCTCGTTCGAGAGAATCCCAATCGACAGACTGATGATAGGCTGGGAGAACAGCCGGGGTTCGTAGGAGTCGAGACGCGGATTAGACCATCTGCGGTTTGCGATTGGCCGCGGCTCGTCGAACAAATAACAAGTCGGTGAACAGTCGCGATTACCGTGTGGAAGAACTCGCGTACGTGCTTTCGACGGGAAGATTTCTCATTTCGACTTCCGTCCACCATCAAATTAACACCCGCAAGAACCGTTACCCGCTGTATTACACTCTCGATGATTGCGATCCCTTCGATTAGTCGATGCACGAAAGGGAAATGAGTAAACTCGAAAATATTTGCAGAGGGATTAGCTTAAAAATTAAGTCAGGTTGGACTTTAAATCTAAACTCTAAACTAGATACATAATTTTATTTGCTCTCAGTTAATTTTGTGTAAACTTCAAACTTAACCTAAGTCAACTTAACCTCGATGAATAATTTGATCATGCATATTTATGATTACACAAATCACTGATGCACCTTGATGCAGTTTAATTAATAGAATATCGTAGGTGTTCAAAGTGACCGAGAGCAACTGGTTCGTAACAAGAAATCAGTTTGATTAGCGGCGAAGAAGGCGAGCATTATGATCAAGACCGGCGACTTCCTCGAGGCAAGATGGTGGAAGAATAGCAAGAGCATCGCGATAAATCATGCGGCGCAATACGATTTCTATTCTCCGGTCGGACGTTCATCGATCGTTTGGCTCGGTAACACCGGTGTGTATAATAGAGTGTAGGAATTCTCGAGGCGGAGGCGCGCGTACACGATCTCGCATTTCAGAGCGGGTCCCCGTCCGGACGCTGCCACGTACGCGAGCGGATACGTGATTTTCGCTCGCATCCCGAGCGAACGGTGGTGTACCACGGGTCGGTCGGGTTGATCGTTATCGTGATCAACGGCACGATCGTTTAGTTGCCCGTAAATTTCGCGGGGCTTCCCACGCGAGCAGCCCGAGCCGCCTCGGATGAATATTCCGCTGGTCCGACCTACAGAGATCGACCTACACTCCGCGACGCGACGAGGAACATGTCGCGTCGCAGGTTTACACGCGATAGCTACGGGAATACGTAACATCCGTTTTACCTGCGACGACCTACTCCGCCGTATATAGCCGTACATCTGTCGATACCACTCGCCACCCACGCTGCCACCAGCTTTCAGCGCGTGCGAGCGTGTGCGAGCGTGTGCGTAAATCACGTTGGCGATGGAAACGATCCGCTTCAGAGAGGAGGATCGAAAATGGACGAGATGACGCGTGCACGTTCGCCCGACTTGATTATCGACTCTTTGAATCGCTCCCCGTGCAAATTAATGCCATTGAAACAAGCTTCCTGTGTTCAACTTTGATAGCTCCTGCTCGAACCTTAAGTGTCGAATCTATTTTTCGTCTCGTTCCTCCATTACCGCAAAACAACCAGGATTTTTCCTATTAACTTGTACTACGATTTCGACAGATGCGTCAGACATAATTAAATATTTACTAATAATTTTCTGATTCATCCAAATACCAAGTGAACTATTCTCTTCAAATTTGTACAATACTTTACTTGCGCATGAATATGAGAACCGGTCGTAAAAATTGTAATCATCATAAAAATGCGAGGAACTGAATTAAAAACGAGATGTGCCATAAATGTCGAAATAAGAGCGAGAATAAAAATTTTAACCGCGTCGCATAATTTAAAGGTTTCATATATTTCGCAAAGTCGGTAACTTTCCCCGATATTGCAGATTGAAGGGAGCGAAACAACAACAACGTTGATATCGTTTCGTATTCCGATCGCGCGATGGTAACGTCGAAAACAGAGTGGCACGTATCGAGAAATTTAATAAAAGACCGTGTTCCCGTGGAAATGGCTGGGTCGAGGGGTAGAAAAGATCGCGATGCGAATACCACCATGACTTTCGTCGCGAAAACCACCTTTTCTGAAGGTTTCCGTCCGTGAGAACCGCTCGAACCGCATCGTAAATTTCCTATGGCGTTCAGTTATCCGCATCCATATTCCGTTTCCTGTCCTAAAACGACCTTCCATTCTTTCATCGTTCGATCGGAATCGCGGTCACTTTTAACAGCGATTCTGGAATGTCTTCCACGACTTGTTCGTCGCGGTTTATGCTCGAAAAACGAACAAGAATCGAACGAACTCGATGGAATTCTCGTCTTATCGGCGAAAAAGCCAGAGGACGTTCAATGAGCTCTCGAATAAAGAGACTCGAGCCACAGCATTAACGATCTTGAGCTTAATAGATTGAACGCCCGTAGAATTTTTTAACAATTAACGTTGTTCGCGCATTAAATTCCTTCCAGTTCTTAAGGGGTTAAATTGCCTTGAGCGAACCTTCGATCCGCAAAGTATTTCATTCCCGGGAATTAATTTCTGACGGGAATACCTGTTTCGATAAAAATTAACCTTTTTTCGGTTTAATGATCTTTCATGCGTCACGAGTATGACTCGAGCCAAGGGATTAAAACAGTTGTTCCAATTAAACTTCTTTAAATATCTTGAATTATGCACAGCAAGAAATGTGAACAGTACTCACGCGTGTAGTATATTTGTATGTATGTAACGTAATAATTGTGTACTAATTCGTCGGCACCCACGCGAACCTTAAGCGTAAAATATCTCGAGGAATTTCATCCGGACGCAGGTTTCCGCGCACGATCTCGGTGTGCGAATAAGAAAGCTCAGGCGAGAGAATCGAGATTGCAATAAGCGAGAAACGTACGTTCATAAAGTTCAGGTAAGCGTATGCTTGTAAAGGAGAACATGGATCGGCGAAAGTGAGATTTCATCTTTACGTGGCCATTCGGCGAGCGGTATTTCACGGTGAACAAGAGCTTCACACCTGCGAGGAACAGGAACTACGTAAGGGATCTACGAAACGTGAGCTATTTATTCTCCCCTCGTGCTTTCGTGGCCGCAGAATTTTTCGAAGAATTTTCCTCTTCGTCGTTTCTCGTTGTTGGAAAGCTTCTTAAAATTCTTGCGGTCGATTTATAACTACGCATTCAAACAGCGGGCAACGGCTACGTGATACAACTATGTAAACGTAGGTACAATGTACATACTATTCGTTTCATACTTCCATTATGGCATTTTAAGAAAATATTCCTGAACTTTCTTGAATATTATTTTGATCCTGCGACTTCTTGAGAAAACATTCATAAACTTCCTCTTTGCGCCATGTTTTCATCTTGTTTGTACTTATAGCAGATATCGGCAAAGAACCACAGAGTATATACGAGCCGACTAATTTCGCCGTCTTATTTCCCGAGACTTAGTTCCGAACTTACCCTCGAATCGGATTAATTTGGCCAAGTGCACGAGCGTGTAGAACGGCAAGACGTTCGTCAGCCGTAAGACAAGTAAGAAACTGACATCAGAAGTTCTCGTCGACTCGTTCCGCACGAACAAAGTCAGATCCACTGGCCCGAATTGTATCCCTATAGTCAGCAGTAGTTCCGAACGATTCGGTGTAACTAGCCAAACAAGCCCATGGGTGCATTGAACCCAATATATTCCTGGTGTCGCAGAGTTCAAACGATCGGGTCCCAGCTGAGGCTAAGAATAGTAAAACAATAATCCCTCCAGTTGTTTCATAACTGCAGTAATTGAGCAACGGCGCTGGTATATGAAGACTCAGACATGTTCCAAAGAGTGCATGGATCAATAATTTCGACAGAAGCTGTTTCTTAGAATTTGGTACTGTTTGGTGCGATTTTGGTACGTGTTGATTTTTGGGTCACTGGGATTTTAGGCACGGTTGGGTTTGAGGACGGTCGAATTTAGGGACGTGTCTAATTTGGGGACGTGGGAATTGCAGGACGGTCGAACTTGGTGACATTGGGATTTGGGATCATTAGGATTTTGAGATGTTGGAATTTTTATATGTTAAGATACTAGGACTTTGGGGTTCTGGAACGTTAGAATGTTGGAATCCTGAGATTTTCTATATGACATGTCTACATGACATTGTGCCTAAATTCGGTTCTTTGGTATTCTGAGTTTGCGATACTCTCTAAATCTATTAGTATAGCGTGTCCCTGAGACCCACATGCGAATAAAAAAGATATCAATCGAAGGTAGTTTCGAAAGTGCAATCGATTTGATCAGTTGCATCAACAACACTCAGACAATTATCTGAGCTCTTGTAACTTGATCTGATAGCGAATCGAAACAACAGTTCCTTAGTTAGCGATAAGCGATCGAACAAGTCGATAGGACTTGAAAGAAAGTAAGACGAATTAATTGACAGGCGAACGGTAGGAGGCTTGATGCGATGAAGTCGCCAGTTTGGGGCTGTTCGGTATCACGATATCGGGTTGTGGACCCTCGACGACACAAAAGACTTATCGAGTTTCCCATCCAATCAATGTCACGAGCAAACGTTCATTAACGTTAAGACACGCCTGGTGCTTGTTACAGCAGCAGCCATGATATGACACTCGATTGAGAGGAAGAGCGTGCAACCGACGAGCAGCCAGCATGAGGAAGTTACTGCAGTTTTTGGTGGTGCTATTGTTGGGTGTCAACGCCAGACGAACGGACGCCGACGCCCCGGTGGACGACGCTTACGCTGGTCAGCGTCGCGGTTCCCTTCACAAGTCTAATTACAACAACGGGAACAACAATTACAATCCTCAGTCCAGTTCACCCTATCTGCCGTATCAGCAGCCCAGAGAGAGAAAGCCGAACATTGTCCTGATTCTGACGGACGATCAGGATGTGGAACTTGGTTAGTCACCTTTCTATTTTATATATGTTTCATCATCTGCTTCGCGGATCTCGCTTTCTACCAAGATTATTACCAGGAGATTACCTTTCGGATCTTACCTTTGCTCATTTTCAATTACCTTTCAAATCTTACCTTTATTCGCCATTTTCCTCCGTTCGCGAGCGTATGTCCTGACTTTCTTTGTATGTCTGAATATTCGATGATTTTCTAACGAAAAGTCAACGTGTATTTTCCTACAAAAGTATGCTCGCCAAAGTACATAATATTCAATACATAAATTAGTAACTTCAAGACAGATGTAGCTCTATAAATACTACAACCAGTTCCTATACAAGAAAGCAGCTGAACAAAAGCACAACAAAATCTGCGGACATCAAAGAATTAGAATAAAGTATGCCGAATCCATTATTCAGAAAAGCCGTAGATGCATCCGAAGGTAAAAAGTAGAAGTCGAATCGCGAAAGAAACAGATCGAAGAAGCGAAAGCGGATGACCGAAAACGCAATCTCCTGGAGTCCGAGAGCAGGCCAACCCCTCTATCTTTCAATCCGACCCGACTATTTTTCGAAGCATCTCTCTGATCGTCCGTTGCGGTTGGTCCAATCCCTCAGGTTCGCTGAACTTCATGCCACGGACCCTAAGGCGAATAAGGGACGAGGGAGCCGAGCTGAGACACGCATACGTAACCACTCCCATGTGTTGTCCGAGCAGGAGTTCCTTACTGACCGGCCGTTACGTTCACAATCACGAGGTCTTCACGAACAACGACAACTGCAGCAGCCCCCAATGGCAACGAGATCACGAGCCACACTCGTTCGCCGCTTACCTGAGCAACGCTGGATATCGTACCGGTAAGTACTCGACCAATGAACAGGGCCACTTTTCACCCCTCTTGATGCGGTTTTTGCTGTCTAAACGTTATGTAAAAAGACTTCCTATTTTGCTCTTTTGGATTAGGTGTATTTTGTATTGCGATTACGTGTTTTATTGCCGTTTGATGGACGGAGATTGCCAAGCGTTCTATTGCCACGTATTAGGTCACACATTCTATTGATAGCCGGTATGCTATCTATGGCTTTGTATCGACGTATGCTGAATTAATAATGCGTTTGACAATAGTGAGTTATGTCACAATCAATTGTGTCATTATGTTGAATCGTAAGGCGTTGTACCGTTGAATTCCTAGTTATTGTGCTATTACATGTTGAGTCCATATGCGTTGTATTGCTGCGTGTTGTGTCACGGAGCGTGGAATTGATACGTTGATTTGCAACACGTTGTGTTGCGCTGTATTCCCAGCGCAGTGAATCATTACGCGTTGTACCACGGCGCGTTGAATTTCCACGTGTTGTGTCACAGCGCGTTCCATCACTTCGCGCTGCATCACGGCGCGTTGTACTACGGCGCGCTAATTTTACAACGCGCTGAATCACTACTCGATGTACTACGGCGCGATGTAATTTATAGCGTGCTGAATTGCCTTGCGTTGCGTCACGACGCGTTGAATTACCACGCGTTGTATCACGGCGCGTTGAACTCACAGCGCGTCGAAACACTATGCGTTGTACCACAACGCGTCGAATTGCAACGCGTTGTACCGTTACATGTAAAATTCGCCACACATAAAATTCACAATCCGTTCACAACGTGTTACAAGCTAAAATATTGGTCCACCAAGATCACAAAGCCAAGAACGAGAGAAAGAAGCAGAGATCTGAAGTTCAGATGACCTTTTACCCTTGATAACTAAGGTTAGGGGTTGTTCAGCACGATTGTCATGAAAACAAGCTTACTCATAATAAACATTGAGTTGTCCAAGACAGATAAGAATGCTCGTTGATCCGCGAGGGTGCCACAGTATCGTCGAGACGATAATTTAGACAATTTGTAGTTGTCAACGGTGCGTTTAGTCGCGTCGAGATTCCAGCAGAATAATTTATTACTCGGCGTTCTTCTACAGAGATATACACGGATCAGGGAATTTGCTGTTCGTTCAGGATTACTGGACGAAGAGCTTCGATTTGTGTTACGTCACTGTACGCATTCAGTGACCCGTGGCAGAGAGAGAGAACATCTGGGTAACTTTAATTGAAAAAAGACTTCTACGCGAGTGTAACGCTCTGCTCCTCGCTCGTAATTGGAGTCAAGTACGTTCGACGCGATAAATCCTTGTTGCATAAGCAATTACCGTGGACACGAGTCAAGTTGTTGCATTAGTGTTCCTTTTTTACTTGGTCGTCGAAACAAGGGGTCGAAAATCTTATCTTTCATCTCATCAGAAATTTTGCTTTGCAATTTCATTTTCTGATCACTTTAATCAACTTTCGTAAATGTACAGTCCATAGCAAATTTAATATATGAAAGTATTTTGAAGTAAAATTATTTGTTCAAATAAAGTAACATTTGTTTATTTCAAACATACGACCTGATAAGATAATCTTAGCGCGTATATTATCTGAACTCGTATGTTTTCAATAATTCACTTGCACAATGATCTATTCAACAAAGTCCTTAAAACTTCATAGGCAGTAATCTTCGCTACATAAAGTTTAAACTTTCATTTCATCCACATTTTCGATCACGACTTGGAACATAAATTTTCATGAATAATCGGCTGGCCATCAAGTCACTCGCGGCATAAACAGCGACGTAAAAAGTTTCATAAGCGTACCGGGTTACGAGCAAGCCAGACCCAAGTTCAGCTCCGGACAATTATAAAGTTTCGATGCGTGTCATCCCGAAAACATGGATTGTGGCTACCTGGCGAGAGCGGTGTTTTACCGCAGGGTCAGGATACGTCGTGATTCTCGTTCCTCGACCATAATTACGTGCCAAGCGAGACACTCGAACCCGCTCGAGGCCGTTGCAACCAATATGGCAATGGATTCCCGTAGAATTCTCGAGCTTCGATCTCGCTGGGCGAGTTCCAGCCACAATTGTGTCCTTTTCCCTTTATAGCCGATCCTCTGACCTTCTTACGTTCGTCCATATCTTGTCTACCTTTTACCCGGACTGAGCCACGAATCCAAAGATTAACACAAAGGTTAACATCACAGATGATTTTTTTAGATTAGGAAATAATTTTTAGATAGGACATAAAGTTATATTTCGTCTCAAATAACAGCTGCATAAATAAATCCTACGAGGATTAGACAATGTTAACATCCACATATATGATTTTTGTCCTAATGTTATCTTTCTAATGTATTTTAGAGTATACTACAAGTAGAGTATTAGCTGAACTAACGACAAGAACGTAGGATCTTAGCTAGCAGACTGCGAGAACTGCATCGATCGGTCATCGACGATTTGGGAAGCGAGTAGAAGTATGGGTTGATCGAACGCGTCGATTGTTTGCATTGTTCGTTGGTCACGGTGTTCGGAACGATGCGTGGCTCTCATGGCGTTGCGATGGGGCACCCTCGACGTACGAGGAGGCTCAACGCGATACAATTACCGGGTACACAAGGTCTGGACGTAATCACGGATGAACGGAGAGCAGTCGGAAACGGGGAATGCAATTTTACGCTTCAAAACTTTATTACTTGGGAACATAAATTCCGAACATTTACTCGATTAGTTAATTAGTATGTTTATGTACCGTATACGGTTTTGCGAGGTTTAATGTAAATACGCTTGAAAATTAATTAATCTGTTAAGTGAATTGCTGGAAGTGACCTACATCTCTTTGCCGAGTGCACAGCTGTGCTTGTGTTATCGATGCACGAACTTTCAGGTTTTTCGATATACAGTTCTGACCAAAAGTTTGCGATTACTTGCTGATTTCTGGAAAAGTTTCATTCGCTAACGAGTTATACACCGATATGCTGTTAACGTAACAGATGTCTACTTGCATTAGTTATAATCTTTCTAAGTTCATCACAACCTTCTAAATTGGTTATAATCCTGTTAGCCATAATCCTCATAAATTGGTCATAACCCTCCTAAGCTGGTCGTAGTCTTAATTTAATGCCTCATTACTGCCCGTCAGTTCTAAACGATAAGATTTATGAAACGAGTAACTGCAGTTCGTAATTTCTTCTAATGGATTGTCGAAGACAGAATAATATCGAGGATAATTTGGAGGAGAGTCCAAAGATGTTGAGACGAGTGTTCTGCAAAGTAGGCTATCTGTATTTCGTCTTGACAGTGGAGGTGCAAAGAGGGATGACGGGAATTTAATCAATTATCACGAAGTAGGACTTAAAAGTCTTTCCCATCCGACAGTTCCCGAACACTTTATTCTCTCATTGTCAGATAAATTTAAAACGAAAGGCAAATATCTCGGTCCGGTCGAGAGAACAGGTTTCCCTCGGGGAAGCTATTTTTCCTTTCTTCTTCGATTCTCGTCGTGGGTCTGAACAATCGTTTTCACGCGAACGAACATTGGCCGTTGAAATCGACGGCCAATAATCAGATTCGTCGAATTCTAGCTACGAAATAACCAACATTCCGAGCCAGGTATCGATCGATTCGTCCCCGGTACCCTACGGATCTCGTTGTTTGCCACGAAATTTCTGCCCGCTCGGATCGTTTTCAGACCGCAAAAAAGGTGTCTGTAAACACCTGCAGCTGACGGGGAAGCCTCCTCGAAAAAGAAACAGGGTTGAAGCCTTACCGATGATTCGAACGAGATAACTCGAACGCCCCGAGTGAAATTGCAAAAAGACTGAACCGTCGCGTGGTGTCGAGAGAACCGTGTTCCTCGATGCGTTTACCTTCAATCCGCCCGAAGAGTACGAGAAGCTGGCGAACGATGAGTCGTTAAACGCCCGATTCAGCCTTTTTAATCGCTCGTTACCGATCATCAGCCGCCCTTTCAAAAATCCTGACGCCACTCTAGCCTCGAGTCTACTCTGACCCCTTCCCGATGTCCGTGAAAGAGCTGATGGAAATCTAACGTCTTCGGATCTTGCAATTTCAAAGTTAGACACTTAGAAAATTTAAATAGTAAATAATTAAAAACGAGTAAAGAATCTATGCAACCAGATGCCCCTATCATCCCTTCTTTCTGAAAACCTATAACCCAAATTACCACGTCCCATTTACAGTCGCAACAAAGTAAGATAAAGTAAAGCTAATATCGCAAATCCATATACGTACTTAAGCAGCCGTCCGGTTATTGACCCGCGGTTCGTTAAAGGCGGTTCGCATATCGCGTCTACGGGACAGATCTTGTAAATTAGACCAGAGGCTCTCGTATCTCAAGCACGAAGCATGCATAGATCCTGTAGCCGGCTATCTCGCCAGGAGATTATTCGCGAAAGCGAGCGATGAAGCCTGGCTAACTCGGCGCATTCGAATTCGCTGCGCAACGTCGCCAGACGTCGTCGATCACCTCGGATGGAGTACAGAAGAAAAGGAGATCACGACCGGTAGAGGAACGCGAGCGGAGACAAAAATCTTCTCACGATCGTGACAGTTCGACCCTTCTTCGACGGGCAGAGAGACAGGCTCCTGTTGGGAGAGCCCTTCGAGCACGCGTTCCCTTTAACCACGATGAACGACGACGTCTCTCCTTGTCCATCCGTGTTCTCCCCGTTGTTTCGTCCTCCATGCCTCCACGTACGACCATATTCGAACACAGCCAGGAAGGACGTTGCTCCCTGCGAGTGGCCAGCCTTCTCAGCCTTTAAGCCTCGTCCACATCCGCTACCGATTGGCTAACTTCCAAAAACCTAGCCGCGTTCAACCATCCACCAAAATGAAACTGATACGTGTGCCCGGTAATTATGGCCATATTTCCTTCCAATTTCCTTCCAACAACTATTAGACTTCTCTGAAGAGCTATTAGTAGCGTTCCCGGTTGCAAGGATGCGTCTAATGAGCACCATATTCCTCCTTCATAGGTAGACGGATAGTCCGCCGTTGCATCTCCGCGGACGCAGTCAGAAAAAGGGTGATAATTAATCAATTTGCCTGGCTGCCGTGATTCCCCTTTAGCCAGACAGCCATCCATCTTCGGTGAAATGAGTTCAAATTACACGGGCATTAAACAAACCTGAGCGCGATCCGGTTTCCATGTGACTGCCGGCTTCTGGTTACCCTGATCCCCTCGGAAATTAAGGAACCTCTTTATTTCTACTCTTATGTTTTGCTTCCCCAACTTTGTAATATAGCTATTACTACTACTATTACTAGATACCTCATATTTATTGTAGCTATAATAAGTATCACAACACAAACGCTTGTAACGCAGGCCTTTTTCAGTTTTAATAAAATTCTGAAACTAACTGTGGAGTTCTTAAAAATAAACAACGCAGAACCAAGATCCACATCCAGAAACCAGTATAATTCTCGATTCGATTCGCATTCGTTTCTTTGGAACCCAGATCATCTTTCAAGTTCCGCAACAAAGTTGCAGAAAACGTTCCGATACCGATACCCGATTCGACGTTCGATATCCGACCTGATGGCTGGTTCAACGAATAATTACGAGCCGCGAACCGATCGCCGGTACCGAACGGTCCGAGAAAGAGAACTGGTTTTCGTTATCGTTTGCCCGTTGTACACAGAGTGTCCCTGACCAGAATACCAGGGCTGGCAGGCCGGGCGACAAATTTTCTTCGCTATCTTCGCAAGAGGATCTTGTCACGCGCGCATACGTTAGCCGGCCTCACCTTTAAGCCGCGTTCGCGACCCCACGTTGTTGTTGTGTCGGACGGGCGTGAAACTAGACCTGAATTTGCCGATGCTAATTAGGTCCGAGAACTAGTCTGCCGATCGTTCGGTCGTTGCTCACGAGCAGGCGTGCATCTTGCCAACCGATACGAAAAACCCTGGATCCTAGATTCCTGCTCTTGTTTAACTGGCCAGCTTCTCTGGTAGCGGGTCATCCACCGAACATTATGTTCGCATTATGGTCTATTTACCATCGTGAATCCACGTTCGTGAATCGCACGGATTTTCCATAGTTTCGTAGTAAAGATGTACGAATAGGGCGAACAACGAGCGAAAATACATCTCTCGAAACAAACTAACGTAACGTTGAAATCCGGTGCCGAACGAGAAGCAATAAACGTCGAAGTTTGCGTTTCGACATTTGTCAATTTCCACACTTAACGACCTAATATAAGAAAGTTATTTTTAGCTCGTTTGCACGCGTGCCTCGTCTCCTCGTTGAATTTTATGAGATTCTATGGTCGCAAAACCTACGCGATGGCCTTCGATCCTCGATCGATTCCGCGACGTTCTCGAAGGCGTTCCCGCTCGATTCTACCGCAGGAAGTAAACGAGAAACGAAGGCAACGGTATTGCCTCGATTGTTCGACTTGGCATTGTTGCGCACCGGCAAAAGTAACGTCGCATGCTTGAGAAGCTTTCGTATTGATCTTGACGATTGAACGATAAACGTCGAGGTAAGTACAGGCAGGCCAGTGGTCGGATAAGTGGAAGATCGATCTTCTAAGTACCGAATACAAATAAACGTTTACAGAACACGTATAGAACGCGGAAGTTTGCAAAAAATGAAACGCGTTGTGGATCGAATTGAATCAGGAATCAATGGCTGACATTCTGAAAGGATCCCCGATATCTGCAGAGGAATCGTAGCACGGGCAAACGTAATGAATAATTTCTAAAACCCTACTTCAACGGATTTGCTTCGTGCACATCAATAAGATATCTCGTGCAAACAGACGCATGCTTCTCGTGACTGTTTAAAAGGAACGTATACTTACGCTATTTACGAGCATTTTATTTTCGCGACACGCGAGAATCGGCTAAATCACATCGTCGCGTGATAAACCCTCGAAGAAACGAGCCAATAAGTATAACAAGGCTACTTTGGCTACACGTTCGATTTGCATAGGCAGATATCCGAACCGAGCGTAGATAAATCTACGAAACGTCGATCTGTCCCAGCTGCGCGTTCGCCAGACCCATTAAGATCTATCAGATATTCTATTAAGATATCGGGACTCGTACAGCGATGCAACCGATAACGAGAGTCGATCGATCAATTCGAAAGAAGATATTTTTCCTAACGTTGATCGCGCCGCGTACATAGTCGCCAGAAAGGAATTCGGATGCAAATGCATCGAACAGGATGCAACCGTTTGTTTGACGAACGTTACTCCCCGGTTTGTTAGGATTTTCCAGTTAACAAGTTGGACCGTTGCGAGGTGTGCCACCGAATGTTTCCTCTGCTCGTTCTCGCTTTCGGTCGATTCGAGACCTCCGGTTATCCAACGCTGAATCTATTGTATACCTGGCGCGGCTCTCGACGCGTGTGTGGCCTTATCATTATACCTTACGGCCGGCGAAGGGCGGCGTAAAGTGAAAAAAAGTCCGTCTAAAGACGCTGTCGAAACCCTTCTCTGTTTGTTCCAACGGCCACCATTTTTCTCTTCGAGTACAACCTCGAAGTGACTTGAAAATTACTGGCTACCAGCGTGTTTTATTGCTTCGCAAACCCAAACTTTAAATCGTGGATACTCGTTTCCCGAGTGTTTGATTTGTTCTTCCGAACTCGCCCTATCAAACAACGTAATTCGTGCTCGACGTGCACGGACACTTTCCTGGAACGTCCAATCAAAAAGGAATGTCGGAGACGTGCTTTTATACGTGAAGATATGGAGATGTCGGGGTCAGCTCGAACGGAATGTCATACTTTCGTACAGTGTAACTGGCACTCGCGAAACAAGTTCAGTGACTTACGATACAAGGACGCGCAAGGCCACTCCAGCTGTACGACGAGATCTGATGGTACGCGATGCATCAGCATTTTTTCAAGTACGAAGATCCGATCATGGGTGCCAATTTGCGAGATTCAAGAACCGTGACTATAGGTGTTTATTAACTTACAGAATGTTGGATACAATGTGTGTATATATTATAATTTTCGCAGCTCACTAGTTTCTAGTAACGAATGAACGTGCAGACGAAAGGAATTCTCCTTTACCGTTGCAGAGGGAAGAAAGGGGAATAGAGGGCGGATATGGTCCTTATCCGAAACCGATTTTCTACTCTATAATTTCCGTAGCAGCATAGATGCGCTCGAGACCCAATTCAGGGGATATCAGATTTTCGCACGGCGGGCGTGTAACGTGGCCAGGAAATGGCCGCATGAGAAATCGTGCGAGAAATACTACGTGCTTCGCGTCCCTTTTCCGTTCAGCACAGATCTCCAGCGGTGCGATTCAAAGGAACGGTTATTACGAAACGCCGGTAAATCGAGCAGGGAGGTGTTTGCAAAATTAACGGGGGCACGCCACCGAGTACCAGGAAAGTAGAAACGTTTCAAGCAGGTATTCATTCGGAACTGTAATTAGAATTTATTCGAGAACGGAGTTCATCCAACTCGGGAACAAGTATTCACGGAAACCTCGTTCCTTGCAAAGTACTCGTACCCGGTGATGTTTAACGAAGAGATATCACGTTTGCTCAACGAACAATCTTCCGAAAGATTGGAAACCTTCTTCAACGGGTTTTCATGCTTACCTCTCTTTCACCTACGATCGCCGATTCGCTCGTACACGAAAGAAAATTCCTGATTAAACGAACTCCGTCTCCATTCGACGAATTTACGTTCCACTCGGAATGTCCGATTGTTCCGCTCGTATTTTCGCATCGACGTACCCCACGAACCTCTGCTCGACCTATCTACCCTCACGCGCGAGGTACCGTGGCTAGCCGGCAATAAAACAAATCTCCTTATGCGTTGGTTCCGGGATCTCGTGTATGGCAATCGAATACCATTCCTTGAATCTCGAATGCAAACTCAGTGAGGCACGGAAGAAAAGGAATAAGGTTGAATACGATGTTTCCTTGGGAAAATGGCGGCAAGAGGACGCATCTTCATTTGGAAAAAGTTGTAACAGGATAAGCGTCAAATATGCTTTTAGTTCGCAAAGAAACATTTGGAAATATGGTTGCACAGAAGAAAAACCAGACCCTAAACTAACATCTCCTTCTGATTCACCATTTTCATTAGGAAAATGTACCCCCAGCGTACATAGTTCCGATAACTCGAAGATATTAGTAAACGATATATCGTGTTCCATTAGCAAAAGGAGCGTACAATCTACGGAACTCTGATTAGTTCCCAACTTCGCGCAATTATGCACTCCGAAATAATCCAGCAAACTCATATCGCACATCTCTCTAAAATCCTGAAGAAACTCGCGTCCAAAGTTTTTAATGGTTAATCATATAGCCAAGTAAGGTGCCGGCTGCGTTGAACAAGCGTTTATGTCCAGCTAGCACCTCACTACGAGGTTATACAGTTACGTAGACATTAAAACTTTGCGCGTAAACTTTTCCCCTGTTGGAGGAAAGCGTGTATTACCAACGTGGTTCTCTTTGCGGGCGTTAAGGATGAGAACGTAGTAAAAGGACATTCAAGGACGATATCTCGCGCCATTCAGCTTAGCTGGCATGTGCATGATCGTATATACGATTAGACAGGAACTGAACGTAGATACAAGCGGTGATGCGATGGTACCGCACGAAAGTCTGGTCGTGAGCATCCTGGAGCGAGGTCCAGGCGTTATCAGAATGCCCAGATTGCTGTTGTTGCTTGTTGCTGACGCAGCTGTTACTCTCGACGCGATTGTGTGGCCGTGTATTGGTCAAGATCCATGGGATCGCATCGACGCATCTGTGTCGACGTTAATGTGACGCGAGGATGTAGAAGCTAGGATGTCATCTACCTGCAAATACCTGCAATGAAGAAAAATTGTTTCTCCACATTTTGTTATTGTACAAACTTTGCTAAGAAAGTGTGATAAAATTAATACATAAAAAATGTGTGAGTTCTTGTTTATTGAAAAGTAATAAAAATGGACTTTGAATCGAATTGCAGTAGTTGAACGTCTAGACCGAAGTTGCTTAGTTAAAGGAGATTACTTACCGATCTTGAATACAGACCATAGAATCTACCAATTTCGAGCAACCTCGAAACCACTAAATGCTTACACTCACGAACTTCCTAGATAGCCGATTACCCGAGCAGTAACCGGCCGGTGAACCTAACTTCAACTTAACTTCGGCAATCGAGCTGGCTCGTTGTAATCGAACAAAAATTCTCCGCAGGAACTCCTTAACTACAATGACTGTTTCGATACTTGCGCCAATCAGAACTAATTATTATTATTTCTGGATGTTGCGGTAGTTCTGGTTGACGCAAAGAAGTTTGAAATGTATATCATCACTCGTAACCATAATGAAAATACTTCATCATTTTTGTTTCATCTTAACTATAATGCGAGTCGATATTATAAGAGAAAGAGAAAGAGAAAGTTGGCAATGGAGAGTTTGATGGTCTTGAAATGCAAACAGCTAAAAATTTCGCGAGGGTCCGAAAAAAAGTTGTGCTGGCCATAACATTAGTGCGTACACACGATGGGCAGGTAGCCCATCCGGTGTTCCGGGCTTCGTGCAGGTGAGATTATCTAAATTTAAATCGAGGTATGGCGCAGACCCGTGGAAGAGCATTGTTCGTGGCTGTTGCCGGCTGGAGAGGACGCGCCGCCAGTTTTTCGAGTGCACGTGGAACACGAAGGATAGAGGAGCGATGTTCAGCGAGGGAAACGAAGGGAGAAGGTCGAAGACGAGGTGGACTTCGCGTTGGGGCACCCACACGTTCACTTGGATGGTACACGAGGGTCGCACACACGCTGCTCACAAAAGGGCCCCCACGATATGCAGGTGCAGCTCTGCGGATCGGTGCATTCAGTGGGGTTTTGCGACCCTCTACGCACCGTCGTCAAAAGGCGCGTTGGCTGCGATTGGGTAAAAACGAATGACACCTTAAGCAGCCGGTCCCGCAGACTCTTTCAACGAGGGATGTGATTTTCGTGTCGCTTTTTGCCCCGCTTCGTCAGACGTGAGAAATGAACCGTAATTTCGATGTGGAATGTGAAAACAGCCTCTTTGATGTTCCTTTTCTTCCAATCAAATTAACGGAGATATACCGTATACAATTCTTTGAAAGATCGAGATACCGTGGTTGTTCAGAATATTTATATTGCGAAATTTTCATTGAATATTTAGTATAATTACAGCGTTGGATGCAGAGAGGATATCAGGATACTAAAGTCCTTTTTTATCGATCCAGTTACGTGTAATTGCCAGCTATACGTGTAAATTAGTTATACTAAATCAGACGTTTGAGACTTGACCAGAGATTTTATCACTCATCCAGAATGCATTAAATGCAAATGAAATGACATCGAAATTTGAACGTCAAAGAACTTGGAAATTCGAGAATTTGAAAATTCCATGAATCAAGGAATATCATTGCTGTAGCGGGTGAGATCACTGCTATTGGTCTACCGTCCAAGGGTTAATCAACAATGAATCTGACATCGTACGCCAATTTTTACTGCCCCACGACTATCATCTTCGCAGCTCGTAAAGAAACGGTCAAGAACGAAGTAGTAGGAAGACGGAGTAAAAAATTATCGCGTCGGAACGGACGTTCGCACCGGTAATAAGACAAATCGGTCCCTATTATCTGCATAATCATGATAAGTGCGTAATGACGGTACATCAGCGTAAGACGTTGGTACCATACATCGTCCAGAACAGTTTTCTACGATTAATGCATGCATGCATGCAAACCGGTGGCCAAAAAACTCTGTACACGCAACGACCGGGATATAATTGTACTTCGTAATGTATATACAGGACTTTTCAATCGTCGACAATTCATTCACGTCAAAGTGCTCGATCCTCTCATAAATTTCAAGCATGATTTTCTTGTCGATAAGTTGTTGAGAATGTACAAAAATGAACGACTCTCAGCTTCCCATAATTAGGGTACGACAGGAAATTATGTAGCCTTCCTTTGGACAGGGACACAAGTGTAAGGTTGACAAAAAGTTCGAATTTTTCAATTTTTACATCATGAGACTGGTAGATCTCCCAGTTCTTATCTATGAAGTGAAAGTTTGAGTCAGCTCGATAATTCTTGCTCGCGAAGCACTCGATCACGTCGCTAACAATCGTACTCTCATCTTGACCATCATCAGGAAAATTTTCACGTAATAACCGGTGATTCGTGGGCAACGTTAAACTGCCTCTATTTGTAGAGAGATTCTTTTCACGAGCTCGTGCCGCTCGTTAAAGCCGACTGCATGCGATGCACCTTTAAATCGTCCACGTTGAAAATCGCACGAAACGGGATGACGGGGGCATCGGTCGACACGCGAGCCAGCGGATCGACGAGCCTCCATGGAAAACGGGGTTAATACCCCGTTGGCACGAAACCATCGAGCCGAAATAATTTGGAAGTCCTACTATTAGCGATTCGGTACATCGCGATGTGCCGAATAAACTAGCGTGCACTTAGCCTTGCTAATATCACCGGTACCGTTCTCTAATCCGACTCGGACACCCGTTGGCCAGCTTTCCTGACGGGAATCCGAGCTGGCCAGCTACGCCAAAACCTTCGCTTCTTTTTAAAATACTCTCGAAGCCTCGGGACCTCAACCGGCGAATCTATCCAGATTTACGAACTGCGTTCCCTGTCGCTAATCGGATTTAGCCGAAGCTCGGTCGGCCGTGAGATTTTGTACAGTGACTCCTGAGCTTTGTTCTGAACGAGGTTCGCTATTAAAGCTATCTCTTGTTTAAAGTTAGGACGAACATCAAGTCAGTTTGATGACATAGTGCTACAAAATTATCTAAAGTCCCAATGGATCCCACGTTCTGCTTCAAAACATCATCGGAACATGTATCCAATTTGTCGAGCCTGAATCGTTTCAGTTGACTGCGAAGGGGAATGAAAAGCGATACATTCATGGAATCTCCCAATTCGATTGTGAATCACGCGAACGCGTGGACAGTGGGTCAAACGCGGCCGATATCCGCATTACCTGTTGCTTCGCGAACGCAGCCAGAACCCCGCAGAGTCCGTGTGCAAGGTCGACGCAGAAAAAGCGTGCTAGACGCGAGTGAAAACGCAGAAATAACGGCCGGTTCGTTGTCGATGCCGGTCGATCGTAAAAAACCGAGACACACGGTCGGTCGATCGGTCTGCCCCGACAAAGCGGGACAAAAGGACGAGGGCAGGAGCCGTGATATCCTGGCGCCAGTCGCGGGCCGAGCTTTGGTCCGCACGAATAAAACGACCATATATCCTGGACAGAGGAATCGGAATGGTTGCAGCGATCGATGCAGCGGATATACACGAGACATGCAGCGGAATATGGGCCAGAATTCGCGAAAAGGATGTATCGAGCCAATGCAACGAACCGCGGCGAATCGAGAACGACGTCGAAGGTTGTTCCTTGACGTATGCTCGTTTTCAGCTGGATAACGACGCTGATATATCGAACGACGAAACCGGGATCCTGATGAGAAATGGTTCTAGCGCACGCTGCGGTTATAATTGAAAACGGGGATCGTTTGGACAGTCTGGCTACGGTGATCGCCATCACCGGAAGCTCCTGAAAGGAAGATCCTTTATTTTGCCAGTTATTATATTTGTAACAATATTGAAGTGTTGGAATTTGAAGTACAAAGAAAATATATCAAATGATTCAATATTAATAGTAACTACATTTATTTTGACCTCTTCAAGTTTTACACGTATGTGGACGTTTGTTTCAAATTCGTCAAGCACAGGACACGTTATATCCATATGTCACGTATGCCATACACATCACGCATACCATTGTTTCTACACATTATAAATTCCATCAGTTTTGATTCACATTATTAAAGAAAACGAGTGAAATATGGCTACATAAAAGAGAATTAATGTATTTAATTCCTTAACAAAATAACCGTAAATGATGTAGATTGTCGTTCATGTGCTTCAAGAACAAAAACTGTGCGGCAAAACCTCTAATAGAATTAAGATAATAACGGCAACATTTATTTTAAACTGAATGTGGATGTTGCAGTTTTTCCAGTAGTTTGCAACAAGATTTTACGAGGAGCCGTGTTTTTACGAGACTGATACGAGGACAATGATTAAGCGGAAGGATGTTATGGCCAATTAGACTCGTAACGAGCTGGTCGATCATTATTGGAGCACACTGTACAGTAGAACGTACACCGTATAACACGATAAGAATCTAATTGATATTTACGGCTGCCCCAGTGCATCCAGGTATTTTTAGGCTGGCGCTAAGTCAGCGTCGTGTAAAGTGCACTTGAGGTGAACGTGATCGTAGCAACGACCCCGAGGAAATGCGAGATCCACGATATTAATCGATGCAAAAACGATCTTGTCAAACGACCTACCATGATACATTCGAACTACTAAATTGTTAAATATAGTCGCGACCTTCTCGTTTATTACTGTTCGGGATTATTTATCAACCATTAAAATTTCAAAGGATACATTGTGGGAACACTATACTTGTCTTGTAATAATAATAAAAGGCTTCTTTATGGGATATGTCATTTTTCAGACTTTCTACATGCAATATTCCCTTATAACGAAGATAAAAATTATTAATCAAGCAAACCGAGTAGCGAAAGACGTCGTAACTGTCGTAGATAAGCGATTAGAAAACGATCAAAGTTTCGAACGATTAATAGAGCTTTCAAAATTTATAATCGTCCACTTACTTGGAAGAATCAGATGTTATCGCGAGTAAACCCAAAACGATTAAGTTGATTAACGGAACAGCTTTGTACATCAATGGCTCCCTAAAGTATATTCTCAACACGCTATCCAATAATCCCAAATTATCAACAATTAAAGAGCAATCGTGGAAGCGGCTAACCGAGACAGGCTCGTTTATGCAAATTCCCCTGGAAGATCGGTGTGATCCCCTAAACCTGTTTCCTGAGAAACGTGTCTCGTTTTCGAAAACTTGGCCGAACGGTGTCCAACGACCGAGAGAATTTTTTCAAACAACATCGCTAATTAATTGTCGATTCTTTTTGTTACGTGACACCGCTGATATCATAACGAACGAGCGATCGATATTATGGATCCGGTGCCATAGCAATCGCTAACGAGACATCGCGATGAAGGACGCGAGCGTATTTTTCGCTGGAAGCAGTCGGCACCCTTCCAGGAAGATTTACTGTTCTTTATATTTAGCGGACAAGGCGGTCCTTTATTGAGACGTCATCGGTTAACGCAAAATGAGAGTAATGCGATTGGTCCAGCTCGGTGGTCCTCGACCGGTAAAAAGTTGTCCTAACCGAAACAGCCTCTCATTCCGCGCCACTGTTATAAATAAGATTCCCTTATAGGCTCTGCACAGGTAGGTATGTAAACGCAACAGGGACGACGAAGGTGGTGGTACTTTTGAATTAATTATTGGATGCTACCCATATGAATAATTCAACGTTAGTCCGAGATGAATCTAGAGCTGCTTGTATACGGCCGGGGGTCGGCAAGCGGAAAATGGGATTGCCTTTTGATTTATCGCGATCCACTGGCAGGAAAAGCACTAGTTGCCCTTAGGATATTTCTCGCGTGGAATTTTCTGCCGTGGGAAGCTGGAAATTTCGTTATCCCCACGTCTCGTTCGGGGGAACTCGCCGCAAAGAATACGGGTGGTAATACAACGCGTGGCGATAGAACGCATGGCTACACAGTGTATCACCTGACGATACTATTCTCTCATTCTACTAAATGAGTTAGGCTCACTGACACTGTTTGCTTAAAGAGCAAGATCTGTAAATGTTTCGAAATCTACCTATACGCGTCTCGACGCAATCGATGACCTAAAAACCATCTACTCTCCTCGTCAATGCAGTTAATTGTTCGGTTAATGCCTCGACCCACGTCAAAATCCGTCTTCGGCCGATTTCTTACGACACTAATCCGGTCTCTAGATTCTCGGCCGGTTAAAATAAAAGCAAAATTGGCCGGGTAGGTAATCGATCTGTTACATGAGTCAGTTCCTGCGACGAGTCGAGCGTGTCCACAGCACATTAATTATTAACCACGATAGTAAGGGGTAGAGATCTTTCTTTCATTAGACCCGCGAGTAACGAGTCGGCCACACCTCGTGACCATTATTCACTCGATGGCAACACTGATTCGCGTTTACTTTTTTTTACCAATCTCCCTTTGTGAGAAGATCAATTGATTCTTTAGAAACGCGTAATGAAAATGTGCCATGGAATACCGCTGATCCGTCGCGAACGTTCTTAGAGGCGTTATTCGAACAAACGCAGCTGCGTAGAAATTTAATTCACGTTATCGTAAACACACGTTTCAGGGTACTTTGGCAAGTATCTGAACAAGTACAACGGCTCGTACATACCGCCCGGATGGCGGGAATGGGGCGGGCTCATAATGAATTCACGGTACTACAACTACAGCGTGAACATGAACGGCAAGAAGATAAAGCACGGCTTCGAGTACAGCAAGGACTATTATCCGGACCTGATAGCGAACGACAGCGTGGCTTTCCTACGTCAGAGCAAACACAATTTCGCCAGGAAGCCGGTGATGCTCGTCGCGAGCTTCCCGGCGCCCCATGGCCCGGAAGACTCGGCCCCGCAGTTCTCGCATCTCTTCTTCAACGTCACCACTCACCAGTAAGTAACGAAAGTTTGTCGTTCCGTTTGCCTTCGTTACCGAAACCCTGGATTTGGGTCACTTCGTTAGCCCGGATCCGAATGTTTGCTCCCTTGTTCCAATCAAACGTCCTCTAATTCCTTTTTTACACCCATTGCACTCTGAACGTTCGAGTAATAATTAAAAATAAGTAATCTTTTGAATTCATAATGCTTTAATTATACCGTCCGGAGAGACGTACCGGACTTTGCCTTAGTCGTAGAAACATCTCTCAAATGACCGGATTGCTAGCATACATTTCTTGTCGACTTTCGCACTTGCTGACACAAGATGCGATCGGGACGAGGTCAAGGAATTTACAATGCCGGACGTCGAATGACTGTCTGTCGCTAACACGCTCGTTCTTAGAAACAACGCTTATTGTCAGGAAGCACGTGTATGTTGCGTTGGCGTTTGTTGCTACGATACCGTTGTTTCTTAGCCGTGCGCGAACGACACCGTCACGTCGTTGCTAAAGTGTGACTACCGTGATCGAATCGATCGACGAGCTGAATACAATCGACTGACAGATACGGAATTTTTACACTTGCTAATCAAAGTGTCTGAACAGGCATTCTGTTTAAGGATCTGTTAGATCTATTTTAAAGCAGCGAAATTATTCTTTGTTCGTAAATCATTGCAAGTTTCAAATGGATTCGCTGAATCGTTCGAGTTATAACTAGACTGCGGTTGTTGCATATCGAAGCGTACAGAGTAAACATAAATCACATAATCCATTCTGGATCTCATACACGGTTTATTTATAGTAGTCCTCGATATATCATAAGTGCATAAACAAGTCTAGTTAAGATTTTAACTTTCTCTAATTTTGCAAGAGTTCTTATGGAAAAGTTATGGTAGGAGGTTACAACAAAAGCAACATTTTCGCATTCCTTGTAGTATAAAATATCTGCAAAATATCATTAACTAAACCGTTCCATGAAATTAATTCCTTGAATAAGTGTCTTGAGTAACATAAACTTTAATGAATTAAGAACTATCGGCACATTTGTCTCCGACTGTACCTGATCCTTAATATTTCATCGCGCATTTGAAACATTCATTTTCTCTTTTGTCGAAGCCGCCTTATTAACTTCAACGCACTTATCAATTTCCGCATCAAAATTTCAAGCAGATTAACGGTTCGTGTCCTCGTTCCATAATCCGATAGCAGTCGCTGCATGCCTGTTTAGAATTCTAGAAAGCTGTAGTTCGACTCCGACAGCTTTTGCGCGTCGGATAATTTAACGCGTTAAAGGAATTATCGTCGTATCCGACGTCTTCGAACGCGACGACACGAAGAAAAGGAAGGTAAATTGCAACCGGAGGATCTCGGCGAATAGCGAAGCTATATAAAGAGACTCTGGAACAGTGCGTGTGTAAATAATAATGCAGCCAGTTGCCTACAATTGCACGCTCTTACGTGCTTCTCGTTGTTCGAGAGCTATTTCGTGGAAGAATCAAATTGTGACGAGATGCATTCGCGAGACAGCTACGCAAGCGAAAATCCGCTCGCGAATTCTGACTTTTATTTCCCGGTTCTAAATTCACAAATTGAACGTGTATTGTCCCGAAATCGAGATCACTCTTACGTCAAGACTTCTGGCAAGACAATGCGTGCGATTGGTTACAGGCAAAAGTAAATTTCTCGTTTTACAGGTATTTTCATCTCTCAGCAGCTCCGAATTCCCAGAGCCTCGTGGTGGACGGTACTTGAGCATCAAAAGAACTCGAAAAAAGAAACTGTCATTGAATGGAAGAGAAACCGTAGCCGTTTACGACATTTGCCGGCATCGAACGTAAAAGAGATCCCTTTAGAATCGATCAGACAAAAATAGCCCGTACAACGGGGCGATCCGTAGTCTTCGGTTGACAAAAGATCCCTCGCGAAACGTCGCGAGTTCCTCCTCCGGTTGTAGTCCCTGAATCGTAGTAGTCACCAGGTACGCGTCCAGCCAACGAAACGGAGACAAGAGCAAGGGACAAAGAGGCTACGAGTCGAAGCTGGAGGTGAGAACAGGAGACACCGATGTTTTTTTTCCCGTGAAAACAGAGACAGGTGAATATAATAGCTGCATCGTGGCGGTACAATGACGGGCGTTGTCCAGAGGGGCGAGACGAGACTCGCAAGAGGGGTGCACACGTTTTTTTTAGTGCTTTTCATCAGCGCACACTGTTCGCCCCGTCTAGGGCACTCCATCACGCGACGATGACACCCCGTGTGGCTGCAGTTATCTATCCGGTTGTCTAGTCTAGAGTGCCTTCGTCTCTCGTTTTCGCCTTCACCTCGTCGTCGCTCTTTCCCGTTTACGAGACGTTAAATTGTCCGTTGGTGAAACAAGCATCCCGTCGTTTCTTTCCACGAAATGGACAGGAAGCAGAGAAAGGAAATATTGAGACCTGTGATGTACAATTGAAGTATTAAAAATTTCAAGCTTGACCGTTTGAAACCCTCACACATTATTACGGTGTCAGCTTGTCAAGTGCTATCGGAAAATAATTTCTTCAATTAAGAACAGCAGAGGTAATTCGAGGATTTTAACGCTGACATTATCGTTTTAATTCCGCGATTCTCTTAATCCACTTGATCCAATTGGACAGAAAGTCAGGTAAGAGGATTTCCGCTCGTTTAACGAGGGAAAACGAGCGTTTCCTCGAGGAGAGGTAAATCACGCTTTTCCTACCTGGGTAAAACGGCACGGACCTCTCGATTTCGATCGATAAGCACGGTGTCCCGGTCTCGCGCAAGGCGGTCACTTATCAGATGTTACATAAAGCAGATAAGAATGCCGCGGCGCTCGTAAAAGTGAATTGCAGCCAATCCCAGAACGAGCTACAATTCGTCCGCGATGTCGTTCAAGCTGACACGCGGCAATTACGCGGGGTATCCGTTACACGATCAACGTGTTACACACTAAATCGAGCATCGTTAAATCACGTACGCTAATTTACGACGAATGGAGGAACACCGCCGATCGCGGTCGTCTTGTAATAGAAAGCTGCGGTAATAACACTCTTCGACAAATCCAAGTTTTTATTACCGACTCGTGACATTAAATAGGCGGTTCGCGGACACTTTTTGCGCTTCGAACATGCAACTACTGGTCCCTTTTCTCTTAGCACCTTCAATTTCTAAAATACTTAATTAAACGTTTCGACTTTCTTCACCATTTTAATTCTACTGCACGTGCAGAATGTTAATGTGCTTATAAATAGCTGTTTTATTTCTTTCGTTCTTATCTTAAAGAATATTTTATTCTTATCCAGTTTTTATTCATTGCCATCTGATACTATTGATACCACATTTTTATTACTCATACTAATTGAAAGTATGCATACATTTACCGGGACAGTTTGTATTTTTAAACTAGGCATTGAAACTTTCTGTCCTACCAATATTAATATAATAATAAGAAATCTCTTTTCTCAAGCGGAAGAAATCCTTTTTACGATCCGCGCAATAGTAAGAAATTACTTATCGATTACCGCGGAGCGAACGGTATAATGAAAGGGTTAAGAGTGCAAAGGCGAGTTCGCGTAAAAGCGTCGTGAAAGCTCGTAATTGCGTGCGGGTTAATTTTCCCGTTCGATCGGCTTTTGATGGACGAGAGTAAAATTAAAATTTCCGGTTTATGGAATTAAACGGTCGGCTTATCCCCGGCAACCGCGTTAAACTGCACTGATGCCTGTACGCGTTATGGATCGTGTTTAATTATAATTTACGACGTTACTACACCGCATATTCGCGAAGATACGATTTACAACCCCCGCTTCATTTTTCATGCTCGATGGAATACGAGCAGAATCGGCGTGGCAGAGATTTACGGTTTAATTTGTTATCCAAATAAAACGAGCGGTCATTCAGCGCGGTTGTACTCGCGTACGTTTGTTCTTTTCAAAGTTTTAATTGCTTCGCCAAGAACAATGGGATGACGAACGATAAATCGAACGCGTCCCACGGAATTGTCGGCCACTTCGGCCGTGATTCGTCCCGCCTGGAAATTTCACTAATGAATCGTGTCGCCGGCAGGATCGTAATCGAGCAGTTGCAATCTAAATATTGTTAGCTAGACAAGCATCTGAAATAATATTCCCGTGTAGTACCGCGAGAACAATGTGCCATTCGTCCGACGAAAGAAACGCCAATGACTCGAAAGAGAAAGCTGTTTTAAATATCAAACCGTTCGAACCAAATCAATCTTTCTTTGAGAGTTTTCGTGTCAGTTCGAGATAAACGAAACACCCTGCGTGACGTGCGCACTTTTCGAGAGGCCTAAACGACGCCATTCAAAACCAATACTAATCATAGCAAAGCTTCTTAGACCACAAAAAGACACTCTAACGATACTAAAGTAGTTTATATTGCCGAATCAAATTAGAGCTACCGATAATCGCTGTTCAATCATTTCACGTCAAGAGCATCGGCGCAACATTTGTGCAGTCGTATCGATCAAGATTTAGATCTCGAACTGTTACTTTGTATCGTGTCCTGAACTTGTCAGTCGTTCGATACGCAGCTGCATATGTCCGCCATGACATGACCATGATACAAACATATTTGGCTCCTCCAATCGCTCGAAGATTAAAAAAAAAACACTCCAGTGGCGAATGGATCAACTGGTGGTTTGTCTTCGATTGCACGTGGACCATGTTCACCGATTAAGTATATAGAAGCAATGAACTGTAATCTGGGCAAGACGCGTTAATGGCCTCGCGACGTCGAGCTAAGCGTTTTGGACCACTCGATACGCTCGCGTTATCGCGCGGAATGAACGTGTTTAGTATTTTGACAGCGCCCTTTCACCGTGACTAATCCGAGGGCAACCGTATCCGAGGGCAGGGGCCGAGTTTATCAGGGATTCAGCTTGTACGTATAGATTCGGTACGCGTGTATCGCCAGACACGGCCTTGTGTATTGTCTCGTGGCGTTCGCCCGCGGCCGCTCCGTTTTCATTCCGACGAAACCCGCTGCTACGTTAATATCGCCACCGATCAGATAATCAGAATTTATAGCCGTAGTAATTAGCCGAAGAAATTTATGCAGCAATTACCCTGGCAGAAGACGCTGAGCAGAGAAAGAAAACGACAATGAGAGAAAATTGGCGATTTTAGAACTGAGCGAGGAACGTGCCGTTGAGTTTCAACCGTGAATAAGGAATTCTTTGAAGACTAGTCAACGGCACAACTTTGAATTTGATTCCTGCGAACCTTTCGAGTAACCTGCGAACGTCATCCTCGTTAAGAGGATAAAAGAAAAACCCATATAACAGAAGCTTGTCTTCGATGAAGGCTATTACCGATCACTTATTTTTCCTCGTAGTACGTGGTCTTCTTTCGTGATCCCAGGGTACTCGGGGATGTTTGACAGCTACTTAGAGTTCATCGAATATCGATTACTCATGTTACTCGGAATCCCTACATCAAACATCGCGAAAGAGTATTCAATTCTACACGATTAACGCTAGAATGGTGGAGATAAACTCCTGCCAATCCAACTTATTTCAAAATGCAATTTCACATAGGTTCTTTAGCGCTTATACAGCCTTAATCTACTCTGAGATTACTAATTCTGTCAACTAACACCCAATTTACCCGAAGAAAATGCTGACACGTTCAGAAATCCATTATAAACTCGAATATAACAAATCATCAAAACTCTATCTAAATTCTCCGCGCATGTCCACATAAATAGTTAAAAAATAAAATAGAAAAATGAGTAAACAGACGATAACACGTAATTGAACATATAGTTTTTCTTAATAAAGATCAACATCTGAAGAAAAACTTAATGAATTTTGTAATTTAAAGTAAGAAACTCGTGAACCGGTCATTCGACCGGTTTGGTAGCTTCGGCATTAAAAATTCGAAGAATAAATTGGGTTGTAAAACATTGGTTCGAATTCTGTTCACCTAACAAGGCGTTAACTTGTCTATAAGTAACCAGGAGCGGTCGATTAGCGTTCTAGCACGTAGATAGAGCTCGGTTTCGGAATGGTATGCGCGCGAGGGATGCACGCGGAGACAAACGGGCAGATCCAGCGATGGGGCGGGCGGCGGGCGGCGCGGGGGCACGTGTCTGGGTGCAAATATAATCGTGGAGTGTCTCGCGGGAAAGTTAAGTGGCCGTGGCGAGCCGGTGTACGCAGAATAGGCCGCAATTAAGGAGTCCAGACGAAATACGCGAGCGGAGTGAGCGCCGAGTATTCTTCGTTCGGGGCTGCCGTCAGATTGCGCGCTTTATTTTAAATTTGCATAAAGCGGCGGGCTGCTTTACGCACCCTCTCTTCCTTCCTTCAGCAGCTGAGCAAACGAAAAGGCTATCCGACGAAATTAACGCGAACCGTGTTCCTCTTTAAGATTCAACCCGTCGCTGGTTCGCGTTTTTCCTCTTCTGCCTCCTTTCCTACCCTCTTCTGTTCTTCCACGGAATCGTTGCTCCCTTTTTTCCGCGAACAATCTTCGATCCCACGCGAACTTTTACTCGGCGTATTTCGAGTTTCATGCGGACGCGCGATTTCTCACAAAAATCGACCCACGGTGTTCGAACGTGCAAGAGAAATGGCTGTTTTTCGAGATTACGCGTCCGGCCAGCGGCGCACGCGAAGCGCTCGTTTTCATGCACCGTCGACATGCATTTGAAGACTCAATCTCGTTTCTTGGAATCAATTTCAGAGCTAGGAGCATGGACAGATATCTGAAGCGTGGATGCTGAAGAAATAGAATGTTGATGTTTTCACGAAACATCTGGCTCGCTACGTGGGATGGGCGATAAAACTGATACATTTGAATAAATGATTCAGCAACCAGAATAGCTGTACTCTATCATTTACTCCAGACATGTAACTCAGACATCAAGATTGTGGCTAGAATGTAGAGTAACTGTACCATTAGCTTTCCCTCGTCACATCAGTGGTATTAAGTCTAAATATGATATCACTTACTGTAATAATATAGATCAGTTTTGTGAAATGTTAGTAGGATGTCGCTGATTAACAAGTTTAATGACAGTAACGCTAATATACGCAGCATTAATTACTCGATTAACTCCAACAAAACCTGAACAAAGTGGTGAAGTGAAACAGTATCACTGTATCACTGTGGAATAACTGCATCACTGACAAACTGCTGCAATTACTAGCACAAGTATACTGTAAATTAGACCTTTTGACCGTACAAGCAAGTAGTTAACAAGTAGGTATCCAGCATCGAATTACAATAACGCATCGAAGCCCACGTGTTGACGATTATCATTAAATCATTCGATTACCTCATAATCTCTCAAGAGTCCAGACAAGTAAGAACATGAGCGGTTCAAGGACTTCAGACGTCTACAATTAACAAGTTAAAAAGATATAGTGAAATTGTACGCTTGGTGGAAAATCAGAAGTTAAATCGACGCACATTCGCGATTCGATAGCCACCTTGGAGTTTTCCTCCGGAATCCTGGTCCTGTACGAAACGAGCAAAGCGGTAAACCTGTTCCTGCATCCCGTACGAAGGTCTACCAATAAAACAAAGATCCTCCACGTTCGAGACGAGCGTTCCTGAAGGACGCGGAGGAAGGTGAAGGGCCAATTACCCATAATTTCGTGTCTCGTGTAATTGGTGGAGAGGTCGGCTGGAAAGAGGAAGAGAAAGCAAGAGAGAATACGGTGTCTCGAGGGTCCAGCGTGTTTCACCTTCTCGTTGCATCGAACTACCGTGTCTCGTTGGATACTCGAGATTAATTCAATTTCACCTACCCGGCTCGGATTCCGAACGGGCACCGTGCGTGTACACCTAAATCCTAGCCACCCGAGCTACTTAATCGGCTAACTAGTAGTCTTCGAGGACTGGGCTCAACTGTCTGACCCTAAAGGGGAGGATACTCCTCGAATGTTCCAACCATTTCTACCCTTTTATTTTACACGGTGCTATTCATTCGATTCTTCTTTACTTTCTCGTAGTACTTGATCGTGCAACACTTTCATTGGATTTGTCTCGGATCTTTTTTCGAATAAATATTAAATATTATATGCATTTGTTTCAGTACCCCAGCCTACGATTACGCGCCGAATCCCGATAAACAATGGATCCTCCAGGTGACCCAGAAGATGCAGCCAATCCACAAGCAGTTCACGGACCTGCTGATGACCAAAAGGCTTCAGACGCTGCAGAGCGTGGACAATGCAGTGGACAGGGTATGCGTGATTCATTCGTTTAATGGCGTTTCCGCGGACACGTATTAATTTAACCTTTCGCCACAGACGTGGCAAAAAAGAGAGAAAAATTGCGAACGTCCGAGCGACGTTTCGTCGAAACGGCTCGTTTTTACGTTCGTCTGTCTTGTTAACAGATCTACCAAGAATTGAAAGACCTGGGAGAGTTGGACAACACGTACATAATATACACGTCCGACCACGGTTACCATCTGGGTCAATTCGGTCTGATCAAAGGGAAAAGTTTCCCCTTCGAGTTCGACGTGAGGGTACCGTTCCTCATCAGAGGGCCTGGAATCGAACCTGGCACCATGTGAGCAACTCTTTATTATTGTTTCCATCCCCCGTCAAGCGGTTTCTTGGATTTATACATAGTCTCGCGATCGTACGTCGGACAACCGGAGACAAATAAACGTACGATCACACGAGGAGCCGGTTAAACGCGAAGAGGAGGCGTGAAGTTGTAAATCATGTCAGTCAGAAGAGACTGGTAGCTACATTTAGTTAAATTGATTCACCAAGTGGAGGAAGATTTACAGCGCGACCGCGTGTCAGCTCGTTTAGACTTTTCGAAGCTTGCTCTCTCGATATAATTCTCTGTCTTGCTCGAACTCAATCAACATTGTTCTCATAAATTTAAGTTAGATCACGAAGGGCGTTACTGACGCGTGCTGTCTTAACAAGACGACTACTAGGGGGGTTATCGATGACCAACACGAATTTCATTTCATTAAACTCGGGATATAGGAGTATACAGATTTAGATATCAGAAGTGCAGACATTTCGAGACATATAAGGGTCTGGGAACATAGAGGGAACGTAGAATTCTAAAAGCTTAAGGATCTGAAGATCCTGAGGTGTAGACATCTGGTGCTCCAGAGATCTAGGGAGCTACGATTCTGGGAACGAGCAGTTCCGTGAACCGTAATTATGCTAATAATTATCGAATACAAAAAGCAAACCATAATTTCATCCCACAAAAGAAGTTTCAAAGGCGATAAATTAGCCACGGCCAGCGTAGCCAACCGACGAAAAAAGTGGATGAAAAAAAATTCACCGGTTCAAGTTGCCAAACTACCGTGCGAACGAGAATCCTCGGCCTTTCGCGTGTAAATTGAAGCATAAGGATGTCTGTTATAAACATCGCCCCGCTAGATTAATGCTCTTCGCGCTCGCGCATTTCCTCGTGCGGTCTTCCCTCCGCCTGGACTTAATAAGCGGCGCCACGTTTCTGCCGCGGACCGGAAACAGTCGAAAAACGCGACACCGCATTGCAGGAAAAAGCGTTTCCGTATTCTCTACTCCAACGAACATTTCCGATGGGTCGCCAGACAGATTTAACGTCACTTCTCGAATATTTTGCAAAATGAACGGGACTGAAATTTGATTGGGCAGAATAAGTATCCTAATCCAACGAATGATACGGGGAACGAGGTAGTTATTACGTAGTCTTCCATTCTGAAATTTTAATCTAATCAAGTTTAAAGTGTCTCACGAAACGAAGACGATAGAGTCATCTGGATAGGGTCACCCGATGTGAAGGTTAAAGATGACAATGATGTTTAAATTACTGTAGATACATCATCATTGCCGTACTTAATTATTATATCCGTATTATTTAGTCGAATATAAAATTGTATTGCTAGAATATAACACAAAATGCTAGAATATGGCGACTCCGCTGACACGATATTCACCCTTAGAGGGATGAGCTAAGATATCGGATTACAATAAAGCATCTATATGACATTGCAGAGTAGACGACATAGTTTTGAACATCGACTTGGCGCCGACGTTCCTGGACATAGCCGGCGTCGAGACGCCGCCGCAGATGGACGGTCGTTCTTTCAAGAAACTTTTTCAGAAGTGAGTACACGCCAATTTTTCTCAGCGCAGACGTATATCGTGTGTCGACCATCAAATTTACGGCCAATCAACGCTACCTTGACAAAAATGACCAACTTTGCAGTAAACACGGAAGAAGATCGAAGTTCAAGTGGCCGGACACGTTCCTGATCGAATCTTCGGGTCGTCGCGAGACACCGGAATCCATCGCGGAAATGAAAGCGAGGGAGGCGAGAAGACAGAATCAGACTCTCGCGAGACAGCATTCGAACACGACACCGGAAGAGGAAGACGAGAACGTGGCGGATACCGAAACGGATCGCGAGCCGGAGCATCGGTTCTTCGAGAACGACACTGGTAGCGATCAAGACATATCCGAGGACGTGGATTTCGAGGATTCGATCATCGACGAATCGAGTAAGAGCCTCTTCTTTCCTTTCACAGCCAGAATAATCGTAAATTTTCGCCTTTTATTGCCGTATTTCTGCACCAAGGATACAGTTTCCTAGCACGTAACACTTCGCGATGACCTTTTCGTTGGTAATAAAATCGCAGCTCGGAGTGCCGTAATCTCGCATTATCGTACGATCCTCCAACAGATAAATTGCTTTGAGTACGAATTTACGGGAGTCGATGACGGGATTTCAGCGGCAGGGACCGCTTCATCCACCCTCCGAGATTTTACGAGGGCCATCCAATAAATAAGGAGACAATAGCTCTAGTTAAAATTGTATTAAAGTAAAAATTGTGCCACCTTTGAAATCGTTAGCTGGTATCTCTGTCAGTAATTTAAAGCACGTTCCAATCAACGTAATCTCTATCGTTCAGTAACGATAATCTGTTTAACAGATGAAATACAATTGTGCCAGAGGATTATGTTGAATAATTGAAATATTATTCACCGAGTAAACCATATTGAAATCGCTCGACTCTTTATTTATTGATTAAGTAACAAAACGGGGACGGTCCTTGGAGGGTAACTCGAAACCGGGAGTTACTTTGACGATTAAAATCGACACGCCACAGCGAGCGTATTCCACGAAGAATCCTCCAAATGCAAACTTTTAATTAGTTCCGAGTACCGTTGTATCGCAAGATACCAGAGAAACTTCGGCTACATGGTAGGAATCAGTTTCAATTGAAACTCGCGGTTAGCGAATTCTTATTCGGCTGAGTTGGATTATCCTCTCAAAAAGGATTCGAATCCTCGGTTCGATCATAAATCTCGTCAAGCTTTCACTCGAAGATTTACGCACCTCTAATCCCATTTTATTGCCACATGTTGCCACGGTGCTTTTGCTCTCGCGAGTTTGATCTATGGGTACACACGATCATCTTATGGATCCGAGTGTTCCCAATCAAGATCAAATCAATAAAATAAACGATCAAGAAAAATAACAAGGATAGGTAGAACAATTCGTAAAAAATCTGATATGTGGTCCCGGATATGGAACCTTCGTGTTTATAGCCTGTTAATACTGTGGTACTATAGTGTCACTTACTATAACTTTCCAAGAAAACGGTCGAGTTTCAACCTAGTTCTCTTGAAACTTTTTATCTTTGCAACGAGAACCGCGCGATACAATGATAAAATAATTTGAACTTGAAGGTCAAGGTCAATTTTACGATAACTTTATCTACTTCCCCCGATACGAAACATTATGAAATCCATGACAAATCTTTCGTTTCCTTTAATGGTCAATATATCTCTTCATCTGTCCGTTGCTCTCATTGGACCTAACATCCCTCAGATTCCGCATAATGGATTCCCTTTCAGGTTCTGATCCGCATCTGGACAACAGAGTGTATCCGGTGCACTCGACCTTTTCCGCGAAGCACGAACGCTTGGCGATCGAGTGTTCGCGTCCGGAAGCCCAGGCCAATTGTGTGCCGGGTCAGAAATGGCGTTGCGAGAGGGACGGTCATCGATGGAGAAGGCACAAGTGCAAGTACGCCGCGCCTCCGTTAAGGATCTCGAAGAAATGCGCCTGCTTCACGCCGAACGGAGTGGTGTACACGAGGTTAGAGTCGAACGACTACGAGGGACATCGATACGGCTTCGGCAGGGACAGAAGGCCGGCTGATGTCTACACAGATATGGCTAGATACTTTGCTAGACGGGGTATGCTGCTCCGTAATCACTGATCTCCGCTTAATGGGAACGCGACGATGAGATTTGTAATTCATGGCCACGATCACGATTTTTGTCAGGCAAACGAGACGCGCCGGACGAGGCTGCCGCGGTCGACGAAGATGCTAGTCGTGATACCGAGCAGCTGGATGATGACTATAATGACGGTGACCGTGACCGGCGAGCCATCGACGAGGAAGACGACGAGGAGTTCTTCCAGGAACTGATCAAACTCGCAGACGGCGTCAAGAGAGAGTACAACAGTCTATTTTCTAGGTACCCATCCACGGTTTTTACTGTTTCAGGATTTTGTAAGCTAGTACTCCTGTTTTATCAGCGTTGCAACTTTATCGGTAATGCCAGTGTTAAATAACGATATCTTGCGGCAAAGTATTACGGTATTACAAGCACGTATACCGAGCCATACTTGGATATCAAATTGCTCGAAACTTATTAAAGGGTGCTATCGCACCTATCATTAGATAAGAAATCTAACCATGACGAAGACAGATATAATGTTAGCGAAATATTGGAAATACCTTGCAGTTGCACACAAATTATACCTAAAACACTCAGACATTAACTGTAGTAAACCGTAGAAAGCTATCGATGCTTTCTCTGATAAGTCTCTTGGGGTTCGTGATGATTGATTCGTTTGCAGGAATCATTTTAATAACCGGTCATTGGACGACAACACGCTAGAGTTCGATAACTTGAACGAGTTCGAATATTCGATCGACGACTTTGATCCCAGTTTGGATAAGGTGGTGAAAGGTCGGCTGAACGTGGAGGACGTGGTGAAGAGACACAGAAGGATACGAAGGAGTACCACGAAGAAGGATACCGTTGAACATGTTACTAAAATCATGGAGAGCATAGAGGAGGAGCTGGATGACTTAAAGGTATTGATTTTCGACATGTGGCTAAAAATTTTTATTTACATTTTACGATGAACATAAAAATTTATATCGTTATGTTTAAGGCTACGCAAATCCGCCACTCGGAGACTCGAAAAACACTGCCCCCAAAGTGTTCAGTTTTACCACAGGGTGGAGTGAACTGTTCGGAAACTGTGTACCAGGACCCGAACGAATGGCGTATCTCTAGACGAGAAATCGAGCAACAGATAAGAGAGATGAGGATGCAACTGGAAACGTTGAAAGTGAGTGAACCGTACTTCTTCATCTAGTGTTACGAACATAATCGTATCTTTTTTCAGGACATACGTCGTCATCTGATGACCAAGCGACCCCACGTTAACCGGGAGACCGAGGAAGGGCCTAGGAATACCCAAGAGCCTCATAAATCGCACCATCACGCTTCGAAGAACCACGCGAACCGTCATCATAAGAAACACGATCACGCCAGCACTGTTAATCCTACCGTTACGACTATCCGTTCCACGTCGAAGCTGGACCAAGTCACGGAAGACAGAACTACGTCCATGGGGACTACGGAGAAGCTGAGGATCAGTATTACGGAAAACACTGATGACCCTGATACGACCACCGTAATTGAAACAACAGCGACGACCTTATCGACCACTGCCAAACCAAAGAAAGCGTCGCGTCGTCAGAAAATAAAAGAAGCTGCGAACAATCGAACGGAAGTGGAGGACGATAGACCACTGAGGCGCAGAAAGGTTCATCATCATCGTAAAAACAATACGCTGTTGACGAACAGCGTGCACGATGAGGTGCCGGCTGCCGTGAACGTTAGCGAGATAGTTGAGACAACTGCGACTACTCAAAGTTCCACAGGCACACAACAGTATCAATCGACTAGGTATACTACTCTTCCCACTACTATAGTGAAGGAAACGACCGCTCAGAGGGAGACCTTGAGCAGCGTTGGGATCACGAACGAGTCCACGAAGGAAACCACGCTGGAAATGGACCCGCAGACGATGACGTCGATGACGACGGAGACGTCCACCTCAAGTGAATCAACCCCTATGACTTCCAGAACGACTGAAACTCGTTCCAGAAATACGTTTACATCTACAACCGCTGTCACAACCCCGACGACCACACCGGTTACGGTCACTCCAACGAAGAAGTTTCCAAAAGTGCAGAAGAATAGGACGAATGGAAATCTTGGGCCGTCCAGAATAGACGTGACCATCTTGGAGTCTCCGGACAGGAGAAGCACACAAGGTTGGTGATATTTTGAACATTTTAAAACTCATATCAACCGTGGGGTCTGACCAAACGTGTTTCTTTTACGGTAGATATAATAGATATAGCAAATAATCGTCGACTACCACCGATGCTGAACAGCCCCCTAGAAGCTCGCCACAAATGCTACTGCGAGCCTGACTCCTACTCGAAGAAGGACGAGAAGGAGATCGCCCGAGAAGAGAGAAGAAGACTGAAAGAGGAACGACTGAAGAAGAAAGAGAGGAAGCTAAGAAAGAAGGCGAAGCTCGAGAAAGAGTGTCTGACGGAGAAGATGAACTGCTTCGAGCACGACAACGACCATTGGCGCACTGCCCCGTTATGGAGCGCTGGTCCATTTTGTTTCTGCATGAATGCCAACAATAACACGTATTCGTGCATTAGAACCATTAACGCTACGCACAATTTCCTCTACTGCGAATTCACCACTGGGTTGGTCACGTATTATAATCTGAGGATCGGTAAGTATTTTTAATTCTTACTTTTCGAGAAGAGAGTCGGGTTTATGATTCCTTTTTATTGCTTCGTACAGATCCATTCGAACAATGGAACAGACTGTCATCGTTGACACCCTCAGAACGTTCTTACCTTCACGATCAACTGGAACATTTGAAAGGGTGCAAAGGTACCAGGGATTGTACAGTTGGGAGTGCGAGGGAAGCTATGCCGCAGCTTCAGCAGCATCAGAGATATATTTCGAAGAGAAAATATGCTAACACCTTCGGTAGGTTTCACTGATAAGGTGGAAAAATATAGTTTGATCGTTTCTCTTTCATATACTTGTTCGTTTCCGTAGAGGACATGTTTGTACCGTCAACGTTACAAATTATTCGTGAAAGCGAACTTGGTAGTCCGCCTAATAAGAGACGAAAAAAGTTGCAAACGTAAGTACAACTTTTGAATGCTTGACTAGTTAGTGCGGGCATGCACAACGAGCCTAGGAAACTCAAAATCCCAAAGTTCGAAATTTCCAAGGTCTCAAAGTTACATATTTCCAAAATTCCAAGTTCTCAAAGTTTCAAAATCGCAAGGTTTCAAAGTTCCAGGGTGCCATAATTCTAAAATACCAAAGTCGCAAAATTCTCGAAATTCCAAGATCCTAAAGTCACAAAGACTCATAATCCCAAACTTTCAAGGAACTTGAGTTCCAGAGGTCTAAACAACAATAAAGAATGTACGTTTTAGATATATAGAATATATGTATTTCGTGTTTTCTGTATTGAACAGCGTTTGGAACAGACGTAGCAGAAGCTGGCAGAGTAGTTGGAGACATCATCAAGACTCTGTGAATTATCGACGGCACAGACATCAGTACTGATCACCGTTCGTTTTTCATTGAACAAATCGTCGAAGGATGCCTGACAGCATTGCCTTGGATGTGTATTCATTTTGCAATGCATTTAATAACGTAATTTATTTAGTGATATTTAAATTGGGAACGGAAACGTGATATTTAATTCATGACGTTCTGATTCCGTTAGACTGCCGCAGCTCGAGGAGTTTACTGTGTATATTTTTCAACGCTATTTTTCTTCACGGCAAAATTAACGTGTTGTGAACGAGAAAAACAATCGGAAACACGATCTAATGAGGATCCATTTTTTTACTTAATAGCAGATATTTTTTATAATAATTTATTCATCTCACGTCTCTTTAGGTCTTTATACAAGAAACGAATAATTACGATGACTGTAATTCTAGCCATCGTCTAATAACGCACGATGCCAAGACTGTTTCGATGAAACTGATAAAATCAGTGGCACCATTTAACCTGCGCAATCTATTGTCTTACTAGAAGCAGTATGGAAACTTTTATAATTGCTATACCTAACAGTCCCTGCCATGAAAAATGGAATGCTGATGGATGCATACACTGTTATAAATAAGAAATGAAGATAAATTTATGGAAAATTACAGATATGCTTTGTTAAGTATAAAGACAAGTTTATATAGTATTCAGTCTTTCCTATCAAGAGTTATGTATAGTTTAATTATCGAATTTAATATGCCTTTACACAAGCTATATAGCTAGGTAACTTGTCTCCATTAGCATTTTATTTTTTTTACAATTATATGTCTGTGTTATGTACTAGATTCTCAGATAGTGTCCTGAGAATATCTTCAAGATTTTGAAACTGAAGCCATGTATTTAAATCATGTGAAATAAATAAATAAACACTGTCCAAATGATGATAAATGTTTCATTTATTTAATCAAAACCTTAGGGAAATGATCTATTGTACAAAAATAAATATATTTTGAATAATGATATTTGGAATCAAGATGATTAAATATTCCAGTTTTAAATTTGACAAATACAATAAATTTAGAAATTAATAGAATCATCAAAATCTTCATTGTCATCAAAAATGTTTTTTGTAGGTTTAGCTTCTGTAATGTTTTTATCATAATACTGGGTATGATTATCAATGTTACTTGTATTATCAAATATTTCACTTTCTTCAATCATGTTATCATTTTGTTCACCATATTCTTCTTCGCTATCAAAATACTCTTGTTCAAAATCATTTTGGTAATTGCAACTAATATTAGTATTTACATATTCAGTCTCTGAGTATTCCTTTGTTGTGCTATCATTATCTAAACATGTAGATCCATGATCCTCTTGGTAGTTATTGCTTTCGCTACATGAAAAGTTAGAATTTTTAAATGCAATATCTTCTGGAGTATCTAAATACTTTGCCCACTTGTTTTCAACTTTCTCAGAATTTGACTGATTGGGAAAGTTGGCACAGTAATTATCATTTGCATTGCTGTTATCATCAAAATATTCATTTGTTTGATTCTCTTGTGTTTTCAATAGATTCAATTTTTGAACACAAATACGACAATCTTTTCCTGACCCTCTAAAGAATACCTAAAAAGGTAAGTGTGAAGGCTATCTTGTTTATAAACTGCACTTACACAAACAATAATGCAAGTTTCCAGTAAAGTTTATCAATTATGACATAACAATAAACTTACTTGTTTTAAAATTTGTTTGTGATTACATACTTTACACTTCCATTTCTTTGCTTGTTTAATCATGTGCACCTATAAAATAAACATAACATGAAGAATTGAAAGTTACATTTTATGTTCTCCATTGTAACCACAATATATTTAAAAATTACCTGATACATTTTACATGAACAACAGTGTAAAACATTCATATCTTGTGGCATGATACGAAACCTTTTGGGAATAAAATAAGAATAATATTACACTATGTTAAAACTGTTATGCTCAAAGCACTTCCAGCCAATTTCAAACTTTGACACTTGAAATATGGCGGTCGACAAAATTTCGGCGGGAAGAATGTACTGTTTAAATTTTAATAACAAAATTATACATAATTTATTTCATCTGTTAACTTAAAAAAATTCGATGAATACAGACAGGGTTAATTTGTTAATTTATACTTTATTATTATATATGTTTAAAAATTATTGAAAGTCAATTTTACAGTTAGGCAAAGCTTCGCTGAGTTCTTTATAGACGGAATCTTTCTTCTTGACATATATAAGTTCTTGAATTTTCAATGTTTCTAAATTTCTGTAAATTAAAAAAAAATAAAACAAATTATTGTGTCTGAAATTATATTTATAGTACATGTATTTTGGTAATGTTAATGTTCATGTACCACATACTTCAGTACTTTTAAGCTACGCAGACCCTCATCACTAATATTCTTACAGTTCATAATTTCCAAATTATTCAATGTATCCTTAATAATTGATAAATATATCAAAGCATTATTATCAACGTATTTACAGCTTTCAAGTTTTATTTCTTTAATATATTTACATCCCTCTGTATTAAAAAATTTCATGAATAATTATTTTTCTATCTAATTTTATTTCATAAAGATAGTTTTATAACACTGACTGAAATGTTCAAATCCTACATCACATATCCCAGCATTATTAGCATCAATACCCTCAATATAATATTGGTGTCCATCATTTGGTAACGCATTATAATCTGTTAATAATTGAGGAACATCTTTCCATTTAACAAATGCTCCATTTCTTAAAAGCCATTCTGCACATGCACGATCAGGACCAACCTCTTTAACACGGTCTTCATCAACTCTTAAAAAAGGAACATCCAGTATCAATAATTATTCTGTACAATTGAAAACAAAATATAATCCCTTTACTGTGATACCTGTTGAACATGAATGTAACCCAATAAAATAAAGGTCTTGCATGACTTTTTGTGTTTGAAAACACAATAGATCTTATTTTGCTAAAAATCTGAAAATAAGAATATATGTAGCAAGTTTATAAATGTACTTACACAGCAAAGTATATATCATTTAAATCATACAGGGATTGTCATTTCTCTATAGTTGAATATATAATATGAAAGATGTAACTGAAGCTTTAAAGTTATTATAATATGAGTAAATTACACGATGAACTCGTAAGTACACAGGTACAGTATATAAAAACACTGTGCAATTGCGTAGAAGTTTATTTTTATGCATTAATGTTTACACCACAGAGTAGAGATCCGTTTGTTTTGAGACCGGTATTATATCACAAAATGAAAAATAATCCACTATTGCTATACTCAGTTATAATTCCTTCTGTTTCAGTAGCGCTGTTGTCTACTTCTAAACTGAACTGATAATATCGCATGTGACACGAAAATGGTAAATAGTTACGATGAAATAGACATTATTCGTCATAGATGTCAGTTGCGCACAGTATTTCCATCGACCACAGTATCCTACGTTATCCGTAGTCTCTGGATCTCATAATTGTATGTGCCGCCGGTTTGAAGAGTCAAAACAAACCTGTGTGATTTGCAGTAGTTGTGATTACATTTCACAGAAAAACTATCAAATAGCATCGACATGAGTCGAAGAAAAAGAGCGAAGGTTTGTATCATTGTCCTCCTTGACTACACTTAATGTTATCTGTTAACAAGGTTATAATTAAACGGAGCATTGTTATTGTAACTGATTAGTACTCAGAGGTTTTTGATATTTATTTTACGGATATTTGTTTTCTAAATGTTTTCTAGTACTATAATAAACGTCAACTCGAGTTTCTTGACATGTAATTTGTATGTGTTTATGGATGTAAATATATAAATTAGGTTATGTTTTGGTTAAAAATACTATTTCTTATTTATTTTAATTTGTAATCGATTGTGAATTTCACTTCCACTTGTTGGAATTATGCATAGTATGTTTGATCTTTCATACGAAGACGTTTTATACAACTTTTAATTCATAAACGTATGGTAAAATTTTTAACCTATACATCAAAGTAAATTTCTGTACTACCAACAATACTATTTAAAAAATATTTGTTACTGAGAACATTCGTTATATATTTTGATTGTTTAATTTTAATACAGGTGGAGTATAGAGAAATGGAGGAAAAGTACAATCAGTTGGAAGATGAAAATGCTTCAGATACGTCAGAAAAATCTAAACCCGGACTTGTGACGCCAGAGAAAAAGGTTGTACCTGAAGTTAAAAAAGAATCTGAGACTGCTATTCCACAATCTGCCCCTACATCTTCAGTGCCTAAACTTGAAGTGAAAGATGAAGATGATCAAGATAGTGATCATGAAGATCCTCATGGTACATATATGTGCTATCAAAATGTAGTTTTACTTTATGAACGAAACAAGCTATAATCTATACATACTGTTATTATAGTGAAAGAATTGCTTAATGGATTGGAGGGGGCAGCATTTCAAAGTCGTCTTCCATTCGATAAGTTAACTTCTACTGAAGCAGCCTGTTTTCCAGATGTTTCTGGTGGTCCACCGCAAACTCAAAAAGTTTTCCTTCACATTAGAAACAGACTTGTATGATGTTTATTTTCCAATACATATACCTAATATTTGTTATTTATAAGTATCTTTATTTCAGTTGCAATTATGGCTTGAGAATCCCAAGCAACAGTTAATAATTGAAAATGCTTTACCAGCAATAGAACCACCTTATAACAGTGACAGTGTATTGACACGCAGAATTCATGCATTTTTAGAAAGACATGGTTTTATCAATTTTGGCGTATTTAAACGTCTTAAGGTAATAAATATTTCAAAATTGTTTATTTTTAAATTATGTTGTTTTATACTGTGTAAATTACTGATTGTTTATTGCAGCCATTACCTACTAAAAAGTTAGGTAAAGTGATAGTAATTGGAGCAGGCATTGCTGGCTTAGCTGCAGCTCAGCAAATGCAGCAGTTCGGTTTAGAAGTAATTGTACTTGAAGCAAGGGTAGTTATTTCTTCATATTTTTCCCAATGTATGTAAAACATGTATATAAAGTTTTAAAAATGTCTTTCTTTCATAGGATCGCGTCGGTGGTCGCATCGCAACGTTTCGTAAGTCATCGTACATAGCCGATCTCGGTGCTATGGTGGTTACGGGTTTAGGTGGGAATCCTGTGACGACGCTTAGTAAACAAATTAACATGGAACTTCACAAAATTCGGCAAAAGTGTCCATTGTACGAAAGCGACGGTCAGACGGTTAATATAATTATTTTTCTCAAATTGAATGTAATGATTAAATATTTTAAAAAATTACTCATGAAGTTTTAATATTTTTATCACGCGTAGGTTCCAAAAGATAAAGATGAAATGGTAGAAAGAGAGTTTAACCGGTTATTAGAAGCGACATCGTATCTTTCTCATCAATTAGATTTTAATTACGTGGGTAGTGCCGGTTCCGGACAAGGTGGTAACACGCGACCGGTTTCCCTGGGTCAGGCTTTGGAATGGGTGATACGTCTTCAAGAACAAGGTGTCAAGCAACGTCAAGTTGCTCATTTACGTTCAGTTTTATCGCTTCAAGGTCGGCTTATCACCAATCAACATAGGGTAAACGTCTTCATAAGGATGTCATAACATTTTTATAAAAAAGAAGAAATTCATCAAGTTCTAACACTATTTTCCATACTATAGATGATATCGATTATGGATCGTTTGGTGGAGTTGAATAAACAGTATAAGGAAATGACTGAAAGTAAATTACAAACACGGGATATAACTCAAGAGTTTGTTTTACGTTCTAAATTACGCGATCTTCATAATGCGTGTAAGGTACGGCTTCAGTAAAGTATCCTCATTTATACGCCTATGATCACATATCACATGCTACTTAACGTTTTTGTATTAGGAATGGGATCAACTTGCGGAACAGCAAAAAGAAATTGAAGCAAAATTACAAGAGTTAGAGGCTTCTCCTCCTAGGTAACTTCTGCGCTATATATTTCACTTACCAATACCTGTAACACTAAGTACGCCCATATTTATCATGTAAAATATAATCTACGTTAACGAATCAAATTATTGTATATTATTTACAGCGACGTGTATCTCTCCTCGAAAGATCGTCAGATATTGGACTGGCACTTTGCGAACTTGGAATTCGCCAACGCGACGTCGCTGTCGAATTTGAGCTTGAAACATTGGGACCAAGACGACGACTTCGAGTTCACCGGCAGTCATCTTACAGGTAAGTCGTTTTTGTCTTATATAACCCTCGGACGGTCGATGTTATATCAATCTATTCATACTTACATACTACCTGTCATGAATGGAGCTAAATAGAATGAAGTGCAAATTTTCAGAAATGCAAAGTTTCATCATTAAACCAGGATATAAAATTAAATACTAAATTGTCGCAGTAGTCGGCCGTTCGAGGTATAAACGAGCGGACGCTTTCGCCGCCATAGTAATTTCAGTTAAACCGATACGTAAATTGTCCGTAATTATTATTGACTGTACGCGTTACTCATTGAGACGCGGCTTAGCACGCGAAAACATTCTAATTTCATAGAGAGTACTCGATTCGTTGAATATCCCTGTTTGCCGGATCGCCGTGTACGGCATTATATCGACGTTCTCGAGAAATTGCTTAACCAACCAGTAGATGGTATAGATAACAGGTGAATTATTCGCGGGTTGCATCTCCTTTACAGGCGTCGGATAGTCTCGCACTCGGGTGTCCGTGCAGTTGACTTTATCAACCTTATTGAAAGTCGATAGCACAAGATTCCGTGTAGATAGTCGCTATATCCTTTTAACCGATCTCGGTTACCGGAGTTCTCATTATGTGAAATTATACTACGATCATAGCGTGTAGCCGTGTAGCTCGAGCCAACTAATGCGTTAAACAAAACCGAAGGCGGCGAGAAATATTACTATAGATGATCAAGCGATTTCATATTTTACAATGTCCGACGATTCTGTGTTCCCAACTCTCAACGAGTCCGAGTTAACGGTGCCCGTTGCTCGCCTCTCCTAATCATTCCCTTCGAGTATTTACGTTAAACGAGAGAACTTCACGCGAGATCATTGTTCGCGTTGATCTTATGAAGCATATCGCGATTAAAACCATGAAGGGTTACTGTAATCTCATTGTTTTCATGGATAGTTAAGCTAAGTATACGCTTGGACATAATGTGGCGGAACATTGGATCTAGGAATATTAGAATCTGGAGAGTATAAGAATCTAAAGGTGCAGGGATCCAGGGACGATACAGGGGTCTCGCTTTTATTTCTAACATCATGCGCGACATAAACGTGGAATCACAAAGGGCAATCGTTCATTAAAGCAGGCAATTTTGGACAGAGGTATCCACACCTGGAAGCTCGGTATCGGCGAGAATTCGAAGCAGACGAATCACGTAGAAAATATTGTAGTAAACGCGGAACGGTAAACGTAGCGTTAATAGATACTCAGTGGTGGACGTTGGTGGATGGTGCGTATCGATGAACCGTAACCCGATGGAATAGCGTGGTCGCGTGTGTCGCTACTGGCAAGTACACTCGATTGACAGTGAACGAACGAACCGGTCGAGTCGAGCTCGAGTTCCAATATTGCTCCGGTGTCGAACGAGAGCCGAAGCCCAGAGGACGCGGCCAATCGAGTGCACCGTGCGAGAGAGCGATTCGACCGAGAGTGCTCCTTCAAACGGACGTTGAAACAAGAGACGCACCGAGAGAGGTTCGTTCTTTACGTTGGCCATGGTACGCGGCCATGGTGGTCAATTCGAAATTAAAGCGGTGCCCACGGTCCATGACTGACGTGCATCGATGATCATGACGATGGTCCGGCCGCAGGTTCTTCCCGGCGATTAATGAAATGTAAACAATTTAACGCTAAATTAAGCACAACAATAGGCTGTCCGGTGAATCCCATCGTCTGAAATGTTCAGGCCCAACGGTGGATCCACCGATGTAATCGGCTCTCCATCGAGCCTCGAACCTCTTCGCGGTCCTCCTCTTCGCTTTTACGGACCATCGGTTCCTTCTCGGTTTCAAACGAATCCCGCGGCAAGGTTAATAACCACTGACCGAAAAGCGTTTTAGGCACGAATATTCTTTCAGATACTTTGTACGCTTCGACTGTCCTTGATCAACGCTTTTTTGCGTCTTGCTCGGTTTCGTTTAATTCTCGAGATTTTTCAGCACTTGATCATATGTTCATGCGTCATGTTAGCTTCTCGGGTTATCATGTTACGCGATCGTTGCTTCGGTACTCCTTTTCAACTTTATCTTAACACATTTATGTACAAGCCCTTTTAAATACAATTTCAAAGATAATGTATTTGAAGATTTCCTTTTTCTTTCTTACATCGACTCCGAATTGTAAATATCGACAAACAATTGTAATATAGCTTGTGGAAACAACGCTCGGTCGCGAGATATCTCGGCCAGAGGATCTCGTCAAGGAAATATGTAATTTACGTTTCACGAGTGATCGTGGATAACAGTAAGTTACGGGAAGTGTGCTAGATAATGCGTTCATTCGCATTCGAATAACTCCATAGAAGTCGAGTCGCGGTTAAACAATCGATGCATCTCCGGCGTACGTTGTACCATTCTGTTTTTACGCTGACGGAGCAGCATTCTTTTCGACTCGGACGTGTTTGTTCCGACCGGTACAACACGATCTCGTCGGGGACCATTTGGTAGTAAAATTCAGGAATGTATACCGACCCGTAGTCGTCATCGTGTCGCTACGGCGATCTCGTCTTCCTTTTCGATCGGTCGTATACCAAAGAGTTATCGAGCTTTGTTCGCGACACCGAGGACTGGGCGCGTCGTCGTCGGAGTTTTCGGTCATTCGTTGGTCACCACGAAAAAACGTAGGCAGCACGATATTATGCGCGTATATACACGCGTACGGTACACGCAGCATCGACGGGACCGAGACACGGATGATACCTATAACATAGCCGGAAAGAAGGGGCCAGGGATGGGTCATTTACGACGTATCGAAGTCTTCTACACCGTTCGTTGACTCGGAACCTCGCATTCCGTGCCATTCGTGTATCGCTACCAAAATTATACTCTCGTAAAGTTGACATCGTGTGCGCCGCCGCGATCTTTGCCTTCTACAACAACGTTCTTTATACAGGCTCGAATTCACTGAACCTTTGACATTCGTTTAGAACACCTCTGCTGTCCATATTCTGGCAATTTTTGTAGTTTGAAAGATTTTTTGCAATTGTAGGTCTTTCGCTGTTTTTTTTTTTAATTAACTGTCTGACTTTGTTAACTCTGACATTTTGAAAAAATCATAAATGGTCAATATTGAAGGTACACATGTAGTTTATCGGCAGGTACGAACAGTATTGACAATATATCGAGCGGTATACACGTACAAATTTATTGCTCGAGTACATACGAGCGTGTGTATGGCAATATTGTAGCGTGTACACGAGCGCGTGTACGATAATATTGCACAAGTATACTGGAGGCTGTATGGCCGTCAAGTGTACTTGTTCAATAAATTTGTGCAAGTATACCGCTCAACTATGCAGTTACGCGTGTAGCTTCACGAGTTTAGAACAAAGCTCGCAACTTTGAAATATTTCATCGACAATATCCTCGCGAGGATTCGTGCTCGGAAAGAATCCGAGACATCTAGGCCAGAAAGATTCTCTATAGCCGAGATCGAAATCAAGGACCGAGTTAAGGATCGCGCCCGACCCTGGTCTCACAGGTGCGTTTCCCAATATAACGTTCGAAGGAAAATTTACGAACGAGGAATATCGAGAAGCACATAGAATCCCACGGTGCGGCTTAATGAGCTTTCGCCTTCGATCTTCGATCGATTCGGCCGGTGTTACCGAAGTCTGGAAATAAACGACGGGTGGATGGGTCGAACGATCCTGGCTCATTTGGCGAAACAAGCTTTACCCTCCCTCATTCTCCAGGGAAAAAGGACAAGTGTAAAATAGAACGCGTCGTCGAAACGCGGCGTTTTTCGACGGAGCTGCTCGGGACCCGGTACAAGTGTGTTTCCTCGACGAGGACGAAAACGTAGGCAGCTTAACATTAGTTGAGCCGAGAAGTTGGACGGCAAAGGGGGCCCCCGAGTGGTAATTTACGAGGTATCGAAGACCTTGTACACTCCTACCCGCCAACGAGCCGGCCTCGCCCCGCGGAATCCAGTCTTGGCCTTAACGCACCGATACCTTTCCCATGACCACTTTCGGCCTATCTGTGCACACAGCGTGTGCACAGGTATAGTCATCGGCAATGATCTTTTCGTACGCGGAAAGAATAGGACACTCTCGTTTCAATGCCTCTTCCTTTTACAACAAGCTTGCTAGAGTACACTTCATCAGGTATACTTAAGTTTTGGTACTTGGTGTTTTAGTACTTTCAAGTTTTCTCATTCAAACCTTAAGCGTTAGCACTCGTACTCTTAAGAGATAGTATTTCAAGTTACTCTTGAACTTTAATATTCTAAAGTTCTCCTAATTCCTGTATTCTGCAGTTTAGTGCTTTAAAACTGTACCTTTAGACTAGCATGTTAACCGAGAGAAGGCATCTATGCCCGCTGGTGTACACGGTGCTATAAGGCTGTCTGGATGTTTGTGTCTTTACCATTTACAGCGTTCCATCCGTGTCGACGACGCGGTAGGGTACCTTGTCGATACAGTCTATCCTGAACCTCTGCTCTCCTCTCTTCCCATCACCTCTTCCTCTTTGCTCGTGATCCGCGTGATTTCTCTTCTTAACGTCACCTATCGCCCGTGAAGTGTCAACGAGGCGATTTCTTAGCGCCGGTCGTTCCTCTGCCCTCGAACAAATGGTTTGCCGACACGCGTCCCGGATTAAGTCCTCCTGCCTTCGTACCGTCGATACCCTTTACCGCAGTTTCCTGCTACCTTCTTTTTATCCCTCTTTCGCGTGGAACTTTGGTTTTCGCGGACGTTCCGCGTGCACGCCAGCTTTAGAACTCTTTCTTCGTATGCCCGTCGACGTTGAGACATCGTTCAATTGTCCTTTCAGTTTCGTACCTTCTCTTTCTTGTTTCGCGGGGTTAACCGCGCGCACGATCGATTCATTTGCATCCGCGAGTGCAAGTGAAATATGCCAGCCACGACATTCTTGCTTAGTTTGTTAATCGACGCGTGTCGTTGACAATTTTATGGGGCTACGCGGTGGTCCATGAATATCTGGCACACCTAAATATTTCCTTGCCAAGTATTTCCAGTACAAAACATACATAACATTCTCATATTTTAAAATTTAAACTTTGAATGCTTCTTTTCGAGTACAAAAAGAATATTTTACTGTTTCGTATCGGTGATGGTTCGGTGCAATTGGATTAAATTGATGATACCGATCAAAGATCGGAGGATAGCCCCGAATGATAAGTCGATTCGCCTGGAATATTACGTGTCAGCATGAAATGTGCTGGCTTGCGGTCGGATTGTAATTAGGTCGTCTATGAGGCATTAGATCACGATATACCTGAATAGGTATATCGTGAATGGGAGATAGACCTCGTGCTGGTCTCCCGAGGTTCTCAAGATTGACCGATATCAACCTGCACCCTCGAAACCATTGATTAATAACGCGTTGGCTGGAAAACGGTTCGAGTAATTGAATCGTTCTCTCAAACGCTTAACTAACGAGAAGCCCGTGTTCGCCGCTTCGACCACTTCTAATCCGTTTTATTTATCAAGGCGATTTTATACGACACGGACCTGTTGCGATTTACAGCTTGCATTAAGCTACAACGAAACACTAGAATTCATTTTTCGAAAATGGAACTTCGATTGCAGACAGCGAAAGCATTTATCACAGATAACCATCTATCTGCTTAACGCAACATGCAAAAGGCAATGTATGAAAATTTCGTTCACAATTATTGGCTTGTAGATATGTATTCATTACATTAGAATGTAAATGTTCTCAAAGGTGTTTAAGTGCATTCTACCTTGTAACCTAACCATAAACAATGTAAAATAAAAATAAATATTTTGCAAACTTGTACAGTATAGATGTGGATCAAAATTATCGGCCGGTGAACGTTTGATGATCAGCAGGCCGCGATTAAGTATCCTTTCCATGGCACGCGGATTAATCAACTTCCATGGTAGGCTTATTTATGCGCGAAAAAGCTCGGATGTATTCGCGCTGATAACGGAGCTATGCGAGTGGAGGCTCGCGCCGAGCCGAGCGGAATGACGCGTTTAAATTTCCCGTGCTCGCGCACCGCACAGCGGATTCCCTTGACGCGACGAGTTAAGTCGCCGATAGATGTACTGTAACGTCGTGAAGAGTAAGTTAAGGGTCGTGAAGTTGTCGAGCCGGCGAATTATTTCCCTCGTGCGCTTTGTATAACCTGTGTTGTCAATCTGTCATCGGTTATGCCTGGCTCGTACTGGCCGGCTCGCGAGCGCGTATTTATGGAGCTAAACCCTTTCTCCCGTCACTCTTTTTTCCCTCTTTTCCTTCGAAACATCGTGTACCAAATATCGCGTGTATCACCGGTCGAGTTATTTCGTGGGGAATTTCGTTCTCAATTAATCGGGCAGCCTCATCGATCATCGGTTTCAGCCTGATTATCGCGTAGGCGAAATTGTCTGGCAGCGGACTCGAAAACTTTCTTAAAACCTTGTCGTTGGATATAATCGAGTGCGATGTTCGTGACGTGTGACTATGAAAGGGCTGATGGATATTAGTTGGTGAAGTTGTAACAGTTCAAAAGTAACAATTTTTTATTTTACTACCTTATGGACGTTTAAGTACTACGTTCGAGCTACTCGTAGAACTACACGTTAACTTGTACTTAAAAGGGATAATTCCATGTATTCCGCTTGCTCGAGGGTTCAAGATAAATAGACACATTCCGTAAGTTATTTCGTGGCGTTGAAAGTGTTCCAAAATTTGTATACATTAGTGCGGTAAATTATATCCTCCAAGTGACTCGGGAAATTGATGCTCCGGCTCGAGCTTCTGGCACCCTGGCGCGAGAAGCTAAACAGATTTTCGTCTCGGTGATCAGCGAATCATTCGACTCTCAATCTTCCCCGCGCGGAATATATCTCTCTTACTGCATAGATTTGCACCAAAAACCACCGACTGTTCCGCATCTGTCCTCCACAGCTTCCGTTCGTCGTTTTAATTAAACTCGTTACCACCACCTTAATTGGAGGTTTCGATTCCTTTCTTACTTACGCTCATTGAACAATGAAACTCGCGTTCCGGCTAAAGACTTAATGGCGGACTTCAGTTATCCGGATAATTCGAACACAGCAGTTCCTACGAAAGGTTAGTCGGTGAAACTGAGAACTCGAATTGGCAGTTCGATATCGTATGACCCAGTCAAATCGGAGAACGAAAGTTCACCTCCGTACCATTTCTAAAATATTAAAATTCTATCATAAAAAATTTAGTATTCGCTTCGATAAAAAATTACTATCGGTTAAATTTTAATAAGTAGAGAAAGACGGAGGAAGACAATATATTTGCCAATTTAGTATAATTGTTGACTAGGTTATAGTTCGTGATTTTGGCTAATAAGTTTACGCCTCGTCCGTGGAGGAGGCAGCTATATTTTTCAAATTAATGTCCGGTAATCTTCGGTCGACAATCGTTTCTAAAGGGGATTACGTGACAGGGCGACCGAGAATGATTAAAACGGAACCCTACGCGACGGCCAGAAGAATGACGATGACCATTATATGTTAATGCCCGGCCACACGCCATACGACGATCACCGTGGCCTTTCAGCATCCTTCCTTCATTCTCGGTTGAAAACTAGTGTCTTTCAAGAGTTTTCGCGGGATATTCATCTCTCCGTTTAACAGTTATCATTTCGAATCATCTTTCAAAGTTGAATTCAAACGCTCAAAGTCGGAGCCTTTACAGTCATGAAATTTTTAAAACTACGGAGAATAAAATATTTTGGTATTTAATCTAATAGAATATTTGACAATGGATGTAACAGAATCTTAGAGACTTTCTCGGTTGAAAAATCCATTAAACCCATTAAATCCCGTTCATCCTATCAGAGGCGTGCGTCGCGGTTGTTGTTTAACTCCCGCTACCGAGTAAGCCACGATCGAAGAAAGAGATTAATGAACGTCGCGATTTCTCGTGAATTTATCGTTAAGGGAGCAATTCCCCCGGCAAATTTGGACGCCATTAACGATATTAAGAGTGCTTGCCCTTCGCTTGGACGAGCTTCCGGTTTAATAGCCCTTTCAGAGGCTCTGCCGCGTCGAATTCATCATCGAGATAAACATCGGTTTTTCAGCGGATAATGTTTCACGTTCGGGAGGATACACTCGACCGATCGTTAATTATCGGCAACGATGCACGTCCCGAACTTTTCTATCGCCGCTTTTAATGACCGTCGTTAGAGAGAAGCGGCTAAGTTTTACGAGGAGCATCGGGTGGCAGATTGAAAGCGGATGGTGACCAGGTGCCGGTTTCTACGAGGCGACAGCAATCTGCGCCATCTGCCAAATCAGTCCCCCTCGGGCTGCTCTAAATTTTACTCGAAATTATTTCCACTGACCCACGTGCACGGACGTAAACGATTCCCCCATTAAACCCTTTTCTATAATTACGGGAGGGACGGAAAAAAAGGTGTTAGTCCCTGCAACGAGATGTTTCGGGCAGATGAGACCAGCGTTCTTCGCTCTGGTAAAGTTAACCCCTTTCGCTCGACATCTTTCGAAGACCCCACCAGTTTTAGCCTTAATGGAATTTTGTAAGATGATATCGCACAGATTCTGTAATGACACGTGTAATATTAGATGTACACACGTTAGGAAGGTGGAATGTTGCGAAAGTTATGAAAATCCAAATATTTCCGAGTTCAAGTTATAGAAAACATTAGCTAACGCGTGAGAATAGGACAGCCATACAGCTCGATATAAGTTTTAACAGCTTTTGTTAGGATCTCATCAAATTACTCTGCTGCGTGACACGAGCTTGAAAACGCTGAACAGAGAATTCGATCCGTTCATTTCACGTAACAGTTTCTCGAAAACGTTTCACCTAAGTTTGCGTTCCGTCTCGCACAGCGTGTCTCGTTGGCCGTATAACAATAAATATCCACGGTTAATGTCAACCGAGTTGTGCCCGCGAGGTGGCTCGTTCACGGTGAAACTCTATCTGTCGATAGGTTAACTGGCTGCCAGTCGTAGGATTCGCTCTTAGCCGTCGTTTTGCGCGGGTTAAAAGTACGCGGAGCGTGCGTTGCCTCAGCTTCCTGGCTCGTACGGATTCGATTCTTATTAGGTGCGATCCGCGGTGCCGATGCTCTCACGACCCAACACAATACTGTGAACTGTCGCGAACTGTAAATAGACCGCGTTCTCTTGACGCTTTATTTGCCCCGTGTCTAGATTTTTCGCCAGATACGCGCCGTTTCTCCGTCTGCCCGACCACTTTTCCCCGCGATAATCGCCGTTGATGATTCCGACCAGATAACCGGAGCCACTGGAACCTTTCGAAAGGGAAACGTTTCGCTGCTTAGGTCGGCGTGAAACTTTCGCAACTTCCTCTCGCGACTGGCTCGTGCTTTTCATCGCGAGAAAATCTCCTCCGAGCTCGTGATTCGATTACATTCTTGCTTGTTGCTTGCTCAACGTTTACGTCCTCTTTCATTTTCCTTCCTTCGCTTTCATACTTGTGATTGCATACTTTATGCAATTTACACTTTCGGTAATTTTACGCTTCTTCTTAATTAACGCTCCGACTAGGTTTACAAGCTTCTTATTTTAAATTACAAAATTTGTCGGGATACTTTTCTTGATATCTATCTTGACTTTTATCGAGTTACGTATGTTCAATTATGTCTGCTTGTTTGTCTACTTTATTTTTAATCTCAAATTATGTGCATTATGGTGCAGTCTTAACACGTTGACTATCATGGTGGTCACCAGCGTTGCAAATTCAGTTAAATTATTTATACGAAAAGCAAATGAGACAAACTTTAAAGGGCTCTTAAAGATGAAAGATTACGTATCCGTGTACTATCGTGTCTGACCACATACGTCAAGTTATACTGTGGTAAACATGTTGAGGTAAGAGTGGTAATGAATTTGGGGAGGGTCTTGAAGACTAGGGAGAAAATACTGCAACGTTAATACCCTGTTAATTATAACAACAGGTGGCACCATCTCCTGACCTGGCGGTTAGAACTATGTATGTAGAACATTACCGATTGTTAAGAGGATTATAGATATAAATAAACCACGTGTCTTACACGTTAGTTTTATTAAAGATTTAGTATTGGAGTCCGTTTGATAGACGTTGAGTTCGTAATAAAGTATTAATGACAACGTTCGTTGCCGATCACCTGTGAGCCCCGTGACAGTGAACGTGTTAATAGCGTAATACGCTGGTAGAAAGTCGCGCCATTAATCGCGCGTACCTTCGAGATTACTCGTATCGTTTTTCCTGCACGTACGATCTCGTTGTCGTCGAGGAGAACAGTTTTAGAGCGTCGCTGATAAACCGTCCTCGGGGACTTAGACTCGATCGCTTTGTCGCGTCGTCTACGTTTACGGGAATGGAGATCGAGTATCTTCAGCGCCTCCCTCGAGCTTTCTTTTTTTTTTCCCTCGCTCTTCAATTCTCTTCCGTTCTCGAGCTGGCTCGCTTTTCTTAGCCAGATTCTTAGCTGGAGCGATGTGCAGCTCGTCAGTCCTTCGGGAGATCGATTCCGACAATCTATCAGCACCTTTCGTGCACTCAGGAATATCGAACTTCTCAGAAAATGCGATTCTCTTCGATTTCTTATATTTGATGCTTGAAATTCTTCTCCTTAATCCGTAACTTTCGGATTAAGGCCACTGTACCTGCTTGAGAATTTAGAAACTTAAGACTGTGAAATCTATGAACGTTAGAAATTTCTTTCAACTTAAAAATTAGACAATTTTCAAGGTTGCAACTGCCCCAGATAAGTAAATAGTGGCTGATCCTGTTAATCATCCTTGACCATAAGCATCCTACGTCGCACAAATTGTGCTAACTCCCCTCTTTGAGTGAATTATTCGTAAAGAGACATAAAAGGTTTGTTTAGCAGACGTCGAAAATTGAGATTGCAGAGAGTTAAATTTCGTTGCGTTTCGTTGGAAGTTGTTCGCACGGGACCGAACAATGCGTGTTTAGGGTACTCGGTTCATTAACACATTCTCCTCGGGCTTTTAAACGGAAGATTTACACTTGGAGCCCGGTCGTTTTAATGGCAACATCTTTTAAACTACTCCGCAAACATCGTAGCGTTCCTTCGCTCGCGTTGCCTCCAATCCGTACAAGAACGAACGAAATTCAACGTGCGCCTTGTAAATGTTGCCTGACGAGTTTCGGCGGGTGAAACCATGCGTTAAATTGCCCGAGTCCTTGTAACTTCTTTCTTAGATGAAATAGAGATTTTCTGGACACGATCGGGGAAGATTCTTTCAGGTAGTCGCATAGCAAGTGAAATTCATTTGACGCTTATTACGATAGGTTCGTTAGAAAATGTCCTAATGAATCGATGCTGCGGTACAGTTGCAAATTGATATTTAATGTACAGGCTCGATAAAACTTTGTGGTTTATGTTGTCAGGAGCAACCTGTCGTCACATTCTCCATATATTATACACTCTGAAGAATTCTTTTCATATATACTCATCGTGTTTTTTGCGCGTTTCAGTCTATTATAAATGCATAAATATGCCGACTGAAAGTATTCGAGACATTAAAATTTGAATAAAACGCATCGATTCGAAGTATGCTTGAATGGACTGAAAATTTGCAAGAGGTAGAATATCCATCACTGATCCCCGCACACCAGTATACCTTGCCCGTTTCTTATTACTCACGACCCCGTCTCCTCGTTCCCACAATGAAAATGTGTGCACAGCGAATAGCCGGGCGATAATAAACTATCCTCGCCACGTAGTCCTGATCGTTTTGTCGCATCGCGTAGGTTTACGGGAACGGGGATCGAGTAACTTCAACACCTCTCCACCGTTCTCCCCCTCTTGTTCTTCAATTTTCTTCCACCCGTAGCCTTCTACCCTGGCCTTCTTCAGTCTGGTCCTCCGAGAGGGCCCCGACGGCTGAACGGAGAGGAAAAGGGGAAAAGACGAGGAAGAGAGAAGAAGAGGAGAGACGAGCCAGCCAGATCGGCTGAGATGTAACTGGAGAGCACATTACCTGGTATTAAGTCACCGAGATAACTACCTGTGTGGGAGGTTCCGCGCACCAGAGCTTGTGCGTAAAATACGACGACGCGACCGCGGTGCTTGCTGGTCGTTTTACGAAATATCCCGATTTTGCTCCTTCCCCCTAACGTGTGTCAACGTGCAGCCCCTCCAGGAAGCGTGCGTACGACCGGTGAACGCGCGATCGAACCACCGAGCATCGCCTCGAGGAAATACACCGACGCTCTTCCTTTTTCCCGATTTATACCAACCGTCCTACCATCAGGATTTCCAATCGTGTAACGCGTATATCATCGGATCGCGTTTTTCGAACTTGTTCGGTTTCATCTTCCCTCGTGTTTATCTGCTCGAGGCTGACCGCACGGCAAGGAGCTGGCCTGAGGTTTGGCCAACCTTCGGGAGGCGTTAAAATGACTTTCTTGTCCTGTTTGGTTAACTTTCGCGCAAGATGAATGTTCGGGGACTGATAGTCGAACGGACCGGTCCTTTGGATATAAACCTTTTTCGTATCTCTCATCTATCCTTTATCTTACTGGTCTATTTAACCGATCTGTGTCTATATCTACGGTTCGAAAGAATAGACGTGCCGTCTCATTTATATTAATGATGCGGTTTCATTTTTACGCCTCGGTACTTGTGATTAAAAATAAGAAAAAATTGTGATATAAGGACATAAATACCACGAATTGTATCTTATCAACTAATCGGGGTACCGAACCAGTTATGGTTAAATTTGACACAGGTTTTACTCTCGTGAGCTTTACGAATAAATCATTTGACACATTTTACAGCCGCAGGTGAACACGATCCTTCATATCGCGCGAGGGTTAATTCGAGGAAATCGTTGGACAATAAACCGGCATCGGTGGATCGTCGAGATCAAGCGGCAATTTACTCGGATCGGTACTCTTCGATAAATTCAGCCGTTACGGGAAACGACATGCGCATACGCGGGGTGGTGTACCGGAATTTGCACGTTTATTGTCGCATTAATAATTCATGGTGTTGCGCAATTTTTAATCAGCTGCCGTCTGTCATTGATTGATGCTGCCCTCGCGCCCCCATGGGGCTCGAAATTTACATACAGAACGAAAAGGGAAAGTATTGACACGTGATACGTTCCTACCAAACAAGCAGCAAAGTCCAATCGCACGTCATAATGGCGCCGTTTTCTCTCTTTCTTTCTCTGCCCGTTCATTCTTCTGCCACGAACCGGTGTCTTTCTTTCTCCTTCTCCCCGTACCTCTTTTCGTTTCTCCTTCGTCCTCGTCCGACCGACTCGAAGGGATCCCACAAAGAAGCTAACAAATCGGCCGCGGTGCAGGTGAGGCTTTTTATTAAAAAATTTTTATTGCACCCCGCGCAGCAAAGCATACGTCGTCGTCGTCTTCGTCGTCGTCGTCGTCGTCGTCGTCGTCGTTCGGGGCTCCGCTCGAAAAACCTGTTTGCTCCTGCCGCCACCATCACCACCACCATCGCTTCCTTTCACGAGATATTGCTTTACAATACTATATTATATTGCGCGGTACGTCGAATTTCGCCTGTTTGGATTTAACGAGAGACTCGCTGGACGATTGCAACGGAGATGGAGAACCGTGTACTCGCCGCGTATGCGAATCGCGTCCCTCGAGGAACACCATAGCGGTACGTCGTTACTCATCGTCGCGTACCACTGTGCTAACAAATACCTTCCCTCGTTTATTCTCTCCTTTTTCTCTCTTTTGTCTTTGCCCAAATCGAAAATCGAGTGTTTCCTTCCTTACACGCTTGATTGCGTTTCAAGAGTACACGCTTCCTTGCAATATTCTAATTTGAAAATATACGCGGTATGTAGATATTATCATCTGGAATCGAAGTTTGGGAATTTATTTCCTAGTTTGGTGTTGTGTCACTTTGATAGTTTCGTGTATTAGTACAGTTGTTCCTTAAATACGGTAACATTCAATTTTATTTCGTATTTGATTAACAAATTTTATTACATATTTGATTGACGAACTTGATTTTATAGTCTATTAACAAAAGTCATTTCATATTTGATAGGTATTCGACGATGAGAGGCACTTAAATTTTCTCGAACGATTTAATCCTTAACAGCCTACCCGGTCGTCAAATATATCGCCAACAAAGGAGTTACGACGTCTCAACTGTCCACTAATTATTCCTTCACTCTCGAGAGCACATCAATTCTTCCTAATTGCCCGGTGGGAAAAAAGCTGCGACCCCCCTAATTGTTGGTAGGAATTAATTCGTCGACATGAAGTTAATCCGCGCTACGATGACGATCGTAGCGTGGCGCGACAAATCCGTACAGCGGACTTCTTTCCGGGGCCGACGCACATAAGTACAAAGTACGTGGTTCGTAGGTGTAGACGCGTCGCCATTAATCTTGCGAGATGCCCCGTGTACATTGTCGAGCGGGGCCGCGGTTCGCCGGCAAAAACGCAGCGGAATTCTAGCAGGGGATTGGCAACTTTTTTCCGATATATCCGCGGCCGAGCCGAATGACCGTCCAAGCAAATGCTAGGTCCTTAAGTTGCCGGTATATAACCGGGCAACGCATGTAGAGACAAGCTTTATGGCTCTATAAATTGTTGTTTCGGCCCTCTATTGTATATCTTTATTGACCTCGGTGCGGCCGTACCAGTTAACCGGAATGCCATTAATAACGGAAATGGATATTCGATTAGCCGACCGGTACGGGATAAAAACGTTCGTTCGGACGAGTGGCCGAGTGACGACGAAAAAGAAGCGAGCGAAACGCAATTTAATATAGGGTGAGAGTGTTTACTCGGGGATGAAAATGTAGCGTGGCTAGACGCAACGAGGAAAGGACGGCAACAGAAACGCGGCAAAAAGAGCCTGGGATTCGTCGAATGCCACGTTGTTCCTCCTCGGCTAAACGAATTACTCGGCCGTGCTACAGAAGCATCCGCTTCGTCAACGATCCCGTGATACCGATAAGGAATTCCTTCAAACGACGGGGAAAACGCAATTAACAGGGAGACTGAGGTACCTGAAAAATTTCGGCTCGGGACCGTGTCGATTTTATTCAACGACGACCAGGAATTCCCGACATCCTTTGTCTTCGATGCACGGCTTCGTTCGTGCACCCTCCGTTCGGTGTTAGGTCTTTTTATCTCGCCAGATCGATCGCCAAACTTTTCAGCTTTCGAAAGCGTTCAAAGATTTCAAAATTCTGATGTCCTAATTTTCGAAATACCAAAGTTCCAAAGCCCTGAAATAAAAAAATGATCTTCTGGTCTCAAAGTTGCATCACCTATAATCAGCCCTCGGCAGTAAACATAATTGAAGGGTTAAAGTGTAGCCATAAGTCAAGCTATACAAGCGATACTCGTTGCAATAGCCGGCAAGAGCCATCAGCCGGTCCAAAACAAATCTTGCGTTAGAAAAACGAGGTTTTACGATCGAGTCGTAGGGTGCCCACGCGACCGTATAAATCTTGCGGCGCGAAAATAATAGATCGAATCGCGAGAGGGACCTCCGCCCATAAAGAGATCTCATAATCGCGTTGCATCCGCTAAGCGAGCCACGACTCGGCTCCAGTTGACCGCTTTATCGGCCAGGATTCTCTGGAAAGCCTGACGACCGCGTCCTTACAAGCTCGTATCCCGATGTTTACCGGGGTCCACTCGGTGTGTACACACGGGGAATCAACGCAAGAGAGAGAGAGAAACGGTCACGCCGAGCTGATGAAGTGGTTCAATAAAACGTATCAATAAAAACGATTCATAGTCGTGGACGGGAGGCACGCACGCGAGCACAAGCGAGGGAGGCTGTTCGATGAAGAAGAAACGTAACCGTAAGAAGAGGTAAGTTGGCCAATCCATTACACGGGGATGGTCGGCGCTGGGTTCTCCAGAACTTACCCGAGGGTTTCTCCGTGAGCTCACGATGTAACCGGCTCGAAATACAAGTTCACAGTCTAAATTCCTTTGATCTTCGTATTTTTATGCTCCTTTCGTTCTTTCATATTCTGCGGGTACTGAAGGTTGTTAGAATTAGATCCTCCTATTGTAATTCTTCTTATTGCTCCTATAGCTTCCATGAAAAATATCATTCTTTTCCTGTGAATTTTGTAGGAATTTTTGTACGTCTTCTACTATTCCCTGTTACTATAATACTTCTGTACTTGAGATAAGAGGTTGATACTTGACATGAGATGTCTTTTTTTGGATATGTAATAATTATTCGGCTGTGTCTTTAAGTTACACTTCATCTACAAATAACGAAGTTGGTACTTAAAGTGTACAAGTACTTTTAGAAGTTCGTTCGGTATTCGAAGTAGCAGCTCAATATCGTAACTAGGCTTCCACCCTATGGTAAGATTTCAGCTTCGGCATCCAGTACCTCGTCCACAATTGATAGGTCCAAATTAGAATTTAAATTTCGACTCGGAAAGTTGCGTCAAGGCTAAATCCTCAGGGGCGGCCCCTTTGTGCCGATGTCCGCGCTTCTGCATACATTCTCGCCCGATAAATATACCCTTTGGCAGTATAATCCAGCTCCACGCGGATTCCTCCAGCACCGGTAGCTTCTGAGAACCTGCCCGAAGCTTCGTGCGAACAGGATAGAAAGAGAGAGAGACGTTGTTGCTCTCCGACGCAGGCAACGGCACGCACATCGAGGTGGTTCCTCCCTCGACGTTTCACCCTACCATTCCCCATATATACCCGTCGCTTCCCTTGCTCCTTTTTCGCCTCTTCTTCCCTCTGGAAACGGGCTGTGTTACGCGAGCCGCGTCGAGACTCGCGCACGCACCAACACGCGAGCCAGGAAATTGTTTCTATTCTTTCTCTTTACCCCTCTTCGTCTTCCGTTCGCGCTTCTTCACCCCTCGCTTTGTCGTTCTACACGAGACTTGTCTCCCTACGGCACTGCTTACAGATTGCGTACAAATAATCCGCGGAATCGCGCGCGGCAATACCTGTCCGCCCCCAATTCGTACTAGCTCGCGGTGAATTTATCTTAACGATCGTCGGAGCACCATGAATGGCTAAAATTACGGGTAACATTCTTACCGTGGCTTTGAATTTTGCGTTGGACGCACAGCGAGCCAGATAACACTCTTCTAACCTCATTCTAAGCTCGTACACCAATACGAAGGTTGAATGCAGGAAGAAATGCGTGCAGGATACTTTTCATAATCGCATCATATCTACCACGAACGTAATCTGGGTAACAAGATCTAAAGCAAAAAAGTTTGCAAGAGTACCTCCGCAGAGAAATTTCAATTTGGATAAATTTGATGGTATAATGGATTGCTAAAGTTTGTCGGTATCCCTTTCTCGATCCCCTTTTTACGCGTCCTCTTCCGCGTTTCCATCGACACCACCCCACCGCGACTATGGTGGTATCCGGTGCGTCTAGAGAAAGAGAAGGAACTCTCGATAAACAGTACGGTGAAAAAAGAGTGCGTCTTGGAGCCGAGCTCTTTGACGCGAGAGTTTCGTGCAGACGCGGTTTTCATGAGCCGACGTCTAGCGAGTTGGTAAGCCCGGCTAATGGATTGCCCAACTTTTTCTCTGTCCTCTTATTCAGCCGCACTCTCATTCATCCTTTCGCGGCCGTTTTGGTCCGGCCCGCTCCATCGTGGGCTTTTGTTCCTCTCGCGATTCGTCCGCCGGGAAATATAACCGGTACACGATGGATCATCGACGAGCGGACGATAACACGAGGTGAACGAACGATATAGGTGTCGTGGCAACTTTACTTTTAGCTTTTATCGTGACAGTTACTGTCACAACATCGAATGTCATCGCACGAAACCCATCGCAATACGATTTCTGCTTTTCACGATGAACAAGCTCTCCAAGGACTCGATATTGAAATCAGAATCCAAAGTCATGACAGCATTATTGGTAGTCTTTTTCTGACTAAGTTGTTACGTTTAGGGTTGCAACATTAAGTGTCATGATGCAAAATCTATTGTCACTAAAGTATACTTCGTTCGCATTAACAAGCTCTCGAAGGACATTGAAATCGCGATACAAGACCCAGTGTCATGGCAGCATGGTGATCTTTTTCTAAGTCGTAACATTTAGAGTTATGATATTAAGCGTCATGGTACAAAATCTATGTTATTAAAGTATCATTCTTCGTTCGACATTGAACTCAGGATACGAAGTCCAGCGTCATGACAACATGATTGGTAGTCTTTTTTGACTGAGTCATAGCATTTAGAGTTATGACATTAACTGTCATGATATAAAATCTAACTCAAGATGAACAAGCTCTCGAAGGGTTCGACATTGAAATCGCGACACAAGACCCAGTGTCATGTCAGCATGATAGTCTTCCCCGACATCGAAGTCACAACATTTAGAGCTGTGACATCAAAGTACCTAATGTTATCATCGTAGTATCCGAAGTTATCTGATGTTACGAAAGGGCCATTCTTCGAAAATTTGGAAAAACTCGAAGCGGTGATATCGCGACGCAAGATCAAGCGTCTCGTGGAGTTTCAGTTATCGCAAGATTGAACGTCAGTTTTCTGGTGACACGAGAACGTACGGCGAGAGCGGAGCGGTCGTTCTTCTTCGGTGGGACGAATTTGTCGCGCGAGGCGGCTCCGTTCGCGAATTTATTCGCGTCGCGAGTTTCGCCGAGTGGATTTCACGGATTCGAAGGCCGGCAGCGTGTGTCCGGCGACCAGTTCGTCCAGGTAATGGATTGGCCAGCCGACTTTCCTTCTTCCACGTTCTTCCGATTCGCCTCTTTGTCTGCGGCACGGTGGAACGCGCGACAGGGCCAAACTTTCGACGTTCTCCGCGTGTTCTTTTTATTAGAATTCGGCATCGGCCAGGGAAACCGCCTCCTTATACCGGCGTCGATAAGATAAAACAATCTTTCGATTAATTAGCAGCCCGTTATAGCTCAGCTTCCTGCTTTTAATTAAAGAAGTGTTCGCGGCGGAGTCGCGAGATAGGTGGAATTTATTACGACGCGTCTTGTAATAAATTTCACTTACCTCGCCGCTCGACGTTTACCTCGTTCCATGTCCCGTCCCGCCTCTCGCCGCTCTCTAACGTAATTGTTATACATGCTTGCATTTCTGCACGCGTCCACATATTGCTCCGTCTTGTGTCGCGTTTCGCGTTCGCTCGCGATATCCGCTGCCGTGTTTTATTGCCCTCTTAAAGCGGCATCCGGCGAAAACGCATCGGACGTTTCGTTCAATCGAAACCTACTGCCTACGTCCTCGCTGACAAATCGGAGAACTTCGAATCTTACTCGGTACATCATTTTTCTTGGGGGCTGCAACGATTCTGGGCAACCGATGATCAGGTCCGAGTATTAGAATGAGTGGTGGTTCGGAAGTTTGGGATTTTAGAGACACGAGAACATGGGATTTGGAAATTCGAGCAGAGAATCAGAGAATTTGCAAATTTAACCCATCGCAGCGCACATTCATCACGATCGAAATTTCTTCGTTTCAGCCGAGCGTGGGGAAGCATAGACCTAGCCGTAACTTTCTGGAAGAAACTGTCGCAAAGTTTCTCGCGGCTCGCCATCGGAGCCGTCGAACAGAGGGGAACGGGTAAAAGCAAAAATTCGAGAGAACATTGCGGTTCGAAAGGGGTCAAAGGGTTCTCAGGCGGAGTTAAGGAGATTACGCGTCGACTCGTATCGCTCGTTTTCGCTTTAACCGTCTCAACCCTTTTAGCAGTCAAACCGAACGCCACCCCTCTTGAACTCGACGGCGATTTAAAGCGTAGGGAAGGCTGAGGCAAGAGGATCGGGGCTTACAGCGATATCCACTCGCATTGATCCTCGTTTCCCGAAGTCGACTATTGTTGCGAAGGAACGAATGAGCGTAACCCTGTGTGCACGTGTCTGTGTGTATGGAACATCTTGAGTTCGGGGATGGCTCGCGAAACGGTTACGCTCTTCCGGTGAATGAGATTCGCGTTCGTTTTGAGCAGACGGGACGAGGATCGAAGTGTTTTAGTATTCCGTGCTCGTTCCCCGCACGATTTATGGGGTAAGAAGAACATGCGGGTCAAGGGGACCACGCATATTAACCGGCGCACTATAAATTCGTTGTGGCCCGCGTATATTTCGTGCCTACCTGCGGAGGCCAGTTTCGTCCGGAACCAGCGGAGAGACAGCAGCCTCTCTAACCAATCGAAGAGGTCCCGTCAACTTACAACGATATTTTTAGCCTCCACCTATCTACTCGACTCTGAAAAAGCCGCGAGATTTATGTCTGTATATCGTCGTGGCATTTATCAGCCCCTATATATACACAAATATGTACATACACTCGGTGTCCAAGGTTTTTCCGGCCAAACGTCCTCGGTTCATTTTACAGCCACGGAGAAGAAACCGTTCTACGCGTAGACCACTTGAGCTCCGTCAGTGTAACTATCGTATAGCAAGAATAAATCAATAATATTAATGCGAAGTTTCTGCTAACAACACCATTAGTAACTATTAAAAAGATTAAAGTGATTCTAAGTTTTTATAGTAGAAGCTAGTGTACTTTTTTATAGTCTAACATTTGCTCGCAAGAGTTTGTTCGAATAACCGAAAGCAGGTAAAAAAATAAGGATACACCTTGTATATACTGAAAATTACCTAGACACTAATGCCTCGAAATAAAATGCGCGCCGTACGAGATTACCGGCGATTTTTCACGCGGACCCGGTAATTTATACGTCGAGCGTGCACCAGCACCACTACCACCGGCGAGCTCTCCGTTTTCACGGTGTTAATCGACGGATCCGCACCGTGAAGTTACTCCCGAAAATACCCACGGTCCCGGATATTGTAATTCCAGACGGAATCCCGCTCGACCGTGTCCATCCGCGATCCACTCCGGTCGAACGAATTTCCCCGTCGACCGCAAGAATTTACTGCGACACCGGAGGATCCGCGTACAAATCTCCCGTCCCTCGCTCGCAATACGTTCCCGTCCGCTCGAAAACTCTTCGCCTCTGCGTCCCGTCTCGAAATGGATGGCGCGTGTAACGCTCTCGCGGAATCGAGAAACACGCCGAGACGCGATGGAACACGTAGCAGTTCAGCCAACAGTTGTCTTCTCCCGAGGCGAAAAGAACGATCCGCGAGGGCAACATCGAGGGAGATGGAGATCGCGGATCTATTAGCTTGTTGCATATCAAATGGACGATTTCGAAACATGGAAAGTCTGACATTAATCGATGACACAGAAGTCGGTATGGTACACTTCTCTCGAATGGCAACACAAAGGAAAGGAAATGCACCTTTAAATCTCAAAGTCCTTGAAATTTGCAAATTAATTTACTAAATATGATACATTAATGTGACTAATTCGCTACTGCTACCTTTAGAAGTTTTCATAAATCCACCCCGATAAAAAAACCCAGAAGTGATCACAATGTCACGAACAAGCAAAACGGACGCGTGCTAGAAATAATTGCTGTCACGGTGGTATAAGTTTGACTTGCACCAATATCACTGACAATAGAACATCTGTTCCGCTCATATGTTCTATTAGTTCTGCTATCTGTTAACCTACTAGACTAACGACTTGCTCCGCGTTTTCTTTCAATGAGCAGACATGCACAGATTGTATCTACGCACGCAAGTCGATATTTTAGAAAACTTGACTTACGCTATCATGGCGCAAAGTTGACTCATAGTTGGTCACAGTAGTTTTAGTCATTAGCGAATGTCTTGTTCGCGATCGCTTATTGTATGGTGCATTGATACGGAATTTTTCTTCGTTTCTTTTTCTTCCTGCTGCATTATTGGACCATACGTTCCTTTCGTATTTAGAGAGGGGTTCTACAAATTGTTTAAGGGACTCTGGGGAGGTTCTGTGGGGAATGCAGGAGATTCAGGGAGTTTCAGGAGATAGGCTTCCTTCAAGGGAGTCGCAAATTCCCAAGTTCACAAATTTTCAAACTCTTCGGATCACCTTTAAAAAATTCAGAATCTCTAAATTGTAAACTTTCGCCAAGTTTGCTCTGAAGATGCGGTCGACGCGCTGTGCTCGCGGAATCCGCGTTCGTGCGTCGAGACTAGAAGCCGAGAGCGAGATAGTCGGATTTAGTGTCGGTTCGCCGATTATGTCGATATCAAATACCACGAACTGCACTCAGAGCCGCGGTTGCTTGCGTCGTCGGCGGCATCGGCGTCGTCGCCTTCTGCACCGGTCTATTAAATTTACCGAGTAAAATCGTATTGTCTTTCGAGTCGGCCCACCGGCGTGCCGTTACCACGCGCTCAGAAGCACTTCATTACCATATAATTTCCAGTTCTCTCGCGGATTACCGAGAGCGTACCGGTATTCCACGGCTGGAGCTGTTCTAGCTCGTGCATACGATTCACGTAGACCGTGTCTCCATCCAGGCCACATGTGGCTGCCTTCTGTATCCCCTCCCCGTCCTCTAACTCTTCCTTCGCCTCCACCTTCAGCCCGGTAACTTCGAGTATGTCTGTTTAATGTATTCAGAGTCCCCGGCATCACCGAGACATCGCTCGGGGCATTAGAGCGAGACTTAGGTCGCCGGGATTGTCTTTTGTAGACACGCGGTATGGAGTTAACTTTGTTTATAACGTCGGGACCGCGAGAGACGACGAGATATTTTCTCGTACCGACCAGACGAAACGCGTCCCTCTGATCTGACATTTCGATACAACAATGTTGCTCGCTACGTTGGGCGGGATTCGCGATGACATCGGACATGCATTAAGCAATACGTTCTTGACGGTGGTTGGGCTCTCGAATCATTTTTAGCGGTTTTGTTTGCGCATACAGGGTGTCTAGCAAGTTGTGTGGACCTATTGGTGAGCATGGCAGATTTCCTTAGTTGCACTGTCTCGAGGAATTGTTTTATTTAGTATTTCCTGTTAAATATATCATGATATGTAGATGTACCGTGATTTGCTTTCTCTTCCATAAGCTGATACAGTGCACTCCCACAGGAAAGAAATTCTCGGAATTTGTTGAACACCCCGAGTATATCTTACAAGCCCGTCTTGTAAGGGAATAACGTCACCGTTATTTATTCTCTTTTGAAAATTATGAATTTGAAGCAGCGTACGGTCGCAACGGGTGATTGATCGAGACCGAGGACAATGGGATATTTCGTCCTCCCACGTGATGAACGTTTTTAACACGACCCAGCCCAGATCTGGTCCCGTTGACCAGAAAGGGGGAGCCGGTTGCTCGACACGCTCGCGACTTTGATTTAATTACTGGCGTTTGCGAAACGGGCGTCTTGACGCTCTTGTTCCGCCAATTTAACGCGTACCGTTCGATACACGCCGATCGTGCTTAATGGTGATTCGATGTTTATTTATCATTCGGTCTTTGTTGCAACGGACACGTTATTAAAAACGTTGTTGCACCGGTATGACGATCGATTAGCGTTGCAGATATTACAGGGATAGCCCACAGTCAGATCGAAAACGCACCACCTACCTGGCCTCAGATAAGGATCTTCAAATTGAGCGCAACAACTATAACCGTCGAAGCACAAATATTTATTCGCTCGCCGTCGTTGATTTATCGCGGTGACAACAAATTGCTCGACACCGGTTCGACGTGCCTTTACTTGCCCTGCTGCATGACGCGGTTCGATTCGATAAATATTCGACGATTTTCGCAATTCGATCGTTGTCGGGAAGGGAACGTTGGTTCAGCCTCTGAAATTTTATTTATTTCAAATCGATAACAATTGAATAAAAAATTAATTATATACATAATGCGTTTAAAAATGGTACATCGTTGCGAGAAAGTAACACCCTTTTGTGATTTGCAAAATTACAATATGTACTTTAGAAAGACAGGAAACAGCAGAATAGTGCACTTGTTCGAATATTTTATTTGCTTGCACACATAAATTTTTGCGTCTCGTGTTTGGTAGCTATGCGTGCGTACACGCGAACGATCGATACGCGAGATTGCGAGAAAAATAGCAACACTCGCGAACTGTACGATAATTGAAAGCCCCGATCAGTGGTCTGCGTGCTGGTACTCTGGAAATTGTCGTTCTTCGCGATGCTGTTGCGTGAAAACGTACAGAAATAATATCAATGCATTACAACGTGTTAAATAATTAACTTTCAGAAAACATTGCAGAAAGTTATGCTGGATCCTTTGAATTTTAACCAGACCTTGCATGTTAGGTTAATCACGTTATTGTTTGAACTGTTATGGTAGCTAATGATTTGGAAAGCTATTTTTACGATCCCACACTGCTCGATCTCAGAGGACCAACAGTTGCAAAGATAGTGTAAGAGCAACTTAACTTATGAAATTATTGGGCGTAGATCGTAAGAACCGCAGAAATTACACGACGTCGGTTAAGCGACTAATCGTTGGAGTTAATCGAACATTCGACTCGCGACAGCGCCCTGATACTGGTTCCCAAAATGATATTAGAGAAGTCAAGGGTCGAACGTTCCTCCAATTATCCTGTAATCGACTTGGCCGCTTCGAGTCGGTTACGAGTCGAGCCACTATCCTCGTTGAATTTCGATTTGCACATCACCTTCTTCCCTTTTCTCTTCTTCCTCCTTTTTATCTCTTTCCGTTCGAAGCCGGTGGAAAATTGTGCCGACGACTACACACGCGTTGCGTGCAAGATAATTGGGGCCTTTTCAAGTCTCTCTCGCCGCTCATGACGAGTTCGACACACAAAAGTAGCTAGACTTTATTTGATCTCTGTGTGTGCTATCCATTCGAGGATAATTTCGCTCATAAACGGCGAAATTACCTCCGCGAGTAACTCGTTTTCTTTCCTTTTTCTTTACCGGAGGAAACCTCTTGCTTGTCTTCTTTCACTCGTTAGGTCTCGTATCGATAATAATAACACGTTAAATGGTAGCTGCTACGTTTTTGTGTCGTACTGTTCTTAAGAAGGCTTTACCCGATCCTGTTGTTTTTCCTCATTCGGAAAGAGAGTCTTAAAGTTTATATGTCCCCGGTAATTTACCGTCGTTAAAGCCTTCCTTTCTCTTCCTTTGTTAATTCATTTCACTATTTTCTCCGTGGGAAGAATATTCATGAGCATTTGCGTTTCCAGCATAGTGGTTTTATCACTTCCAATTTTTAGATTTGTAAATCCGTGAATTCCTAAATTACCTACTTCTCAGTTTCAAATTTATGTGTTCCCAAATCTTTAGATATCCTAATTCCAAATTTCTATATTCTTATATTTCCAGATCCACTAATTTATTACGTTTAACTAATTTCTACGTTTCCAAATTTACAGGACCCCTAATTTCTAACTTCCAATTTAATAAATTCTAAACCTTCAAACTCTCACACATCTTCAAGAAACTAAATTTTGAAATTTTGAAATTCCTAAATTTTCGAGCGTGCACTCGAATATCGGTACATGCAGATAGCCAGGAATAATCGTGTGCATGCACGACGTGGTCTGCTATTTGCACGACATAATGGCGGATCGATGGTAGAAGAAAGCGTTCCCTCGATCGAGACATTCCGATCCGCGTTTCCTTATTGCTGTTCGATCGGTGAATAGATCTATCAGTCATTATCATAATAATTTTCCGGTCTGCCGGTAGTACGCGTCCGCGATACGTTTCTTTAAATATCATAGATATCTGTCATTCTGTTTGTTTTTACATCGTCCGTTTTACGTTCGATTCGAGCAGATCACGAACGCGACGTTTCACGAGTGCTCGTTTGCTCTCCTAGTAGGCGCGTGCAGAGTACACGGGCGTGTTCAAAAACGTCGGAAACGATGAGATGCAACCGCAAGCTTATAATTATCTCGAAAGTACATCTTCTATGGACAGGTTCGAAGACTGTGCGCTCATGGAACGTCGGTCGTTCAACTCTTTTCGAAAGTTGCTCTCTTTCCGTGTCCTGGAACGTTTATTCCAATGATTTATACAGAGTTTCATAAAAATTAGGTCCCTAATTTTAACTGCTGAACTATGATAATGTCCACATGTTTGCTGATGAATTTGAGAAGAACTTAAATCCTCGAAGAAGTGAAGTAAAAATGAATTTGACACCAAAAACTCTCCGCTCCCACAATTCTGTGGCGATATAACGAAACCTGTACATTGAAACTTTCGCTTTTAACATCTGGTTCGGTCCCATAACGAAAAGCGTTAGACATTGAGCGATCGTCGATCGTGTTCCGTGCAAACGCCTCTCCCTTTCCTCGCGCAATCAAATAATTAAATCGCACCCTAACGGCGGTTGCAACTCAATAAAAGCGGCCGCACGAAAATGTTCCCATGTCGACGAGGCGAGACGAGTCAGAGGGGGCGAAATGGCTGCTTATAAATCCGAGCAGGCATTCGATGTTGAACGGCCGCGAACGCTGCACCAGCTCTCGTTTCTCCGGCTGCAACATTATCGGAATCCTCGCGCCGGGTCGGCTCTGAATTCCCGGCGCAGGCTCGCGTGGCTGGCCCCGACGTAAATCATAATTATCATCGTGTGTACGCTTTTATACGAATGGAAATTCATTAGGCTCGCTCGGTGCATTGTAAACAACGCGACCGCGAGGGGGAGGGTTTAAAAGAAGAAGAGGAGGAGGAGAGGTTAGAAGGGTGAGAGGCGATGCGGAGGAGACCGGTGGATGAGATAGAGAGTGGGTCTAACGTTGTTGCCACGACGAGAGGGGCAGGAGGGTAATTTACAAGGAGAGCTCGAGCCTCTCGAAGCGGATCGTGAGTTCGAGGCACGGAAAGGTGAGTTCGGCCGACGGGCGTGCGGTATCGATATTACCAATAATTGTCGGCCTGAAAGGTTATCTGAAGAAAGCGTGCATAGCAAACTCTCCGCCGACGTGGCCGATAAGTTATGAAGCCTCCTCGCGTCCTTTGCCTACCTCTCAACCCCCTTGGCCAAACCCCCCCATCCTGTCGATCGCTCCTCTCTTCATTCGACGCTCTACTGTTCTTTCGTATTCTCAAGAATTAACCCCTCCGTACAAACATATATTTCCCCACTTTTTATGCACAGTGTATTTTACAACCTCAGGTGTAACCCCAGGAACAATTGAACCCACCAAAGTTTGCAAAGTCCGTGCATCAAGCAGCAGATGATTTGCAATGACTCGTATAATTGAATTAGTTACAAAAGGTAGAATCCAGAAGTCAGAGTCACGTGTTCGTGGCCGGGTAAAGTTAGCGAAACGGTTGCTGGTAACTGACATTTTCCGTGGATCGACGCGTGTAGCAGCGCGTGTAGCACGGCAAATGAAATTCAGTCGTTGAAAGGTGGCACGGGGGTAGAAGGGAGAGAGAGAAAAGTGAAACGATCGAGCCTGGCAAGATGGAAACGATCGTAGGCTGGAAAGCTCGCGTGGTCGCCTAATAACGATTATTATCGAAGGGACGAGCGAGTCGCGATGGCTCTGAAAGGCCGTCGATCCTCGAACGTCCGTCGGTGGCTTCGTTTTCGCGTGTTTTCAGCGCGCGCCTTTCAGTTACGCGAGTCCGTGCTCTTTCTTTCTCTCTCTGTCGTCCTCTTTTAAACGCGCCGCGTTCCCGACGTCATGCCGGGCACGGTGTCACGCCGCTGAAACGCCCGATGAACACCGATATGAAGCGAATAGGACGCGCCTGGGACATTCTCCTTCGTTCTCCTTTCTTTCCATCTCGACCTTCTCTCGGTTTCCTTCCTTCTTGCTCTCGCCGCGGATCCTTCGGCGGATGGATCCTGATTACCGCGCCATTTACGTGGGTGACATTATGTGAAAGCTCGTTTAGTACCGACGTTATGGAAATAAGTCAATTTTTGATGCGGCTGGGGTTTCTTAACCCCTTCGCTATGGCATAGTTCAGTGCATACAGGGTGGAACGAAAGTACCTATCGTTTTCCTTAACCTCATCTATTACCCGAGTCGAAATTTCAATTAAGATCCACAAGATTAAATTTTGATATGTGGTTGAACTTTACTCGAGGTGCTACTTATATTCGCTTTAGACAGAATTTATTGTAGTACATGATACATGTGTAATACAGAATTTATTAAACCCCTTAGGCCATTAAATGACCAAACCAGAATTGCTGCTGCAGCGGAAAATGTAATGATCAAACGAATCGAGGCGTCAGGGAGTCAAACCAGAATTTATGCTCTGACTCGGGTACGTTTGTAATATCTCGTTTCTGTAATTTATAATTTGGAATACTTGATAGGAGTATTTCTGATTGCATAATCAACTTCTGAATGATATAGACGAATCTCGTTGGAACTTCAAGTATCAATATGTAAGTTTTCTTTTCGTGAACTTTTGTTATCTTATTACGAACTTTTACAATATTTCATTCCGAATTACGTTTGTTCCCTTTCACTTCCATTCGTTAAGTGATATATTCAACTCTTTATTACCGTGCTACTCCATGCTGAAACTGCTGTAACTCACGTCATAAATTCATGCAGTAGATTCTTTCTTTGAAATGCGTAAAATTGAACGTAGGAAAGTTACGAAGAATTTGAGAAAAATTTCAAACTGTCCATATCTTTTGCATCCGCCTGTACTTCTATCATTTTACTGCCAGCTGTGCCGTGTAACGATGTTTCCCATTACATAACTTATTACAGGAAGGTTAATATAATGTTAATATAAGGTAAATGAAGAAATTACTGCCAGGCAGCTACGACCTGTCTAGCAGCTCTAACTACGATATAAAGTAGAAAATTACCATAGCGATGTTCGTTCTAGAAAATTACCTAGACCGAATTAGTGGATTGTTTAGTATTGCATCTCGTCAATTAAGCAAATCACGTGTGACATTTTCTCGTTATCGAACGTTTACAAAAAAGTAAGTAAAACTCGCGTGACTAACTCCAGTACGCATCGACGTCACCTAAATATGGATGACACGGCGATCAGGGTATTACAAAATTTCGCTTAACGTCATCGATAGGTGGTCCCATACTTCCGAGCAGTAATATGGGTTTAAAGTAAAGTTTATTGGACACGTAAAGGGTTAATTCAGGAAAGAAAGGATAAGCAGCGCGTGCCTTCGTCGGTGAAAGGAACCAGAGGAGACATCGTTCGCCCGTATCCTCGCGTCCTTCACCCACGACCTCGTGCGATTCTAGCATCCTGCCTAGTTCCAGGAAAGTAGCGTGTGAGACTTCGCCACCCTGGCTCGATCGACCACGAACCACGCGAAAATTGAATTCTGGCGTTGGCGTATGGAGATAAATTGTTTTTGCACGAACGTTTCCACCGGAGTGTACCTCGTCTACGATCTACAATGTGCTCGACGGTTGGAAAGCGACGACAAGCGTCGTTCATGAATCTTGCCACCATCCAACGGGACAGGTTATTTCTTTACGTGGGGGGAAAGTAGAGAAAGGTTAGAGGATTAACAGTAACTCACAATTACGAGTCGGTCGGTGGAGAAGCACGCGTCCGTCCATCAGCGGCGACGTTGATGCTCGTTAGAATATAAATAGACGGTTACCGCGTAGCCAATGTATTAATTACCGCATTATAGCGGCAATTACGCGAGGAGGGACCACCTCGAGCGTAGAAAACGCGTAGGATCTTCTGGTCTCTCGATGGAACCGCGTTTTCTTTCTCCTTTGCTTTTCTATACATCTTGTTTCTCCTCCGAGGCAAGTAATGAACAACTCAAACGACGTGATAGGCAGTCGAAAGGTGGTTGTTTGAAATTTTTCCAAAAATTAACCCTCTATCTATTAACTAATAGGATTCTAGCGGTATGTTGCATTCGTGATCGAATATGGTAAAATTTTCTAGCTAGGAGGCCTCTGATGTACCGCACACAAACGGTTCACTATACCGTTCACTTTGTCATATTTACTCTTTTTATTGTATAACTGAAGCAGTAGTCGTAACAGTATAACCAAGAACCCGTGATGGTCGAAGCAGAGTGAACAGTACATGTAAGTGTGATGATGAAGCTGTTCCACGCTGACCTTCGCATCTTCTCTGCTCCGCAAAGTAGAAATTTGGGAATCTATCTAAAGACTTAGGTGGGGATGTAGTTCAAGGACCTTACGTATTTAAAAATCTAGGTATGTACCTAATAGACATCTTCTAGGTATCTAGAGTTGTATGTAACTGGGGATCTAGGTATCTGGAGATCCCAAGTATCAACTATCATCACAAATTTTAATTTATACTTTTATTCTTGAAATAAATTTTCGTTAAAGTTTTGCCACGTTTTCGAAGTCGTTCATTACCGACGTGTTCAGCGGTCCGGCGCCTCGAACGAAATCGTTTCCCGTAAAGTATAACGGTATCACGGAGGACACCGGCATTGTGGAGCACACAGAGCAAAAAGCCCGGGCCGTCACGCGAATTAAGAGCTCTAAAGATGCGGATCTAGTCACGAGTCATTCGATCCGCGGCCTGTTAAAGTACGCGGCGGCTTAACGCTCGACTTTCTCGCTGGCTTATCCCCCGTTGAACGTGAAATATCGAAGTCGCGGTTCGCAAATATGTTTATTTGTTGCTCGTAACAATATCGCGCTTATTATTCACGACTCGTGTTCCCTCCCGGTTGCTGTTCCTCGACCCAGGCCAGCTTCGTACAAATTTCTTCGGGGCTTCTCTCCTGCGTAGCGTTTATACAGGGTGTCTGCTGATGAGTTCAACGAACTTTGTTCATTTGTTCAAAAGATATTGCGAACAGATGTTGTCGTATAATAGTTCTGTTTCGTTAGAAAGATTAAGGCTGCGGACAGTGGATGCGTTCGCGGACAAATTGATGCCCTCGGGAATAGTGTAAACTTGTCACTCGGGATTCTCTTCTTCTGATATAACCAAAATCTCTTCCACCGTAATTTAACGCGTTGAAGATGGAAATGTGTAGACACGATTTGAATATTTAACTCTTAAATTAAGTTTGAAAATTTATCGATTTCCAGATTGGAATATTCGGGAATGATCTAATGAGCGGATAATGAAAGTCTGTTGAACCGTTCGGACACCCAGTATTTCTCGAAACGTAACCGCAGCGGCTGCCACGCGAGTAAATGATATCCGGCCGGTGTCCCACCTTTTGGAATGCCATAAACAAGAATTCACTCGATAATGTATTTGAAAGCTCGTACGTTTATTTCAAGCTGCAACGATCGCTTTTTTACCTGTTATTTTTCACTCGACAAGGGAGGCGCGTACGAGCGAGAGCCAGCCCGTGGGGATGTGGCGGCGAGAGGGGTGGAGCGTATCTTCTCTCGGATTGTATGACCGCGATGGGGAAAAAATGTATGCGCAAATATATTTCGACGGTCGTGGCTCGCCTTTATACGCTTGCTCGCCTGCCACGCTGGATATGAATTTTCGTGCAGCATCGTTGTGCACGTGTATTCCCACCATCGGGCACCCATATTCTCCTGGACGTGGCGGGCGAGCAGCGGTGCTCATCGTTGTAGCCCGCGGTATGCGCTCGTCTTGGCCGAGTTGAGCCGCTGTTTCAGCACGGCTCCGGCGTGTCAAGCTGCCACCTTATCGCGGCGAAATCCAGGAAGACAGGTTGCCGTGGATTTGTTTGCAGCGAGCGTTGTTAGCCCCAGAGGTCGACCGTTCCACGCTCGTCTGGCTATCGCCTTGAATTACCGGCCGGCGAATTTTTATTCTCGCGCTAAGTGTATTCCTGGATAACGCTTCCGATTGATTTAGGCGGTTCCAATACCTCGTTTCTAATAGATACGCTCTATTCCCGGCCGGGTAATTGCACGGAACGTTCTCACGACTCGACCAAATTTATTCGTTCGAACTTATTATATATTTCCGCGATATGTAAAACAGTATCTCTTGGGATTCGGGAGATTATATCGATACTCGGGTTGTTAGGTGGAATTAGGGGACTCGTATTTCTGATGTCCTTGTACCGCACCTTCAGTTTTCTCTTAAACGCGATATCAAACGTTAATCTGAAATAAAAAGCAGAGCAAGGCGAGGGCGGTAAGAAATGGTATCCAATTTAAGAAAGTGCCTTTGAGAGGAAGGTCCACTTGTCGGAATCGTATATCTTCGTTCCTAAAAGAGGCTACTGAAAAAAACAGCATCAGCAAAATGTCCGCAATCATTTTAACTTAGCATTCTTGGAAGCTTTCTTATTTATGGGAACGTTTCAACCATGTCTCCCTTGAATACTTGATTAATGTAATGCCTCATGTCTCTCGAAATTATTCAATTATTTCGTATCAAGTCTTAACCATGTAAATGGACAGAAGTCATTCATCGTTTGACCTGTACTGTATACTGTCACATTGTCGTATGTTATAAACTGCGTGATACATAAACAACATGACGAACAACCTTATGGTCAATTATAATGAAACGGCAATATAATTGGATCATTAATACAGTAATACAGAAATCGTAACTCCAAGTAATTAATAAGATTTGCAGCAACTAAGATGATTCGGTGCATGTATCGATAAGAACATTCCATGTTACCGTTTATGAAGTTCTGCGCAACGATCCAATAATTCTAGGTAAACGATATCGTAATGAATTTTCCTCGGATATCGAGTTAAGCTTGAAATCCATCCGGCAAATATCGCAGAATTCTCTCCGGCACAGCGTCTTGTTCTTTCGTTCGCGTAGCCCGAGGGAACGCGGATAGAATTGCGAATTACGAACACGTGTACGCAGATAGTTTCGCGTTTAAAAAGCCGAAGCCAACGAGCGGAAGCGGTTTTTCCTCGGTCTCGTGTGTACCAACCAGACGACGAAACTCACGTCGTAACCACGGTAGAAGAATAATAATTTACGATGGAAGTTGCCGGTAGGCCTGCGTTCGCTTTCCATCGACTTCTTCTATAATTAATCGAAATAGAACAGCACGGCAACACGATCGGTTAATAACATGGTCGATGGTCGCGTAATCATCTTGCTAGAGGATTTTCGCGAAATCATCGCTGCTCCGTTTAGTTCTCGATAACTCGGTTTGCTCGGACATCGATTATCCTCATTAGAGAGGCGATCCTGAATAATTCAGACTTCGTTTATGAGAAACTCGAGATGGGCTTTCAGGGAATGCAACTTATTAGCGAGTTAGAGTTAATCTGGCGAGTTAGACGCCGTAACGCGGCAGCCACGGCGGTATGCGTTCTTCCAGTACTTTTTTACCCTGAAAAGGCTACGGATAGGTAAAAGAGCGCGGTTCTCCTGGTAGGAGAGGAACGAGCGGCGAGAATTACGTAAAGAACGAGGAGAGGGTGAGAAAGTGCGGTCACGAAGGTGGACGTAGGGAACGGCGAAGAAACCGAGACGACGGAGAAAGAAGAAGAATTGTGCGAGGGTGGGAAGCGGAGAGAAGAAGAAAGATAAGGCGAGAAGTAGATTGAGGTTGATAGGAAAGAAAATCGCACTCGCACGGCGTCGTTAGCTTGTTAACTTGCACGCAACACCTTCGGCTCAAATACCGGATACACTGCCCTTTTCTTTCCTTTCGTGTATGTACATAAGTACATCGTGGTTCTGCTCTTCTATTCATCTTTGTTTTCTACTCTCTTCTGGATCTTTCTTTTCCTATTTTATTTCGCTTACACGCGGAACGATTTGGTTCAAGCTTAACGAGATTATAACAAACTCTCTTCTTCGTATCTCTAAACTCGCAAGTTTGTAGATTTCAGAATTGTTGGTACTGCAAATGCCGCCAACTTATCAACTTCGTACAGGTACTGTGCGTACGCCATAAGATGAGCTCTAGGAATTCATAGAGGTATTTTGCTTCTTTTTCGACCTGATCGGTATGGGCCGTAATTGTTCGCCGTTGACTATATGTAAAGCGAGAAATCTTGCAGCTGCGTTTTATCTTATCGAGGCTCATCTCGTGGCGTGCGAAGTATAGGTATCGAACTCGATCTCGTCTCTAAGAGGAAGGTTCGGTCGAAAAGTCGAGTCGCAGCGAAGGTAGAGAGCACGTTTCTTGTCATAGTCCGTTGGAGGGAAGGTGGACACGGGCGCTAACCGTGTCCCCACCACGAGTTGTCCGCCCGGGGCCAAGCAACCGGGCAACCAGGCATGCGAGCATGCAAGACGAATACCTTACCTACCAGCCAACCGGACTCGTGAAGCAGAGTGTTCCTCTGTCGAACCGTTCGTCCGTGGATGCTACCGGGCTGCGCGGGATCGGCTCGATCGGTATTCAGCGTTCTATTCCCGATGACATATATGGCGTAAACGGTCGAAGAAGGGAGTCGAGATCGGAGGGACGATAAGCGACTAGATAAAGCATCGATTCGGATACGCCGGTGAAGCGGTTTTCGGTGGAGCGGCGAGAATGTGCCGACGACGATAGCTCGAACGCTTAATTGCTGATTGAAAATTCTTCGTCGTAGAGATACGCGGCGGGCCGATCGTCGGAAATATACGGCGCATAAGCGACCGGGTAACGAGTTGTAATTTTTGGCCAAGTTCGCGTTAGAGGGAGCCACGATTCTTTGTAACCGGGGGAAAGAATGCGGCCCGCCATTAAGCCGGTTGCAAACGTTATCTGTAATAATTGTAACAGTTTAATCGCGCGCGGTCCCGATTTACTGTTAATGTTCCTGGTTATCTCTCGCGCCTCGTCCTCGGTCCGATCGGGCTCTCGAGTCCGCTTCTCTCGCGACTTCTACGGGGCCCGCGTTCTTCGTAACGTTTTTCTCTCTTTTTCGTTCTTTTTTCTTTTTTCCCGTGACCGAACACGCACCGGTCAGAAAATTGGCCGGCTCGGCCGTGACCGCTCGAGACCGAATATTCGCGCGAGCACGAGCGAGCCTGCGTCCTTACGAACCGTGAACTTGCCAGAGAAATTACGGGCCACGATGCTCGGGCTCGATCACCAGCTTCCTCGATAAATTCTGCGATCGTAACTGCACTTATTAATCATCGAACGGAGCTCTACTTATCTCGATCGCTGTACAACTTAATTCTTTATTTCCGTGCGAGGATCTCTCGGATTAAGTCGCGAAATTGCGATCGAGTTCATTGAAATTTCCTCCGAATTTATGGATAATTCGATGAATTTGCGAGGAACAATCGGAGCTGCGTTATGAAGATTAACGTCTTGATTATTTGCAGCTGCGAGGGTTTTCGCTGGCAGATGTTGCGGTATCCCTTGTCAACTCGAGTTGCCTTTTGCTTTTTGTTGCATTTATTACAGTTTTTGGCACGTGGCTGCTTTGTGAGGTTGAATGTACATCTGCGTTGGCTACCCATGTGTTAGGTCGACAGGTTACATTAGCACGGTTGTACGAGTGTATGAAAATATGTTTAAAAAACCAGGTTCATTACAACAATATTTTAAAAGTCTGCAGTGCTATATTTTTCATCGTATTTATAACATATCGTTTCCTTACGATTACCGATTACAACACCTTTTACCAGTTTGTGGGTCAATTTAGTTTCCCTATTTCATGCGAGGCGATTTATGAAAGCAGGGACCGGATATATTATCGATCGTAAATTCGGGGCCACTCCTTGGTGACCGAGAAAACCGGGTTGTTTCATGGTTTTTTACGAGCCCCACAGGCCCTAAAAAGTCCTATCAAATCACGTGAAATATTACCAAATTCATTAAAGCGTAGCTCTTAAACGTGTATCCTATACATTCATCTCATTAATTTGTTAATTACACCGTCCACGTTGTCGGTGTATTTCTTATCTTCCATAAATCCTACGATTTCCCCATTAAAATCCTTCCGTCTGTCCACACGAAGTTGATTACTTAACGTAAATATATAATACAACATCCCTTGGAAGCTCATCAAGTTCGATCCTTTCGCTCGCGAGCCGTAACAACCAAGCAAATCGAAGTTCCTCGAGTTCCGCCCATCAATTACGACCCTCTCGCACGCGTGTGTCTTTTGAACGTCATTCTCGTACGATCGAGATTGAGTTATCGTTCGTTGGAAACGTTGTAGCCACATAATCGAACGTGCATTGCCGAGGTACTGTACGCTTCTCTACAGGAACAGGGTGCCAGGGCTAAGAATCTCCGTTACTCGTTTTATCCTGAAGATCGTGATTCATCAAGATTCCAAGCTTCGTGTTTAGAAACTTTTTTACAGTTGGAAATTTAGAAACTTGCAATTGAGAAATTGGTGAATTCGAGCATGCAGATTTCTCAGAATTGAAAATAAATGAGGTACACCCCTGCTTACGCTTTCTCTTAACCAAATAAAGGCTGCACCGCAGTGTACAATAAGGAAGCGTACGTGTGTTCGCCCTTCGTCGGTTAATTACGCATAAATAATTGACGCGCGAAGAATGAGGTTTCTCTGTAAGGTCGAGCATTCGGTACGTAATTTCGACTGATTAATTTAAAACGCGTACTGTGGCCGCGGGAACGCTCGTTACCTCTCTGATAAGCGTGCTTAACGATCGTGTGTGGGACGAGCGCAAAAAGAAAAGGGAAGAAAAGAAAGGGGGGAAAAAAAATGAGAAAAAGGCAGGAGATCCTTCGACCTCTTTGCTCCTTTGGCCGGCTTTAAGCAGCGACGAGGCGTGTCAACGGGGTCCTGTGGTATTATTATGAGCAAAGTCGTCGGGGGCCAGCTACTAGAAAGAGAAGGAAAGAGTGACGAGCGGAAAAAGGTTAGAAAGAGACGAAGTAACGAGGGATCGGGTCGGACACGCCCCGCGACTCGTTCGAGGAGTTGCGCTTGCAAAGAGTTGATTAAAGTCACCGGTCTCGTGCAACTTGTATTTTCGACCTCTCGCTGGAGGCTGGATCCGATTCAATGTTCCGCGAAAATGCCTTGTAATCGATCGAGACTTGTTCGTAGCACTCGTTTCACGGAGTGGCCCTTTCGATTGTGTCAGTCAACATCCACCTTTCCGACTCGCCGTGTAATAATGTTTGCTTCGACGACGCTTGCGATGCTTCCTTAATAAATCGAATTATCGAACATTTATCTCGGTTCGTTAAAAGTCGATTTAGTCGGCGGCACTGTAAACGAGTCTTATACGAAGAAACGATCGAACCTTTCGAGTCACACGGACTAGCTACGAGACTCGAGATCCTTTTCTGCTGAACGATCCTTCCCCACCTTACTTCACTTTGATATCGTTTCAAGCCTACCGTTTCTCTAAACGTACTCTTCATTGTTTATGTTGAACGAGGATTTCAGTACAAGTCCTCATTAGCCTGGAGACTATTCACAAAAATATATTGAAATTACAACTTGTGTAACGACTGCTCATGAACAGTGAAGTTACTCTTTGTTTCGACTTATTATAGCATATCACTGTGTGTGTTATCTTTCTGTTATCGATTGCATACGTGTTTAATGTTCAACTCAAGGTCGTTAACTTGCGTTCGTAATTGCCAGAAAATTAAATCACTGATAGAAGTGTAGGTATGTTTCTGGAATTTTTACACGAGAAACCTTGCTGTATCAAATAACGTACGGTTTATCCGTAAAATAAGTAGAGCAGAGAGGAAGGAGGAACCGTTCTAGCACGTATCTTCAATTACAAGCGACATTGGCACGTGAACTTTATATTCGCGTGTACGATTGCGTGTACGCGAGCGTTGCCGCGTAGTTTAGTTATCGCGATTGAGAATTTAGTGTCCGGCTCGCATTGTCTCGCGAAGCGAATGCATATTTCACACGTGCGCTATCCTTGCACTGGCCGCCGTGCCGCATCGTCGTCGTCGTCGTCGTCGTCGTGTACTCGCTGCGGCTTGCTGATTATGCGAGCGGGTACAGTCGGTTACACCGCAATACCCTCTTGCATATACATCGTCGCGATGGCGCGGACACCGGTGCACCGGTACCCGTAACATCATAATAACTCGCAGAAATCATTTTCAGCCTTTGTAAGGGAACTCTCGAATGGCCGCCGCGAGTAGAACGACCACGTTAATCCGGCTACGGCGCTACGATTATCCGGCTGGTATTAATTACGAGCCACAACCTGAGCGGCTGCGCTCGGAAAGAAAAGAGAAGAGCAACGAGAGGAGGAATTTCGTTGACAATGGAGGAAACGGTGGTCAACGATTGCTATTTGTATGATTGCTATTACCAGATTTTCGGGCTAACAGAGAAATTTTCTTATTAAACTAAAAAAATTCTGTTATAATATAATAATAGTACTCTCTGTTATGTGTACGAAAAGGTGCAGAACCCTGTATTTACGACGCAGTAAGAATAATAAATCGGCAAAGTGGTAAAAACGTGGACCGTAGAAAAATCATCACAGGTCCCAAGAATCGTAATGAAAGTTAAAACACTTATGGCACAAAACACGAGCGGTGTTCCACGTTAAAGCGTTTCCTCGCTAAGAGTCCGGAGGGCTCCTAATCGAGCCGGTCTTATACAAAAGGCCGCACGAATCCTCCTCGATCCGTGGGCTACGGCAAAAAGGGGCAAGACCTATCTCTCGAATGCATCGATGCACAGCGATTTCGACTAACGATGCCTTCCGCTCATTGGTCTTAATCTGAGCCACGAATCGCGATCGGCCTCTTCCTAACATGGCCTCGGCCACGACGAACCGAGCGCAAGTCGCGTGTGCCGTTGCATCGCACTGGATAGCGCAAACAGAAATTCCGTTATACTGCATAAAGCATCGGCCACCATCCGCGGGATAAGGTTGGCAGGCATGCGAGCTGCTCGCGAGTCGCATTCTCTCAGGCCGTTTTGTATCGCTTTCTAGAGAGCTAAACCGGACTTCGCCGAAGCTTTTGTGGGTCGAGTACTTTGAAAAATCTTTCGTTGTTACGGAGATACCGTAGGCCTAACGTTTTCAAGAGTCTCCAAATACCGAAGGTCCTACGTCTTAAAGCTGCAGTCTTCAAGTCTCATAGTCCCAAAATTTCAGTGTCCCAAAATCTCTCAATGTTCAAGAGATCCAAAGTTCCAAAATAATAGTCCTGTATCACAAACCCCCTTAATATTAAAAAATTCTAAAGGTTAAATTGTAATATTTTCGAGTCCCAAAGTTGAAACGGTACGAAATAAGCGAGGAAAGAAATGCGCTCCCGGAACAACCTTCTGCACTCCACACCCTCCTTTCTCTGCTCGCGTTTTATCGAGTCTAATTCATTGTTTTCTACGCCGTGATCTTTTAGCTTTATGCTACGCCATTATGGTTTATTCTACGACGTTTTGCTCCCAGCCACGGATATCCTTATGCGCTCGTTCTTTCTCTTCTCGCATTCCCTCGTTCTTTAGTATTCGTTGCCTTTTTTCCTCTCGGCATCAGCTTCTCGCTTTACGACTATTATGTACCCCCTCAATTTTTCCCTTTTTTGGCTCTCATACCTTGCTTGTTTAATCAGTGTCGAGTTATGTAGCGAATCTTCATGGCTTTAATATTTGCTCTTAGAATTTACTCAGGTCGTTGATTTGTTCTTGAAATTTTCAATCGGGTACTCTATATTACGAATAGTTCCAGCCAAAGTTTCTGTATCGGAAAGCGGAGCAAGCTTCAAGAGGAATATGATCGTATCAGAAATTTCAGTGCTTCAGTATCATTCCGTTTGGATTCTGTCATTGCTCAGTTCACCGAAGGCTTTCGAGACCTTTAGTTTCCTATGTAGGTTAGTGACTCTTCAATATTCCAAATAGCCTCGGAAGCAAAGTTTCTACATCGGATTGTACAGAAAAAGCTGGCAGAGGAACTCGATTGAATTACCCGACTAATCCACCGACCAGTTTCTCCTTTACGAACTTAATATTTGAAATGGATGCCGCTTTCAAACACGTGCGATCAAGTTTTTGTGCCACTGCGTATATTTTATCATAATACTTTGATCCTAAATTATCTTGATGAAACGGAGTTTCTCAATCGCTATAGCATTTGCAGATATCTATTATTTAACCGTTTGACAATTATAATTAAAGGTCCCTAAATTCTGACGCAGTTGCTAAAGAAATCATAGGTTAAGGAATTGAAGGAACGTCGACCATCATTACTGCATCATTTGGTAGAGTCTTAATGATTTTGCCTCAACTGCAGTCTCTTTCGTAATTTGCAAGATCTTCCCGATAACAATTTTCAGGATAGCAATTTTCAATTGGCGCGTATTTAGTTGCTACCGGCGGTAAATTACATTCGGAGTTTCTGCAGCTTGTTGCAAACGCAAAGTTGGATACCGTGTTAGAATTACCAGGTACGAATGCGTTAATCCAGTTTCTGCCGGTCGTATCAGCCTCGAACGCGTCGAATATCGATCCCCGCGATCGACTACATGCCGCTCCATTTAGATCGCGCGGTCGTTTCAATCCGCTCGCGTAATTCTCGTTTCTTTCGCGCGGTAGTCGCAACAGGTTGCGCGATATCGTGGATTTTTACCCGCGCCGCTAAATTATAGCCCCGCTTCTATCGGAAGAGGGTTGGCCTAGCCTCGGAAGCTTTCAGACGAGATGCTGAAACGAGTCGAAAGAGAGTGCTTTACCCGCGATACGTTCGTATAGGGCTTGTTAATTACAAAAGTGGCAGAACAGGATCGAAGAGGGACGGCGGAGAGGGAAGAGAAACGATCGACGCCGTTTTCTTCGCCGACCGATCTAACACGATCCATAAACGCTTAATAATGCTCCGATAAGATAAGTAATTGAATCGGTTGAATACGTTCCAACGATCAAAACCGAATAGACGCTCCATCATTCTTGGTCGAATTTATTCGACGAATTTGCAATTCATATTTTAATAGTTGCTCCTCGAGAACCGTGTAAGCTGGATGAAGCAGTTTCTTTTATGCCATCATTCGCGACCACTACTGATTAATTTTTATTATCTCGCTATTAGAACCTCTAACTAATCGGGATTGATAAGTCCATGTAGCTGCCACGAGTTCTGCGAATTCAAAGGGTCTTTTCATTTCTGACTGGTGTGTGTAACTCTTGCAACTGATTGCTATTTTATAATCGAAACATGTACAATCGAGAAATACTCTTTCTGGAAGACATTTCTGTTTAGTATCTTACCACAGCTCATCTTGTGATGAACTTAGGACTGAACATTCGATTTAATGAAATTTCAAATTGACAGCCCTTGAATGTTGATTCACATGTTAAATGACTGGACATATGTCCAGATACATAATACTTCAGTTGCGTTTAATAGATTAAATTTGATGAATTTCATAAATTAACTTGCTTTGACCTATTCAACTTTTGACCCGTTTTACCTGTCTATTTATGCAATTATAGTTACAAACTTTGTATCGTATTTCCTCTAAGTAATTTGTTAATACAAATGCATCGAACAGTCAGACCTTTTAATACCGTTCCCCTGACCAGACAATCAAACTTGTACCATTACATTCGTTTAAGAAAAACACGACGTAGCCGAAGCAATCACAAAATCCCATTTCCAGTTGCATAATTTCAAAATGTTGAAACTGATTTACCTAGATACCCATCCAATCCCCGACAAAACAATCTCAGCGAACATAATGAAAGTTGGATGAGTCGATGCAACCGTACGCATCGATATCTCCCATCTCCTTGGTGTCCGTAACTGGGTCAGAAACATTGTACGTTTACGCGATTACGGGGTGGAAAATGACGGTGCACAATGGAAATTCCTGCCGGCATCGAGAGCAAAACCGCAGAAATCGTTCGCGGGGGTTGGACCTAACGGTGTCTCTTCCATAATTCGCGCAATCGCGATCGCCGCTATCGTGACACATATTTGCGTTATTCGTAATGACCCGGAGGATTTTGCGTCGTATTCTATTGGTCGTCGATGAAATTGGCCGTCGAGGGCGTCGATTACGCGCAATCATAGATCGCGTATTGCATATCAATGCGAAATAACATTCCGCGCGATCGAAATCCTCGCTGAGACTCCGCTCGCTGGCATTTCGGTTGCTCGTGATCTCTAATCCTCTCTTCGCGATCCTACGAAGATTACTCGGGGTGTTCGCGATGAATTTCAAAAGCCACAAATCGAATTAAACCGATGCATAATCACCTCCATTACGATTTAGACTGAATTAGCTGTAAATCGTCCGGTTTCATGGTTACAAGTACAAATTTGCTTAAAGTACCAATAATTAAAAGAGAGCCAATAAGACATATATCAATATAAATTTGGATTTGGTTGTCTTGAAGAACGCAGAATCTCACCATCTTTTCTTCGGTTCTCCAAATACATTTTCCGTCAGAAGCCTACTCGAACGAATTCGAAAGGGTAGTTTCGAGATTAAGTTGCAGTAGGGAACGAAAGTTTGCGAGTCTAGTTTAATTCGATTATGACGATCGGTCCGAGAGCCCGGAACTTCCTGTTTTATGTAAATACTTGGCTACTCGAGGAGTATGCAAATGGAATTTCCTCGATGTTGGTGTTCGTTCGGATGACCGAATTGTTGGCTCGTAAAATCCGTGAAATGCATCCTCGCCGATTGTCGTGTAACTTTCACGGCTACAAACTGTTCCGTTCTGTTTGCGTTCCTGGGCAGCGAACAAAAAAAAATCGACCGGTTCCCAAACGAACGGGTAGCTTTGTAATCGAGGGAAAAATATTAGACACGGTACGTGTTCGAAACGAATTTACCGGGCTGGAAAAACAATTACGAAGTCGACATAGCTCTTTCAATTACATCGCGCGAGTGTTACTGTTTATTCCGTTGGTAGACTTTGAGAAGCAATTACGGCGACGAATCAATTACGCCATTCGAACGGCAACGACCCGACCGACTCTGTTTCTCTCCGTTGCGCCGTGTTCTGTCTCGTGCAAACAATGTCGTCGTTGCTTTTGCTACGAGAACGATCAAAGACGGAGGTAAGTTCTCTCTCTCCGTACGGTTTCAGTAAACTATCTGATTTCTATTACAATGAGCCGGTGCATTACTTATTCCGTTGATGTAACGGTAACGAAACGTGATGACAATGTAAACAGACGTGACTCGATTAGCATAAGAGCTATTGTTTCCCGGTGAAATTCGCCGTGAAAACCAGCCGCCCGGAAGTGTGCACGCTTTTGCGCGCGGAATCACGCGAGAACCACGTTTCCTCTTGGGAAATGTAAATATCTCCTCGATTAACTGTCAAGCATACCACGTCTGTTTTTCCCTTTAGAAATATTATCGATCCCATAGGAAATTGTTTAAAATTCCGTCTTTTTAACCCGTTCGACCGAGAACCGCTAATATTGACCAAGCGATGGAACTTGTGAAACTGTTGTTAACAGTTTAACGAGAAATATTTTTATTCTCATTGTTCGGACGGTACAGCGTATTTATCCGAGATCTCGAAGTGTTTCAAACAACAGTATTTCTAAAGATTCCAAAAGTATGTCGGTTCAAATCTTGAAGCAAATTGTCGAGCGAAGTGAAAAGCGAAGGGAGAGGGACGTGTCAGAATGAAAAAAGAAACCGAAGGTGTTAAAAACATAAAAATAGAGCATTTTATTGTTCAGTCACAGGTGTTTTTATTCTAATAATATCTTTTCACGTTGTCGTTGAAAATAGTCTGCAAGAAAATACGAAACAGGAGGATCGCTTGCGACGGAAGCTGAAGGAAATATTGTTTCACGTTTGTACATTATATTTCAATTATTTATAGCGGTACTTTAGTTTCCTTGCGTGACGCGCTCCTTGAATTCGACTGTCTCGATTAAATTCGAAGTGATTGTGTATCGATCGGTGGATCGATTCCCGAATAGGACCGTCGAATTCAAGCAGAGACTTCGAATGGTACTTCATCGAATCGAACGATTTACCACTCGACGCCTCCAAAACGTTCCGGAACGAAATAAATAAGATATAGGCTGCGCGCATTAATACTTTACAATTAACCCTTAACCGGTAACATGGGGTCAATACGACCCTGGCTGTCCAACGAACCGAATCGAAATTTAATTTCAAATTTCATTCTCTTTCTTTTTTATTTCAAGCTGTTCTAGTTGGAATATTTGATGTAAGAAGATCCGGGTCGTATTTGACCCAATGTATTAGTCGAACACTTCGCTCGTAATTCGCACTGATTCATTGCAAGTTTTCTTCGATTATATTTTAACCACCGTGAAGTCCATGTTAGGGTGGCAATATATCGAGACTACTGCCTAGTGAGGTAAAGAAATTCTTTATAAAACAAGTGTAAACAAGTTCCTTGTAAAACGTTTGTAAGTGACCTAACGATTTTGCGTGCAAAAAATGCACCAGTTAAGGGTTGTTTGCCGTCGACCAGTCTAAGTACAATTAAATACACATCGATAGCTACGATTAGAGGAAGTGGTATCACTGTTGGCTCGGTAGCTCGAACGATATTGGACGGCGAAATTTGACCCGTGTTCGTTCATCGACAGTTTCATCGAAAATCATTTCCGAATCGTTGCTTTACGAATTGTCGAGGCCACGTCCAAATATTGTTCGATTCTACGAGCTTCGAACGACGTACAATACCAGGAATATTCATTGCATCACTCGAATATTAAATCCGTCGACTGCCATAAAAATGGGAAATAAACGATGAAAAATTGACGTATGTGGCAACGCACATATTGATACAAGTTATTAAGGATTCAGACGTTTAAAATTTTTCAGGGCCGAATGATTCAAAATTGTAATAAAAAACTATAGAAGAAATATTAACATCGTTTATTGACTTCAGTAATATTTTATCGCGTTGTTTTTCCCTTTAAATGGATATTATCTTTCCAGTTTATTATTCATAATGTTATAGCTTTAATAATGTAGCTCGGTAAAAGTAGCATAATATTCCGAGTAATTCAAAACACACTGGTACAATTTTATATATTTATTGAATTTATCGTGGTCAAAATACTGGTTGCATACGAATCATTTAATATTAATTATATTGCCGTAAGGATGATGCAATAAATATCTCCGTTACTGTACAATTAGTGTACGAATATTTGTTCGTACAATATGGCGCGTCGAGAGTGAAGCCTAGTTTACATTGGTAGAGTAAATAATAGAATATCGACTGACATAACTTGCCTGTTATACCATTTCTTCTAACTTTAATACTCCATCAATCACTTGTCTAATCGTTTATGTAAGTGAATTTTACCTTCCGATTTGCTCTACCAATGTAGACTTTAAGCCTAATTTACACTGGCAGAATAAGCAGGATAATAACCCAAAGTCCCATTTTTGCTAGCTTTACTCTACTAATTACCCGTGCAATAAATTCCTTCCGTACCGATGCAAACTACATTTCAGCGATCCTAATCGCTCGACATTATCTTGAACAGAGTTTACATTGGGTGGGCAAATTATACCGTACGTTATTCCATTTTTGTTTCTATCAATCACTTGTCCGATAAATTCTACTCTACCGATGCAAACCAGGTTTCGACGATTTCAATCGCTCGACACAGATTTGAACTTAGTTTACGTCGATGGAGCAAACGATTTTCGCTAATTCCGGTATTCCATGAAGCACGTACTACAGAAGTGAACAGATTTTTCCACCCAGACTCTACCGTTTAGCAATGTAAACCAGGCTTAAAGACGAGTTGACGCGTCCAGGTACGCGAGAAACGCGTCTCGTTCGACGAGACGGTAACGCGCACCGTTTAAAACTAAACCGTGAGCTCGATCAAATGGGAAACACAGTCTTAGAGACGCAGAATAACCGGCAAACGTATTTACAACGACATTAAGCTATCTAGCAAACTCACTGACTCGCTGCAATTTACAGACACACCGGGGACGTACAGAGTTCTCTCGCGTGTATCCCCTCGTGCGTGTTCACGAAGGAAGCACCTTAAATATCGTATAATCACTGTCTCCTCTCCTTCGCCGGTCTCTCCCTCGCTATTTACAAAACACTTTCCTCTGGTTCACGTTCGGCGAGCACACTTCGCTTTGTTCGGTTCTTCTTCAACATTTATACATCCGTATCCTCGCAGTATTTACACTCTACACACCGTATTGCACCGTGGTGAGACGCACTCGCGTACGAATCTTCCTCGACGACGCCCACTTCTCGCGCACGATCGCACCGGAAAAAGCATTTACGGCACACATACACACATACACACACACCGGGTCATGGATGAACGGGAAAAAGATGTTCATATGTGCACGGAGACCGTACGCGATCCGTTGGACGTCCTGTTGTGCTGCCGTCGGACAGGCGGCGGTTGCCTCGTCCTCTGCGTGGTCCTCTGGTTGTTGGGCACGTCCGGTAACGCGAACCGCAGCTTCTCCCAGAACAGTTTGTCTCCCCATTGCAAGTAGGTGTTGGTCTTCAGATACAGTCTAATGTCCGGATCGAGATCTCGCTGGTGCACGTCGCCCACCAGCACCAGGATCAGCCTGCGCCTTCGGTCCCTCAGCACCTGGTGATGAGCGGACTTGAAGTCGAACCGGCACCACTCGGACTTGATAAAGTTCTCGGACAGCACCATGATCGTTCTCCTCGAGGACTCGACCGCCTGGACGATCGTGTCCGCTATGAAGCTTCCAACTGGAAAGTCTCGATAGTGCAGGCACAGTTTGTACGAGGGGTTCCCCATCTCGAGGACGGGCGCGAGTTCCTCGGCGACGAACGCCTCGTCCTTGGAGCTGTAGCTGACGAACGCGTCGAACAGCTTGTCCCGGTCGTCCCGATCGACCTCGTGGTTCCTGTAGAATATCCGCACGCCGAAACGCGAGTGAAACCACACGCGCAGCTCCTGGCGAAACACGAACGCCAACATACACAACAGCACCACCAGCAACGAGCCGACCAGGGTGGCGACCAGCAGCGGGAGGTAGTCCTGCAGCAGCTGCTTCTCGATGATGGTTTTCGTGTAGTTGCGGTGCAGCTCGTTCTCGATGCTGGCCGAGCCCGTGCACACGCTGTCGTTGTTTTTCTCGCGGTCGCCGTTGGCCCCGACCGAGAAACCGAACTCGTTGTCCGCGAACACCTCGTCGCCGAACGCCTCGAACTCCGTCACGTTGTACACGCAGCGCAACGCGGACGCGTCGGTCACGCGAACGTTCGGCTCGCGGATCCACTCGCGGTAATTCTGCAAGTAGTCGCACTCGCAGGACCACGGATTCCCGGACAGGCTGATCTCGATCGAGCCCGGCAACGTCCACACGGCCAGCGTGGTCAGTCGATTGTTCTCGAGCCGGAGGAGTCGCAGCGAGCGCAGGGACGAGAAGGTGTCGTTGCCGATCGAGACGATTCGATTCCGTTGAAGGTGCAGCTGCTTCAACGCGTCCAGTCCCTCGAACTCGTGGCCGCGCAGCTCGCGGATCCTGTTGTCCTGCAGGTGCAGGTCTTCTAGATCTCTCAGTCCGTTGAACGATCGGTTCTGCACGATCTCGATGTTCGAGGAATTCAGGAACAGGACTTTCAGCTTCTTGCGACCGATGAAGGCGTGACTGGACACCACGCGCAGATCGTTCCCGTCCAAATAGAGTCGCGTCGCGTCCATGGGTATCTGCTCGGGCAGTTTGTTCGCGTGGCCGCCGTTCGAGCAGTCCACCACGTTCGCCGACCACGATTGGTCATGGTAACACGTACAGTTCAACGGACAGGTCATCTCGCAGTCGCAGGCGTCGAAGTCGCAGCAGTGGCACAGAGCGAAGCAGTGAGTGTCGTACCTGCAGAGGAATTGCGAGTGCGACGCTTCGACCAGCGGCACGAACGCGTGTTCCCGGTCGTAGAGCAGCTTGCAGTAGATGCTCTCCAGGTCCATGACCCGTGGCTGTACTCGGCTCTGATTCTGCCGGTTCACTCGTTGCAGCCATTCCATGGTGCAGTCGCACAGGTATTGGTTGTCGCCGATGTAGAATTCCGGCAGAGGTTTGTCGGGTGGTACGGCGCTGATTCGTAACGCGTACGGTTCCAGGTTGCGTATTTGGTTGCCCTTCAGGTCGACTCGCGTCAGGTTGGGTTTCTTGAAGAACGAATAACTCTGCACCTTCGAGATCTGGTTGTCGTTCAGGTACAGTCGTTCCACGCTCATCGGGATCGCGTTTCCGGTGATCTCCGTCAGCTTGTTCTCGCTGGCGTCGAAGGTGCTCAACTGCAGTTGGCTCTCGATCTCGAAGTAGTTGCCCAGCTCGCGTATCTCGTTCGAGTGTATGTCCAGCCACTGCAACCCGGTCGGTATCATCGCGTAGTCGAACCATTTCAGTTTGTTGTCGCTGACGTTCAGCCAGACCAGGTTCGGCAGATTGGTGAAGAGACCCGCGATGTCCGTTAGTTGATTACCGTCCAAACGGATCGCCTGTAGATTCAGGTTCTCGTCGAACGTGCCGGGCTCGATGTACTGTATCCGATTCATCGCGAGATTCAATATCTTCAGCTCCTTGATACGATCGAATACGCCCTTGGTCAGATTGCCGATATGATTTTCGGTTAATCGAAGCCCGTACAACTGCGCCACGTGGTCGAACGTGCCGGTCGGTATCTCCGAAATGAGATTCTCACCGAGGTCGAGGGTTCGCAGAAGGGGAGTGGCTTTCAACGCGTCCGGAACGGACTTTAGCTGGTTACGGTTCAGGTGGAACTCTTGCAGGGAGGAGGCATTTCTGAGAGAGCTCGGGTGTATCGTGTGCAGCCGATTGTTGTCCAGCGAGAGCAGATTCAGCACGTAAAGTCCGCTCAGCGTGGTGGCGTCGATAACGGTCAGTAAATTATCGCTGAGCAGCAAGGTGTGAAGATTATAGAGCGCCGAGAACGTGTTCTCGGGAAGGCTCTCGAGTAGATTCTCTTGAAGTCGAAGTATCTGTAGGCTGTAGAGGTCGCGAAACACCGTCGGATCCAGTCGAGCGATACGATTGTTGGAAAGATCGAGCACCACTAAACGTACCAAGCCACCGAACGTGGCCGCGTTCACCCACTCGGCGGTCAGCTCGTTATGCGACAGATCGAGCACCAACAACTGAGTCAGTTCACCGAACAAACCGGGCGGCAGCACGTTCAACGTGTTGTTCCTCAGATGAATCTCCTGGATGTTCCTGGCGTCGCTGAATAACTCGGGCGGTAGGCTGGCCAATCGGTTGTCCGCGAGCCTCAAGATGGCCAACGAGGAGAGACCCTCGAACGCGCGATCCGCCATGAAGCCGATGGCGTTGCATCGCAGATCGAGGCTGTGCAGCCGCGAGAGACCCGAGAACGCGGCGCTGGGCAACGATTCGATGCTGTTATTGCTCAAGTCCAACTCCTTCAGGTTCGATAGGCACCTGGCTGCACTGTTGAAGCGAAAACTCATCACCTCTCGCAATCGGTTCCTCGTCAGGTTCAGGATCTCGAGATTCGCTAGTGGACACAGAGCACCCTCCGGTATGCTCCACATGTTGTTCTCGCCCAGATCGAGTTTCTCCAATTGCCGCAACTCGTCCGTGAACGCGCCGGCCGACACGTCCAGCGCCATCGCCGACCAGTCCGTGTTGTGCGTCCTCACGGTCAAATTACGCAACTCTTTCAGTCCTTTGAACGCATCGTCGGACAGGTTACCGATCTTGCAGTACTCGATTACCAGTTCCCGCAGCTCCACCAGCGGTCTGAAGCTACCGGCGCTCAACGAGCTCTGATAGAACAACGCGTCGCTGCACTCCAACCGCAGACGAACGGTGTGCTGCGGCTGTATCACGCTGAAGTTGGTGTTCTCCAGCTCGCTATTGATGGTCCTCAGATGACAGACCAGCGACACGTCGTCCTCGGTGTCGCCGGTCGCGACCCATTTGCACTCGTCCGGCGCTTTGTACCTGAGCGCTTTGCTGAGGGAAGCGCCGAGGACCCCGAATATCGTGCCCAGTAATATGGCGAAGAACGCAGGACTGCCCCGCATCTTTCCGCCGCTGGTTCTCTCAATGTCCCATGAAAATCTCGCTCAGTTGCTCGCGGTTTGCACCGGGGCAGCTATCTGTCGCGAAACCGGCCGCGATCCATTTAAGTCACGGTACCACCGGTTCTTTCTACCTCGCGACGTCCATGCCGATCCCGTTTCCGCTTCTTTCGCGTTAATCCCACCTTTCGATCTCTTCCGAATGTCGAACCGTTACAATCCTGGAGATTTCATTCTCGAGTAGCGCGGCGTATTATCCGGATAGAGCGTGTCGGTGCGCGCGACGGGTTCACCGACCTCCCGGTACCATCGATACTCCCGATCGAGAGAAAAATCTCGGCGACGACGAGGACGAAAAGCGACGAGCGTCGGTACGCGTATATACGGCTCCGGTAAGACCCACGGTTCTCCGAGGACTGGTTGGCAAGTTGTAAGGCCCGAACTGGCACCGCTACCCTCGCCCCTCCGCCCACCCTTGCCCGCTCTCCTCGCTCCCCTCCCCCGTCCCAGTCGTCCTTCCTTCCCCCACCTTTACACCTTCTCTCCTGGTCGTCGTCGTCCGCCGTAGCCGGGGCCCGACGTTCTGGCAAGCCTATAAAAACAAGACAGGTACACTCTCCGGGCCCTTACGGTGGCTCCTCAGCATCTGCAGCCTCTCCATCCACCACGATTCTCTTCGTCCTCCTCTCTCTCGACGCTGTTTGCCTACCGCGCTCTTCGTTCATCTCGTTTCGCAGCCTCCTCGCGCTCCTCGCCTCTCGCGTTCCTCTCTCGCTCTTTCTCTCCGCTTCGTCGTCTCCCTCTTCCGTTTCGCCGTCTCCGTTCCTCTTCGTCCTTTCGAACGGCCGTATCGCTGTTCGATTCGTCCGTGAAACCTTGCCTCACCGTCATCTGTTCTCACATCGTTTCTACGATTCTGTCACGACGAATGAAACCTCGAAAAAGAATGTTTGCTCAATGCCTTTGTGCGAATCCCGTTCCCATTCGCATTCCAGTTGTCGCGAGTCTCTCCGACTACTATTTTGCAACTAGCCTATCTCTTTCGCTCTCCTCTCCTCCGCGTTTCGCCGATTTATAAGCCGAGCGAGAGGTTCGTACGCTACGGGGTACATTGTTCGGTTGCGCGGACCAAGGTTTTCGCGAAATATCGAAAACCGACGGGATAATGGCAGACGTTCGTGTCGGGGAACGGAGAAACAAAGAATGACGATGATGGAAGGGAAAGGCACGGGATTTTATGCGAAGTAATGCTCGACTCTGGATACGATCCTTCGAAACCCGAAGGAGTACATATTTCTTAATTTCTCGATTGCCGAGTTCGAAAGTTGATAAATTTATGAGACGCACGCATCAAAGATCAACGAATGGTGGTACCAAATCGTGCAAAAAAAATATATCGAAATAACGAGAAAAGCAAGAAGCGGGTGAACCTGCGTCAGGTTGTGAATGGGTGCGTGCCCTTTTTGTAAAAGCGTCAAGTGAAATGCTTTCCTTTCACGCGTCTTTTCCGCCGCGTCATTATTAGCTTTATGGTCTGTTTGGGATTCGCGCATTCCCTCGTCCCATTCAGTGTAAAACGATCGGACGCATTGTGTCGAGGGATCGTGTGTAAGGACACGTCAAGTGGTTCCCCACAGAGAAAGACAGAGAGCGTGATAGAAAGAGAGGGATGTCCGCCTCCTTTCAGAAAACAGTGCACGGTAGCTTCCATCTCCCATCGTTGAAAAGTGATTTGTTACCTTTACCTGGGCAAAGTAGGGGCCCGCATTGGCAGCCCACAGGGCCCCCTCACGAAATACGTCGTCCTCGTGTTTCCTCCTTGATTTACTCATCGAAATTCAAATAGGAGGATACATCATTTTCATCGCGTCCAATAAAAGTATCATTAGTGAAATGAATGCCGTCCGATCCCACCTCGATTCGTTCCACTTCTTTCTTCGGCTCGATCGTTTACAGCTTAGGTAAGCTAAACCGTGATTATTCGTGATACGACGGGGCTAAAATGTTTCGTGGATCGGAGGGGGTCAGAAACGAGCGACGGACGAACGATTGGTAATTACGGGGGCCGGAAAGAAGGAACGAAATAACGGATAGTGCAGGTCGTGTCGTTAATAGCGGCGCCGAGAACGAATTGTATCCTCCCTGTGGCGTATTTTATCGTCCAGTCTTATTGATCCTTATTACAAGATCTTTACCAAGGCCGCGGGCTTAAATCGGTATAATATTTCACCTTTCCGCGCGGTCGTCCTCTCGGCCAGGATAATACCCGTCGTCGATGGGTCCACGGTGTTCCACGAATTAATCGGGTATCGCATGTCCGACCGGCGAAAGTGTGACCAATTAAGCGTCCTCTCCTCTCCGGTTCCCACGTTCTTCCAGGAATAGACTGCTCATTTCCACGTAGACCACCTTTGTCTCTGCGATTCATTCGGAATCACCTGCTATCTCGACAACGAACTTATCTTGACAATTAACAGGTAATTTCAAAACATCCTATATATGATATCGCATTCTGATACCTATATCTCTAAATATGTAGATCATCGTGACCCCTACATCTCCAGATATCTAGGCCACTAGATGCCTATATCATCCGATATCTGGATCAGCGGGTTCCCGGAACGTTATTCTAGATAGCTCTCTAGATCCTTGGAGTACCAACAATCAACAGGTATTTCAGACTCCATCGATTTTAAAGCACGTGAGGTCAGCACACGTTACAGTAAGATTTATAAGAATCGTTCTTCGTTAACGAGGACCAAAAATAGCTGTGCTTTAGCAGCCCTCTTTAATAACAGTAAAACTCGCGCAGAATTTATTTTAATAACGAAAGAATACGCGTTTAATTATCGAATTAGCCTTTCGGCGAAAAAAGGAATTTCTGTCGTGAACGGCGTTGCACAATCCAGACCCAGTCCCATTCCCATGATTCTCCGGGAACCGAACTTCCTCGCCACTTTTTTCTCTGGCCTGTCCGCTTTGATTAGCGACGCGATGTGAATGAGCCTTAAAGGAGGATGGTTGCGCCGCTGAAAGGTGGCTAGCTGGCGGCTGGGATCGGCGAAAGCGGTCAGTGATCGCTGGGCCCTCGTGCTCGGGCCCCTCGTTGCTCACGATCCTCTCCCCCACCTCTCTCCTCTCGTAGCCCTTCCCTTTTCTTCCTTCTCTCCCGCATCCCGCCAACCTTCTTTCTCTCACCCGTTAGATTCTCCTCCTACCTAACCCCGCCGAGCCCGCCCCGTGGGCCTAGTCTCCTTTCAACGGTGCAGGTGACGGGGCATTCTTTTAAATCTAATCAACTACCGAACCTGGGCCCGATGTACACAGTGACTCGCCTTAATATTCGGACACCTTCGTGTGCGATGTATTATTACTGTATCATACCTCGTTTTTCAATTTTAATACATTGTCATTTTAATACCGATACGAGTGAACGTCGTAGTTAATAGAAACATACAGGGTGACTTCTTTTATTCGCATAAATATTTCTTGGAACGTGAATGACATGCAAAGATATTTCAGACGAACATTGTACGTCAAGGACATCATACTTTTTCCTGTTTGCTGTACATGTCTCTTAAGGTCGATCCGTGTAAAAAGCAATATTGTACCACTTTTTAAAAAAGTGCATATAAGTGTATATTCGATGGAACTGTATATTGTCTATAGATGAGTCATATAATTTTTTTATATAGGAGAGTGTATTCGAGTACACCCTGTATATAGAACAATAGCACCTCACATACCGAGGTGTCCGAATATTAATGCGAGCCACTGTATACAGGGTGTTACCGAACTCGACCGACCTGACAGCATCCTTAAAAATAGGATACCGCTCGAATCCTGACAAGGTGTCCACTTATCGAGCCGGCAAGGTGGCCGAGCGTAATTCATGGGCCCGGTCTCTTCAGCGTCCCAACACGAACCTGGTGTCTCGTTTGATCATTCAACGCTGGTATCTCAAGGTAGTTTCTCGGTTACGAAATACGATTTTCGCCGTTGAAAATCTCACGACCGGCGAGATCGATCGCGTCACGAAGAAGTTAAACGTCAGCCGGTCGGTCGATCTTTCCTCAACGAGACTTCATCGCGATGCGGTTTCGCCGATGGTTTTATGGGGTTTCTTTCGCTTGCCGGGGTGAAACGCGGGACGATTGCTCCTTACAGAGAAAATTGCTTCGTAATGCATCAAAGGAGGAAACTGCACGCTTCTTGCCATCGAGCACGTTGAAGAACGCGTGCTTCGATAGCCCACCCTGTATATGCGGCGTGGTAGGTTCTCAGGGGCAGATCGGGGGCTCACGGGCAAATTGGGGCAAATCGGTACAGGGGTTGCATGGAGATTTCAAATTTGGGAATTTGGAAATTTAGGATGTTGGAAATTAAATACTCAGAAATTGAGATATTCGAAAATTTAGGAACCTGGCAATTTAACTCTCCTTGAGCATTTATCAATTTGACACTTTAGAAATCCAGGAAGTCGAATATTCATAATCATAGAAATTCAGTAACGTGAAATTTACAAATGTGATTATAATCGTCCAAAGAGAAAACGTGTTCACGGAATGGCAATTTGTTACAATTTATTCCGCATGACGTATAGGATATGCAGAAGATTCATGAATGCATAAAAAAGGAGAAAGCATCGCGAAAGTGACTTCATTTGCACCGTCATCTTGTTCGAGACATCTAATTAGACGTTGCGAGAGCACCCCAGTGGACGTCGCAGTGGAAAAGGAAGGAAAGCTCGTCTAGATTTACTTACAAAATCATTTCCTCTGAGCCAGGCAATCAAGCTTCGTCAGTACGGTTTTTTTTCTTGTCAACTGACATCGGAGGTACATGTGGACGTCGACGGTTTGTAAGTATCGGCGCGGTTGGTCGCACTGATTGAACGCAAAAGCGAAAACCGTGAAGCTATGACGGCTAATCTTTGGTCAGTGGTGACTCAGGTAAAACGGTTTATAAGCTCTTTCGACGTACGATATCAAATACAGCCACGGCGCGTAACCTTTAATTATTCCTTTCAACGCACTAATATTTTTCCAATTAAATTTTCTATGAGTTATATTTAAAAGCTGATACAAAAATATCAGGTAGAAAAATTGAGATTCACAAAAGCTACCTGTTTCTGAAACCTTGGTACATCCTTTCAGGTAAAGTAGGTAAAAATAAATGATCGAAACAGGTTAATAAAATTTTCAATTAATTTAGCAGCGACCTATTTGCATTCTAATTTTATTATCGGGCAACGACAGTGAGATTGACTCGCAAAGACAGTGTCCGATGGCTAAAGGGACAACTTGATCCAGGATCGAGCCTAGAACCACCGCTGGAAGATTATAAATTTCCCAGTGTCTCTTTGTAATCGTCGAACACAATCTTCAAGAGCGTTCAGTCTCGCCTGTCAAAGTTGCATTCCGAATTAATAAATTACGTGGTTCGAGAAGACCCCGGTGAATTATCGGCGCGCATCCGTCTTTATCAAACCGGTAAAGCGACGATCGGAATCCGGTAGTTTCGTGTAGCATTGTGCGCCACAATCCGGACTCGTTTGATTGATTCTCTGGTCGTTGGTTAATGAGCGACTGCTTCGAGCCCAGACATGTATCCTTCCACGAGAAAAAACAAGAAAATCTAAACGATCCACCTAGGCGTTTGGACGCGATTGCGTAATTCCTAGAGAAACCATGGTGCTCGGGACAGTGATGGGTATAGATGTGCAAGTGGAGAGCGTTTCGAGACACTGATGGCCAATTAATTTTGCAATTTCACAATTTCCAAAGCGATTTTTGCTTTTGTTTGTTTACAAATCTCTGCGTTTTTATTACTACATAAATCTACGAATTCCAAAATTTCTTTCTACCCCTCAAGTTTGAATTTTCATATTAGCTAATTCCTATATTCCCAAATTCTCAAATTTTCCAACTCACGTAATCCTTCGTCCCTAAATCCGTAAATTACAAAATTTCTGAGTCGTTCAGTGCATCGCATACTGTACTCAAAAGGGCCTTATAGCGAGACTGTTGTAATTATACGTTGTCTCCATCCGCTGCAACGGCTTCAGTGTTATGAAACAGATCTGCAACGATCAGAATCCCAGAACCTAGCTGCACTTTCACTCGAGCGCAACTTTTCTTCGTGTCTGGAATCGTTTATTGTTTCGCGACTGGCACGAAATCACGAGCAGAGCAACGAGCAGCAACGATGATCACCTGCTCGGTAGTTTCGCTACTTTCGTCCTACATTCTTATCGAGTTCGGTTCATGAATCGTCCCCTTTGCCGTTTTATTGCCGTTTCAGCGGGCAACAATGGGTCGTAACGATAGCCGTTCGCGAATCCGCGGAATATTTTTCATTTCGAACGCGTGAGAAAGAACGAGCGAAAACGTCGAGCCGAGCCGAGTGATCTTTTGCAATTTCTTTGAAGAAAGGGGAGCGTTCAAAAGGGGGGAAAAATGGCACATTGTACGGTGTAGAGCGTTTAATGGTAACTTATCATTAACCTAGCTGCATGAATGAAGCGGAAGGAGACGAATGACTTTTATAAAAGAGGTTATGGAACAGCGGGGAGCATCGAGTATTACATTACGAAGCACATTGACTCAATTACCTCGCGTCCTCTTTCGAAAGATAAATTCTTGCTTGATCTTCTAAAGTCTGCATTCTTTTGACGTTCTGGTTTCTTGCTGAAAAAACTAACGACGTAGACCGTTATAGTTTACCTCTAGGATATTACTTCCGCTACGGTTCTTTTTTAACTTTTCTACAACATTTTTCAATTTCTAGTCCTTGACCTTAATAACAACGTATTAATTACGGAAATGTACAATTCTACATAATCTTTTATTCCAACCTTTTGTGAACATCGTTGAATAAATGAAAAATGACTACTCATTTAGCAACGTAACATTTTAATGACCCTAATGCAGACTTCGTTGCTTCCACATTTTATTAAATCTCTTCCAGAAATGAACAATAGAGGTAGCAAAAAACGAAGAGTAATCAAGCCCGAACCGTGTAATTCAAATGGCACCAAGTTCACCGTGTTTTAATGCGCAATGCAGTCTCGGTTCTTATTGTTTTCTTGTTTCTTTCGAGTATACTTGCGGTCGTAGTCGCAACGAGTTACGTTCACGTTTTACGCGAGTCCATAAAGCGTATCCCCTCGAACCGAACAGCAACCCTCAATTTCACTCGGTTCGCGCGTTTATCTTGGGCGTTTAAATTAAACAAATAACGCTTAACAGCTTTGCCCGGTGTAATGGCTGCACCAAAGGGCGAACAAATTGCGCGCGGAATGTACATAGTGAAAATTGTTGCATCCTTTTGTGTGGATTTAACGCGTAGCTGTGGTGGACACTGTTCTTTGAAACGCTCAGAAAACGTTTCGGTATTGATGCTTGCCGAGTGGGTTTTTACTTTTAAAAAACGTCACTTTGCTTTTAACGTCGATTTTATAGAGGAAAGGATCTGGAATTTCTGAGAACGATTGCGTTTAATCAGTATTTTTCATAAGACTGCATGATAAGTTCTGCAATTTTGAACGATGAATTCCGTGATCCAGACCTATTTCAATTGAAGTTACTATGAAAGTTGTGTTAAAGTATTTCAGATAATTCATCTAAACGATAACTTGCAAGTTACGTATCATTCAACACTTCCGTTTTATTGTATATGTCATTCATTTTCTTTTATTTGAACATAATTTTCTGGTGTACATACATTTCAGAGGAAGATTAAAGCCATTATTAAATTCCTCGATAAAGGAATTAAATCCTTATCACGAACCGCAGTCTCGAATACCGTGTCTGTACAGAGCGAGCAAATAAAATGATCAATAAACCTCAACAGTCCGGTTAACGTTTAGATTCAATTACCCATGAAAAGGTGAGATTAGGTGAGCAATAAACCTCATCGATTAAATCAAAACATCGACACATCCGCCGTTACTCTTGAAAGCGGAATCGTAACTGTATACGTGGTATAAATACAAACTCCCGCGGTGCAGCAAACAAACGAACAAGTCGATATTTAAACGGTTATTCAAACAACATCCTTAATAACCGCGAGAAAACGGCAGATGTTCGAGCCACCTTTTTCCAGATCCCGCCTTTCGACGGCCACTCGTCAACCGTCGTTACCGTAAACTTTATTATCGACTCGATCCGCCGGGATAATCGGCGCGTATCGATAATCGCCGTAGAAAATTTATTGCTACGAGAGGCGCGATCCCGAGAAGTCATTTTTCGCGTGTAACAGGCGCGCGTCCGATCGGTCGATCTCGAACGGTGGCTAAAAAGAAAGAGAGAGAAGAATTTAACTGTCGAGGATTAGAAGAGACATCTGCATTGGCGTAGTTAGGCGGGGATCACTTTTTCACCCGAAGCACCCAAATTAGGGTTTGACATTTACCTTTTAAGTCAAGGAGGGTAACATCCGTGGTTAGATCAGTCATTTTTAAAGGTTGAAATTTTCAAATTTCTTAATCACCATATTCCATCGCTACTAAATTTTTGTCATCAAATTACATGCTCACGTGCTAGGATCACCAAAGTCCCACATATCCAAGTTTCTAAGTTATCAAATTATTATACGTGCACATTAGATCACCAAAGTACCACATTTTCAAATTTCCTCATGCCTAAATAACCAGATCACAAATTCCCAAATCACCAACTTCATGATATACATATGTTCTGAACACAGACTGTGTATATTCAAACATACTACACCAGAGTCTGCAAAGTAAACATAAATTATGCAATCAACAGATTATGACTCTCAGGTCACACGATTACTGAACCTCGATAAATCATGAATAATCTGTCGATAGTGCAGCTGATCCGCTAGAAAAATCCTAGTTACGCCACTGACCATACGTGGTCAAAGAAAAGGAGAAATGAAGCGTGGACGAGAAAGAAAAGTTAAAAGAAGAGGGAGAAAGAGGTAGGAGGAAGAGCGCAGGTGAGAGGTGGTCGATGAACGAAGACAACGAAAGAGCTCACACGCGCTTCGGGAGAGCGGCGAAAGAGAGAGAGTCCGAGGTGGAACGAGTGCGATCGTCTATAATCGAGTTGACCGTGAAATTTTCATTACACCTTTTCTGAGTTATGCATATAAATAAGGAAGGGAGCGGGTCGGTGTGCCGGGAGCGAAGAACGTGGCAATGCCTTTGTTAGCGGAAGGTTAATGGCGAGGGACCCCCGGCTATCTTACCACGCTGACAGCAGTCTCGTTAACGATTACGATAACTCCACGGCCTCCTCTCTGGGGATGCGTAGTTGGCTGGCGATCGCTCGCAGGCCCAACGCCAAGGTAGTCCAGAATTCACTGACTGGTCTGGACCTTGTCGAACGTGCTCGGATCGGGAACCATCCTCCAGAAAACTCGGCCTGGTCATCTCTCTACGTCTCTAACTTCCTGCCAACTTGGTCCCAACTTTCGTTACATTCGACCGATTCAGTTGTGGACACTCTTGGAAGAAGTCTAACTTTGGTATCTTCCTCCTGAAGCAAGCTTAAATTAGTGTGATGTTTGGTTCAGTTGTGAATAGCCTTGCAAGAAGTTTGACTTCAGTGTGTCTTCTTTCCTCATGCAAGTTAAAGTAAGTCTGATGTCTGGATTACTTGTAAGTAACCTTACAAGATGCCTGACTTTGATGTGTCTTCTTTCTTCAAGAAGAAATAACCTTGCAGGATTTTTGACTATGATGTGTCTTCTTGTTTGATGGCAGTTAAAGTAAGTCTGATGTCTGGTTCAGTTGTGAGTAACCTTACAAGATCTCTGACTTTGATGTGTCTTCTTTCTTCATGCAAGTTTGAATAAATCTGATGTCTCGTCAGGTTATAAATACCCTTGCAGGAAGTTTGACTCGAGTCTGTCTTTTTCACTTATGCAAATGTAACAAATGTCTCATGTCCGGTCCAGTTGTAACTACCTTCGCAAGATGTTTAACTCCACTATCTTTTGCCTGATACAAAGTTAACCGAAGTCTGATCTAACCCAAGTCCAATAAACTGGATTAACCAGGCTATCTACCCGTAGCAGTAACTAAGGCAATCCAGTTTTAAGCCGTGATTTCTTGCGAATCGATCGTTCCCGTTTCCACGATCGCGTTTTCCGATTGCATGAAACGCTGTGGCGGAAAACTTGCGGCAGACTGCAGCTTAACGAGCGGATTTTGGGTCGGGAAAGTTTGGCAGAGTGTGCACGGTAACGAGTAAAATTTTGGAGGAAGCGGCGAACCGCTGCCATTGGAGACAATCGAAGGTCATACAGTAGACTCGCATTATACTGCAACCTTCGCATTAACTTTCTGACAGAGTTCCCCGCAATTTTATGGACATATAGACCGCCTTTCGCATTCTTGCCTCCTCGAGTATATGACTCGGTTAATGATAATATAACCAGATTCAACTACATACACCTATAATTTCATGATACTATACCTATATTCAGTGAAAGTTTGCAGATGCCTTTGTGATCTTGTAGAATCACTTATGTTCAAAATTGAAACGATTAAATGATATCCGAGCTTAGCTCGTGATCATGAAAATCGTACGTTGCGTAAGTTTCATGCTGGAATATCTTAATTGCTCGCAATGGCGTTCAGCCAGCTCGATAACTCGTCCTCGATGCTTCAACCGGCGGTTATCATCTACCTCGCTTTTTTCCCCCATTTTGTTGGTTTTTTCTATTCCAGTTTCCTGCCTCGATAATTTACCCGTGGATCGTTTAATAGCGTATGAAACTTTGACATCTTGACTGCTTTTAATAAGCACCTTCGAACCGGGAGAAACGAGCGACTGTTAACTTGCCTTACTGGAAAATAATGTTTAGCCGCCAGTCGAGGAGCTTATACCGTGAACGAGGTATTTCCGTTTTTCCTTCGTTCGGTGAAGACAGATCGAATTTGTCGATGCGGCTACAGAAGCATGAACCTGTTCAACTCTACCTCGATCTCGATGACTTTCAAAGTAAACGAGATATTTTTCCTTTATTTTCTATCAAGGCTACATGACACGGAATGAGAGGGTAAATTTGTTAACAGGAATTTGTTCAATTTATTTGCAATTTCAAGATCTTTTGATCTATCATCAAGCCATTTGATCTTTCGATATCTTTGCTACTTCTTTCAATCTTAGACCTTTCCACAACTGAAGAAGCACATCAAGCTGTTTCTGTGGCAAGTAGATTAATAATTCTGATGATATAAGAGGTTATTCTAGCACACAAGTATGTGTTGATTATAGAAGTATAATAGGAAAAATGTTTTTTTATTCGGAAGTTTTGAAAGTACCTAAAAAAAGGGATAGACAGATTAGGCCACAAGAGTGGTCTAAACATAAAATTATGGATCAATGAACCAATTAATAAGTACACAATGGTAACAGAAATTACGGTTTCACCAAAGAATTTCATAAACGAAATTATTTCAGTAATTCGAGGGTAAAATTAAGGAGCCGTTCGCGACTACGCTCGGTTTTCGTGAACGAGACGGTTAAAAAGTTCCATCGTGAGCAAGCAGCCAGTTCGTAATTTAATAATTTCCTCCGCGACGGAATAACGAGGAGGAGGTTACGGTAAAGCGTGTAAGATAAACCGTCGTCGGGAAAGCTGATCCGTAAGCTCCGGTACGCTTAAGTTCACGCGGCGCGTAGTAAGCGCGTGCGTTTCACGAAATAATTTAATCCGTAAGTACGCGGCCATGGAGCATAATTTTCTTCGTTACGGAATAACGAAGAGGGCGAGCCGAGGAACACGACGGAAACTCGTAAAATCACGAAATGACGGAACAAAATTCGCCCCTGTTTCAGGTACGTGTTCACGCACGCGTGCTGTCTTGTTCGCGACGTGTGGACGGACCTTTAACGACCGGCTGAGAAAAAATTGGGCAGTTTTCGTTTACCGAGTCTTAGCCGGTTCGCGAGGTCGTTAATTTTCGGGTGGCCCTCCTCGATGGGATACCGCTCTCGCCCACCGACCAGTCTTTGAACCCGACATTACCTTCGCCCCATCTTCGCTCCGTGCTGCTTTTCAGCGGTTGCTACGATGCAGTCTCGCTATATGGCCCGACGATTATTCCTTCGCGCGGTGTTCCACCCACCTTGCTTACCCAGCTTTCGGAGCGCACGGGAGGATTTGCGAAAGAACTTAACAGTTTTCAAATGTAGAAATTTGGGGATGTAGGAATTTAATAATTCGTAAATTTAGAAATTTCCAAATCGGGAAATTTATAAGTCTAAAATTCCCAAGTTACACAGCCGTACTCATAGAAGTAGTACCACGGTTTCCAGGACCATATGTCGGGACTCTACAGTAACACTTCAACGCCTCCAATTAAGATATCCAACAATACGTTGTTACGAATCGTCGATCAGAAACGCAGCAACCACGATAACAAGACAAATGGTGTAACAATGCTGGTAGCCGCGATCTTCCACGCGAAATCGTACATCTCGCACTCGCCAATCTGTGTTTCGATCGATTTTCTCGTTCGCAGCGACGCGCGAACGATCTTCTCCATTTACGATAACCTTCGTTTTTTCCTTTCGCTGTCCATCAAGGTATTCAAACTGATCGCGACCACTTTGTTCGAACTACTTCATCGAACGTTGAGAACCATTCGATAAAAATGGAGATTTTTCTTGTAATTAGTTAGCAGTTACGAAGGATGCTCTAATTAGTATGCATGATGATGGAGCCAGAAGGGAAAAGACAAATTTCAGACATCTTTCATGCGTACGAGAGATTGGGTCAAGATGACCGGTGTAATTTTTGATTTCCGCTGAAACAGGTCAATTTTCTGTAGCATGAAACTGTGTGCCATATATGAATCGGTAATATAGCTTGACATGATTAAGTAAATAATTATACGTCATAATAGAAAGTTATAAGAACACGGTTTTACAGTTTCTTAGGGAAATAATTTAATTTCTGGTATATTTATATTTGACTCATTTTAAACTTACAACAACAACATAAATAAATTTACAGTACGCAAAAGCAATCGTAATAAGAAATAAGGGTTCGCATTTACTTTGGCTTAATAAGTCCATATTATGCCGATCGGTATACATATTTCTCATTAAAGAAATGCGCGTGTACTCGCGCGCGATCGCTGGTAATTATCCCGAGGCGAAAAGAAACAGACAGCGGTAGGCAACGTGATTAATAAATTTATAGTTTTATTTCGCCACCGGCCGGCCCCGGACCGATCAGATACGCGGCGAGATATCGTTACGCGCTATTGTGCCGCTAGATTAATTCGCGGCAATAAATTCTTCATACCCGCGGCTCGGTTAAGTGATACAAATGAGTTCGATATTCAGTTAAATAATCTGCTAACCGTTTCGGCGAGCCACAAGAGTCCGCCCCTGAATCCAACCAGAACGGTACAGATTACCTTGAAGAATGGAGCCGTCGTTATGAACGCGCGTTTAACCCTGCTGCTCTTCTCAGCTCCGTATAACCCGAAATAAGCGTTACGTTTGCATAGATTTTACCGTGTCAAATTTAAACGTTGCATTCACTTCTCGAGATCGTTGAATTTCAATTTATTTCATCGCTTCCTCTGCAATGTACTCGGGCCGCACTTTACAATTCATATGCAATTATTCACTACACTGAGTATTCGCTACAATTGAATTTTGGGTTAAATTTTAATTATAATTTTGAAGGATCGTTGAGAACGCTCCTAACCTTTAATTTTCTTTACTTGACATTTTAGCAATAATTAGCTGTGAATGACGCAAGAAAATACTTTTCAATATTTCTTACCATTCTTATACTTCTTTTCGAATACACGTTGCGTAGATCGTACGATGTATGAGGGGTACACCACGGGGAATTGCAATGGAGTTTTCTTCACCTCTCCCCTTTCATCGTACGGGTGCAATATGACGCTCGCCCGCATTATCGATGACTTGAGTTTCTTGTTCGCTTTCGTTTCGCTTTCCGAGCGAACTGCTAACGTTCCGAATTTTATTTACGTTCCTATGTGCCCCGACGACGTCGTTTCGCCAGCCAATTTTCGATTTGCCCGCCGGTCCTCGCATTACCTCCCTTCCAACCTGGTGGTCGAGCCTTCCACGGAAGCGGCTCCCCTCAGTCTTATTGGAACTTTGCTCCGTTCAAATTGTCAGAGACCTCTTTTCGATGCTCTCGATTATACTTACCTTTGTGTATACAATTTTGAACCCACCTTTAATACCCTTCCAGTTTGATCAACAATTGCACTTTGGAACTTGAACATTTTTTAACATTCTTGTTTTACTGTCTTGGTGTTGACGAGACTGAGACGACTGTACAATCTTGATTGAATGTTGGGAAGATCAGAATTTTAGGAAGTTCGCAATATTTCAACCATGAGATTTGAAACCTTAGAGTTTGAAAGTCTTTGTAGGACTTTAAGAGCATAATATCTAGAACTTAGGAATCTTAGAAGTTTTGTTAATGTATAGAAAAAAACTTCAGCTTTTATTAATTTTTGTTGAGATCTTAACCTTGCACCACTAGCGAGAAACTAGTTTCGCAAGCCACCTGGCGGCCACCGTCCGAACCAACACAGCCGGAAGTCTAAAGCCACTATTTAACCGGCTACAGGACGTTGCAATTTCAGAAATGAGACGAAATTAACAAACGTTTACTTTCCGCACTCTCGATCGTACCGTATCATCACCGGTTCGGTTTTTCCACGAAAACCGCTCGCACGTCGTGCGAGTCGTTGGAGCGAACCGGATCACCGCAAACGCGCCGCCTTCCTGTTGGTTTAACCCGATCAACCGCCACCGCGATATCCATGGTATTGCTCCGAGAGGCCTGGGCCGGATCACGGACACGGCACACTATGCATGCGTGGGGGCAAGCTCATTTATTTACCGAGGATCAGTATTGGCAGGTTGTAATTTACAAATGCTGGGACCCGTTGGATTTATCGGCACTCCGCTACCCTCTCATTACAACCCTCTGCCCTCCGTCATCTTCTCTTTTGCCCTTCATCCGTTTCCCTCCCGCGCCCTCTGCTCGCCCGTCTGCTGCCCTTCCACCACCGACTCCTCTCCTCCGGGCTCGTTACGTTTTCACCCTCCAATCGCCGCGGCCTTGGAGAGAACTACGCTCGTGATTATCGTCAATTGACCTACACACGATTGAAATGCGTTATAAAAGAACACGCACCACCACAGCATTTTAAACGTACGAACGTTCCTAGAACTCCTCTGTTTTCAAACCCGAACTAATCGATATTGTACCATCACAACTTATTTTGTAACATTCAAATTTTTGTTTCAAGTTCTCTACTTGATTCTGAAAGAGAGGAAGTTCCGATGTCCACAGATCACACTGAGTCTCAAAATCATATGTACACTGAGTTCACAAATCGTTTCATAATTTTTCCCAAAAGATACATCCATGTAATGAACCGCTGCATTCCTCGTTAGATGAACATAAGAGGTAAAACGAAGAACTTGCGAAAGATGATGAAAACAAGGAATTTTTCGCGATCAGATTGTTCTAAAACACTGACCCGAAGATCGGATCGTTCTCGACTCCGGATCCACAAGAGCCACCAGCTACGCTCGCAGCGAATCACCGGCAGCCGCACACCGAGTCTCTCCTCTTCTTTTTTCATTGCTCATCCTCCTGTTCCCTCGTGGCCTCAACAGCCTCGTCCAGTCTACGGCCATCGCGACCTTATCATTGATAATTCCTCGACGGTCGACCGAACGAGGAGGCTGCGGGAACCTCCGAAGGGTTTGCGTGCCTGCGTTGCGTTCAGATAGCACGGATTATCGGCGTATCCGATAATAGAGGGAAGGGTACTGCGAGTAGGTCGATGATCGTCGTTAACTGAAAAAAATCGAGGCTCTCGCGAGCGGATACGAGGAGGAGGCGAGAGACTCGCCGGATGATGCTCGTCGATCATCGCGGATGGATCGTTCCAGCTTCGACAAAGCTCCGCTGTCGAATTAGGCTCGTAGAACGGCAGAACCGGAAATTTCGAAGCGTTAACGACGTTGGTCTCGAAGCAATTAAGGGTCGAAACGACGTAGGAAATGATCTCACTCAAACGTACCGGTGTAGTTCGAGATATTAACCCTTCAAGCACTGCGGCTGAATATAACATGCCTTCTATAGCCTAAACGCGTGTTCGACTATTTGGAATGTTTGTTACTAATGGTGAATGTACGTGCTCCATAATTATCGTGGCTATCCGTGCACAAATTTCTCTGCATTTCGCGATTCAGTAACATTTCATTCGTTTCCTTTTAAACACTTATCAGAGTCCGACTCGTCAAAGAGTCTGAACACTCATCGAAGAGCTTGAATACTTATCAAAGATTTCATTTCTACATGAAATCGATATTGGCGACATTGATCTACGCGACGTCGTTCAAGGATCATTTAAATCGTTGAGCAAGCCGTCTGGGTGGTATAAAAGTCAGTTTGATTTTGCTGGCAAGAATCGAAAGGAGGAGACTAACGAGATCTGAAGGTTCGTGACTGTGTCGTAAATAGATGGAATATCCTATAAGGCAAGGGCTTTGTTAATGAAGGGCCGAGAGGGCACGGTATTTCGCGACTCGCGTGCGTTTCTATCGTGGCGGAGGAAGATGCCACGAGCAGATTCAACGTGGATGCCCGGCTTCCCTCGCGCGGCCTTTCTTGCCCCGGGATACACAGCTCCGAGGTGGCCTCCGAGAAGCGAAACGAACAGAGACCCCTCGACTTCCTCGCGTCGGATCCAGTCGGTGGTTGTCTTTAAATTCCAAACCGTACGGAATCCCGCGAAAGAGTAATGCCGACATTGCGCGGGGAAGCGTTCGCGCGGAGGAGTTCAGCGTGGATTTACGTTGATTCAATAAAGTCTGGAAACGCGACAGCGCCACAAAGGATATCGACCGTGTTCGCCGACCGCTGCCCACTTCGATTCACGATTTTGCGATCCTCCAACGAGAATGAAACTGCCCTCTGGAGCCACTTTAGAGCCTTTGCTCGCTGCTTCGTGATCGTTGCATTTGAAAAGGGAAGGCACAGAAAAGTCCCCCGTGCGATTTTTATGAAACCGCGTACGTTTGGTAAGCAAAATAAGCGACACGTTTTATCGGCACAGACGCCGCTTTAAGAAGTGAAACCACCCTTCAGCTTCAAACCACGAATACTATCTCGTTTAAGAGATATTTAAAACTTCAAAGGGAAAGTTTTATGGTTCTTTATGTACAGTAACGACATGTGAACAAATTGACCATAATACAAGTACCGCCTGATTTTTCAATTTTTTCAAATTTACATAGAGACAGAAAGTGACGAGTATTTCGTTTTGATCAGATTTTTATTTACATCCCGCATCAACTCTCAGTCAACGCAGGGATGAATCAGTTTAAGGACAGAGATGCTTAGTTTGGATCAAATCAGTGTTCGGAGGATCGTGCGTTTCCTTATTAGTAGCTACCAATTATCGTTGATTTGGAGGAAATTGGTGCGTTCGACATGACCGACCGTGTCGGCGCGATGGTCGAAATTTCAAGCAACACGGTGGAAATTCTACGAGCGTGGCTGTCGGATTATCGCGCCGTGCCGGACGCGTGTTCGTCATTAATCCCGTGGCGAATGGGTCCCGCGAGATTATCGTGTGAAGTATTAGACGCAGTTGCCGTACAAGCTGCAATTTTCCGTGAAGTATATCGCGAGCGTCGATCCTAAGCGTTGTCGCTGTATCACTGTTATTACAAGTCCCCCGGAAGCTGATGTTCGCAATCGTACAAACTGTGTGTGTATTTTTATGCTCTCTTAGTTTGTTTCTGGGTGATGAAACAGAAAGAATGTGGCACGAGATATCTTCTTCCAGCGGCGATATGGAAGACGGATGAAATTGTTATATTTTACAGAAAGTTGTACACTATATTTAATAAGTTGGGGTAATTTTGGTCATGAAACGTGAAGGAGTAAGTAGCAACCACCGTCAAAAAGTAATAGTAAGGTTAACATGTCCTACCGTTGGGCCAACCTTGGGCTAATTTGGTTGAAGGTATAACTTGTGATGCATCAAATATTAATCTGAGAAGATCTCGTGTATAAAATTTTGACCTTGAGAAGCTTCCATGTATATATTTTCCGTTTGAAAAATGTTAATATGTAAAAACAGTGTTCGAAGAATGTAGATTGTAAGTAGTTGCAGATTATTTTATGAAGAATATAAAAAATTGTTAAAAAGAAGTATAGAAGCGGGTTATCCGGTTGTCCATGTAAGAGTTAATTATTACTGTCATCGTCGTACACGACTCCGAGGATCGACTCGCAAAGGAAAATAACCGGCATGAACTGACCAGTCCAAAGTCTGAACCGACTGGACGAAAGGTATTCTCGATCGGCGTTACGTCGAGCAATGAAGAAGGCACGTAGAGAGATTTATCCACGCAATGGTTGAAATAGGCGAGGTAATCGGGCTGGTTCGATTCCATAAGACTCTGGTGGAAGGTCTCTGGCGAACAGAGTTTGGGCCGTTTAACCCTATAACCGCATGCCCATGGCGGAGGCAAAGAACGAGTCTCTCCACCTACTTCTTTCTCCGTCTTCCCTTGAGGTACTCGGGTCCTTCGGTACCTTGGCCCGTTCTTTCTTTCTGTTTCTTCTCTTCTTACGTTGAACGTTGCTCTCGGCCCCGGGTTCGGCTGCTTGCCTCGTCTCTCGCTCGCGTTCGCCTCGGTATCACATGGCGCACATGCATGCATGCATGCATGCATGCATTTCGAAGCGAGGATGGCTCAACTCGGTTCAGGCCAGGGTCTCGGCTTTCCTTCTCTTCGCGGAGAAGAGAACCGCAGCTCGTTAAAAAGTTGCCCGACCGGTTGGGCGCTCGGAGAGCTGACTCTGCTGTGGTCTACGACCCGACACCCAACACACTCTCTCCCGAGCGAGAGAGAGCCGGGCCCTCGGTCTCTTGTACACGGAACGAGCCGTGTGGACCCCGTCCGTGTTTCTCCCGTGGTGCAGCCCGGTAAAGGCTGAAAGTTGCGCGCGCGCGCGACCAACACGGACGAACAGAGCCGGATATTCACTACACGCGGATGAACATCATTGAAGGCTCTCCTCTCTTCTCTTATCCACTGCCCTGGCTTTCCTTCGTCTTTCCTTCGCCGTGTGTTTCGTCTTTCTCCTCTTTTTCTTCTCCCCTCCTTCTCTCTCGAATCCTCACGATTCCATGCCTTACTTCTGCGTTGCATTTCGACTATCACCACCGCGAGTAGGATATCTTGTCTTACACTCGCCTTCACCGGTATTCGACTTTCGGCTCTCTTCGCCTCTCCTCTCTCTCTTTCTCTTTCTCTTTCCATCTCTCTCGCGTCGTTTCTCTCGCTTTCTCTCGCCGATTGAAATACGGCCGTGGCATGCTCGCGCACAACCCTCTCTCTCCTTCTCTCTTTTTCTCTGCTCGTCTCCTCTGGCTGGTTCGTCGCTCGTGTTCACCGTTTCGTTAAAGCCAGTACACTTTTCTGATGCCTGTTCGCCCGTGTACTTCGTTTTCGCGGTTCTTCACCCCTCCTCGGACCCTCTCGCCTCTCGCTTTCTCCCGTTCCCGCAGTTCATCGTCGTCTCTTTTCGCGAAACGAGTTTCCTTCCGTCGCCTTTCCGTCCTGCTCCCTCTCTCTTCGGGGTTTCTTCTTCATCCTCTGACCCGGCTGTTTTTGGCCTACCTCCCTCCCTTTATCCCTCCTCGGGCCTTTTTGTCCGCGGTAACCTTCTTCGCTTATCCTACCGAGAGATACCGATGATCATACGCTGGAAATTCCGCGCGGACGAGCATCCTCCGGAGATTCTTCGATGCTTCTTGCGGCTCGTCGCTTCTTGCCACACGCGTTTATTATATTGTTTGATTTGTTCCGGCCGTTTCGAACCGTCGATCGGCTCCACTCGGTTCCGATCGTCTCGTTCTTCGCCTGTTAACCGCTTCGACTCGCTCTAATGCAGACAGGTCCATGAGTCAGGTTCAAGCGTCATAGAACTTTCTGTTAGATCACAGCGTCGCTACATTCTCAACGAGGTTAACGCGCTGCATTTCTCGGAGTTAAGTTTCCACTTCCGAAAGGTAAAGTGTTAAGTTATGCTACCAGGGATTAGGTTGGATTAACACGCCACTGGGCCCCGAGTCAAGTTGTGGTGCCACAGATTTCCGAGTTCGGTTAACCTCTCCACAGATGATTTTACTCTCTTTAACGTAATTATACTTCACTTATTTTTAGTTCATAACAAATAAAAATAATTGCAAGGACATTAGTAATGTCCACATGTGTAAACATGGCAGTAACCTTGAAGAGATTAAGACATTACTGGACCTTCAAATAAAAATTAGAGCACCGATGAACTTCCGAATTAAGTTTAAATTAAGTTCGAACTAAGTAGTTATCATCTTTGTCAAGTTAAAAAACCAAAGAACATTGGATTGAGTTAAGGTATCACAGTGAACTGAGACCTTGAGTCAGGTCAAAGTGCCATAAGATCATTTGTTGGTTTAAGTTAGCTTCAAGAATAATTTCTACCAAGACTACAATATTTTCGCAAGAATAATGCCTCTGCCGCAAGGACAAATCCTTGAACATGCTTTAGCTTTGCAACGAGCAGAACTTTCGGTGTTTGGATAAAATGTGATTCTGGTCAGTTGCACGAACGCTGGTATCCATTGGTCGTTCAATTATATTTTTGGTCCGGTCTGCATGAATTATTCAGGCGGTTCGTACAAATTACCGTAGGGAACCGTTTGCCTGATTGGAGGAGAATTCATTAGGCCTTCGGCCTTCGCTAAGTATTCCTGTCTTTCGGTCTATTTATCCTGGCGTCTCGTTTCGACAGCGCGGTTGACGTCACCGTTGTTCGTGTGGCTAAGCCTTTAACACCTACTAAGCGACTCTCACCTGTAATCAGTCAAACGGACGAGGGAGAAAAGAACGGCAGGAATTCAGAATGTGTTCGCTTTGTCAACCGTGGCAAGCAAAACGCCCTCGAGCGCAACAAATTCCAATCCGCTCGTCGCCTTTGGCTCTCTTGCTTTTCACTCTTGCAATCGTCCTCGTATAATAACCTACGCTCCTTTGTATCGCGATACGGGCTTTTCGTGGGAAATGGTACCGCGTCATTTTCCTGCTGTTCGTGATTAATGGAACTTTTGCTTCGAGTGTTTTTGATCTCATCTGCTTTTCTTATCAATGGAGAATGAGAAATCTCTGCACACAGACAATTTCACGCGGTTAAAGAAAGTAAACTATTTACTCGGAGCGATCTAGAAAGGAGTAACAAAATAATTAAATGGTAATATTTGAGTATGTTCTATACTTGTGTCTGTATATCTCGTATGAAGAATCTTGAAGAACCCTCTTAAAAATATCAATGAATACATTAACGAATACGTAATTCAATTAATAAAAATGAAATTGCCTCTCACACGCCACGTGTGTCTCTTGGGAAGCCATTTAATATTGTTGATCGATTCAAATGGGATGTGTAACTCATGAAAGTTACAATAATCATTTGTCATACACATACCTGTACACGTACGATCAACGGTAACACCACAGACGTAAGAACCGACGGTGAAAGCGGAATGAGATAATAACGCGATAAAGGTGGAACGATTAAATAGGCGGAGAGAGCATTTCTCCTACGAGGCTGATCGTCACGCCTTGAGGGGCAGGGGCCGTCATTTCGGCACCCCTGACTTAATGGATCTCACTAAATTAACATAAATGCACTTATAAAAGGCTACGAGTCCCTTCCGACGCGAATACTATATTTCTCTCTTGGATTCTTCGTTTGTTTCTATAAATCGAAGCGACTCGAGTCGGGCCTTTCATTAATTCCTAGTGGTCATTTTTGGAAACTCGGTCATTCATGTTTTGGATGTGTGGAATTTATCTGTGAAGTATAATCTATGACGTAGTTATCCATAGTTCGTGGTGGAGTTTTGAGGTGTTGTGAATTTTGAGAGATAAGCGAGATCGGTAAAGTTTTCGAAGAGATCCTTAAAGAGCATAAGGGATCGATGACCAAGGCGGGAAACTCAAACGGCTCGGCACGACGTCTGTAAACGAGCAAAGTCGAAGCAGTTTGTCGTCGGTTGGACGTCGAAGTTAGTTAGCTTTTCCGCGGCGGCGAGGCTCGAGCCAGGCGAGTTTTTGCGAGCGGAACGCGAAGCGTCCAACAAATCAATTCGAGAGAGGAGACCGGCTTCCAACGACGGAACAACGAACGATCGGCCACGATAAGTACAAACATCGATGAACGACCATCACCGTGGTAGAGGATCGTGAAACTTTTTTTACCGTGCGTCCGAGCTTCGTTCTCCGACATTTTTCTTTCCCTCGTTCGAGCCTCCCGTTTCCTTATTCTCCGGCTCCGCGAGCCATCCTTACGCCCGCGTGCAAGAACCTGCTCGCTCCGTCGCAAAAAAACCCTCCTCGAAACTATGAAGCTATTTCTGCGTGTTCGACAGCGTTCGTTAGGCGACGCAGCACGATCTGACCCTTTTGAGTAGCGCCAGACCGCGAACACGCCGAACGAGAGAAAAGAGGATGAACCCTTCGCGCGACTTCCCTTTTTGCCGCGTCTCGACTTAACGCGCGAGCGAGTGTAAATTTATAAGATGTCACGCTCGTCGACGAAACAGCGCGTTTAACGGACCGAACACCGCGTCGATCGACACTTTTTCCGCTAGTGAAGTCGGCAATTTGCCTTCCGCTCTTTCCCCTCCCCACCATTCGCGTGCTTCTGCAATTGGAATTTTGGAATTAACCAGGAATCTCTGCTTTTTCTTCCAGGTACGTAATCGAGTAAACTCTCGACCCGCTTTTTTCGCCGTGTCTACTACCGTTCGATGGTAAGTGCGTTTCTGTTTACGGTGTACAAGGTGTTTCGGAATGCAGAGTGTTCTTTGAATGGTAATTTCGTCTCGAGAAGGATTAAGTGGCTAACATTTTTTGCGGGGGTTGCAAACAGTTATCATATCGGTTTTGGTTCTTAAAACAGTTATCAGACAGGATCATGACTGTTATTAGACGTATCGATTCTAGCTTATATCGGTTGCGGTTCCGGTTCTTCGGAACTGATATTATATGTGTATAATAATACCTGTATAAGACGCACGATCGATGCTATCTATCGGTATAATAACCTGTATGCCGTTATTTTTCGGTTGTGCATTTGGGTTATAGTTTGGTTTCAAATTTTTACTTGTACAGTCACAATTATATACGGTGACCCATTTAAATATCTTGGAAAATATCGACGACACAAAAGAACGTCCCAGACAGGAGTTATGATTTCAGAGCCAATTATCTGGGGAAGGTAGCTATCTTCTACACGGACGCGTGGAGGAGATACGAAGATTAAGTTCGTTTTTTTAAACGGAATTTCTTAATGCATCGTTCGATGCAGCTCATTATTCTCCACACAAAAGCATTATACGTACCGACTGCATTGTATATAACAGTTTGAAACAGTTATTTTCGGAACATTATAGATGATTTTTTGTTGGTTTTGGATCATGGTCATATTATGGTTACATTATATCTGCTAGACACGGCGCAATTACTTTCAGAGATCCTCGGACCTCGATATACCCGGCTAATAAAACCGCCACGATAAAAAGAGAAAAGTGGAAAACATTGAGCCGGCAGGAAAGAAAAAAGCGCAAGGTCCGATACGGCGCTTAACGTCAGGATCAGGGTCGCGGTCGATAAATAGACTTCATCGCGGCCCCGCAAATCGTCCGAAATCCGATTATCGTGGAATAGAATGCGACGCGGCGTATCAATTCGATTCACGATTTAACAGAACGGCGGACAGAGAAGGAGAGAGCGAAATGAAACACAGGAGGAGACGCGGAGGAGAGACGTCGGGCGCGTCAACGTCTTCTCGGCTGTTTGACAGTAACGAGGAAGACGTCCCGGCGCCGTAAGCTCCCGCTGGAACTAATCCTCCGGAGAGCCAGTTAAGGTATTTGTATTTTAATTAGCTCCTCCTGTTCGATAGCCGTTTGTTCTGCCCACACCGTGTTCGCGCCACGGCCCCGTCGGCTTTTACCCTCCCGGCTCCCTCCGGGTCCTCGTTCTGCTCTTCGAATCGTTTAATCATAATCTAATAACCGGCTGACACAAAAAACTAACTCGATAAGTGCACGCCGTTAGCTTAACGCTCTCTTGGTTCTTCTTCTCTTCTTTCGTGCACGCTGACCAACGAACAGCCTCGCGTCCGGACGGGCCTGCATGTCTGTGTACGATCGCGTCGATGAACAAGGGAACCCAAGGTGCATCGCGGAGTATGCGTGCAACACACAGCCAGAGAGTCGTAGCGTGAGTGGGCTGCGTGGAAGTCGAACCGAGAGAAGCCGAACGTCTCTCCAGATATTATCTATTGCAGTCTGTCTGTCAGGCGAACCGAAAGTCGGCCCTGGACGAGCGAGCACACCACCGCACCGCGCCGCCACGGGATGAAGTGTCTTCTGCATAGTCAGCCTCTTTTTATGCCGATGCCTCGGTTCGACCATCTCGCTAATTCCGTCGTAGCACGCCAGGCACGCCAAACCGAAGCTTTCCGTGCGACTCCCGATGCTGCTCACTTTCTTTTACTTTTCTTTCTCTCCACTCTTCCCTTTCGTTCTTCGCTCTCTCTCTTCCTGCCTTCGTCTTTTTCCTTCGCTCCTTTTGCCCCCTCGGCTTGCCTACCTCTCGTTCCGACGATGATGTATTTGACTTATGAAACCTTTGGTTAGGGGGTGTTAGCCACTGTCCTTGCTAAAATATCAAGAAATTCTTTGCAACTCCTCTTTATATGATCCATAGTCCGTACAGATCTCTACGCGTGGACTGTTACGAATTCGTATTGCCTCTGCATGTGAAAATGATAGGTGGCGAAGAAAGGATTAGCAAAGTTCGCCGAGTGGCTCGTAGAATCTGCGAAATTACAATAAACATGAGGCGAGCGACGAAAGGTCGCGTGAAGTAGCATAGCGGGAGGGCGGTATACTTGAATAAGATACGAACACTCGGTTCGAGACGAAAGGTAGACGAGCCGAAGCGAAAGAAGAGGAGGAGCTGTCAAAGTCTCCCACGTGACGCGTACCGATACACCCGGGAAGTCGACATATTTTAAAGGCAGCCACGCTTGCTAATAAGATCGCGTTTTACGACACCTCGTTAGAGGAGGAAAGATTTACAGGCGGGCATGGTGTTGGTGCACCCCGACCCACGGAGTGGTAGATGACTCTTCTGTCTCCTCTCTCTTTTTCCTCTGCCTTCCTGGATCCGTGGCGGCTCGTACGTAACCAAGGAATATGGAGAGAGCCGGGCAAAGAACGAAGGTATGAAGTTTTATGAGAAAGAATGGCAAGCAAAGAAGCCGAGCTCCGGACCAATATACGTAGCGCACGCTATGGCCACTATAGGGCTTTGTTCCTTCGACAATGAACGTCTACGGCTGCTGTGTGTCCTTCGGATATTAGCCCGTATACACACGCTTTCATCGTTGATGAAGCCGTTGATATCGCTGATAAAAGTCCCGTGATCGATGGAACGACCCGTCTAGCAACCCTATTGCCATCAACCACGGATAAGGAACCAAGGATTTTCAAAGGGTTTTCAAAAGGCTGTCTTTCCTTCCTTTTCGTGCCCGACGGGGCACGGTTCAAACTGTCTTTTGAAGTTTAAGAAGCTTTCCTTCGTTTCGTTTCACGGCCAATTTTATGGCTTACGGGAAATAATATTTCCCATCGGGTAGAACCAGCCTTGCATATAAACTCGCGGCTATACGAATGCTGTTCGTAGGTCGTTTTACGACCTAGGTTTCATACCGGTCGATTACGACACGCGTATTCCTTATTATCGAGACACGCGACAGCAATCGGATCGGTCCGTGGACTACTTGCGATGCAGCGTGGCACACGGGCTCTCGTACGAGAGGCCAGTTCGGTCCGGCCAGGTGAAAAAAAAGGATAGAGAGAAACGTACGAGGAATAATCAGCGCGCGGACAGCGCTGACGAATGGGACTCGCTCTCTGAAGACATTGTAAGATCGATAGATGGAATCGGTGTGTGTAATGTAAATTGACTCGCAGGCTGGCCGCGAACGGACCAACGGGACGAAATGATTGTTGACAGAAACGCGATCGTTGAGGATCTGAGTTAGAGGCCTCTCGGATAAGTTACGCGTTCGATTCCAGAGAAATCGCTTTATTCGTCCATGAAAAACTATACTGGGTGGTCTAAAACCTAACCACGCGATAGTCTTAATAAGACAGCGATATTGCTCACATCACTCGAACAACATAAAAATCTTCATAACTTCAACCTTCCAAATGACCAAATTCCTAAAATTGAAAATTTTTAAATTGTCTTGATCTAAATTTTCAAATAAAAATCCCTAATGAAAGGGAAATGTACCATGTCCTGTATCTTTTCCGGTTTCATACTTTATAACGCGAAGCGACTCCTAGGGTCGCATTTAGTAAAGCCGTCCTAGAGTTAGCCCTAGTGGCACCTTGTCGCTCGTGGCAATATGGCACAAGAGAGAGAAAGAAAATATAAAATAAATAAGCTACTCGTCTTCCTCCGTGCGTGTCACCATTTCTGTCATCTTCGCCCGAAGGCTTATCTCGTAGCAAACTATGGTACCGAGAACCACTGGGTTATCTCGTTGACAGACATCTCGTTATTTAGCATCGCCGTCTCGAGAGTGATGAATTTCCTTACACCAACTGTCTGCCAGCGCGTAATACGATCAAAATATGTTAAGGAAGTGGATACTTCAAGACGGATCGCACAGGTGGGTCCATTAAAATTCAAAGAATATCGGGCGTAAACGTTCGATCAAGGCCGCACGCTGCGCTGAATTTAAATGGACCGTCTAACTGTCCGTAATTAAAACGACCTATCGGGCTGACCAGCGTAGATTTCAGATACCGTGAAACGTTGACGTTAAACGATCGCGGAGTCCGTAAATCCCGGTCCGCGGACCACACGGTTCTTGTAACCGGGTCCCGGTCGTCCGGCCGTTACCATGTGGGTCGGACCGAGGCAAAGTAAGAATGCTCCCTATCGAAAAGGGAGAATATGGATGGAATGGAAGTGCAAGAAAACGAGCCATCGAGCGCGACGAGGCCGGACTGTCGAGATCGAAGGATCGAAGAGAGACGGAGACAGCATGCATCGGTGCATCAACGCTGAACGTACAGAAGAAGCGATGGTGGTAGTAACGCGAGTCAGACTCGAACTGGTGACTCTTTGCTGGCAACGATGAGGACGGTGTTGGTTGGTGTTCGTGGTGGATCAGTTGGTCCGGGTTATACAGGGTGCACCATAACATTTGGACTACACGACCTTGCTACCGACCATAAATTAGAGGAGATAACAGGGTCATTAATTTTATAACGATAACGATTGTAACTGTGAAATATGTTGTATCGGCAGCAACCTTTCATTATACCATTCTTACATGTTAATTTACGTTCGGACAAGTCGAGCTTTCGCCTAGATAGCAATGTTGTTCACAAATTCCATTCAAAGTTGGCCGGAACTTCCATCCATTTAAGACCACGATTTCCTGCAATCCTAAATCGCGAACTGTCCTCGTTAACGAAGTATTCGATCGATCGATCCGCTCCACTGTTTTATCCGGCACAATTACTCGGCCGCATTCTTCCCGCTATCTGTCGCGATAACAGCCCGGTCGACTCGCGGCTAAAAACCGTTCCCTTGTACACCACGGCAAAAACAATGCTTGATAAACGGCTTTATGAATTTTATCAGGCGGAATTAGGCCGTGGAGGCGCGTTGCGGCGCGCCATAGGCTGGCGTGGCTCCCGTGCCCACAAAGGAATACATTTCCGAGGGATGCAGAAACGGACGCGGCCAACACCGAATAGGGTTTAACGTGGGATCATATTGACTCGATCGCTCCACATTGGCAGTCGCGGGATTCTCAATATGCATCGGATAACATCGAATACTGGCAGGAAACGGCACGGTGTAGCCCTCCTAATATGGTTCGAGTCCACATTACTCGAACCCTCGGCTCGGATACCGGCCGACCAGACATTGCTCGAAAACGACTACTATAGCCACTATGGACAATATACAGGGTGTATCATAACGTATGGGCGCAATTTCACTGCTGAATTTACTTCGTCGAAGTATACCGCTCTCCCTATATATTACCATCGATGGATCTGCAAATTATTCGAGTTGACAACTTGAGACTCGATATCTTATGATATCGGGGTTTCATCTCCGTCTGATGGTACAACGATACTGGGCACGGTTGATCTGACGCGTTGTAATACATGGCGATATGAAACGTTGCGATGCAACACGTGCTGTCTAATGTATCTCGGTATAACATACTTGTGGAGTAGATAAATAGATATGATCGAGCAACGATCGAACCTTCGCGAGAAAGCTCGATAATATTTTTATTACCACGTCCATAAATCTAGGAGAAGAAAGGTCCGTATTGCACCGCAGTAGCGACAGTCAATAATTAGCGACTTCACCAGACCATAACAAAGTGTCTGGAATTACCGACGACTGGTCCCGTGGCTACAAGATTGTGCCAACGCTCGCATCCAGCAAATAATCGAAACGGACGATTTTTAAACTCCCCGGTGTCTCTCGAAACGGCAAACGAGTCTGTCCAGCCGTTTTTGCCCGTGGATACGAACGAGGAGGACTCGTTACACGCCGGCCCGAACGGGCTAACGAATCCCGAGTCCGCGGCAGGAGTGCCAATAATTTTGGCAATTCGAGGCTCCTTAAGCCGGCGTTTGTAACATTTTACGCGATAACCAGCGCGACCCTCAATACCGCATTATCGTTAAGTCACGCAGTATGAGGCTACATTTCCATATAAACGCGGAACGCGGATCGCTCGCACTCCTCGCTGCCTAGCGGTTTAACGAACGAATTTACGACTGCTTATCATTTCTCTGACATTTTTCTGCGGACAATCTGCGGACCGGCTTATCTCCTGGTCATCGTTTTCGCCGTGCGTCCCCATCGAATTCGCCTCGTCACGTTCGTTTAACTTCCTCTCGGATCTGACTTCGCTCGATCGCTGTCAACGTCGTTTTCCGACGACCCTTCCTTCCTGCGTCGCGGAAAAATATGAGGGTGCCGTTACTGAAGGCAACAAACGTCCCCTTACATCCGCGAATAACTTCGAGCCTGTTTGGATTTTTCTTGGGATTTCAACTCCTTCTCCTGCATAATGTACATGACATTTGAACTTTGTTCTTCGTGTTGTAGAAATAACTGTTCAGCTCTCCTTGTGATCTAGCTTATCGAATCTTTCTATTTGGAATTTTTGTCTCTTCTCGTGAAATTAAAATGCACGCAATTGAATTGTATCGACTCTCGTCGGATTGAGCAGTCGAACATCGTACGAATTTGCGTTGGAATTTTGCCAGTGCAACGAGCGTCAGGTTGTCTAGTTAAAACGCACGTTGAGAAGGAAAGCGTGTAAAGCGTAGGAATCGACACGATTCACAGAGAGCGGGTGAAGCAACGACCGAGAAGCGGTGAAAGCGTCGAGGGATATCTCTCCGCGATCGACAATCTTCACGATTAATCGTGTCCATCGGAGGACACGAAAGTCTCGAGGGGAAAAATTGAAATCACCCCGGTCGGCGAAAGGACCCGTTCGGTCGCGCACGAGCGGAGAAAACGGAATGAATGGAGGCTCGCGGCTCACGCTGGATGTCATACATATGTATATGAGTTGTATCCGATTAATCAACGTAATAGACCGAGTTGTAATCGCGGCGGACACTCCATTATGATCGTTCGCGTGTACAGTCCCGTGGCCGCTAATCTGAAATTAATCAGCCGCTTAATCATTACCGTTCCGCGTCGAGGCGTCCGCGAACAGTTCCGTTTTTCTGCCTCTCGATATCTTCGTTTCTCGCCTCCTTTCGTTCGAGAGCTCGATCCTCTCCGCGTTCCTCTTCATCTCGCCCACGTGTATCTTCCGCTTGCCTCCTCGATTTCTCTCTCTCTCTTTCTCTCCCTCTCTCTTCGACGATCGAGCCGGCACGTCGCCGCGACCTATTGAAGGATTTATGCCTAACGACGGAATGCACGATGAACTGCATTAATTTTGCGTTTTCGGCGACGCTGATGTATCGTTCGGAGCTCATTATCGCTCGCGTCCCGGCCAGAATTTATAGTGTGACTTAATCTATGATGTAATCTTCGCGTTTGTTCTCGCATGTCCCCTCTCTCTCGCTCTCCCCTTGGCTTGTTTGAATCGCTCGCGGGGCTTAGCGCGAGCATATACCAGCGGCCGCTTCTTAATCTTGGAATTCCTTCGTTATAACGCGCCGGTACCGATCGGTGATCTATAGATCGAGCGTCCCTAACGCGACGACGACGGAATAAATTGAACGAGCCGCCGTTTCTGTCCCGGTTAATTACAATATTTTCCATTAACGTGAACGTCGGGATCCTCGGGTGATCGAGCGAGATCTTCTGGTTCCAACCTCTCCAACCGGAGATTGGGCATTTGTCTATCATATATCACTTCTCCTTTTATAACCGTGCCTAGCAATTACATTCGCGATCCATTAAAATACTTTCATTCAAACAGATTTCGGGAGAACCTTTCAAAAAACGTTCCCCTAACCCATCTTATTTTCAAGAACAACCTGATGCAATGACAGAAATGAATTTCTTTTTCTCTTTGTCGAATGCGATGACAGAAAAGAATTTTTCTCTACTTCAACAGATGCAATGACAGAAAAGAATTTCTTTTTTTACTAGTTGCGATGACACATACGAGTTTCTTCGCCAGATGCAATGACAGAAATGAGTATCCTTTTTCGTAATCGAGCGCAATGCCAGTAAAAGGTCTGCTGACAATGCAAATAGTTGATGTGGAATGAAACGTGTTTGTCTAAACGGATCCTGTGTGAAGTTCCCTATCCGCAGACACCGGAGATCGTGATTAATCGAAATGAATCAGCATCAGGACCGGTGGACCTCGCGCGATAGAAGACGGACCCTTCCGATCGGGGTGGGCGTAAACTATTACACACATCGGCAGGAGATGTCAGCCGGACCGAGTGTTATTATTAATTAAATGTCTGACTGATAGGCATCAAACCACCGCGCCAAATTCCCTCGCGGCCCTTCTTCGCTATTAGACATCATTTGTCTCTGCTACCAGCGACGCCATTGTGTTCCCTTTTTATGGCGTCACACCTTTCCTCTTCAACCCTTAACGCCTCTCTTCATAACCTGATTCTCTGCACGACCACATTCGATGCTGTATCCTAGCTATTTCCTACAGTCCTCTAATTGCTGCAGTTTGATTGATTTTTATTGTTACGAGTTTTGTTACTTGGTTGTTCGAATGGAGAGATAATTAATCAAGTGATTAGTAGTTAGTATCATATATTGTTTTATTTGAAAGATTCTTAAAGATTTGTAACTTCATATTTTATCAATCAGACTTCTTGGTCGAAGTGCACAATCTGAAAACTATTCGGATTTCAATCGTCCTGTTCCGGACTCTCGAACACAGGAGCATGCTCTAAACAACGAAGATCGATCTGCCGAACGTTTCATCGATTCATGCCTATTAATACTCTGACACTGCAATTTCAACAAACAATGGGTACATTCCTCGTAGCAAGTAAAGCGGATCATTTTTTACTTTTACCCACGATGCAACATTTGTTATCGCGAGAGAACGCTAGAAAAGTAGAAAAAAGGACACGGATGAATATTCATTGGAGCGGCTTGCGACGTTAAAAGCGTGAGCGGCTCGCGTCCACGATAATACATCACCAGTGTTCTACAATGCCCGGTATAAGTAAATGAATTAATCAAAATCCGTCTTGTTTGATAGCGAGTCGCTTTGTCCGGTCACCGGCGCAATTACCACCGAGGCAAATATGTCACACACACCTGTGTGTATCTAAATAACAGCTAATCCAACATCGGTCGAGCACGGATTTCCCACTCGGCTCTTCCGTGTGCACATCTTCTAATTTTATAATTTTAGACGATCTTATAAGACCAATCATTAGCTATTTGGTGGGTCAGTAATGTGTTATTCAAAGGAGAATTATTTAGAAATCGATGAATGGTACAAATTGAGATATCAATTTTTGAGTAAAGAAATTGTTTTATCCGAAAATAAGGGGTTATATAAACATTGTGTCGAGTCTTCGAGAATCCTAAATTGGCCACCGTGTGGTCGTTCGTGCACACGCGTGAACACACGGCTCGAAAGTTTCGCGTTCGTTCGCATTGAATCATCGTTTCTCATCAACGCGGTGAAAAATCTCTCTAGGTATCGATCGGGCAACTATCGTATCGTTATGCCCCGACAGATACATACGGCTTATTAATATTAATGAATGGCCTCTCATAAGTTCTCCTTGATTTATGTCCCCGAGTCCTACGCCAATGTAAGCTTGTTGTGTTGGCCAGCCGTAAATCTTGCCGGCATAGCGGGACAAAAGTAATTTCTGTACGTTATTTGTATTTTTAACAGGTCGACCAACCTTCTCGGTTCACTTCTGGCGAGTCCTCGTTTCGTAGCTTCTACGTTCCGCGCTAACGACGCGTGCAGCAATCGAATTCGCTATACGACAGGCGAACCATTATGTATCTAGCGTTCTTCCACCTCCTTCCAGTGTTCGTGGTCCTGGAATTTCGTGCCCTCTGGCTACGGAGAAGTTCGTAATTTCATGATCCGCGGTCTCCGCTCCGGCTCGACGTGGATCCTTGATTTACACGCGCCACGTCCGAGCTCCCCTGTTAGAAACCATGCGAGGATTACTTCGCGTGGGATTTTACGGGCGAACGTTGATTGAAATAATTGTACTATCGTCGGACGCGTTGTTAAAATTTTGCTTCGTATCAACGTTTTATTATATTAAAACATATATCAATATTTTACGATCAGCACCTGAATCAACATAGAATTCTGATCGAAATTAGCAATATCGTGTATACCTGGTAATTCATTCATCAGAGGTTTAGAAAATTCCATTTATCTTTCTACCTATGAAGACCTCCATTGTTCCGACCAACACAGCAATTTAGAAAGCGCCACATCTGTCGAAGAAAGTGGCATTTTCCCCTACTTAGTTCCCGCTTGATAGAAGGTTGATCGGGCGATTTTCTGGTGGAAGCATTCCACGCATCAGATAACAGCGCCCTTTCGTCAACGGTAGCCGGCTAATTCGATTAATGCCCGAGCGGTGGCTTATCGTGGGCGCTCGGGAGCTCGATTCCACGGAAAACGGGGGATAAGTTTCTGGCGAACGGTGGACAGTGAATTATGGGCGTTATTGTCCGCCCGCGAACAACAGGCCGCCTCATTACATGTGGGAATTATTGACGGTGGACCGCCTCGGTGGCTTCTCTCTAAGTGCTCTCTACGCGAGACCCATCTTCCAGCTTCGTCGCCTCCGCTTTACTTTACCTTCTTACCTCCGGCCGTGGCGTATCTTCTTCTTTGCACAAACACACACACACGTGTCTTTTTTCTTTCCTTTTTCGAGCCGGACTCTAGCGCGTCCTCGTCGTTCGTTAGCCGTGGTCTTTCTAGGACGACGTGGAACTCCGGCAATGTGCGCGCGTTCTCGTTCAAAGGACCTTTTATACGAGCGAATATGGCTGCTCGTTGCAATTCGAAGTTATTGACGACAATGGCGCTGCTTCTCGTGGGGTTGTTTCGCGCTGAGGAACGAGCTACGTCCCGGACAGAGTTCGTGAGGAGCATTCAATTAAACGGTTGCCCGGACTTCTAAGTCCGGGGATGAAATCGTAAATGCGCAACTTGAAATAATGTAAATGACGTCGTTCGAGTACGGGGTAATCAATGGGACTTGTTTATCCACCTCCGTTTAACTGGAGAACTTCCTGCTTGACTCTGATATTGCTACTACAGTGACAGGCTACTGCTGCACCAGATTTTAGTGTGTGGGCAAGAGTATCTCTACCAATTTTACTTCACGAGTTGTATTAGATACAACTTATTCTCCAGTGTCGATAATTTATAATGTCCATAATTTTCAATCGTACAAGATTGATTTTCAAAATGTAACGCTGTTACTTAATTCGGTAAGGTATTGTTTAATTTCCTGTTCTATCGATCGTCCGAAGGTCAAGAATTACTGTCAGATGTTCATGGAATCTGAGCAATGAATCCTCGTTCAGCTATCATCGGAATTGTACGTTTCTTCCGCTTGCCGCTGATATATCTAATAACGTCGATGGATCATTTATCAGAAACTGTCTGAAGCGGTACAAGCGTGGCGTAACACGAGCCTCTACTAAATATCTGGCTCGTGCTATTTAACAGTTATTCAACTTATTCAAGTGCTATTCAATGTTAACTCTTCTATCGCGTATAATCTTCTATAGACCGGTGAACGCTGACGAAAATGGCGATGCAAGGTCCCTCGTCCAATAAATATTTGCCGAAGAAAATTGTTTCGCTCGGCGAATACTGAAATATCCCGTCGAAGTATAATGTAATGAGGGTTTATGTTAATACAGTATTATGCGCGTAATGTTCGAGGAGTTAACTCGCGAGTCGGTAACATACGGTTGTAAAAATGTTAGCAGCGTATGGTGAACGATTTGATCTAGCAGAGAGTCCGAGAGAACCTTCTGGAGAACATTGCAATTTCCTTGGTCGACCTTGTCTGGGTCTTGCCTGTCCGTAACAACCGGTCTCCTATGCCAAAGTCGGAATGATTGCGATTCGTTAAGTTCTCGAGCGACTTGACATTGCGAACAGTTTAACCATAATGACGGGACTGGTCTGACCACTTCAACATCAACGTCCCGTGCACCTATGTGTCCCGGAAGTGTTCGCCTTCCAAATTACAATATGATCAACGTATCCTTCTGAGTCCTCTAATACGTTCGAACGGTCTATCAAACGTCGTTGCTTTAAATACGATCTTGGACATATTTCACTTTCAAATCCACGTCGATAAGTGGTCATGAAAAATGGATAATCGTACATACAAGGATAATGAAGTCCTTAGCAATATATTTCAAGGCCACCGAAATCGATTCATCGATTTATAATGTGTAATTAAAAGTAAGCGACGATTCGATACAGAAGGAAAGTTCAAGGACCGAAAGTCGAAGACAGATAGGATAATTTTGTTATTATGAAACGAGGGAGGAAGATATATGGAACGAGGCTGATATCGAGCGGATCAGAAAGGTCATTTTATTCTCGCACACCGGCTCATCTCGCACGACGAACCGGCGGACTTTCTAAACGAGCAGCTTAGCTGACAGCGCCGGGCCACGAGAATGAAGGAGAACAGAGCGAGAAGGAGAGACTGATCTCTTGGAATCTGCTCTCGTGCGGATTTGTGCATTTCGTGAGAATTGCGCGCGCGGACCTTTTAAACAGGCTGACACTAATTAATTCTCGAACGAGATACTGATCGTGCGCACAATAAACAGGAGAAAGTCGCCATTAACTGCCAGAAAAATCCGGTCGCTTGTTAAGAGAGGCACGGCTGGGTATCGTTATAAGCCTGATCGAAGATAACCTGATATATTAACGTATAGTATAACCCCCCTCCTTCTCATTCTTCTTCTTCTTCTTCTTTTTTTTTAATCCGTGGAAATGTTCGCCCGTTACGTGCGCCTACCTACTGTGCTATCCGGTTAACGGTTTATTAAAGAATCGTTGTACCCGGTGCGCTCGTAATTCGCGAGACCCGGCTTCGGCTCGTGCAACCACTCGCGTGCGCGTAATGCACGCGAAGAATCGCGCGAGGGAATTCCGCGAACGCTTGTAACGGTCGATACCTTACAAGCTTCCAGTGACAGTTACAGAGGCGCGAGTCAATCGGGATCGAGATGCTTTTCATCGGTATCTTCGATTGGAAACGTAAGATTAGAAGAACGTACTGCAGATAAATGCAAGTTACCGAATGTCTGCATGTAGGATGGGCACGTGTCAAGTTGTGAGACGCCGATTCGTCACACTTTGGATTGCTACGCGAGTACTAGCTTATCTACTTAGATATCTAATAGATCTAATAATCTAATAGTTACGTACTGAATAATCGTACGTGGATCACATGGAGCTGGTTTGCGTTCAATCGTCACGGTCAAATAGTCGCATGTTAAATAGTAGCGCGTGGGTTCATTATGCGTCGAATAACGGCTCATCGAACAGTCACGTGTCGAATACTCTATGCTACGATAACTTCACGCGATGAATACTCACGTACTGAACAGTTAGATGCTTAAGCCCCGAATAGTCATGCGTATAATCAGTTTCGCAGGCGGGACAAATGCCCCAAATCGTTAATATTAATAATACGAAGCAATCGTTTTGCAGACGAGCAAACGTATTAAATTCCGTCGAGATTCTTTTGGACTTCCATCGCGGTACCACGTCGTACAACGTAACGGACATGAGTGTCCTTAAATCTCTGTTACCCTTCAAGAAGTCCAAAAAACGACCGTTTCTTACCGTCATAAACGTCAAAAATCTTCGGTATCCGACCAAGCATCGTCTCGATTTATTCCCGGAGTCCCGTTGCAGCGAGAATCGGGGAATCGGTGTACGGAGGATGTCCGTGGCCGCAAAGAGGGTAGCTTGTCCCTACGCTTCGAGGAGGACGCATCGATGAGGAGACACAGCTGTGAAACGAGAGGAGCCACGCGGAGAGGGCGGTCCGACGGGCGAGAGAGCGTGGGCCAGGGCGTAATAAATTTCACCCGGTAAAAACGGCACGCTGGGTTACGAGAGATTGATGGAGCGACGCGCGAGGTGAGAGCGCGCGAGGACCCGTAAGCGGCCTTTTGCCCACTGACAGTGATCATCAAAGCAGAAAAAGTTGCCACCCGGAAAGTTCGGCCCGCCGGACCGCCCTCGATTGAGGCTAACCGCTGTAATGACCGTGGTCCTGGCCGCTTGAAAATAATTTTGACTCAATTACGTCGACCGATCGTCGCGACGCGTACACTTTATTCTTCCTCGGGGCAACGGACGTCGTTTCGGCTGGATTAGGATGCGACCCTTTCGAATCGCCGTTCGCCAAATCTCATTTAATACTACTTGATGCTTCGTTCGCTGCTTCATTACTTGCCACGTGATTTCGACGCGTGGAACATGCTACTCGACGAGTGTGAGTACTCGGCGCGTAAATATTTGGCGAGTATTCTACACATGGTATATTCGTGGGTATTCTCAAAGTCCTTAGCCCATTATTCGGGAAATGGAATTATCGCGGGAGGCGCGTTATGGAAACGATCAGCGATCGTTCGGGATTGATACAGCTCGGTACGTAAATACGTAGTTGAATCGATAAGGTCGAGACGATCGTTACTGGATCTCGAAATATTATTATAGGGACTGACAACCGATGAATTCGCGGGATTATCGTGAAACCGATTGAGATCGTAATGTGTGCCTTTAGCTAGTCGCGAATGATGGTCGATCGCGAGTAATGACTCGTTTGTTCCGTCCCATTCTTCCCCGTCCGGATAATGTACACTTTTCCGAATTACCGTGCCGATTCGCGGACAACGATCATCCTTGGTGTGTTTGCCTTACCGTTCACCGGCTATTGAATCGAATAACACACGTCGGTCGGGAAGAATTGAAATACCTGTCGTGTTTCGAGGCCGGCCTCCAAGACCGATTCCCGTGGAATTGTTGCGTGTAAGTGATACGATAACGGAAGGAGGGGCCGTCATTACGCCCTCGTTGATAATACAGAGAACGGACTATGCCGGATTTTTCTGTCGCTCTATTACTGTGTTCTCGAGAGAAATTAACGTTTGTTCGATGCAGGGAATAGGGACTCTTTTAGATAAAGCATTTCGAAACGCGCCAGAGAAACTTTACTGTAATATCGAGGTACTGCTGATATTAGGTTGCTGATATCTCGGGTTCACGATCCTTGGGTTTACGATTTTAAAACACTCGATTGTACAACTTCTAATACGTACTAATCGGTAACAAGTTGAACACAAATGTTACCTTGTCATGATTTTCATCGTCAAACCCTATTAAACTTTGCATATTTTTACATCGGTCATTGTGTATCGTAATAGACAATCAGCTATTCTATACTCGGTATACTAGTGAACGATTTAGATTAAACTTCAACAGCGATCATCCATCGATCAACGATGAACTAAAATATTCATACTGAGCATCTGAAGGTTTCAGATTTAGAATTCTAATTTTTATTTTACGTTCACGTTGAATGGTCCTCGTCTAAACTGCGTTAATTTCAACAAAAAGGAAATTGTGAAAGGAATTATAGAAATGGGTATTTGATTGTCGAAGTAAGGGTGAACCCGGAACAATTCGAAAGCTGGACCCTGTTCTGTGGTCGCGTTTAATGGCCCCGAAAAGGGAATGTTCGCATGGCGGCACGTTATCGCGATTAACCGTTTTTTCCGAACGGAAGCGCGTCGTTCGGTCGCCACGCCATTCCACCACGGGATTTAACTGTGACGTCGTTTGACGTGGCGCAGGTAATTGGGAACACGATTGCTATAGCGAAAGCTGCGTCGAAGTTGGCTCTACCTTGCCAGCCCGATCTCGCCATTCGATTCCTGATCGATTGGTTATTTAACGCTGCCCGCTTCGAACTATTTGTCTAGTAAACTGTTTGCGATTCTAGTTAAACGTTTGTCGCGTTGCTCGGATTTGACCGGCAGCTGTTATTTCCGCCAATTTGACAAATTTTGCTTTCGCGGATTTTCCATTGGAACATCGGTTCTTATTTTTTTATTGTTTGTGACATTTTACTCACTTTTATCAGCTTTGTTATTTCCGTGTTTCAGCTTTGTTGGTCTCTATTTTGTGACACATTTTTATTACGCGTTCAAGCGGGTACAGAGAGTTGACAGAGAGTTTAAAGTTAAAACATTGAGCCTACCATAGCCTAGCATAACTTGTAAGTCGGAAACAGAAATAGTATTTATATTCTGAAAGAATACGAAGATTGAAAGAGTGTCACGGTAAAAATGTTAAGAATGGAATTTTTGATACAAAGTCAAAATTGAAGTCCAGTATATTTTTAACGAGGGTTAAGTACCCTGGCAACTTTTACACCTTCTTTCGCGTCGCATTCTTTCTTCGACGCCCGCTGCGTTGCCTACCTCCAGGGGTCACACGAAGCTCTCCAGTCGAATCCATATTAGCCCAGCAACGTTTTACACCCATCAACCATCGAATCGTACATAAAACGCGAACCATCAAAACTCACGTTCGAGGCGCGTACTTGGGTTATTACCACCTGAAATACTCGATACGCTTCAGAGAACGCCTAGCCACGTTGTAAATCAACCTGCTGCTCCTTTCCCACCCCATTAACATTTGCATTACCTCGTGAACCCATACCGTGCCGAGGTTCAACGAGCGGGAATCCAATGGTAAATCATTCGTGAAACTTCGAAACTAGAAAACTTCTCTTTCCTACGACAAGCGGGACAGATCAACAGGGAACAATGAAGTTTACGAATTCTGAACGCTTCTTAACCCAGTTAAATACTCGGTTACCCACATTCTTCATCCTCAAACGCTTGTTCGTGTCACGTACAGTTAGGCAACAAATCTTGTTCTTTGGGATACAGTTCTTCATGCTCGGTACAGTGGGTGATGAAATTGTTAGAGACGGACAAACTATTAGGCCGATATCTAAATTGTCGTATATGTTATGTGGTATAAATTAAATGAGATATTCGAGTTTTAAATGGATAGTTACTCAAATATATAAATGTATTTGAGATGGAGTCGTGGTACTCTGATACCCACTTATTACCCAGTTAGCACTATGTTGATTGTCCCTATCTAAAAGTGGGCCATTACGAAGCAGAGGTTCGCGGCAATTCTCGAAGGAAACTGTTAACCCGGTTACAGAAGATCGATCAGGTTATCGATCGTATTAGAGAAGCAGGTTAAGGCAACAATCCCTGATTCCGACATATTATATTGACTGTTGAATTGGACGAGCTAAGGAGGCAGCCGTGGTTGGAAAGAGTGTATCTCGGCCGAGATGACGATGCTTCACGATCGAAGATAACACGGCGAAGACTATACGCCAATTTCAGACCGCGTTCCCCCCGAAGGGATTAATCGGGCCTCGTTTAAAGCGTTCGCCGCAGCCCCGGTGGGTTCTTCCAATTTTTTTAAATCCTCCCATGGCCTCGTCTCCCTCTGATGGTGGTTCCTCTTCGGCCGTAACACGCACGCATCCATCCGATCGCTCGCGTTCGCGTATAGGTAAGCACTCTAATTATCGAGATCTCACGTAAAACGAGTATGTAAACATAAATCGACAATCTTGTCGAGCGAAGCGGCGCGCGATCGCTTAACTGCGGCTCGCCAGAACGAATTTTTCTTCCGGTAACCCGGTGCGCCGTGTCCTTGACGTCTTATTACGCCGATTAAAAGCAACGCCGGCACAACTTGGTCTTCATTTTTTTCTCCCCTCCGTTTCTTGCCTCCTTCTTCCTCCTCCTCGCGGACGCGACTTTCCTTCTCCCTCGTTTTCGCGGTCGGGATCATTCTTTCGCCGCTTATCACTGCTTTTTTCACTTTGTTGCTTTAAACGCTGAAGGCGGTAGGTAGACGGCAAGAAATTCCACGCCGGGATCCTTCATAATATCTTATTTTCTCCTCTGTTATGGAAACCATCCAGTCTTTTTATCCCTCGCTCCCTTTTTGCCTCCCCGTCCTTTGCTCTCGTTCACAGGTATCCTCGTCCGAGTTCCTCCGCGACGCGATTAACTGATTTTCTTCGTCGGGGAATCATCTCTGAACTCCTCGGGACAAGGACTCCGCTTTTCGCCTGTTTTTTCCTCTTTTCGATCGATGAAATGCTTGCGTGCCTCGCGTCCTGGGATCGTCCTTCGTTTCGGCGGAGATATCGGTTTTCTTCGAAATGATTACAACTTCGGACTGGTTCGCCTTCGGAGGAAATTGTTACAATGAAACTTTGATACCGTAGCTAAGTACGAGCAACGCTCGATACCGTGTTGTCCCTGCTAAAGATGAAAAGAGTGCGAGACGACATAAATCTTGCACGTTATATTTCCACGTCGAGGTAGTCGAGGGTTGTGCGCGTTTATTCTACCTTTTGATGACGGTATTGAAATGTCCTTGAGAACAAGGCTTCGACTGCTTGTAAATTTACTGGCGATTTATGGTCCAGCCAGGATGTTTTTATCGATAGCGCGAGAGCGACACCAGGATTCTGCAACGTTTCGCGCGATTCATAAACCGGGTCAATTGCTCTAAGACTCGACAATGATAATGATAGGTGTCTCAACCTGTATGTTAATAGAAGCGGGAGAGCACGCGTTGCTTTCTCAGATGCGGCCGCGTGATATGCAAATCTCTTAATAATCTTGAGTTTCATCAGTTTCTGCTGCACTAGCCGCGGCAGTAGAACGCGCGATGATTCGAATAACGGTTGCTGAAACTTCCGCTTCGACTGGTCCGTTCGTTTGGTTTTTCGTGTTTATTTAAATCTTCGTTTTCGTCTCGCGAAAATCAAGGGACATTTAAATATCCGTACAGAAAATCAGATACTAGGAAGTACCGTTCGAACTTTTGACCCGTTCGCGCGAAGTGAAAATTTGCATAACGAAACTTTCGCCGCGTTTCAAAGTACTCTAACCCCCACGATGCACGTAACTGTATTACGATATTCCGCGGAATCGTCAGCGTGTTATAACTTTGTCGATAATCGCGGACATCGTTTATCGTTAACCACCGTTTTCTTTTACCGAGAGAGCGACTTGAACGGACGAATATACCGCGAAAGTGGTTGTTGACCGCACGGTAGTTCTCCGAGCATCGATTACCGCGTGTAATTGCGTCCACGGTGAATCACGAGACTTTTCGTGGAATTCCACGAACGTGTACGGCGCGTAATATCGAAGAATCGTGGACGGGTCGAAGGCAAAACGTCCGAAGGCGAAAGAGGATGGGACGGAAACGAGGAGAAGATAGAGCATAGTAAAAAGGAGAGAAGAGACTCGAATGTTTGTTGGAGAGGCAAAGGCAGGATCGAAGGGAAACGGAATGGTGAGCGCACGCGAAAAAGGGCCCCGCGTAAATTGAAAGGGGGCACGGCTGTCTTGTTGTGTTTAAAAAGGCAATTTGCGGGCCTGAGATACGGCCTATATATTACGGAGCAACTGGTACGGGTGGTGGGAGATAGCTGGCTCGATAGCGCCCCTTTGCTCTCCGCTGGACCAGAGGGGACTTTCCATGGGCCTTACCGGCTCCATGTACCCTAACGATGGCCTCAACTTACTGTACCTTCTATCCTTATACTGAACTTCTCCAATTCCTGCCTTTTATCATATTATTAGACACCCATTACCACGTTCTACCTTATCTAATCTACACCTTTTATCTACATATATCTATTATCTACAGATATACCTGGTACCTATACACATATCTATTATCTATATGGCTTTGTGTCAACAGTACCGCCACTTTATTTCCATATAATTTTACGACTTTATTAACAATATAATGATAAGACGGTTCTTTTACGTATTCCGGAATGTGTACAATAAAGACCTTAAAAAACATCATTATATATTTAGGCCCCTTACAAAGACGAACTATTCCACTATCAGGCTAATGCACTGTTTTACCATTTTACCATTTCACTTTGTTTATGTAAACGATTCGATTTGTAGCCAATAAAAATTCGAAGCAAGTCAGATTATCACGCTATTAATTCTTTACGACACCGAACGTTTCATGAAACACCATGAAGATGAAATATTTTATGGAATATTTACTGACGTAACCGATTATTGTCTGTTGCAAATTCGACGGTTAATTTCATTGGCTCAAAGTATACATTTTCACTGATCTTTTTAATCAAGATCGTGTTGCTTCCACTTTACAAGTTAGGTAGCACTTGATACTTCACCCTGTTATTTGGCCGGCAATATGTAGAGGATGTTGAAGAAAGGCGGCTCTGTTGCAGGTTTTATGGTACTCGGCCGTAATAAGCAATTTTTTGTTTCGATAATACGAGTTACCTGAACGGCCACGTTCATTCCCTCATCAACCTTTGCAAAAGTGAGTTACATCATCGAAACAAGAAATTGCCATTCCATTTTCGCTACGCTGCTGGTCTCGTCTTCTTCTTTGTCGCCTGTCAATCTAGTTACTTGTAAAAATTATTTTCATTACCGTCGATTACCAGAGTATTTCAAACATTCTCAACAATATTTCTTCCGTTCGTCTAATATTGTTCGCTTATTTAAAAATAATTCCAAACGTTTCTTGCACCCGCCGCATAGTTTACATATTTTTCTCGCTCTCATTAGGCAGTAAATAAAAATTTATCCGGCACTAATTACGCGTAAGATAACTCGAATTCGAATAAAGAATCTGCATACTCCCGTGAGTTCCTCGCTTTAGAGAATCGTTAATGCCCGGGGAACAGTGATAGTTTGAATCTCAATTTCAAACCGATTCGAAGTGTTTCAGAACCGATTACTATTCAGGTATTTTAAGACTTCCAGGACTATCAAGACTTTTACGGTTCGAATAAAATTCAAAGTGATTCGAAGTACGAGTATGCTTGAAACTTGCAAGAGGTAGTTTCAAATATCCATCTCGCTACTCGTACCCCTTTCGGCGTGCGCCTGGCTCTCCCCCGTCTCTCGTTGGCCCCTCGGGCTCCCCCGAGGGGCCCGCAGCTCGGGGCCCGTCGCCCCCCCACCCCACACATCCGGCAAATGCATTTCTTGTGTAGCACGCTGCTCGTTTGCGGACGATACGATTTACTCCCGGTATATAGTCGTATTCAAATATCTTCTTGCTGCTCGGCGGGGCTCGCTTTACGCGTTCTCCCTCCTTCCTCCCCCGTCTCTCCCGGTTTTCTTCCCTCGTACATTGCCATACGGTCCCCTTTCTTTTCCTTTTTCACCCGGGTACGCCTTTCTTCCTTCCTTCCTGTGCCGGCGACCCGGCTACTCTCTCGCTTTTGTGCTCGCTGCCCGCGTGCTTACGCATAATCCACTTAGCCACTGACCGACCACCTAATTCTCTACAGTTCAGCGAGTAATTGAATGGCCGAAGCGTACGCGCCGCTCGAACGCTCGTTCAGCGGTTTAATTATTGCTCGGCTCTGACACCGACCGATCTAAAGTTACCGCGGCCGACGGATCCGCTGATGAACGCTTCCATCGCTTGCGGCAAACCTCGCGCACTCCCGACACCGCCTATCTCCATCCCGTGCGTTATGCTTTCTGCAAAATCTGGAACGAGCGCAGTTTCTTACCTGAAGATCTCCATGCGCTGGAATGCCTCGCCGCAGCTTTCTTTGTGCTAACACTTTCACCATTACTGCTTCTTACTACCTCATTGTTTACGGGATTTTTAATTTTGTCACGGTTTCACTCTTGTAACGAATTCATCGCGACTCCATCATTACTCCATTGTTGCCATTGTTCAGACACTGGTATTTACACGAATACACGGTTATTAGCTGCGATTTAATCTAACCATGGCTTAATCTACTCTTCATCTGTACAACTCTGACTTACTTCATTTCATGTATACACATGACTTGCATACGTTTCAATTATACTTTCAATTATGATACGATTGAGAAAAGTGCATATTTCCCGTATATGCTAAAAATATTACTATGTTGCACTTCTGCAACTTGATATATCACTACTCGGTATGATGCATTACTACACTAATGTATGTAACAATACTGCTGCATTATGTATCTAACTCGTTTATTTTTTATCTGTTCAACTTGACATAATCTGATGGTGACTGTATCTTAAGCTATCTCAACTTCAAACTGCTAATGCATACGTATGAATCATATGAACAGTGTACAGATTTCAGAACAAGTACTTTCGAGACAGAGACTTGCACAAAAGTAACGTCATAAAAAATAACATACTAAAGAAAACTTTACAAATTTTCGCGCCATGATCCATTGATCTTCCTGTTTTACCGACTTCCGTGACAAAGTTCGAGCCCGCGTTCGCAGATGTCGCTGCGTTGCGCTGCTCGACCAAGCTAAAGAGCCGCATTCATAATTATTAACGCTAATTACTGGTAAAGAACAGGTAATTCCGAAACGTTCCGCCGTATTCTTGCGTTAATACGCGTTTACACAGTCGAACGCACTCCGTGAAATTAGAACGACATCTTTTTACTCGTTCGCGGTGAGAATTTCTTTGATCCGGTGGGATCCGCCGATGGACGCCATCGGTACAAGCTCATTTGCACAGAATGTGTGACAATTGTTATAAATCGCCGTTCGATATCGATCTCCCGCTGGAACGTTAGTTACTAGCGCGATCTAGGAATCTCGCATTCCAACGGTAGAGAAGGGTCTTCTCTCGTCGGGCCAGCATCATAAATTCCGTGCCAACCTCCAATTAACTTCTATCGCAATCTGAACAAATTATACGGAACGTTGCCGATGCTAAATTCACCGACGCGACCGGAACAGGCGCAGATAACGGGGCAGAAAACGAGAACGCCGAAATGACGAGAGATAACGCTTGTTTTTCGTGGGCCATCGTTGTTCTTGATAGTCATTTTCAGTGAAAAATGTCCTCTTTCTTTTTTCTCTCGGAGATACTTCCACTTGCTTCGCTGTTTTTCGAGTGCTTTAAATCTCTTTCTCCTTGCTGAAATACTTATGGTCCTCGTAGCTTTGTCTTTTATTCTCGTATCCTCTCGAAAGCTCGAGTAGAATTTTCGATGTAACATCGAATGTGTCTTTGTTACAATAAAATTTAGTTCGAGATAAGAGTGTAACGATAATACTTAACTGTAACATTTAATATTTTCTTATTGTTTAAACACAACAAATTCTTTTGATCAATCACGATTAAAATACTCTGTACGAGATGTCAAGTGACTTCTCTAAAGTTCTTCGGGAGCGTTCAGAATTAATTGGAGCAAACAAAGAGAAAGTATTGAGAGGTATTAAGGTTTTATAGAGCATCCAGCGATGACAAAAGCATCGGAAAGTTTTCTGGCCATTATTTCTGCCGGTAAACTATCCTCGGCTCTTAAAGCGTTCTTGCCTTAAACCATCTCAGCGACACTTCCTACCGTTTAACGCTCGTTTGTCCAGAGGAATTCCATCCTCTTCCAGTAAACGCGCGATTCGGAATGTTAATGCGACGCGGTCCAACGAATCAGCCCAGGTGGACGACAGCTATGATTAATAGTACCAACAGAGCATGGCCGTTCGTTCAAACTTTCATCCTATTAATCTTTTAAGCAGACTCGTTGCGCAACGGTGTCGGAAGTTTACTCGACGTTTCCGGCTGCAACTCCGGTATAATCGTTAATTTACGCGTCGACATCGAGCGCGTACCGCGTTGCGTCGCTTAATCTCGCCAGCTTTCTGGGGAAATAAGATGGCCGGAGTTCATTTTCGATTTTCGAGGCACCGCGTGTTGTTCGACGAACCACCCTGATATTACGAGTTCCTGATGGAATTGCAACACCCGGCTGGATCCTGTATATTAATTTTCACGCTGCCTGCGTGTGACAAATGCAAGATTATTTAATCTCCTCTGATATTGGGAGATGAGATAAGTTACCGACACTCAAGTGCGTCGACGGCTTTATAGATGGATCCTACGTGTCTGTGAAAAAGGGGAGTGCGACGGAGACAAAACTGACATTAGGAATCCTTAGATTTTTAGGTATCACAGTTCGAATGTTTCAAATTTCCCAAGTCACAAAGCCCTAGTGTTCCAAATTTCCAATATCCCAAATTCCCAACACCCCACATTCCCTACATTCCAAATTCCCAACATCCCCAATATTTGTCCACCCTACAAAAATTTTCACAATGTTCAGCGCGTGAACGCAACGGCTGATTCTACTCTGTCGTGTTAGCTTTAGATTAGAGATGCCGTAGTCGATTTTGACAAGCAGACGTTGATCGTCACCGTGTATCAAGCTCCAGTCAATCGAGGTTCTTTCGGGCCACGTATCAGACGGTAGACCAACGTCGGGGCTATTTATTTATTAAATATTTGCTTACGTTCCATCGGGAGTTGAGTGAAGACGACGACGACGACCAGGGCCGCAAAGGTTGAAGTTCACCTGGAAGGCCCTCACGGAGTTAGGTCCTACTGATTTCCGAAAATCAATGTTTACCTCACGAGAGGTAAATGAGACTCGCTTCTCCCTCGCGTGTGCTTTCGCGAACTCACGAAATGTTGACGTAATGGTTGACTGAACAAGAAAATCATCCCTCTGTATTTCCGGGCCACCGGTGTCGTTACACACGTCGCGTAAAGGCGGTCCTCGAGACGTCACTTCTTTGCGTACACCTTCGATCAACGGTCTCGCTGCTTTGTAGACAAAGTTGTTTATTAACATACTATTAGCATATTCTCGATAACGGTAATTAAATTAGCATATTCCCTTAATCGCCTCTGATCGTTTCGACGATCTCGCTGCGAGATTGGGCAGAGCTTCATCATTCATTCGGCCACTTCTTAATGGTTGTTGAGATATCTTCGAGATCACGTGAACGTTATTATTACTTCCGATGACAGGTAATAAAATTCCATGGGATTTATGGCGGAGTCAGATACGTTCTCATTGGGAGGGTAATTCGATTTTTTAAATTTCAATTCAAATTTTCAAACTTGGGATTTACACGCTTGAAAATTTAGAAATTACAGATTTGTAAATTTATACTTTTGGAAATTTTAATTTAAGAACTTGCAGATGAGAGTTCGGAAATGTCGAAATTTGATCACGATATATGCAAGCATTTCCACTACAACAATTGTACATTCGCTAATAGAGGAACAACCCATTGGTATCAACCTTCTCCATTTACCAGGAGTTTTCGCAAATCTGCTTACAAGCTTGCTCGAACCCATTGCACGTTCCATTTGGATTCGACGTACAAATTCCCAGTCGGTGTTCCGGTAACGTTTTCTCCAACAACCCTGGTACACAACTCGTTTTCAAATCACTGATAAATCCACCCCTCCGGTTCCTCGTGTACACACTTCGTGGTTTGCTTTCCCCATAAAAACCTCTGTGTGCGTTCAATGAGGTGGTGTTACAAATTCACTGAGTTCTCAAATTTACAACTTTTCAATGCTGCAAGTTTTTATGTTCTCAAATTTATAAATTCACAAATTTATAACTGATAAACGTACAAATTTAAAAGTGCACAAACTTTGCAACCTTAAAGCCTTCTAACTTTACAAATTAACAAATGTACAAATTTATAAATTTACAAATGTACAGACTTACAAATTCAGAAATGTGGTAACGCCAAATTTTGATGAATAGAAAATTAAAGAACATATATATTCTGGAATTTTGGAAAATGGCAAATGTATCAGTGGGTCGAGAAGGAGGAAGAGGAGGAGTTGGGCAGCAGGCTAGACGATAGGTGCGTTGAACTCGACGCAGAATCCGAGTCTCTCCCTTGGGACCATTTCGGTGTTTGACTGTTCGACCAGAAGGACGTGGTTGTATATACGTTGGACGAAACAGGGTCTCTGTTCGTCTTGTTCGTCTGTCGCACGTGCTCGTGCACGTTAACCCGCGTGGCTCTTCTGTTCGGCTCGCCGTTGCGCTCCCGGCTGCACTTCGACTCCTGTCGAGACGACAGAACGCCATAAGCAACCAATTTAAATGTAAATTGAAAAGCAGCGCGGCATACAAATTGTTCGACCCGCCGTCAAAAAATACTGCGAGCAAAGATCAAACGGAAGACAAGACGCGAGAGGGTAGCTCCACGAGTCTCGGTTGCGGGCTCGAGCACCGTAGTCACCGATACCGGTCGAGATAGAACGAGAAAAGCAGGCCTGCAGAGACGATGTTACCCAGCTTCGTTCTACGTTACACGCCACCGGCACGTTGATAAATTCTTCTTTAAATATTTGCCCTCGTCGCCAGGAGGTTACGGCTAACGCGGTGGCCCACAACGCGTTTACCCTTTAATGCAACAAATCTGCGGGGGTGTAAGCTAATTCAAATAGTTCGGCGTTCACAGGTTGGAAAATATTTTAAGGTTTCTTTATTTCTCGACAAAAGCCGATACAAGAATCTTCAACGGCGAGAGGACACTCCTGTTAGCATGGTTGTTTAGGACACTAGAAGAAACTTCCCTTAGGAAGGAAAAGTCCGCCAACGAAAGACACATGCTTCGAGAGGGCGTCCTCCCTCTTGCACTTTTCATCGAACTTCCAGTACTTGACGAATCTAAGACAGCATTCTTCTCCCTCGTCTTCCATTTCTACTGTTCGACCAATGGGACCACCTACTAATGAAATTAATATTGCATTCGCGAAACTGCCGCAGCAAATGGGGAAACGATCGCGCGTATCTTATTCAATTGATACCGGTGATGTATCGTACGGAGCGGAAATGCATGTGGCGAATTTTTTATTCCGCGAGAGTGGAGGTTGCGCGAACGCGCTGAAAAATTCAGTCCGGCCGTTCGAGACGAGAAGCGTAGGAACAATAAGCGAAAAACGGGTTGAATGGAGTATTCCGGTTGTTTTTCGTTTTCCAGATTTTAAGTCTGATTCTCTGACGGCGGACAATAGCTCGCTGGTTCACGCTGGTTTGCTTCTGAAAGCAAACATTGAACCTGACATTTGGTGTTTGCAACGACGAAACAATAATACAGGTGCACGCGTTCCTCCGTTTCGATGTTTGTTCGGAGAACCATGATGGAAATCGCGGAACATAGTCGTAACACGAGGTAAAACGATTTTTCAAATGTAAAGGATACCGTTAACGTCCGAAGAATTAACGCGCTTACAAATTTTGTTTGTTTAAAATTATAATATTTTTGCACGTTCTTTTTTAATACTCGTATTTGTTGGTGGATTTGGATACAGAAATTGTCTTCATGGAATCACGATTCAAAAATTAAAAAAAAATTATTAATTGCAGTTCGTAGACAAATGGTGGTTGAATAATTTTTTTTCAAACATCGTTTGACAATGATGAATATAAAGGACTGTATATCAAGTAGTACAAATACGGCAGTGATACGAGTAACAAAAGCTAAAAAATGCACGTGAACGAGCAGTGTTGAAAGTCCGAATACAAATACGATAATAAAAGAAAGGTTGTTAACAAAGAAGAAACGATAACTGACAAGAAGCGAAACCGGATCAGTTGATATTCTCCCGCGAACAATTTCCATCGATTCGAAACCGACTGCCTCCTCATTGCGAGGAATTAATTTCCCATTCCCGAACGAGAAAGACAGAAATTGTCGGTCGTACGAGGGAACAGCGTATTCGAAGGGAGAAGCAGGATCGACTTACCATAATTTTGGTAGCAGCGGATCGTTCCCTTGACTGGCTGTTGAATATTCCCTCGCTTATTAGAAAGGGTTTCTGTAATCGACGCCAGACACGAGCGAGTCCACGGTGTAGCCGCCGGTCAAATGGATTCCAATTAAAGTAATAACGAATCCAAGCGTACGAGCGTATCGTCGCAAATAATCGTGCGTGGATCGAGAGCCGCGTCCCCGCGACCTGTCCTTTTTCCGTTCGATCGACTCCTCGTCTCGGCCGGGTCCCGAAAAACAGCCTCGAGAAACCGCCTTGACGTCGAATTTAAATCGCTCGAATTAACGTAAACGAAGAGGAGGCGGTTGTCGTTTCGACGCGACGATAAATTTCTAGGAGGAACAGGTCGAACCGCTTGGAGAACCGAGTTTCTCCTTCGTGAAACTGCCATTCTCTCTTCTGGCGTCTTATTCCGTGATTGCGAATCACGTGAATGATGCCACGATGCTGATTCATTCTTATTATCCCAGCTTCAATACCATTTCTCATTCATACCATGTTCGTACCTTTATTTCAAAGATACTTGATATCTCGCATTTCCGATCGAACCATAATTTTAACCCTAATTGTAGGTAATCTTTTCTGCGTTGTACAAATGAAATCGTAAGATTTGTCGCGGTGCTTTTGCCAAGTTAACTGGTCCGAAAGGTTACGAAGGAGTTCGATCGTACTCGTAATCGAATTATCGCTGGCGATAATTCAAATTACCGCGACGTACCTTCTGGCGGTTGCGTAAATTTAAATCTTTGAAATGGCACACACCGATAGGGCACTGGTGGAGTGCGAGAGAGACGGAGCGCTTGTTAGCACGCTGCCGACCATCAACATAATTAACCCCCCTAAGTGGAGACGCCTGTGTATCATTATTAGTACATGCGCAGCCGATGTTATGGGGTTCGAGTGTGCTTACGAGAATTTAGGGCCGCGTCAGGTGTCCCGATTTGGCCTCGCTAATGCGAAATATCCAATTAAACGGTAATGGAGCCTTTATCGCATCCGGTGACATCGGTCTCGCAGAATTTCGATCCAGCTTGGACCCACCTTCGCGTCAGATTCACGGTTCATTCGTTAAACTGACTCCCGCTTGAAATACCTCGATGTCTTTGATCGTTTCGTGATTGGCGTTGATGATGGTCGATCCTTAATCGCGGCCAAAATTCGTTGCTCGACTCGTTTGTGCAAATTTCATCGCGGGCGAAATGTCGTTATGTCGATAACATCGAGATAAGTGCTTACTTATCGGTATTCGTTTTTAAGCGACGCACTCTTTTCACGTGCTGATCACGTGTGTCATTAATAACATGTCAATTTGGGGGTTATCTCTAACTCTCTAAGTTAACAATTTTTAATATTTGCAAATTAGTGCAAGCATGATGCTCAGCGATGTGTACAAGTTCAGAGTCGTATATTTACTTAGGCCACTTGTCCTTATAAAGCACATATGATCACGTTACTCGATAGATGATTAATAGTAGAGATTTTGACAAGTTTTCTTCTAACAAGTTTAACCGATTATGTTTTAGTTCGCAACGGCTACTCGTGTGTACCTGTTGCTCTATCGGAGGGCCTGGACATCCGGTTAAACACAGCAGCTAGAGCGGTTCGCTACGGGGTGAACGGCGTGGAAGTGTGGGCCGCACCGTCTCGCAGCCCCCACACGAATCACACGGTGTACAAAGCGGATGCTGTGCTGGTCACGTTGCCTCTCGGTGTCCTGAAGGCTTCCGCCCCGCCATCCGCGGTCGCCTTCAACCCGCCGCTTCCGGACTGGAAGTCCCAGGCTATACAGAGGCTTGGCTTTGGCAATTTAAATAAGGTAAGGGGCCGTGCGCGCGCGCGCTCGCCCGTCCTTTAGCCGGGCTACCCGGAGCTGATTTATGCGCCCGACGAAAACGACGATCGAACTTGTCGACCGGACCGGAATGAGATATATTGTGATCCGGCGGCCTCTTTCGTCCGCTCGCGTCGTTGACGTGGCTCGTGTCGCTTCTTACGCCGGGACACGCGTTCCTTTTACGGCCGCCCGAGTCGAGCTTTACGAGCGGTGACCCTCCTCGCTACACGCGTGAAATTGAAGGGCTCGTCGCGAAACGGGAAACGAGACACGGCTGTCAGGATATTTCGGACGATAGCCGATCGTTTCGAATAAATTTGGGGTAATTTCAGGGAATTGGAGGCTTTCGCCGGACTGTGTACACTTGGAGCCAACGTGAACTCCGTCCGAATAACTATAACGACGGCAACCCTTCTACATTATCACTACCTTCAACTGTACATTATCGCATTTTTGTCCACAATTCATAATATTAATTTACGTATTCGGACATTTCTATGTACAGTCGTTAATCTCTTGCACTATCTTGACAAGTCTCGTGACGCGCCATGTGCGTCATTTCAGCTGTGATCAATTTTACTCGAATTTTTAATACGCTGATTTGGAGTTCAATAATAATTTGCATAGTCGATTGCTGAGTACAAAATTGGCATAACATTTCAACTCTCTTTGTCTGTTTTAATATCGTAGCTGATTAGTTCTGACTAATACCCCTGGTAAATAAATCATAGTGTAGGGGTTTAAAAGACCTCACGCTACATTTGGGTAAGCGTTCGCGGTTTACTAATTTGCAATAAAGTTTGGGGGATTTTGAAGGGAAAATACGCGAGAAAGTTGCGAATTTAATTGCCACCTAATGTAATGTACTCGGGGACGATGAACGCACGGTATCCACGAGTATTAAGGAAATGATGCTCGTCGTAGCGAGAGATTCACGCGACGAAACAGTCTACGTGAGTAATTCTTAAATCCCAGGATTTACTCTAACGGACGAGAGTGCGATATTTTTCCAAACAAATCCACGGGTATCCGGTCGAAGCCTCCTAGATTTCCTCCTGTGAAAGGAGCTCGCTTCCGGAAATTTACATCCCCTTCTAGCAATTTCCGAGACTCGAAATTCATTTTCAACAATCCTTAAAGTTACAAATTTCTGAATTGGTCGTTTCTACTTTGTACAATATGTCATTACATTATTCGCATTTGTTCAATTTTAAAAAATAATTTTGCAAATTTAATCTTTCAATTACGATGTCCAGTAAACGATTTAAATTTCCATTTAGCTGAACGTGCCATATTAACAACGTTAGAAATGTATTTCAACACACGTCCAGTTTAAAGAAAACATTTTCTAAATTAAAAAAATTTTTTAAATGATTCGACGTATTAAAATTCAAAACGTAATAAATCTTCGACGCATCGAAACCTCGTCTGAGAGTGATCGATCTGGCCGATGAGAGATCAGGTTGCAAGAAAGTAACACCGGTAAATCCGTCACGTCAGGTGGTGCTGTGCTTCGAGAGAATCTTCTGGGACCCGACCGCTAATCTATTCGGCCACGTGGGAAGCACGACCGCGTCTCGTGGTGAGCTTTTCCTCTTCTGGAACCTCTACAAAGCTCCTGTCCTCTTGGCCTTGGTTGCCGGCGAAGCTGCCTGCGTGATGGAGAACGTCAGCGACGACGTGATCGTCGGTCGTTGCATCGCCGTCTTAAAGGTAAACCTCTTCAAACATTTGTTCCTCCTACACGCCATAAATTTGGAAGACTTTTAATCTTAAACATATTAAGGATAATAAAACTAATGCTTAAAACTCCTATGAGTTTCGAAGGCTACGATTTACTCGTCTAAATTTTTTAACCGTTTAATGTAACAAATTTAATACAGTATGTATTTTGACTAAATCTACGTTGTATGATGTATAAACACAGTCAGTCTTAGAAGAGGTACTTCAAAAAAATTCATCAAACTTGCCAACCAGAAAGTTTTAGAGTTGCTGCCTCTCAGCAGAAATATCCTCGAGTACAAAGGGTTAATTAGACTATGTTATCGATTTTGCAGACAATCGAGTTTGTTAGAGTGTCAGTTGACCTCTCACCGACGTGATGTTTCAGGGAATTTTCGGCAACCAAGTGGTTCCCCAACCCCGCGAGAGCGTGGTGACAAGATGGCGAGCGGATCCGTGGGCACGAGGCTCCTACAGTTTCGTCGCAGTCGGCAGTTCCGGCAGCGATTACGATCTCCTCGCAGCCCCAGTCACACCCCCAGCCACCCCCGGTGCTCCGCCACCCCAACCAAGAGTCTTCTTCGCGGGTAAATATTTTGTCGCGATATTTTCACCGACCCCCTCCTACTCTCCTCTTGTTCTTTTTCCGTGAGACCAGAGTTAACCGGCTCCTAGCGAACCAGCCTGCAACTTTTATGAACACGCTCCAATTCGTGTCCTTTCGAGCAAGCTTTCGCGTTTGTTCATTTCTGTGGCTCTTTTCAGAGGGGATTTAAATAGTTTCATAATGAGTTTACGGAGTCATTTTGGCAACGGCGCGGTCTAATATGGGTTAGAACTTTTTAGACGTTTGCGAGACTATTCTCGAAACGTGTACAATGTCTGTACAGGATTGGCCACTCAAATTTGCAAACCTACTTTCGTAAATTAGTAGACTGGTACTTAATATTAAATTTACAGTTGAAATCATGTGTTGGAAACATTAGAATGTAGTTTATTTAGAATTTGTCACGTACTGAACATAAATAAAATAGATGATACATTCTAATAGATTACAACAGAAATCTATCGAGATATAAATTGCAATAGAAAATGAGCCACATGAACTGTCACTACCCTATTAGAGATGTTCAACTCTGTTCATTGCATGTTTGCTAAGAGGTTACTAATTTTCAAGTTGTAAAAATCTATATAGTAACGTGGGTATAATGGTAAGGAAAAGTTCAAAGGACCCAATCCCGGTGCAATCTCCCCGTTATTATGGTGACTGCGTGAACACAGCCGCGAAACGATCTCTGTGCTTTCAGGCGAGCACACCATAAGAAATTACCCAGCGACCGTACACGGTGCTTTCCTCAGCGGCCTTCGAGAGGGTGGACGAATCGCGGACCAGCTTTGCGGAAGTCCGTACGCGCCACCGACGATGCCCACTTCCGGTCCAGCGTCGACGAGCATGCCTTCCGCAACCACCGGTCCCACCTCCACGCCTTAGCGATCCACCAACGAAAACGTAGCGTTCGATCGATAACGCTCCGCGTTATTCCTGCTCAGATAACGATGGGACTCGTGTCTCGTTCGATTTAACGTACCGTTAAGTTCGCTCCCGTGCTCCGACCATACGAGCACCGGAAGCGCGATTTAGCTAGGAGAATCTGACCACCGGTGACGAATTTCTGCTACGATCCTACAACTCCTTTTTAAGTATTTCGGTTGTAAATACGTGTTTGACCTCGTAATACGAGTAACTACGGATGTCTGGGTATATTTGGACCAGTCTACTTTGGCTGTAAGTATTTCAAATTGAGTTCCGCCATAACGCTTCTAACGCATTCGTGCCGGAGTGGACACATCTCGATTCGCGTAACGTATTGTCGTATACGTTCAAAATGATTGCGTCTACTAAATAGTAGACTCTAAATATATTTTCTCGCGAGATTACTTTTTATATCCGAATAGACCCAGACGTCGTGTCGAGGAGTAAGATCGATCGTTTTGGTTTCAGAATGGAATCGAGAATTCGAGGACTCGACTTGTTGCTACGGTTTCCTGAATTATTTAATTGTGGGAATATTCGTTCCCTTGTGGAGGTTTCGTAAAATCGCTCTGGATCCCCATTTGTGTTCCCATACAAATTTTAAATATTAATTCTTCAATGGGTACACGGTGATTCGAAGATTCATGATTGTAAAGTTCGTGATTTCGTTTTTTTATACAGAGTGTTTCATTATACGCGTTGTAAACTTTTATTCGAGGAAGTTTGTTCGATAGAAGTCTAGAGAAACCTTAGATCCTAATGAAAAAGAGTCCAGAGCAGCTTTGGGGGAACCTTGGACTGATCTTAGATCTTAGAAGTCTTAGATTTTATCTGAGGCGACTTTTATTAGAATCCCAGGATTCTAGAGGATCCCTAAGCAAATCCTCGGGTGGAGAATCCTAGTGAACTAAAGGAATATTTCTTCTATTAAATTTTTATTTCCCTCATTTTCTATACCTAATGTAAATAAAAATCTAGTAATGGACCTTCCCGTTAATAAAAATAACTAGGATCGAGGATCGTGGCAGGATCCTCAACCATGGTTTCATATTCCACGTTTCGTCCATAAAAGCAGTATATTTGATAAATCATCCCATTGAGATTGAATAATCATGAAGATCGAGTATTGCCATAACTCTCATGATTTCATAAGTTCAATTGATTTTCTCATCGAGTCCCAAGAATTCATCCACTGTTGCGATCCTTGGCTTTACGATTCCATCTTCGAGTTCGTGAAAGCTTGAAGAATCATTTACCCGGACGAAATATGAATTTAAAACACTGAGGATCGTAGCAGACTTAGATTCATACGCTCCTATGATCCTCGATTTCTGGATCGATGTCGAACGAATCGAGACTCGAGGATCGTAGCGCGATTAGGTAGATCGGTTCATAATAAGAGAGTCGTGCCTTTGCTACGTTCAACCTTCATCCATACCTGCGAAACATTTAGCCTGTATCATATCGTAGGATCATTTCATTGTACCCTTACTGTATTTTACCTTATGCTTCAAGATCTCCGCATGCTTCTCGAGCGTTTCTGTCCAGACCTCGTGGTTCAGGATCATGCTTCCGCGAGACTTATTCATCGGCGACGTTCAACAAAGATGTTCTCTTGTTTCTGGATGAGGACACGTATTTTTGTGAAGTGGAAGATCGATTATTTGTAAATTACTTATTGTGAAATTACGAACGAACGCATCTCTGCAGTGGTTGCCAGAAATACATCGGCAAGATTAATCATTTGGAATCACTGATCGATATTTAACATATCAGGTCTCTCAAAGTGATACGCTGCTAAGTTACGCTCGTATTGAAACAGTTTGAATAGTTCGATGGTGCGCCATGATGAGATGACTTCGTTCGAGGACCATTTGGTTCCCAACTAACTTTGTCGGCGAGCGAGATTCGAGCAGAACTCAGAGGAGTATCCTCGTAAACTGTCGGACTACGTGGTCACTTTAGAGTATTTCTTTCAAACGGACACTAATGATAGTCGCAGTGTTTACTTGTGAAAAATACTCTCGAGTCAGATTCCGAAAACGTAACAATTTGATTGCACTTTGCTCATCTAGGTAGACAATTCCACATTATATTCAACAACTTTCTCCCATAACATACGAAGGCTTCTTATCAAACTGCTGACTTAACCTCAAAGTATGCAATCAGTACATCTTCATCAGATGTAACTAAGATGTACTGTCAACCTATTTTGAGTCTAAGTCAACGTAACCTGTCTAACATAACGAAGTCCATTTCGACATTTAAGAACCATGCAATCAAACTGTTACCCGATACAAAAAGCGGTCTAAAAGAAGCGTAGTCAGACGTCCAAGCGATCAAAGCGCGCGTATGAAAGCGAGTTGTGAATTGCGTGGCCCAAGTGTAAGCGGTAAATAAACGATGAATTGTAAACATTAAGATACGTGTCGCAATTAAAGACAGAGAATTGTTAAGATAATAAGAAACCAACCACCGAGTTTGTTTCATTCCACCGTCTATGTCGCGTAACCAGCCGGCGCCGAGTAGCAGCTTTGCGATCTAGGGGCTGATTTATCGTCAGCCTTCTCCCACATCTTGTTCGACGACTGTTCAACCTTTGTTCAACCGTTTCGACCCATATTCCAAGCGAATATCCCCAGTGATCGAGTGTGACGCGCATTGTGCGTCTCGAGTCCCAGCTTCTTGCTCACCCTCGAGCGGGTTTTCCTCGTTGTCCGAGGAACACTTGGGGCGTACGTTAAGCTGCGCAGTAAGAACTGTCAATGTCTCAAGAGAGGATTCCTTTGGCGACTAGGTAGAACTAGGTGAGTTGGACGACGCGTTCTACCGCCACTCGTCGCCGGTTTCTTTGTCCAAATGCGACGAGTCCCGGACAAAAAGTCCTCTACTGACTTTCTCACCGGGACGAGTGTCTTTTTCTACACGAGTTTCTTTTCTACGGCCGCACCATGTATGGCTGCCGATGCGGATTCTGGTCGTAGATGCCTACGGTTTAAAGAAGACGTCATCGTCAGCGGCAGATGGTCGATGAAACTGGAGCATTGCGCTGCTGTTCAGTTATCGAGCAATTTTTGATCACTGCGGTAGAAAGATATCAAGCTTTTGGTAAGAACTTCTTGAGATGAAGGGATGTGGATGGTAAACTAGGATATAGGTTTCGTAGTCGGAATTTGTTGAGGTTACATTGGATAATGCTGTTACCAATTATTGTCATTTCAAGCAAAAGATATTTCAATTGAAATTCAGTTGGAGACATCAGTTCATACAGAAAATAATGACAATCTCTTGTGATAGACTCTCAAAATGAAATCGAACAGTGAACTGACCAATCTCAATTTCATCATTGAAATAAGAGATTTTGTAAACCGTGAAATGACACCTCACTTTTGTTACAACATACACTTATGATTTTTCGTACGGATAACCAAAAAGTGACAACTAATTTTCATTACGCAATTTACGCATGGGGCCTGCGTTCTCGCAAGATCCCCACACTATCAAAAATTAAACGCACAAATACTCACATTAGGAGTATTTACAGGCTTCAGCGCAAGGCCTCTCGCCTGGGGGAACCACCTCGTTGATCATGGTATCCCCTACGCCAGGTTAGTATGAGGCGATCCGCCTTCTGCCCCAGTGATTAGTACTATCGGTCGCGTTTTCACCTGCGAGAAACCGAACCAAGATGAAACTCCATCCATCGGAATTTTGGATAAGCTGTAATAATTGACTGACGAATATGTATACGTTTGATTCAGCGGGTGGCTCAAACATTTGTCATTATGATTCACATAAATGGGTCTCCAGTTTCTATCTGTACTGAAAGGATTTGTATTTATGTCTTGCTGAAAGAAAATTTAACCGACACAACAAAAAATCCGAAGAGTAACACTTGAACAAGGTGTCCAAACTAGTCTTTCATTGAAGAAAGTGAAGATTGATCATAAACATGATACATGGTTATAAAGAAATACTGAACAGTACATTCTTAATCTTTGATCAGTCAAGCTATAATAGTTCCGACTATGTCAAAGTAATTTATGAAAACGACATAATTTATATTGGCTGATTAATGATAGTTATTAGTTGTGGACCATCATTTCCCAAAATTATTGCATGCACATGTTCGTAATGCAAAACGAAAACACAAAGCACTATTAGTATTAATTTCGGAGTTCCATCAGGGCCGAAGTACGGTACCAGTACAATTTCTGTCCGTTTTGATATTTACTCAGCCGTTCTACATCGGCTTCAATAATTCATAGCCATCGACAAGTACACGGGGATAAGGCAAACGATCTCTATTCCGACGTGTTTCACACAACGGAGACGCGTTGTTTCAACGTGGAATCGAGACCGTACCGTAATTCTCGACTCGTAGCCGAGCACTGCGAAATTTCCTGCCTAAATCGGGGATATTGTGAGCTTGATTACTTCGATATAGATATTGCGTTACAGCCATGCCCGGGGGCGTGTAATCGAACTACGCGGAGTCTCGTAAACTCGATGAACTCGAAAGACGAGCCACCGTCGAAGTCTCGAAGTTCTGACGGCGTGCAATGTTAGCACTTTGCCGTGGAGTTCGCTTTTAACCCCCTACCCTTATCCCGCTGCAGACCCTGCGTTGCTCTTGCTTCTGATCCGACGATTTCCCTGGATAATTACTTTTCCCCTGTGCAAACGGGACCACCCCTTCGATAGCTTGTTCGCGAGTGAATTTTAAAATTGCCTCGAATCCCGATTCTGTTGGAGCGAAAAATCGCCATGATTTAGAGTCGCCGGGTTTCGCGATGGTTGCGCGGACTATTGCAAAGTATAAAGTAACGAGAGAAATTGTAAAAAATTGTGCGCAACGGACGAAAAAGAATCATTAATGGACACGATATGCTAATATATTACATTAGCGTTATATGCAAATTTAAGAATCCGTCAGGTTGATTCCGCGAGCAATAATCTTTCTGATCGGAAATTACAACGACCGATCGATATCACTCCATAAAAGTGTACGCTCGTAAAAAGTCCGAATTAAGAAGAATTTCATAACCCAATCTCATTTTTCAATACTTCCGACACCTGCAAGGTGCTTAATTATATCTGACACGCCAGAAAAGTGTTCGACCCATTGAAGGCCCATCAATATACTCGAACGACGTAATTACGGCGCCAGAGACGGTCCTTTCAAACACCTATTCTCCGTCTTGAAACACATTTCGCTGCAGTCACGTTCAAGGCATGGCCGAATGAACCCGGTCTAAACCGTCGTGTTGTGAACCGGTCCTAACCCCGGCTCGGTATTAATTCAATAGGTCTGAAGATTGTCATAGTAACGGTGAACCGAAGTTCGCGAAACTGAACGTTTCGTCGAATCAATTTCCGTTTAACCACAGAATCATGGCTTCTTTGCCGACGTACTTCGTGAAATGTGGTCCCTTGAAACGAAGGAAGCAACCGCAAACGGTGCCCGGGACCGTAAACGTGCCCCTAGGGTACAGAATCCACGAACGTTGTGATTGTAAAATTCTACCGCTTCCGGAAAGCTTCGAGCACTTCGATCAGGAGAGGCAGAGGGAATATGAACAACTGATAAAGATTTTGGACTTCGAGGAGCAATCGAACAAGAGGATCAGGAAGAAGAAAGTCTGGCAACGCGTTCAGCAAGGTACTGGCGAGGAATGATAGAAAACTGTGTGTTTCCGACGTGCATACATGTAAGTGAGCGAATGAACAGTAACCGGGGTTCATTAAAACCCAGAGGAAGTTCTATGCAGTTAAAGTTTGTAGAACTTCGTTAAAATTTTTATAGAAGTTCTTTTTCTATGGAACTCATAAGGAAGTTCCTGCACTTCTCGTAATTATGACAGGGAGTTTACATCTCCCTCCCCGTAAAATGCGTATGTAACTTCTCGGAATAATTCCATACGAATGAAGTTACTAGAAATTACGAGCAATCGGATCATCGCGGTTTCCCCGGTAATACCAGTTTCCTCGAACCTCATTTCCATCTTTCCCTGCTAATAAACGAAATGACGGGCATCAAAGTCTCCAATTAAGGGAAAGATTGTTACGAGGATATCATCTTTCCTACAACCGTAAAACACCCTGTAGGAGTCGTCGGCGATAAACCGCACGATCTTGATCGACTAATTATTCTTCAGGTTTGTCGGAGCACGAGGACGAGGTGAACGAGCGTCGCGTGAAGCTGCGCGAGCTGTTGTTGCGTGAACAGATGAATTTAACTCGCGAGGTCGTGGATCAAGCGCAACATGGCGACGACGCGAGGATGGACGAAATGCGGCAGAGGAACGCGGAGTTGCGAAAGGAGCTGGAGGAGCAGCGTCTGGCGATCGTGGCCGCGAAGAGGATGCAGCAGTACCTGGCGCAGTGTCCGGAAGCTCGACAGAAGATCATGAAGAGGTCCACCGTCGAGGCGAAGATGGGTAACCTGGCTCAGATGGCGGACAACGAGGCGAGAAAGCAAGCCGAGAAGGAGTTGGACAACCTGTGGCACGAGCTGATGCTGAAGGACGTCGAGATGAAGAAGGAGAGGGAAGTCGAAGAGGCCAAGAATCGCTCCGTCATCGAACAGACATATATATCCACGTTGGCCACGCAGATAGCTGGTAAACTAGCCCTCGAAGAGCAGAAGAAACAGATACAGGAGGAAGACAAGGAGTATATAGAGCAGTTGATGAAGGACTTCCGAGAAGAAGAGCTGAGGAGGTTGGAGAAGGAACATCAGGACAGGGAGAAGCTGAAGAAGGAACTGCAGGATCAAATTTTGGTCGCGAAGAGGCAACTTGCGGAACGAGTCCGACACGAACAGGAAATTGATAAGTTAAGACAGACTTTGGCCGCGGAAGAACTGGCCAGAGAGAGGAGCAAGATCCAGGAGAGCAGCGCGGCTCTCCGCAAGGAGCTGCTGGCTTATTTGCAGTACCTCGAAGACCTGAGGAAAGAGGAAGCCAAGAGGAACATCGAGGTAGACCGCATAATGGAGCAGTGGATGAAGGACAGCAAGGCTAAACGCGACCTTGCGAAGAAGAAGTTCAAGGAGTTCCAACAGACCAATCTTCAGGAGGTTCTTCGAGCTAGGGAGGAACAGCTGAAGATAAAATCCGAAAGGGAGAAGCAGGAAATGGAACAACGACAATTGGAGAAGGAGGCATTGGAGAAGGACATGGAATTAAACGCGAAATTAGCCGCCAATGCTGAGGAAGAAAGGAAGAAGAAGATGTTGTGTTATAGAGGAGAACTCGAGGAACAGTGGAGACAAACTGACGAAGCTCGTCGTAGAGAGAAGCAAGAAGATATCGAGCGAGTAAAACTTGAAGAGTTGAGACAGCAACAGGAGTACGAAAAACTTACGGATGAACTGTTGAGCGCTTCGGAAAATATTGTACCACATCCGTTTAAGATTTTACTGAAACAGTGCGCCGCTCGTTATGCCGCGGAAAAGGAGGGACATTGTTATTGCCCTCCTCCTGTGTCCGAACAGTAATTTCAATTCTGTAGCCGATGCTTTTGTAATTTTATATGCACTTTTATATCGAAGAAGTTAGTACTCAGGGAATTGTATAATTGAAAGTTTTTATAATATGTGATGTACCACTACTTTCCTAAATTTCGGAATTTGAAGATTTGGATTTGTTATTCCTCGTCAAAGTTTGAGTGCTGTTTTTCCCGCGCCGAAAGGATCCATGATCGTGTGAGGATCTATAGCGCTCTTCGGACAACCTGTACCATCTGTCCCACGCTGTGGGAAGCTCTAAAGTATACTCGATTGTCGATAAAGTAGAACTCTGCTTCATTATCGATCTTACGTTTTTACTTGCGATGCAAAGTCGCGCCCCTTTTAAAAAGATCACACGAGAACAGTTTCAAAATACGAGAATGTCATATCAAACAAGAAAAGTAAAGATCAGAGATTTATAAAAACATTGTAAGATAATTTTATATACAAATATAGAGGATCATGTACAAAAACATACAAATATGAACATTTCACTTATAAATATTTCCTTCAAAAATTGAATCACTAGCTTTGATAATATTTCTGTACCACAAAATCGTTCCCGAACCCTCTACTGATAAGTACCATAAGGTATCTCAACCTACATTAAAATATTTCCCATAATTTCGAGGGGAAATATCACTATAAGAGCATAGCATCCCCTAACGATATAAGAGATACGGTTTAGGGTGGTATGCTTCTAAGTAAAACCCACTTAACTCAGAATTTCAAGGTAGAACACGAAGATCGTGGCTCCTCGCGAATCGTTTCCACGATGTTCGTATACGTGCTTTCCCCGTCATTTTCCAGGCTGATGCACGCTTGTTCTAAGAATGTAAATGCATGCACACGCGAGGCCATGTTACAACAACACCTTTGCGCTCGCTGACGAGCTCAGATTATCTTTATAACGATGGAAAAACTTGAACGCGTCTTACCCCTCGTCGCTTCAACTTTTGTTACATGCGATCCCTTTTATCGCTTTTTAGCCTTACCTTTTCTGTCCTACTACCTGTGTTTTTTTTTCTTCGGAGAAAAACCCTGGCCCTTTGCTTTTCTTCTTGTACGCGCGTGAATAGGCCAGGCGATTAATTGATTATGCTTTAGAAGAACTCGGACGGAACGGATTCTTTTCGTGCGGTGAGGATAGGTCACGTTGTTCTACAGGGCGTTTCTTGATTAGCGCAGTCTTGAGATAGCTGTTCTTTATTAGTTATAATGCCACAAATTTTTGTTATGTAAAACTGATTCGTTTGGTATCATTTGCCTGAGGGTTCCATGGAATAATTTTGTGTAAAAGACGACCGAAGATTATCCAATTAAATGAGCAGTCCGAATTTTGACACACTTTGAAGTATCTGAGGTATAAAATGATTGCACCGAAGCGAAGGTTTGTCGCGGTTAAAGTGATTTAAATATTTGCTAGAGATGCTTGTTGCAAGAAATTTAAACGACCACGGTAGAAGCGAAACTGGTTAATTGATTAGTTGATCCACTTAACTCGTCGACGGGTCTCTTGAACTTAAGTGAAACTTTATACAAGAATATATTACAGTGAAATATTTACCGCTGGCAGCTCGGTGGATCAAAATTCGCTGGAACTAATTAGTTGGTTCGTACGTGAACTAGATCGAATACACAACGTATTAATTACTGAATATAATTGTACCTTTACAATTATTATTACTCCTATTGTTGAGTTTCAAAAGGTAACATTGTCTACATATACGAACAGTCGAACTAAAGAGAAAACTAAATGCACCGTGTGTTAGCGAGCTTGAAGAGAATAAAATAAACCTATACTTAGGCATGTGGGATGACTGTCGAAGAAGGTAGATTTTTAATTAGCGTAGGACAAAAATAGCGGTAAAATATATATTAAAAAAAGGGGTAAAGAAGTTTTGTTGGCAACAAACAAAATTGCACGGGGTTGGTGTCCCTGGCGACAGGATCGTCATCAGCTCCCTCGATCGTGAAAGTTTCAGCCCTAACGAGCGGTTCGACGAACGAGGGGTTAAACGGGCCACTGTTTCAAGCGGGCGGATTCGAACGTGTACGCAACGAACGCGTGCATCCGTCGACGCGTGTGATTGATCGAACGGCGAGCAGGCATTGCGGTTTGTCTCGGCCAGCCGACGTTCACCCCCGAGGTTAGGGGTTGCAGTTGTCGCGGCCGGCGATCGCTTTGAACGTCGCGTAACCAGGAGCCGCAGAATGCCAAGACTTTTTCCCTCAACGACGAATCGTCTCGCTCGGATGCCCCGAGGCGGCTGCACCTGCACGCGTATGCACTTCTCTGCGACAGACACCGCCCTCCCCCGAGGCCAGAGAGGAACAGACAGTCGGCGACAAAGGGAAATAACAGGGAGGGTGAAAACTGAACCGGGTATGTTGCTAAGAGAAATAGAGTTGTAATAGAGGGTGGGAACTAAGGAGACCACCGGGGGTGGGACAAAACGAGAGAGGGGATGTTTAATAACGAGTTTCTACGATACGCTGAAACTTCTATCGGGTAACGATTTTATTTTTGCAAGTGTACACTTTTATACCGTATACTTTATTTTATCAACTGCGAACCGGGTATGTTGCTAAGTGAAATAGAGTTGTAATAGAGGGTGGCAACGCAGGAAGGTGGAACGGACTAAACGAAAGAGGGGGTTCACGTTTAATAACGATTTTCCACGATACAATGAAATTTCTGTCGGTTAACGATTTTATTTTTGCAAGTATACATTTTTATACCTTATTTTATCAACAGTTTTAGTACTCGATGAAATAATCATAGTCGGGTAATTTTTGATAAAATGGTCGACGGATTTACGGATCATTCCGATACGGAATTTTACTGTTCCGAGAGCAGTGTGCTTCAAAAAGACTTGTACGAACATTTTATTATTTTACTTCCAGTTTTATTCTTTCACTGGAGATCCGAAGCTTCCACGGGCCGGTATTTGGTGAATACTGTTATAAATTATCGAATGAACAGAAGGCAAATAAAGAGAAGGATTAAAACCTTCAGTACACGATGCCAGCGAAAGTGCAGAGGGAATATAAACGGAAATATAATAATGAAAAGAGAGAAAGTTGATCGAAAGGGGGTGTCTAACGAGGGGACGAGGAAGGGAGGAACAAGCGGAGAACGGAAGTAAAGGGTAAAGAGCGTAGCAGCGAGGGAGGGTGAACGGGGATTGCAGAGTCGCAGGAGCGAATGGACCTCGCCTCTGGGGATGTTCTTTTGACAGTCATGTCGCTGTCGTCTCCTAAGGTCCCCGGCGGCGTTGCATTAATCTTCTTCTTCCGACCCCGCCTTATTGAAAATTCTACAGAGCACCTCACGGTTTTTGCTTTACCCGCCCTTTGTACCCCGACTGACGCCACCCTTGCCCCGCGGGACCCCACCTACGAATTCACCTGTGCGAACTCGATCGTCGCGGCTTCCGTTTCGTCTCGTCTCGCGTTTCCTCGTCGTGCTGGACCTCTACGGTCCCCGACCACGGCAAATTGTCGATGAAACTTACGGTCGAAACTATCGAATTTACAGCACCACCAACGTTATTTACACTCGACGCTAGGGCACGTCGTGTTCGATTTACTTTGACGATCGGCACGTCGAGTTTACTTGATTCCGTTAACACGTTCGCTGTTACAGGCAAAAGTTACGAGTTCACTATTGAATTTACCTCTGGACAGGATGAAAATCGTGCATCGGGTTTCTTAGAGGATTTATGCCGAAATTCGCGTACGGAATTGCGAAATAGGAAATGGACTTATATGAGATGTTTGGATTGATGATCGGTTGGGATGATTGTGAAGATATTGCTATACACTTGTTTAATTCCCTGCGTTTGGAGCTCTACGACTTGGCATTAAATATGATACTCAGAAGAATCAATATCTTGGTGAATTTTTTCTTTATCATATTGTACCAATACTGCTAGATATAGTGATAGTGTACATATTAATTGTTTGTATATTATATTTACTATAAATTCTTTTTAAAATGCAATTTTATGTGTTCGTAATCAACTTATGCTTCGACTGCACGTGTTCTGGAGCTATTCGGTGTTGTGCCGGATATTCCGGTGAATTTTGCGGCAGGATCAAAACGTTCGATGCGGGGAACCTTTCTGATTTCCGACTTGTGATTTCGGAAAGAGCGGAGTAGTAGCATTGTCGAACACCCGAATCGTATCCAGATTATTCGATCGATAAAGGTTGACGATATCGCTAGCTCAAAATGACTTTGCGACGGAGAATCGGCAAATCAAATTCAAATCTCCTACCGGCACGAATTCGTAATGAGGATGAATAAAGGTCTGAAGCTACTCCAAGTGCTCCAGATTCGAAGTTTAAATTGGAAAATCGAAATTTAACAGAACGCAACATCGCCTTCGCCGCTCGTGCAATTCTCCCGCACAATTCCGTGAAACGAGGCGTGAAACTCAAAACTCGGGCTCGAATTGCGTTCCTTTTTCGACCCAGACGTGTCGTTAGTGGCCATAATGTATACTCCCGGTGCAAACTTTGAATCGCAACGTTGCAATTTCCCGAAAAACAAGTTGATGCCGGAATTATTGTTAACTGCACACTCGTCAAATACGAACAATCGAACAACCAAACTCGTTATAGTGGTGCACTTCAGATTTTTTATAGTAAATTGCGCGAATTATTATCGTGCTTTTACGGAAAGACGTATTAACTCTTCGAAGCGAGAAATGATTACACATGATTGCTTATTAAATTTGTTTTCAATGTAAAATACGTGTTACGTCGTTTGAACGTAATTCTGAATATAAGCTGTTGAATACGTTTTCAAAGAGCACCGTTTTCCACGTATAAAACATTAAACTCTAAATTAAATTTGTATATTATCTTTTACATTTAACTTTTATTATTCGTTCACGCTACACTAATTACCAGATAAATATTGAATTAAAAAAGAGTAAAATGTAGTGAAACAGTAACTTTATTGGGATATCGTGCAAATTATACGAGCGAAATTTAGAGGTAACGGGATATTCAAATATTCAGTAAAGAAGCATCAACATTTTACCGACAATGGAACAATTATCTCGGTTGTTAATTTCATAAATGATTCCGCTCGTTAAAATGCCACGCTCCTTCTCCACGTTGTCTCATTAACATCAAAAATAATTAAAGCGACATCGGATCTTCAAGATCAGGAAAACTCGATATTTCCATCATCGAGCAAATGATTACATCCCTCGAAACACGATACTAAATTAAAACTTTCGATTGCAAATTATAAATTTCGATATCACAAATCAGCCAAATTAATTCCTAGTTATAAATAACAACTTTTATAATTAAAATGAAGAGAACAACCGTGCTCACCGAATACTGAAAATTAACTTGCTCTGTTCGTAAAGTTACAGAATGAAATTGTCGAAAATTCCGAATCATATTTTCGATTGGAACAATTTTGTATGTCGAGGAAGTGGTAGAAATCGAGTTTGATCCAGAGAAAATGAAGCTCTCGTTTGATCCCCTTCGTCAGCACCCAGGAGGCGCCCAAGCGAGTCGTGTTATCAATCAGCCTCATCGATAAGGGTTCGGCCGAGGCGTCTCGCGACGTCATCCCCGCGATGCCCGATAAACGCGTCGCGACGCCCCGGTGACTCGCGAGAAAAAAAGAGGGCTCGACGCTCCTTCGAGGGCGGGGTTAATCCGGCGTTAATGCGCCGGGAAATTGGGAACGTTGTTCCTGCCGCGGGTGGTCCACGCCGACCACTTTCTTTTTTTCACGAGACATTGTTCCTCATAAAATAAAGGGCGGCTAAGGGTCCCTTGTGTCGAGATAGAGAAACATTTCTGACGAATGATTAAATAAATCTGGGAATTTGGGGAGTGGGGAATTTGGGAATTTAGGAATTTGGGAACTTAAGGATTTGAGAATTATGGAATTCGTAAATTTAAGAAATCGTAAATTGAGGAACTTGGGAACTCAGGTACCTAAGAATTCGACAATCTGAGAGTTTCAAATTTATCTCCCACCTTCAGAAAGGAAAGGATCAGATATTTAAAAATCGTAAAACAAAATTTTGCGAAAACTTGAAAATGTCTTACCGCTCCCCTATAAATACCAAAGGGTCCACAAAATCGGCGACGCAAACCCATATCCATAAACCAAGACTTTATTTATCGTGAAAGTGTTAGCGAACCCTATAAAAATTATTTATATATCTTTTGATAGTTCTCAATTTTCCTTTCTTCTCGTTTTATTCTACCTCAAAACCCTTCTTCGATACCTCGATGCGCGTCCCCGTATTTTAAACCGATGTCGAAGAAACTGAATATCGGAAGAGTCGTTGCATGGAAATCGGATATATTAACCCCTTTGTGAAACACTCGGTAAATCATCCCTTTTCGACCAACAGCTGTTGATTTTTTCCCCGTTTAAATAAGAACGATGAATCCGCGATCGACTATCATTCAACGAAAGTTCTCGGAGAGAATAGATCCTTTCCTGTAAATTTTCATGAGATTATCGCCAAGGAAGAATATCGAATCAAATCCAAGAGATTTTATTGAAACAAATCTTAACTCCGTAGAATTAAAAAACTTTCTGTACTCGCTTTTTACAGTCGGCTCTGATTATCGCGATGATAAAAAAGGTCCCTCGAAAGTAACTGCAGCTCGTGAAATACTTTAAAGCAACGAAACCTAGGGAATTCCGGAACTTTACAAAATTGTTTACGTAGTCTGAAATTTCCAGAAACGTAAAAAGAAACCGGGAAATATTTATAAAAGAATGGGCAATTACTCGAAGAGTTAAGATCGCGACTCATCGTTACTTTCGCTTACAGAAACTCGACCGAGACTTTTGATCTTCGCGGATCACAATTTTCACAAAGCAGAGGAAGAAGAGAAAGATTCAGGCAGCTCAGTTAACGCGAGGAAAGCTTCCCCAGCTTCTAAAAGATCACAATTTACACCTCCGCTGGCTATTACAAGACCTCCGCCATAATCCCTTTAAACTTCATCTCCCTTCTTCCGTGCCCTGAGGAAACCAAGGTGAAATCCTGGAACTCAATACTCCCTGTAACTTACTCTTCCAATTCCAGGGGGCTATAAACCCTCTCGCGGCGCGGGAACAGCGACAATCGTAAACCTTCTAGCTGTCTTGCTGCGCGAAAGGGGTTGTATCGTGGAGCGTAAAAAGGAAGAGGGAAAACAGCGAGCGTAAAAAGGAGAGGTCGGTGAACGAAAACACGGCGATTGGTCCGACGATGCTTTAAACGGCACCCTTTTGGGCAGCGAACGCGCGAGGGTGTTCGAGGACGCGGCCCGTCACTCGCTGCGTTCATCCCGACGGACGCTCTTCCTTTTTCGGGAGACGTTATTAATCATAGCGGGACATGAATCTTGGGATATGTATGGGGCTCGCCACGAGGCCGGGGCTGAAACTCGACAGGGTGGAAAAGGGAGGCTCGGCGAAACGATCGTTCGCGATAAGTGCAACGCTCGATTTCACCCCGTCGAACGTATTGCTTTCTGTCGGCGATTAACAAACGCCGCCTCGAATCGACGGCTGGCAATTTTTCAACCCTGTCAGGGCACAGAAATCGTTTCCGTACGGAAAAGGATTGCTGATGGTTAGCGCGTTTCTACAAATTTAATGGAAACTGAATAATTTAATACTGGGAGCTAAGAATATATTGTATCGCATCTTATTATATTGTATTATAGTGTGTCTGACCAAAAATGTATGTTTTCACTGTGTCAGTTATATGTGACCAGCTTCAGATTCAATTAAATTAATTATTTACTTCAAAAGCAAACGAAAGAAACTTTCAAGGGTTCTTAATATTGAGACAATATATACACTGACAGATTAAAAGATAAAATTGAAATATTAAGTATCATGCTTAATAATCTGTATTATAGTGTGTCTGACCATAAATGTATGTTTTCACTGTATCAGTCATATGTGATCACTGCTAAAATTCAATTAAATTAATTATTTACAAAAGAGGACAAGGAAAGAAACTTTTCAAGGTTCTTAATGTTGAGACAATATACACACTGACAGATTAAAACATGGAACTAAAAGATTAAGTACCCTATGTATGTCTGACCACACCCGTCAGTTTTCACTGTGGCGGACATATTTAAAATACATTATACATGAGTTTATTTATATCAAAAAGCAATCCTAAGAGTCAAAATGGTACCACAATGTTATTTATTCAAAGTTCTGATACTTAATTAGAATTCGACAGAAAATTAAAGCAGAAGATTAACAGTCTGAATGCAAATGTATTATTGGTACCTTGATTAATCGGTTTGCGATTTCATCTTACTAAAACATTAATGATGGCATTTAAAATATCGTTTTGATACCAACGGTAACATTCAATACCTTCGTACAAATTATAATTGAATAATCGAATGTATTAATCGTATGCTAATATGTAATGAGATGTGGTATGGTGAAATGTGATTTTTCGATCGTTTCAATGAATATTACATTTTGCAAGAATTTAGTCATGTAACATGTTGACTGATCGGTTTATCATTTCACATTATTATTAATATGATAATTTGCAATTGTTTCGTAAAATCCTATCGAAACTCGTCGAGTAAATTCGTGTTTATTCTCATACAATGGATGGACATTTTCACGGTCAGTATCACATATTTATTTACTTGGAACAATTTAATTACATTTATTACGAGAATACGAAATCAGATATTTGACAATTTCCTAAAGTGACAAGAGAAAATTTCAAACAACCGGTTAATTCCGTAGAACGGTAAATATGATTCTTACAAGTGCAGCGATTAAGGTCTACTTTGAATCCTCGGTGTTCGATAAAACAGGACGCGAATCACTTACCGTTAAACTTGAAAACTGCGCTTAGCTTCTTGGATTCTGTTACGAAGGTTATCAGTTCCGAACCGATAACGGATCCCTCTCGAGTTCGAAAACTCGCCGGATCAAATAAGAGTTAAAAAAAAAAAAGGGGGAAAAGAAGGAAACGGAAAAGAAATATTGAAAGTAGCAAGATTGCTTCATCCATCAGAGTCGTCGGGAAGGTTTCACGAGATTTCAGGCGGCGTGTATCGAAACCGCGCTAAACAGAAAATTCCACGACGAAAGGGGGATCTGCATATTTTAGAGGGTGCCACGTGGAAGACGCGACGAGACGCTTAAGCCTTTGATTTCTCTAATCTAATGGAAAATCTGCCGTAGGGTCGTGTGTTTACACGTCACGGCAAACGAGGGTTCTCAAATTAAGCCTCGAATCACCTTAATCTCGATACCGTGACGCCCGAATTAATTGCGACAATCGCGCGATGTAATCGCGACGGTAATTTCCGCGGAGGATCCAATTTATAACAAGAGTATGACGTTCTCGTTGCTTACGGAAAATCGGAACCTTTTCGATTCATGCGATTCGTCAAAGGAAAAATTACGCCGGCTCTCGTTACTCTGTCGGCGAAACCCGTGTTCAACGAGAATCTCCATAGAAAACGGGAGAACATCTAGCGGGATTACACCGTGGAAACATTAATCCATGTCGGCGGCTTCGTAATGCTACTCATCCCGCCATTACCAACATTCCCACGAAAAAAAGAGGAACGCTGTATGAACGTAACATTGGCACGCGAAGATACGTTCGATCCCACTGTATAATTCTGTTGAAATTTTGCAATTTTTACTGAATCTCCGTTCCGGCACCTGCATTAAGTCCAAATTTAATCCACATAATAATGCATGTTCACATATAAAATCTACATATAGTAACTAACATATACACATATAATAATGTTGAACATGGAGAATGATACCAACGAACATTTTAATATTTACTCATTACATTGTATACATAATATGAACATTCTAATATATTTAACATCTATTAATTGAAAGTGCAATAATAAACTACAGTAGCTAACTAAAGATCGACAGTCTATTAAAAATAAAAAATGGTTAAAATATACGTACTTAACAGTGTTTATAGCCAGAGGTACGTCACAGAAACCTCTAATTATCTCAAAACGCAAACTCCAACCCCTTCGAGGCATTGCAGCCCCCAGTGACAATCAATTCGACCGAACAAACCCAACACGGATCGATCGATCAATCGTAGTACTCGCCAACAGATCCTTCAGAAAAAGAAAATACGTATAATAGAAGAACAGCACCCCTTCGCAAGGATACTGACAATACCAGTCCGGATGACTGGTGGAAGATCGATTAATCCATCGGTAGACTTCCGAACCGAGCTGTCACACGTGGCAGGAATCGCGTTGGCTCGATAACGTTATCGACCCGCGATTCGTCCATGAAGGGGATGCGCTTGCGTGCATCCTGCGGGGGTGCGTGCATGCGGAAGTGCACGCATCGCTGGACGATTCGTGATTGCTCGCATATGCCGACGACTTGATGGCTCGTCTCGAACAAGCCAAATGGTAATTTAAGTTTTCCCGATCACGTCTGCTTCCACGGATTTCGAAATTTCGGCATTTGGGGGTTGACAATTTGAAAGTTTGGGAGTTGGGGAATTTGTGGATGTAGGAATTGGAGATATTGGGGACATGGGAATTTAGAAATTTTGGGATTCGAGAATATCGAGATTCGGAAATTTTGGAATTTGAGGATTTGAGCTTGTAGGAATATTAAACCTACAAAATGTGAGAATTAGGAAACTTAAGAATTTAGGAATTTAGGAACTATAATACCTTGAAACTTTAGAAATTTGGAAACGTAAAAATTTGTCAATTTTAATGCGTGAAAACTTGAAAGCAGAAATGGAATAATCTTGATTGAGAAAATTTAATTTGTGCGTTGTTCGCGTTTCCGCTAAGGTGGCGTTTAAATTCGATGAAAAATAAAAGGGTTGATCTGCGCCGTTTGTTAGCTCGAGAGGGTGGTCGATGATTCTGTATGGAAAGACTCGAAAAAATCAAAGGAGCCGCGTTCACGGGGTAAGTGCAACAATAAAAGCCAAAAGGGGGATGCTCGAGAGGGTGAACGGCCACCCCACGGTGTTTAATGTTTTATGCTCGTATATATCCGCGTCCAACTTCAGACAGGGGTGGAACTCTATCCAGCCACTGTTATATTTATCACTCTGTTCTCCCGCTACTTCCACCCTGTTATCGGTTAAATGGTTATTAAATGAATCGTTTTGAAACGACCGACCGCTCCCGTCGTGGCCACCTTTTTACGAGCTCGTTCATCTCGGCGTGTTCTCGTGTCTTTTTGAATTAACTCGTTGTGATTTGTGATGTCCTTTTTAATTACAGATGAATATTCTAGATATTAATTGACGTTGCAGATAATCTTTCATCGTTTCGTTGGCACTTTAACAGTGACACGCGAAGATAGGTGTTAGGTAGATGTTTCTCTGCTTACATATGTTAAACGTCGTCGATGATTAATTACTCTTTAACCAGTTAGCTGTTTTTGACGAGTATATACGTCACGAAGAAATTGCAGTTGGTAATATTAAACAGCGAACAGTTTGAACAGCGAGAGAATTTGAATTTTCCGTAGACTATATTAATGTTCATGTAACGTTGGATTCAGTGGATTACTGGACGTGGTAGAATATGGAAAATTGTCTCGTGGGAATAATTACCCGCAGCCAAACGATTAATCATACGAAATGTGTAACTAAATCGTATAAAAAGGCAGAAAAACCATCGAAGACAAGAATGATTTAATCGTAGCTAGAATCATGGCTCCTGGGAGACTTCTATTTGACACTTTTCTATGAAAAATGGATTGCTCGGTGAGGGACAGCGGTTCAACCAACGGGTCACCGTGTCAGACACTGTTCGATCATTTATCAGGGAACACGTAGGAGCACGTCAAAGAAACATGTTCGAATATGTTGCGTTGGATACGTGTAAACGGAGAACGAGAATCCAGCGAATTTGCATGCATATTATAGGTGAAAGGGTGCCGGTCCGATCGTACATCGCGAAATAAAAGGGGGGGAGATCTGATCGGAACCTAAATCGAAATTGATTTTACCATTTTGCCGCGTTCTCATTACCGCCAAGCGACAGAGCCTCCAGCAAATCGCCAGAACCACCCCCTCAATTGATCCACCCTTGTCCTTAATGCAAACCCGATTACCGAAAGTGGCCCCAGAATAAGGAATGTAATTTCTTCCAACATCGAAACTCTGTATCGTTCTTTTAAATTGGATCCTTTCCTTCTGACGAACCATTTACGTTTGATCGTTTCATCTTTGTTACTTGTCTCACTTTAACTCGCGTGTGGTACAGTGCGCGGCCATATACCGCGAGGCAGTTGACAACGTGGATTATGTAGTAGTGTAAAAAATTAAGATTTAGAATTTTTTATACTATAAGAATTAACAGAATTTGTGTAATATGTGGTGATATGCATTTTTCGACCAGGAAGATTAACAAAAGAAAATAGCAAAAGAAGGTTTCGTAATGTTATCAAGATGGCTCGACCGTTTAATTCCAACTAGAAACGTTCACGTTAGACGCTAGTAAAACGACAGCCATCCCCGTTTCATTTAGGAAATGGTCGCGAAGCAAGACGTGCCAGATAGAACACAGCTTTCCGCGACCAGTGTATCGTTTTCTCGTAGTTAAATTCCAGCCTTGCTTTTCTTGTCGGTAGCTCATGAGATGGCAATTTTCCAATTCGTTTGTCGAGGCTCGTAGTCCGCTTGATTACGCTCTCAGGCTGAACGTTTCAATCCTCGATTCTTCGTGAATGGCTGCGCGTCTCCGTCGATTGCGACACGATTTTTCCGTATGATCGAACGTTAATTCCATAGCCGAGAGAGACTTAAGGTTCTCTTTTGGTAAAGCATACTTTCGTTTTTCGTGTACCTGTGTCTCGAATTCCTACGTTTCTAAATATCCAAATTCCCAAATTTCCCATATCACCAAAAATCAACAAATGCAATTCTCTTGCATTCGATAAATATAAAAATTCACTCGATAAACGAAGTTCGAAGTTAGGAAAGATACCGAAACGAAAGATGGTTTGGAAAAAAGGGAAGATCCGTTCGAGTAGGAGTATAATTCGGTCGTTAGGTGAAGGAATTCTCGCGATCGCGAAGCGTAATTGGCGAACCGTGTATTCTGCGGGCGCGTTCGTATTCTGTTCGGCTCGCGTTTCGCCGTTATCGTCGCCGCTCGCCCAAGATCGAACTTTGGTTTCTTCTTATCTGGCCGAGCGCGCAAACACGATCCAAGAAAACTGACGCAGATCCCACTGACTGAGGATCCCACCTCGTTCTGCTCCCACGAATCCCTTATCGGGCAACCCGATGCTCTTAACTCGTTCGCGGTCCAACTTCGATGTCGATGCTGGACCATCGCGTCGGAGAGATCGAAGATTCTCGCTATCTGTCTTCGCCAAGAAACCTTCTCCTCGGAAAATTATTGTCTCCCTTCGTTCGCCTATTGTTCGTGGCGCATTGACCTAGTGATCGAGAAGGATTTCGTGCGAGCGTCGTGCTTTCAGATATATTTCCTTCGGAGTGGCTTGTTTTCCTTCCTCGAGGAAAAAGCTCCTGAATGACGGGAATTCCGCGATGCGATGCTCTCGTTGTGTACAAACGTATAAGTAAAACGTTCTGACGAGGTTGCACGTTTTAGACGGAATCGTAAATGATCACTCCGATAGAAACCTTTTATCTTATATCGCAAACAGACCTCCGAGTCATTCCCGAATTTTATTCATACTAGTAATAGTTCAATTTTATTTATTCCGCTCATTTCGCTTCCTAAGCAAATTTCGAGATATTTTCAATCTAATTTTGAAATCTTCAAGTTTCAAGTCTTGAAATTTTCGACCTAATTCAGAAGATTTTTGTTCTTCAGTGTCAGGGTGTTTTGAGACACTCTGTATGTTAAGCGTCCCAGGCCAATGGGAGGTGGCAGAAGATACAATTAATTAGAAGAAGGGTCCGACTATAAGGATACGATATCGCGGTCCGTGTTTCGATATGATTCTCAAAAGGTCCAGACCAGGTCCCGGATGTCGCTTTAATCCAGACTCGTTTTCAATATATGCGGCATGTATTATTCAAGCGACCGGTAACGACGCGAACCGACGAGTATCGGTGCGTATATGGTCCTGCTATTAAAATACATCACGAAACTCTTCGACTCGCTGCAACTTTTCGGACGACTTCGTTTACTCGTAAGATTCTTTAACCACAAAGCTCGTTCCATTTTCAACCACTCGTAAAGAACAAAAATCACTCGATTTATTTGAAATGATCTATCCTTATCATTTGAACTCTATTCATGAGGTCTCACTGATCTGAGATGCGAAGCTTCAAATGAATCTGCATGTTGTCAACATTTTAGAATAATTACAATCAAGATACGTCGATTCTCTCATTGTTATATTCTACTATTATAACTCATGTATGCTATTATTAATTCATCAGAGCGCATACGTCCCACGCTGAACTTCCCGTTCCACTTGGAATTCTCATTGTAACAGTTCAACCACGTGTTTCTAAAACAATCGCATGAAAATTTATTACTTTGTCGTATGCATCTTAAACCTTTCCTTTAGAACCATGTGTTTGGAACCACGTGGACTGTGAATCATTTAGTAATCATAATTGTGAACCATGTGAAGCAATCATGAAATTGAAAGACGATATCAAGTACCTCGAAGTATTTACATATTGATCCGATGTCTCTATTACAATGTTAAAAAGGCAAAGGCCATCGGTTCCGATATTCGGCCGAAGACACGTCAGCGTCGACATCGAACAGCCCTAACCGGAACACGAGATATCGGTCGGATGGCGACGTCGTCGACTCCTCCTCGTGTTCTCGATCTCTTGTAGTCGCGAGGGTCCGCGCCGCCCACGCAGCTCGAGCACGGCCTTATGTTATGCTAATAACACCGACGAAGCGAACATCGGCCCCGATACCGGCTCCGCTCGGATAAGATAAGCCGAATCTTCGAGCAGGACCGGCCGTAATTAAGGTGTCCCCTCCCGGATCGAGCGGATTTCTTCTCGCGCTTCCACGTCGCCGCGAACGCTCCTCGACAACCGAGAAAGCTCTCTTTTCGCGAACAGTCCGCTTCCAGATATCTTAATCGACGCCATTTCCCTGAGTCCCGCCTCGAGGAATCCGCTCCGGGGCGAAAGATGGAACTTCCGGAATGCGTTCCAGGCTTAATTAAAGACTTAATCCGGCTAATTATCGTTACGCGTTTTCGCCGGCTCGAATACCTCGACTTAGCGACCGTTTCGCGAGGATCTTCCTGGATTTTCTGGGTCTGATCGATTCCTCGTTTGCGAAAGCTTTTACGAATTTTCCTACTTTTCGCTCTTTTCGTTAATGCAGATTGGAACGAATATCGGGGATCTACCGAAGAAGAGTGCATTCGATATTCAACTTGAAGGTTTACAAAATGATTCGAGTGATCTACTTCTGTTGAAGTAGATTCTCTAATCCGATGTGTATGGAAGCGCGATTTAATGCTGGTGAAAGAGCTCGAGGGCGTGTCTGGTAAGGTGAATTTAGTAATTTTTTGGTGGTTCGAAATTATCGAATATTCAAAGTTCGAACGTCTCGAGCAGGGGAAATATTTCGGGAAAATTCATTTCGTATAAAAAATCTAAAATACGCGAAGTTCGTAAAATTTTCATAATATCGACGCTCCAGGCAAGAACAATCTTCGTTATCGTCGGTTGAGCGGTATGGAACATCAAACGTCAAAATTCGAGCTCCGGCGTGTCCATCTTCCTCCATTTCGACCCTCATTTATCAAACTCGCGCATCACTGGCCACGATTTCCGGCATCACGCACGCTACAGTTACCGCGGGTTCGTGATTTTTCCCTATCCGTGGAGGAATAAAAGAAACTCCCCGAAATTCTCCGATTCCATGATGGCTCACGATACGGGGTCTCGCAAAAATCCGACCGATCCATTCAGCCAGTCAGACACGGAGCTATCCGCGGGTCTAAATTTCCGGTCTGGCCGACGTGGTGCGCGGCAACGAGTCGTCAAAAGCGAGAAGACGAGAAGAAGCGAACGTGGGTGGTACCAGACCCCGTGAACTTTCCACCATAGAAACAGAGAAACGATCTCTCTCCCCCGTCGACTTCCTTTCTTTCAGTCGCATGAGTTATAGAAACGGTTTGCGGTATCGCTTCGTCGTTCCAGACCGGCGTTGCATAGACGTTCCCCTATATATATTCCGGCAATATTGCATCGATATTGCTCCCTGTCTCTCGTGTTTCTGAACCCCTTCGTCCCTTCCGTGCCGCGTTACGTGCTCTCCAGTTTCGTCGTTTCTTTTCTCTGCGGTGGCTCGATGACTCGTCGCGAACGCCACCTTCGCTGAAAATTCTCCGCGAATTTCCAACTGCGCTACCACGTCGGAATTTTCTCGCTGTTTCGTCGAATCAACGATAACGTTACGCTGCGAAAGCTACCCTCCTCGATGGCGTTTCTCCACTTTATCGGAACAGGGTGCAAAAACCTAATGGTTAAAATAAGAAGGAAAAATATTCTAAACGGTGGAACGGTACAATAGTACAACAGTATAATTAAACAGAGTAATAGTAGAATTAAATAGTATAACGAAATAGAGTAATAAAATAGAAGTGCGAAATAATAGAATATAGCTGGAGTAAGATAGTCCATACCTTCGGTAATGTAATCCAGTAAAAGACGAGTCATCAATAATTACAAAGAACGTGGTTAGAGTACGCGACGAATCGATTTTCCTCACGGCCGACGTCCGAAATAAATTCGCGGTTAACGTTTGTGCCGTTGCCTCGGACGAGGGTTGCCGCCCCTGCCAACAGGGATGGAAGAGGGAGGGGGATGGGGTCGTCGGTGGCCCGACATTCTATTTACTCTGGAGACGCCGATATTATGCAATCGATGGTGGTCCCGTGTCTTGGCTAGCTCGACCGAAACCACCCTCCCCGAACGTGTTTTTCTATGTTTATTTATTCGTCGCTTAACCCCTTCGTCGGTCAGATTTGAATTCGTGTTTTTTTTACGTTTCCAGTCATCGATTAACCAGCCATCGATTCAATTCCTGTTAGTCTTGTCACTGTGATTTTTTTTTTGCCTCCGCTGAATAATTGGGACCGTCGAAGAAACTCCGCTTGAAATTTAAATTATTCTCTTAAGGATATGAGATTCGACGAAAGTTGTAAAATGTAGTATGTTTTTATTGTACGTCGTAAAAAGAGAACCGCGTTTATCGCTCGGTAGCTCTCGGTCAAAATGTACCAGTTGTAAATTGTGTATGTGTTTTACAACTGGAAAAATCTGAAATTACAATCTACGTGTAAAAAGAGCGAACGTTGCAGCTTTAGCTTTCGCGGTTAATAACGATGACAATATCATTATTGAAAATAATTGTGCAACGATTATAAAAGATCTCTGTTTCGATATCTGCGTTCATTTTCGAACTCTCATTTCCCGGCAACGAAGGCTCTGATTTACGACTCGTTTCTTCGAGAACAACGCTCTCGGAATCTTCAGCTAAAGTGGAATCGTTTCAACAATGTTGTACATGATGTACAAGCTACAAGAAACCGACAGTCGTGTTAATTCGATTCCTTTATCGCTTCGAATTCTTTTTTCCCTCATGATCGATGTACACCATCGAGTTGCTTAATACATCTTCATACATCAAAACACTATCCACGGATAGCGGAGAACAAACTTTCATTTGTAACTTTCGAAAATCACACAAAGTTCTCGCTTGCAAATTGAATCTCGAAAATCTGCTTTACAAGCTCCTCGACTTTCACTTCGTAATATTAACACGAATTGAATAAAAGAGGAATCTAGAGCTGCTGGTATTGTACGTTTATGAATCCATAGTTCTCGCAGAAAAGGGGTTTAACTTGAATAAAAATTAATAAATTTTCATACGGAAGTTTCTACCTTTCTGAATTCTGAAAAGCCCAAATTCACAAGTTTAGAAATATCTGATTCTCCAAGTCCCTAAATCCCCAAACCCTCAACCCAGTTTTTCTCACTTGAAAATTTCTAATGCCCCAGATCTCTAAACTTCCAAATCCACAACCCCTGAAATTCCCAAGCCCCCAAATCCCAAAATCCCCAAAAATGTAAGAGGAATGTCCGAAAAAGCGAGTAGAATACAACAGATTGTTGGAAAATCGGAAATTTTCAGCCGTTCGATGTTCTCACGTCCGAATTTTCGCGGAACGCTCGTTGACCACGGTTCTCGATCGAAATTTCAGCCGCTCGACGCTTCTAATCGCGCGTGAAACCGCGCTGAGCGTGCTCGATCCCGTGGCGATGCAAAAAAGCTGCGGCCAGCCGTGATCCAGTTCGCAAACGAATTGGAAAACGATCATCGTACACGGTGCTCGAGCTGTCACGACTGAAAATGGCGACCTTTTCATGCAAAGAACCTCGTCGAAGCCTCTAGTTTACATAACGCCGCTTTTACCGAAATCGCCGCTCGCTGGCTCGCTCGTTTCGCAATTTTCTTCGCGGAAATCACCCCTTTGGCCGATCGGCCTCGTTCGCCGGACTCGATGACCCAAATGCGGCCGCGGACATTAAAATATCAAAGGCTTCCCGAACCGTTCGTAAACAGAACGCATTGAAACGCTGCCGTAAAATGGTGAATCTTGGACGGGAAATGAATCGACGGATGAATCGGGCGAAATCAATTTTTTCGCGCACACTCGTGAATACCTGATCGAGACTATTCTCCATATTTTGTGTTCCAGGCTTGCTATATCGAATAAGTTAATCCATGGCTGGATTTTATTCTAATACTTTATTGCCTGTAATCACGTGATATTTTCGATCAGGACTGTTATCTGCAGAAGTCAGTCTCGTATTTTCGGCATAAAATACGAGGGAAACGAGTTAATCTTAACGCGGACTTATTTTCAATTTGAATGTACATTATATGACGTAGCGACGACAGCGACACGATTTGCAACGGCATATCGCAATCGCGAGGCTGTCTGGTCGATAAGACAGTCGGATTAACTTAACCCTTTGTCCCTTTCAGACACGATGATCCTCAAAGGCCGGCTTATTAAAGAAACGGAGCTTATCGGGCAACGACAGCGCGATACCGGCAACGGGAACACGAGAATCAGCCTTAATACCGTACTTACACCGAGCAGTGTCGCGTACAGAGAATCGATGATAACATCCGACAAGTTCCGCCGACTCGACGGGACGGGAACACGTCGCGTTAATTTTATTCGAGATAAGCCCGGTGTCGGAAGGTGCGACACCAAGGATCCAGGGCCGAAAATTTATTTACCGGCTGTACGTCGCCGCGAACGACGATCTCTAGCCGATGTCACGTCAACCCGGCCGATCATTACGATCCATCAAGCGACCGGAAGACGCGACGACGACCGCTATATTGCGTCAAATTCGTTTATGATTGTCATCTGTCAAATCGGCCGAGGAACACGGCTCCGAGGAGGACCAACCATGCGGAAACCACCGAATACACACCGGCTCCACGTCATCCTGCAGCTTCGGTCTGTTCTAATTATCTTGGCTAACTGATCGGTTCAACCTTCATTTTCGCCCGCGATCGATGCTTTATGTCAAACTTTCGAATCATTATACTATATCACTTTCTTTAATCCCTTGCCCTATGATCTTTTTCTGTGCGTCAGTCTGAATTAAATAATCGCAGCTACAATATTAAGACAAACAAAGAAATTTTAAATGTTATGTCTTGTTCAATTCTTCACTATGCAAATTATAATTGGGCTTGAACAGCAGAAGCGTATTACAAATTCAACTAAGATTTGTCACAGCTGAAATGACGCACAGGATGCGTCATAAATCATTGAAATATAAAATTTTGATTCGATCACTATAAGCTCAAGTTAAGGAAATAGCTGAATCTCGTGGACCGAACTGGCATTGAAATTGTGTCTGTGTGAAATTTCATTCAGCTCCTAGAGTCCGTGTTACTCGCAATAGAAGCTATTGAGGATTCATTCAAGGATCCCGAAACGTGTCGTGATCCTCTGTTATTCGAGTGATTTTATCCTCGCGCGTGTTTCAACGTACCACGTTCGCTATATTAGAGCCTCGTCCTCGTGACTTTTACGATCGCTCATTCTTTCCCCACAAATGTAGCGACACTAACTGCTCTCGTCATTCCTTTTTTTTTTACCCTGTTCCTCGGCTCGCACCGTGACTTTTATGCCGGAGTTTAAATATATGGGTCGATTATTCTTCACCGTTGCGCGGACGAAACTTTTTCGAAAAAGGGATCCCATTAAAGAGGCGCATGCGTCGATTTCGTGCGTGGATTCGCCTAACTACGCTTCCATATTCCCTCGTCATCTGTCGCCAGTACGCACATTTCACATATGTTATTGTATTAAAAAAATTATACAGCATTATTTCTTTATCAGTACTATGAGTTAGTACTTGTATCAGTGTTTAATGTACAATTAATTTGAGGTTATCACTGAACTGCTGCACTTTAGGCACTCTTGCCTTAAAATTAAAAATGAAGCTGAAAAATAATTCACATTAATTCTTTATCTTTATTGTGTCGCTGTAGTTCAGTAGCATTAATGATGCAGAGAAAAAGTACCGAAACGAGATAACATGACGAGAGCAAGAGAATGCAGCAACCCTTATCCGCGAGAAGATGTAAAGTGACACTTGAATAGCGTTACATGCGAGCATGACCGAAATAAATTCGGGCAACTGTTCGGGCAAACGTCCCCAACGGGTTCGCGACTCGATCCTTTTTAAAAGTTCCAATGGCACGCGGGATCGCTCGGAAACACGCGAACTTTCGGTCGTCCCGAAGTCGTTTTATCGGTTCTCGTTAAAGAGATTCCGTGAGACGAGATCGAACGAAGAATATGTTTGTCTCTCTCCTTTCCGTCGACTAGAACTGCATGCAATTCCGCACGATTCGATGTAGATAGCTTGTGTACTTGCGGAGTGGGAATGGGCGCAATCGCGATTTCGAGTTAACGTACCCAGATAACAGTTCCGCGTCTGCTAGTAAAACATTCTTCAAAATGAATTTAAAGAATCTCTTTCGTATAAAAAGTACGGAAGAATATCGTACAAAATGATACGTTCTAATAAAAAGGGTACTTTTCTCAATGTCATGCTTTCAGATATTTGCCGGAAGCACGTTGTTTGTTCGTAATATTTCTTTCGTACTGTAAAGCGTTCAAAAGTTTATTTCTGGTCTCTTTCGAGTGGCGCAGTTTGATAAAATGTGTTTCCCGTGTAGCAGTTACTTTCTGTTGGCGTGTTTCGCGGAATGCTGAGGTTGTTTTATTTAGAGCGTGGCCCTGTGTGGCCTAAATGTAATTTCTCTTCGGAACGATTATTTGAAAAATTGAAAAGGTCATCGCGGAGTTGCGATTGTTCGAGTATTCGGAGCAACTTGAATATTGTCTTGGGTCGGAAACCCGGAAGATTGAATCGTACGGGATTTTTTATTGAAAATGCTTTGAAATTGCTTTGACTTGGCGTCGAAAGCAATCGCGATGTAAAATAAACGCGAGACGAGACGGTGAGGTGGTGAAACATTAAATAGCCAACAGGGTCGAGTGTTGTGCCGTGCATTATTAGCGGAATTAGACGTGTATTATTCATTCTTACCCGCGTGTACAATTATACGCGGAACCATGTCGCGCAGTCTATAACGTTCGCGCGTACCTCGCGTTTTTTAAATGAGAATTTTCACCGACAAACAGCTCCGTATTGTGTTAAGTTACATTATTTACACACGTTTTGCTCGAAGGGCAAACAACGGAGGAAAAAATAATTTTCATAGCCTGAAACCTGCTATTTCGCAAAACTCGCGGAAGGCTATTGAAACTGGAAACATGATTACGATATGCCTTCGACATTTTAAAAGACCGGATTTCACATCTTTTTCTCTTTTATTCTTTTTACTCTTTTAAAAGTGCTGGATTGAACAAATTATTTAAGTGACAAATGGTGCATGTGTTTAGTAAAAATACTAAAATTTATAAGACACGATTCTTATCCTACAGGAGTCACAAATAACGTCGGTAAAATATTGATCTGAAGTTTCTTCTGCAGCGTATTTCATTTGTAAGTCTGAGGTGTATTATGCAGGTATAATAGCGCACGTAGAATCTTTGGTTTCCAAATGTTCTTTTACTTACCCTCGCAGCAACTTCACGAGGGGTTTGTTCACAGCTACTCGAATAGAGATTGACGTTATGGGATCTTGGGATTTGAGTTTCACCGACTGTCACCGGTTTCCTCCGAAACAGACAGCCTGAAAGCCATACAAGCGATAGGTGTTTCAGTGTTCTTCCCAGTGAAACGGTATATCGCATGAATTTGCAATACGGATGGTTTTCTTATGCAGGTCACGATTAAAAAGTAACCACTCCGTAGAGATGATATGCTCGAAGCTCTTTCACCCTCTTCTCCATGGCAGTACTTCTTTCAACTTTTCTCAAAACTCGATATAACCTGGATTTGTGTTTCTTCATCGAAAAGATAAAAATATGATACGGTATTAAAAGTACTTTCGGGTGTAAAATTGATTTCCGACGAAAACCGCTACAATAACTGGAAAACGTCAGAAGCAGGTTACAAATGGACGGGAACTGACATCGCCGAAAAACAATCCGACACAAAGTAGCTCGTTTTATCGTGGGATCATCCAACAGAGTAGCTCTTTGATCGTTCTCCATGAAAAATGACTTTCGAACGAAATTACCTCCGCGTGTTGGACAATGTCGTTCCACTTTTGCTCAACGGCCGCTTGTTCTTCAGCGTTAAGAACACACGTTAAGTATTATTTCACCTGTTAAAGCGACGAGCTAAGACTCGACCTAATTCGAGGCAATTTGTCTCGTAGTCAATTTACGTTTTTACCGTGGTCCCTGAGGAATCTACCCTTCCCTCTCGCGCGTTCCTCCTTGTTCCCTCTAATGCGTTTTATGAGTTTCAGGATCTCGTCCCGGTTATCTTCTCTACTTCGCGCTGGCAGGTGTAGCAAGTTTTTTCATCACTCTTTTCGCAGCCAATCTCGGTTTCATTCTCTCTTCCATTTCGCGTATTCAAATGAATAACGGCAAGACGGATCATCGCTCCCATCTATTTTGCCTCGGCGCCTACGAGCTCGTACACCGAAGTGACATGCTACTCGTGGATGACTTGCCAATTTTTCAATTTCAACATCGAAATATTACACGAAGTATCAGTATTTCGAAATACTTCTAATATTTAAGTTATTAGAAATTTTGTATTAAATTACATCTTGTGGGATATTAAAGAAGGGGGATCATATAATTTTTTATATGTATGCGGTAATCGCAGCGATCAATTAAATGTTTCAGATAGAACATATCAATTGGGCAGAGTGTATTAAACATCGACTACACCAAAATGGTGATCAATCCCACGCAAATTACAGTTTATAAATCAAAATATCTACCTATAATATTCAGTTATAATTGTGCATTATTAACAGATCCCCTATCATTTGTCAATTAAATCCTATTTATGATCGCTTTCACCCTCTCTTACTCGCATTACAAATGGAATTTATCATTATATGTATATGGAATTTATTTTTTATCCTCCTGAATCGTTTAAACCATAAGCATACCTAAAATAAAAAATGTTCAAATTTAGAAATTTTACTTGCTAGTGTTAGAAGAACGCAGTTTTCCGAGCTCCAAAGCAAATTCCGTAAGAGTCTAAATGAATGTCGCGGCTTCTCTTTTTGTCGTCGCGCGAGGGTTGTTCGTCTTCCGTGTTTCGCGCGGCAGGTAGAAGGTCGAAAAAAGCTGACAGAAACGTTAGTCCAGGCGTCGTTCGCGTTTTCCGCACGAAGAAGGCAGACGCACGCACACGCGTGATCACGCTCGGGCCGACCAGGCGTACACGAGCGTCGAGGAGGCGCACGTACGCGTTCCGCGATGGCAAATGCATAATACATGATCGCGGCGCGCTGCAGGCGGTCATGTTTAAGGATGTGTATGGAATATAACGTTGCCGGGCTTTCCTTTTTCACGAAAACGAGATTAGAGATTGGCGCGCTCGTGTTTCTGCGCGATTCCGCGCGCATCACCCTCCAGCAATTTTCCCCGTGAAACGAGTCGCGTCCTCCTCGCGAACTACCCTTCTTTAGACGATCTCGCTTTCGTTAGCTATTTCGTTCGGCTCGTATGCGAGCAACGTACACCCTGGATCTACGATGCAACTCGAAGGGCGTCGATGATGGATCTCCTGGATCCTGCTGACTGGAAACCGAAAGAAAGGGCATCGACGTGCTTCTTAGCTCTTGCTTTCTGTGGTCGAAACATTTGGACAGCGCGAGGGTGGATGCACGTTGGGGATGAAGATGAAAATTGGTAACGTGGAGGATGATGGAGTGAATTATTCATGCGAGTGGAGCCTCTTGGCGAATTGAAACGCGAACACGCTGTTTTATTTAATGATATTGCATGCGCGGAAACTACCCTTAGGATAAATCATTTGCAAAAAATATACACAAGTACGTCAAACTTTGATAATTTTAATTGCCTGTTTCCGAATTCGTCACAGGCGTTAAATTTGATAAAGAGAGAAATGATACGTCATATCGTTTACGAGCGTATAACTTTATTTCCCACAATTCGAAACGTCGAATCTCAGATTTAAAGTTCATGCTCCACATAACTTTCTCAAGCGATTTTTCAACGTTACTCGAAGAATTCTGAAGTGTATCCACTGTTAACCCCTACCAGTTCAATTTGGCCTTCTCGTCACGGTATTTCCACGTTTATTGCGCGAACAGTTTTTACACCACCACCACGATCCTTCGAGGATTTAAAGTTGCAACTTCTATCGACGTTCCGCAGTCCAATTCGACCCGTTTTTCCCTCGGTTTTTCTATATTCATTGCACACCCGTTTTTGACGCTGTCCTCTACAATCCTTTCAGGATTTAAACTTACCGCTGTCGTTCGTTCTTGGCAACTCAATTCACTTTTTCTCGATCTAATTTGACGTTGTTCTGCTGCCATTCTTCGCTGGTACAAAGTTGCAAATAAATTTCACGCGATAAAATATTACCGTGCTATTCGTAGAATGTTCACTCGAATGAAATGTAGAACGCGTCAGATGTGAACGCATTTATACAAGGTTTCAAAATGAAACATTATGTACAAGGGTGTGCACCCTTAATATGTTGAACGTCTAATAAAAATTGTAGAAAATTCTTTCAGTTAATTTTATCGGCGAAATCCTTTTGTTCGGATAATGGTTAGTACTGTCAGCCACGTCCGAAGTTCAGCGAAGAACCGCAACGTGGACACATAGTCAGGGATAGTTATGCAATCGGTATACTCGAAGGCGCAAAGGGTTAACGCCAGCTGCGGTGGCGGGTCCCCGAAGAACCGCAACGAAGAGGAGTGGACCGAAACGTTCTCCGTGTCTCTATTCGTCGTTCGATCTTGCGACGTTCTCATTTCCTCGAATTCGCAAGCGTCGACCGCTCCGCGGGACTCGCATCCAGAAGAGGAGAAGACAAGATGGGCCGTGTTCCCGCGGGGCGTACGCTACGTTTCCGCGTCCCGTCGCATCGCATCGCCTCGTAAATCCATTCTGCAGTTGGCGTTTCGCGTACTCTGCCGATACGTAGCGTGTTCATTAGAATGCGCCCGCATCGAATTCGCTGAAACAGCGGCCCGTTGCGTTCTACCGAGTCACGCTGTCTTTGATTCTCGAAACGCTCCGAAAATTCCGGCTTACGAATAGACGCTTGATATCTTGACACTCGAACGCTGAATACGGTCGTTGATTATGGTTCAACGTTTAATCAGACCCTAATGCAACCCTGCTTTTGACGCTGCTAATCGCTTTCTATCTTCAAATTTTGTTGCACTCGTATGTTCACATTCTGTGTTACAATTCAATCAACAACTGCAATTTAATGCTCGAACATAAAATATTCAATTGCAACTACAATTTAATCCTACACTTTCATAGTTCAATAGTCGAGGTAAAGTCTGGGAACCTTGACACCACGGTAAGAATTCGTCAATTATTTCTCACAATAGATACAGTACACATCCTAACAAGTTCCGAATGACACGAAAGAGGCCGTAAAATACGTGATTAGTTCCGCCGCGTGCTAAGCAGTGTCGAGTAACGACATTCGAAACCAGAGCGAAAAACCGATGAAAATTCAGGCCTCGGTTGTCTGGCGGGTCCTCTTCAAACAAGAAATGTCCGGTGGACAAAAAAAAAGGTAAAGCTGTAAGATCCCGGGCGCGTGGCTCCAGCCAGTCACCCCTCGGCGCGGTCGAGAGCACCCTGGGGTGCACATCAAAAGTTCCGAGCGAAAAGTACAAATGCGCTTAAGGAACTTTCGCCCCCGGACCTCGCCACCCTTGGTCCTCCCTTGGCTCGTCTACGAGACGCTCGACGACGGAATCCTAAGAATCTCGTTACGATATTCCCGGCCTTTTGTCGACGAACGTGTTAATCCACTCGCGAATCCGAGTTACGTGGCGTTAATTAAATTTCTTCGAACCCGTCTTACGACGGGTCCCCGTTTCGTTCGCGCCGGGGATGATCTTTGTTTGACGAAATCAAGGATTTTTGGGTAAATAGCGACGACGTCGGTCGAGTGAGGTTAATTTCATCCCTGGATGCCTGCTTGGCTTTTTGGAGATTAATTCAGGAGCCGTGTATCCTGGGAGAACAATGATGAAGGTTTTTGTAGGGTGAGGGCTTTTTTATCTTTTTATAAATATACAACGTTATCTACATAGTGTGGTATATAAAGGGGCGTTTGTAACCCAAATACATACATCAAAATGAAAGGGGAATATTGTGATTTAAATTTTGTTAAACAAGGACAACGATGGAACAAGATTGCAACAATGATATGGTTGCAATATTGTTAACCCCCTGACCTACAATATCGTTTTACACTCGTGACTACGGTGGGAATGTTATGAACCAGAATTGAATTTTGGGTTCAGTTTTAATTATAATCTGTATAATCAAGGATCACTGAAAGCAAAATGTGCTCAACATTTTAACTTTCGCTTTAACTTAAATTGTAGGTTAAGAGGTTAATTGTTTTCGTATATTTAAAGTTTAATCGATCCAGTACGGTTTATGGATACGATAAATCTAATTACTGTTTTCGCAGTCTGTATAGATTTGACGCGTCATTTTTGTCGCCCCGATCAGACCTTGAAGATTCTCTAGTCATCGCGGAGTGATTTCGCAAGTCAAAGTCCCGGGGGATCTTCATACTGAAAGGATCCTTTCGAGAGATCATTTCGATCTCGTTCGCTCGCGCTTCAACGAGTCCTTTCAAAGGTCCAGGATTTCAGATAGACATTACTTATCGCGCAACTTATCGCACCGACATTACTCGCCATCTCTGTGAATTAAGAAAGCAGCTAAGAAAGCGGCTACACGCCGCCACGCGCTGACTTGCAACCGAGCTTCAATATACGCTTCACGGTATCGAACGTGAAAAAAAATTGATTACTCCCAAACTGACGTTCTCGTTTTGCGTCGTGCGCAATTTGAATAAAAACAAAAATGAAACGAATGCTCTATTCATTTGGAATAAAGCGAACACGCTATTCGAACGAAACAGCCATTGTTCCGTGCACGTCGTTTATGCCCGGCGTTCCGTACACTTCGAGGTTAATTAACTATTTAAAACATCGAATTTTCCGATCAGCCGACTTATTTTGTCGGGAAAGAAATAATTTCAGCTTCGGTACGTCTCTTCATCCCCTTCAATCGTTACAATCACCCCGTTGAACTCTCTGCAACCCCCTTGGGTTCGTTCGACGTAATTCGCCGCGGTAAATCATCCTCGCGTGCGGTCTTTTTTAATAACTTCATTCCGCAAGCAGCGCTCTATTTATAAACTGACGGCAGCGACTTTTAAATTAAATTCGATGCACACGCAGCCAGTCCGCTCTCGCTCTGTGCACGTGGCAACGCGTTCCTGTTTCCGAAGAGGAACAAAGAAGAGAGGAGGAACAGAAACATAGCTCGAAGAAAAAGAGAGCAACGAGCGTGCACGGAGACAGAGGCGGAGACCTTTACCGAACGGATTATTCCACCCTAAATCGTGTTTTCGGCTCGAACATTGGCATTCGTTGCCGTAAGCCGACACAGACAGGGGGACACCTGCGTGGGCCGAAGGGTTCCCTCCCGCCCTTTTGTTGCCCGTTATTTGTTTTTTCCCTAATGTTGTCCTCTCGTACGGACCGAACAAAGACCACGCTCTCCGAGTTATTCGACATCGACTAGAACACTGTCGGGCTACGATCACAAGAGGTCTCTAGTTTTCAATTTACCTCTTCACGAATAATTCTTTTGTAGACAGAAAAATATTACTTGAGACTTGCCCAGGGCGTCACGTTTTTTCAGAACAGAGTTTAGTAGTTAATTTATTTATTTGTCGAGTGAAAAATGATTTAATCTCCCTATAAGAATACATTTTACGTTCTGTTGACCGGAGCTCGCATCCCTTTTCCTTCTTTCGCTAACGAGTTTCGTAATTTTGTTCTTGTTAACGAGTTTTTAATTTTCTCTCTTAAATCTATGAGCATGGACCGGTTACTACCCCTCACCTCTTCAACACCCCTCTACACCGACGGCCTCGATACTAATATATTTTTCAGTCTTGTTCGTTTCTTTTCTTCCGTTAATTACAAATTTCTTCCGTGACTTTGTTTTTAAAAGATAACATAAGTATATTTTGCATATAATTAGAGAATATAGAAATGATCTTGAATATCAATACGTTCTAAATATTTTAGTGACAGGATAAATAAGTTCCACTTCAACCCTTTCTTAATTTGTTTTACCTACCGACTCTTTAATTTACACAAAGAATTATTATTATACAACCTGAATTATTTATAAGATCCAAAATAAATGTGATGTTGAGCCACGCAGGAGTGCAAAGGGTTAAACGCGTTTAAATAAAAAGTTAATTTTGCGTGGCCTTTGATTCCCGCAATTTTTTAATCTGCATACACGGCTGAAATTTTTCGCAGGTAAAATCTGTATCGCGGATATAAAATTATACATTTGCATAAAAAACACTATTTATCAGTTCCCGGTTCATTTATCGACTACGAACGACGAAGTAAATATAGAAATACGATTTTTCGCCGGTGTAAATCGCGTGGGTTTCGGACACTGATACGAATGGAAGGAAATAAAAATTGAGAAGAGATTGGGAATTGGAAAGGCTATAGGTTCAAAGGATCGGACGAACAAGTTTTTCTCTTTTCCTCTTTTCGTTCTTTGAAGTCTTCGAAATATACCGCTATATCCACGATTGTATCTATACAAGCTTTCACTTTTTTCGCTGCTACGAATAAAAAAATATTCGCAAAATTCAGCGTATCGTCTGAGCTGTCGGAGGGTAAAAATTGCTCTATAAGCGAGCGATTAATTTAAAAAATAGACGAATATAGGAGGAGAAGGGTAAATGGTTCCATGCGGTTCGCAAAGAGCTGCGGATCCGAATTTTTTACAGCGGGACGCAATTATCGAATATTTGACGCGTGTGTCCGCTGTGATTTCCGGCGAATTAATAGCGACGTCGATCCACGCTACAAAAAAGCGATTTCGATTTCCCTGTTTTCGCACTTTTGTCGGCTGATGAATGAATTCCACGAGGGCTGAATAAAAACTCCAATTCGTCCGTGTCCGTTCGAACATTCCAAACATAGCGCGGAGAGGAACAAATTTTTTTCTTCCCCTTTGTTCCTTTGTCGCGCGCTCTGCAAATTGTCTGGCAATTCTTTTGCGAAACAAGAATATCATTTTGAATAATTAAGCTATACGGAACTCGTAGAGATCGCCGCGTACGCGTATAAATATCTTTTATTGAACTATTCGAAAGCAATTCCTGAAGGACCAAACAAGACGTTCCTTAAAACGAACAAAAAATCCACAGACATTTACGATTTTCTTCCCGATACATCGAGCATGTTCCTGCTTGTGAATCGACTCGTCCTTAAAACGGCGTATTCGTGTATAAAGCTCCGATACGACGAAATAAATCTGTGAATGGATCGTAAAGTCGTCCCATCGCAAATTCCACTTTTTAAAGCGTTACAGTGGACACTAGCGACCGCTCGTAAAACCCTGAATCCTTTTCGGACTTCTTAAGTTATTCCCGGCCGATGTTCCTTTCGATTCAACGAAGATCGAATTTTCGATAATTGATCACCAATTGGTATGTGATTTCTTCTTATATCGCGTCCATATTTTCAATAAATTTTGACGAAATATCTTATATTTATACGCTTATCGGTGAGTCTCGACGAGACACAAAGATGCCGCCAGATACACGACTCTGAGATTTCCTCTACTTTATAACTCATATATAGTAATTCAATTTTCCAAATCTCAAATTTCCGAATATAAAATACGACGATTTGAAAATATCTAGTCGATACGACGAGAGTACTTCGATCGCCTTATAATCGGGCTTGCCTTACAAAATTGATACATCCTGCTTCAAATTTTCGGATTACACGATATTTATGGTCATCGATGATCCCCGCTATTCATTGCGATAATAAATTTTGTCAAATAGTAAACGGTAAAAGTGTAAGGATGTCTGCGTGAAAAATGATCGAGGGAGATTACACGAATGACCGAGATTATAGCTACAAGTTGGAAACGTTTTATTACGGGTCCGTTTGCTCAAAAATACTAAAGCTTTCAGATTAATTGGTAATTTTGTTGAGTGTTGAAAGAACCGGGAAGAGAAACTCTGCACGGTTTCCTAAGTAAATTTAGAAGTTTCTGACTAGGTTTAATGAAGCTGAATCAACATATGACGTCGGAGTGGAACTTCTTCTGCAACGCGTCGTTCGAGTATTCTCTCCAGGAATTTCAGGTAAATTGTTTGTTCCTTCAAAATCTATCGTACACACGTTCGAAATTAATTAACGTTTACATAATACAGAATTCTTCTTTCACCTCGATAACCGATTGTTCACTTCGTTCCACGAAAAATAAACATTTCGATTCACGCGCGAAAACAGAATCAGATCGTACAAATGCTTAGAATAAAAACATTGTATCGTGGACAATTTCCATTTGCCAATTTGTTTAATCATGAAATAGCCTGAAAATAGCTCTTTTGTGCGCGTCCAGGAAAATTTGTCGAAAAATTGCCCGGCGCACATTTATCGTCGATATTTTCGTGATTAAAACGTCGAATTTTGCACTCGTTGAATAATTCCTGTACAATTTCAAGTTTACAGCTTTCGTTTTACGGGTCCGCAACAAACGTGGCACGAATTTTCCTCTTGCCAGTAATCGAACTCGTTTGTCGACGAGGTTCTCAGCTTTTCGACTCGTCAGTTTCGAGACTCCGCAAGCTCTTCGTTCGAATTCATTTGCACGTTTCGGACGTGCAATTTCCGATAAACGATACAACACGGTCTCGCGCTAAATCGCGTATTCTGGCCGCATCCTCGACGCGGAAACGGCACGCGTTTTCGTGTTCCTCGTTGCGTTCGTTCGGTCCGCGACGAATATAACGAGTGTATTCATCGCGTCACGCGTCAAACTTTCATCGAGCACGTTAAACGAGTCACCCAGTTGCGAAACTTCGCCTTTGCCCCTCGTTAATAATTTCCGCTTCTCACGGCTCGTTCTGGCGTCCACTTCGCGGTCGCCAGTTCCGTTTGCTAGGCGCGGAAACTTTCTAAAAAGGCACTCGACCAAGCTGCGAAATAACGCGAAAACCGGCCGCCCGCTCGACGACTGCTGTTTCAACTTTTAATAACCGACCGGAAATCGTGCGCGAAAATGCGCCAGCTATTGGCCCTCGACGTTACACCCTCCTGGGATTGACCGACTTTCAAACGTCGCTTCGTCGCTCGTGAGAAGTCCTTTAAAAATGAAAAAAATTCAATTGCGTTGATCAATATTTTCAAGGGTTGCACGGTTATTCACAAGAGTACTTTTGCAACATCTTGGTAACATATTCTCGTACTTTGGATGCTGCAAACGTAGCTAGCTTCAAAGTTGCATCGATTACTGCATCAAAACTTCTGTTGCGAATAAGACAATTCAAGTGCAATTTGTTTGAAAATGACTATTTCTAAACGACCATATTGCATCATTTAACTTTGTTCTAGAATATCTTTTTTTACTGCGTCAAATTCTACGTCGAAAGGAGAGTAATCGAACGGTAGGTCAAATAATGATTAATTTTTGGAAAAGTTTGCTGCCGTGTATATAGGTTTCAAAAGAAAAGTAGTTCGGAAGTATGCAGCCCTAGCACTCGACGAGTTGCGAAACTGCTTAGTCAATGTAAAGTAATATATTTTTCCCAGAGTTTCCCGAGCTTTTTCCATTGAAAGGCGGTGCTTTATTATATGTGAAATGAAAGAAACTGATATAGTTAAACCTCCTTTTTTGTTCAGAGGATACCATGTTCCATAAATTCGATTTACCGAGTATAATTTAGAAGAAAATCACAAAATATCCACACCCCTAGTGCCTGAATTATACGATTTTCAGAGTGGATTACAAAATTCTAATCAACGTTCAATATCGTCGATCGTACATCAACGGGTTATTATAATAAGCAAGGATATTGCAGTACCTTCGCAGGTATAATACTTGCTTCAAATGAAGTCGCGCCTCCATCGGCGCGTTTAATAGCGTTCGAAGTTCGACGAGGGGTTAAATATCAATCTCATATTCCGGATAATGGGAAAACGGTCGCGGAATAAGGTCACGGAGTAAGGGAAGCCCGCTAATTTCCCAGGTCGTCGAGCCGAAGCCTGTGATTTATCGCGTGACACCTTACCGTCGTTCTCGCCGCGAAATGAAACATCGGGCGTACCGGGAACCGGCCAACTTTCGGTACACCCTGTACATGCAAAGCACAATATTCAACGGTGGAACACGTCTATCCGGAATCTTGAAGGGCTTCAATAATATCTGCGAGCTACTTCCAAAGTCTCGGGCGAAGTTCTAGCAGTTTACGATACGTGCTGCGAGGCAACGTTGCCTACCATCTCGATCCACTTACGTCCAAACCCCTCAAACATTTTCCGCTCACCAACCCTCTCCAACCCTATCTTCCACCCGCAAAGTCTGTTCGCCTGTGGGCGAGGAACCGCCTTGTTCATAAATTATCGTTCCACTACACGTGTACAATGCCGATATAGAGAGTGGTCTGCTCGATCGAGCTGAAAGAAAGATAACGATTGCCAATATTCAGGGGGTGACCACCCCTTCGATCGTCGCGATTAACCGCGATTTTCGACCAACCGCGATAAGCGACACTTATATTTTTATCATCTTTCCGAAAGGACGAAGCACTCGTTACAGTGCCACTACTGCAAGTTCACGCTCGAACATCTACGTATACAGATCCACAAAGCATTAAATTTCTACAAACGACACTTAAATAGTGACAGCATCACTACTTAAAAATAAGTTTTCTTCAAAAAGAAAGAATGGAATAGTCTTCCGAAACTTCACTCCATAACTTTATCCCATTTTTACCTAGCCAACATACCTGTGCAAACTTGCCACCAAGTTACAGCATCGATTCGCGATTTCGTTCAAATTCCCGTATTATCGTAAAAATTTGCAACGGTGAAACGGAAGTTTCATTTAACGGCATCTCTTGCGACAGAAGGGAGCAGCGAAGAGCAGGACTGCGAATTCGACGGAGAAGGAAGAAGGGGTGGCGCGAGAGAAACGCGGGGCGAAACGTGTCCAAGTAATGATGAGAAAGCGGGGAAAGTTTCGATGGGCCGTTGCATAATTTTCGCCATTTTCGCGGCGGTGCGCAGTTAAGTTGCAAAGAAAATTAATTAGGCGCCGGCATGACTCGCGCGAGCGCAGCCAGCGCGTTGTTAGCGGCCATACAGTGTGTTCCTAAAGTCGTTTCGCCCCCTCGGCGAGCATTGTCTGCTCGCGCGAGGGGTTCGAAAGCGTTGCTTATTATTAGCTGGCAGTTACCGGCACAATAATCCTTGATTCCCCAGGGGGTGGCGCGACCTAGGGGTCCATTCGTCGGCCTAAATTTCGAATAAGATGCAACACCGTCAGATTGGGGTTGTTTCCAACTACCCCTCGTTCGTATTAATTCATCGTTGCATTCTCTTGCTAATATACCCCGTGAAATATCTTGTAAAATTCTTGTGTTTTGTTAAACGTGAGTGCCCCGATTCAAGAGACAAGGGGATGATAAACACAATTTGTCACGTTATGTTACGTTTACCCTCGGTTAATAATTGTACGTGTCTGTATTTTACGAATACCAGCCTCGCAATTAAGTCAATTGACGAAGAAGTTGGCCAACCACGGTAGCGCCGCTACCGTGAATTGAAATTGATTAGGGTGTACCGCGTTTCTTCCGGGAATTCCTTTGCCGCTCGTTCCACCACTCTGGAGGGACAATTGCGTCTAGCTGCGGTAACTCGGGCTTAGTTGTGCCGATATGACGACGGAAGTCCATTAAATTCGGGAAAACTGGCTTCTAAACCGGTTGCTGGAGGACGTGAAAGTTACGACGCCAAACTGTGGCCCCGTTTTTGCGTGCACCAGAAGGAAGTTGTTGCGTACGTTGACCAGGTTGTTGTTTTTGGGCTAGTTGATGGGCGTTACGTTGAAACTCTGAGAGGAAATTTGTTATGGCGTTGGACACACGATAACTCGTACCGTTCGTAACTCTAAACAGAGACATCGCCGTCATTAAAATTGTGTTGGCTTATTAACTTCGGTTTTTAGAAAATGGTACAAGTTTGCGGGTGGCAGTTAATTGCTTGCTTCAAGATACTTTACCTAACAAGAATAGAGTTTAATCTTTTTGAAAGTTATTAGATTATAACTTACATATTATATAATTAAAGGGCAGATGTTCGTGTATTTATAATGTATCGAGGTCTTCAAACCGTGTACAAATCATGTAATCTATAAGACCCTCAGTTTGTAAATTGCATCATATGTCTTGTGGACCCTGATATATCATAAATGAATATTCATAGCCTAATTACCAGTCCACAAATGATGTGTATCCTAAAATATAAAACCTCAAATCATTCTCCTCTTTATTACCAAAACATATGATCTCCACGCGTGTAATGGAGAAAAGCGTCCCCTTCCGAAATGTACCCAACCAAAGCCTGATTGGATCTAACGCGGTAAGGTTAGCGTTCGACCAGAAGGTTAGAGGAAGCGAAACAGAGAATTTGGGTGTGTAAGGGCAGAAAATCTTAAACGACAGCGCGGAATTGAAATTTATCAGAGAGGCCTGGCTCTCCCGGGAATCCCAGGAACGTAAAACGTGGTCCTCGAGGCTGGAGCCTGGAGTAACGCCCACCGATGCACATTTTCGTTCGGCCGATGGTGCGCGAGAGACAGATGCACGTCGAGGACAGAGAAAGAGAGAAATAGAAGGAAACAGCAGGGCGTGTACGACTCGTCAAAGAGTGACAGGATCGGAAAGACGAGAAATCGGGGAGAGAAATAACGAACGATCGTAGAATTTCCTGGGGCGAAGCTTTTCCCGATCCTGACCGAGGCCGGGGGTGACATTGTTCCAAAATGCTACAGCCTCCCATTGGCCTTCTGCTGCAGCTGCCACTCGTATCCTAGACTCGTTGACACGATCCTCTTTCGTTTTTTCTGCAGCCTCTCGTTTCCTCTTTGTTCTCCTTCGGTCGCAGGAAATCTTCTCCTTTTCCTGCGACCCTCGGCAACAGCTCACGCCGAGAGTGTTTTGAGTAAGAGGTTCTTTACGAGAGAATTCTAAGTGAAGTATAGAAGTGTTCTGAACGTTACTCTCCTTCTCGAGTAATTTGGGAATCCATGCTTCCACATTTTACGGATTTCCGGCCTTTTTGCTGGTGATTTTAAATTACGGAAGTTCGTCGACGTTGACGAGCTACTTGCGGAATTAGAATCCATTAGCTGGTTCTGATACAATGATGAACTGTACTTTTACTACGAAACGGATATAATTGAATGGTTACAGGGCTACCTGGAGGCTTTTCATATCGCGTTCAGTACTCGTACTCCTTTTTGTACGCAATCGATCGCTCACGTGTACAGAAGGTTTAATTCATATTTCAGATATCGACTATGTTGAATGAAAGTATTCTACGCGTTGCTTCAACAATTATAAATTGAAGAAAATATCTATCAAAGGCAAACAGAATTGACGTCTGTAATCAACATATCCCCCAGCTAGTTTCACCCTCATTGTTCCGAAGTACCCTTCATCCCGATCCTTGGTTTCATCCCCGTCACTCTCGGCCAGAAGAATCTTTCTTCGTTTGAACGCGTTCGGTCGACAACTCACGAAGAACTTAGCGACAGAAGCGGGCGCTGATTACTTTGAAAAAGGAAATTCTTTCCACCCCAAACCCGGTTACTTTTAGCCGATCCTGTCGCTTTCCGTCGGTTTTTCGAGAGCACGGAAACTTCGCCGAGCGGCTCTTTATTAAATCCGCAATACGACAGTGGCGAAAGTTCCCTCGTTCCTTCTTGCACGACGAAAGGGTGGTCTACGGCGGAGGGAAACACCTTCGCGCCACCTTGACGATTGCGGGGAGAATCGAGTTACAAAGAAAATTAATTAGACGTCGACGGGGTTGGTGTACAGAGGAACTGCTGCTGGTCGACGTTTAAGTTCTTCGCCGACGCGATGCCCGCGACGGAGATTTCTTTCGCAGTTCGCTCGCTGCCGGACGTGGTTTATCGTATTTCCGGCGTAATAGCCGGACAGGAAATCTGTGTTTTACTCGTCCAACTCGTCCGACCGGCTATTTATTTAATGCACTATTAATATTGTCTATGAAGTATACCGGAACTTTAGACGCTGTCACGATATTCCTTACTTCGAAACATTTATTTTATTCTATCAAGCACCTCTTTCTCTTTATTCCAAAGGCAAACAGCAAATTGCATTTCTCTTACGAACTTCAAGATTCGAAGTTCCGTAGTAAATGTTTGAACTTTCTTATTATTTCTGCAAACATTAATTACTCGAGAAGTTTGAAGTACCTTTTTGCTCATTGTGCGATGGGATAAATAATAACCGGAGGATTACGGTTAAAACGCGATCTTTCGCAAAACGCGTGTGTCTTAAGCTTCCATAAATCCTTGCAAAACGTTCGAGGCTTTTAAGAATTATCGACATCAAACCGATTATTCGAGCAGTTTAAAATACTAATATATTTGAACGGGTTGAAGTCTTTCAAGAGAAGTAATAGAATATTCATCGGTATTTGCGAGTCCAGCCACTTCGCAACGGCTCGTCGAATGAATTATCCTCGATCGAAAGTTCTCCTTAAACAAAACCGACGAAAAACGTCTCGGAGGAAAAAGAGTCTCCCGTTTCTTCTTCTGGGAACGATCAGCCACACGGTCTCGTGAAATATTCCTTCGGGCACGGGATATCTGTCGCCCGTCTGGTAATTAAAGTGGGTCAGCTCGGAAACGACGAAGAATGGCCGACACATGGGTCGTTCCAGGGAAAAAAAATAGAGAAGAGAAACTCGTACACTGGCTGGTATATACGAGCGGCCCTTATTAGCGGAAAGAAAAGAGGAGAACCGGGGACCGAAAATTGATCGCGGCGTCAGCAGCTGTCGGTAATTAGCGGCACGGAGAGCGTATTGTCTCGGGGCTAATAGATATTCAACGGTCGTTTTGTCCCGGAGAATCGGTCGTTAGCGGTGACGAGAGCCTGTTCTAGCCTCTGTTCCCGATAAATTCACTCGTTTCCACGTGTCGCGATATGGAAATGCGATCCAGCCGCGAGAATTCGCAGTTTCTTGCCTACCGAAACTGTTTTGCCCCGAATCTGACACCGAAGCATCATGATTTATCGCATAAGGCGGTACAGGCAATTATTATCAATATGGAAACTTGCAGCAATATTTTAGACAAGTCAATGTTTTTTATGACGTCCTCGAACGTTCAGACGAGGTAATATTTTGTGAAACGCACCCTCCGAAAGTACGTTATTAGCAACTAACGATCTGTCCATTTGGTCGCAACACGTGAGATATAACTTTGAGTGAAAATTGACCCGTCGTTGATTGGACGAGGGTTAACGCACGGATCCAGAGGGAAAAGCCATCGGCAAACACGAAGGATGAGGAGAGATGAGAGAGGGAAAAATTAATTGGTACGCTCTGTAGATACGGATCTGTGAACACGTCCCACTTTCGAACTATTTCGGAAAACACGTTCTGTGAACAGGGTCAGGCTCGATACAAAAAACGTCGTTAGTCACAGGAAACGGTGTTTCGGTGAGATAGCGATGCATGTCGAAGCAGCTGGCTATCCCGATGGAAAGGTAAGCACGAAGAAGGCCCACGTTGCCGGATAACGACGGTTCCTGCGGAGATCCCGATGATCCCGTGTCACCTCCGCCGCGAATAAATACTGGTCCTTTTCAACCCTTCGAGTCGGTATTTACAGGTGTTCTCCACGAGTCGATATCGCTGGAATCCCATTCGCTCGGATGAAGCTATCGACTTCGCGGGAAAACGTGTCACGAACACGATTAAGAAGGGTTTCTTCAGATTTTTGGTTTGTTAGGAAAGAACGAGGCGCTGAATAGACTCTTGAAGCCAGACTTTCTTGAATGGTTGCCACTACTTCTAAAAAGTTACAAGTTGTGAATAGGTTCTTGAGATCGGAAATATGGTCGGAAGATATTGAGAAAATTCTGAAGGCGTACAGAAGCTCAGGTTGTTATTATGTTTCTGAAAAACATGATCTGCGGGGCAAAAATCGGTGGAAAATGTACGTTTATGTGAAGTGTCGTTGTTGACGTCAGCAGTTATATATTTGCCCAGGGCTCTCCGATCAAAGCGACTTCACACTTAAATTTTCAAGTCTTCGAATTTCTCTCTTTCTCAAACTTCTTTTGTACATTGTTAAATTCTCTCATTTCTGTATCCCCATACCTAAATTCCTACATCCTCAATTCCATTTCTTCTTTTTCATAACGAGCGTTAATAAAATCCTTACAAATTTCTTGGTAACACTTTTGCCTGTCCAATCGAGTCGTTTGATCCTCACTTCTCGCGTGACATTTACTTCTCGCAAAATGCGGATTATGGACCTAATCTTCCAAGCTGGCTCCAACTTCCGGGGATTCTCTCCCTGTACTATGGGATCTCGTAAATGCCAGTTCATTAGTTCTGGTTCGTTTTTATGTGGAAGAAACACGTGTACGTTTCTTTCCTTGAGCTTGACTAATGAAATGGCGCGTCATCTTTCAGCCGACAGAAGATGTACAGCTTGTCACAGTTAACACCTTACACTAAATTAAACTTTGGCAATAACCTTGTTACTCGTTAAAAAAACTCAAAAACTTGTACACTTTATTGAAACACAGATTGATACATTCAGTGTCTCTAATTTATCAGAAAATTTCATTTATAAAATTTGACAGTCCCATAAACTATCGTGGATCGTATGAACATATATTTCAATTAAAAATAAATGACTCGTTTCCCAAAAACATTGACGCGTTTGTCATGTTTTATACTTAATAATGTAATAATTGAGATCGTCGCGACTTGCGGGCAGACCGGCGACCACTTAATTGTATGATACAGCGATCAAAACAACTGCGGGTCACGTTTCTGGATAATTTAGGTGAAGAGTATATGAGGGTTGAAGGGGATACTGTGTCGTTAATGTAGTAATAATTTTTCGTGGGTGGCTGGTTTATGTAGTATGCCCGGGGCTCATAATGTACGGTTCACTGGCTGGCCTTCTGTTGATGCTGTATTCATTCGATAACTTCTATTCAATAGTTCGCTTTTGAATTATCGCTCGTTGATACAATACTTTTTTATCCGGAAACATAAATTGATACAAATTTTCAGTAACTCGAAAATGATTAAAACCGTTGCAATTTCACAAAAACTACTTCGGCCGAGTTGTTTTGTTTCCATTTAAGTTGCAAATTTGTCGAGTTTACGTAACTTTAAATTTTATCGCACTCCGAGCAGCGACGAGAAGTGTAGCTGCTAAAGTACGGGACGAATTGTAACTGGGACGACTTATTCTCGTCTTGTAGAAAATTGAAAAAAGAACTTTAGTATTATAATCTTATCTCTTCTTGAAATGTACGCTGTTAAGATTATCTTTCAATAAATTTATGGATACACTTTTAAGACTTTTCTGCGTATAAAAGTATCAAAGATTTTGTACACTATAATAAACTCAGCAATTAGTTACTGCAGTTTACAATATCGAATACTTTCAATGAACCATCTTTCGTTTGGTAAGAGTACAAAATTTCTTCCAAAAGAACGAAGCAACCAAATCGATAGCTCAGCTTCCTTATAATAACACATGAAATATTACTGACCTTGCTGCGGTATCATCGTCGTAGCCAGATTAAAAATGATTTTTTAATTGCCGAAAGCAGAACGTGGATATTACGTGTAAGTAGAAAAGCGGCTTACGTGAAAAATTCACGAGTATCTGGCAGAAAATTTCGAGAAAATCTTCTGCCAGCTTATCACGTCTCGTATCTATCGCTGGCGAGATTCCGCGCCGCGCCGTCTTCAGGACCGACTTTCGCGCGTTCAGGATTCCCGGGCTACGTGTACCGATAAATCTTCATAAATTCCGATTCACGAGCTGTGTGGGGCAGCTCGCGCCATTGTGCTCGCCCCGCAAAGCCACTCTGTGTTTAAAATAAGGGCTCGACAGAGAGTCGATCCCGACTTAAGCTGCCGCAGCCTTCAGGACGCGAGTTTACATCGAAGTCGCGTAAGCTCTTCCTAAAAGTGACTCGTCGATACGGAATATCTCCCTAAAAGGTATCTTCTTTACGGAAACAAACAAGAAAAAAATACTCTACGGAAAATCGACTCTAAATCTGATACCTTACGTTGATATTAACAATAAATACTAGATAAGTTTATTTATAAAGTCAAGTTATCGGTAAATTTAAATACAAGTTTATATGATAATACAAATTGTCTATGATTATCTACAAATTTGTCTTGGGTATTAATTTCATTGAGAGCAAGACTAAGCACTGAGAATATACATCACAAAAATATATTTCTTTCAGGTAAATATCTGATCAATTGTCAATTGATCAATTGACAGTCTAATGTCAGATCAATGTAAAGTTAATCATAATTTTTTGAAGGAGCAGTCATTAAATGAATTAATATTTTAGGTAAGTTTGAATGAAGCATCAGAGATCTGTAATGAGGACCTGGAACTTTAATATCGTGAAAATGGCTGGCTCTTAAGGTAACCCGTCATAAGTTTTCTATGCCAGGGTCTCCTTGGCTGGTTTTTGTTCAGTGGCGCGACGAAAACTCGCGACACTTTCCACCTTAAAGCCCGGCTTTCACGCTGGCGGCATTCTCGCCGCGTGTACCGATAAATCTTCATAAAATCCAATCCACGTTGGTAGCCGGTCGAGTGTCGTTGCACTCTTCTCGCGACGCGTCAAGGGCTTAATGAGACCTCACTGCGAGCCTGACGCGGATAATTTGATGCCGAAAAAACTGGCAGCCTTAACGATCTTCCAGCAGCTCCCCTTTGCGAAATTACTCGCGAGAATTGTTAATAAACGACCCCTTTTGCCGATTATTTTCGGGTGAAACCATAAAAGTTCTGACCTCTTCGAGCATCAAAACTCGCACAATTTCAATTGTTCCTATAGATAAGTTACAAAATGTAAAAATTTAAATGTATTATAAATTTTCTATGTACAAATTTGTCACAGAGTTTCGCAGCCAAACTTCTCTTTCGAAATTATTCATAAATGTGCTTTGTAGCTCGTGTCGTATCTGCCGTTACAATTTATCAAGCATCAAACGCTCTATTTCGCGTAAAAGCGTACGTAACGAAAAAAGCGTAAAGAATTGGGAAAAGGACAGTACAGTAGAAAACAATTTCACATCTGCTCGTTTCCTGGTGGACCGATTAGAGTGATCGACGACGTGTCGCGTCCACGAACACCGGAATCCTCCAGCGTGAAATGCATTTTTCATGAATCCAGCCCGAACTGACCGGTCGTCGCTACACTCGTGTGTTTGCTTACCATTATTATACAGTTTGCGGAACGAACGGAGGGACGAGGCTGACATAATATCCGCGAAGCAGTGTTTCCTTTGAGAACGTCTGAAACAACATTGTCAGGACATCGGCTCGAGTGCCCTATCCGAGTACTTGTCCTGATCCTTTTTTCGTCGTGGCTCACGTTGAACTCTAATCCGGTGCACGATGGAAATTAACGACATCAACAAGTTTATGCCACCGGGACGCCGTTTATGCGCCACCTTGTAGCCGGCGTTATTGAATTTCTGAGAAGCCGCGTACCTACGCCATCCCGCGACGACTATGCAGTGCAACAGATTTTCACTTCTCGGCGTAATCATAAGTTTCATATGGGAGAACGCTCTCGAGTAATATGTTAACGCTTTTGATATTGCCCGTGCCATTTTGAGATTCTATCTTTGAAGGTTCGACGATGAATAGTGTCACGAGCCATCCTTTATTTCGTTATCTCGCTACGTGGAGGTTCGTGGATTGAAATATGGATGGAAATATATGTTTCACGTATGGCGAGCGTGGTCTCTTCCGAGGAAAATTCCGGGGTGCGAGAAGGTTGTAGAAATTTCGAAATTTTTTATGTTGGGAGTTTAGGAAGTTAGAAATTTGGGAATGTAGGAATTGGGGTGTGTAGGAATTGGGGGATTAAGATAATCTCCTCCATATTTATAAGAACTCATTCACCTATTAGATCCTTCAGGTTGAGAACGAATAAACCCTGTCTTCCATTTTTGTTCATCCACGCTTCAATGACGACCATCGAACTAGTATAACCTGTACCAGATTGCAAAAACTAGTGCACGGAATGCTAGTAATATTTCCAAGATAGTTCCGATATCCAGTATGAAATATTTACTTGGAATGGCAACGATTTTTGCGACATCATCGAGATAAAATAAAAGAATGAATATATGTCTTGGTCGTTTTCCGAGGAATGAAATTTCAAAGCGGAAGGAGGTTCTCATCGCCATCAACGGAATACTTTCCGAGAGAGAGCGTAATTAGGCGGCTGTAATGGTGATTAAATTACGATGTTAATTCGCGGCTCTTACGTGCACGAGTTAATAACCCGTGCATTCTACTGTTCATTGAAACGGTAATACCTGCACGAGCGGCGTTACGCGGCTAATGACTGCTGGTCCTGTCCTTGGAGGGATCATTATCAAAACGCGGGACCGAATAATTATCGGAATTTCGAGTGTCGCTTTGTTAATCAACTTTAACGCTGCACTGGGCTTTTCACCCAATTCCAGATGGCAACCTATTTTGACGATACCTTCACCTACAAAGTTCGTAACGGTTTAATCCACGAATTAAAATTTCATTTTAGCCTCTGCTTCTATCTTTCAAGCTTCAACCCCCCTTTTATAATGTGCGAGAATGCTTCGTTAAAAAATTTAATCGAGCTACTTTAATAAAAACAATCTTATACTATATTTTTCAGACGTGAATTATTGTTGTACCGACCGTTTTGTTGTTTAACAATCCTTTGTGCTATTTATATTCTACACAAACAGCAATTAGGACTTTTTTAACGATGCGGCTTACAATTGCGTAAAATGTGCAGGCAACAAGAAATAAAAATAAATGTTTTCAAACGGAAGGCATTATTTAACGCAACAATTCAAATGTTTGAATTAACGATGACAAATTGTTCCAACTTTTCATTATACTATTTTCATTCAAACGTAATAAACGTAGAGCTCATTTATATAGTTCGTACAGTGGAATTGTTAGTTTAGCTCTAATTAGATCGCTTAAAACAATTAGGAGAGTCAACGACTCTGTCTTTATTGAAACAGTTTAATTTTCAGTTATTTCAAATGTTTCTGTACAAACAGTGGAGAGAAAAATACTTCTCAAAAATTCTGTGTAAAGAAATCTCGCGTTATTAGTGGCATCAATAACGAGAATAAGGGGAAGCACGTATTTCGTATAAATTTCCGGTCGACGATATCCTTTCGAACCGGAAGCGTGTAAGCTCGCCGAGAAACGTTTCAATCCGACCTAGCCGTTATTAAGACCTTTCGAAGGTTCGAATTTTTCCGCGGAATTGGGACAGACTGCGTATTCCGCACACGTGCAAATACTAGCCCGCTGATTGCACCAACACCATCGCCGCCATCGTCCTGGAAAATTGTATTTAAAGGCGCAAAAGGGATATCGACGTTTTATTTCTTTCTTCTCTTTAGTTTTACCCTGCGAACGAGACCTACGGATGATCACAGCTGTCTCTGGAACTGTCGAGGCCCGGGGCAGAAGTTGATATTGAAATTTTTTTCATCGGAGGTTGATTTATGTTTCGCTTGGATTTAAAGAATTTATTTTGGGAGATTAGATTTTAAATTTGGAGGATTTAGAGGCAGCAAGATTCACCATTTTTCAATTTTTTAATATTGGGTGTTTAAAATTTCTCAATCTCTCAAGTTTCCAATTTCCCAATTTTCCAATTTGACAATTTCCCAATTTCCCAATGTCTGAATGTACCAAATTCCAAATTTTCCAACTTACAATTCGCAACTGTTCCAATTTCCCAACTCTTCAATTCTCCAACGTAGAAGTTTTCAAATTTCCCATCCGCGCAGTAGCCAAATCTTCCGATTCATAAATTTGATCGTTCATCCACGGCACCCTTCCGGTCGTAACTGTCCATCACTGTTACGTACGGTAGAGAGAAATGGCCGGCTCCGAAAGTAGAAAAGTTCAAGCTGAATTATAAAAGTGCAAGCGCATCGTGGTGGGTAAGAAAACATCCTTGTTATCGTTCGTTTCTCCGGATTCACGAGTAATTAACGAACTTCCGCGTCGGAATCGTTAGCTTATTTTTCCGCTCGAGTTTCGGAGGAGAAGCACGTGAATGGAGGCAATAAAGAGGATTGGAGGTTCAGTTTCTCCTGAGCTTGTACTCCAACGTGTACGTTGCCGTGTTAAATAAATTATTCCGTGTAGCGACGGGTGCGTTCAACAACGTTACGGGTAACACGCCATCTAATGAACCGCAAAACTTATGCGCATGTTAATCGCACGTCTCATCGACAGTTTTCGTTCGTTGCGCTTCAAGTGTCCCGGAAAGAAGAGGTACAGCTTCATTAGGTGCATCGTCACTTGGGTATCTTCTGAAAGTAAAAAGGTTGGGTTAAAAGTCTCTGGGAAAGATGGGAGGACGATGATACTTATATCGTTAACGAGAGAACCATTTTGTTACGCATAAGTGTAATAATATATCAGAGTTATTTTTAAATACAATACGTAATAATAGGATAAGATACGTAATAGTGAGAATATGATAAAGTTGACGGTTTTCACCGAAGACTATAGATAGCAACAAATCTTGGTCTTTGCAGCGTCAAGCTCCGTAACTTGGAAATATCCCGTCGCTCCGTCTCTATTTTCGCGATATAGAAGACGATCCGAGGAAACACGATTGTTTCCTTAAAAATTGTGAACGACGCTCTATCAAATCAGAAAGCAGTTCAAACGTGAAAAATTGTGAAACAACGTTTCACTGAACGTTCCCTGCGCGAAGAGATTGTCTTCGAACGGTGAAATGCCTCAGGCTTCGAGCTAGTCGAGTCGAGATATCGCTCAGAATCAGACGAGAGAGACGGGGGTACTTTTACCCCTTTGAAACGTGATTAAAATTAACAACGACCTTTCAAAGCCGATAAGAATATGGCTAATCTTTACGAAATCGTCAAAGCGATGTCTGTTTATAGCATTCGCTAACCTATTTATAAATTCATCCACCAAAGCCCACATGTATGAATACCACCACTGTTTTTACATATTATATAAATAAATCCTAAAAGAATTTATAATTATTCCAGATTTGAAACGACAATTACATAAAAAAATGAAGTAATTTTTCTCCTAGAAAATCTGACCTCAAAATATAAAGAGGTCTTGTCAAAATATAAATAGACAGGTAGTCAATAATGATGCATGTTTTGAAAACAATCGGAGATACGTTTGCGCATCCGGTTTGCTGTCGGACAGATATAAATTCCGTGGTAAAACTAGCTAGAGAAACTTCAGTTACAACGACATTGTTGCGAAGCCCTCACCATTTCATATCCAAGCGTGCAGTGCTGTACGTACGCCGGAAGCTCGTTTAATACTCAGGCTGAGTACACAGGGAAGCTTTCGCTGCGGGAATCGAGCATCCGTGGTGTCGAGCTTCCAAGCAGTCATATTAATCGAAAATAAAGTTCACCAACTAAAACAGCCGCGGGTATCTCAGGAAACCGTGTAACTCGCGGCTATAAATTCGAACGAAGCGTTTGCCGAGCTCGATGAGCTTGCAATTAGCCACGCGGAAAGAAGATCTTATCGATTCTGTGCCCTTGTAATTGCTCTAAACGAGCAATTTGCCCGGGAAACCGGCGATAATTCATTTTACCGGGCCAGCCATCTTAAGCCTAAAATGTTGCGGCTTTTGTTCGATATCGACCAGAGAATTATGGCTATCGGGCAGTACAGTCGAGTAATCGCGTTTATTAACTTCCTGAGAACAAATTCCGTGTCGCGATCAAGGGATGTAGGGTCACTTTGACCCGTAACACCGTAATACTGATCCAGTATTTTCGGCCTCTTGAAAATTAACGAGTATAAATTCGATGTTAAATTTGGGAACATTTGTACGAATGAGACTTTACGAATCAATGTTGTTTTATTAAGTTCATATTAAGCCGGATAACGCGAGTGTTCGATCGGATTGGACCTCATTATTGGCGAATAAAATATTTACGGCTTTGAAAACTTGTTGCCGGTTTAATCGGACTCGGAAACGAAACAAGCAGTTTTTAGTTAGAAAGTGAGGCCGCGGATTGCAAGCTGTTGAATTATTGCGTCGTTGGTATTAAATACGAATTAGTATCAATGTTTAATCGTCAGGAAGTTTGAGTGAACAAAATACGAAATCCGCGATAATATCACTTTTACCGTTATTATTGATTCGAATTATTGACTATTGTCGATTATTATATTGTACCCTCTGTATTGAATATCCCTCAGACTTGCAAATTCCTAATTACTATTAAATAATTAACGTCGAGAAACTGACTACGATCGAGAAAGGACATCTTAGCATTTTCTACGTTAAAGAAGATATCGGAGAACCAGCTGGTTATCTAACAAGGGAAAAAGCGCCGGCTATAAAGTCAAATTTAAAATCCACTCTCCAACAATACGTGCACTCCGTTAATTTCCTCTCTCTGCTTTCATGCTTGGGCGAAGCTCTCGCTTAAACTTTCATTTTCGAGCAAGAACGAAGGCGAGCAGACCGGTGCCTAAACGCGATCTAAATTACCCTGTTTAATATTCCAGCGTTGCTTGGCCAGCCGCTAAATGGTCGAAACGGGCGAATATAACGTTGAAAGCGGCCAAAAAGAAGGCTTGTTTTAAAAACAATAGGAACTGGGGAGCGTTATCCGTTGCGGCGTTTTTTCAGCGGCGTCGAGCCACTCGTTTCGTGTATTAACCCTTTGCTTTCGGGCCATTCGACCCGTGCGGAACAAAGCGCGGGACCAGCGTAACATCGTCCAATAATAAACAATAATTAAAAACAATCCCGTAGGGGCTCGGAATATTTGCGTTCGAGGGAATCCATTTTCCGCCGGTTTCATCCGCGTTTCCAAGGGAACCTACATTGGCAAACGCGTTAGACTCCTCTAGGGAGAATTCAATCGTTGGGGACTGACGAATCATCGCGTGTAAACAGTTACTCGCGAAGATTTTATTGAACGTTTTTTCGGATATTGCTTGGACACTTGTAGGAAAACTTTACAAAGTCCCTATAGAACTTGCAGAAGATAATTAACCATTTGCACTCCTTAACTTCTATAAATATATTTTTCCTTTATCATAAATATATTAAAATATTTCTAGGTAATCATTTGAAGGTTCACAAGTCCTAAACTTTCCTCTCATCGAATTTTCCCAAAGTTCAATCCTGTATTTATTCATGATCAAAGGTTGCGCCACCTAGAATGTCCCTAACGAAGCTTAACGCGTGAACTCTAGTATCATAGAGTTATGGATTCCCTACCGCTTTCCCTAGGGATACCCACCAATGTGGGCACATTCTGACAGACGGTGGAGTTTCGTTTCTGTCTACATTCGCCACGATTAAAAAAAAGAACAAAAGTGGGTATCTTTATCCGGATGCAGTGAGCCATACGCGCCACGAGCTTTGAACACCTTGTGATCTACGCTGCGACGAGCTTCCGGGTTCGTTGCACTTTATATGGAGAGGAAAATGTTGGGAAAGAACGATGTCTCTTTGATGGATACCACGGGGCTGAGTTTAATGGGCGTGTTTGAAATTTTTAAGACTGAAATATGACGGGGAAATTTTCGTTTTCAATGCCGGCGGACTCGGTGGTTGATATCGTTTACCGCGAACGTTTCAGATTCTGCCGTTGTTTCGCGAGAATACCGGTTCAGAAGAATAGCATTGTTGTTGCACGGAGAAATTCGCGATGCTCGGGGTCCGTTGTCTTTCGCAAATTTGTCGTTGTCTCTCGATTCGTTGTACGATTTCAATGTTCTTGAATACCTTCGGACGAAGAATCCGAAACGTTTCGTGCACCGTGATTCGTCGCGAATAAAATTCGTCATAAATAACGCTTTAATCGTTTCGATGTAATTATCTGATTTTTTCGAACACGCTTTTGTTCCGAAAAGTCTGTAATACCTCGGTTTTATCGCGGTTATTGCTTAAGCGGTCCTTGCTTTTTGCCGAGATATTTCTATTCGAAAATTTCTAGCTTTATTCTCGCAGTTTTAAAACGGTGCACGAACAAATAGAACACGGTTTTTCTCCACGTGAAATATCTTTATTTCCTTTTTTCGAATTTTCAATATAATCGAGAGGAAGAAAAGGACGCGACGGGGTGGTTTTTTCGCGTCCACGTAACTCGTGGCTCAATAAAAAGCGGAATCAACTGGCTCGGAAGAATTCCCCGCCGTAGAAAGGGACATAATTTCGAGGGAAACGTAGGTGGAATCGGTTTTTGACCGGTCACCCGTTCACCCTGTATAACCATACGTAAGCTTGGAATGCCTAGCATTAAATCTTTATTATTGCACCGAGTGTTATTACCGTTAGCGTGCAATGTGCGAACCGGTGTTCGCGCGACCTGACGCGTCTAGCCGTATATTATCCGTACGAATATTACGCTTTCTATCAGAACTTCAATTTCGAGCGAAATTAACGCGTGCTTCTCGTCGAAAATTTTCTACTTTATACGCGCGGGACGCCCGTTCCCTCGATACACTAAAAAATCACGCGGAACTAATTGAAGAAGGCGAACCCTCGAGCGTTTCGCGAAGGAAACTAGGTTGAACAACTTTCCCCGTGACTGACAGCGTTAAATTTTGCGTTAAGATGCGTCTACTTTGAAGCGTTTATAATTAAACGTACTTCCCCGTGATTGTGCTACAACTCTCCGTTAACTCCGGTTAACGGTGCTTCGTCGTGATTGATTCCATTTTAACTGCGTCTTCAACCTTTCATTAGACCATTACAATATCGCTAATTTCACATGGAGATTCAGCTTGAAACGCTACGTGAAAATCGGACGATCATCGCTAATGTTTAATAATTTGTATGAACTACGTACATATTACTAAATTGTATTTAATATGGTACGCCATCCATTATGGTACCCACAGTTTCATAATCTATCCTAGTTTATAATTTTCTTGAATGTTGCATCATCGAACCTCGTTAATCCCAGCGTTAAACACGCAACAACGCAAACGGGAGAAAAGCAGTTTGTTAAAAGTTCGCCAGAAGAGGAATTTAATTTAACGCTCAACACGCTTTCGTTTGTACGCGTTGGCAACCCTCCTCTCTGATGGTTTCACCCGTTGCTAATTGTCGGAGATCGTGGAAGCTATGAACGATGAACTGATTGTACATCGTGGACGATGGGAGGCAACGCTCGCGTTTGCTCAACGTATACAGGCAGGGGAACACAGTGGCTCGTGAAACTCGGCAGATGCACGAACTGACAGCCAGGGGATTGACCAGGGACATAATTGACATGGTCAAACGGTATGCTCTCCCTGGACACGCGAAATGTGATAGAAGACGTGTATCGTACTAGATGACGAATTTTGGACCGGCATCGCGATTCCGCATCCCCGTTCTACATCGTGGAACAACGTTGTTATCCATGTTGGATTCGCTGCACGAAGCTACGACATGCTGATAAGCTCGATTACGAGTAATTGCTAATTAGCTAATTTTATATCTAAAATTTTCTTTCTCTTTGGATTTTCGTAGGTTCGAAATTTCAATTTGAAGTTGCAGCAAACGGCAATTAAAGCTGGTTGCCAGTTTACTTGGTCATTTCATCCTACAATGGATTCCTTACTCGAGGGTATACTATATTCCTGACTCCATGTTCCCCACATTTTCCCTAGGGAAGCTACCCTGCTCGACGTCGTGCACGTCCCTAAATTTCCCTCGTAAAAAGGCACGGAAGTCGGCGAAAAAGCAGCCAGAAGTTTCGGGAGGCAACCATGTGCCAAAAGTAAGCGGTTCAAAATTCCAATAACATCGAGATTCCAAGATTTCCAAAAGGAGAAAGAGTCGGCGAAATAATAGTTCCGTTCGGAACGTCTCCATTCCGTCGACGTTCTTCCATATACGCGGGTACGTCGGTGTGCGATTCTCGAGTCGAATTCCCATCGTGAGAGAGGCATGCATGCAGACACACCGACGGCTCGCCGTTATGTCGCGAGCGTTGTAAAGTTCGATTCTCGCGCTGCCTGCGGTTTCACGAACTTCGCCTGATCTGTCACGTCCAGATCGCAAACTCCGTTCGACCGGATCCGGGCCGAGGGTTAAATCGACCGTTCCCGATGGGAAGGAAACGTTTTATGCACTATGGACGCCTTCGAACTTCGTGAACGCTTGCCATTCGCTAATATGCAACGCCTGTGAATTGAAACTTCGACTACGTTTCGATAACTTACCCCTGTCCTCCGGTTCTTCGGGAGCGACGTTTAATCGGCCGGGAAAGCTTTTAGAGTATGGAGACATAATGATAAAATATAAGTATTAAATATTTTTCTGAGCAAACGCTTCTTCGCGTCAGAATTTTCCACTTTTGAAATATCAGACTTATAAAAATAGTGTCTGTAAAGGATATCCTTCTACGATATTCGAACGATACAGGTACAGCTCGTACCAACAAGGTTAATTCTACTTTATTCCGGTATAAGTTACGTCGGCAAAGATAATATTTCAATACTTATCGAGAGAATCGGCTTATCGGATTAGCTCGCACCTCCCATTGCATTGTTTCGACGCGTGAAATCAATCCTGGAAAAAAGTGTCCCCTATTTATCAATATCCTTAATGATACAAGCGAATAATTCCTCCTTGGCAGTGGTGCAGAGAAAATTGTACAGGCGCGAAAGTTGAAAGAGCTTCGCGTGGAATTCGATCGTAGCTTCCCTCGCGTTCGAGTCGAGAAGAAAAAGGAACGTCATCTCGTGAAGAGGCAAACCGTAATCAGATGGACCTTCTATAGCCGCAATAGAATCCCCGGCTTCGGGTTTCTCCTTCAACCCGTAACTCTTTCTCTTCGCGAAACGTCATTCACGAACGCGAGCAAACCTGGAAAAAAGGAAAACTCGTGATCACGAAGGAGGAAGAAAACCCCTCTATTGACGGTGTACGATCCCGACCGGAAGTCGCATTAAACAAATCTCCCCGCGGTAACGAACACGCGAATACTCGCGTTCGAAGAAACCTCGAGCCCCTTTTTCTCCATCGTTTTCTTCGTGATTAATAATATTCATTCGTGCTGATTCCGAGCGGAACTCTACGGGGGAATTCTTCTTTTTTCCAAAGGCGTTTTGCTGAAAGGAGTAACGAGAGATAAAATTAGCTTCGGGATCAAGTTTCTTTATGTAACCTCGAACGCTAGCAAGATTTGTGTGCTGTATAAAATTGAAAGAACGTCAATGCTTGAATTATTCCGAGTTTGAAACGATCCAAGCTTGTACCCCCGAGTTTGAAGCGCTACGCTCCGAGTTTAAAGCATTTTGAACTTGATGCGATCCAAGATTGAGCCGTTCCGAGTTTGAAGCGTTTTCAGCGTGATATGTTCCAAGTTTGAAGTGTTCCATACGTCAACCGGTCCAAGTTTGAAGTGAACCTGAAGCGTATCTTAAAACGTACACATTTTCACTTCCCCCCCCGTAATTTTAGAGCGTAATTTTGAATTTCTGGTTCCACAAACGTCATTCTTATTCGTGTTCGTCTGAAACACGAAAGCAGAATCGCTTGTCTTGGTTGGAGGAAGCAAGATGCAGGCAAGAAGAAGAAGAAGAAGGGTTGCAACGTGAAGGAGGTTGAACTGCTTTCGGGATAGCTAGTTTCATATCGATCTAGGTGTCGTTATCAAGCAAGTAGGTAGGGGAAGTTATATAGTTATTGGCCCCTGTACAGTTATTGGCCCGTGGCCCTGGTTACTGCCATTCAGGGGCCAATTTCGTGGTTCATTTTCATCCAAGCGACTTTAATAATAACGAAGGTGCTTCCAACCTCTTCCTTTTTTTCTTCTTTCGTTCTCTTATTTTGTCGTCCCTTCTTTGTTTGTCTTGCGCCCCTTCCTGGTCAAACGGCTATTATCGTCGGCGAATTATTGAGCTACTTTAGAACGAGCCTTTAAGGCGGCGAATCCTCGGATGCCGCATAAATAGGTGCAAAATACAGCGTGAATTGCTTTCAACTCCTTCCAGGTTTCTTTTTTTCAAATCTTATTAACAGGCTCCCTCAATAATTCATACTTTAAATATGAAGCAAAATATTGTGACTATACATAACATATTAACATTAATATTTGTCATTTTGAAGATGTGCAATTTTACGATAGTCTACATAATATGAACTTATTCGTTCAGTTTATTTATCCGTTTAAAGAACAGATTGTGTATTTTATTGGAGCAGTTTGTATTTAAAATATATTTCGATAAAAATGACGTCGCGTAAAATGTGCATTCACAACATTATTCAGAGTATTAACTTTTAAAAGTGCATTGGTAGATGTAATGAACGCGCAGCATAGCAATGTACAGATTGATGGACTCGTTCAATATTTACATCGTTACGAACGGCGCTTGGACATTCAATTGGACGAATATTTAGCGTTGCATTGGTCTTCTCCAATTTCTGACTCCACTTTTTGATTAATTGAGACGCGTCTACTTGATTGATATTGTGCAAGTTATACTCGACACAATTGGCGAGCTTCGATAATTTAATTAACGTTTTGTATTATTATTCATTGGGACTTTTCGGTCTACGTTCAATAGCAAGATTCATTGTATACAGATGCTTCTGCGTTAAATATGTATAAACGTGAGTTCCGCCATGTTGTTCAGGAGCCACGGAAAATTCAAATGTAAACGGTTTTATGCAATACTCTGCATTTCTAACGTGTATTTTTGTAAGAAATGAATTCATATCCGAATCTTTTTACCGAGATGCAGAAAATAAAAGAATACGATGGTCTTAGGTGTCTAATGGAAACGGAAGAGTTTCCATTATCGAACCGTTGGGTTAGGTTCGAAATTAACCCTTTGCAAGGCGACTCGCATTCAGTTTAATAAAACAATTTGAAATAAATATTTTTTAAATGAATCTGCAGTATTATACATATGGTGTATAAGCGCAGTGAAGTGAATAGACAATTTCTTGTACTATACATTTTAATTTATTAGTGAATTTATTTAAATTTTTCTTAAAAGTCACAACGTTTCGTTATGAAAGCTTGACTGTGAAACGTCAAATGAAGGAAACGAAATTCGAATCGAGCAAGAGTTACGTGGAAGTGTTAGTTCAAAACGATCGAAGAGAGAAACGGAATATTCGCACGACACGGAATTCCGTGAGGAACGAGCGAAAAAGTTGTCAAGCGGCGGGGAAACAACGACCTAAGGGATGAGTGCTGCTGAAAAGCGTCAGCGAGACGATCCGACTGTCGTCGATAAAATATCGCGAGACCGTCGTAAAACAAAAAGCCCGCGCGGTTCACCGTCTCCCTTAAAGAAAAACCCTTTGATTCAACGTCAAAACAATCCGAACACGGGCTCGAGCTTTACGGCTTCTGAGCTTCCTATAAATACCAAACTACTATTTCTTGCTGCACCTCGCGCATTCGCTCCTGATCTTCCAACGCGAACTTCATTTCCATTTAGTACTTCTATAATCTATATTTGTATTGATTTCACGAGTGAACTTTTCAATCATTCGGAAATTTGGCGACTTGGGAGTTTGGGAATTTCGGAGAATATTTAAAAATTCCAGGATAAAATATTTGAAATTGCTTAAATTATAAATGGGAACTTAGCGTTAATCGTCGCATCGATTTCGAGTACAAATTGCTCAGTAATCGCGAGCGATATCGGTAAAAGTGAACGATATCAGTTTAATCGGCATCAACTATCCGAGCCGTTTCACCAGCCACGGAGAATAATTACAAACATCGACGGGCGTTAACAGGATTATAAATTCTATCGTGGCGCATAACAGGCATCTCGACGCTGGGAATCGGTAAAGTGGTGAGCTCACGGGGGCAAGTTTATGGTATCTTAGCCCCTGTTCCACGATATTAGCTCTCAGGATAATTCTGTCTAAGATTGTTCACGGTTTAACCACGCCTGTGCAATCACTTTCGCCCGGTGCCAGGATTCCTGGTAAATAATCGTTACGGTTTCGACGCTGATTACGTCGACGAACGTCGAGAAGCAAGAACCATCGTGGAGAACAATGCTTCGAGTAGCCTAGAGGGTGTAAAAACAGTTATAGCCACTTTGGGGTCATATATGGTCACTGTTCTTTAATACGTCATTATACCATGTGCTAATTTTCGATGCAAGTGTAAATCGTGTAAAATCGAGTTTTGAACTGTTCTGCTTTGAATATATCTCGACCTGCATCAGCTAGTCCCTTTGAAGGGTTAAACAGAACGCCGTAGGCGATGATAGAAGTATAGGAGTTTGCAAGATAGCGAAAATACGAAATTATAGAGGAGGAGTTAGTGTTTTGATTATGCAAGTGTTAGAGGATGAAGTTTTTGGTATGGCTGGCGAAATTTGGGAAGTTTGGACAGGTTGGTCGGTTCACATAGTCGAGCGTGCAGTGAAGCTTCAATGTTGATGTTATTATATGATATTAGCAAGTAGAGGCGCGCGTACGTTTATCACGATTTTCGCTACTTTCATGTCATCGAATCATATTAGACTTTATACACTTTGAAATTAATCATTACTTAACTGGCAGCTGTGGTATTATCATCAACGAAACGTTTATGTGATCGTTTTCGTATAGGACGTTAAACATCAAATACGCTATAAGCACTATTTTGCGGTACTTTACTAAGAATTTTAATGGCAGATCGATATATGATTGATTTTCTTCTAACTCGAGAGTCGAAACTCGTACGTAGTTATTTCGCAGTGCCATGGCGTCAAATCATGTGGAACTTTATGTGTTTTGAAATCGGACATTATATTCTGTGTCTGGCAAGCAGCCATTTTATACCACGATCGCTAATAAAACATTTAGGTAATCATTCTCTAGCAAAGACTGTTGCCATTCGCTTGTACCAATATCCAGACGAATTTCATCAACCGGGAGTAGCAATTAGGTGACAATCAGGCACGTGTTCGAGCCGGGATACAAGAGAAATGGCTCGCTTCACGAGAAGTTTCCAGGGAGAGAGCGAGAGAATTTAACGTGCCACGTGCTCGTAACGATCCGAATGTCTGCTCGTACGTCCTGTTCCGGAATTTAATACAGTAACGTACGCGTAATTTAGATCTGGTCCGGCACGGCTAATGCGTTACACCGCAACGCTCGCTCGCGCCTGGAATTTCGCGGGCAAATTATATCGGGCCGGCGCGGCAGAGAGCGGAGAGGCGGTCATTAACGCTCGGTGCATCAGCGTCGCATTCTGCCGCCGCGAATTCACTTTGCGCTTCGGGATAGCGATCGAAAAATACCTGGACGGGTCCCCGTGTGTCCCCGCGGTCTCCACAAATCTTTCACCGCGGGAAATTATATCGTTACGCGCTCGAGCATTCCTGAAACGTAACGGCGCGTTTACAACCTCGCGCCGCTGCTGACTCGAATTTGTGCAACTACGTTCGCCGCTTCCACCGATCATTCTCCCACGATGCGGAATATTCTCTTTATTCTTCCTTTCAACTTTATAACGATCTTGCTTAATATCGGATCATTCATTGCCGGTGTAATAACAGATCATTTACGCTTTCACAAAGATTGGCGTCTGCCATAGAAGTGATATGTTGCTTCCTTTCTCTTCTACAGCTTGTAGGAAGCGTACAGCCAGCCTACAATAAGCGTACAGCTAACATACAACAAGCGTATAGGAAGTAATAATGAAGCATACTAAAAACATGCTGCAAGTGTACAGTAAATATATCACAATGTGAATATCTCTTCCACATCTCTACCCATCTGCCCATCGTCACAAAACAAAACTCTGTTACACAAATCTAACCCCAATCTATCCACCCCTCATAAAAACGCGATTCTACCCGTAATTTAAAAACACGATATCCTACCAGTAATTATTCTTCCGAAGAAATGGTACATTGTTCTAAATGATTGCCTCCGCATCGAAAGATCGGATTGCCGAACAACGGCGAAAGTGTCGTAACGTTAGGCGTGGTTCGATCGTGGGTCTTACACGTACAAGAAAATCGGCTCGTGTTGCGGCGGAGTCCTGAACTGGTTTCGCGATCGTCGTCGTGATTGCAAACAGCCCGGTCGAACGATATTCTTGTGCAACGGGGAATCGTGCGCGACAGAACGTCGTCGTCGCGTCGTCTCGGTTAGAGAGCGGAAAATGGAGGCACGTTGCTCGATCCATCTTCCGCGTACGAGTTTATCTTGAGAATTTCATTTGGTGGCTTACGTGGCTGCGAAAACAGAGCGATTTTCCCTGGTCCCGCTTTTGCTCCGCTCTCCTCTCTAATTTCGCTAAAATCCAACCAGGAATTCGGTGGTAAAAATCGCGCGAGAAATTAGACGAGATCGCGGGTCAGTTTTTCCTTCTCTGACGCCACGTTCTCTTAGCAGGGGATGCTCGGGAAAAGTGGAAGGGCGGAAGGGTTTCCTGTGGTTTCTTGGGAATGTTGAAATTCCCTGCGTTTTACCTCGATTGCCACGCGAAACGCTGACTTGGTAGTTCTGGCGTGTTACGAATTAACGTTGGACGAGTTAGCGACTGGATCGACCCTTCTGCTGCGTGGTGGTTTTGGATTACGACAATCAACAGACACTCGGCTTCTAATTTAAATAAGCCATGCAACGTTTCCACAGCTATATTAACTTTTTAGACGTGTATTTGTGTGGGCGCGCTATCTGTTACATCAGACATGATCAAATGTCTCCGCGGAGACAGCTACACGCTCGCTACTAGATGATCTGTCTCGCTATTATCAATCAACCCGTACAAATACATCACTCGTGTGGTATATGTATACGGGCCGAATTTAGGAATAGTGAATTCTGGTTCATATTGTTAGCTTACATCATTTTCAAAATGATCAGATTTAGATATCTGAGTATTTGTATATTCGAAACTTCTAAATTCCTGAATTTAAAGTTTTGTAGAAATGTCGAAATTGTTCAGATTCTAAATTTAAAGTAGACACCAGCAAACCCGTTAGCGTGTTCCACGTTCTAAAAAATTCAAGAGTTCCTCGTTCCTATCGAATTTAGAGATCAAACTAACTTCCTGTACGACGGATGTTCTAAATGAAGTACACGAAGACTGACACGACCGTATTAAGTAACTTGAACGATTCGATTAATCAGCCCGGAATAGACAAGTAGCAGCGACAAGAAGTTGCTGGATCTGTGGGATAGTGAAACGATCGTAACGAATTTCTAACGCGCGTTTAATTATTACCGATCATTATATCGAAATCACCGAGAGATTAGAATGATATTAGAGTGAATCCTGGTGTTGCAGCGTCCGGGCTGACGGCCGACTATCGGAAAACGATTACAACATAATTCACAGTATCGATAAAATTTAATTGCGCTTTATATAATGTAACGGCATAGCCGAGTGAGAGCACGCGGAGCAACGGAGAGATGTATACGTACATATAGTAACTAGAATCAGGGAATTTATACACTGTCACTTTTGCAACCGTTGGAAATACCGAGTAACAAGGCGATTTCGATGGTAATATAATTCGTTATCGTACGCGGTTCGTTTTATCATTACCGCGAATCAAGCTACGTTTTGTATCTTGCCACCGCGACTCGAATCTGACGTTTCCCCGATAACCGCGGTATAAATCTGGACGCAATATCGCGGGACAAAGCTATTTGGGTTGGCCACCGATTTTCTGGATGAAGATCGACGGATGTGCGATGCAAAATGTGGAAAATCGGGAAATTTTACAATAACGAAAATTTTGAGTTCGGTTACGCGTTCCATATTCAAACGTCAAATAGTTATGATCGATTACTCGCGAATATTTACATTTCGGGATCGCACATTTTGAATACTCGTAATAGTCACGAATTGAAAACTTATGATAGGTGCTAAATACTCACATACCGAGATAGTCACATATCAAATATTCACACGTCCTAATACTCACACACCATAGTCACGTAACAAATAGTCACATACTATGTACTCACGCAATGTCAAAATATTGCTCAACATACTCACGCATGAGATACTCAAAAGTCTCGATATCCTTGCGTCCAATACTCACACGCCGGATATTCACTTATTAAAAGCTTATCGTCAATCACCGCCAAAGCAGATAGAATTTACAGCAATTACAAATCCTCGAAATAGATTCATGTATTCCTCGACAAAGGAATGATTAATTCTTCCAGTCGACTCATTAGAGTCAACGTGATTGGATATGGGATTCGTGGAACGATTATCAAGCTCGTTTCCCCGGGTTCGACAAAGCTTTCGCCTGAAGGCGAGAGCGGTTCGCGGACGAATGAAATTTTATCGATTCGCGAAACGATACTGGCAAGTCGACGAGATACGGGACAACGACGACATGTATCCGAGCCAGACTTTGCTGATAACGTTGTATGGTCGCGGAACGTCTTGAACATACCGCGGATACAGGTAGAAAATGGACGCATAACAATTCGAGTGCTTTATGGTAGGAAGAGAGGTAACTGAATCCGCTGAAAAGATACTGATAAACGAAAAGACATACAATCCTCGTAGTAACCGTAGATGCTGTTATTTCAGTGCTATTGGGTTGTTTGGACATTTTATGTCGTCTGCGATAGCAGGTAGCGATAAGGTTTTCAACAAACTCGTTAAAAATGTAATATATATTTCTAACATAATATTAAAACGAATTACAATAACGTAATATTGAAACGAATTACTATACCAACGGAGCTATATTCATGACAGCATCTTCCCGTGATCATAAGCAGATTCTAACAACCGCAAACTTGTTGATAACGTACGTAGATCGATAAAGTTAATATCGAATCTGAAGCGTTATCTTCAGCCCAAGTTGGTTCTGACTCGTGCTTCGCGAGGATTGACTTAGATCGAAGTACGTTGTTAGGTTATGTTAGAACGATCTGCACATAGGTGAAATTTACGTTCGGCCAGACTACGTTCGGATTAAGATAGTCCTACACCCAAGTAGGTTGCTCGGCAGTTTGGTTCAAGCACGGATGAAGTTTACGGTAAAATAGTGTTGCAACAGGGAACAACTTTATCTCGAGCGTTATCCCGTTCTCTTTTCTTGCTCTTTTCAAAACGCTGCTTCTTCCATTCGAAATTCATCCGATTTCCTGCAACACGCTCGACTGCATTCCACTTCGCCGATATCGAAGACGTTCCAGGATCACCGCGATAGCGCAACCTGAGAGGAAAGCGTCGAAGATAACCGAGAATTCCCAAGCAGAATTCAGGCATTACGAAGACATCGAGACAAGTCTCGGCGAAGCATCCACCAAGCTTAATATCGCGAAAATGTAGAACGATTCCGAGAACACTTCTGTTGCCTACCATCTCGCCGTCTTCCGACAAATTGACAAACTTTTCTACCCTTAATATCTCCAGCATTTTTCGCCAACGTTCACGGACTTTCGACTTCCTTAACGAATAGATTACTTCGCGGAACGTGTCCCTCTTTCTCGACTTTTGTCTATCCGAGACGGAGAAAGACTGACGCTTTTTGGAGCAGTTTCGCGGTACGATTGCGCGACGAGGGCATTAGAGATAACAGCAGAAGTGGTTCTGTAAGGTAGCAAGAAACCCTGGAAGAAGATACACACGCACACTGTAACATTACACGTACAGATACGTAGAGGGAATAGACGAGTGGGTCTACAAGGGCCTTTACGTGGGGCGCAGTCGGCGAAAAATTTGAACAAACAGCAGACGCAAGAAAATTTTTGCTCGCCACGGTAGAATTCGCCGGAGCACGTGCCTCCTCGCTTTTCCACCCTCGTGCGAGTGACACGCTAGGATGTTTATTTCGAGACACGTAACCGTTTCTTACCGAGACTCGATCTCCTCTCGCTTCGATAAACTACGACCGTTCTAAAAACCGTTGCGTGGCTGCCGCATCTCTTCAACATAGAATCACGCTTTCGTGGCTATTTCGTAGCCATTACGAGAATCGCCGATTCTTTCTCGCAGTGATTTATGGCGGCTGTCAAAGTGTAAAGTGACTAATCGTGGCTATTCGATGCTGTTGTACGAAGCTGCGTAAATTGAAAATTTTACATCTCGCTCTTTATAAGCACCTAATGAAGCATAATCTCTTTGAGAATATTATCATCTTTTTATTTTAATTGATTTAATTTAAATATCAGGTAAATTATACTATTAGGTTTACTAGAAAATTTAATTCGCTTTTGGTTGCAGAAACAGAAAATTTATGAATATTTACCGAACGATATAATTCACCAATGACCTCTTTCCAGTTGGCTCCATTTCTGTAGAGTTTTCAAACGCGAAAAAGGCAGTGACATTATCGAGCAGAAGAGAGGTAATATATTTCGATAGAGTGCAGGACAGTGACAGTAGAGAGCAGAAGGTTAATACCCGGCTCGTTCTGGTTGCTCTAGAGAGCAAAACGCCGTGGCGGCTCCTCTGGTCTTCTCGGTCGCTTTTTCCTCGATCGCGGTCTTTATACTGGGCATCGCGAGCAACGACCGCCTGCTGCAGTCGGCCAAGATGGCAAGTGTAACGCGAACTGGAAGTAAAGCCAGGCCGTTCAGCTCAATTATTTTCGACATTTTTCAGCGCGCCCCTTGAACGTGTTGCTCGCGTGCACCGCGCGCCTTTTTCTATGGGACGTTCCGCGAAACGATCGTGGACCATCTCGAAAAACCGTTCCGTGGCCAGGGAATTACACGATCTCGAGTGGACGTAATGGCCAAGGGATCGTAACAAGTCGCTTACCGCTGCGAATTCACTTCCTTGCCGAGGAGCTCCTCGCTCGGCTTGTAACGGGATCAATTTTTCTACGTTACGTTGACGAGCGTCTGCGGAGAAATACTTCCGGTTCGTGCAATGACAGTCTTTCATTTTAGATAATACCCTAAACGCCTCACTAGATACGTATTATACTTTAGGTTTTGAAACGATATTTATCTTACAATAATATTTTGACGAAGGTACATAAACATATCGTTTTATTAACAAGATGAAGTTGCTTTTTGTATCAATGTGCTTCCACAAAATTATTAGAGTATAGACAAAATATATCATATAACTTATGATATATGATATTCTGACTTATATCTCCTCAGGTTCTAATTTAAAGCAAACAGTGTTTCAAATAAACTTAGTGAAATTCACTAATAATGAATTGATAAATAGCTCCTTGCCGGGATATTATCCCTAGAGAACGATATAATGATCATTGTTCAGGTGATTATAGAACACGTTTCACATGACTCGATTATCTTTCCGCGTTAAGTCGCGTTTCGCTATTACGCTGCGCGATTAACTCATCCGCGATGATGTTCCATGATCTCCGCTTCGATTCAGGCTTCTTCTCCCCTGTGCAATCACTGTTTTTCGTTCGTGCGTGGTTAATCGAACGGCGGCGCAAAAGGAAGCGGCCTTTTAGGTTTCGCGCGGGAGAAACGCTCGTCGCGCCGGTGCAAATTGGTTTAATTAGAAACAGCACGAGCGAGCGTGTAAAGGTGCATCGGTGTTTATGCACGAAGCACCGCGGTTCCCCGCGGTAATTCAATTTCCGATCGAAGGAAAAATATTTAATTATGCGCGACGCGACCACCCTCGCTTCGCCGCGCGTAAATCAATCCGGAGGATCGGCACGGTTCGACTCGTTGCGTGTTCGACATACGCGAACGTGGCGGGATTACTCGATAGCCTATGCATTTTGCCAGGAAAATGCTTTTTGCTTATTTTTGCTGCTCATTGATCGGTCAATTCAAAAAGGAAAGAAACTCGATCCATACTTAACCTCCTCACGGATGATCTTTTATACGTTAGAAAAAATGATTCTTTTGTGCAGTTATATTTTAATCCTGTTAAAAGTTTGCAGCGAAGAACTCTCTCAAGAGTACTCTTCAAGTGTACATATTAGTTAAATGCAATATATTTTAGTATATAAAACGATATGCACTGAAGTGTAGTCAAATAGAAAAGTGCACCCAATAAGTGTACAGATAACGAAATTATTTTTAGTAAGATTTGTAACAATTACATAATAATACGCCATTTTTGGCTCATGAAGTGAAACTAAACTGCATAGATCTTTGAAGAGGATCATTAAAAGTTCACAGCGAATGTCTAAAGTGATTCCCAGAATTTGAGAATTCTCAAAGATCTCTTTCAGATTTTCCAGGATTTGAAGGATTCAGATTTTTGAATAGTAATGGCAGAATCGGATCGATGGAGATAAAAGTTTTAAGTCTCCGTCGCAACTAATGTTCCATGCTACAAACGGATCCACAACGAATTGTATATTTGAAAATCCGTTACCTATCCGCTTTCGGCAAGCTTACGCGTTCATTTCATATTCATCAAAGTCGCTACCTGAAATCCTATTACCCGAATCTTTGACAAAAGCTAGCAACAATAAGTATCGCGATATCTGGTCGTGACTGTTCGTTAAAAGATTTTGCAAGAATTTTTTCGAGAATGCTGTCGCATCGGAATCTCTATTATTCGAGCTTAACCATTATTCTCTTCATTATCCGAAGGCCCCATTATTTGAACATTCCATTGCTCGAATGGTTCTGTTGTTGCAAGATTTCTTTTCTGAAACATTCCGTGCAGGTTCAATTATGCCACAGCGTAGCGGTATGCAATGTTGCAGCAAGGGAACGGAAGACGCTAACTATTGATCTTGAATGTGGAAAGGGAGGTGGTATGCGGTAATAGTGCAATTACACAACGCAAGAAGTAAAATGTAAAGACATTAATAAATGCGGTTCGTGAGAAAATCGCAAATGCACGGTAACAACTATTTTATTTAAACATACGAACGTTATTCGCTAATTTTCTCTGCCTCAATTTACAGTCAATTTTATACATTCTTTTGAGTTTCTGTAAAGTAACAAACAACCTCGGTGTCTACCTCAATTCAAAATTACTCAAAACAAAAGTAAAGTTGCAAGTACATTTGAATAGAGCAAAGTGTTAGCAGGGAATTTTACATGGCAATTTTCCTCGCGAGGTACGCGAAAAAAATTGACCAACTTTCAATATTCACGGGCGCCATTTTCACGAGCATTGAAACTTCGGCAATTTCTTTCGCGTAGCCAGCGCGAAAATGGACTGCTAACATTCCGCGGTAATATTTAGTTCTGCTCGTTCTGACCGATGGAAAGTATGTCCGCCGAGAGTTTAAGCGACCGAGCAAAAAAAGACTGTTGGAACACTTCGAGATGCTTTCCAGAAAAGTTACAGACGCGAAGAAGTTGAATAAGAGATTTGCTGTAACATTATCTCGACATGGTCGGGATAAATGGAGAAATAATGATCCTTCTTTTCTATATTTTTTTCATCCAACATCGGCTTAAGTGCTCCCGCGTTGTGTATAGCGTTAAATATTTGCAAAAAATTGTTAGCTTTGATACTCGCGATGTCGTATTAATGAACAAACAGCGCGCAGGCTGAAACATCGAGAGAGGACATGAAAAATAAACGAAAAATATTCTACGTACTTTACGTTGCGCGATTTTCAGTATATCCAAATATTTTTACGATTTTCCCATTCTCTTTCATTGAATTAATCGTAAACAGTAAATGAATGCTTTTTCGTTCCTGTCAACTAAAAACTGCGCTGCAACGAGGAGTAATAAATATTTCCAGCTCAAATGTTTACACGTTGCACAGCGTTCGGACAAATTTGCAATTCTTTTGCGAAAAATTTCACCGCGCATTCGGTCAAACTTTCGTATCTGAATTTTAATGCTTCATCTCCTGGCCTACGATTTATTCGATGTACGCGTCAGACTGACAAAGCATCGGCTACAATATTAATATGAACAAAGAAAGGCAAAATATGTCGGTCTTCTATTTGGATCTCGTCTGTGAAAATTATAGAACTACTCTGAAAATTAAAGCGTGTTAAAAATACACTGTGGCTGCGTCAGCATAAGTCATTGTAGTTTAATTAGTTTCATTCCGGATTTCCAGATGATCAGTACAATGGTATTGCATTTATTTAAGCTTCCATCGATATTTTTATCAATCGACCAACTCCAGTATCGAATAAAATAGCCGAGCAGCAGAGGTCGTGTTATTCATGTAGCAGAAAGAGACGAAACGAATGATCCAGGTTTCAGATGGGTCTGAAATAAATCAGTATTCGGGCGCGTCCAGCTGGAAATAAGAAAAAATGACGGGCTTGTTATCCGTATGAGGAGCGTAGCCGCGAGTACGCGCGCGTGTACAGGCTGGCCAGACCTTAACGGAGTGGAGAGAAGCAGGGCAGCCAACGAAGGGAAGATATATAGACCATTCGCAGAGTCCATTCGCCTCGACGCGTACGCCTGCCTATGGGACAAATAACCGTATAAATTTCCTCTCGCGACACGTCCTCTTATATTACATGGAAATGCACGGGATCTCGTGCCAAATACCCCTCTCGTACGAGTTTCTTCTCTCTCTCCTCGTTGCGTTAATTCTTTCGTTGCCGCGATCAGCGAATTTGTTTGTTCGCAAAAGAAAAAAGGTAGCCACCTTATCTCGGGGCAGGATTTAGTTGCAACAGAGCGTTAATTCAAGAAGAATATAAATCTTCGCGGTACACAACGGAGGAAGATGAGGAGTTAAACTGATGAAGGCAGCCAGCGTTTTGCAAGTAAAATGAGATATCCTTTACAACGCATCTCGGCAAACATCGCGTAAGCCTTGAAGCGTTTGAAGATGTTGCGAACGAGCGAGATGAATTCTGATCAGGCTACAGGTGTAGCCAACAACATTTTTTTTTTACAATTTCATGAATAAATTTCGTATGTTCGTTTCTCTCTTTTTTTAATTATCGCTTTGAACGCGAAGGAAGACTGGGATTTTTACGAAAATGGAGAGTCGATTAACGCGTAGAATTTTCAAATTGCGGAATATTCAGATTCCCAAATTCACAAATTCCAAGTTAAGATTCGTATTTCTGATACGAATATTCAACGTTCGTATTTAACGGTTTAATTAACGAATAGTGAAAAGGGATTAAACTGGAACGAAGTTTCCAAGGTATAACAGCACGTCCGAGAATTATTCGGTTTGAAACGTTGTTGCGTTATTCGGATAATGAAGATATCGGCTTTGGTACGGTTAATACGGATATCCGAGATATTTGGATAACACAAGTAGCATTGTGAATCGAGTACAGGACCGATACGTGTACGCGAATATATGGAGAGACCCCATTACCCGCCGTTATTCCCGCTACTCGAATATTTTCTTCGATATTAACATCGACGAGTGTACGGTGGCCGGCGCTGCAAGCAGTTGTGTAATAGAACGGAAGAGGAAGTGCTTCGCTGCAGATTATTGTCCGATTCTAGGGTGCTTGTTTGCTAGAATCACGTTCAATTTGCCGTAAATAGCTTTCGATCGAAAGATTGCTATTTTACATTTTGATATCTGATACTAGGTGCATTTATCTGACGCTAGAAAATCCACTGTAATAAATGCAATAGCTTCAAATCAGCTTAATCAAAGAAAATATCATAAATTTCTGAATTAACATTATAATTTTCAAATATTTAAATTCGCGAATTTGCCTTTCGATTCATCGCCACTTTCCCTGGAGAAGCCTACCGCCGCTGTGCACGTTCCGTGACACGGTGAAATAATTTCTTGCTATTCCGCTCGGAGCTCTCGTTTTCCGTCAGCTCCACTTTTGGTTGCCATTTGTGTCGCGCAATGGAGTGCGCTGCTCCTGACAGCACTTCACATCCCCTGTACCCTCTTTGTCCGCCACGTCGACACGACAATGAGACACGGGTTCGCGATATGAATGAATCCTTGCCAACCCCTCGGCAACATCCCTCTCTGGCTGCAAGTGCAGATCACCCCCTCGCCCGATTGCCGGTCAAATTCGATCTCTCTCTTTCCCTTTGAACGACCATCCCGGCTGTATTTGCTCCAATAAAATCAAAGGTCCTCGAGCACGGTCAGCGTTTCGAAAGCATCGATCATTAGCTCTTTTCGCGGCGGGGACGGCTTTGATGCACCCCTGCGACCGTTCTACGTCTTTCGATAATTAAGGCTGTTGAACGCGTGACGATTCATTGAGATATTGCTTGTCCGAACCTGCTGAATTGATGAATTCAAGCCATCCTGCAAGGGGTTGTAAGGACTGTCTCTGGACATAGGGAACGGGGTCCTTTAGATTGGAATCCATAATGTAAAGTAGGGAGGGCAAGATTGACTTTGTGCTAATTGACGTAACTAACCATTTCCTCCTAAATTGCTTCCACGTAACGTGAGAGTAGGAAACATAATACGTTAGACGAGAATAATTAACTGCAAGTCAGAACACTTATGTGACTCGACATTTCTCTTGGATCTTATAAATAATTCACATAAGGAGGTTGAATATATTTATGATAAAAGAAAAATATATTTGTCACATACACTGTTGTAATTTAATTCAGAACTCGATCTATTTTGTAAATGAAGGAGTTAAGAATCTGGTTAATAAATTTAATGGGAAAAAGTTGGTTCGATTAAAAGTTAGTGGTTAGATGGAATATGGAGAAAGTACATCGTAGCTGAGAGAGAATCGAATCCATAGAGAGTGGTTCGTACTTAACGATAAAGCGGAACGAGTCTTTGTAATTGTTTCGAGGCGGGTATTGGAGCCGTGGCGCAATTATGAGCATAACTCGATCGTTAGGACGTTAGAAGGCTGAAGGGCCATCGTCGGTGACCGGAGGCTCGACGGCGGAGGAGGATGGAGGTGGTGGGCAAAGAATTAAGCGTAACAAGGTTTCCCGGCGGGACCCGTTATTACGAGCCAGGCGATGCACTGCTCGCCGACTTCTCGTAATTTTCCGACTCGCGAGTCCACGGGAATAATTATAAAAGTGGGCGAGAGCGTTCCCCTTTACGGATGTGCGAGCAGCTTTCAACGAAGCTCGCGTAATTACTAAGAACTCGCCTTTACGTAGCTTCGAACGAGCCTGGCAGACTCGTGAAAGATAGCCCGCGATACCGGGTCCGCGATTCCATCTGTCTCGCGAAGATCTATTAACCTATATTTCAACAAACCCGGCTCGCATTGTTCCAGCCAGGAGTTCCAAGTGAATTCGTATCCAGGTGCGAGAGAGGGACCCGATGACGTACTACGTGGACGATTTTTGCGGTCGTTAAACAGGGCTCCGGGGAAATGATCGGAGTTCATTAGGGGGATGCTGATGATTCGCGAATACTGCCGGTCGGATTCGCGAGAACAGAATGGAACGCTGATTCTGGAGCATCACTTTTCCAGATGTCGAGTCTTACGGATGCTTTCTGCCCCAGATATTCGGTTTAATTTTCTAAGAACTGCTTTTTCTACACCGATGCAGAATAGAATTTTACCTAAAACTATAGTATCTCTACTTCTTCTAACATCGCGATAATCAATATTGAATGAATAATTTGAAATTGGAAAATTGAACTGACTAAGCAACAAGAAATCGATGAAAAGTAGAAGAGTTAAATTCTATAATCATTTTACGCTCTGAAACGTTCGATAACTTATCGTACGAAGCTTTGAACTTGGCAGAAATTTACTGTTAAAGAAAGTTAAGAGGATTCGTTAGTGGACAACGAAGCCAAGCTGAACGTCTAATGACATCAAACGTCGTCGTTAACGTGGTCCTTTAACGAGCGTACATAATACATACCAGTTGATAGAATTTTAGATCGTGACGCTCCATGAATCCCAGACTCGAGTGGCTGATCAACCGATGGCGAGGCTAAATGTGGATCGATGATGCTCACCGATCCGTAACAGGATGAAAGGAAAACATTCTTCTCCGTGTTGTGATTAAAATATATATAAATAACTTTATTGTTTATAATAAAATGCCCTATCTATATTACAAATATACAAAACTCTCGCTATGTACAATGAAAATCTCCCGCTCGACGAGAAACAAGAGAACGCTCATCGGAGGAGACACGCTAGACCCCTCTAGGTTCACCGGATCGATCGATCGATAGGTATCCTTACAATTATTCGATCGATCGGTTTTAATAAACTATTCGAGTTCGAGTAGAAAGAGAAAAAACTTGTTTACTTCGTTGCAATTACGAGTTAATTAAAGGTAGTATGCTCTCTGTGTGTGTCTGTGTGTGTATGTGGTTTTCATTTAGTCGTCATTCTTCTTCCGCTTCTTCTTCTGTTTGTTCGTTTTTTTCTTTTTTTTTCCATGGTTTTGCCGTTTCCTTCGCTCTCATTTATTCCTGTTGTTTTTTTTTTGTTTTGGTTTGTTTATCGCTGTTCATCGCCCTAATTACATTTGCACACTACGAAGCTATCACGAGTCTCAAAAATACGAATAAACCGTTTACTTAGGTGAGAACACCGTGTTACGGAGTACAATTGCGATAGTAAGAAATACTTCTTGATAATAAGTAGAGAGAAACGTCGCGCAACAGTCGGGTAATCCTGCAACAGAAAACGATATGTGCGTGGTTAGATCACTTTTTGATGTTTGGAGAATTAGGGAACTTTGGGACTGGGTACTTTGGAAATTTGGAACTTTGGGAGTTTGGGACTCTAAATGTTTGATACTTTGGATCAAGCTCGAGAAGAAAATGTACACGAACAGTGAACATAATTCGAGTCTCTACTCCACTGTGCTACAATAGAGTTGCCCATTGCATCTTTCAATTTCCGAGCGTTCCACTTTAAGAAAGAATGCATCATCAAATTAATAAATAGACGGAGAACGTTGTTCCCCTAACAGAAAACGAGTTTCTTTGCGTTTCACAGAGAAATATGGATGGCTACATATCCTGGGACGTTTATCTCCAAGTTGCAAGTTACTCGAGCTCGACCATGATAAATTCGACTTCTAACACGAAATAAATACTGACGATAATCAAATAAAATCTGTATGAATTAAGTGCTCTATTTTAAAATAAAATCCTGAATATGCAATGTTTACTACTCTTTTGAGATTCTCAAACTGCAAGTACACATATGACATGTCACAAGCACCTGCCATATAGCACATGTCACAAACACCTGACATATGACACCTGTCACAAACAGAACATTTTCAATGTTTGTAACAACTCGTGTTATCGTGCTTGCAATAATTTGATGACACACTGTAAGTAGTTCTAATTCAAGGGGTTAAACTAGAAGAGGACTTACTTTGCCCACTGCGATTTCCAATTACTTCATGCGTAATGCGAATCGATAATACTTCTGGCAACAGTTCACATCTGAAACAGAAAAAGCGAAACGTCCGGTTACAACGCTGTCTATAAATCACTTGGACGTCGACGACGCTCTCGACGCTCAGACAAATTCTCCCGGCGAACGTATTTTCAGGGAATAAAACCGGGAACTGTGGTGGTCACCGGGAGACACAACGATTTGTACGCGTGTACAGGGTGTACACTCGCTCGAATATATGCACTCGATTGTTTCTTGGACCGTCGAGGATAGAAAGAACGTGCTCGGCTCGAAAAAGGAATTGCTACGTTGAAATTAAGCTGGTTGCAGTCAAAAGTTGGGGAGTAAAAAATGGAGTTACTTTAATCAAAAAGTTCCATCGTAAAACACGCAGCTCCAGCTTACTTGTTTACACTGAAACTGGTGTACAATGTGATTGAAATTAAAAATAAAGTAGGGAGATAAACAAACGATAAAATATAATTAAATATACACACTAATTCTTCATCTTCGTAGATTTCAAGAAAAGTATCTTATATTTTGTAATCTACGTTGACTGTCATAGTGGTCTTCGGTGAACAGTAGTACGAATTCAGATAAATTCATTATTTTACTCAGAATCGGACATTTGATCATTTTGATGCAGTAAATGTTAAATGTCTTTTCAGTATTTTAAATGCAACTTAGGATATAATTAATTAAAATGTTAGCCATCTGTGATTAGAACTATCGTGGTTTCGAATGCCGTTATTAAATCAGAAAGATATAGAGTTTGCGAATTACTGGTATGAAAAAAACATGGAGGTAGAAATCAATTTTTAGAATAATTGATTAACTGTCACATTTCTCTTCCTCCGGTAAAATAAAACAAATAATACCCATCCAGTATATTTTGTTAACCAGAAAAAACAACGGACCGTGCATACGCGAACGTGAAAATTGATGGATGTTTCAATGAAATTAAAATGATGAATGATTCCGCAATATCGCCGGAACGGACGATGCATGTAATGAAAATTTTAAATTCAATGGACGGATTTGTTAAAATCCCCGATTATCGATGATGAAAAGCATACGAATATGTTATAAGCCAGCTATGATAAACCTTAGCACAGCTTTAATTTCAATGCGTCCAATCTCTTTGAATACAAGGATGAAATGACCAATTCAGTTATTTTGGCAACAGAAGCCTTTGAAGAGTCTCGGTAAATGATGAATACGAATGACAAACATGAAATATGCTCAGAAAGAAAGAGGTTTCCCTCGACTGCTTTTAATTCGCGTTTATGAAAATCCAACTATAAAAACATACGGATGTACGCGTCCATGTTAATAAGTAATTAACTCCAGTTATTACATTCATATTTTCAGAGTTAAATTCCCTCTGACTCGAATCCCCATATCACGGATCGCGATACGCAAGCAAATTATGGAGAGTTTTTGAGGTAGTTGCACTTCTCAATATCCCAAAGTTCAACACTGCCAGAACGCCAAATTGACCTGCAGTTTCAAAGTCCCAAAATTCCGAATTGACCTACGCTTAAATCTTAAAATTCCAACCCCCCCGTAATTGATATCCAAACTGCCGGTCTGAAGGGACCACAACAGCAGTGAAGGTGTTAATCAAATTACCCGTAGGCAGAAGCAGCAATCTCGGGTACGGAATTACCGAAAAATTCCACTGAAATCAAGCGTGTCACGACGTCACATCCTCTTTCTTCGGTCCGGCGAGCTCGCCTTTAGAAATGCATTTAAACTTCCGCTTGGTTGTGCCCGCTGTCGAAACGCGTTTCCCCATCGTTGTGGTTGTCGCGTCTAAACGCCGGGATTCGTCGAACACGCGGGTGTTTGGGTTAGGAAAAACCCGAAGGTGTCGGGATCGCGGCTCCTGTCAAGGATTCCGGTTACTTGAATCCTCTTACGCTTCGATGAACGGACACGGCGCGTATCGTCCGCCCGGTACGTCGTCCATCTTGCCTGGATTCCAGCCACGAATTGATACAGCATGGACTGGAATGTCCATTGCTACGCCACGATCGCGCAACGTGCAATCGAATTGGATCTTGGGACACGTGACATTTTATTGCTGCGTACGAGGACAGTTTTACCGTCCCGGAAGGACGTTTCGTAGCTTGGCTCCCGGTATGCCGCTCCTTTTATTGCCGCCGTTCAAATGGTAAACGACGCCAGTCTAACATGGCCTCGATGTCCCTAAATAGCGTTCCGCGATCAATGACACCCGATTGTTGCCTCCTGAAGCGGTCGATGAAGCGCGAGACGAACTTAAACAATTTATCTTTCGTCTTGCTTTTTCTGTTCTGGGACGTGACATTTGCCGGAGACGTAGAAAACTAAAATAGTTTCGTTTGTTGGATTTTCGAAGAACTGGTAGAAGAATAAGGTAGAAGCTTTAAATGCAAATGACGTATGTTCGATATGGGATAAATATTTTATTTTTTGATTACAGTTACGTGACTACAGTCAGCTTTAACGCACAGTGACCATTCAACACGGGATGCCTACAGTCAAGTTCGGTAACAAAAGGGTTAAGAATCCCCTCCTGCCCGGTGAAACACGAAACACGACCCTCGACACGCAACCCTTGACGATGGGAGTACAAACTGAGCAGCGTCAGAGGCGCATCGGTGCAAAAACAAAAGGCAGCGAACAAAAAGAAAAGCGTTCGAGTTAGGGGTTGCAGGAGAGACTTTGTCCCTGTCGACGATGTCGCCAGGCGATTTAATTGAACCGGCTGGGAAAATTAATAATGGCTCGCGCCGGTCTCCCTTTTTTCGTCTCTCCTGTCCGCGTGGCCGTTTGTAAAATAATTCCAATAAACGCGAATCAATGGGATTTTCCATGAGGAACAAGCTGGACGCCAGGTACAAATGTAATTACGACGTCAGTCTGCTCGATTGGATCCGCTTGATTCGTGAAACGGCGCGTAAACAGCCGGCATATCGATCGCGAAAAATCACTTCCGGCCAACAAACGCCGAACGGGCGAGTTCGATTAGGAATTGACCGAATGATCGAAATGACCGGACTCGTCGATCATTAATTCGGCTGCGCGCAACCGCCCGGACGAGTATTTCTCCACAATGGCCGATACACAATTTCGTTGATGACGATGCGTCAACTTGTCGATGTTATGAATGTGCAACGGGCCGCTCGCAAAGTGGCCGCGATTGCCCGCCTATTATGTTATCAATTTAGACGCAATCGTGACGACGCGATGATTAATTATGCGACTCGTGCGCATGGGAATAAAAGTGCAACGATGCGCTGCTCGATCGAGGGAATATTAAATCGCAGTGGGCGTAATTGAAAAATTTCATCGTTGGGGTCATTGCGAAGTGTTCTCGAAGAATACTGGAGGGTCGATAAATTCGATGATGGGATCAAGGGCCCAAGAGCTCATGAGCCTAAATATTACAGCGGAATACATATTCATGTTCAGAAACAGCGAATAAACTCGTGCAGCTCCTATTAAATATTACAAATGCTTCTTGCGATCGAAATGTTCATTAAACGTTCATTCGTTTAATAATTAATAAATGCTTCGAACATATTGGATCAATTTCATACGAGAGTACACCCGTTTTACCACGGCTATTACGAAGTGTCACCAGTGTATAAAGATAATGAAAGATAGGAAGAAATTAATTTATCTATGAAGACGTTGCAGTCAGTTTGTTCGGATCGCTGGTTAAAATTCCGTAGAAAGAAAACCGCGACGGGGGCCGGTGTTTGCTGCGGAAAGAAAGTAATATCATTCAAAAGCACCGGAAGTTATTCCTCGATGCGAAAGTTTCTCCATTTTACATTACAGAAATGGTCCGCGGTGGAGATGTTAGTCGCGGGGAAAACTTCATCTCGGCGATAACTTTTCCAATTATTATTAGATGGCAAATGGACAGTCTTTGTGTTTCCCGTGGCCAAGTCCGGCCACCCGAAAGTTCAAGAAGTCCCTGAAGGGGGGAACTTGAGCCGCGCTCGCACAATACCCCGGTGATAAACCCCGACGGACCCCGCTGGAAAATCTATTTTTGATCGAACGCTCGATGTTTTCCAAGCACTTGCACGCGCTCTCCACGGACAAAGATTTCATCGACAAGTGGATTGACAGAGAAAGAGAGAAAATGTGCTCTAACTCTCTCGAAATCGAACAATCACGTTAACTTCCGTCCGTAACGGTCCATCGATATTCTCCGCGCAGGGTGTCTAGCAATCGAGGCCGCATATTTTAACTGCGCCGATCGGCTCGAGAGGGAAAAGTGCGAATTAACGTGGCTTTAATTCGTGGGAATGTCTGTTGAAAAGTTTCGCAGGACATTCGACAAGAATTCCAACGTAATCCAGCGAGAATTTTACACACGTTTTATTACTTTATATTTCGTTAACTTCTGCGCAACAATGTAACATTTTAATAAGTAAGTTCGAAGCAAAAAGATTCAAGATAATTGTCAACCTAACAGGGTATACATGTGCTCGTTTCCACTGTGACAACGTGTTAATAACCATTGTTAACATATTGTCATACAGTTAATTAAGGCTCATGATTTTGTATAAAATGCATACTGATTACATAGAAGGATTTAATTAATAATCTAACAAGCTTCCGAGTTGAATCTCTTGGCGGAAGAAAATAATCAAAATACTATCAGATACATTTATCACGCTCGTCAACGACACGGCAACAAGGGATTGTACATATCATTTAAAAAAAAGTAGGATCATCAACGTATCAGATCGCATTTATCAGCCGTTAATCACAGGCGTATCGTTAACGAACAAAGAAGAAAACGAAGAAATAAAAATAGACAGGGGGAAAAGGTAAGTGAACGACAGAGGGAACATTAATTACAACCGCGCCAGTGGCGTGTCGGTAATCGCTTTCGTCCTGAATTAAAAGTAGATTAAGATATCTGGCCAACCTGTGTCGCTCAACAGTAAGAGAGTGGAGAGAGATGGGTTGTAAAGTACTTCAAATCGTCTTGAATATAACGCTTTAGATTGTTTGTATAATTGTAAATGCATAATCATCGGCAATTTACGTATCATTATTGTGTTGAATATTAAATGACCGAGATCGTTCCAGTTCGTTGTCGACCATTGTTTTCTAATGGCGAAAATAATTTGGATGTTCGATTTAAGTTGGACATGTTTTCTCCACGTCGTCATTTTCCCTAAAGAAGTATACTGTGTTGGCTATTATACATTTTTGATATCTATCTCTAGTCATCTGATAATTTGTATGAAAAAGATAAAGTACAAATATACCACACTATTGCCAATCAGAGCCACATTCCTTCCAGCAGTTTTTAAACCCCACACAGTGGAAAGAATGGTTTAGCAGGAAATAACGAAATATACTAGCGGGTCGACGCAAAAATACCACCCTTGTGTGGAAGCAGAAGTCGATCGGTGTTTACAAACAAAGTGGAACTGGTTCTGAAGGGACAACCCGTACGAGTGGACACACCCTGCCCGGTGGCACTCGAGCGTGTGAAAGAGCGACGAGATGAACAAAGAACGCCACTGTCCTTTGTCTGAACCGCTCACGACAGGCTGAATATAATGCGAGCGTGTTAATTAAAGCCGATAGCCTGGCGCGGATAATCGCGCGTTCAGAGAAGTTTCGAGGGAAAGAAGTGAAAATGATAAAAAGGGTTTATGTATTTGGTAAAACGACACCGAAAGATTGCAGGGTCGTTTACCGACCATTACCGATATCGCTTACGGCTCCCCGAAATAATAAACGACCAGTTAATTAATATCGCGTATAATAACTTTTCGATCGCATTCCGATTCGCGTTACTTTTATTATCGCAATGGTCGGCAATTAAGATGTCGTGAGCTGCGTGCCGCACCGGTGGCCATTATTAACCGCCATTAGCCGAGTCTCGATCGTCGTTAACGCGATGTGAAATTGAAATTCCCCATTGTTCCCCTGTCTATTAACATTCCACGCGATTTAAGGGGGCATTCTGGCGTGGAACTTGGAAAAAATTGATTTTTGTCTCTGCTTTTCTCAAGGAATACCAATTACAGCCTCAAGTTGTCGACGATAAACATCTAGTTGCGACGAAGTATGACTTGTAACAACGATACTAAGGTTGCACTAAGCGAAAAAAGATTGGCAGAACGAAATTTGCGAGGGAACTGCATGAAATTGACAGAGGGACGAGGGTTAAATGAAAACATTTTCCCCGACGCTATCTCCGCGACGTGGTGGCTGGCCGTAGCTAATAAGAGCGTCTCGATAGTTTCGATGCATTATTCCTGTTCCTTCGTGGCTCGTATATACGTATACATCCGGCGTAGCTTCGCGTCCAATATTCAGAGTGCAGCTGAAATTCCCTCAGCCAGGATTTTAAGGAACAGAGGAGACAGAGCGAGAGAAAGAGGGCGAATGGAAGAGAACATCGGGAGAAACTTTCCTCGACCGAACAGGCTCACCCACCCTCCCCCCTGCCACCCTTTTCTATCTGTACTTCGTGCTCGGTTCATTAAAATTGAAGGTTCCTCGTCGTTGCCGTTGCCAAGTCGAAAGTCTGCAGAAACTTCACCGATGTATCTCCACCCGCCACCCGGTTTCCTTCCTTCTCCCTTCGAACAACCACCCGTTCGCCATCGGCAACGATAGTAACAAAACGTGACGTGGTCCCCTGTATTTCGTTACGTGCATCCGAGTGACGGTGTCGCGCGGCCACCGGCAACCGAATTGCCTTTCCTTTCCCCATACCCTGTTCGCCAGGAAAACACACCCCTTTTGCGCGTGGACCCTTCCGAACTTTCCGCCCGAGGGGATGCACACCGCCCTCTCGATATTCGGCCAACATGTAAATTCACCGTGTTCCTCCTCTTCCTTTTCCTCCTTTTTGCCTTCTTCTTTTTTTTAGAGACCCCGAACCAGAGAAACTTCCTGCAACTCCCGGTTACTGCTAGACAGTGTATCTGGCGGAGTCGACTTGGCAAAGTTCGAGGAAACAAGCACCAGGTTGATACGAACAGGTATTTGTTAGAATAATTGTCTGCATTTGTACCAAGTTGTCGGTTGTGCGGAATTTTCTTTTTTGAACACAATTTACACTGGAAAGCTTAAAATTCCTCGAACATCCAATTGTTACAGTCCTACAGTTCTCATATGTCAACGTATTCAAATTTTCAATTTTCCAAGCCTCTAAATCATCAAATTCCTAAACTTTTAGACAAAATTTTTTATAATTAATTTTAATTACAAAAATGTCAAAGTCCCAACACAATTTTCTTCATGAAGCATAAACGTATATCGATATTACAATTTACTAAGCGATACGTGAAGTACCTCGGTCTCCGTTAGCGTGTGCAGAAACGACTTTTGTAGGAGACAGTCGTTCAGAATGGGAGGCTTACGGGAAAAGAACTTGTCGACAGTTTGGATGGCTCCAAGTGGTTAAAGCAGTTGAGATAAAGGTAAGATCCTATTTCGGATCTAGATCTAGTCCGGCACTGAGCCGTCGGAGATAGCTATTTGGCATTATTAGACCCTGAGAAGAGAACGCCTAGGGAAGGGCAGGATGGAGAGTTCGATTAGTTAGAGCAATCGAGTCAAAGGAGAGATTCAACCTCGAACCTCGGTCCAACGATCACCTGTCGAACGATTTTTATTCTTATTGCAATTCACGGAAATAGAATTCCGCTTCTCTACCTCTCGTTCTTCTATTATTTTTCTACTTCGGAATTGCACGAGAGCTGCGAATCGAACGAGTAACGAATAAATAAAACGAGACGGTCTCGATTTTGGGAAGATAACTGAAAGATGATCGAAGATAATAAGATGATAATAACTTAATTCGTTGTTAAATACCTGTCGAAAAACTGTCACGATAAATGTTTGTCATTGACCAAAACAGGAAACTGTAATTAAACGAATGTTCTCGGACTGTCTCAATATTCTAAAATGCGGTTTGTACGAACACGATGCAAAGAGAGTCCGATGCAACTTCGTTCAATTTCGAACAAGGGCCGACCGGTCGATACGACTAATCGATGATCAAACGGCGAAACGGAACGAATCGAAACGAAACGAGACGAATTCAAAAATCATCGGGGACAGTTAGTTTTCGAGCGTGTTAAAAGAATCAGCCGTGAACGGTGCTCGGCAGAGAGGCGGGCAAAAATCTCGTTTCGCGATCGAAATCGAATGAGAGCGAAAGGAACGAACGGTGGACACTATTGATGGGACGCGAGATAGGGGGGTGGTAGAGACGGAGGATGAGGATTGCGATTGGAAAAAGCGTCATTCAAATTTCGGCTCGTTGCACGCGCGGCGCGGCTTCTGAAGCGGAATGACACAACGGAATGACGACGCCGCAATGGCTCGTTTTTTTCCGGCTTCCGCAGCCGCCTCTGAATGCGAATCGAATCGAATCTATCCGGTCGAAAGGCGGCGTGGCGGCCACGTTCGATAACGAGCGGTCAATAAACGCGATGGGGAACGGTAGCGACGATGTGTCTTCTCTAACGATGGGAAACGTGGTAATTCATTTTTTTCAACGACCTGATTCCCTTTCTTTTCGAATCTGTACCCGAGATATAGAATTCGTGCTATTGGTTATCGATACCTTACTTCTTCATTTTTTATATATGTACATATATCGCTTTACTGATACTTAACTTGTTTACAATTACAGATGAAAAAATTTATTAAATGATGAGCATGAACCATCTTTAGAATGCAGAAGGTGACTTGTGATAGGAATATGAAATAGGATGTCATAAACTTTCCTCAAGTATAAAGAAATGTATCTGTAGATATTACACCATGTATCAGAGTATTCGAACAATAATGACATGTCGAGAATGTCATTAAAACGTCATTAAGGTTAATGGGAACGATTAACCTCAAACATAACCTAACTTAAGGTTACACATAACTTTATTCAATTTTGTATTCAAAATAGGAAAAGCAAGTTTGGTCAGCACTAATATTATGCTGCAAACATGAAGGTTATATAAGATAAATATACCAATTAGTTTTAATTTTATTAATAATTGTTTCGCACAACTGTTTACATTTTATTAAACACTGTTCGGTAGAAATGTATACATTTCATTAAAACCTGTTTGAACAACTATTTGCATTTGATTAAAAACGTTAATTAAAATGGTGTATTGATTAAAAAACTTGAAACAGTATTTTAATTTATATTAAAAATATTTCTGCAAATATTGATCGTTGTATGTGAACACTGATTTGCCTATAAATTCGAGGTACTTGTATTGAATTATACAAAAGTGTGTAGGTAAAATATGATTATTTTTAAAGAATTCTTATGTATCCAGTAATGAGATCATTTAGTTACGTTTGAAATAAACTTTAACCAACAAGTATTGTTATTTAACGTATCGAACATGTACAAATGTGTCCACCAAATTACTAGTTAAAACTGTTTTAACGACGTACAGGGCCAGCAATGCTCGAAAGCACAATGAAACAGAAACGATAAAAGTAGTTACGTCGAAAGTAAAAAGTACCAGAATCACCGAGTTACACGTTTATACAGCATCGTTTTTCTCTTTTTCCGACGAGGCTCAATTTCCCTTCCGACCGGGGGAAAAAAGATGCGTCCACGAATATCCCGTAGATCCGCGAGCACACGAATCACGATGTAACGACGTGGCAGCGTACAGAGCTGACGGGAAACCGAGAGAAGATTTTTTTTCCCGGCCTGCCCCGAGGGCCGACGATACAAAACGAGAACGACGAAGTGGAATTAGTCGGAATCGATGGTTCCCGATGTTGAAATCGTCAACGTCGAGTTTAATACGGGTCCCTTAAATTTCTATTTGTAATTGTGCGAAAAGGTCGACGGTAACGGGTGGAGGGGGAAAAAAATCGGCCCGGACAAAAGGAAAAGGCGAAACAAAGCGAGTAGAGGGAAAATGATGGAAAGGGTGGAACGTTGCATGGAAATTTCGCTCGGACCCTCTCCCTGGCGGCTCTCGAAGCCAAACGAAATGCGCATAGGAATGACACGAGCCGCAACGTTCGTTCTCCACGTTTCGATTTGACCATTTGCCTCGATCCCGTGGACCAGACTATTCGACCGAGCACAATGTAAGAGCACTTTTCATGCTAACGAACGCGACCAGCCACGATCCGTCGTTTATCCCCGTTGCTTCGGCGACCCGCGTGATTTTCGTTTTTCTTCCAAGGACTCTGTCAAAACGATCTCCCCTTTAATACGAAAAACCGTACAAACCCGACCGGCTGGGTAATACGGAAACTGCAAACAAATCCCAAGGTATTCCTGTCATTTGCACTGGCGTTTCCCCGTCGGTTTCGACGCGAATGATTTTCGAGAACGTTTCGTGCTCCATTGAGCTGTTCCGTGAATACTCCACGCGTGTAATTAATGCTTGGTTTTGTGCGTTTACAGCTGCATTCGTAGCTCCGATGTATAATAGAAATTTTGTCGGTATTGACTATAAAATTAAGCTATTTCGTATTAATACGTTTCTCGGTAACAACGATTGTTGACTGGAAATTGATTAATAAATCTTTGATTATTATTAATTCACAACTCGGAACGATGGAAATCATACGTACTACATATAATTGAGAGGAAATTGAAATTTTAGTCTTGTATTATTATTGATTCATGAAATGATAATTAAACTGCGTATTTTGATGCGTTCGCGATACACCGAAGTTTGCAAAGTGTACATTACATAGTGCCTAACAAATAATAATATTTAATCGCCGCATTTGAAAATTGCTACGCATTTGAAAACGCATATAAAGTACGGGTTTATTTTTCTATGAACGTCAAAATAATTTTATTTCTTTCCAACTTCATACCGTTTAAAATTATTCTCCGTCCTTGTTTGTTCACCGATCGCGTTTTCGAATGAAACGCTCTCCACAAAGATGCATCTCGTTCATCCTTGCGCCATTTCAATTGAATTCTAGCTCCGGTAAGCCGTCATTCTGGCGGTTAAAATTGGAACGCGTTCGCGCGAAAGGTACACGCGAATTCGAAATTACGCGTTTACGAGCAACTTCGAGTTTCTTTTCGTTCTTCATTCACGTAAAGTCGGCCAAGGAAAGAAATCGCGGATCGGACAAACGACGAGCCACGAAAATATAAAATGGGATATCCATCCATCCTGCTTTCGAAAACGAAACCGTCGACTCGACGATAAATCCAGGGTTTGTTCGCGCTAGGACTCTTACATTGTGTCGGGTTCGGATGGCTCAATTCGTATCAGGATCATGGTGGACGAGGAATCAGAATGAGAGGGGTCGTTCTGACCGTACGACATCGATCTGACGGAAACTGACGAACCAAAATTTGTGGGACACCGCAGTAAAAAAGGTCGAACACTTTTTTTCTCTCATCTGTTTACGTCAGATTCGTGATCAGAAAATTGTAGCAAACTCTCCGGGTACAGTCAAGAACAAGTTTGACTTTTGTTTGGAAACTAAATATTTTGCACGAAAATCACTTGAAGAAAGATCGAAAAGTTTCGCTAAATATGTCAAAGGAATACCGATTCGAGCCTTAACTAAAAGTTGTTTATCAACTTTTATCAAAATAAGTCGAGAACTAGTTAGCAGGTTAATTACATTACGCAGCTATAACTTGGGTCTTATTCAAATTTAATTTGAACATCATTTGAATAGAAATTTTAGAAGTTGCCTCGAAGTTTTAACACAAATTTAATTTAGCATAACGCAACGCTAGTCCTTGCTCCGGATCTAGACTACTTCATCTGTTCCAAACTATTTCGAGATTAACTTACTGTTACATTCAACGTAATCCACGGTAATCTAGCTTAATCCTTTGACCGTTCAGTCAACTTAAGAGCAAACTTCCACACAACAAATCTTGACGATCGCTCGTAAGAGTCTACGTGAATTAACCGGGTATCATTACGTTTCACGATTTCTTATGGCATGCAGTTCTATTTTAAAATTAAATCGAAACAAACTTTTAACTTATAAATAACTCAGATGTGACTAATATATGTACAAATGAACTTTAACTTCTACCTTTTCATAGGTAGTTCCACTTATGAACCCTCTGAATATCTGAACGATAAGATTAATCGATGCTATAGAATGAGCTGTAAAAAATGAAATGCAAATGTATGAGAAACACTGCTATAGATATCTTACATCATCGTTTTACGATTCGGTCAAGTGTCTAGGCCACATGCTAGCGCGAAACGTTATAAGGAGTCCCGTACACCCAGTTATTCAACGAACCGTCCAAAGTGTTCGGTATTTACAGTCGCCATTTCTTGCTACGGACACTAATCTCCGGAAGTACTTCTGCCTTTTACTAAAACGTCAGCTTCGTGCAGCCGTGTACGGGACACCGTATGTGAAATTCATGCCTCTTTCTTCCGTTTCTGAGAAGGGACACGCTACGAGCGTACTCGAGTTCTTGGTGACATTTTTGTTCGTCACGTTGTCGAAATTGTAGACATCTACACGTAGGTGTCCACGATGAGCAAAACTCTGTACGAATTCATCGTTATTGGCTGATCGTTATAGACTATATAGCAGTGGCCACGGAAAATACACGCTTTTTGGGTGGGAAATATTTTAATACTCCGTCCAGTGAAATGTCGGGGAAAAAGAGAAGCTGGCACGCTGTTCCATTTAGCAAGGAAGCGCAGCTACATATTGCATCGGTGTAGTTTCGCTGTTACGAGGAAGAAGAGAAATTTCGCAAAGTTACATTTTTCCAACCGTATATTTTTATTCTTTTTTTCTTTCTGTTTTATACTCGTTCCAATATTGGATACTAATATTTGGAACAGAACGTTGAAGAACTAAACGATATTGCACCGACAAACGTTTAACCCGAGTTTTGTAGCCCACTGACAATTTATTTGGCAAAATAGAGAGCAAAGAAGCGAAACGGTTTAACTAGGAACCCAACGATTTTCTACCTTAAACAAATTTCAAATTGCAGCGAAACTCGAAAATTCGCAGTCGGCTAATATTGGTCAAATGTATCCTCCCGTACATAGTCCGCGTAAACCGCATTACTTAAGGGATGATTTAATAGCAGCGGAAAAGGGGAAAGCAGAGAGCGAAGTTAAGGGTCAAAGAGATAAAGAGCGAAGAGAACGGCGAAGTGGCAAAGAGAGAGATGGACAGATAGCAGGAAGATGAACACGAAGATAAAGTGTCAAAGGGAGAAAAGAACAACCCGGAGAAAAGAAGATTCAGGGGTGGAGAGGACGCGAAGGGACAGGGGTGGAAAAATATAGACGAAAGAGGGAAAGAGAGACGCGTGAGGTGAGCCGGAAAATCCGGTAGCAGTTTTCAGGGGGTAGATCCAAGGCTTCGAACGTTCGACGAGGGTTGAAAGGTGAAGAAGAGAGGGTAGGTGGCGAACAAGTACAAAGCTGTGGACGAGGGAAAGGTAAAGAGTGCTCGAAAAAATTTATCGAGCGCTGCACTTAACTCCCGCCACGTTTTAAAACAGTCTGACAGGGTCGTTTCAAAACAGACAGTCTCCCTTCCGATCTCGACTCCCTTCGTCCGATCGTCGACGGTAGGCAAACATACTTATCGTTCGTTCGACAATCGAACAATTTCCCCCGGACATTTCACAATTGTCGAGTCTTCAACGTTTAATCATAATCAGACTGCACGCCGAAGTCACGGAGTAAATCAGTGGATCAACGTTGTACTCTTGCTTTTTCTTTGTTATATCGACAATTATTTTACCCGGAATTTCAGTTCGTTTAACTCTATTTTTGTCAAGTCTTAAATTTACATTAGATCTCTAGATGTCTGTATTTTATAAATTTTTGAATATTCTTGTCCCAAGAACCATACGATGAAGAGCTCCCGAAATAGTTAACTCAACCACAAAGATATTAAACCGAGCCATGTTCAAAGTGCAAAGAATTCGAATTCGTTCGGTTTAAAAGTCTCGACAACGAACATAATCGAGCCACTGTTTAATACCAGCCTGCGGGCAACTGCTACAAATTGAAAGTCCGAGCACAAATGTGTCTGCACAAAAGAACCTCGGTATGCCATGGAAATACCAGGTAGATTAAGAGTACATTCTTTCGAGGTTAATACGTAATTTCGCGGTGTTTCGTGGAAAGAGACAACGGGGTCGGCTACTTTCACCCTCTATCCCTCTGGCGAAGGTAGCACAACCGGGAAAAATGCGAAAGAGCTTGTCCATACATTCCACTTCCGGCGACGAGCACATACATACAACCGGGTCGTGTCATTGAACGAACGATAAATCCGGCTTCGTGTTCGCTCGTCCAAGGGGAAGTTACGTGGTGCTCGTTGAATTATGTCGGTTCGACGTTAGATAAATTTGACCCGTGCTTCCGTTCATCGAGAATCACCCTTTTTTCGGTTGTTTCGGTTCCTGCTACGACTGCTTTGCGAGAATCGCCATTTTCGTAAAATATAATACGTTACCATGTAATGAAGTCATATTACCCTATAATGAGAGATGGTTCTATATCAAAGTGACGGTCCAAACGTACAATAAAATTATCCCTCAGGAAACTGGTGTTACCACAGGATATTGTACTGAAGACATACATACATTCCCCCGTTCGATTTTCCTCGGTAACAAGCCCGTTCTTGTTCGTTTTCTTCGCCCCTGGCTGTCAAATTAACATAGTTTTCGCAACCGAATTTAAATAGCGATCCGGGTAACCATCTCTCGGTCACAAGGATTTCGGTTTACCCCCGTTGAAAGTTTCGAGGGGACTCGATCGTGGAACTTTTTGCGGGATTAGTCGGTAATTGGAGCAATCGAGACCCCGTGACAACGGCTCCAGGCAAAAACAATGCCTCCCTGCAGTTAATTCCGTGTCCAGGATAAGGTTGCAGGTACGACGAAGTTTCGCCGCGAACGTTTATCGAAAGTCCGGACGTAGATCGATCCTCGAGGACGAACAGTGCTCCCGTCTACGTCCGAACGGGATCGGAAAAGGTTTTAAAAAGAGTCCACGTAATTCGCGATGGGCCAACTTGAATTGAGGCTTACGAAGTAATCGGAAAGTTCCAGCCGAAGCGATCGGCCGACACGCTGGCTTTTTGCTACTGGCGAATCCCTCTCAAACCACCACCATCCAGACTGTAGAAGCGAGTTCACGCGCGAAAAAACCTACCCTTCAATGATTTTGCGATAACATAGGGTGATTCTACAAATTTCTTACTCGACAGTACTTCAAACTTAGCATATCCGAACTTTTCTGATTCAAAACATTCAAGAATATTTATAATTGAAAGTTTAAAAATTTGTAATTCACAAATTCGAGAGCGATCAGGTTCTAAAATATATGAGCTGTGTAAATATTTTCATTATGCTCCTATTTCGCAAGGCAAACACGTGGTATCTATAGAAAATATCAGGAAGAGGTACATAGCGCTAAGTCTGGACAAAGCTTGTTATCGCTAATTTGAACCATAAAGATGGACAGATAGTCGACGCTAATTCGTCGGCTAAAATAACAGATTTTAATTAAGGGAAGTTTACACACTGGCGAGTCACGTGTTATCAGGAACAAGCGGAGGGTCTTCAAGCAGAAGACCCTAAGGTTTCATTTGCACGAAGCGTAAGGGTGAGCTAATGGCGGTCGATTCTTTCGAGTTCGAGAACGAAGGAGCCATGGGAAAATCGTGTGTACGACGATTCCCGCGGTCGCATTTTCCTAGAGAATAGTTGTATTTTAGCAACAACTTCGAAAGTGCAGTCGGTCGAGGTTCTTTATGTTATGCACGCTTTGCCAGCGATTCCGCGTTCTTCACCCGACATTATGCGCAACTTTCGAGCGTAACTTTTCCCCTCGAAGAAAAGTTGCACGTATATTGTTACACCGACGAATAATTACTGTCTCGACGAACTATACGTAGAAGCGGTTGGAACTTCTGGAAAACATGTTCGTTTCGGTGGTTGACGACGAGGTAGAAATCGATCCGACTATATCTACGAGAATTTTCGTGACCGTGGCGATATAGCAGGGTCACGGTGAGCCTCGCGTGTCCACTCATCTTAACCCATTTTCGGGCGATACCGTATATCCTTTCGAACGAATTCTCACCCCTTTGGCGATAAAATATTATCGGTCGGACAGTTTTGCGCGGTTGCGACGATTCACGAGTCTTCTCTGTCATTTTGGTTTACCACTCGCTGTTATCTGTCGATTCGTCGCGAACCAACCCCTGGTTGGGCCGTTATCGGTCGGGCGTTTATTGTGCCGGTGTATAGGAGGGGTTGTTTTTTTCTAGCTCGCTAGATTTTTTCGCGGTCGCGAGATTTATTCGAAGAGTCGCGCGAAAGCTTTGACGCGTTTGCGTATGATGGACGGGAATTTCTGTTCGGCGAACGATACCGGTGAAAAATTGCTCGAGGAATGGACGCTGTAATCCCTCGTGATTTTTATTCTCTTCTTTTTCGTTTTGCCCGCGACTACTGGATTTTTTGTTTTTATTTTTAAAGCGTGACAGGTGATGGAACTTGGGTTTCCGAGAGAAACAGCTTGATGTAATCGCACAAACTTTTTCGTGATTCGCTTTATTCGACCAGTGATTGGGTCTTGAACATGGACATATAGAAATAGATCCACGCGAGGGGGAGGCATTCGACGCAAGACAGAAAGAGCAGCCCTTGGTTGTTTTCCCTTTTTTATACGCAAATTGATGGAGGGATTTTGTTATTTTTGCGAAAGCACCATTGGACTATCTATTCAGGTGCCACTCTCGAAATGTCTGATAAAACACTGACTTTGAACGATCTCGTCGTTTCAGCTTAGAGCCGAAGCTTATAGTACTTCGGATAGTTGTCGATTAGCAATTACCTATATGACAGATATTGCAGAGTCTATCTCTCCCGCGTGCCTATGAGCACTCCAAAGGGCACTTGATCCAGCATTCGGGACCATACCGAATCGCTCCGAGTCAAATTTAACGATTTTCCATGTGGATGAAGGATGAAAAAGCGTTGCAGGGAACGTGGAATGGAGTTCAAAGTCGAATCGCGGTTCGCGAGCGGGCGATGAACGCTTTCGTTCGATCAAGGATGTGAATGGTAGGAGGATGGAGAGCTTCCACGGCAATCTGGAACGGCTGGAGGGGTTGTTGGATGGCAGAACGGATAGAACGGCAGGAATAAGTATCGCTCGCCGGGAAAAGCTCTCCATTGGATACGGGAATTGGACGCTCAGGACGAAGGATGGAATGGAGGCTGCACTCAAACAATTCTTCGGCGTGTATTGACCGTGGGTAAATCAATCAGAAACAGTCGTTTTGACCTTTACGATCAGATTCTCGGTCGGTTGCGTTCGGTTGGCCGGGACAAGGAACCGGGCGGGACGAGCACCGGATGAACGAGTTTGCCGAGAGCGCGGAGAGGCGGACGAGGAGCAGAAGACGGCGAGAGGGTATCTAGACATTGTTTATCCCGATCGCAATTACACTATCGAGGACTTTGCTCCAATCGAGGGGCCACTCGATGAAAATCTTTTTACGATCGATTTAAATCGAAGCTGCCAACGAACCAGAAACAAGATTCTCCTGGCACAGTTCCGTAAAATCGCGATTACGACAGCTACTCGAATGATATGAATAGCGGACTAGTCGCGTCTAGTCAATCTTGAAAAAGGTTTACTTCATCGACTGAGTCGAAATAATTCGAACCAATCCTTTCAATCCCTGAATATTCCGGCAGATAATCTGGTGAAGATTGAAATTTGAACGCGGTTGGGAAATCTAGCTCGTACCTCTTCGTTTTCTCCCGCGATCCACGTAAATTCTGGTCAAGTTTCGTATCTCTTCGGTCTCGGTGGAAAGCCTCCTCGGTCCCCGCGCTTTTATCCCACTTCGACTCTGTACGAGAACACCGTGCAACTTTCGCGAAAGAGTATTCACCCTCTCGGTTCCGAGAAATCCCCGCTTCATGCACCGCGGCCGGTGATCCAGCTTTTAAATTATTAGCTTCGGTAGCGGAGCCGGTAAAAAGCGCATAACCGATGCAAGGTGTGCAAAGAACGAGAGAAGGCGAAAGAAATTGCCAGCCAACCCGTGTGCGTGTGTGTGCGTTGTTCGTTTTCGCGAAGAAACTGCTGCTGGCCTTGGAGCACCTGCTGTTCCGTTATCGACGCTCCTTTCTTCGAACTCTTTGCTTCCCGCCCCTTCAACCCCCTTTTCACCCTTTCTGAACGCGCCGTTCACGGCGTCGCGCTTAAATATTTCCAAAGAACCGGTGACCGTTTCAACTTCGCGAAGGGGCGAGAAAGCGAGCCGAGAACTTTCCAACAACGAAATTTACCAGCTTTCATGGCGACCCACCCCCTCCTGTTGCACCCCACGTTTATTCGCTACGTAACACATGGGATAGTCCGCGGGCCAGATGGCGGTCGCGTTAAAAAACTTTCACGATCATGATTTTCCAATTTCAATGGCTGGCCACGTGCCGGGTAAGCGATTACGGCGCTCTCGCAGCTATTTTATGTCTCTTTGAGGCGGATTACCGGCCGCGTGTAATTCGCACGTGGCTTTTCCAGCGCGCGATTCAGCCGTGCGTGCATTAAGGGGCGCTCCGCTCGAGAACCTGCTCGATTGACGCCAGTACGAATCGAATTATCGAGAGGCGGGCCCGGTTCATCGATGAGTTAGGTGATTGTTGAAAAACGAAAGTGATCGACAGGGGTCGTTCGCGCGTGGTTCGTTCACTGATTATCGTGCGATCGATCGCTATAGGGGTGTCAGGACGAGATGCAGTCGATTTGAATTTATCGACAGTTTGTTCGCGGAGTTATTTTTGGGGATTTTGCAATTTTTCCAGACTTTGCGACATTGAAATTCGGGAATTTTTTACGGGATTTGGGTCTTAAATCTTGTACACTTTGGTAAAGATTGATTAAGGAGAAAGAATTCTACTTTCGCAAGAAAATTCTACTTCCGCTGCAAATTTAAATGGACTTCTTTATCTGAAATAAATCTGCAACGACCAAGTTTCTCTATTGTTCCAACCGTTCGCTTGATTCATTAGCAAGCAATTACTCGTGTAATTGTTGAAAGGGAGGAAAAAACATATTGCGTTTGGCTTCGGGCTCTAACGAACTTCCTGAATCGAGAGAAACGAAGCATCGGATTACTTTGTTACAAATTATCGTCCATTTCCAGCGGTATACCATCCAGCAGTACATTTAATTAAAAAGCAGATAATTTCGAACAATAACCGCGATGAAACTAGAATACGAAATTAAATATTCCAAGTTATCTTTTACAAACCTGAATAACAAGATAAGCATAATTGTCCATAATTTCGTGTCATAGACAATTTGTTTTTTAATAATAACACCTTAACGCCAGCATGACCAATATTTGCTCCGAAATTATCTCCGTGGTCGCGATAGCGAACGAGGGTGGAACAGGGTTGTATTTTTACGAGTTCGCAATTACGGTGGTGAATGCACGCAGGCAAAACGGTGTGCATAAATTCGGCAAATGGAAATAGTTGCTGTAACCCGAAATTAAATCGACCGACGACATTTCGAACTATTTAAGTACAATGGGACACGGATAGCAATTCCGAGCGACAGGCACGCGGCGGTTAGCCAGATAAATGCCGCGTCGCGACGCTCCCGGCTGCCTTGAAATGTCGCACACTATTTTAGCCCACAACCTTTTCTTTTTCGCCCTTGAATACCCTCGAAATTACGACTTCTCGCGCACAATTCGTAAACTGTCCCGGTAAACAAACCATGAGAGTTGCCAGGTTGTTTCGTCTAGGAAATATCGATTTTAATGAAATATATTATTTAACGATTCACAAAATTTCAAGATATGGACACGAGGAAATTATAAAAATTAGCTGTGCAATTTATATCTCAGGCGTCACTCAGAAAAGATTAATAGCGTAAGAGGAGAATAAAGAAATGTTTACTTTTTTAAAATGTTATTCTGCATTAAAATTGAAATAAAAGATTTTACACAGCAAACACACCGTTAGGTGCAAATACGACGGTCGGTCGTCAACAGAGGTTTCCCTACCGAAGAAAGGGAATACCAAATGCGAGGTTAATCTTTCACGTGCAGCAACAATTTCAGTCGAAGCTTCCCTCTATCGCCAAAGTACTCTCAACCTGCTTCCATAATGCATGGCGTATTCTTCTGTTCAAGCATTAATGTTTCCCTGACTAAAACGCAACATCGCTAGTTAAATTCCATTAGTACCATTAACTTTCAGCGCCTATTCCCAACGGGGACGATACTTGGGCCTAAGGGTCAATAAACTGTGCCAGTAGTTTAATCACTTGCGAGTTGGGAATAATTTGTACGTTTTTAAAGTGACGAGAAAATATTATAGGCAATTCGAAATTTAGATATCTAGGGATATCGAATTAGGGGAATTTAGGGATTTGGAACTGTAGAAGTTTGTACCTGTAAAATTATCGAATTTTGGGCATTAAGGGATTTAGAAATTTAGCTAGTTCGTAAATTAGGTATTAAGGTCTTTGAAATTTTGTTACTTCAGAACTTTGGTACTTAGGCAACTTATTAATTTAAGGCTTCAGAAATTTCGAAGATTAGAAACTTAGGTGTCCGCAAACTTAGAGTCTTAATAATTTAAAGAATTCATAAATTTGTGAATCTGGAAGTGTGCAAAGATTTGTGAATTTGAGAGTTCAGCAACTCGAATCCCTTCCAAACTCATTTCCATCGAAACGATACCCATCTATACCCATCCCGATCCCATCAGGACGAGAAAAGCGAACGATCTTCGAACGAAATCGTTCAAAAGAAAATCATAAAGAGCCAAGCGCGACGTCTATCGAGCACCGGATGACTTACAAGTCGCGCAGCAGTCTCGATTCCGTGCTCGCAACTTTACGATCGAGGATTCCAGCGGTGTTCGGGGTAGAAGAGCAGAGACAGCACGCGTATCCGGTAATAACGATAAATAATCGTAAAAATCCACTATCGTTCACGGTTGGTTAACCTCGGTTCTTTTCGCCGACGGAGGGCAAAAGCAGCCTGCTAAGAATTCAATGCGCGGGGCGTCTAATAAATATTTCTTCCCCGACGCGACACACGCTCACGAGCGCACATGTTCCACCCTCGCGAGTATTCTTACGGATACACATACGAAATCTAGGCGTTGCTACGAAATTTCAGAACCTTTTACGATCACTACGGGAAAAAATTCTGCCGGAAAGTCGAAATTTCCGCGTTCTTAACTCCTTAACCTACAATTTTCCAGGCAGTTGCGTCATGCACAAATGACTAATTATTTCTACAACGTGAAGGCAAATAAAGGAAATTTAATAGTTAGATACGTTTTGTATTCAACGATCCTTGCTTATGAAGATTATAATCAGAATTGAACTTTTCTAAATTTTTGACCCACTTTTTAGATCCATCCTCTTTTTGAGTAAAAACACCTACGCCAGCATTGTATAAATGATATTTCGTGCGCATCCTCATGTGCCACAGATTCAATTCCAGTGAAGGTGACCTTATGCAAAATATGCAGGAAGTGCAGTACGCTGTACCGGAAATAAAGGAGCGTATAGATCGCTGCATTTCAAGGATACCTTCGAGAATCGAGGCCACTATCAATAACTAAGGAGATCGCATGAAATACTATAAATAAGTGAGGGTTCTTTAAGAATGTAATATTTCCGTTTGTTGCAAACGTCGGTTTATCGAGATTGGAAACTTAAAAATTTATACACCTGAAAATATTTACATATTCGAGGTACAGTAACTTCAGGGAAAGCGGTAAAACCTTCGAGTCAAAGTATCGACCAACAGTGTCGAACATCCGTGGAAATATAGTAAGAAAATTTATTCTACAAAAGAAAGATAATTTCTTGTACCAGAGATGAAAGTTCGATTCACAGAGTCGGTCCGTTCTAAACCCGCGTTACAGAGATAAAATAATGCGTTTGGAAATAGTCGAAGTTTTATCTCGACAGAGGTTCTCGAAAGGAAAATTTTGTTAGAGAAGTTGGACTGTATAACGAGGAAAATCTGCTCGAAACGGGAAAATCGTTACTATCACCGATCCGTTCGCGGAGCGCAGCTAGAAAGGACAGGGGTTGGTTTTCAAGATTTCGGCGCCGCTGAAACGGCCTGGCGTCGACTACAGCGAAGCAGAACCAGGGATGGGAATAGATGGTCGTTTCGTTATCTTGGTCACGTCTCGTCTGGACCCGTGGGCGCGCGTTTCCTCGCAGGAAAAGAGATACTCGAATATTTGTTGGCCGGCGATCTATAACCGCGCTGAATCTATATACGCGCGTGCACGCGCCGCTACGTGACCTGTCTGCGCGATACCGTGAGACGCGGTTAACTCGTGGTGCTTTTAAATCACCGGTAATTTCGCCGTTCGCGGTTCACGACACGCAACGTTGACACGGCACTCCACGCGGACGTATCTTTGCCACCCCTCGCGATATTATCATCCGAGCCGCGTTTAGTTCGTTAAAATTCATGGTGTTCCGCGAGGCGAGAGCTTTCCCGCCGCCTTTCCACGGGAGGGTGAAAGAACGACGACGAGGGTGGAGGTAACAGGAACGGTGTCCTTTTGAGGGTGGGCGGCTCGCATGCGGTAACCGGCGAGGAACCTTGTATCAGGGGTATTGGTAGTTCATTCGTGCCGGTGCTTTAAATGGAAATTTCACCCTTTCGATACGAAGGCGTATGCGTATGCTCGTAGAAAGCAGATGTACTGGCTGTATCGTCGTGTTAAGGGTCGCAGATGCTTTCACCGATACCATGGAAAATGCTGCTGTAATTTTTGTTCGGTTATTGCGGTTTCCTGCACCCAGACAAAGTTATCTCACACTCGTGCTATTATGTATATTGGAATTACGTATTACACTTCTTTCAAACAAGGCTAAGATGGGATTTTTAACATTAGATTTATTTCTTATTTTCATTTACTAAGAAGTTTTTGTCAAATGTAATCATCAACGAGATAAAATATCATGTATAAGCTAGTTCCCGTATCTATTTATTCTTGTAATCTACTTTCAATACAAATATAAGTCACGAAATGTCCGTAAATGTACTGTTAAAACTAAACTCCGCAGTTAACTGGTTAAATATATAAACTTAAGCTGCCGCACTATCTAAGCACACGAAGATAAATAATAAATAACTTATCAGTACCCCAGACAGAAAGACTGAAATCGATGAGAGCAGTTGCTCTAAAGAAGCCTCTGTACAGATGTCCCATGATCGATGAAAATATTAAGGAGATACCCAGTTGGAAGATAAATCGTGGTCGAATGGCCGTTTTTATATCGGATCCATCCGGGGGGACCGATACCAAGGATTTAATTGATTTCTTTCTTCGTGGCCTCCTAGCTACGCTCTCGATCAATCTTACGCGTACATCGTCGCGCCTGGAATGTACATGTTATCTCGAGCGCCAGATAATCGGCGGTTACGTAAAATGATTAAGGGCCGCCCATTACTCATGGAATGGTTCCCTTCTCCACGACGCTCGCGCGAACCAACCATTCAACACTGTGAAACTTTCATCGAGTTTCAACCCCTTCCGATTAAGATCTAACCCTCAACCTCAAAACTACTACACGCTTCCCTTCGTGGCACCCCCTTGTTACAACGCTGCAGTCTCCCTTTCCGGCACGAGAACCGCGAGACTGTGTTTTTCATTTCCTTACTTCCTCTTTGAGGTTATTCCCTAAAAATATTAGCTCCATTTGTACGCTGTGGATAAAAGTAGATTTATATTTCAACATCTGAAACAATTTTTAAATTATTACGTTATCGAAAGAAACATTTGGTACATCTTCCCAATGTTTAATCTTAATGTAGTCGAGTATATGTATAATATAATAGTACCTTTCATTCAAATCCTACAAAAATCATAAATTTCACGATATATTCAAAAGTGTAGGGCAATCTTATAGTAACCACGATTAACGTTGAAGTGCAACGAAGAGACCATAGCAGAAAAGGCGTCCATATTGTAGCGATGGAGGCAAACGAAGAAAAACATGGAGAATAAAGAGTACCGGAGATAAAGATGAATATAGCAGGACGAAGTTAGCGGAACTTATAATGGAATTATCTTTCCGGAGCCAAGGTTGAAGCAAGGAAGCCATGCGTCCGCGGAGAACCCATAGAAAACTAGTTCCCTATAATTCCTCTTTTGACGGTGAAGCGACTGCATCGTCCAGCTCCTGCCATTACTCTCCCTCTATGTCTCATCGGCTCGTCTTGGTTGCGGATACACACTGACGCACTCTGGATCCGTCGACCGAATGGAATCGCGCTCGACCGTAAACTTGACACAATTGTGCCGCTGGACGTAACTCGGGATTAGCACAATGGCTGTCCTCCCTCTATTTTCTTGGTCCTTCCGTGGACGTACATGCGTCTGGCTCGTAGGAAACGCCCGAGGCACGCGTGTGTCTCGGGAGAGAGATCTTAGGAGCTGAACGGGGCCGATCGAGGGAGACAAAGGCTCGGGGGATGCCATCGGTTAGTTGCAGTTTTCGATTTCTTTGCGCATACAAGAGGGACATGCGGGAAATGGAAGAACGATGTAACGTCCTTGTGTCCTAATAAAATTGTCGTGAGGGACGAATGGAGACGGGATTGCCGTATTGCAGGAGACGTAGGGGTGAGTGGATGTAGAAAGAACTGTGGACCATTATCTTTCTTTTTACTGTCTGCTTACTGTATGTGAAAGAAAATGAGCCAAAGTTGTAGAAGTTTTAACGACTCATCAATATAGCGCTTTTACGTACCATATCTTTTTCGAACGGTGCATTAGAAAGTGTAGTTGGGCATCATAATGGGTATCCACCGCGACGGAGGAAGATTATAAAGAATTTATCGCGGTCTGAAATAGTTGGGACGTAATATTTACCGTTTACGAGAAAAACGTGGAGCGGTAATTGGTCGAACACCCTGTATACGCCGTTTCTGTTATCTCGTCTGAAACAGTAGCCCGTATATCCTTTACAACGTCCCGGAGAAGAGGGTGGAATCGGCTGTTCCGCAACGAAATCGGCGATCGAAGGGCCAGGTTCCGTCAAACGCGGGCACGAACAGAGAGAGGAAAGAATTCCGTGAAAAGGGCACAATAGGATGGTGGAAAGATACAGAGGCCGTAGAATAGGGGAGATAGATGCGCGGATAAAGAAAGATGGACACTGATACAGCGTGAAGAACCGTAGAGACGAGAAGGGTACGGATACACGGCGAGATAAATGGAGGTAAAGGTGGCACGACAAAGAAGACACACGCTCGACGCAGCAGCGTTTCACGGGGGAAAAGAAGAAGGTGGGACCGTATTGAATCGGTTCATAGGTTTACGGGCGACCACCATTATTTTCGTCTCGCATTCTGGACCCATTGTATCGGGGCGTGAGGCTGTACAATGTAGAAGCGAGCATCTGCCTTCTCTTCTGTGCGCGCCCCTTCCTTGCAAATCTCCGAGAACCACTCGATGCCGCTTTTTGTTCGATCGTGAGCGCGAATTATTGGCGCCGACGAGAGAGAGAGGTGCTCCTTTCTCGTCGTGAAAACGTCGTCGCCGGAACCGGCTGCGACGGAACTTTTCACTAAAACGTAAACAACCGGGATCGTTGGCCGTTTCGCCGGCCATCGTCGAATCGATTTCCACGTCGACTCGAAAATCCCTGACACCGAACGCTTGCCTTCTGCTTTCAGAATTAATCCTGTCGACGAACCTGACTCCTGGGGTAAATATTTATCGTAAACGGCGCGGCAGCTGAGTTTTCGGATACTCGCCTTCGAATTATTTATACGTTGCGGAAAATCGGCTTGGTTATTTCCTTACTCGGAGGTAACTGATCGAGGCGAGCCATTAGGGACTCGCGTTGCAACTTCCTGCTATTTTTCTGTTAATTTGCATTATTGAATGGTGTTCTGTAACGTCGAGATTATGCATTTCAGGAATTAGTTCATCTATTCTTAGCTGTGACAGTTTTACTCTTCCTGGTAATTTTCATTACTTCCTTCTATTCTGCAACGTTGAGGTTATGTAAAGGAATTTAGAGAACTAGTTCACGTAATAATTTTTAGGTGTTACAGTTTTACTTTTCATGTTAATTTTCGTTACTTCGTTCTACTCTGCAACGTTGTGTGAAGGAATTTTAGTTCACGTAATAAATTTACATTCTCTGTTAATTTACATTATTGCATTCTATTCTGTAACATTGAAGTTATGTAGAGGGACTTCAGGATTTGGTTCACGTAATAATTTTTAGGTATTTTATAACGTTTGAACAAAATGGAAGAATCAACAGCACGATGCGCTACTTTCTTGCATTATAGAAAATTAGGTACTTCATTAAAATATCATTATAGTACAATCATGATAGATATTATTACACAACATGTATTATATTTCATATTTCATATTATGTACGTTATTATAAAAAGTATCGTTTGTCTTTCCTCAATTCGTATTTTATCAATCCATAAATTTTGATGAGAAATGAAATTAAAATCACGTACATCTTAAAACCGCGTTTCCAGGTAATAAACGGAAAAGTAATTAAAAAGATTGAAAATCAGAGCAAACAGCCCGTTGTTTTAATTATATACAAAACAGAGTAAAAGGTTAACGAGCATTAAACGAAGAAAAAGTAAATTGAAACGTGTTAGTTTCTCGCACGAAAGAAGCTTGTAAAAGATCAAGTTTATCAGGAGGAACCGACAGTTCCCACGATAACGAGGGGAAAAAGCCAGTTTCCCATTTCTAATTTCTGTTTTCCGTGACCTAACCGCACGAGTTGGCGAACGGGGAAAAATAAACGGGAGCGGATCGTCGAGCCGTTCGAGTCCGAGCTGCGTTTTTGTCGACGCTCCGGGAAATTAACTCTTGACCCCACGACCAGGGGAATTTTATGAAAGCGATAAATCTTCGAGTTTATGTATTTACCTGGCTACGCGCGCTAATGGAGAATCGTTTTTGCCTTGTCTTTGAGACGGTTGCCCGCGATGAATCACGCTAGAGCCGTTTCGTTGACTCTCGTCACTTTAGCGGCGCTGGTACGCTTAATTAACTATCGATCAAAATGTATCGGGTTACTTGAAAACGTATAAAATACAGTATCACGTCGGTTTTAATTACTTTCGAGGTAACACGAGTTACTCGGTGCTATGTGTTGAAATTCATTTATACATACGTATACGTATATCGGTTATGTATAAGTATGATTATTCTAATGTTAGGTGTATAGTGATCTTTGAGCATATATTATAAGTTATATTACCACACGTTGCATTAGCATTGTATTAGCATGCATTGTACTATTAGCACTTGTTCCGTTGCTATGGCTGCAACTTCTCGTGCATTATGGATTAAAATATAAAAAAAAAAAGGGAATTGATAATGTTGTATAAGTACGGGGAATTTCAATGGTTTTAATTCCACGCGATATTCCTAGGAAAACCGTTGCTGAAATTGTAGCTGGCACGTGGAAGAACAACGCCCGGTAATTCCGCGCTAACGAGCATTTCATTTGCGCGATTCGTTAAATATTTGCGCCGATTTATACGCGAAATTATCGAACTACGTCGTTTCGAATAAAACACAGAGGCGGAGATGAGCGAGTTTGCCAGCCCGTTTGGACGTATTTCCGCTTATTAATTAAAACAGCGGAGTCGAACAGTTTCTCCGCTTCGTTCGAATAGAAACAGAGGCGGAACAAAATCCATAGGCGTCGAGAGAAAAAGAGTCAGACTCTTGATCTCGTTTTCGTTTCTTCTTTTCCCTCCCGGCAAGAAGTAGAAGAAAAGGAAATTCCGTAGAACCGCGACGAATTCAGTTCGAAAAAATCAATCTACGGTTCGTTGGCCGCTTTTATAGCTCGCGGAGAGCCAATGAAATCCTTTTAAACGTATACCAGAAATTCTGTCTTTGAAATCGAATTTATCGCAGCAAAAAATAGTCGATTTCAATCGGTCGTTACGATATTTTCAGCGTCGCTCTGTGATTTCTACAAAAATCTTGCCATTTAAGAGGAAATACCGCACCCATCAATCACGATTCTACTTGGGATACCGGTCCAAATGGAAAACCTGCGCCGAACTCGATTTAAACCCTTGCATTGAAATCACGTCTTCCATATGTATCTCTTACGAACTAAAGCCAATAGCCTCAGACGCGTTTCACGCACGTGTTCCTCCAATTTTCGTTTACCATTATTTATTTCGTCGGTTTACGTGGATGAATTTGGAAGTTTTGCGGATTGAACAGTTTGAAATTTGGAGATTGAAGAATTCTGTAACATAGGAATTTGGGAATTCGAGGATTTATAAATATAAGAATTTGGAGTTATAGAAATTTTGAAGTTTCAATCTGTGGTAGTTGGGAACTTGGAGATTTGAGAATTAAAAAATTCAGAAATTTGATACGACAATTTGACAATTTAGGAATTGAAAGATTTGATGACCGAAAAATTGGATAATTAGAGAACGCAGATACATATAAGTGTAATTAAGCGTGGCGAGAACTGCGGCATCGAGGACACGAGAGCCGTTCGTAAATAGCGTCCTGAATTTTGTCCATTTACGGGGAATCGTCGCGAGTAATAGCGAACCGTTGGCTTTTCGTCCATTTTACGAAACGATTCGTTTCGACCAGTTACGCGCCGTCTGTCGCGGCAATTAATGCAGCGCGTTGTAATTACGCAGCTGGCCACGAAATTATAGAGAGGAACGATTTGTAGCGAATAAAATTCAACCGCCAGCCACACGCAACAAGTAAATTTTATCGTTATCGCGTGAGGAACAAAAGGGTACGGCGTCGAGGAGATCTGCTCGGATTTCCTGCGGGACTTTCTGCTGACGCTTCGCGAAAGGACAAGCCTCCGCTCGCGAAATTACTTTTCTTTGTGTCCTGTGATGCCAGCTTCGTCTAAGGGGACCTGTGTGACCGAGCTCCAGGAAAAATCGCCATTGTTCCATGGCCTGAACGCTCCGTGGAGAAAATCGGACGAAGATCCTGTTACGGTTAATGCGATCGTCGAACGGGTAACGCGTTATTGTAACCCGGTAATTGACGAGATAATACGGAGACGTAATAGACCCTTTTGAATCCTCCTCGTGTCCCGAATGTGTCATTTTTCTCGGGATACTGTGCTCGATTCGTTCCATTCTGCTCCACGCGACGATCAATCGAAGATGGTCGAACAGTGAGATTCTTAAACTCGAAAAGGACGGAAGAAAGAATCCTCGCGAGTCGTCGAATTGCGACGACGCTCGGTCCAGGCTCGAAAACGCTCGGAGCCAAGTGGATTATTAGAAGAGGAATAAAAAGATGGCCATAGCTCGGAGTCTAATGGAACAGAGACACGCACGTGGGTCCCGAGAACTGGAACGAACGGAACGAAAATTACACGGTAGATTTAATAAAGCGAGGATCATACGAGGATCCACGCGTAATTTCGTGAGCAGCCTCAAAGTCTCTAATGACGGCCGCCGGCTTCAACGATCGCAGTTACCGTCTCGTTCGGATTTTTCACCTCCACCTCGTTCGACGTCGTTCTCGTTCTCTGTTGCGGAACCAAACGTCTCCCGTGGAACCTCCCTTTTTCGACCTAGCCGTTCATTCTACCGATTCCCGTGTGTTCCCGGTCCTGCTCCTCCTTCCGTCACTCTCATTCGATTACACCAACCCGCAAATTATCGAATGCTACGCAACGTTCTCGCGTAATGCTTCTAGTAATTTCGTTCGCTTTAAATAACACACGACATTTGATATTTTAGTGTCGATCATCTTGGAAATTAAAAAGATATTATGCAAGGCGCCTTGACTGCGCAACTCTGACCTGATTTTTTACTGTTATTGAAAGAATACATATAAAGTTTGTATTTGCTCTTGAGCAAATATGGCAGCCACTGAAAATTTCAACATTATCAAATTTAAGGAAGCCTACGAGCATTACAATGTACACAGGACTGGAGTTGATTATTATACAAGTTCTATTAACGATTCAATCGAACACAGATAAAAATGTAACAATTCTGTAATTATAAAACGTATCGACAGCATTGTTGCTTTTTGCAAGAGAGAATGCACACTTTTGTTTCTCTCCCGGATAGAATTCCAATTATTCTAACAACGTTTAAGGGAATATCGTGAAAAAAAGAAATTTCTATAGAGGTCCACACGAGGTAATAGGTTGTAAAGATTGCGATGGACGTGCACGAGAGGAGAAATTTGAAGCGGCACACAACCGAGCGACGTAATTGACCGACGTACTCGACGATGAATAATAAGAATGGGATTCTAAATGGAAATGTTCCAGCTGCTGTACAGAAAATTTTACAAAGGCACAGGAGACACAGAGCGGACGAGTTTCGAAATTGTTCAACGCGAAATTGCGACAGAAATATTTGATTAGCATGTTTATGAAGTTGGTATACATATCATGATATATTAATCATTAACGGGAATAGAATTATCTGACCTTTGCTGTTCACAATTTTGTACGAGTGAAACATAATTAAATATGAATGATGATGTGCCAGTGGCATCTACTTGCGGACACTAATGGCTACTCAATTTACCTATCTGGAAATTGGGCAATATGAAATTTATGTATTTATGCATTTCAACATTTAATTTCTATATTTCCGAACTTGGAAATTTTCTCGATTTCGAAATATTTGTGATTGTCTTCATACATAAATTTGAAAGTTTGAGATTTCTATGTTTCTAAATCAGAAAATTTCAGAATTCCTAAATTTTATCGGTGCATGCTTGGATCTGTTTCACAGGCACTTGGGTAGGGCATCGGTGTTATACAGCATTTTCCGCTCCACTCAATTTCCCATTGAATATTTCCATAGCACGTCTCGTTACACCGGCATTGTTAACGCGAAAACGAGGATGTTATGATAGGCTGGCAAGGGCCGTTTCGCGGATTCTTCCGCCGAAAGGATCGAAGAAAGGAAAGAGGAAAATGCGAATGGTAAAGAGACACGACAGGCTCGACCCTCTCACGGTTATCATCCCCTGAATGGACAAGAGAGGTAGAAAATTCCGGCTGGGCGTTTTGCTCTTTTCAAACGACCTGGCTAGACTGACACTTCGATGACAGGTAGAGTGCCGGCAATTGAAATAACAAGGGAACGTTAAGGAGGAAGCTCTGCTTGAAAACGACGAGCGATGAGGGCGAGAGGGGTGCAGGAGGAGGAAGAGGAAGCCTGGCTGGTTGGCTGGCTGCTTGCATGAATTCCAAAAAAGTTTGTTTGAAAGGAATCCGCCACGATGCTTCGTGGCATTCGTCTTCCGTCCTAGATCCGACGAATTGCAAAGCGCCCTGAAAAATTGTCCTTTTCAAACTCGTCGCCGAGCGTAACAATGACGGGTCGTGGCCGACCGTGTTCCCTCGTTCCTCTCGGATATTATCGTTCCTTTCGTATGAATTAAATGGCCGGTCCCGCCAAAGCTACTGAATAATAGATGACTACACCGAGATACGTCGATATTCGACTCTCCGCGTCAACCTTTTCCCGCGAAATTTTGGATTCGTACGAATCTATTGGGATTCACGCTCTGTCGTTCCTTAAAGAGATATTCGTTCGCAGACATGTAACTAAAATGATTACATATTATATTTATTCTTTTTTCAGTGTGTAAGGAAAATTATTATCGATCAAGATTTTTATTTAATTGTTAATGATATGTCTGTTCTCAAAATTTCCCAAAGCAAAACCATGTATACATGATTTGTACAAAATTTTAGTATAATCTCATTATATTCTATAGACGTCTTCTCCAAGATTGAATAACATTTTTATTTCTATGGAAATGATGTAATATAATGTTGACAAAAGATTTTGTATCTTTCATTTTTAAATATTTATAATACATGAAAAACTTCAGTGTCTTTGGCCCTATTTTTTGCAGTAAAATGTGAGGTCCTAAAATGTAAGGTTATGTACGCATCTATTGAAGAAGAGTGCGCCGTCACATAAATTGAACGAATGTCATCTACTGAGAAAACCGACATAACTCTTTTGGCCGACCCAGTTCTTTCGTAAAATATAGTCGTAAAGAGAATGGTATTCATTTTGGAAATAAATATACAGATCTCGAAATCTCGAACGCTACTGGCTATTTGACCCAGTATTCGCCTTATATATGCGATATTCGCCATTCGAAATTTAATTATCGAAGCAAAGGCATCAGGAAATTGCAGTGACGTTCGTTCCAGCCTAGGGAAAATATTATATTAGACCTTTTTTCGACGCTGGAATTTTTCCAGCGTGCCGTACGCGCTGTATTTTTATCGCGGCCAGTGTAATACCGCGGCGTGTATACAGCTTCCGTAAAATATGGTTACGTTGATTACTTTTTTGCACACAATCCCCCACCCGCCAACCCCTCGACGTTCTTACGGACCTACCCCCGGCTGATCCTCGCCATTTTTACTGCGCTTTTCCCCTCGCGTGTTGTTCGGCTAATGCAAAGGATCGGATATGACTCACCAGAAGGGACCAGGAATTTTCAGCGGATTCATGGCGGCGTACAAATCGATACGTTCCACGTTCAAAACCCTCGCCTCGCTTAATACGACTGCTGATCGAATCAATATCGATACGTATTGGCGGTAATACAAGAATTTCTTTCAAAAATACGATGAAATTGATTTAATATGGGAACTTGAGGAATTTGGCACTGTAGAGACTTGGGATTTTACAGATTTCAAATTTTAAGAGTTTGTCAATTTCGAAATTCAGGAACTTAGAGATTCAGCAATGTCGCAATCATACAATTAATGCATTCGGTCATCTAATAATTCTGCAATCGAAAACTTGAATTGAAACACTCCCACTATTCAGAACATCGTCCTTGAACTCAAAAAGATTCCAAGTGGCGTCAATCAACTAGCAAAGTCTAATTCGTTCTGCAAAGTTTCTCGTCGGCATCGAAGACTAATTTCTTGAAGGATGCTATCCAGACAACCAGTGGTATCGTTGAACGCAACGGAGGCCAGGGTTTATTTGAACAAGCGTAAAAAAGGAAGAAGTAGTAGCGGAGAACGGTAAAGGAAAACGGAACCGCGCGAAAGAGAGCAACGCGGCCACCGGAAATAACGGACTGACCTTAACGCGGCCACCGGCGCAAACTTTCAGATGTTATGAGTGTAAACCGTGGGGCGAACTATCGTGGACCCAGGCAGCCAGATACGGGCTCCGTTTTATTTATGAAACGAAAACATTCTCTCGCTGCCTGCAGCAGAATAATTTTCCGCGCACGTCGCCGACGTTGCCGAATTAGCCGCGTCTGGTTACGTTTCGGCTGATACAGACAGTTATCGTTGCACATGGACGAACGAAATCTGAAGGAATATCCTGCTTTGGCTCGATGCCCGTCGATTCTTTAATGGTATCCTCTTTTCAAAGGTTCTTAACGCAAAACAGAATAATTTAATTATAACGCAATGAGTAATGTGGTTTAACGCGGTGGTCATATGCACCGCATACGTGGTGCTTCTAATTTGGTTAATTAATTTAACTGAAATGTGCTGCTGATTCGGATATGACATTTTAAGTGGAAAGCTTGGTTAACTCTTGTGAAGTTTTTATTTGTGTATTATTAATTGCTACTATTCATTCAGTACATTTATACATTCCAATCATACATTCGAAAATATCTATTTCGAATTGTACTAAATTGAGTGCGTGTGTCAGCTTTCGAATGCAAAAGATCAATTATTACAATATTATGTAATTACATATTATAACGCATTTAATTATTATAACATGTTATTAGGGCTCTTATTGTGATACGTTATTTGTATTATATGTCTGACCACAAAGGTCCGTTTTCATAGCAGCGGTCAGCATGTAAACCGTGTTTATTATCGAATTATTAAAATATTTGCATTTCGTACTAAATCAACGCAGGTGTACAGCTTCTGCGTATTGACTCACACGTGAAAAGTATCGAAAGGTTGCTACGAATGCAACCACCCGTTTTGTTAACCAACGTTAACGCACTTCGCTAAAGTCGAACGTGATTAATAAAATGTAAAAATGAATACAACGTTGGTACGCGTTAGATATTTGTCAAAGCGAATAATATTGAAAACATGATGTCGGGGTTGACGTGCATAGATATAAACGAGCCTTCTCGTGTCGAGGGTAAAATCTGATTCGCGAAACGAGCCCGCGACACCCCTCGGAAATTGGGTCAGATACGCGTGTCTCCAACAGCTGCGACAGCGTGGCGAACCCGCAACGCAATCAATTTATCAGGTCGAAGCGCGAACGTGACCAGACTTAAGCATATGGCCGATTTAACGATGCCAGTCGGGAAACTGTGTCCATGAGCGGTCGTAGCGGGCAGAGATTATCCGTTCCCCGGGATATTTTCCGTCGTTGTCGATACAAAAGCCAACGGGAACGTAAAGGGGGAGAAACGAAGGCAATTACCCCCGGTACCAGCGTCGAATTTGTTACACCGTTATGTCGTAACCGAACGCGCCAGATACAATTATGAATGCCCGCCCTGTTCAATGGGGGTAAACGAAATTTCCGTGACCGACGACGGTGGTATCTTTTGTTCGACCACGTTCCGGGCTTTTCGAGTTTCGAACCCGTCACACCCTTCCACCTTTCGTTGCCGCTCGATGATTTCGCGATTTTCTCCCTCCCCTCGGTGTTAATTACTTTCTAGGTCTTTTTTTCGCCGGGCTACGTTCGCTGATTTTTCCTTTGTGCCTGATTAATGGACTGGTCGAACGGTCGCGTGCAACGGGCATCCGCGAAAATCACGGGGGTGAAACGCGCTCGAGGGGTGAACGGCAATTTTCCGCGACGTTCGCGGAACACGTGGACGATCCGTCGCTACGTAATTCCGTTAATAGAAACGAGTAATTTCGTTTCGTTTTTATAATTATCGCTCGACGATTTTCGACGCGATCGAGAGCTTCGTAATGAAACGACCCTTGTCAAAGTCCGCGATATTTTATTCGCGTTGCGCTCAAATTAGCGACGTAATACTGTTATTACTGGAACGATCAGCATTTACTTTTTATTGCCATACGGGTAAAAGGTATTCGACCTCGTGCGTCACAAGTCGTAAATGATTATTAAATCTCGATTAAAAGTGTAGACATTATTGCTTGAAATTTTCTGGGTCAGTGAAGACCCTAATCTCGATGCCTAAGGGTCAAGCGTTAAATCATGCTAATATACAATAATCCAGACCGAAGAAATGTCATGAAAAAAGGGTTTACTGCTTTTGAAAGGGAACCAGGAATGGTTCGAGTCGGTGGAACAAACTTTATGGCTCGTTAGATAAGATACTCGGTGTTTTCGATGTTCCAGCATACAAAGACGGCGCTATATTAAATAGACGGCACTCTAACTTACTAAGAAACTCGATGCTTCAATTGTTTTCGGATACGAGAGTCGGAGCAACGACTTTTTGCCAAGAAGCAACAGCCACTCCGAGAGGAAGCTAACGACACGCTTTCAAGGTAAATACCTTTGAATTCCGACGGAGCAAAACGTTGCCGCGATAAAGTGGAAAAGAAAAAAAGAGGACGTAATCGAGGGTAATTTTTTAGAAGAGCACGCTGTTCGACCGCGTTAACCTCTTTTCGTTGGCCGCTAAAAAAACTTGAGTGGATCGGAAATGTATTGACATAATTTATTCCTTGAACACCACTTTAGACGTTCTCTGTTCTATTGAATTTTGCCATTTACAAATCTGGCAATTTCGCGATTTAAAAATTTGGGAGATTCTTTAGAAGAACTTCTTTGGAAGAAATTTTGAAGATTTGACAATTTGACCTTTGAATAATTTGGTACTGAAGATTTATGAATTCAAAAATTGAGTATCGAAGATTCGAAAATTTGGGAGTGGTAAACTTTCTTTCTGCCCCGCGTTAAATTGTAAAGTAAACTATCAAAGGGGATCTTAAATAAAGTTATTAGAATGCTCTTCTGATCCCGCGTATCTACGAAATGGAAGTTGGCCGTAATAAAAAAGCGACAAGAAGGAAAGAAGTTCGATAAGATAAAAAGCACGTATTAAAAGTGGAAGCTGTGCTCTTAAGTGAGACGCAAGAAGCCCTTCTGTGACGCCGATGAAGTTAGTCTAGCGATGGCGGCACGACGTGAAATCGTCGAGCGTTAAAGCGAAAGAGACGCTTTTTCAAATTGACCAAACACGCCGCGAGATAAGTCTGTTAACGACTACGTTAAGAGAAGGCCGGCTGTTCCTGTATGGAACTCGAAGAAAAAAAAGAAGAATCCACCGCAGAAGCGCACCGACCGTCTGAAAGCGCCATAAAAATTCTTGCTTCTCAAATATTGCGGATGCAGGTGCTATCCTGGGCTCTGGCAATGTGCTCGATAAGACTAGTAGAATTTCTAAGAACGCTACTGTCGTAAAACGGAGTGCTCTACAGAGAGACATCCGTTGTTATCCCGCTAGAGAAATTGTTTCACCGACCACTTTTGCCGTGCACGTTCGCCAAAATGGATAACGAGGAAAGATTAGCCCTTCGAGATACACGCTTTTTCTTCCGGCATATTTCCATGGAAAATCATATCATCGTATTACCTTCGTGTCATAAAATTTTCTATATTACTAATTACCGAGACAAAATAAAAACACTGTACGAATTCAGAAGGGTGGATTTAGAAATTGAATAGCGATTAGAAACGAAGAGTTAAAAAAATGTATTGTTAGGATAATTTCTGGCTGAGAACGCAGCCATTTATTTTGCAATTTCGGCTCAGACAAATTTCCCGACTTCAGCGAGCGTTTCCTCCGCGACACAGATATCCGTTCGTCAAGAGGCCATCATCCGCGCGCGTTCAACCATCCACCAGTCGGAAACGCGGGCCGGATCGTCTCTCGTTATTCGCCCATTCAATCGAGCAACGCGATTCATTTCCCAGAATTACGAAGCAAAAGGTGGTGCTGATGCTGGAGGGTGCCGCAAGATGTCGGAAAGCCAGCCAGCGGATATCTGTGCACCTTTTACTTTTGCAATCTGCCGCTCGGTTGAAACGTCAAGAGCGACTCGGAGAGGTTCACGCCCGAGCGAAGAGATCCCGGAGCGAGAGAGAGGAAAAACGGAGCGGAAACAGAGACAGACGGGAAAAACCGGGAAACGTGAAAGCCGTAGAACGAAGCGGGGACAGAGACAGAGACACGTCTAAAAGGTTTTAAAGAGTCGAGGAACAGCGACGGCTTATTCGAGCCGTTTCGTTCGCGGTATACTGGGTGTCCGTCTAAATTGATCGTCCCAAATTACCCGACATTTTGTACAAATTTTAATTCCTGCAACTTGCAATTAGATGCAGTACAGACGTGTCTCTTTTATAAGACCCTTTCAAGGAATTAAGGCAGAATTTAATTTTCTAAATACAATTACATTTATATTCTAAATCAAATCAACTTCTGTGTAATATATGAGGTTTCATCTTTACTGGCTATTTTATCGTCTTCATTCACTGTTTTATGAGTGTTTCATTCACGGCTTTACGCCTGATTGCTTTGTGCCTTCATGACAATCATGATTTTAGTTTATTGACTTATTGAATGAGATTGAATGACTGACTGTAATGAGATAATATGATTGAATATTGAACTATAAGATCTTTGCTAATAAATTTTCGTAAAGTGCGATAGTTGTTAAAAATTGATTAAGTGGTTGAGACACCCTGTATAGTTCGGGTTACATTTATGTCCGTGGAAAGAACGCCTTTGAAGGGACTGAATCCATGGCAAAGGAGCGGACAATGGCGGACCAGTCGAGAGGATAGAAGCTTTGAAACACGCGCGCGGATGCTGTGTGGGACCAACGGGGTAACCTGGTGGCCTCGTAAAACACCGAGCTGACAATGAGGAGCACCCAGGAATGACCGACACCGATTCGGAAACGCGTCTCGCTGGCTACGTTCGGCAATGCAATCTCAGGATATGTAATAGTACGGCTGTCGATACACGGACACGTCGGATCAACCGTATTTCCTGTTTTCTGATCAACTCCAGCGCGGATACAGGAAACCATGACGAAATGTCCTCTAACTGCGATGTGTACAGATACGCGCCACGTGTTTTTATATTACCGCTCTCTTCCGGCCTCTGTCATTAACTATACTAATAAATAATTTATTTCTTTTTTGTCTAATCTACTACTTCTAATGAAATCATCTTAAGTGATGAGGTACTCTCAAGTCTGGAGATATTCTAACCTTACATTGTAACTCTACATTAAGTGTTGGTTATTTTTATAAGTTTATATATTTTTAACTATTAAACAAAATGGTGAAGTTGTCATTGATAGAGCTAATATATTTTTATGATTAAAAATGTATGCTTGCTATCAGCTTCAGTTAATATCGACGGATATTCGATGGAAATCCCCTTTTTACTATGCAAAAGCGCGTCACGACTTAATAGATTTATTGAAATTTATGTGAGGATTAGGGGAGCGTATATATATATATATATATCTAGAAAGGTTAAAAAGAGGTCAACTTTCATGAATCTTTTAAGAGAAAGGTAAAACAACTTTTTACTACTGTTTTGCTCTATTAAAAAGTAAATATATTATACAATTTTTACAAAAATGTACATTTAAAAGTAACAAGAAATATTTACATTGCGAATAGTTTTACGAGACACCTGTTTTTGACATGTTCCATGGTACCAATTGACATTTTTACAGGTTTCATCTAAAACAAACAAAAAAACGACGATTTTCTTGAATTATGTAAAAATAAATTTAATCTCGTTATTTTTGAAGTATATTGGTTTTGGCTTTGAAAAAATAGCGTTATTGATAGCTGATTATTGGAAACAAAAATTTGATATAAACGAAAAATTTGTGGGGACAAATAGCATGGTAGGCTTTCTTAGAGAAAATTGCAATGTAGGAAGGGTCCTAGCATTCGCTGTAATACTCGAGTTTGGAAATTTCGGGGAACAGAAATTTGGAAATTCGGAAATTTAGGAATTTAAAAATTAAAAAATTTGAATATTTGAAAATTCAGAAGCCCAAAAATTCTAAACTTCTAACATCCAACGAGTTCCTAAGGTAATTTCCCGTGCCTCCCATCATCATTATCCCTAGGGAAAGCCTAGAATGCGGCCGACTACAAGTTATTCCAACGTTCCCTCGTTCTCACGATGTGACAGGAACGAAAAAGGATTACGCTTTCTCATTTCGAAAAATCTGAAAGTTACAGCGGAACGACCACCCACCGAAGAGGAAAGAAGCCCGAAGGAATCAGTCAGGTGGCACAACAAATCCTCTTTTAATCTGTAACGTGCCTTCGGGCCAGGAAAACGCAAGGTCGTTGGTAATCCCATTTGTCTTCCAGATTCAGTCCAACCGTTGTCAGGTACAAACGTAAAAGGGGCACGAACAGGTACACGCGATCATGGATTCAACCTGTTCCAATGGGCACGGACCCCCATTTTCTTTTCCTTTTTCCCGCGATTCGATTCGCTCTCTCTCTCTTTCGGTCAGGAGTGGACGGTTCTTTTTTCCGGAAAGTTTCACAATTAACAGGCGAGGCACGTATTCGAGAGTCCGAGAAAAGCATTTTTCACAGGTAATTTTTGTCCACGAGCACACTTTACGCCTGTTCGTTTTCCCCTTGCAGGTCTTCGCTGGAAAATACATAAATGGTAAGGTATATGCTAAAGTTTCAGACGTTCTCTCTTAATACTCCAATTATCTTAAATTCGTATGTTCTTTTGAAAAATTGTTCCTTCGATAACTTTAATTTCTGGGACTTTTAATTGCTTTCACTATTAATTGCTGTAATCTGAACATGGTGGATGTACCAAACCAGTTATCGACCTTAAAATTAAAATTGCAACAAAAGATGGAGATTACGGACGTTCAAGTTAAACACCTATTAACCTAGGTACTTTGCTTAAAGATAAAAGATCTCACGTGTCGTAACACTAAAACTTGCCAAGAATACTAAAACTTTTGCATATGCCATTGCGGGACTAAATTATGAACGACCACATTCGGCGAACTTCATGAAGTGGCTTACCACCGAGCGAATCGATGGAAACTCATTTTATTCCAGCAACTCGTACATCATAGCCGAAATCGAAGCTTGACAACAAAACCCCCATACGCTGCGCGTATGCCGCGTAATAAATCACGATAAAAAGACCACGATCCTTTTTTCCCGTGCAAGCCTGACGAAACCCTAGCTTCTTCTTTACCGTCTGCCTTTCGGCTTGATCTTACAAAGATCCTCTCTATACCGGGCTAAAGGAAACACGCGGAGCTCAAGAATCCTCTCCCAACCTCATTTTTCTTTTTTTTTCTTTCCTTCGCTCTGTTTACAGTCAGATCGTCCGCCAAATATTTGAGACACGAAATTTCGGGGTATTTTATTTTGACGGATCGTTTTCGATAATCGACTGATAAGGTTGTAATCGGTGTGAATAGGTTACTGCAAGATAAATCTGAAATGTTTGAACTTCTCAACTTCGTACATTCTACAATCATTAACCTTCAGACCATAAAAATTTTGGGATTCTAATTTTGTAATTCTATAACATCATACAATAAGTATTACCCCTCCCACAAGTAGACGAACGAGGTACATTCCAAAGTTTACTCTAAAACGGGAAGGGCAATTTCACCGGTGGTGTGTGATAAGAGTGAATTAGGGAGCAACGATTGTATATTTTTCGCCGTAATCCCGTAAGACGAAGCGAATCGAGAGTAATTTCAGGGTGAAAAGCTGCGGCGGTATCGCAGCGACTTATCGACGGATCAGCTGTTAATGGAAACTAGGCGTGAATTCGCTGGCTCGTCAGATAAAAAGGGTCCATTTGGTCCCTTCGATCCGGCAAATCTCTCTCCCCCCATTGTGACAAGCTGACCAGGAGGAGAACAGCTGAAACTGAAGCGTGTCACGAAAAGTTAACGCGACCAGTCGAGTTCTCGTGAACGCGAACGACCACCTGACACGAATAAAAGGGACACAGTTCGTAGCAGGGGGTGCGAAAGCATTGTGTTCCCGTAGTATTCTGAGCACGGGATCGATCGAACACAATTGACTTTCCTAATTTCCTCGTACCGGTCGCGACAAAGTGTGGCTTGTTGCAATTTCGTATTTCGTACGAGGGGGCGGTTCTCGCTTTATGCCGCTACACCCTCTTCCAACGAATTGTTTTAGACTCGATCGGTCACACTTTTCACGAGGGATTGAACGAGCCTGATAACCAGTTGGTCGATATTTGTCCCGTCACCGCGTCGTATAACACTAGGGAAATAACATGGTGTCGCCATGACAGGGTGACGGCATCAAGTTCAACGTGTACTTACAAGTCTAAAGCAATGTACTCAAAATAATCAAAACTATTGTACGAGATCTAAGGTGCTAAACCAAAGGTATAGGACACAGGTTCCGGTAGATTTTACGATTATTAAGTTTCAAGTAGTTAATTGATAAGTTGAGTAACAAGAACAGTTCTTGATGATTATCTGCAGGAATTGTTACGACAGGCTTGAAATGGCAAATATACCGATATCGTGCACTCTTTCCGAGTCGAGTGAACGCAGCAGAGTATGAACCTGTTTGTCAGGTACTCGAGTCCATCGCTAGCGGTCAGCGACGAACAGGTTGCTCGAGTTTCAATTTTCACTCGAGCCGTTAATCGCGCGGAGGCTGTTGTATGATAAAGCATTCGATGAACGGAGAAAAGGAGGCGTGATCGCGCGGTACCGTGGAACGTATCGGTTTAATACGCGCAAAGGAGATTGCCCGTATGTCACGGAATAGATTGCCGTGTCTCGGATGGCGTTGAAAGGTGTTAGGTGCAGGAAGGGCGGACGGAGCGATATCGGGGACACGTTAACATTAGACACCGAGTGAATAGCTTGTATCGAGAGGGCTGTATTGAATTAAGAACGACAACGAGGCGATGATCGATAAAATGTAACGCGCTCGTACGGGGCCGATTGCGATCCTTCGCAGGGGTCCTAAAGGCGACTTAATTTGGCGAGTGGGTGAGAATTGCGAAGGGTGGGCCCCGTTCGATCAATAGAGTTTTCTGTAATTCGACGACAGCCGACGAATTTCACGCGTGTTCGTGCACTTTTGACCGGTCCATATGTTCCGGCGCAGCCCGCCCGAAGATGACCCCATTCACGGACCAATCACAATGACGCGAAATGTGCTGCCGTTAAATCGGGCTGTGGGTCAGGACCCGTGTTCAATGGTAAGGCTATAGTCTCGTTAGTTTGTCATTCGGGAATGATATATAATTTTACAGCGTTGTCGCTAGAAGAGGAAGCTGCAGTAGTAACTTTACGGACGGATTCGATCGTTTAATCGCGGCTGTAAATCTCGTCGGGAGATCAATGATTTTCTTACGGTTTAACGGAGCGGACCAAGCAAATGGATGGGTATTTCGGTATAATAAAAGTCCGCCGCACCGTCGAAGTCGTGGGCACCGATTGTTATTGCGTTTCGACGGAGGAACGACAAACGAAGTGGCTTTTAAGCAATCGAAACGAATTGTTCCCTTTAAGAGAAAATGCGACTCGTAAAGTCAAACATTCTCCATTTCCGGTTTTTCGCGTTACTTGATAGTCTTATTTTTCCGAGATGGCGGAAATATCTGTGACGATGAAATTAATTCGGGTTAGATATTAACGTGATATCGTTTTAACACTTCGGATTACGAAACTTTACCCCGAAGAGACCATTATAATAAGTAGTCTTAAATTGAGGCGATAATCGCAGACGCGAGAATACCACTTTAGCATATAAATGTGCATTCAGTGAAAGTCTGGATGGTTTCAATATAATCACGTTAACTCGCATATCACTATTTTACTGTTTAAACGCTAATCCTTTTACTATCCAACGTTCAGTGATTAACACGTAACAGATGAGGTTTCATTTCTTAAAAGTCTAAAAGATTACATATCTATAGTATGTAGGAGAAGGAAATCTTGTACACTCACCACAAGACAATCTCCAAGAATTCAGAGAGACGAGTCTGTTTTTCTAAGTTTTTCAATCTCACTCATACGCGTGACCGCAGTAAAGAATCGTTTGTTCGTGCTGAAAATATGTATGAAGCAAAGAATACGCTTTCCGCATTAACCGAGCGCAGTCGTATCTGTTCGGTACACTACCAGGGTTCATCTTGTGGCGAACTATACAATTATGATACAGGGCTCGACAGAGTAAAATGAAGTTCGTCGGTCATCGGTGATCGTTTCGAAGGAAGAAGGAAAGAAAGCCGAAAGGAGCATCGGAAACAGAGTGAAGCGTAAGAAGACGAAATAATGGTTCTTACCTAAATAATGGTAGTTCTACGTCCATTGATGCTGCGCCGGAGGCGGGGGCGGCGGCGGCAATGGCAGGGGTCTCTCCAAAACAGGAACAGGGGACACGTCTGGCATGGCGAACCTTAGCTTCTGCCAAAACAACTTGTCCCCCCACACCAGGACGGTGTGCGAGGAGATTCTCTTTTTGAGATCGGCGTCGAGATCCCGTGGACACACACCGCCTACCAGCAGCAGGATCACCGAGCGGCCCTTGCCTTTCAGAGCGTCCCTAAGCGCCGCTTTAAACTCGAACCTGGCCCACTCGCCGTGCAGAAAGTTCTTGGAGAGCACCAGGATGGTGCGCCTCGAGGAATCGGCAGCTTCGGCCACTGCGTCGGCGACGTTGCTGCCGGCGCCCAAGTCCCGATAGTGCAAACACAAACGGTACGAGGTCTCCAGACCCGGTACCAGGATAGTCGATACGAACGCCTCGTCCACGGCCGAATAGGAGATGTAGGCGTCGAAGGGTTTCTCCTGGTCCTCGAACGCGGCCGTCTTGTAGCAAGCTCTCAGTCCGCATCTGCTGGCTGCCCATGCCCTGAGCGTACGGCGATGCCTGAAGGCGCCGCACACCAACGCCACCATGGAAAAAATGAGCACGGCGGTGGCCAGCAGTAGCGGCAGATAAGCCTCGAGCGGTCGGGTCTCGATGACCGAGGTCGTGCCCGTTAATGCCGCGCAATTTATGACCGATCCGTTCGCCGGAAGAGTTATGGGCACGCCGAGGGAACAGGTGACGCTACGCCAGTCGCTGATCTTTGCTCGATTACGGGACATCCACTCGCGCACACGATCCAAGTAAGAGCACTCGCAGCTCCACGGGTTGCTCGACAGCCCGATGTCCACCAGATACGGATTCAGGCCGAGTTGCCAAACGGCGAAAGTGCCCAGCCGATTGTTCTCCAGGCGCAGCACTTCCAGCTGACGTAGCGGAAGAAACGTTTGGTTATCTATATAAGTCAGTAGATTGTTTTGCAGGTAGAGCTCCTTCAAGTTTTCGAGCGGCATCAGTTCCACGCCGTTGAGCACGCTTATCTTGTTGTTCTCCAGATGAAGGACCAGCAGCCGCTTCAGACCGCTGAAGGTGTGATTCCGTATAGCGATGATGTTGCTATCGTTCGCGTACAGGATCTGCAGGTTCTTCCGGCCGATGAACGAATGGGAATTCAATTCCCCGAAATTGTTTCCATCGAGGTAAACCTCGGTGGCGTCCATCGGTAATCGACCGGGCAGCGTTTTGTAGCCGGAGTTGGAGCAATCCACCACGTTCGCCGACCAGGATTGATCGTGATAGCAAGTGCAGTTGGTCGGGCAGGTCATCTCGCAGTCGCAGGCGTCGAAGTCGCAACAATGACAGAGCGCGAAACAGTGAGCCTTGTACGTGCAGAGAAATTGAGAGGGTTTAGCCTCGAGCAACGGTATGTAAGATTTGTGTCGATCGTAGGGAAGCCGACAATAAACCGACTCCAGATCCATTACCCGAGGGTGTTGCCTCAGCGTCAGAGAATTGATTCGCTGCAACCACTCGGTGGTGCAGTCGCATATGAACGGATTGCCCCCTATATAAAACTCGGGCAGTCGCCGGTAAGTGGGCACCTGTGTCAACTGAAGCGCGGACAGGTTCATCTTGACGATCTGATTCGCGTAAAGATCCACCCTGGTCAGATCTTTCTTGTTCAAAAATGTCTGAGGCTCGACGGTATGTATCAGATTATCGTTGACGAACAGAAGCTCGATGGAATCCGGTATCGATCTCGAGTGTATCCTCGTTAGCCGGTTGAACGACACGTCGAGCGTCCTTAATTTCATGCCCTGCGGCGCGATCCCGAGATCCATAATAAGATTTTTATGCAGATCCATCCACTGCAATTTCTCCGGCAAGTAACCGTAATCGAACTGTACGATCATGTTGTCGGACATGTTCAACCAGAGCAGGCCAGGTGCGCTCGCGAATATGCCGGACATGTCCTGCAACAGATTCGAGTCGAAACGAATCGCCTGCAACGCCGGGTTCGCGGAAAACGCTCCGTCTTCCACAGTTTCGATCTTGTTCCTAGCCAGATTCAGGATCTGCAGAGCGGGCAACTCGGCGAAATCCTCGACAGTGACGTTCGTGATCTCGTTCTCGATCATCCGTAATCCGTACAGACTGGACATTCCACGAAATCCCGGCCTGTTCAAGCTTCTGATTTGATTCTCGCCCAGATCCAACGTACGAAGCATCCTCATGTCCTTCAGAGCGACCGGTATGCTGTCCAGACTGTTACCGGACAGATTCAACTCCTGCATACTGGAGCAATTCCGAAAGGCATCCGGGTGAATACCTTCGAGTTGATTAGAATCGAGCGATAGCAGGGAAAGTGCGAACAGCCCATTCAGGGAGTAAGCGTCCAGGTAGGTTAATCGATTATACGTTAGATCTAGCCTGTGCAGATTGCTCATCGGCGCGAACGTGTCCGCCGGTATCGTCTCGATCTCGTTGTATTGCAAATTCAATATCTGCAGGGTGTAAAGGTCTTTGAAGAGGGCCGGGTCCAACCGACTGATTCGATTATGGGACAGATTCAGCAAGACCAGACGAATCAGGCCAGAGAACGTGGCGGAGTTCAACCAAGAGCTGGTCAGCGCGTTTCTGGATAGGTCCAGTTCGACCAGCTGATTCATGTCGGCGATCAGACCGGGCGACAGCACGCTGATCGTGTTATTCTGCAGTCGCAACTCCTTCAAAGATTTCGCCGAGTCCTTGAACATTTCCGTCGGTAACGCGACGATCCTGTTCCCGGACAGATCGAACGTCTCCAGCGATCTCAATCCGTGTAGCGCCTCGTCCGCTACCATGGAGATCGCGTTGCTGGACAAGTTCAACACTCGCAACCTCTTCAAGGAGGAAAACCCGTGGGCGGGCAGCACCAGAATTTGATTGTTCGACAAATCCAGCGACTGTATGTCCAAGGAACAGGGATACGGCGACGGGGTCGATTCCGGCTGGCGTCTCGGATGCTTTTCCGCCTCCGTGTCCCTGAAGCTGAGCTCGGTGATGTCCTTCAGCATGTTCCAGGAGATGTTCAACGTGAGCAGGTTCGACAGAGGGCAAAACAAGTGTTCCGGTAACTGCCAGATGTTGTTCCACGATAAATCGATCTTCTCGATCTGCGGGACAGAGTCGAACGCTCCGCTCTCCACCTCCAAACTGTAATTGCTCTTTCGCCCGTTCAAGCTTCTGATCGTCAGATTACGGAGATCTCGCAGGCCGCCGAGAACTTTCGCCGGCCAATGTACCAGCTTGCATCCGATCAGTTTCAGCGATCGCAATCTCCATAACTGGACGAACCCGTCCACGTTCAGGACACCGTTTCCGAGCAACTCGGGGTCCTCGCAGGCCACGTTCACGGTAGTCACGTATTCGCTGGTCGCTTGAGAGAAGTTCGTCCGCAGCGAGTCGTTGCCGGCGTAACGGTGAACGCAGGTGACCACGCCATCCTGCCAGGGAGTCCACAAACAATGCTCGGGCAGATCGGGCCCGGGCGGTAGCTCGCTGGTCACGGCGAGCACGTGGTACACTGGGACCAGAAGACAGTAGTAGTAAAGCAACGACGGCGACACCGATCTCCTCAGCCCTTCCGGACCGGTGAACCCACGCATCTTTAGCGAACCCGTTGCCTTCCCTTGTTTCCGCTCCTCCCGGTCATCACACGCCTCTGCGCGGGTCTTTTTACGCGCGCTGTCGTCGCTCCCGTACGCCCTGCCTGGGACCAGTGGCGCTGCCGATCGTTCGAGATCGTCGATCCTCGATCGCGGGCTATCTCGTGGATTCGAATCGTCGTTAACGATTCCGGGACACGGTACTCGTCGATATCAAGTTGTCTTTGAAACGAGCACGAGAGGCACAATATTATCGCGTTTCACCGGAGTACTTTTCAAGTAGTCCACACTTAAAGAATCACACTTCACCCGACCGGCAAATCGTCCGCGCTTCAAACATTTCGAGCCCCGGACCACTCGACTCGTTTGACTGAGAGTATCCTCGTGACAGAACGGATCTCTCGAAATAATTACGCGCAAACGTCGAGACGCTTTATGAATTCGGTTCGCGCGTTTCGCTTTCTCCCCTCTTGTCAAAAGGACGCCTGTTTACGTAGCTGAGTCAGCGGCGCATCCACGACGTTTGCCGCCTCGCTGTTCATGCTTTTGCACCGAGATACCGTCCTCGAAACGTTGTTTTTCAATTCGTACGCAAAATGTCCCATTGCTGAGGCGCGTGCATGAGCAACGTGAATAATTGCACCCTGTTCAGAAATTACGATCCGATTTCACCGAATTTCCATAACCGTTCGAACCGCGACGAACTTGCACGAGTTTTCCGTACGCAAAGGACGAGGGCCAGAGAGAATATCCGTCGGCCACGACACTCTCGAAACCATAACACTCGCTACGGCGACCACCGCGCAACTGACGGTTGAGATCTCCTCAGCATCTAACTCGACGCATAGCGTCCACGAATCGTTCGTTCCCCCTCCACTGGCGGCAGCACTAACACACCGAGGACCGGCATCCGACTCCGGCGAGCACGCGCCCCTCGTCCAACCGGCTATGGTGGAACGAGGACGGCATACGTTCTCGTCTCTTCCTTCTCCGACTCGCGTTGAAATCGCGCGCGCTTTTGTCCAACGAACGCTCCGTGTTCTGTTGCTCTACGCGCGACGGTCCACCCGGTGTAAGCGCGAAAAAAACCGACAGTCAACAGCAAACTTGAACTCCATAGAGAAAGTGTCGCGATCGAGCCTACTTCTAGTCGACTTTTAGGGATTTGGGGGAATCTGATAATTACGGGACGGGATTAGAACTTTGGGACATAAGACGGAAGCAGAGTCGAGGACTTTGGGATTTGCAGATCTATGGACAGCGATTTGATATCTACGGATTTGGCACTTAGAGATTTGGGAATTTGTTGAAATTTAGGAATCTAAGGATTTGGGAATCTGGAACTATGTCAAGCTATGTATTTGTGATATAGAGATTCGAGAAATCTAGAAATCTGAGGACCTTGAGGTCCTGAGGTCTGCAGGAGTCCTAGGAGTCTCAGTATGTAGGATATGGGGAAATTTGAAAATTCCAATATGTAGAAGTCTCGAAACTTGAAGACATATTAAGAAATTTGATAATTTGAGAAATTGAAGATTCGGAAAGCTTGACATCCAGAAATAGAAAAGGGAATTGAAACTTGTCAAATGTATGTATGTATCTTGATGCGAAGCTTTACTGTTTGTCGACGCTAAAGGCGTTGCAGAATTCGTATGCAGTGTGAGTGGTTGGAGATGTTGGCTGCGAACAGGACACCTTACACCTCGACGTACACGGCCACCCTCATCTTCAGCGATGAAATCTTATTCCTAACTTGCGCGACCACCCTGCTTTGCGGAAGGTAAGTAAAGAATGTACGAGATTTTCGAACGCGATTCTCGATCGATCGTGTGCGACTCTCGATCGGTTTCGCGCGCATTACTGTCGTTGCACGGGAACGATTTATAATTAGTGGAAATAAGCGGGTTGTCACGTCGTTTATATTTATTTGGTCTCATTTAAATTCATAACTTAACTGGTTACATAAATCTATTTAACGAATACTGAGTTTGACAAAAAAGGTCGATTATTCAGAGGTGCATTTAATATATTTTGCTTCGAATCGATCGATGTTTTTGCGTCCTGTTGGAGCACCTGCCATTCGCAACCTTCTTGTTTCGTTGTTATTTCATCCACTCAATCAAATATTTCCATCATCGATACAAACACGAATTGTTTGATAAATTCCGGTGAATTGCAAAATTACGAATTAAAAATAATTCCATTTTTACATTGCGAATGATGCCTTCATTAATAATTCCAAATTCGGAAATATATTTCTCTTTTTGTAAATGCACGTTCCTCGTCCTGTCCAAGGTGGTAGTTTGCACTCTCTTAATCGAATGCGTTATTGAACCTCGTTCGACTCGTAACCATAGTTGTAATCATAAAATCAACTTTTTAAACACAACGCTACAATTTTCTGCTCTATATCATTAGTTCAATTTCACTGGCATGTCTCGCTGTTTTTCTCGACCACATTAAACGTCATAACGAGGCACGTATTAACGAAATGACTAGGTTCGAACGAAACATTGTACGATTGCATTCCAATAACGACATGACGCGTTCCGAGAATCATTACACGGTTCGTTTTCTCTAAAACAATTATCTTTTCTTACCATCCGATACAAGACACCCCGCGTCTATTTGCGTCTACACCCATCTATCGTATCTTTCGTATCGATAAAAGCGAGAATGTGTCGCGAAGGTGGAAGAAAGATGGCCGAAAGGGGCGAAGTTGCACGAAGAACAGCGAACCGGTCCCTGCACTGGTTTCTCTTCGCCTCTCGCGTTTCTCTATCGCGATCCACGCGATATTCAGAACACACCACCCCTGTCCAAGGACTGTTCATAAAAAGGTTTCGATCAATTTTTAAGTGGTCGACCGACCAGACGGCGAGTTCGTCTGTTTCTCTTTGTATCGTCGTGGCTTGAGGAGCGGAGGGGAACGAAGGAGCAGGACGTATTTATACGCGCGTCTGCGATCCTCGCGGACCATCGAGATCTTCGATTTGTGTGTAACACGACGACTGACTCCGCAGGATCGAGTCCTTGATACGCTTTGAATAAGCCTCGCTGATTCATTCTTGTCCACCCGTCGAGAGACTTTCGACTTGATCGATGACGATCCCGGATGATTTGTATTATGTATCCTGTCGGGGTGAATTGAATTTCGGGGAATCCGCGCGGGCACCGTGCTTTCCGCGCGATCAACCGTCTCGAGGGCAAGAGATTAACTCTGGGATACCGCCGATTCGATTAGCCATCTTTTAATTTAATTTAGCGCCTCGCCGATACGCATCGTGATTAATACGGATAATATTCGATAATCGAAATAAACTTTCAAAATGTCCAAGAAGATTTACGCGGTACTCTACTCTAAGAAACTATCTTTCGGAGAGAAAATATCGAAGGTTCAGCCCTTCAAATTTCAACCTGTTCACAGGCAGTGCTCTTCCACGAATGATCGATCATCTTAATCGATACGCATACCAAGGTGAGAGAGATTCTCGAGGTATCACTTGTTACGAGAAATTATCGGTGAACGCCGTTAACCGACTCGTTTCTCGGACCGTGTATTATTTAATCTACGCGGGGACACTTCATTATTCCAGACCGGTAATTAACGGGAGGATCCTCCGTCTGGTCCCGTCGAATTACGCAAGTCTTCCGATAAGAATCGGCAAAAACTGGCTGCTACCTACCGGCCGGTCTCTCGAAACGTAATTAATACTTCTTAGCAGGGCGGGGTGAGATCGCGCCCTGTGGCCGCTCGTAATTAAAACCGTTAGGAAAGAGAGGATCGTGGATCGTTATAACTGCGATGAGAGGTTCGCGGGAGGTCGAAGAAAGTTTCCTTCGGCAGCGGGAAACAGGACGAGAGCAAAGTCAACCGTGGGGAGCCGTAAACTCCGACGTTTGCCAGAAATAGGTCTGCCAGCCGTGGGTCGTCGACGTGCACGTACATATGCGTGTGTGTACACGAGCATTGCTAGACGGACAGGTGCTGGTGTAAGAAAGGGCCAAGAACACTTGTTCGCGTTAGATAACTTCCCTTTTCCCTCGCTTTCGACCCTGTTTATCTTATTTACACTGTGTTTTACCGTTTCCAAACTTTGCCGGATCGTTCAAACGCGGAAGGGTGTGCTTCGAGCGAGTTGGTTCGTACTTTGACAAAATTTTACGTTATCAATATTTAACACTAACCTACATTGTACATTTACTTTGAAATTGGAGTTGAAGAAGAAATGATAAAACGTAATATTAATTCTTTATTTGATAGTTTTAGTGATATTAAATATCGACGGAATACGTTGAAAAGTTTGTAGAAGACAATTGATAAAAGTAGAAGCACCTTAGATTTAAGCTCCATCTGTCTTCTATCAGTTCGATTAAACGAAATGGTCTTGCGGTGGGTTCGAGGGCACCCCAATTCGCGGGGAGGGCAATAATCGAGGACGGCCTCCGTCTTCAGCAAGAACTTTTCTCTTCGATTCGGATATCAATTAGCGGCGGATTCAGTTTCCATGTAAGAGGAGGGAATCGCGTCAGTGACCATTCGTCGCGAAGTAACGGCTGGCCGAGAATGACGGTGAAAAAGAAGTTTTAATTAAAGCTAGAATAAGAGTTTAATCGAGCAAAAGGGATTAATTGCTCGGGGGGTTCGAGCGAGGGGTCAAAGAGGGCTGCTTCTCCGCTGTTGCTGCCTCCTCCTCGATGATTCCGTGGCTTCTCGAGTGGCGCGGACAAGAGAGCCGCCCCATAAATACTCGCGTCGAATGCTTCTCTCTCTGAAACCCCTTTTTCGTTCGCAAACAAAACCGACCACCTCGATACTCCCGTACCAATGGGAACCGATGTTATTAAAAGGCTACAGAGCTTTTCTGGTAACGTCCAAACTCGACGTCATTGAGTTCACGAGCACTTCGCCAACAAGACTTTTTCGTTACTGCGTATCGTATCGATTCATTCGACGCTTCGTACCACCCTTCGACAGCTATTTTCCTTCTGATCGTTTAGTAAAAGTTCCAATATCTGCGACGTGGATAACAAAATATTGACGGAGAGATATTCGCTGATCCGTTGTTTCAACCAGCTATTCTTTTAATAACTGTATAAGTTGATGAACGTATGCTAGTTAATAACGTGTTCTTAATGACCGATCAGCAACGTGTTAAGAATATCGAAACGTTTATGCAGTCATTTTGAAACCGTAAGCTTTCACGTTTCTGCATATCATTCATTTGACGAGCAGCCTAACAGCTCCTCTCTACGAGCAGTTGCAGTGATTTTCTTGCGATCGCGCAACTTTCTCGTGCATTTAAACTCTTCATCGAATTTAAGCCGTTTCGATCGCGGAATTACGCAAACGGCCGATTTCCGCGAGCGTGTAACGCCGCTAACAGTTTTGCGAAACAAGAAAAAAACGAATACATCGATCGCTCGCGTTACAACGTACATAGATATGTACATACTACATAGGTACGAACAAGCGAGGAAAAATGCGAGGCTCGTCTGAATGTCGTCGATTTGACGGTCCTTAGAGCGTATAAATCGCGCGCGCGTTTCCATGTTCCCGTTCAAATAACGAATGTACGGTCGAAAGTACCGGGAACACGGTTCATCGATTTGCCGGCAGTTTTCGAAAAAACGAGCCGCCAAGGGCCGAAAAACATTCGCCACGTAGAATATCGACGTGACACCCCTTGGATCGCTTTTAACGGACCGTATAGTCCCGTCGATCTATGGGCGTTCAGAAATTTCCTGGCGCGTAACATCGTCAACGGGCCACGGTGTAATGTGCGACAACATCGTACTTTACGACGATTTGATTTACATCGGATTTTTCCGGGATGGCCGCGGTATTTCAACGCTTCGATATCGAAAATCCGCATGATGTACGGGAACGCATCTTCTTCCCCGCTTTTTGCCAAACAAATCGTTGTTACGAGAAATCCTGTGATACGCGTGTTGATATTTGGATCGTTTCACTGGATTTACTGGTGTTTAGAGGAAGGATCAAATTCAATATGCTAGGTGAAGGTGATTTGTGTAAATATTAAGTGGATTGTTTCATTGTAACATCATCACACTGTTACGGGTTGAGGACATTAATGAATGTGTTTAAATCCTTAGTTCCTTGTCTACGTTCTTCGTAATCTTTCCTTGGAACCTATCTATCTTTCTAGATTTCTCACAAGTATATTTATAAATGTTGATAATAAAAACTGTTAAGTACACGTGTATTTATATTGCGACATACATATCAATTTCATTAAGAAGATGTATGAATCTATATGACAATTTGTTAAAATTAGCAAAAAACGTAATTAACAGTATAATAACGGGAACACATAAATCTTCATTTATATAATGATAAAATATGCTGGTCATTAAAGAGGTCACGCTGAACGTAATTTTTAATATTTCTGGTTTCGGTAAATATTCAATGTTACACTTAAAAATTGGCTTAAATAGAAACACCGAATGTCTTGCAAAAATGTATACATGTTGAAAAATGGGAGTTTTACCACGATCGTATTATATGACAGTGGAATTATTTACCTTATATATGCTTTCAGAAACAAAAGACGATAAGTAACGTTAAAGTTATAGGAAATATGAGGCGAGAATTTCGTTGCATTAGCTGGAGCGGATCTTCCGATCGTTTCCACAGAGCATCGACGTAGCGGGTTCTCGCACGATGGGCGATTTTCCCGAAGAGAACAGCTTTTTCGCGAGAAGTAGATCATCTGCGGTATCCCAGTTCGTTTCCCCTTCGTTCCACGGAAAATACCGTCGAAACGCGGTTGTTTGAAAGTGTTGTGCCTTCCACGGTGGAAGCTCCTTTTATTCTCGAAAAGTTTCCCGCTCGTACATCTCGTGGCCACGTAAAATTTTATCGCCGTACTTTTTTTCCCCGTTTCACGTCACCGGGACGTGGAAACAATTGCAGGGAGAATATGATATCCATTAATTTTCCCGCGCATGTCGCCGTTTCTTTATCGCGTCCGACGAAAGCAATGATCGGCTGCAGCTTAGAGACTGGAAGCTTCGGTCGAGAGCTCGTCGACGACACGATCGACCCTCGAATTCCGATACTGCCGTCGTCTCGAACTTTTCAATCTCCTTTCCGCCGTCAACCCTTTGCGCTCGACGTTTATCGATAAATTGTAAATACTGCCGAGTGGCTCGATATTGAAAGACGCGCAACTGTGATTGCCAATTACTTTCGGAACCGACTGTTTCTTTCCTATCCCGCTCTTTTTCCAGCGCCGCGTTTTATTTCCGCTCGTTATTCGCGTCGGGACACGCCGAGTAATTGTTAGAAAAGCAAATCGGAATGATTTTCAAACGTTTAGAGATTGGCAAATTTAGGAATCGGTATATTTGGGAATTGAAAAATTTTTGAATCGAAATCGAAAAATAAAAAAATTCGGAAGATAATTAAACGATGTACAATGACCGGTACAAAAACATGCATACTAAATTCCTGCGAGTCGAACTCGTATTCGATATTAAATTTATAGGACTGCCTCGATGAGACATGGTCTCCAGACGTACATATACGCTCGTTAAGGCAGACGAACAAAACCGTAGATCGATTCGCGTGCTTGTAATTTTTTGTACCCGATTCGATCCGATTGATGCAAGTCAGATCGAAGGATCTTTTTGTTAGAACCGCTACTCCGAATTCCGAAGGTCCTACATCCAAATGGATTTCTCGGCGTGATCCGCTCGATTTTCGTTTTGTCCCTTCTATTTTGTAGACGGTAATAAATTACTGCCTCGTTTAATTTTTTCTTAATTCTGCGCGCGACTCTATCGTCAAACATGTTTTCATGGAAACATACGTTGTCGAAAGTACGGAGAAGGGACGAATTGAATCGGTGCTACAATTTTGTTAGGATTCGGACAGTTCACGGGGAAGATTTTTTTTTGCCATCGGCCATTCTACATTGTTAATTTGTCGCGTAGAACGCGCGTCGAATGCAACTACACGAGAGAGCGTACATGATCTGGTTTCAATGCGATGGGGAACCTCTTTCAAGCTGCACCGGCACAACCTGAACAACATTTAACCGGAAACTTGATATCGGTGGACATTCACCGCTGCGAGCTCTTTCAATTGATCCTGTTCTACAGGACAACAACGAGGATCAACAACGTCGAAGAACGTAGCGTTACAACGGTGGTAGTAAGCGGCCGCTTGCATCGAACAAACGGAGCAGAACTTGCCTCTCCTTTGTGCGTTATATTGGGTTAGGGAACGAACCAGAGGCAGACATAAATGTTTCTGGAAAAAAAGATCTCGACGTGCTGTTAACGATCATCGATACGAAGACGAGCGCATAGTCGACGTTATTCTATTATCAAATACTTAAACACAACAATTAGTGACTGCATTCATTTTTATTCGTATTCATTTCTTTTATAAATTCTTTCGAACGTGAAACATTAAGTATTTGAAACTTCAGAATCTTGCATTTTACCAACTACAAGTTAATTTATACTTGATAATAAAAATTAATTAAAGTCTGAATTATATTGTACTACATATGAGTTATGCCATACGGTGATTAAAGCTTGATGCTAAATCTTTATTTTACGATAAAGATGTCTTCGTTATGATAATAAATGCGTTAAGTAATCAGATTATGATTAACAGAGACACGAATAGAAGTAAAATGTAATTCATGTCGTTTGATACAAATGATCCAGCATATCAGCATCAATCTGTACGACTCATTCGGAGACATTCATCTGTAGCAAAGAGAAGATACGGTTACGGGGATCTTAGAACCCAGCCATTTTCATCTACAGCGTTTCATCGACCGTACGTTTATAACAACGTTTATACGAGCCACGTATATTCACGGTATTCTTGTAAGTCGTATAAACTTCAACAATATCGTCAGAGAAGGATTTTAGAGCGGTCGGTTATGGTGGCAGCGACGACGTCGCCGTCCCATAAGGCCACTGTTAACATGACCTATGGATGCGAAAACCGCTATCGATGAGAGGTCGCCTAAAATTTTTATCGCGCGCTGACGCGGTGAATTCGCGTGGTCATCGCCATCGCGTATTGATATTCCGAATGGAGGTGTGGTTAGCGATTATCGATTGCTTGTCCATACTTAATGGTGCGTTGATAATGTTGTCAAGATATCTTCTCCAATTCGGATATTTAGAAAGGGAGGTTGGGAAGATTGGGAAATATAAGTATTGCAGAATTAGGAAATTGGGAAATGTGAGGAATATACGAATTGACAAATCCATGTACTGAATAATTTCAAACTTAAAAAATTTGAAAACTGAAAAATTGAAAAATGTTTAGAACTGTTACACATGCTACAATTACTTTTAACAAAGTCGAATTTATAACAGATCTAAGCTCTGTTTCATATTGTCACCATATCGATATTTCTAACAACTCGACAGTATGGATACTCATCGATAACGATATCGATAAAGATACCTGCACTCCGAAATCGTTGGTCGGCGCGACAGAGCAAATTGTCAAACGTTTCTCACACCGATTCCGCGCAATAAAGCTATACACGTGTGTCGTTTGCCACCGTATTCGAGATGTGTCCTGTACGTGCCCCGGGATCGTAAACAATCTTTCATCGCGCGCATCCCTTGTTTCGACCCGTTTAAATGTTTGCTCACACGATTCGTCGAGTTGCAATAAGCAAATACGGAGCGACGAGCCGTTTCGCGTGGCCGCGGGTACAGGGGGACGGGTAAAAATTCGATTCGATATTTGCCGGGCGCGGAACGTTACCTGACAAAAATCCCAGCGCGATCAATCTACCATCGATGTAAATAATAACGAAAGCTCGTCGATTGGCCGTATCGGACGACCGGACACGTGGAATTACGATTCGTGTAGAAACGCGTTTGGAATATTCAAAGCGATTTAACGTTTCCTCATCGAACGCGTCAACGTTGTTCTACCACGTCGATTCGAATAGTCGATAAAATACTACAATTTTTATTTCTCTGCCAAATGTTACTCTTAAAAGGCTCTTAGAACGCTCTTGACCAAAAGAAATCTACATCCTAGTATTAACCAATAACATAACACTCTACGACTTTAATAATACATCATGGAATGTTGGTCTCTAAATCAAGATGTTTGTCTCCAACTAGTGTATTCCCGTACATTCTGGTCAAAATTTGAACTCGAGGAGGAGGTTCTCCGGAGCTGCCATGAACTTACGAATACTTAACTTGGTAAAGTTGTAATAAATAAATCGATTAATAAACAGCGTAGTCGATTCCGAGGCCGGAGTCGCGAGTAGGTTTTACGCATTTGCCCGTTGCACCGAGGAAACAATGCAGCACGAGCGCGCTGCAGCGGGTAGAATCGTCGAAAGAGGAGAAACGTATCGGGAGGCAGAAACGAGCGAGCGAGGAGAGAAAACCGCGAGTACGGTGTGCTTCGTTCCGCAGCTGTTGCCAGGGCCGTGTGTTACGACTGTGCACAGTTTGTTCATTCGCCGCGCGGTTCCAGCGAATGGGCGGGGGTGCCCACCCGCCACAGAGGGCTGCTTCTAATGAAAGGAGTTTATTAGGACGCGCGACGGCCGACGATGGAACGAGCGGAAGGGTGCAACGCCGGATTTGCATCCCTTATGCGTAATTTCGCTTCGATATTAGATTAGTCGATCCCGCGTTATCCGCGCCACGGAATTACGATGTAGCGGTGCTGATTAGGCACCCGGGGACCGAAACCGTCGCCGACTCTCCCTCGGTTCCCAGGCTCTCCCCAGCCCTCGCACCGAACACAGCGAGCCTCTTTTTGCCGTCTTTCTACCTTACAGCGAAATAAAAGCTGCCGAAGGCCCATTGTCTCGAAATTAGCCGGCTGGATGTCGTGCACCGGCGAGGACCGGCGAAAATCGATCGCAGCCACTGTGTGTTTCCGTTGTCGTGGCTTTTGTCGAGCTTCACCGGTGTTTCGTGCCTGTAGGTATATACCTACCACGCGGTGACATCGTCTCGAGAGGACCTGCGATTTCGATCGGGTTCCAAATCACCGTCTTCGCTGATGTTACGGTGTATGATCACGAAATCCACCCCCCATATGACAGCGAGCTGTCCAATTCTTGAAACTGTCTCTATCGAGAGAAAAGTATAATTTTGAACTTTCGTTGTATCATATAATACTGAAATTCGTACGATTAAACCCTTGAATTTTTGGAAAAATTTTATCATGAATTTCCGAACGAAAATCGAACTCCCAATAACAGATCAGCGATTCAGAAGTATAGAATAACACAGTAACGTAATTTGCGAGCAATCTGCGATAACAAGTAAGAGAACAGGGAACAGAATCGTAGTATAGGTCGCACAATCGTGCAACTCTTTCAATCGATTTGGAGTCTGGAATCAATTCCTGAAGCGAGTCTACATAAACGCATTCTGAACGAAAGCAGGCCACGCGAACGTATGCACCGTGAACAACGTTCTAAAATCATTGTGTAAGTGCGCGATTGCATAAGGGTGCATTGTCGCGCGGATACATAGAAACGAGCACAGTTTCGTAGTACGTACACACGCTCGTTGTGCGCGTACGAAACTGCAGACGAACGGGGAGGAGAAGGAGGAAAGTGAAACATCGAATGACGAATGCAAGCTCGAGCCAGGCTGCAAACAAATATCAAATGAATGGGACGGCTGCGCGAAACCTCGACGTTTTAATTACTGGTATTTAGCTTACCGCGACGGGAGCCACGGCTTCGTTCTTCCATTCGCAAACGTTCCTTTCAGATTTTTCGTAGGGAAAGCGAGGTAATAACGAGTCCGTTCGACTAGTTGCGCTGAAACTTGCAATTTGTTACCGTCCTTCCCGGGGAAACTGATTTTCGAAACGGACGTTCTCATTTGGCCCCGTAATGAGACCGCGCATTCAGATTTTCAGCGGGACGACAATTTCTTTTTCGCCATCGCGGTCCTAGCCGGTTTCAGTAATCTGAAAAGCCTAAATTGAATCGGCTGGCGAGCGAAGGAAAGCGTGAAAAGAGTTCCATTAATCCTGGACTCGGCCGGGCCGAGTTACTTGTTACGCGAACGGCTAGATCGGGGTCGAAAGAACCGATGGAATTTACACTTTGCTGAACTAAACACGCGATCGTACTTAGGTCAATGCTAGATTAACTTGTTACCGAACTCTCCGGCCTGCGAAATCGCTCCGAATTCAAAGTTTCGCGTCTGAACGACAACAGTTTCGCTCCGAATGATACTTGCACGAGGATATAATCTCGAATAACTTTCCTTCGTCACGGTATTAAATCTCGGATTCAGACTCTGTCGAGAATTTTCTTAGAACCCCTCTGGAAGTTGCGCAGAAAAACAGCGGAGAGTAGAAACAGCACGAGGTATCGGTTCGAACGGAGTCAATTTTTAAGAGGTTTCCGCGTGTCGTGGTCGACGGAGAACCGTGTTGGAGCAGTGAAATATTTAAAGGTAAGCTGTACATCTCACGTCAGCTTATGATACGTGCACACGAGTGCCGCGCTACCTGCACGATATGGATATCATTAACCGGGCCGTGTTACGCGTGTCACGGACTTTAACGACCGGTACCTCGTTACCAGATAGGAATTAATTATTTCAAGGTAATGAAGTGTCAAGAGAGGGGACACGTTGTTCGAAGTTATTCGACGGAAGATATTTCCTGCTCGCGCTAGGGTTCGGTACGCGTACCAGCGTCGAGAGTTATATCTAATTATATGGGAGCTGCATGATCCTCCAAGCAGATTAGTCGGTAGGTCGGAACCGTCCAAAGATTGAGAGAAAATTATGGCCCGTGGGCGGCTGTGTCACGCGTGACATCGGTCATTTTAATTATAACTACATGGTCCTGGTCTTGTGTCGGTGCCGGCAATGTACAAGACGGGACGGAGTTAACGAGGAGGTGTCACATGGATCTTAGACTATACGAGTCCAAAAGTTTCTAATTGTGCCTTTCAAGGTTCCAAGTTTCCAGATTCTCAAATTTCCATACTCTCTTTCCTCAATTTACAAATTTTCGAATTTTCCAAACTTTCTCGATTCGTAACACTGTCGAATTCTAAGTAATCGAGTAAATTTCTCACGATGGCGAGGCATTAAGAGAAAGGAACAACACGGTGCTCGATTTGGTATTTGCTTTAATTTTAATTTCAGTTCACCCTAAGCCTACTCTAGCATCTAGCGATCTGGCGGGCGACCGACGAGGGCTCCAGGCAATTATGATAATATCTTGATCCGATAATGGGACACGGTCTTATTCTTTACGAATTGTCGCAGGGTGGCCGATGCGGTGGCCAGGGAGTCGGCGGGGGCCACGAACGGCACCGATTTCACGCTCGACAACTCCGGGAATGGAGCTGGCGAAGAGGAATTAAGATCTCGCGGAGGCTTTCTCGTTCCGACAATGCAAAGAACCTCGCGGGAGCAAGAGCGCAGATCGGAATAAGATGGATCGAGCGAGAGGATCGCGAAGGGAAGCCGAAACAGCCCGAGCGTGGGGAGTGAACGAGACGGAGGAGAAAAAGACGAAGAGGAAGAGGAGGTAAATCGTGGAGGGACAAGGAACGAGCCGAAGCAAAAGTGCCGGAGGGGGGTAGAATCGAGAAGACGAGGTACAGAGGAACAGAAGCAAGGGTCAGAAAGGGACATTATACTTGCTTTTGCAGTTCTGTCGTCGGCTCTTTGTTTATATTCCCAGGACAGCCAACGGGGACGGACCGTTTGACATGTCGCCGCTCGCAAAGATGTTAAAGGACAAAAGGGGTAAAACCTTCGTGTTCCCCTTACCTTTTACCCGGTCCACACAGGACCCCTCCGGTTCGTCCAGACCGATCTCGCGGCCATTGAAAACGCCTCGAACACGCAGCACAAGCTGCCGCTCGTACGCGCCTAAGTGCCGTATCATTATGCGGCCGGATAATGAACCCTCGCTAAGTGTTGGTGGGATAAGTAGCTTTCTATATTTCACGGAACAACCCACAGGCTGTTTTTTGGACCACTCGCGATGCAGGGACTCCGGGTAGACGTGTTAAGAAAAAGAAACAAAACGCACGCGGAAACGATACGGTAAGACGATTTAACGGACCAGTTCAGAAATCTAACTGCCAACACGATGAAGTCCGTGTAACACGTTCGCGAGTTAAAGATAAGCTGCATAAGGGGTTAATTTTGCGTCAAGTTCTAACTGTTCGAAATTATCGCTCCGCTATAGCAAACGATCAAGACGACTTGCTACAAATAACGCAAATATTCAAGATGAACTATACCACCAAGTATAAATGGTTGAAACATCGATTCAAGTACTTGAGATAGCCGATCAGTTCCAAATAATAAAACAGTTCTAAATGGACAAAGTTAGTATCATACTCGGTATAATGGTCGATTCAGAAGTTATTTCATGTGGTCAAGATAGGTGATTCACCCTGCACGTAGGTTCTTCTATTTCTTCGGCGTTTTCTTGCGGGTATCCTTGACTCGTGCTGAGACGAGGGAATTGCCAGCACGAACGTGCAGGAAGTTTAGCGTGATCTATTGGCTGAGTTTTCGTGCGCTGGCGGAAGCGTCGTTGGAATTTAACGAGCCGCTCAAAACGAATATTTTGCTCTCGCGGCCATCACGCCAGGATAATTAAACTTTTCTAATTCGTTCGATGAATCAGTGATTCGCGATAATGCGGCGGAGGCACGGCTTAAAGGCAGTTCATTCTCCAACTTTCTGACCTCACGTCCGCCTTTCCAATTTTCGAAAAGCCTTCGGAAACTCCGGCACTCGATTCAGCGCTTCGAGCTGCATACTTTTTTCCTCGCGATATCGGTCGAGGAACTTTCAAAGAAATTCGGCAGGACGAAATATTTTCCAACGGTTTATTCCAACACCACACGTCATTCTTCTTTTTTCGGGATCCAATATACGGCCGATGCGTTTGAAAAAATGGAGCTCTCGAAAATATGTATTGGATAGAGATCGATGAATAATGCCTGGAACGGATAATCTTCGGGACAGCGATATTATCAGAACGTTATAAAAGCCAGGAATGGAATCCTGCCAGTCGCTCTATCAATACTGGGAATGCCTATAATATTCGCCCGAAAGTGAATTTCAAATTCTCGAGCATCAGAAAACGTGGAAAACTTCGTGAAATATAAGCGACGTTCGCAACAAGGGTTAGTCTTACTATGAACCTTTTGGAATCGTCGAACGATACGGCACATGAAAACGATTAAGAATTTCTTGTTCCCTCATCGAGCGTAATATCTGTCCGAGCAGCGGGAAAAGAAGATCGGACGAGCATTCTGAAAGACAGAACTTTTAATAAGCGTAAATATTATTCTGCAACGACGGCGACGTAGTTCCGCGTAGCGAGCGAGCGCCATGAAAAAGCTAATTCTCCGGGAGAAGTAAGAAGCTCGTTTCCAGCGAGAAAAAGAAACCGACGGAACGGACATCGTGCCAGGGGCGTATTCGAAAAAAAATATACGCTCGTTTAGCACGGAGAAATGCTCGCACAGGGGGTTACTGAAAGTATCGGGCCTCGTCAGGAAGTTCCGTCGTCCTGTGACACTCGAGGGGGTCGTTTCACGGGCCAGGGGGGCGGCCGGGCTGCGCGATATAAAGTTACTCGAAATTACATCTGCATATTATTTCAATTTTGTAGATTGTTTAACTGCAGTAACGCCCGGATACGGGAACTCTCGGAAAAGTTTTCTTAGGATAATCTCTCGCGGAGGTACCCACGGTGGCAACCACCCCTTTTCCGTCCCCGCCCCAACTTGCCGCATCTCATTGACTGTGTCGGAAGGAATTTGTTGGTTCCACCCCCGTTCGTCCCCTTCTTTGCCGCTGTCTAAAATTAATTTAGTGGTTGCCGGTGACGGCGCGGGCGAAGCTCAACGAGCCGCGAACCGAATAAATAAAGTTCTCGTGAGTTCGATGTAGCACCGTTTACGATCGTCGATTTCCATCGGAAAAACCGCGAGAAAAATGTCCGCAGTTCGCTCGCAATAAACAGTGGCGAAAAACAAGGAGAGCCACGACGGTACAGCGGCGTTGTCGCGAACGTAAATCATCCGAAGTTTACGTTAGATCGGTCGGTAAGCCGAGTAACAACCGGGCGGCGAGAGAGAGCGCGGGAGAGAGAAATAGATGGGAAAAAATTGGACGATTTGCGCGTTCCCGTTGATAGAACTTGCCACGGACTTCCGCGTCCTCCCGGAAATGCATTATTCGCGTGGAACCTAACCCATGCACCAGCGGTGCAATAAAAGTAACGACGAACCTAGAACTCTCGCGGCTCGTTGAATATTCGCTCGTTACGACGGCCTCGCCGTTACCGCGACAAAATATCCTATCTAGTTCTTAATCGAAAAACTTTCCAGCCAACCCAAACGGACACGGGGTTGCCTGATCCCGTGAACGAATATTATATCGCCTGAACGTGCAAGATGGTCCCGTTTTATTAGCCGAGACCTGGTCGTACGGCTATGTTCCTCGATACCGTGGAGTCTGGGTCAGTGCTGGTATAACCGGAATTTTTGTCCTGGGTATCTCGGGTCACTAGCTTTGCTGCAGCTATCGAGTATGTTCGTAATTTTACGAAACAAGAACATTATAATATAAGAAAACACGGTGGAAAGAGCGAGTCGATAGGGGATGAAATTTCTGAACTCGTGTACGTAAGCTGGACGTTTTTGTGGACAATATCGGTTAATCCTATTTGTACAAAAATGCCAGGGGCGACAGGGCCACCGCCACGAGGGCAGACTGTTGGACAGTTCTGGTCTAGGTGGTAGAAAAAGGGCAAAAGCCAATATCCGGGCGATCTTCAATTTCAATTTGCAGAACCCGTACACTTATCAGGGCGTGTCGGGCTGACGTTTGACGGAATAGAAGTACTTCCGAGATTAATTCTCCGTGCCTCTCGGCATTTTGATCGGCGGGATACGACGACGGCGAAATAACTTTGAACACCTCCTTCGATCGCGTCAGCCTCGGAGGAGAGCGAAGGTGAACGAAGGCGAGAGGAGAGGAAAAAAAGAGCGGAGAAGAAGAGAAAAGAGGGTAGAAAAGGGTGGGCAGTGTGTCGTTTGTATCAATTTACGCGAGCTACCCTCACACGCCCACCGAACTTGCTTCAGATTTAATCTAATACCACGTCGAGAAGGGTAATTCATTAAACAAAGATCCTCATCTGCCGTGCTACGGCTTCAAAGAACGGAGTTTCGCGATCCTCCGAAAAATAAATAATTAAATTCGACAAATTTTAACAAAGATTCATGAAATGGAATTCAACGAGAGGAAGTTTGAAGTTTAAAGATCACTCAAGAATAATATTCCCTTTCGAATGGAATTAATTAAAATAGAATTACCATTCGGTGCATATTTGATTGTTGCTTCTATGCTACTGCTTTATTTATTTTGGTACAATTTCCCTGTTCGTCAATTTTGTAAATATCCGTAATTTTGAGAGAACGCAAATGGAAATTTAAATAAACGTGCCACACGATTAATTAAGGATTGAAGAAATATTTAAGAGTTGGACATCTGTTTGTCACGAGTTAATATAGACATTTTTCTGGAATATTAGGTTAAGTTAACAACGGAGGATTTCATTATTTTAATGAAATTTTACCTGCGGTTACCTGTTAACTAATTCATGGATGAAAGCGGAAGTTATTTCAATCTTATGAATCAATAAACTTTTTCTAAATTTAAAATTAGGAACTCAAGAACGTCTTATGAACATGAAACGATGAGTCTATATGTTAGATTATTAAGACTGTTAAGATCCGTCGCCGACTCACCGACCAGTTGGTCCATCGAATAAATTTAGAATGATTCATTCAATTCTGACGTACACCTTACTAAGATTAGAGGAATAATATTACTGTCATAAATTATTGCGAACATCCGTGAAAGCGGTTCAACGACCGCAGATTACCGATTAATGACCGTGTTAAAACCCATCTGCCGACTCATCGAGCAATTGATAACTATCGAATACACTCGAAATGATTCACACGGAATTTTGATGCTCCGGTAGCATTTCCTCGAAAGAACTTCATGAATCACCCTAGCTCCACTTTATACTCGGATGTTCACAAGAACACGGTTAAAATTTGAACTACACGGCAAGTTCGGTCCGGTATTCAGCGGAGACCGAGCTTCGGCCGCAAAGGGAGATCATCGGGTAGCGCAAGTCGAAATTATATAACTCATTGCCCGGGATTTCTTGCACCGAGGAATTCCATTCCCGTGACAATTATCCTCGGTCAGGGAAATCGTGCTTATCCGGCTCCCGACGTCGAGTAAACGAACACGAATGAGACGGACGCGGTATTACGAATTCTTGGCCGACGTCTGGCGTCCATAAGACTTGCCGTAATAACGGAGTCGTGTTCGCCGGGTCTTGCGTGCACGTCCGCTTGTATTTGTGCGAGTGTCCAGCGGGTGAAAATGCCCGGTATGCGGGCACGTATATTCAACACGGGCTTCCGAAATGCCGAGGATACTCGTGTCGCGTAGATACTCGGCCAAAGAAGAAGTAGTAATATCGATCCGGCATCATCCATCATGTCGCACTCTATTAAACCGGCGTACCCTATTTTTCCCTCTGACCCCCTTTTCGCAATCACTTTACTCGTTCTATTCCACCCCACTCGTCTTATCCGCCATCCTTTTCGACCCCGAACGCGACGCACCCCTTCGGTCCACCCTCTCTCTCTCTCTATCCCCTTCTCGATCTCGCATTTCGCTATCGTTCCTCTCGAAAGCACCGTCGTTCCTGACTGATACTCCCTGGAAGCCTCTATCCCACGACGCTTTTTAGAGCCTTTAAACTCGTCCCCGTTCGCGGCCAATCCGAGATTCCGGACCAGCGGGGTGCGAGTAAGCGATAAGGACAGCTCTGACGGATGCTAGACGAATGCCTTGGGCGGGCTTTACCGCGGCTAATTACGACCCTCTTCGCAGAGCTACGAGAAAAGGGCGTCCTCTAACTCGCAAAGGGGAACCGGTCTAATTTCTTTGCGAGACACTAGGCCAGTGGGCTCCCTCGAAACTGGGTTAATCACGATCGTTAAGAATTCGTGTTTTTATTAATTAGGAATTCACGAAATTTCTTTACGATTTTTAAATTATGCAGAGTATAACGTAATCGTATGTATGCGGTCTCACAACGAACGAGGACGATCGATTCGATTTCAGCTCACTGTGCCAACAGCAAATCTGGCCATTATCTTATCGCAAAGTCAACGAACATCGTGTGTACCGATATCGTAGAATTTTCATTTGATACATTTGTTTGCATTTTTTATATTTACAAAAATAATCATGTACACACATCACGCTTGTATATCAATATGATCTACAATGTTTGCGGACATAGATTTACAGATAGTACAGTTTTATACAGATAAGTGTGCTCTAGATACAAACGTTTGGTCCGATTTGAATTTTAATCTCAGAGCACCGATCGCAGGCTATTGAATGCGATTAAATCATTGTTAGCTTAGGTAAACTCGGTTTGGCCGCGCGGCCCAAGGAACGCCGGACTTTATCTAACTTCTGCCACCTAGTAAATTGACTACTAAAGATTAATCCCTTAAGCCCGTTGGGCCGTATCTACGAGCCAGGTTACATTGTCTTCGGAAAACTAGTAATCTCGCCAGCCGATTACCTAATCAGTGTAAAATTCAGCAGAGAATTCGAGCGAGCGTTATAGGCGGGTCTCGTCGACGCGTGACGCGAACGTTCTCGTAACTGGCAAGGGTTCGAAATTGAGAGCGCACCCCAAGAAATTAATTGGCTTCGATATCGAGGTGAAGAAAATGGATCGAGGGTGTGACGCGTTTCCTTTGTACGGAATTCCGCTGCGTCATTACGGAACTCCGCCGCGGAGATGTATCGGGATTAATGACTCCGACGAGTTAGTACGTCGCGTGACGAGCCTCGGGTCCTTCGTCACCGTAGGAAAATTGTGAAGGGAACGACACTCTCCGGATAAGGTAATCGGCTTTCGGGCTTGCATTTTATCTTTCGCTTCTTTGATTGCAGACGCGAACGCGTCGTGACCGAGATAAATCCGTTCGATATGAATCCCCGGCATTAAATTTCGCGGGGTCTCGGCGATTTATGGGAAAAGTCTCGCCTATCCGTCCGCCTCAATTTTTTCCGTTTAACGCTGCCGCGTTGTCTACTCGCGGAAAACGTGAATCTCAGGAAAAAAGGCGTTTCCAATTTGCTACGGATTCAATTTACTTCCTTGATTACTATCGGAACGTACCGTGGGATCGCGTAACGGGTATCTTATCCCTTTATGGTTATCAGGCTAGATTCTTACGGTTGCTAACAAGAAGCTAGAACGATGACAAAACGTTGGAATCCTATTTCGGGATGATACGACCGGTATCCAGAAGTCTGGGACATCGTTACCCACCAAATTATCTCGTTGCTTCCATAAGTTTCTTCCTATCTCTGATCATCCTTCCCCTTCGATCATTCCTCTTCTCCGCGACCCATAGACAAGGGGACGACGTATTGCTTGGGTTATTGCTTATCGTTGAAATTATCGTAACGACCTACCGGAACGATTTATTCGACCCTGTGGAATCAATATTGTTTGTCGAAACACGGAATCTAAGAGCTGGAAGACGTACACGAGTCACCGTGTAAGATCGTATACTCTGGACCTTCGTCTTTAGCAGACACGAACGAGCGTGAACGAAATCATCATTTGCGAAACGAGTGGAGACGCTCGTATAAAGAATACCGCGTAAATCGAGGGGCGAAAGTATCCGCAGAAACAAAAACTGATTACGAGCAGCGAGCGGGTGACTTTGCAGAAAATATTATTCCTCGCGGAAAATAGCGAATGGCTATTGTGCTTGTAGAAATGAAAAAGAGGAAAAACCGTCAGCAGTCGTTTGTAATACTCGAGTTTGTTGGTGAGCGCGGAAAAAGGGAAAATACGAGGAAGATGGCGAGAAATTGGGTGGCCTGGTAGGAGGAGGGGTTAGGTTCCTTCCGTAACGCAGTAAATCGATTTCCTATTATCAAGCCACTCTTTCGCTATAAAAGAGCCGAGTAGATAGATTATCCATAGCATTATCAAACCATTCTTTTTTATGGGCCGCCATAATGGGTCGCCGGAACCAATGACATGCTCCATTCTTGGCCTTGGTACGGCGATGACTCCGCATTATCTGGGAGCTGAACGCATCTCGACGCATGGGCGTAAATGTCTTCCAGGCAAAGGGCGAACTAGATCTTGGCTATTTCGTTGCGATATAAATTTACCGTGACGTCATAAACGAGCAAACGGCTATCCTTCACGCGGAAAATAAAAGTTTTATTTTCCCAGCGTAATGTGTCTTGCCAACTCATTTATTCTGTATGCGAAGTTTATCAATAAGCAGTGTCCCTTGTACCAAAAAATGAAAATCACCTTCAACTTTTTAATACCCGACCATTGATCACGTAGCGCACAACAAATTTTCACCGTAAGCTCATGTCCAAACACGAGTATATGCTGTCCCGGCATATGGTCGCGTGTACACAGAACATTATACCATTTTTGAGTTACACGGCATTCTATGCAAACGCGAGCGCAGTATGAAGTTGTCCTACGTAGCAACATCTGGTGCACCGAGAAGATACACTTTCGACCCGGTATATTTTTTCCACTGGTTGTGAATTAGTTAAATGCGAAATTGTTTACAGAGCGAATTTACAAGCGTTTGTCTGAAGTTATTAAAAATTGGTCAAAAACGCGTTGCCGACGGTATTGATGGATCGTCAATCGTCAAAATCATAAACTTACGCTGTTAAATCAATTTGCCGTTGACAGATTTCACGTTGTACGCCGACGTTGGCCAGAACAAAAATAATGTCGTTTTATATAAATTATACCCACGTTTCAACGCGATTGTCAGCCATTAAACGTATGTGTTAAACGTGGCTGACACGAACACGATACTGACACGGAAAGTTTCATTGAAATTTATTCGCTCAAAGCGTACCGAATGACAGGCTCGCATTCTCTTGTATTTTATATCGAAAATCAGTGGCCAGCGAGTTCGTTAAGATCGATTAACAAAAGGGTATAACGTTACTCAGCTTTGGAACGCTAATGATCGCTATCGAAAGAACATTAATGGGAAACGGTAATAATTAAGACTCGTAATTAACGTACTCCTATTTATGCAATTGATATTTTATTGGTAGTAGGACATTAATACATTAATACCAGGATTTTCTCTGGAAGCACCAAATAAATTTTTCTGTATATTAAAAATTGTGAATGTTTTCCGTAAGACAGTGACAAATATGCTATCAAATGTTTCTTTAATTTACCAAAAATATATACGTATGCACTCAACTGTATACTTTTATATGTTATACATATAACAGTGTTACAGAGAGTGATACCTATTTTTATTTTATTTTTCAAATACCTATGTTGATTAATGTTTGCACGTTTTCTTTCCAGTGAGTCGAATCTGAGGAATTTGATAGGTATACGTAGATTTTTACGGCCAACTGTATGTTTTATGAAAAACGAGCGTCCACGTTATCTTTCACCGTTTCTATTATCGTTGCACCAACGGAATTATTATTTCAAACAGAGTTTTGCGAAAACAGAGGAACGCACGTTCGTGGAACGGAAAGCAAAAAGCGACGAAAATATCGCCATTTCCGTTGTTCAAACGTCTGCTGTTTTTCCGAAAGCAGAAATGACCAATTTCTATTTGAAACTCTCTCGTACATTTATTTAAGTTATACCTCGTCATCGGACGTATACATTGCTGTTCAGAAGTAACGGCGGCTGCGTAAAAAACAATTCGTGTACATACAACCAATTATAATAATGAACTCCATTAAAAGAATTACTACTAGTTTCCACATGGCTGGTCGCGCACAGAAAACTGCTATCGTTTTCGTCACAATTCTGAGACTTTTCTAAATATTTAACCGAGCTCCGGCTGTACGGTCAAACAATTCTTCCTTCCGGTTCTGGTATTACAAAGAAATTCTAGCAGCACCAGTTCCACTTTGTTGTAAAATATTCCTCGAGACGCGCGTTTCACCGTTTTCCACATTTTTCTTCGAAAGTTTCTCGTACTTCCCGGACATTATTCGGTTGACTCGATGACAGGACCTATTTGTTCGCTTTGTTGGTTCAACGGACCACAATGGTCCGCTGTTGTTCGTAAGGCAGCAACAGTTTGCTAGAAAATATTGTATTTTCATGCTGGAGGAAAGAATATCGTCCATGGAACGATACAAGTACGGAGATAATACGGTTTTGATTAATATTTTCAACTAACTTTCCTTCGAAGAACTTCCTTTATTTAAAAGGATCGGTATTTTTATTATTTTAACGGGGACACGGTACACTTTATTACCCTACGTTCGGAAAAGTTCTCGAATTTACAAACGGAGTTTTGCAATTCGCTAACTTTCAAGCTCGCGAATTTACAAGAGTACGAATAGTTACATTCTGGAGCTCTCAGATTCCTAGATTATTGAATTCAAGTTTGCCAATTTTAATAGTTAGTACATTCTCAAGTTCCAAAGTTTTATATTTTCAAATTGCTAAATTCGTAAATAATTAAGTTCCCAAGTTCCCAAATCCCCAGAGCCTCAAATTTCTAAATCTGAAAGATCCTAAACCAAGTTCCCAAATTCTCGAACCAACATGAAGCGGTCGTAAAGCGGTCGCAAAATTGCGAACCACAACGCGAAGATTGTCTCTAGTTTGAAGGATTCTAGATCCCCGGAGGGTTCTCGCCAGGGGAATTTTTCACTCGATCGAAAGAAAGAATCGTCTGGCCCCTGCGGCGGTATTCTCCTCCCGTACCTTCTCGATCCGTCTCTGTCCTTAACACGAGGCGAGATACGAGAACAAAGATCTTGGAAATGAATTTTTTCCTCTCCTCCCAACATCGTGGAGGTTCACTCTCTGACGCTGTTCGATGCGACGTGTTTTCAGCCGAATGCGTTCGACCGATCATGTATTATTTGTCGTTCTACGTGCCGGTTTATTGATACACGCTCGAACGTGATCCTGTTCCAGCTTCCAGCCTGATCGAATGTTAATCGTTGTTGACAGTTTTCATGAGTGCAGTGTCCCTTTTGTCGCTCAATGGATACTTTGCTACATTGTATTTTCATGTACCTTTACTGTTCCGTCCGAGAATATTTTGCAGCTCTTGATATTACTGACATACTGTTCATGACTTGATATTTGAACATATCGATGATATTCTTGAGGTTAATAAGAGTGACTGAGGTGATGACATGATGATTCAAATTTATTTTATTTAATTTTGTTAAGTCATTGTTTGAATGTATTGAGTATTTTTGTTAAAATTTTAATGAGTGCAACGAGTTGATGAGTTAAGATTTTAAACCCCATTTAATTCAATGTCATAGAATAACCAGCTTTAAACAATAAAATTTTATGTTACATTGTTTGGATCATTCACTCTGAACGATGCTGATATATCGAATGATGTAGAAGAGCACACGAAGTCGGAATGCGTGCATCTATTTATAAATCGTCGGCGGGCAAATAGTATCTGTAACAGGAGGTTGCCGCGTACGATAATTAAATGCAGGCCGGTTTTTGTTGTTCCATTTACATATTTTAGCTTGTGCATACGTAATTTTCGTCCAACACGACGCGGAACGGGCGAACGCGGTCGCGTGTGTGCGCCGGTCCGCTCCGGTCCGCGTCGCGTTGGGTCGCGGGGCCGACGCTCGTTGCGGAGCTTCAATTCATTCAAAATTATCTGCTTCCTTCCTGACCCTTTCTCTGCTGTCGCGAGACAGAGCAACTTGTGTGCGCCACATTTTGAGAGAATTATGCGCGTTCGTGTCCGCGCGGGTTAATGCAGACCGTGCGACGAGGCGGCAAAGCGAAATATGAAGCATATTTTTCGCTCCGCCACTTTCAACGGAAAATTATAGCGCTTGGTAATTAGAGTTTGTTCAAATTCCTTTCACCCGTGTCTCTGCTACGAGCTCGTGTGAACGCTATCCCCCCGTTTCCGCGCCCCCGAAAACCGGCGTTTTCGCTTCAAAACGCGGCCGTAATAACAGCAAACGTTGAAGATTTACGTTTTGCGTCGCTCACGTATTCTGTTTACAATACAAAAGGCAAACGCACGCTCGTCTGTTCCGTTTCACGATTCTTCTGATGTTCGCCGAATTAAAGGGAACTGTTTCGAACACCGGACACTTGCAAGCCACGTTCGATGCGAATTCGAAACAACAATCAAATATTTTTACCATCGTGAAGGGAAAATAACTCGTAACTCAAAGTTTTAACTGACAGGTTCGTAGTAGTACTTGTTTTCCCTCAGAAACTTCATCCCACATGTCTGCATTATTTACCACCCTATAGTACCGTTCTATAAATGAACAATTTTTTAAGAAATAATTGCTCTTGCCGTGGTAAGCTGGTGATTATTAAAAATCCAGCGTCAGTCTGCAAAAACCTTCCGCTCATCCATGTCACCGAATATAACAAATGAAATCCCATCGTTATACAACATTCCCTTTGAAGATTTAATCTCGCAATTAAGAGTAGCTTTAATCGGCCGATAACAAACAAACAACGGAAGAGGAGGAGACAAGAATCCTCTTACGCTGCTCTCGTCGCGAATTTCGCAGCGATAAGCATCGTTCGCGAGTCAGAGCCGGTAATCTGAAAAAGGGAAGCGGTCCGCGCGCGGCTCTCTCTTAACGAGATAATGCAAAAACGCGAGCGGCTCGATGAAATTACCAGGCAGCTCGCCTAACTGCTCTCGAGCCTCGACCGCAACAGGTGAGCTCTGATATTGATATTACAATTCGTAAACTCTGTTAGAGGGAAAGATTTATGTTGCGGCGCACGTTCTGTTCCGCGAACCTCTGTCCTCGGCTCGGCTCGGCTCGGTTCGTTTCCTCCTCAGAGAGCCGGTTTCGAGCGGGCCGGATCAATACTCTAAATCCCGGTTACACAGCTCGGTTGTTGGTGTTGTTCGACGCTGCCCCACTGACAACGTGTCTTTTCAAACTGTCTCCAGCAACGACTCCGCAAGTTAACTAGACACAACCACTTGTTGGCCCTGCCTCGAATACGCTCGCGACTAATTCACTCCGCCGAGAGTTCGACCGTGCTAATCGATTGCTGGAGAACGGATCAAGTTCAATATGTACTCACAAATTCTACTCAATTTCGATACGAAAGTTTCGCTTCGTGACATTCGAGTAACATGAATAATCTCTCACGACACGTGACTGGACGCTTCGGATACACGTGCTGACACAAACCTTCGATATACGCATAGATTCATGCCGATATTCAATTTGTAATGCAGTGTATCCACCTACAACGCGGCGATATGAAGAAATTTTATGTCATAACGCATCTTACAACTCGTTGAAGTGCGACGGAATTACAATGTGTAATTTGCAAAACGTTGGAGTTACCGTGTGTCAAAGTCACGACGTACTTATATCACAGCGCGCTGAAATTATGACGCAATGCAGTTTCAACGCACCAACAGTATGATGCACCGATATCACAGCGCGCCGAAATTACAACACATCGATATCACAGCGCACCGAGGTCACAACGCATTGATATCACAGCGCATCGAAATTGCACCGCATCGATATTGCGCGAAGCCGAAATTACAGTGCATCTATATTGCACGAGGTCGAAATTACAATGCACCTATGCTGCAGCGCGCTGAAATTATAATGCGTAGATATTACATCGCATCGATGTTATACCACGTCGAAATTACAAAGCATATATGTATTGCACACACGACTTCACGTATTCGCGAGTGTGTTAGTGCGTTGTGTGCTGTGGTTCTCCATACGAACGAGGAAAATGAAATCTAGGTCAACAAGGGTAGCATTCTGTTGGTGATGGAGGTCTCTTAGTTGCATAGAGGACAAGTGGTAGAAGAAAGAGAGACCGGTCAACTTGAGGTCAATCGTAAGCTGCATCGTGGTCACTGTGGTGTAATTCAACGATCGGTGAGTCGCATGTTTTATGGTTCCTCTGGCCCCCATAGTGTTGTAAGACGAATGGTCCGCAACGACATGGGGGACCGGTTGTATTTTTTCTACTTTTACATGTTTCTTGTCGATGCTTACGAAACTCTGTCATGTATACCTTGTATCGATGAACTGCTCACCTTTCGGTATCCAAATCGGAACAAATTGTATGTACTTGTAATATCGGAGAGAGAGACATTTCTTTTAACAGTAGGAGAGGTGGATATTAATACAGATATGTCTAATATGTACTTCACAATTATTAAAATTTTCAAATGATCAAACTTTCAAGTCCTTAAACTTTTAAAACGCAGATCTTCAAATTTCTAAACCCCTTAAATTTTCAAAATCTCAACCCTTCCTTTCTACCCCAATTTCCCTGAGAGAAATTTATCATTTGAAAAGCTACTCTACACGAGGTAGCTTACCACGAATTCCAAACGTTTATAATTTAATACAGTTCCGTCGAGGTCCGATTATTCGAACATACTCCTTCCAGCATCGTCGCGTTGAAAATAACTAGGGCACGTACTTGTAACAGAGACTTTCTTTTCGCGCTCGTATTTTGAATGGCCGGCAACCGCGTCGGAGTAGTTTAAATTTTAAATTCTCGTTTAATTTATAATGTTGTTTTCTTTTCTCGGCTATAATATCCCGCGGTACAGAAGCGTAGCATCGGACTCTTTCTTTCTGCCGTTCTCTATCTCCGTCGTGGCATTGTATGCATATCGTTGTTTATTCATTTCCATATTTCCGAGGCAAAAGAAAGTCGGGGCGGGCGCGAGGGCGCTCGCGCGCGCAGCCGCGTCCCCGTAAAACGTGTTTACCTTTTTAAATGTAATACACATTTCATTTTATTTGCCGTCTCATGTAAATTCCTTGCTTGTACACGCGGTAACACGATTTTTCCATCGTCCCGGGCGACAACAACGCCGCGATACCGACGGAAAAATATACCCGGCAACACGATGCTTTTTCACCCCCTCCCCCGCGCGATCTTGCAATATTCCGGTGCACCCTGAGTGCCACGTTATTTACCGCGACGATTCGATCGTATCGCCGCGTTACGCAAGCAATCCGGATGGCTAAATGCGAGAGTGGATGATGCTCGTTTCTTTCCTACCGCGTTATCCTTACTTTTCGCGATAACTTCTCTATTCCACGGACACTTGCCCACAAAATATGCCGCGACTTCGCTCTCCTCGATGCTCATTTCATCGAATAACAATAGTTGAACGGTTTCGCGATGAACCGAGATCTTTCATTTTTTACCCCCAACGCCTTGTGCTATAATATCGTGACGCACACGGTAGTTCAAGCGCGATGAAGACTCGTATTTTTCATTAAATCACATATCGTTAAAATATAATCAAAGTTTTAACCATAGTTGTCTTAAAAAGGACCTTACTGTTATGGTTAGGTCACCCCAAGCGTTGTTTTAAAAAGATCGATACCTGTGGAACCTACCTACGTAGAAAATATACCTGTTCGAATCGAAAGAAATACAGTTTCGAAGAACGCAGTATCGGAATGAAAGAACGTCTGAAATTTTAATAACTCATTGTACGATGGCTGGAACCCTCGTCTGTATTTATTTTCCAAATACCGATCACGAAACCTGTTGCTGCCGGGCTTGGGGGAAGCAATCGGAGTCCCCAGTGTTCTGAACGCTAACATTGTACGGTCGAGTTCAAGAAATTGATCCGGAACCTCTTGTGATAACAGTAGAAAATTATGTTATTTGTTATTTATCGTTCTGGGAGCCGATATCTTACTGGATATGAGATTGTATGTACAGGGTGTTCCACTTTGATACAACCCTTTGAAATAACTCTATTTTAGAACTTCTACCCCTTCATAATTATTTGTACCTCCGTAAAAATGAGATACAAATTGAACTTGTTTATATATTTTAAGTTACACAATCTCTGTTTATTGTTACAAGTGTCAATATTAAAAAGATATATTATTGCAATAAGGTTTGATGTTATTAAGATAAGCATCGATATTAAATAGAAATATTGTTATAACAAGCATCGATATTGAAAGAAATATTATTGCAGCAAGCATCGAAGTTTGCAAAACAATGTTAAGATAACAAACAGAGCGAATTTAAACTAGACTGAAATTCAGACCAATTGTTTTTCCAATTCTAAAGAACAAATACTATTTCATTTGCAAACGGCAAATACTCGAAATAACAGAAAGCATTATCGAAGTCCATGAAAAAGGAATAATCAGGTTATCAGCGTAGTCAGTTTGAACAGCTATTAACATGAATTAAAGAACGTCGGAATAAAACTGCGAACCATATTAACGAGCGGACACGGGGGTATTAAATCGACACGTCGAGTAGGTATTTCACCAAACAATTGTCCCGATAGTGGAGAAGAGAAATCACGCGGCGCATTATTTGCCCGGATGAATTCGTGTAAACGAACTCGTTGCAAGGCACCGCGGGCTCCAGCGATCCCCCATACACGCGCCATGCTGAAAATCAATCTTCCTGCCGGTGGAATTTTCATTCCGGTTTTTTGAAAAGTATTTCCATCCGGGTCGGAATTAGCTTACGCGGTGTGCACGGTCACGTTACAACGTTAATTCGCAGTTCGCGTACAGAGGCTCTGTTCCGGACTCCCTTTGACTCGATTTACCGCAAACTTTTATTAAAATTATCGATTGCCAATACGCTCTCGGGGGCGAAAAAAAAAAAACAGGAGGCGGGACAAAAAATGAAAGCAACACGCCTGTATCTGTGTATCGTTAACGGCAACAACCGCAATCGTTTTTCCCGCATTGACTGCATCGCTTATTTCCCCTCTTTCTCAACCGAAGATCGGGGTAACAAAGGTACGAACCAATAATAAAAATTCCGGAAAGGCAGCCAGGGTATTCCAGACACCGCTTTTTGCCACCCTCTTGCGGGAAAGGGTAGAAGGTCAGAGAGGTTTGTTTCTCTTCTGCTCTCCCTTTACCCTATCCTGCTGAAAGGCAGTAAAACGTTCCGTGCTGAAATATCATCTCGGAAAACCTCGCTTTTACACGCTCGTTCGAAAGTTTCCAAACGAAAGATACATTGTCGGTCAATACAGGTATCCATTTCAATTTGTCGATGCAACACATCTTCGCGCGAAAGTTCCACCGAAGATTTTGCATGAAAGTATCTTCTCTCTGTCCCAGTTTCTTACGAAACACCTACACGTATGATCAAAAAAACCCTCGTACGACGGATCATAATTCAAATTTAATTTCATCATCAAACCCCTAAGTATCAGATTACAGGTATTATCTAATACATCGTTTAAAATCATCTGTCCACATTTTGTATCTGGAACGAAGTAAACAGGATTATACAGCAAATTCTCACACGATCGAGAAAGAATGTTTGGATGAAAAGAAGCGAGAACGGGACGTTCGTATGTGAACACGATGTCAGCCACGAGAATAGTGGAGCGTTATCGAACCGCTATTAATTGCGATTAAATGTTCGGATCGGAGCCACGACACCGGTAACGCCGACGATATATCAAGAGTTACTTTTGACTTCGGTCTCGCGATAATAAACGCGGCGAGGCTCGTCCAATATTGGCAATTCTCGTGGCCGCAGGTATGTTCCGGGGGTGCACACGTACATACACGTTTCACCGTCAGCCAACCAGCCAGTTAGCCGTGACCAATATGGAACCGGAGAAAGAGAGGAGATTTTTCCTGTGTACGTACACGGTTATATCGGCCGATATTACCAAGGGGCGAAAAACTCGAAAAGACCCTTCTATCGTTGCCGAGCCAAGCCCTCGGGCCGTGTTTGATCAGTTAGTCACTGTTCGGGGACCTCTCCGAGGATATTGTTACCGATGGCCTCGGTTAATATTCTCGGATTACCATCGTGCCGTGTGCACGGTTTTTCGAAAATACAGCACCACGACAGACGGAAGTCGAGCTCCATATCGGGAGTAGGAAGTTAATGAGAACTCGTGCACTCGTTTCGTAATTGATGCGCTCACCGATGCCCGTTCTCGGGGATTAGTTTCGGAAAGGGAACTGGGGCCTAATAACTTCCCTACCTGTCGAACAGCTCGTTTTTCGATCGGAAATCAATTTTATTTCTCGACGTAATCTCTCTTAATCTCCATAATTTTAGCGACGACAATGATTTTACGAAATCAGTGACACCGAATGGGGAGAGGTCTCAGGTTGTCGCCCACTTAACACTATCAGATTTACCTCCATTCGTATTATTAATGCATGCTATGCTACACCGTTATTTGCAAAATACATATAATTACGACATTGTATTGAAGTTGATCAGGTGCTTATGAGGGGTTATTCATCTGAACAGAACAATACGTAAACCAGGACATGGATACACTTGTATTATTAATGTACTGAGCATCGATGCTATGCCGTTATTTGTAAAGTATATAGAATTATCAGAATGCATTAAAGTTGATCAGGTGCTATGCTACGAACAGTTGTCATTCACTTGAACAGTACACCTGAACAGCATCAGACATTGATTCATTTCTATTACTAATGTACGTATCGGTGACGTGCTATCATTTGTAAAATACACACGATAACGAGAATGCATCGAAGTTGATCAGGTGCTACGAAGGGTTGTCATTCACCTAAACACAACTCCGAACAGCTCGCCATCGACACATTCGTATATTAACGTACGCGAGCAATCGATACCACGGTTATTTGTAAAATACACGTAACGAGAATGTACCGAAGTTGGTGCTGTTAGCGAGAATTTTTAAAGCGGTACACCGTGCAACGTAACGAATCTGCATGAACAGTGTTCGTTAAATGGCCGCGTTACCGTCGTTAAATGGAGCAGCAGGCTGTGCACGCAGAACGATAGAAGAATGATAAATTTGAACGTAGACGGGGTGCAGCCTCGAAGCACGATGGTTTATGAGTTTAGAAGAGCTTAATCTCTCGGCAAACCAATATTTTTCTTCCTCTTTCCCTCCGTATCTCTGTTTCGTTATTATCGTACTTCCTGCCCTCTCGTCGGGCTTCATTTTTCTCATTTCGAAGCTGAAAGCCTTCAGCTCGATCGGGGACCGGCAAAAACTGAATGGCGTCTTCGAAATCCTAGCAACCGGAGCAAGAGTCATTTCGAGATTATCGTTCTAAGAGGCGAACGATTTTCGCGAGTGCATCGGGCCACACGTTCGTTTCCCTTTCTCCATTCCCCCTCCGTACCCCCCAACCCCCCTCACGACCCACTTCCGTGGGGTTCTACTAATTGAACGCGTAATTGATGAGGCTGCAGTCTGTACTTACACAACGCTCCAATTGTGCTCAGCCAAGCGCCGGCACTGTGTGCCAATATTAGCGATGCACTCGACGTCCCTATAACGGACCCCTCCACGCACAAATAATGCCCCAAGTACCATAAATACTCGACGGCATCCGCAATATGCCCCGGCCGTCGCTCGCCGAGAACCTCCACTTTCAAAGGCAGCGAGAGTCCTTCAAGGATCCAAGACACGAATACCGAAGGATCTCGCTTTCACCCCACGTTGCATATGCCGTGCTAATGATTTTTCGAGGGGCCAAAGGTGTTTCGCGAGATCGCAATCTACCACCGTCCCTCGATACCGTACGCGTCTTCTTTTTTTTGCCCTAAACGAGCTCGCGTGCTCCAAACCATTTTTTCTGTATTACGACCGGAAGGGTGTAATTCTTCGACGCTGTTGTAACTCCTTTAACCCCTCGAGGCTCAGACTTTTATTTAACTTTACCTCGAGATTCGCAAATACACGGGGTGAGTCTGCTCGAACGGGGTCAGTCAATTTATTACATTATAAGTAACTTGTTACTTCGGGATAACTTTGATCGAGTTATTGTTACATACCAAAGCTTGTACATGATCCTATTGCTCGAAATTGTTAATCTGGTTTATTGTTACTACATGTCTCTTCTCGACGAAGATGAAGATGATTTATTGCCTTTGGAACAGTTACGGTAATCCTACAGTGTCCTAATTTAAAGATACTAATAGTTACATGAAGATACAACTACTAGTTACAGTTATACAACAACTTAATATCCTCCTAAATTTATTCACTACTTTAATAAAAATTCCATTGTTACGGAATTTATTAACAAACGTTACGAATGGATAGAATGCATCTTTGTCACAGATTTCCCCTTCCGGTCGCATAATTTCTCTACGAAGTATGCGAGATCACGCGTCATTCGTCTAACTCGCGACGAATTTTGAACGCCTAACAGCTACGTAAAAACGATTTGTCGTGCCTTTGGTATTCGTGTCTCACAAATTCCTCGAGCACCCTTTCACTAGCCTTTCCTCTTCACTTCACGACGAGGAAACGACAGTCAGATATATTGCGCGAACGAACAGTCGGCTATTTACGCCGTTCAGAGTATTATTTGCTCGCGAAAGAGTCCATGCGGCTGGCGTCGCGCGGATTTATACACGACCGCAAAAAGCAGCACGCTCTCGCGAAATTAAGACCACCCGGCCGCTAATTTTATGGAGCTAGCGTACCAACTCGATTAATTGGCACGCAAAAAGTTTACCCGTTAAGTGGTGCAAAGTAAAATAAGGAAGGAACGTTTATTTTTCCCGGGAGTATCATGAGTAGTTGCAAGTAACGAGGAAATTATTTGCCGAGCTTAAGATCGATTCGTGCTTCCTTTCGCCTTTATCCCGCATGTCTCATTTGCTAATAATCGGAAACGAAGGGCACGTAGTTTCAATTATGAGATGTTGAATTTATTATAAAAAGTCGTGTTGAATATGCGAATACTCGGATATTTTCGAATCTTTCGATCGAGTGGATATCCAGGTTAGGATACTCGTAAATCCGAATGATAGTTAAGAAGTCTAATCGAAACAGAGTCACATATCTTCGTTAATATACCTTCATGGATCGTGTAAATCGTAGCTGTTCGTTACCCAGGTTCGTGCCACTATTCGTGATTGTATTTTCAACGAGGGTTATATTTTCTTTTTTGTCGGAGGGAATAGGTTCCAACATTCGACTTGTGTATTCTCGCATCCGTTTCCGTTGGAGCCCTATCCCCGACGAAAGTTCTCTCCTCGGTTTCGCGGAACTTCGAACCTCTCGGCGGAGGCGAATCGAATCCGCCTTCTTATTTATTAAACGATCGCCGGGATAACTCGGTTATTCTCGCCCCGGCGTATCCCTCAAGAGAAAGGGAACCCGCTTCGAGCGAATATACCGCGAGATAAATAAATCAAACACGGGTAACAGCGACGAGCTGCTGCTGCTTTCTCGGCACACACGCGATTACGAGAGAAAAAGGATGGGAAAAAAAAGAAGTTGCGTGTCCTGGTGCGTCGAAAAAATGTTCCGAGGGTGGTGAAACCTTGAATACGTTTAACCCGTGTACCGGGCTACAACGTTGAAACTTGTAGCCGTGTACATGAATACAAAAAGTCCAGCTTTATGAGCTTCCGTGTACAGAGAGGGTGGCTGACTACGCGAAGGAAGAAGAACGAGAAGGGACGGTGAACATGGGGCTGAGTTTGCCCAGGAGAACTTTTATAATACGCACAGAACCGGGACCATAGATTCGAATTAATTCGGCGGCGAACTTTTCGACGGCAAATAAAAATAAATTGCTGTATCAATTTAGTAACGCTTATCAAGAATATACGGGTGTACACCCCATATATTCTCCGGTCAGATCGAGTAAAGTCAGAGAATACAGAGAATTTAGAAATTCGGAAATTTGAAGATTTGTAAACTTGGAAGTAAATGTGGATCAATCAGACTATCCTAGAGTATGTACTGACCCTGTGTCTACATATGTACGAGTGTCTGAAATCCGTGATCGATCCATCCGGACATTTTTCCGAGCAGACAAGCGTTCGGTGTTGTTGAAACGAGAAGGTCCAGGTCTTATATTACTTGGTCCGTTGTTCAAGAATTGGTCAAACATCGGGACTCAAATTACCTCTCCGCTCCCTTCATACTTTTCTACTTGTGTTCCGGGGAGAAAATTTCAAGCACGGATGAAATTGTCCACGGTGCTCCGCGCTCTCGGTTGGCAAACAAAAAGTTATTAAAACCGGCTTTATTGTCGGTCCTGTACGACGGATCGTCAGCGTCACGTGTTTTACGCGGAGTCCGCTTTAACGGCAAGCAAAATGGACGGTCTCTCGAGGGAAACGGTGTTTTTACCGGGAACGTATGCGGAGAAAGTTCATGCCTCAACGAATCCTGACTCGCTCCCTCGCGAACAAGAATTATCAGAGACGTAAACGATGATGTTCTGCTGCGGCAATTTGGGGTTTTTGGCTGATTGGCCCGCTCTAACGGCGAGGGTAGATCTTTATCCGTCGACGGTGAAACGTTCGATGGAACGTGAACGGAAATAGACCACTACGGAACTAACTCGATCTTAACCAAACGATCGTTACCGAGATTTATCGCGATGAACGACCAGTCTTAATTGAGTACAAACTCCGCTACCATTCGGATCAACTTCTCATCAAAAATTATTCTCTCCCAATTTTACCAAATTATTTGATCAGATTTGGGTTATTTGCTCGCATAGCAGATTTCGAAAAGTCTATCATGTAATCACTTAAATTATGCTCAACCAGGTTAACGATGTATTTGCTTTACGATGAAAGAATTCTTTTTGCCGAATTACTCATGAATCAAATTTACCGAATTTTGACATGGAGTACGAAAGTTTGAAAAAATCCTCGGACAGCCAGGTGAACCGAGATCCCGGATGAAAGATAAATGGACGTCGTTATGGGAAAACGAAGCGACGCAAAGTATAAAAAATTCGAAGAACAGATGACGAAACAAGGGGCGCTACACGATACAGATAAGTATCTGGTCTGTTCTAGTTGTCCCTTGAAACGAGCATCGATCAAAAGAGCCCCCTGTAGAACAGCGGCAACGTAACGGTGGCATTGTCTTCGACAGCGGGACGTCCCTGGACTTGTGTCGCAGGTAACGCAAACAACGAGGACAATTTGCCGTGCACTCGTGTCCGGGTTCGGTCGCCTATGCGTAATTCGTTTACCCTTAATTCCTCGTTGAGCCGGCCGTCGAGCGTATTATTCCGACGCATCTCCGTTGCCCGAGGGACTTTGTTTCGCGTTTGACCCCCTCTTTCGCTGGCGCTAGAACGACGCCGCGAGCTGTAGTACATTTTACGGTTGGCTAGCCGGTAATGCAGTAATTAACGTTTCTTTCATGTACTCTGTGTTGCTTTCACCGCTTTAAACCAGCTGCTTGGCGCAAGACCCGCCCGCCACCCGCCATCACTGTCCACCGGATCGTGCTCGCATGCACACACGTCTCTAAACGCGACATACACACTTACCAACGCCCGGAGTATTTACAGAGACAGCGAGTACGTTCAACCTTTCTCCCCCGTCCCCCTTCTATTTTCACCCTTGTTCCTGTTGGTCCGAGCGGAGACCCCTTACTCTCCGCCCCCTTCCGTCCAGTTGAAAAAATAATTACCCCATAAGCCGGACCGTTTCCGCTCGTGGACCTCGCCGTAGAATACGGACTACGTTTACGTTGCTGCTGCTGCTGCTTGCTCGAGAAATCTGACTGCGAACCAGCCCCTTTCAACGATGAAAGAACGACAGGGTTGACGGAGAATCTTTGATGAATCTTGGAGATGGGGAGACTTTGCAATGCTGTAGGGCTTAGGGGGTTTTTATGTTATTCTTCTGTGCCATCCATCCAAATTTCATAGGGATTTCAGTATCATAGTAGAGAACGAACAACTTGTTTGTTTTTTAATTTTCTTATAATTTTATACGGCGTGTCTCATCTAACCCTACCATCCTTACTTTGTTATTTCATAACAGGGGGATAAAAATATATTTCCTTCGATACTTCACGGTGACCTGCGATTTCTTGTGCTTCTTTGAATCTCCTCGAAGACAATGACACCAGCTAATTAATAAGCCCTCGGCGCTCAACGGTATCAGATTTATTACGGAATGTGAAAAAAGAGGGAAAAAATTGAATCGATAAGGATTTCAATTAATCCTCAAGGGTTTACCCGTAGAGCTGACGGTTGCCCGTAACGTAACTAATCGATAGTCATAGAATAATAACAACGTGTTGCCTGTTTCGTATCCGGATTTACGTTCACTCGTGACTCGGTTATCGCGCCGCAAATCGCTCTCCTATCGTATCCGTGGATCGTTCTGGCAACCACTCTGCTTCCATCCGCTTGAAATACCGGATTTTAATTCGCGCCCTCGCGATTGCCGTTTTTGCCAGTACTTTAATATTCTTCTGTCACGCGCAGAAGCTAACCGTAGAATCAACGACGTTTACTAATTCGCTGCAACCTGACGCGGCAGACTTCCAACCATCTTATTGGAATTCTGACAGCCGTTTACGTCGTCGAACACTAATATGAATTGCTCGATCACGTACATCAGATGTACCCGAGTACACCTTTCTCGAGATCGGATGTAGACGCTTGATATATTGCCGTCATTTATGTTTTCGAATGGGAATATGGGAATTTGGAATCTGGGGAATTTGAGAATTTGAGATCATGGGAACTTGAGAAGTTGGGAATATAAAAATTTGAAAAATGAGAATTAAAAAAATGAAATAAAGCAACTTGAAAATTTGAGAATGTGAGAAGAACATTTTGAAAGTTCTGAATTTAAGAGTATGAAAATGTTGCTCACGAGTCCCCATTTGGTCACGTCTGCCGAAGATTATCATAATATCGACATCTGGAAGATTCTCGCGAAGTCTGTCGCTAGATTCGAAAAGCACCGATTCGCATGCGTGAAAAATGAAACACTTACGTTCGACCTATCGCGAGTACATTACCAGTCGGTGGCTCCCAGATTTTTCCATTCCCCAAGGATGATCGTGCTCCATCGTCGGTTCTTTTATCGGTATATTTTTATTGTTATATCAGAAGCAGGGAAATCGAGGCTGGATAGAAATGGCGAACACTTTGCATTCACTGACGTCGCACGTTTTCCTCGATATAAAAAGCTTGTTCGATCGAATCGAGTTGCAGAACAGACAGGGCCAATCGTAAAATCGGAATAATAAAAGGATCGATCGTAACGCGATCAAAAATCGGCTGACGACGAAAAACACGCGAATCTCAAATTTATTTACCCTCCTGTGTTTGTTTTTTTCCGTTCTTTCTTCTTTTCGTCGGTCGACCTTGCTCGACCTACATGTGCGGCGAATAAAAGTTTATTGCCACCACCGATCGATGCAATTCGCGCAACGCCCTCGAAGAAAACCGTTGCGTGTTCTTCCGAAGGGATCGTGAACATTTTCCAACTACGTTTCGTGACTGACCTTTCGCCGATTGAATCGTGGCGTTGTCACGATCTTTTAGTTTCACGCGAACCTTGGAAAAGTTTTATCGTATCTGCCAGATTTTCAGTGACTTTGTTTCTATTTTGTCTCTGTAGTCTTCATAGTTAGTTGCGACAATACTGATAAAATTTGAACTTAGGAATTTAGAGATTCCAGAATTTAATCTTCAGAAAATTGGAAGCTTGTATATTCGGTGATTTAGAAGTTCGAACATTAGAGACGTTTGAAAATTGAACAATTTGAGACATCACTGATACAACCCCAAAAGTTTCGCTAGCAGTTCCGTACAATTAGCAACCTCTTCTCGTTCCCGGTTAAATCCAAGGTGTGACACTCGCATATTCTCCGAACATCGTCTCCCGTGTTCAAACTGAGAAATACCTGCTCGAACGCATTACATTACGTCCTGAATACGCAATCCCTCGTAAGACGCGTAGCAAGTGTGCACGAACGGTGCAAAACTGGCTGGACAAGAGGTCATAATCGTAGGGAAACTCTAGCAAAACTCTGCTCGCTTATTCTCCCTCGTTCCACCCTTCTCGAGGGAAGCACGAAAGCGATAACTAGCTCGATACCAGAATAAGCGTTTCGCAAAATACGCGAAAGATATCGGCGATCCGGCACTCGAGGATGATCACGTTTCCAGGAGACGATACTAGCCGCTGGATTTCCACGTGCTCGACCGTAATGGCGTTTCCAGCGTTGCTTTTAGCACAACCATCCACGAAGATCGAGTAGCGGATTGTAAGTCCTCGCGTTTATGGGAATTCCGGCTTGGAATGGTCGATTGAACGCTTTCTTATTGAGAACAAGTTTGTTCAGCTTCTAACGCCGATCAGAATGGTAGTTTCTGCACGAGTTATTGTTCACTTTGCGGTTACTTTTCCATACACCCGGAGAATATTAGGATCTCCATTGTTTGAGGATCTCGCTTCCATGCCGGTGTTAGTTTGTATTTCCGTTTTGGAATAGAATCCATATAGCTGTATGCGGGCTATTATGCGTGCATGTAAATTCAATCTAGACCCGTAAACGTTTGAGGGAATATCACAATGCCTAGATCCACTCAGTTTAATACGATGAGCTTATGATATAGAAAAACTTTCAAAACTTGGTAACATATAACTTTCAAGACTTGAAAACTGTTGAATTCGTAATATTGAAAATTTTAAATGTAACCTAGTACTCGGAAATATGACAGTATGGCAATGTATGGCTTGGTCAGTATCAAACATCGCTAATTTCACCCTCCATAAATTTTACCATAGATAGAAAGGTTTCAATTCCGACTTCGAAAGACCGCTTTTCAGATCGATCATTAAATTCATCCCTTTTGCCGTTTCTAATCGATAACTGCGTTACGTGACAAACATTTTACAACGTCTGTAAATAAAAGCAACGAGAACTATTCGCGCTTTTCCCCTTTTACTGCCGCATATTATTGGGCCCCCTTTTACGTTTTTCTCGATAGCATGTATCGATGTATCATTCGAATGCAGCAGGATCTTTCGAGTTCCAGCAAACAGTTAGAGCAATACTTCAATCGGCTCACATTCGAGCAGAACAACGTTTTTGCGTTTGCATCGTCTCTCACGTATCGCGATCCTGCTACATCCCCGGGGAAATTTAAAAAATCCCAATATGCGGAACTGGAAACACGGCGAAAACTATATATATTTTCCCAACGTTGTATACATTTTACATGTTACCGGAAAGATATATCGCGAATCATTATGTTTCTCGATACATCCGTGCGCGAGATAGAAAGAGGGAATTCGTCGATTTCCTGGATGAAAATAAAATTTCTGCGCTACTTCAATCGTCCCTTACTTCCGTGCGCCACAAATGGCTTCCTTCTTTCTTTCTTTTGTTTCGTTATTAATCATCTTCTATTGCAATGTATAAGTTGTAATAATCTTATAGTGTAGTGACCTTATTATGTATAACATTATAATGATCTTGTCTTGTATAACATTGTAATGATCTTGCTTAATTCGTTTATTACTTATTTAGTTTATTTGAAACCTAGTAAAACAAATTACTTGACAATACAGCAAATTGCACGTACACATAAAATCAAGTTTCAGTTAATCCAAAGTGTACAACAAATGAAAAATCAGAGTCGCTTTAGAACAAAGAATCAGAACACTTACCACGTGTTCGAGAGAGAGAAAATTTTCGGGCGAAGCCAACAGGATGTTGGAAATGATCGCGATCGTAACGCAGGATCCGAGCCCATATGTTCTGCACTCGTTTATTTCGGTGAAAGACGTCTCGTAAAGACATCAAAGCTGCATCCTCGACGCCGGAATAAAGAGTACGGAAGTCCATAAAAGTGAGGCGCAGAGCGTGCGCGAGCATCGTGCACACGTGGTGTCCGTGATCGCGCTACCACGACGACGCTGTTCCTCGCCGTTTTGCAATTTTTCGCTCGCAAAACACTCGCGGACGCGATCAGACGTGAAGTACGCGGGGTAACGGGCCGTGTAACGATCGTTAACGCGCTCGACGCTTTGAAGTGGCAGCTTTTCCCTGCCCGCCGTGTCGAGCACGCAAAGGAATTCGTTTTTTAACCGTACCTGCCGTTTTCATCGCGCAGACGACGAATAATTGTTACGTAACCCTCCCAGACGCGAATTCCGTTCGAATATCCGCACACTTTATCCCTCAGGCAGCGATAGTAGTTTTGCCTAATAAACAGCCTCTGAAGCGGATTTTGGTTTTGCTTCGCATATTTTGTTCGATGAACTTGCTGTACGTTGAAGTGATTGAAAACTGAGGAAATATGAGTTCTCATGTTTTCCTAAGTAACTCCTAAGTAACTTCTAACGTTGGAAATTGTTGTTCATATCTCAAGATTCAAGTATACGTTAATCCACTGCAGATGTATAATTCGTAGAAGCCTAATTAAGTCCATTACTCTTTGCGAGCGTCCACAGTCGAATTTATCTTATCGTTTCTCGCGTTATCAGAACTTTTCAGGCATTAAATTTCGTATCACGAATCTTTGCCGCTGAATAAGTTAACGCGAGTACATACGGCTAACAGCTACACAGCAGTTTACGACAGGCGGTAGAGTAGTAAATTTTTCAGAGAATTTCTCGACTCATATTTCGTGGCTGCATACGTTCCTGTGAATGTTACGCAACGTTCGGTGGGGTCGAGAGCATGTAGCGCAGGGGATAGACGACGCGTATGCATAGACGCCATTTGTGTAAACCATTTCGTGCGGTCGCTCGTAAAGCGGCGTAATGCAAACATCCGGTCCACGAGTGGCGCCCTCGTAAAGCATCGAAGACGATGATCAGAATCAAATGCCAAAAATCACGGTCTCTCTCTTGCCAATTATTTGTCGCGTTTATTCATTCGTTCGCGTTTTTACTCGTTTTCGAGCTTCGTTCGATTAGTCGACGGATTCGGAAGTTCGAAAAATGACAAAAAGCGCGCGAACAAGTCGCATGAATAATGGAGGACACGTAGAACGCGGCCAACAGCCGGTGAATCGATGTCGCGGATAAACATGTATAAAATTGACCGTAATAAACGTAGAAACGTTTTATCAGGTTTCACGGCGGGCCGAATTGAATTGTAAACCGAAACGAATCCGTGGCCGTTCACTCTGTTTGGCGATTCCTGAAACGCGGCCTCGATTCGCGAGCGGATATTGCGCCGAAATAAACTGAAACAAATAAATGTTCACCGTTTATGTAAATAACCATGGGAACTGCGTTGGTCAGCTACGAATTAACTGGCCAATCATAAATTCGTTCGCATGCTGCATCGCGCCTATGAAGTTACGTGTTCTTAAAAACGTTACAGCGACGTAGTTTTTAATTCGAAAATCTGTAAACTCGGAAATATTTTATTCGACAACTCGTAAGCTGAGCAGAGTTTAAACAGAGAACACTCGCAAATTGAACAAAATATTTTGAGATTAAAATTTGAGTCCGTAGCAGGTTAGCTGATACCTTGATGGTAAGAAGAGAGCAGGCAGTTAACGAGCGAACGGTGTCGCGAGAACAGTTTCGTGTCTCGGTTACGCGTGTCACGGTGGTCAGAATTAGTGGACGACATTAGCAGGCGGACACGTATACCGAGCATGTGGCCTACTAATAAACATAATCGCACCTGTACTTGAGTGTACGTTTGCCGCAGTCGAAATGGACAATTCAATTGCCGCATAAACGTGTAAGCGAGCTGTACAACGATCGGCTGACCATAAACGCGACGACACCGGGCAATCACCACGCGTTTAAACGCCGTTAAATCGCCTGGTCCTGTAAAGCACGCGAGACAATTACCCGGTGAATTCGTTCGCGGTTGTTCTGCCCTTTTTCCTCGCGAAATTACGACTATGTTGCGATACATCTACGATTTCCAGTTTTACTTTACATCGGCACATACACTGCATCCTTCTTTATTCGTGGAAATGCAATGAACGTTATACAGGGTGAGGCACTTAAAACCACCTGAATAATTTGACTGTTGTTATTGATAGGAAAATCAGGCAAAATTATAGGGACCTGTAACATGATCAGCCCTGTACACATTTTTCACTTCAAATTACTTCGATTCAAATTCATTGTTGTGAAACATTACGATCGTTCGACGATTCCAATATAAAGACCGTAAACCTGTAAATCCGATACATTTGTCTTTTACGGTTCAATCATCCGATTCCTCCATCGTGAGGAGTAATCTTGTCGCGATAAAATAGCCGTTATTCCGTGACAGTAGGCGGAGAGTGACCGGTATCATCGATCAAACATCGATCAATTTTAATCGGTCTTAACTGGTATCGAATTTGATCATGGCTCGATTTCATGGACGGCCGATCGCGTGCGGCTTATTCGCCCCACGCTTATTTAATCCAGCGTGACTGCAGCAAAATATCGTCTCCGATATAAAATTTGATTTGTTTCGCGTGCAACCGGCTACCGGAGCCTATTAACATTTCATCGATAATCCAATCGAACGTGTACCGTAACTCTCGGTGGCTGCGCCTTCATTAGCCTCCGCGTCCGAAGAAAATTTATCCCCTTTTCTCGGTATTTCCTTTCGCGATGGCCGCAGCTCGTTTGCCTACGTTTCAGATTAATGCGACCGTTGCAGCTCGCAATTGTCTTCCCAAGTTTTTAAATTTAAAAGTTTCGGAAGAAATTTGAAATTTTTAACTGGGGAAATTGACCCGACTTAAATTGATTGTCCCGACGTAACAACGTCCGCGATAAAACCCAAGGAGATCCCTCTTCGAAAAATACGTGGTTGTCGCGCGAATTAATTAAAACGAGTAGAGTTCACATGAGGAAAGGAATTGTTCATTTTTACAGAATCCTTTGACCGAGGTATCTGAAACTTCCAACAGGTGCATCATTAGCAACTGTAGGATGTAACAGGAAGTTCTGAGAGAACAGGTTTTATCTTACTAAGATGCGTCATGAGAACGAGCCTTGTGTAGCAACAAAATTTACTTCGGTACTCTTAGAACGAGTTTACGGTGAATTCTCATTAAAAACTGACTGTTAACAACGTCCTTCTCTCGGAATTATTCCGACAAAGTTAAATTAAGAAATACATTCAGCGCAATCCAAAGTACGCGTTCAGTTAGCGCAATCCTTGTTCATCCACGAATATGAAATAAAGACCCGTAACTTTGTTTTCAAGTTGGACTACCGATACCCCTTTCGCTACACAAACGAATAAAACACGGTAGACCGGCGGGAGTTTCGTAACTCGTAAATATCCACGGAACCAAAAAAAGATTACTTTACCCCGTGTCGTCGAAAGGTTTCCCAGTTAGCTGTCTGTTCGCGATTTCGACGCTATTTTTTAAACAAGCCACCAGGAGCCCTGCAAAGTCGGCTTTCAACCGGCACATGGAGGGCTTTGCCAAAACAAAAGCACGAACCGGTCGAAGTTCATGTTTTAAATACTGCCCGTCCAAAGTTCATGGTCTCGCTTTGCCGGCTCCTGCAAAACAAACTTTTGCGCCGATAAAACCCGCTCGCGTTTCACTCAACTCTCTTTCGAATTTTCAACCCTTAAGCTACGTACATACACCTTTATGTCCACACTCGGTAAAGGTCGCTATGAAATATTCGAGAAAGACACTTTGTTTTCAATAACGGTAGCAAAAGTTTCTTTGACGAAACATCTCTCCGATACTCGATACCCAAAGTAACTTGAAACTGTTGCAGACAGGGAAAAATATTTGACGTGGAATTAAAAACGTGGAATTATTAGGATGCAAGAAATGACAGAATTTTCTTTGTATTTTAGAAATTAATGAGGTACAGGTTGTCAGTTTTGATATAATCAGGTGAATATTTCAGCGATGATATAAAAAGTATGTGACATGCAACTGACGTAACTTGACATATAAATTTTTGTAACATGACATAAATGTTACGTTTAATTTCAACTTTCAGTCAGAGGGGATTTTAAGATGGTGCATTTTTTAATATGTTTGAATAATAGATGCGTTGGGGTGAAAATATACTTGTACACGAGCGGCCATTTTGTGAATCTTGAAACGAGTTCAGTACAGAAAAATTGTCTGTAAAATATTCGTTCGTTGACACATAAATACAGAATATATTATAATCTTGCACGATGTGCATTTATGTGAAACACCCTTCATTTCGAATGCAAGAAAACACGTAACAGTAAATTGGAATAAAAAATCGTGCATAATAAGCCGGCACAAATTCGTCGAGTTAGGTGTTCCGTTGTATTATGTACGTTTACAAGAGCCACCCAAAGCCATCGGTAACAATATTCCCCAGCTCGGCTACTCGTGTAACCTGTCGCGATTTACATAGCTTTAAGCTTGTCGCGGCGGAGGCGCGTGTTGCACGCGAATCGCGCGACCCTCGTAAATCTCTCGGCTCGTAGCGAGTACCAGCCACGAGGAGTCGTCGAAAAGACGTAACGATTATAAACGTCCTGGCACGCGTGACACGCGCCCACGCCAACGATGGTGGGGTTAATGAGTACCCGAGAGATGCATCGGTCACGAGACCTACGCGCAGCACGGCACCCGGGGCTATTAATGAAAGCGGTTAATTGCTCGACCGGTTCAACGATAGCCCGTCCTGCTGAGAGTGGACGATAAAGGTGACCTTCGGCGGACGTCGTCCCTTTTACAGAATACCGACGGAATTCCGAGTGTACACTCGGTAGACTGGTAGTAGTACATGGGAAAATTGATCGTTTAGGGGAAAGAGATACAATGTTCAAACTTTAGAAATTTGGAATACATAGGGATCGGGAAATTTGGAGGCTTGACAATTTGGGGTATGGGAATTATGAAATTTGGGGAGTTGTGAATTTGGAAATTTTGGAATTTGAGGATTTGGAAATCTAATTTGGAAATTTGGGGATTTGGGAATCCATTCAGGGACTCCGGAATATGTGAATATTGAGAGTTAGAAATTTGGGAATTTAAGAATTAGCGAACTTGAAACTTCGAGTATTGTAAGGTTCATTTTGTAAGTTTATATATTTGGTCATTAAAAATCTTGAAACTGTAAATATGAGAAAACCGGAAGCAACTAGTAGAAGTTTCCGCCCCCCACGGTTCTCTGTATACGAAGAAAGCCTACACTGCACGTTGCTGAATCCACGGAACACGGGTGTTGGCGCGTGCGGACACTTTTTGTCCGCGGTCGTAATTTATCGCCGAGCCAGAAGTATATTAACTGGCGAGACTCCAACTTCTCTGACACAAGGAAGGATTTGTTGGATTTGATACACGCTAGCCGCGGTTTAGTCGGCGAGGATCGAGTCGAATAGTTTGCGAGGGAGAAACGGGATGGTCTTTGAGGTCGTTCGGTGGGGTTGGAGGTAACGGAGATGCGTTTCTTTTTTCCGCTTTTTTCCCTGAAAGCTTGTCGACGGCGGATGTTTAGCTTGTCGGATGGTACCTGCAAGGCATGGAAATCGATTCGCACCGCGGAAATTCCGCGCAAGTTTCTGAGTCTGAATATGGGTACTTGCTTTTCTTAATGGCGATGAGAGCTTTGCGTACCACCCTCGTACACGAGCAGCCAAGAAGTGACTTTTGACGCAAAGATGAATCATAAATATATTATAGAATTAAGATCTCTTTTTACGGGACTTTACTTTCGAGATTGGCTCTTAAAGTCGTTGTTAAGCGAGTCTAAATACGAGTTTCTTACGAACGACGGGGTCTTTGCATAAGTAGGTAAGCGTTCGCTTCAAAAGTGAATCGTAAATCATATTACGGAATTAAGGTCCTTGTCTCGAGTACTTGCAAGTTATAGGTTTCTATTTGCAAATCGAAAATAAAAGAAACAGTGTACAGGATCCCTCGTGGCAGAGGCATCCCCAGAGGCTGATATTGCCATTTGCCCGAGAAATCACACCTACCGCGACTTCTCCCTGCCTATTCTCAGGGGTGAAATATTTGCCGCGTTATCTCCGTTCATTTCCATCTTTGAGAGCATTCGGTGCTAGAAAGGCGTGGCCATCCAGCCTTCCACACGTGTCAGTCGAGCCACTCCGAAACATGTGGCTCATCGCTCACTTAAGTCGACGCTAGCAGCGTGCATTCGTTGGTAACGTACGACGAATAACGTGTCATCCTACCATGGACTTCCTCTTCTCGATTTTTCATCGGATCCGCGATGCTTTCTATATGTGTACGCTTAGCTAGGTATATCCCCGTTTCCGTATTCCGAATGCACACGTAGCCCGACGCGTCTCGAATCGCTGCAGCTGTTGTCGTTGCCTTAATGCATCCCCTGCATCCGTTTAACCCGTTAAAATTACGGAAATAAAGTTCGCAGTTCGACTTTACACGTGGAGCACGTTTCGACGATCAAAGCATACGAACGATCGAACGGCCAACGATTTAATAGCCGGCGAAGTTTTCTTGTCTTTGCACGGGGCGCAGACAACCGATCAATTTTCAGCCTCGTTGATCGACTTTGTCGGCTGCTCCAAGTTTTTTAATTAATTACAACGACGAGGGAGCGTCTCGAGGAGAAACTTAACGAACGCCCGATAATATCTGCCGAACCGAGGGAAGTCAAACAAAATTAACTTTTCAGCAGGCTTCGTGGTACACGTGGGCTACACGCGTTCTCCTAGGCGAGGCTTATATTCGAGGCTCGTAGTTTGTGCCTGTGAAAACATCAAAGCTACGCGGGGGTGGAAGAAACTTTGTTTCGCGACGAAAATGTGAACCTCGCTGCCGCGGTTAATAATCGGTTTACAACAGTCTGTATTCTGAAATATCTCCGACGACATGGAAAATTACTTGTCCGTAGAACGAGCTCTCTATTTTATTAATATTCGATCCGTATCCACAATATTCAATTTTATACACGTTGTTCGATATAACAGAGGAAAAGGTGCTTCAGCCATGGGATCGTTGATCGAAAAATTGCCCTCATTCATCCGTTTCGGTGATGAAAGTAGGAAGAAACAGTGTATCGTATCGGACAGATAAACGAATAACCTTAAACGGTGGCGGAAATCAGCCTCACCCGTTATTAAATTTCCCAATGCAGACTAGCGCAATATCCCCGGCGATATCTGCGAGAGCAAAGGGTGCGGCAGAGGGAAAGGGTGGGCCGAGCTAAAACGGCCAGGTGGGTAATATCGCCAACTTGTTCATACAGTTACGAACACGCGGCGCTGTTAATCACATCGAATTACAACACATGCAGCCAGTGCATTTTGAGATACGAGAATCCAGTTAGCTGGCCGCTGGTGTTAATGCGCGTTCCCATGGAAGAAGGAAAATGGGATAAATGGACGGCCACCGAATCGAATAATACATAAACGATCGCCAGTCCCAGAAGATATTGCCGTTCCACTGTTTACGCGCGAACGTAACAGGAAATCGGCTTCGAATTTCCACGATACACGCCACCGATATGAAACCATCGCGAATCCACGTATTTGCTATTCGGTTACCATAGATTGATGGAAAGATCCAGGATCGTGTTTGATGGCGACGTAACGAACGAGTGTCCATCATTGTTACGGGTCGACCGAGTGACGAGACAATCTGCCGCCTATTTTCCGCGATGTCTATCGAGCACTTTGATGTTTGAAAGAACAACAGCAGACATTTACGCTGCTGAAAATTTCGGGATTCGTTGATTTAAGAATCTCGACATTGGGGAATTTTAGGTCTGACATTTTGTAGTTTGGTTTGAAGTTTTGACAATCCCAACATACAAGAATTTAGAGATTCATAAATGATATAGATTTGAAAACTTCTAAATTCCAAGTCTGGACAGAAACTTTAGTTCGTTGTCTGTGCCAAAAAAGCAGAAGATATTTTTGTGGAGCAGTTGTCGGAAGATTAGCAATTTATTGTCAGTAAAAACACGCGTTAGTTCCCACGACAATATCTGCGCGACACAATTAAACGCGGACAACGGAGTTGACACAAAAGAGCGAAAGGGTACAATTCAGACACAGTTTCCAACAATCGCCACGGGTCGCATCGATTCAATCTCCGGCTAGGTTTACGGCAAATCCATTATATAAATACGCGGCGAAAAAACAGTCGTTCTCTATAGAGATCCTTTTGCCGGACCCCTTTTCTCGAAGCAACGGCAAAGGAACTCGGCGGAACGCGGCGAGGCGAGGCAAGGCGAGTCCAGCCTGTCTACCGCAAATACACTGCTTCCCCTTACCCGAGCATAACTCTATTAAACTTTGAAATATCTTCAAGGTATCGCGCACAATGGCAGCGGCGGAGGAACGCTGTGTCGCCTGTGTCAGCGAAACGGCACCCCCGTTTCCACACACGACCCACCCCTTTTCTCTTGCCCTTTCAAAACAAACTGTCACATACTTTTCGTATGGGCAGAAGCTTTAAAAACACCGATGAACTATGTTGCCGCGAGGGCAGAATTGCGCCGTCGAAGAAAGGGAGACGTCCTCTGAACGCACAAGGGGATGAAGATAAAGGATTGAGAGGTGGTCGCTAAAGAATGGCAGCGATAACGCTGCTAGCGTACTGGGGCTTTCAGACTCCACCATTTTTTATACATTTTACGTAACTCAAACACCCTGATTTTATATTACTTGAACGTACTTAAGTCTGCACCCTAGAGTCAGATTAACATCCAGTAGCAATGGATAATATGAAAATATTATATAAAATAGTAAGGTGATATTAAAGAGGTAAAATGATGAAATAATCAAGTAGTGGCCCAATAAGATATTAAAATAATAAAACGATAAAATAAATTGCTAGTGTATGAAAAGTATAAAAAGTAGAATGGAAGTGAACTGGTAGACTAGTAGTAAGGTAGAAAAGTAAAATGATAAAATAACAGAGTGGAAGGCACATTGAAGCGACGCACGACCCTTCTTGTCAGATCCGTCGTTGCAAGGGTTGCACGATTTTATCTCCGGTATTCTTCTGGCAAGAGAGGGTCCAGATCCGCGGGTCCCTCCGTTGCATGCATGCATTCGATGTATAGTTAAAATGGAGTCTCGTACGTGCACGTAAACGCAGACGAAGAGCGATATCGTCCCACGGCCTTTTAAGGCAGCCAAGGAAATCTTGAGACGAGCCCACCCTCCTTCTGTGTTGGCGATTTAAGCCCTAATCCCTGCGTTTCCTTGCATCCTCCTTCCGTCTCTCTTTCTCTGCCTACCTGACAGAGCTTTTCATGCAACGGTGCCGCTCCGATCTCGTCGGCGTACCTTTTCAATTGTCCGGGCGACATCCGTCTTCCTGCGTACAAATATCGGCCGGGCAGATCAACGATTAGATCTCATCTGATTAGTTTCGGGAGCGCGTTAAGGGCTTAAGGGACGTACACACGCCCCGTTTCCATGAATCGTAGGCCGTAGACGGTCTGCGGAGGCCGATCGCTGCCGGGGCCAGGTAAGGGAGAGCTTATTGTCGACGATCGGGACATCGGGAACGATCGTACGGCAACGAGTTTAAAGGATCAAGGGGTTAGAAAGAACGTTTCAATGGGACCAAGGGGGATTCCTTCGAGATGGAGTCTCATAGATATTAATGCGATTTGCTGTAATCTTCTTCGATCCTCCGGTCTATGTTCTCTTTTTTCCTTTTATTCTACTTGGAGGGGAAAGGAGAATTGACTCCTCGGGGGGAAGGTAAAATTAAAACTGCTTATTCGATGCTTCGCATTTTAACCCCTTAACCTACAATTTTTTAGACAGTCATTCACAGCTAGCTAATTATTGCTACAACTAAAGAAAATTATAATTAGAATTGAATCAAAAACTCAACTGCAGTGAAAATACGAGTCTGTTTTATCGCATTCCAACTATAGCGTGTGTCACGAGTGTGATGCGATATTGCAGGACAAGGAGTTAACCGGTTTAATGATATTGTTGCGCGTAGAGTCACTTGTAGATCATGTCGAAGATGTTCAATTTATTCCTTTTCGAGGCTGCTCGCATCCAATCTCGTTCACCAATTTCAAAGTTGCGCAGATCTTGGAGCGTATCTTAACCTAAAATCATCGTAAGTAGACGCTACAGTGCGAGTGAGGAAAGTTCTGCCGTAGATCGTGAGACAAATCAGCGAAGAGGAGGCACGCTTCGAGCTCGTAGCCGGTCTTCGGCTAAGGTGTTTGAATAATGCATGAACAACGCTTCATTTTTCTATACCGCCGACCATACGATACACAGTTCTCGGTCCCGAAGGACCCAAAACAAGCTGCAATCTCCGGCAGTCGATGCTTTATAATCCCCCTGATTTATGGCGTCAGATTTCGACTAGCGAACCAGCGAAAGAAGAAAAAGACGAAAAAAAGCGTACGTGCACGCAGCGCGAAGAAACAGCAGGATCAGGAGGGAAAAAAGGAGGCAACGAACGTGTTGGAGGAAGAAATAAAGGGTCGGGAGAAAGAATAAGATGGAAAAGTAACTATCTGCACGATACTCGGCCGCGATAAGCCACGAATCCTTTCCGAGCCGAAGGTCCTGCTGCGAGATTATCGGGAGTGCCTCTATAGGGAATCCTCGATGACCTTGCGATTAGTATCGAAAGTTCTGAATGGAAAGGATTTCAGCCACCTACGGAGCCGAAAGTCTAGAAACGTTGCCGAGGAGAGCGACGAGAATGCAACGAACCGATCCGGCCAACGTTTCCAGCACCGGGACAGGTAAATCCTCTTTCGGAGCAACATCGAAACGAATTATCCTGCCGTTCACGTAATAATACGGCTACAGATAAATGCTTTTAACTTAAGCGCATTTGAAATTGCGCGACTCCTCGCCGCTGCGAAATATGCCGACGATTTTGTTGCGTGTAAGCAACCTGCTTCTGATTTTATTTCTCCGCACGATAGAGGAGAAGAAAACCGGAAATTGCAGAATATAGGGAAGTAGCTATGACCCTTGCTAGGAAGCTCGAAAGTATCTTTACGTTGCCTATTCTTCAGATCTCCGAACTTTTAAAATAACTACATGTCCAAAGCCTTGAATCTTCAATACGATTTTCTAAATTTCTAAATTTCTAAGCCTCAGAATTTCCAAATCACAATATTCCAGGATTTCAGAATCCGCAAAAAGAAATGAATACCTTAAACCGGAGACCGCATGGCAAAATGCTGGAACACCTAACTTTGAATGGGTTAAGATATATATCAACGTCAAAAGTTTTGGACGAGGATAAGTAGGGAATAGCACAATGGCATAAAGCAAAGCGAAACGCTAGTTATCGCAGAGTCAATAGAAACTGTAGAATCCTGGAATTAATATGTCTCGTAACTCAATTGAAACGTAACCAGAATTTGGTCGCGAAGGTATCGTTTACAAGACAAAAGCAGCTAAATTAGGTTCAGCCAGGTCATTCACCGTTGATTCTCGCGCGTTCGACGCGGTGAATAGGATCGGTGCGCTCGCGAAATTTACAACGAAACGAGTTGTTTTTCCGAGCGAAAAGGAACCGTTTCGTATTACACGCAGCGATGGGTTTCGCGTGACTGCCAGCGCAGTTGTAAAGCAATCGAGGGAAGGTCGGGCACGGAAAAAATTGCCGACAAATCCCGATTTCGCGACATGCTCGAATGAGACGTCGCGTCGCGTTGCAACATTTTTTCGCCGAGCCGATTCAAATCCGCCTGAAAACCGTGCGCGCGGACAAAGATACCATTTACCGACCGCAGCTTTCAGCGACCTCGCAAAAACGCTTCCCGACCATTTTCCTCCTCGTCATCCTTCTCATTTCGCCTTTCCTCCTTCCTGACGCTCGCGATTGCTGAATCGTGAAAGAAACTGCACCCAGTCGCGAAAACTTTGCCTTCTGTTTGCTCCTTTGGACGCACGATGGCTGAAATAAGCTTGCTACTGAAATGGGAAGATGTCACGGGCTGGATATTCAATTTTCATCGTATCCGCTATCTTTATACCCTTTTTATCTGTACCAGACTTATTCTTCGCTGGATAGTCCACATGTATCAAACGTACACATGTGCTCGGAATTATTTAAATTTTGAGACAAAAGTTTTGAATGAAATGTAAACTTTTACAAAGTACGATAAATCTTTCTTTGAATTCGTCTTGTGATCAAAAGTTACTAGAGAGTAAGTTTTTGTACAAGATAAAAATTGATGCTAATAATTCCTGATTCACGAACAACTTCGTTTTATTTGAACTTCGCATCACAAAGTCATTCGTAATAACGGCGAACAGGTTCTAATCGATAAATACGACTGACATCACCTGATACGACAGATATATAAGTATTTTTAATCGCGCAGTTTAATCGAAGACGATTCAATTGCGCGGTATGAAATTATTAAATTTGTCGAGTTGAATTGCTCGTATTGATTCGTTATCGTTCACGGGGCAATATAAGAAAAAGATGATCAGTGCATAAAACATACTCTTTTGAGCCTTATTGGCCATTACCAGGAAGCGATTCGGTTAACCGGTCAGTTAATCGCGTTTGTTCAATCATGCCCGTCGAAGACATTCATCAGGTTCCTCGAGCATGAAATCCCGAGCGCTTCGAATCTTCGGATCGTGATCGTGAAATTCACTCGTGCTGCGCGAGAACGATTAGCCGCGGACACGAACAATTCCCCGACGAAGCAGGCGATGGCGATGGCGGACGTAGGTGAAAAAGAATCACCACGGCTGCTACGGGGAGGCACACAGGGATAGGATGATGTTAATTGAGCGTTTAATAAAGGGAAAGCTTCCTTTTAATCCGGCCACGATAAACGCCACTTCGGAAAGAGTAAAGTAAGACCGACGGTAATAAACGGATTAGAGAGTGCTCGTATAATTGCGCCGGATAAACGGCCGGCAATTAAGCGAATACCGGCGAAGACCATTAAGAACATATTATTAAAGAAGTAGTAAACGAGAGTGCATCCCCGCTGACGCGATTAACCGGTATTTACGTACGGCGAGCTGCTAAATATTTGCGAAGAAATAATTACATGCTCCGATTGAAACTAGGAAGAGATAGTGGGCGTCGTACGATTCGAGGGGCTCGGAAGATCGTTTGGATATCACTCGGAAGACTTTGCCAACTTCTTTTTTTCTTTCTTTCGAATACTCTAGCTCGCTCGTTCGTTTCCTCCCCGTTTTCAAACGACTCGTTCGAATGAAGAGGTTATAAGGCAAGCGGCGCGGAACGATACGTCATTCGTTATAGCTTTTTTCGACCTGGTCGATCTTTACTTTTTATCTCTGGCCACGTAATAAATTTGGCAACAAATTGCGAGAACACAGCTTGCCTTCAGTGGGGTTCGAAGAAGAAGAAGAAGAAGAAGAGGAGGAAGAAGAGGACGGGGGATGAGATGAGTTGGCGTTGCCACGGTTTAACTGGCCTCTCGTAAGCCAGACTTCAGCCTGCCGCGATTAATGGCCGAACCCGCGCAGATGACGGCATTAATGGCAGAGTAAGTGTTCTAAACTGGCTCGATTTTTGCCTTGGCACACAACCGTGTGTATAACGCAACCGTCTCGTTGATTCTTTTACCGGAACACGTAACCGCTTCGGAAGATGATCGAACGGTTTCGTGTTCTCCTATCGTTTTTACTCCGCTTCGTATTTTTTTTAACTCGAAGCGGGTCGCGGCTCAGACGATCACGGCATGCGGCGGTTTCAAGAACGATGACCTAATTAATGGAATCGAAGAAATGCAAATGAGTTAATGGGGACTCAACGACGTTTACCGCGCGAGATTAATGGACAGAAGTTCAGTAAGAGATTAACGAATGGATCGAGCAATTAACGGGAACTCGTGAACGAAAAATTAACATTTATTTTATCGGATAAAGTACTTGAATATCAGGGTCGACGCACTAATTAGTGCAAGCTTGCACGAATTTCAAATCATTTTACCCCTTGCACTATTTTCACGAGTATGATTCGTGACGCATTTCAGTTGTGATTAATTTTTCTGTTTTAATATTGTAGCTGATTAGTTCTGACTAAGGGATTAATTGGATACCACGCTTGAAAGTGCAGCAAGAATATTAAATGGTTTCAAAGAGATTCCCAAAAGGTTAACTTCGTAACAACGATATTCGAAACCGTTCACTACTACACACTGTAACGCCGAAACCTAAATTGATCGTAATGGAATCCACGTGTTGAAAGCTCTCTATACAACGCGCGAAACAATAAGAAATCGCTGGCCGCGGTTTGCCAGCATTGTTCCCAACTGGAATCCCATTCTATCGTAATTAGCAAAGCGACTGCGCCCCTCGACCCCGGCATTGTTCCTTTTCATATCGCGGATGATTAATGCCAACTAATCGTAACGATCGATCTCGACTCTCCGAGGGTAAGTTTAATTCTCTTAGACGTCAAATACCCTAAGCCTCGTTGGCTGGCCCTTTATCAACTTCCGCGTGGCTTCTGTGCTCTCGTGGTACGTTTTTGCTCGTCTCTTCTTCCACTTGCTCGTCGACCATCCTCGTCAATTGTATCACAAAACTTTTTGCGCGACCCTCTCGAATCGAATTCCCTAGCTTTTTCATCGTGGACATCGATCTTCCCTGCTCGTTAACTCCCTGCCCCGCGGTTTCGCTTAACATCCGGGCCGTTCGGTTAATTTGTTCGACGCCACGAACAATTTAATAACGTTATTGATTAGTCGACTTCCACGCGAGCGATTAATTGACTCACGAATCGATGCCAATAGGTCGTGTTCGAGTGTCTTTGTTAGCGATGCTCGAAGAACGAGAACGGGCTCGAGTTGGTCGATCGATAACGAACTGCACTTGTAATTCTATATTACTGGGGCGAAAGGTTTGCTTTGCGTGTTGTTAGTTTAATTAGCAAATTTCTACTTCGGTGCTGCTGGTTTCTTGGGAAATACACTCATTGCCACCGGTGTGCAGCGTTTGAATTCGAGATCAAAAATGAGCATTGCATATAATTTCAATTAAAATATGCACTATCGAAGGTTTCACCTTTTTATATTACAAAAGAGAACATTGTATGGTACAGAAACCTAACAGTGATTTGTCATATACACATGTAGACGTGTATAAACATGTGTATGTACGTATCATGTATGCAATGTCTACGTCATGTATGTACGCATCTGAGAAATAAATTGACAAGGAGTTAAAAAGTGAAATTGTCAGAAACTGATGTACTCCATCATACCAATTACGTGATATTTTATTCGACTTTTTCACACGAGTTCGCAGAGTCCACTCGAATAAATAAATGAACGATCAGCGTCAGGCAGCAATCAGACTCGAACGCGACAGATCACGGTTAAGGAACAGCACGATAGAATCCTAATTGGCAATAAATAACAGGGGTATGCGTAACGACGAGATCGGTAATAACGATCGGACGAGGATACGATCGATGCCGAAGTTCTATTTAATCGGCAGAGAATTAATTACGCCGGCAGGGTGAATCTGCCAGGATTTAGAATCGAATTACGTAAATGCAATTACACGGTGGAGCGCAACAGAGCGCGATTCTAGGTAATTTGTGCTCGCTCGATTCTTTTCTTTTTTTCTTTATTTTCTCGTTCTTTTCCCTTCTTCGTCGTTGCCCACCTCCCCCTTGGTCGCCCTGTCACAACGGTTTCCGGTTAAATGAAACTCCGCCGGCACGGCGAACACTTTTCCACGCTCCTTTCGCGATTAAGCCTCCCCTTGTTGTCGCTCGTTTCGTGTCTGACTTTATTAAAATGAAACGGCCGAGTTTATTAAACATCCGCACCGAGACATTCGAACCTCTGCGATTGACGGCGACCTTTTCAAATTTTTCTGTCGAGCGAAACGCTCCGAACGGAATTGCAACTGATCTACGCTTTCTGCTGTTAAAACAGAAATAACTTCTCGATATTATTCTAACGTGACAATACATCGCCACCTTCTGTTGGCGAAAAAATTATTTTACAGTAACTTTTCTTAATTAAAGATACCTTGCACATTAATAGATCAATACATAAATTAAGAGTTCGGACATCTTTGAACTTATTAGGTCAAATAATTTTCCGGCGTAAATTTAAATGAATAAAAATTAATATTTTTAAATATGTAAAATTTGTCCGATTTTATATATGGAAGAATTTATCGTTTTGCCCGTGAGAAAACTGTCGACCTAATTTTGAAGCACGGTACCGAAAAGAATTGCTTGAATTTCCTCGGAAATTCGATTTAATTTAGACACGATTAAACGTAAAAAATTGCAGTCTTGAAATTTGAAATTATGAAGTGTATTTTTCTTAATATTCCGTGTAACAGTTCTTACAGGAGCCGTCGAGAGAAAATAATGTGCAGCCATGTACAAGGTTCGAGTTGAAATCGACGCGATTCAATCGATACCGTCCGTATTGAGTGAGCTGCCAGGTTCAATCCTCGCGCAATTAATAAAGCGGCCTCGTTAATAAATAAAACAGCCGGATCGCTGTGGCCATGATTTTCTTGTCGCGTCGCATCGCGTCACGGATAATCGGGCCACCGAAGAAAAATGGTTCGAGCAAATTGAAATCCAGATGGAAAAACGAAGCATAATGGCGTATCGCGTGTACACCGCGCCGCGGACAACGAATTAATAAACGAAACGGAACGCGGCACCGACGTTTAAAAATACACGCGAAAATCGCGGACAAACAAAAACACGGACCTGATGGAAGGCAATTATAACCGGCAAACACGATGAAACGAAAAATGCTTATTACCGTTTGACAATATACGAGGTAATTAACGATCCGCGCGGACTGGATTATCGAGAGAAAATCTAGGTATAAAATTTACAAAGTTCACTCTCTATATTTTTTCGCCTCGTCTCTCTCCGAATATTAAATTTCATCGTTGAAACTGTTCAACCGAAATCCATATGTAAAAATACTGGCCGTAACGAATCAAGCGGAACGTTCGAAAAAGTTAAAAGGTCCATTTTGCGTGGACGGACGGAAAAATATTGCCAAAATTCTGACGCAATTCAATTAAATGCTTCGATCGACGTAAACTTATTTTAGTTTGTAAAAATCTGCAGTGGTATACATTTGCGGTCAAAGTTATAAGTTCACTTCATATTCAACTGGATATGGGCTATTACTTTTTCTTTATGTAGCATGAGAATGCAACAGAGTCAAATGGGATTTCGCAATTTTTGTATATATAATGAATTATTGCATGTTTCATGAAAAGTTCTGTTTCTAGGTCAGACAAAACCGTACATTCGTTTTAAATTACCTTATACGCACGTGTAACGTACGTATTCTCCTAATTTCTACATCTAGATGATATTGCACTGATGTCTAATACCGAAGCAACTTAAAAAGAATAAAATCGCAGAATAGCAAAAGAGGGGTATAACATCGCAGATTTCAAATAAATCTCAGCACTCAAAGTGTTAATAACAATCTCCTAGCTGTCTTCATAAAGCAACGGCAATACGAATAAACCAAAATCTCCCGAATCAGATACAAATCTCTTTCGAGCATTCTTCACCCAGGTTCCACGAACCATGTACCTATTTCTATTCTAATTAGAAACGACCCTGTCGGTAAATTATTCATCGGGCAGGTAAAAGTGACCGAACGCAATCTGCAATTTTTCATCCCACAAAGTATCCGAACCGAGACACAGCAACGAACTCGTTTTTTCTATCGCGCTTCCACGAAAGTGCGGGCAAAGAGACGAGTCATTAGCTGGTTGCCTTTCGACGCTTCCCCACCTCCTCTATTTTCCCTTGTCCCCGTGTACACACGGGGCTAAGAGGACACCCTGTATGCACAGCCGGTGGGGACCACTCTCGCTCTCGTCCAGTTCACGGTGCGTGAATACATATTCATGGTGTCATTAGCGCCCGGTGAAACATGCTATCGGTAAACGTTTCTGGTGCTCTCCTTTCATAGATGATCGCGCCACGTATCGCCGTTCTGGGCCTTCTTATAAATTATCGCCGGCTCGTTTCGCGGAACGCCGGCCTCGATGACAAAGTGGTCAGCATTTTAAAGCTGCGAAACCCGTGGCCGGCAGCCGTTGGAACCCGCACGAAACCCTGCTGGATCGTAATTGACGATCGATCTTCCCTTTAACGCCCGCCCGCTTGTTCGAACGATCCACGAGAAAGAAACTTGTCGATTCGACGAGACGGTCCTTATTTATTAGTCGTATTTAATAATCAACAGTGCCGGCCCAGTGTTAATGGAAACAGTCCCGAAGATGTTGCGCTAACCGGGGAAGCTTGTTCTGTTTTATCATCCACTATTTATAGGTTCCTCCTGATAGCTCTTGGGTGGAGCTGGGAAACTAGGAAGTGGATGGAATGTGGACTCTGTTATATTCGTTGTATCTTCTCTCTAGGAACGTCTAAGATTTAACACTGACATTACCAAATAAATTTGACCTGATATTCCTGTATTAAATGTCAAAATTAATTAAGATGCCTTCATTTCATTTGTAAATTCACATTATGCGTGAATCATACGCTGGTAGCGAACGAAGCAAGTTGCTAATTTAATTAATAGTCTAAGCCCTTTGCCATAGACGTGAAGAATTTTCGAAATTATCACAGCTACATAAACAATATCGTTCCCCCTGAAATGTATATTAAATTCACACAGAAACTCCCACATACAGCAGTATTAAAGAACAGTTGCAGGCTGCATAGCAGATCGACGAGCACTTCTCCGAAGGGAATATCGTTTTCGAGAATTCGCGTTTACTCAAATTGCCCGTAGTACCCTCTCGCAGAACCTAATTCACGGGAAGTGTGTGTGCAAGCACTTATCCAAATAGCGGATGCAAAGTGAGGAGTGTAGCATTATCCGCATCGGTGAAATTGTCGAAATTAATGAACACGCTACAACAAACTATGAATTTTCCAACGAGTAATTTTCATCCGCGGTTGTTCGTCGAATCCAATCCAGAAACCAAGAACACTCGGTCCAGCCGAGCGAATGAAAAATCGCGGTGCAACCTCGAGGACCATCCCCCGGGGGTAGCCGGAAGCACGAAGGGTTTTGGGAAGTCGAAATTAAAGCTGCTCAGGGTCTGGGGAGAACGACACACCGTATAGACCAAGTCCAGGAGGACGAGGGAGAGCAACTTTCTGCCTCGGAAGGATCTGAAGAGAATCACGAGGAAATGGGCGTGTCCTTTCTATCCTGTAAAACAAACAAGACCCGTTAATGATGCGAGCTGCTAGTTAAACGCAGGACCAGCACAGATTCCACTCTTTGCATAGGAATTCGTTTCACGTCATCCGCGTTCATTTTTAATACGATACCCTGAGGGCTGCTCATGCCGCTCAAGACCTTTCTACTTCTAACGACATCTCCTTGTCGCCATGGGTTCAATTTTACCTAGGATTCCCAACCTATTAATTACCCTACTACTGCTAGAATTAATAAAAGTTTAAATGAATGAATGTACAGGGTAGATGATTACTACTAGTCCTTTTAATCTAAAATAGATATTTAATTGTATATTTGTATATTATGTATTAACTAGAGCATAGTATTTATGTACATAACACGCAAATTATAGTTGAGTAATAGTATTTATATTGAATAGTGGTGACTACGTAACATAATAAGTAGGAGGATTATCAGGCTTGTAGCCGCAAGTCGACGGGGTGGAATACGCGAGAGACGCGAGGACAGTTTGCAGGATCACAGCGGTGCTCGGTGTCCTCCCGAAGGATTAGTCAGCTCGTCTATTTCTGACGTGACAATTAATTTGCAAATCGGTATCGTCGATAGCGAAGCGAGCCGAAGTTCCGGCGATCCCCAACGGCAGCGAGCAGTCGCGCGCACAACAGGTATCGATGTTATTAATCTTCGTTACGCGCTATACAGGCAACGGGCCGTGAAGCATCGATACCAGACAAGATTCGATACCGCTTATCGGTCGCGTCTTATCAGTGAATATTAAGAAGACCATGCATACGCACGGTGTTCTTCGAGTACGCCCGATTACATAAATTGGCGGTCGATTTACGAGGAAGCGACGCCGGGTTAATAACCCGATTCCGAGGATTTACGATACGCTTTCTAATCGGAATTTATGGCTGGAATATGGAAATCGATAAGAAACTATGCTAATAAATAGTGTGGCTCGCGGTAATTTCGATTCTCTGTTGATGCACATCCGCATCGGTCACGTTTCAATTATTTCGCGGTGCGATCGGCACTCGCAAAATTTTCCAGCGCATTCGATTATTGGAGAATTGCGAATCACTTCGCTGGCGTATTCGAATCAAATATTACAGAATTTCGGTAATCGCAGAAAATTTCGAATTACGGTAAACTCTTGCTACATCGCCACGGGCGATATTTCCGCATGATGCATTTTGATGTTCCGTGTTTCGACGCGGTATGTTGTTACGTATAACGCTTTGCATTGCCGATTAAACAAGCTCTATTTCCCAAGGATTTTCATACATGTGTACTCATCACACTCCTCCGCTCTTCACTGACATCTGACGGTCTCTTTCTATATTGCCAATTTCAAGAATAGCCACGTTCGTGTTAATATGACTACACTTCTTTATGCATTTATGAATAGAAATTTTTGATGAGTTCGACAAGATTATTTTGTACCAGCAGTGAACAAGATTGGTCAGATCGTTGTTCATGGAATTTGTTATTCATCATCGCTGACCCGGTTAACAATCACGATTACCGGTGGTTAAACGGACGAGCATTGCTTTCCACGGAAACACTGAACAATACGCAACTGTGTTCGCGAATCGACGTAATTAGACGCAAACTAGCCGTGGTAACCACGATTGTTCGCCGACGTGATTCACCCGGGAGCAAAGCAACTTCGACATTCGAACGCGTCTATTAGCCAGCCAGCTGGAATCACCTTCGTTGGCTAACGATAAATAATTCCGCGTGTACGCTCGAATAGAAGCAGACGGTACAGTTTCCAGAACACGTTGATGTACAGCGATTTGTGGTTAGGCTTCTATTCACCGTTCATGCTATTATAGCTAAACGTACTTCTTTCCGCAAAAACGCTCCTTCCTTTTACTCTCCGAACCATAATCAAATTCAACGCTGCTTCAAAAAAATTATATTCAACCATTTTCCTATTTTACTAACCTCTTGTGTATACCGTGTACAGATGCATTTCATACGATTTTAATAGCGTTTCATATGACTTTAATGTCACTTCGTATAATTTTAATATCAGTTCGTGCGATGTCATTACTTCATAATGACTCTATTAATTGATCAAAGCTCGTTTCAAGAGAAAATAACCTGATATTTCTGCAGTTTCAGATCTTTTTGAACGTTCGAATTGTCAGTCAAAAATTTTATTCCACTTTCAACGATAGCGATTTCAGCTTGCAAACACCATATGTATCACTATACTTGTACTTCAGGAAATGAGTCCACATTTAGATTGGATAAGCTGTTCGATATTTGCCTACTCAAGAGTTAACGACCATTAAAGAACAACCTACAATGATTTGAATTCTTAAGGCAACTTCGTAGAAATATGAAAACACCCTTAACCATCCAAATCCGCACAATAACCGGGAACACAGTGTCTGGCAAGAGAAAAAACCGCGAACATTAGCCGATGCGCATAATTAATACCCGTGAAAGAACAATTACTCGGGTAGTAATTAGGCGCGGATGTGTGCGGGCCTAAGGCACACGCGTGCCGGAAAAGGGATCTGCGGCGAACGGTGTAACGGAAAACGAAGAGAATGGCTCCGTGGGTCGAATCGGGACTCGTTAGTCACAGATTCGCGAAACTAGATTAGCCGACTAATTGTCTTGGCAGAAATCTCCGGTGCCCCTCGGCCTTGGCCCGCGGATGGCCGAGGTCCCTCGGTTGGATTCACAAAGACCATCCAGACGATCGTAATAATCCAAACTATGCGTCTCATTGGCCCTTGTCCTGTAAATTCGCCGTTCCATCCTGCCTGCGGGCTAATTGCGAGAACAGTCTGCCAGCGTGTGTCCATTAATTTACCATTTCCGCGAAAATATACTCTAATCGTTACTCTTTATCTTTTCCCCTCATAAATCGGATTCTTAATCGTTTTTACATCGGTGCATTTTTTACACTTTCAAATTTTCTTACTTCGCATTCTAATGACTTAATTCTAATTTAGGTTGTTTAAATTAAGAAGGTTAATATGTTCTATGAGCATTAAAACATGCTTCTATGGAGATTAAAATATTTTCTCAAGAATAGTAAAATTTTATAAAAATTTTTATTTTTATAATATCCTATACGTATCTACAGTACCTACAAGAGACACCTGTGTCAGTCATTGTGAACGATAACTTTTGATTGCAAGCAAGTCGCGTTCGGATACGCGAATGCTGTGTAAAGCTTTGGCCACGCTAACGAGAAAGGTGTTACTGAATTCCGTGTTCTCTCCTGGAAAATTAACATTTTTCTTTGGTGCGTGCTTTCGCTTCCGGTGGGCGTGGTCGCATGAATATGCGCCACGTATCTCTCGTTCGAGCTTCGTTTTCCTGCTATTTCAGGATTCTCGTTGTGGTAATTTAGGCAGCTTTAGAGCTGCGATGTTGGATGCTGTTTCTGTTGCGTCACTAACGATGAGTACCTTAAATTGCATATTGCAGTTAAAAATATCTAAATTTTTATTTAGATTAGGAAATACTTGGAGAAGGATTAAGGATCATAACCCCTTGTCCTACAATAACGCGATAAACTAGATTCATATATTCACTGCAATTGAATTTCTGGTTCAATTCTGATTGTAATCCACGTGATTAAGGATGGCTGAATGTATAATGTATCTGACATATTAAGTTTCAGTTGTCTTCACGTAGTACCGATAAATAGCTGTGAATGACGCAACTGAAAATTGTAGGTCCAGCAAGCTCTCATCGGTTTATTCTCCTCACTAAAAACCTGAAACCAATTCGATTTCTAATCTGAGAACTCGTATCCATCGTCTCATCATGCAAATGACCAATTAAAGGGATCATCACCGTCCAGCAGGGCATCAAACGAACGATACCAATCTTTCCCCCGACCACGTTCATTTGTCACCCGGGAATAAATTTGTTTTCGTCCGCACGAAATTCTCCACGAACCAATAAGACGGATTTGCAATCGTCGTCCAGACCGACGTAGTTATAAAGCCGGACTTTCATTGGCCCAGGCTGGTAGGTAAATTTATCGCCTGGCCTGATCCTCAACGATGTCTAATCATTAGAAGGAGCTAGGGATTATTTAATGAGGCGCGCTGTAGGTCGTAGCGACTTTCTACCCTTCGTTGTGTCTCGATCTTGCCTTATAGAAAATCCCTCGTCTCATCTTCCTTCATCCTCTTCCTCTCCGCTTCTTATTATCGCGTGGATCCGCTGTCAACGCTGACAAATTATGCTAGGACGCCGCGCCACTTTCCTGGAACGGTTATTCATAAAGCGGACCCTTGTACACCGGCGTGCATCGCTCACCTCCGTGGGGAAAATGGCCGAATTGGAATTTGCAGATTTCGGTAGTTTGCAATTTCAAGATTTTTAATTTTGGAAATATGGGATTTGGGAAATGGGTAATGTGGGAATTTAGGAATTTGTGGCTCTGTGGATTTGGGGGTTTGAGGATTTAGGGATTTAGGAATTTCGGGATGTAGGAATTTGGGGGTCTGAAAATTGGAAATTTGGAGATTTGGAATTGTAGAAATTTGAAAATTTGAGAATTGAAAAAAATAGGAATTTGGAAATTTATAAATTCCATAAGATACAAAATTAGAAATTTAAGAATTGAGAAGTATAGAAATTCCAGCAGTCGAAAATTTGAGAATTGCAGTAGTTGGACCAAAGTCCTCGTACTCCAAAGGAAGCGTTGCTCGAGAGTGTACGTTGCGCGGAATTTGCAAATTACTTTTTACGCGGGTTCCTAATCACTCCCGTTTCTCGTGGACGCACACGCAGACGAAACAAGGAAGAACCGGCAGATCGTTTTCGTGGTAGGACTGTCTGACAGGAGGAGAGCATGCGCCAGCGTGTAGCAGCGTAGGATCGATGCCGATGTGCACGCGTGTCGTAACGAGGAAGCGTGTTCCAAGCGTGAGTCCCGGGTCATTGATTGTTCAAAGGATCATCGTTTGGTATGCAGGATCGGGGCTGGTAGCCCGTTAGGTGTACGTACATCTGCTTAAATCCGGCTTACGAATGTCAGCCCCGGGGAAATGTTTGCCGCTGGACAATGGAAAACCGTGACGTCCTACTGCTAGCCCTTTAATCATCCATCCTATATGCATACACACATTATGGACTTTCTTCTGCAAATGACAGAACAAACCGCTTTTTTCTGCGATATGCAACCCTTGTCCGGACAGATCACTGTTTCCCAATCTGTTTTTGGGTTGCGACACCCTTTTATTGTGTTCAAACACCCCTTGGCCTCGTAGTTAAATTTGATGAGGTAATGGGGACGCAAAAACAGGTATCTCATCGTATAATTTTATTTAGATATACAGTACATTTGTTCTTCAAAATTAAAATCAGTCACCATTTTAATAAAAAAAAAATAAAATGAAGAGTAGTTTATCGTTTGGAACAGTAAACGTTTATTATTCGAAGGGTTGATCGGTTCTTTTTGTTAGGACGAATAGTTCCGTCGGTGTTCACAATAGGCATACATTTTTAAGAGTTCGTGCCTCGTATATTACAAAAAGCAATCCTTACCGTAGAGAGAAACAGGTTATTCGAATGAAGATGTTCACAGCATCCATGGCACCGCGTGGACATTTTTATCCAGTCGTTTATTGCATCGTTAAAAGTTGGAAAGCTTTAAAATACCGTCGAGGGATCGCGTATGCGTTGATACCATCTTCCCGTAGAGAACTGGATTGTTCATCTAATTAGGGAGCTACTTTCTGAGCGATGAGTCGCAGATAAAATCACCTCAGGAATTTTTCTGAAATGTATACAATTTTGCAATCAAATTTGCCTTACCCGATAATGATAAATGTTTTGTACATAACACTGTATAAATGAAACATACATGTTAATATAAAATATGGGTGCATTCGATCATTTTTATTACATCAAAATTCCGAATGCTCGATTGTTTATGCATAGGTAGAAATGAAATTTTTCGCAATTGAATCCGTCAACGAAAGATAAATATATTGTTCGGTAACTTTATCAAAATTTCCGGCGAACATCACTCGATCAACTGCAATGATACAGCCGAATTGAATTTCGCGTGGTGGCGGAGCCTTCAGCTTACGATTCCGAGCCACAGACCACGGGGGAATGGGACGATTGTTAATTAGCGAGCAGAAAGAGCGACGATTTCACAGCGGAATATGAACCGGCGAAATTGCCAACGAAACCGAATCGATAATAATACAGCATCGGAGCATCGAGGGGTGCCGCGCGACATCAAAGGGTGACGAAGAAGATTCAAATTTGCAATCAACGCGCTGAATGGCGCGCCGCGCCGCGCCGGGAATCGTCTGCGAGCGTTCGCGCGATCGACCGAATCCGTGCTGCGATTCGTCTCGCATAGAAACTAGGATCCGATCATTTTCTCCGCTGCCATTAACTCCTGCTATATCCGAACATTTATCTTAACGCCGTTCTCGAATTTGGAAATTTTCTGGAAAGTCAGGGATGTCTAGGGATTTGGAAATTTAGGAATTTGGTAATTTAGGGAGTTGGAAACGTGGAGAATTGGCTGTTTAGGAATTTGGGAATGTACCACCTTGGGTTTAGGGATTCGGGAATGTAGAAACTTGGAAAGTCCCCAAATGTGGAAATTTAGAAATTTAGAAATGCCCCAAATTGAAGACTTAGGAACTCGGAAATCTTAATATTTGAAAAGTCCAATCTGAACCTTTATAAATATAGAAATACCGCAATTACACAAACCCAAGTTAGGTAATTCGGAAATTAAAAACCGATCCAAGAGTCCACCAGACCCCACATTTTCCTAGAACTTCCTGTTCGTTTTAACGAAGACGACATCTTCTCAGGTGTTCCACGCACGATGTCGTCAAGGATAGTCGTTAACCGAGACGACTCGAGTTCGTTGCTGCGGTATCAGCTTGCAATTACCGTCGATATCACGGCCCTTGTTCTACCTCTCAAACGACGGGCTTTCGTTCCATTTTTTCCTCCTTCGGAGTACACCTTTGAAAGACTACCCTCAAAGGAAAGAAGATTCCGCCAGATATAGCGGACCTGAATCTGGCAAAAAGGAGGAGACATCCCCTTACACGAGATTCGATCCTTGCTTCTGGTTCCTTCGGACTGTCGATTTTGAAAGATGGAACAGTAATTTACAACTGTTCGAGTCTTTCGCAAATACTTTCACCCTGAACTCTTAACTTCTCTGGTTTAACTTTACTTAATTCTCGAACTGCGGAACCGGGTCAGGTCCTCAGCTACGAAACATGGAATTTCGACTACAATCTTTCAACTGACTTGCAGACTCCTTCAATAGTAGTTTCGTGTAATGAAAGATAATAAATCAAGGGTTGATCAAACATTTAGTATGAGTGAAAACATCAAGTGTACCTCATTCAGTATGGAGTCTCGTTCAACAATGTAGTCCAATCTGTTTAGGATCCAACAGATCAAGATCCATCAGGCAACTTACAAATCTACAGTGACGAGCATTCGACCACTGGTCAAAGCCTGCCTAAAAGCGATCCTACCAACAGGTGCCTAACCCGATAATTACAAAAATTCCAGAACGGAGACCCGTGTTCATAATGTTCGTAATACACGATGCAGATGTTTGGCGATTTCGTTGTAAAGAAGGACAAGCAGTAAGGTTAGGTCGTAATTGTTAGGTGGACGGGTCGGCGGAAAAGTAGAAAAATGGGCGTGTGCGTTGGACGACGTTGGGGACGAGGGTTCGTGGTTAGAAAGGTGAGACGATGGCGCAGGTAGAAAGTCGTGAAGCTCACGGAAGAGGGTAGAGAATAGAGAAGAGGTGGAGCAACACGGGTCCCGGTCGACCTAATGAGCTCCGGCTCCGGGACGAAAATAATTATAGAAATTTCCTGCCGATGAACGAAGCACCTTAAGAAAGATTGCCCCCCATTAATAAGCCACAGACGTATTTGCCTCCAGAATTATAATCAGGCGGGGCGAACGCAACGTTCGCTCGTGTTTCCGTGAAATTCGTGTGCTCGCTGTCGAGACCTCGCAGCCACCAAACGATTTAGTTTAGATTAATATGCCACGCCGGAGAGACTGAAAAGAAACAGAGGGACGAAAGACACGGAGAGAGGAAGATAGAGGAACTTTGCCTTTCGACTTTATTGATTTTACTCTCCTCTGGTTCTCTGTCTATCGCGGCTTCTCGACGTGCACCCTTTTTCCCTCGTTCTTCTATACATATATCTTTTAAACGTTCTGCTCCTTCCGTTACCGCTCGAGAATGACCCAGAGCACGAGTTAAGTACCGGGAATAAATTAAGCGTGTATTAGTTACGGCTCATTGATCAACGTAAGTAACGACGCGTTACCGATAGCATCGCAAGAAATGATCGTTTGTATATACACGGTGCTCGAATATTATATTCCCACAATGGTGTTACACCTGCAGGTCAGCATAGATTTCTAAAAGTTACCACAAAAGTTTGAAGAATTAATCATCTGTGATTTCTAAAATTATCCTTGCAAGACGAGTTGCTCTAATTTTAATTCGAGCAATTTTAATAATCGCCGAAATTAATCGACTGCCGAAGCAACAACTCGGCTTTGGAGATTAAACGACGTGCACGCTCGGGTCATTGTTGGCGAATCGCGGTGAAATTAGCCTCGCCCCGACGGCGAAGGGTTAATGATTCCGAACACGAAGCGCGCAGGCTGTCTTGGAAGCGGTCGAACCAGCGGGAACACGTCCGAGCGCAAACAAGTCGGCCTGGACGCGAGGTTAAACGCGGCCTGTATCGATTGTCGGCAAGATCATTTTTCATTGGAAGCGAGAAGGCCAGGGTGTTCGAGACAGGGTAAAGGCTCGCGAAACAAACGCGTGCCTCGCGCGACCGACACACGATTTGCATATGAAAGCAAGCTTCGCTTTGCGCCGCTACCTAGCCTCGCTCCGTGCGAGTCGTCGCGAACCCATTGATTGGCAGCGTGCTTTATTTCACCTTCGTTCGTGATTCGAAGAATCTCTGCTGTTTCTCCATTCGCAATGTCGACTTCTGGAAACGAACAGCGAGTGCACAGAATCTGTGCAAGTCACCTTTGCAAGATGGCAGTGCCTCAAACGTAAGTGTACCCATCAAAAACACTCCTTACCTCATAAGTTTAAACGCAAGAGAGCTTGTAGAAAGCAAAAGTGACAGGTGAGACGATATTTTGTATTCGCAGTCCCTTTTGTCTTTTACGACTGCGTTTAAATTTCGCGGGCAAAGGGTACGTGTGAATGTAGTTGCACTTGCGCCTGAAGCATTGTAGCCATTTTGACTTCTGCAACTTCACAGTCGGAATTTACAAAGCAGATGTTTCTGTACAGTTGACTGCAATGTAAGTTTCTGAATTTTCTTTTGACAAACGCAGTGGTAATTCCACGTAGTAATCTAATCTACGTGATAGTACATGTTGCACTCTAACGTGGTAATTCATGCATAGAGATCTGATTAGACCATAAAGTGATATTTCAGAAGACATTCATCGCAAGATGTGTTCGGACAATGTACTGAAAGAAATGTTACTGTTATTTATTAAATAAAAAAACACATTCCATACACATCTCTGCTTAGGTCAGTATTTCACACCAATCAAAAAACAGAAAAAGTGCATTGAATTTCTAGAGCTTATCTCGTGACACGCACACAGTACCTTATCTGATTTTGTTAGTCAACCTAGTCAGATTTTCAACAACATTTATGAATTTTGAAAGGTGAAAATTCTCAGCAATCGGTAGAGATCGTTAACCCTAAGTAAATGTCACGGCCGGTACGCAAATCGTTTTAGTACCAATGAAAATGTGTTAATCGGTCGGTCAGCACGTACGACAAGGCGGCAGTCCGCTCGAGACGCCGTAGATCACGCTGTTTACGCCGTTCCGCGGTTCTGTTACGAGAAATTACTCGGCATTGTAACGTCGACACGAACAACGTGACCGACGACGAACATAATTCGTGGCGGCGGTTGAAATCGCGTTTGCGGCAACCGGCCTGCCGGTTTCTCATTTTTGTCCCGAAGTATTGAGTTGCATGGGACCAGTCAGCCTTTCTTCGTCGCGCCTTCTGCCTCTTGTTCTACCTCCGCGGTCTGTGATCGTGTTCGCCCGATCTTAATCTCCATAAGTCGAACCCGACGTAATTTCGGGCCAATTACCGTGCGCGTGTAACATTTATACGAACGAAAGTACAGGGTGTCGTTGAAAAATTCGACTCGCACACCTCTACGAGTAATTTCTTGTCGCGTCAACATTGCGCGAGCAACATGCGGTTATTTGATAAACTCGACGAGACTTTGGAAAATTTCCGGATAACCCAGTTTCGATGGTAACGAAGAAATTAGCTGTTACTTCGGTGGACCGTAATTGGGGATGGAATTCGTGTATCTATATCTAGAAATAGTGTACAGGAAACATCCTGCAACTTGCCTTCAATTTCACATCAAATACCTAAACTCGAAAACTCTAACCTTCCGAGTTCCCGAATTCGTGGAATTCCACCGTAATTGATCAGAAACGTAGGAAACAGCATTCGTAAAGCTTTCGAGATTCAAAACAAATAGGTAGTTGTTCGCAAATTGCTTTTTAGTTTACATAGGACGACGGTCGATGGAGAACACTTCTGTTCAGCAGGTGATCTTCAAATACCGGACAGGTTCTAGTGACCTGCGCGAAGATTAAACGCATGGTCCGCTAGGATACCTCATGAATATAAATTCGAAGATAAATGAAGGGTAAAAAATTGCTGACCACAAAGGCGAATGTTTCCAGCTGTTAAAACCCACTAATCACACATTTCTCCGAGAGAAGCAAATTACTCTCTAAATTTCTTTCTTCGATTCTCGCAATCACAAAACTTTCCAGGATTCCGACCGCAGTGTAGAAAATGATCCTCCACTTTTGCTCTCGGTAACATCAAACACCGGCCAAAAAGCAACGTTACATCTATCCCGTACGGGAGAAACGGAGAGAGGGAACTTTCGATTCGAATGCAGCGAACGTGCAATTTGCATAAATCAGCATGGCGTCAAATACCGAAATCAGCGGCGACTATCGGGCCGACACGCGGGAACACGGTCGTCCATGCAAATGCCGTTCCTAGGTAAACACGCAAGCCAGAAAAATAATAGGAACAATCCCGTCCAAGCTCCTTTCCGAGACTCAGGAATCTTTGGCGCGTGTGTATACTCCGGGAAGCGAATCTACATCCTGCAGAAAATGGCGTCGCAGTGCCATTAAGAGACACCGTAAAGTAGACCTGGAAATGTTTATACTCGAATAGAATTTTAATAAACGTGTAATAAATGTGTTCACCTTTACATTATCATTTAAACATCACTATTGATAAATTATAATAGACAGACTGTAACTGGTGAATTTTAATGGGCAGACTATAACAGACACATTGTAAAAGACAGACTGTAACACACATATTGTAAAAGACAGATTGTAACAGACAAATTGTAATAGACAGACTGTCACAGACAAATTGTAATAAACAGACTGATACAGACAAATTGCAATAGCAAATTGTAACAGCAATAGTAGTAATGTAGGTAAACTTGAGATAGAGGTATCTGAATCGTGAAAGAGGGTATGTAACAAATTAGGAGTAAAAACTAGATAACAGTTGTTTTCTATGAAAAAGTTAGGGCTGAAGGATGTTAGCAGAAGAGGTTCGATGATCGCAGCAACAAAAACTGGTATCTTCATCAATTTGACGGATAACCTAGGCCCGTAGGTTGTTAGGTAATCAAGGAACGTGAACGCCGCTGATTAGTCGTCCGTTATAATTGCGAAATTTGTCAAAGGAACTCTCTCACGATCCTGAAGAGCAGAGCGGCCGAAGCGGCGGAAGAAAAAAGTAGCGGCTAGGACAAAAGCACCGTAGGGTCGTAGGTCGTCGCGGATATGAAATTCCTGTATTATCAAGGTCAAACGATGGTCGAAGGAGAACGTGACTTTTAGCAGAGCTGTTAGCCACGTCACGCACGACTGGTCATGATAACCGACGACACTGGATGTTCTCGGAAGCATCAGTCTTGCTACGAGAGGAGACAGAGAGAGAGTTCTGTTTCTTCTTGCAGACCACGTCAGGGGCAAAAAATGATTAAGCTCGACGACCATCGACATTCCGAGTCTTGAAAAGAGGGACGGATATCGCGTTCGATATCGTAAAATAAATCGAACTTAAGCAATATCGTGCAGTCTGCTTCGTATCCGTTTCATGCAGGAAACGATTTTTCGATTCGATCCGGACAGGGAATGGAAGTCCCTCTCTCTCTTTTTAACGGAGAACGTATTTCGACGAGACTTCTTTTTATCCTCATCAACCCTCACGGCGAACACGCTGACGCTCGATAATTTGTTTTACTCAATTTCATCCGTTCGGCCGTTCGGCAATTATTTACACTGGTTAATCGACAATTTCACGCGTAATTACGTTTTCATTTTAAATCATCGCGTTCGACTCGGCTCCACGCAGAACTCGCGAGGCGGAGAACGCGAAGCGAGTCGTCACGGGGTCGTTTGAGTTATCGGGAGGATGGAACGACGACGCTGGGAAAACAAAACGAAACAACGCTCCTGCGATCCTGTTATAGCTTTCCGTCCTAAACTGCCAGGTTACTCATTCGCGGATCGAGCTTCTCTATTTGCCTTCTTTTGAGGATGTAATTTAAAAGCGAACGAGCGTTTCGTTAGCGGCGTTCGCTGACTGGTCAGAACGAAAGCGATTCTCGAAAGGATGTCAGGTTTTCTTGCGTGTACTTGTTTTTCGTTAGGAATTAAATTGAACGACCGTCAGAATTGCACCGTTATTTATCAGTGCTGCATTGAAAACTGTGTAACAGTTAACGTTTTTCATCCTCGGCACGATTTACAAGATTGACAAAAACTTTCCAATTAAAATATTCCAACCCCATCGTTTTGCATGACAAACTGTTTTTAATAGCATTTCGTAGTTTGCGTTAATTGAATCTGCCTCGTAAATAATCCCCTTATCCGAGATGCAAAGGAAGATAAGCCTCGTTCGCAAAGTTCCACAAATTTTCGATCGCCCTCATTTACCTCGAAGAAGGCCTACGGAATCACCTGTCGCCTCGTAACATCGTCTTTCATGCGTCATTCTACGCGAGCTTAACGAAGCAAAAGGCGTGAAACCGAATCCACTTTGATCGTGTGTATAACGGCCGGAGATCGAATGTCCCATCGAGAGCCAATGGCCGGTTGCTCGCCGACGAAAACGATCGATCGTGTTTTATAATTCGACCTCGTCGATCTAATAACACGGCGGGGGTTGAAATGGATTTTTCGCGTTTCCAGGTTGACTGGAAACCGCGTGAAAACCGGAATTGCGAGGAGGAGTTACGCCTCGAACGGAGGTTTCCTTCGGGCAACCAGTTCCGATGTTGGACGTTGCGGTGCAGGAAGAAACGGCGAAAAAGGTAGGAACGATCGTATCGGCGGAACGAGTAACCGCCTTTGCTGGCCACGCTCGGGAAGGGCAAAGGGAGAGAGAAAGAAAGGAGAAAAAAATAAAAAAAAAAGAATAACGAAAGTTCGCTATACAGTCGGCTGAGATATTACCGTCCGTAGAATCCATTATGCCGGTCAGCGAGTCGTTTTCATGCTTTTTCTTCGACCGCCCCGTTCAGGTTTATCGGCCTATCGATAGAAATAGGACGACCGCTTCGCATTGGCGTAACTGGGTAGGGACTCTTAATTTCGCCCTGGAACCTGGCAAATATAGCTACAACGTTATATATACTTCTTAATTAAAACACTTGCACATTTTTAATTTCTACACTTTTAACCTAAAAATTAGTTTAAAGGAAATGTGCAGTACTGGAATAGACAGGAACTTAGAAATTTAATGGACAGTACAGAGCTAGCGTGTATAGATTTATTTTGTAGGAGGCGAATGTGTGGGGATTTAACGTGTAGGAAAATAACGCGCGGGGAATTAGTATATGGGGATCTAACTCACAAGAATTTACCGCATGGAAACTCAACGTGTAGCAATATAACACGTGGAAGTACAATGTAAAGCAATCTCACGAGTGCTAATTCTACACGTAGTAATTCAATGTGTCGCATTCTAACTTGTGGTAATTTTATGCGTAACAGTCTAACGTGTGCTAATTCTACATAAAGCTATCTAGCGCGTGGTGATTCTACATGTAGCAATGTAACGCGTGGCAATTCAACGCGTAGCAACTTGACGTGTCATTATCCAACGCGTAGTAATGCAACGTGCAGCAATCTAACGCGTGGTAATCCAACGCATACTAATGCAACGTGTAGCAATCTAACGCGTGATAATCCAACGCGTAGCAATCCAACGCGTGGTAATTCAACGCGTAGCAATTTATCACGCGGCGATGCAACGTGCACCCATATCATCCATGATAATACAACGCGTGACGATGTAAAATTGACCCCCGTGACAGAAAAGTCCTAGTTATACGCCAATGTCGCATCTTCGTGGCTTTTTGCTCCGTTCGTCCACCTGAGTTCCAGGTAAAGAGCATCAAGGAATCGAGCGACTGTAACGAACGTTCAGAAATGATAGATATTTATCGAGTGTATCATGATTCATTCTAGGTCGTGGAATGGGAACAGCTTTGCTTTGGGGTGTTTCTTTTCCTAAGCACAGGTTACTTTCTTGATCGTGCTTATAGATTTATGGAAATTAGATCAGCGGGAGGTAAAAGTGTATCTATGACAGCTCGAAGATGTTTCAAACTTCCCTGGGGCGCGTGAACCGACGAATTTTGATGGAGAATCCTCGGATTTCTAATCTGTTTGAGACTTTTGGGGTTCTTTGGGGTGTTGATTTAGAACGGCCTCGTTATTACTCACTGTGAACCTCCTATTTGAAATTTTAATTTTGCCTGCTTACATTAACTGGCGGCTATGAAATACTTTGAATCGTTTTAAATATTTCTCTTAACGGGTACCTTAATAGGAAAACTTTCAATCAATTCAAATTTTATTTAACCTCTTAAAAAATTTAACCCTCGTTTGAGAGGATTTTTATCCATCAAGTATTTAAGAATTTTTTACATTCTCAAGATTTTTAAAGACTCGAATGTCCAGAAATTATTGAAGCTTCAAAAATTTGAAGATCTTGACCATCTTGAATAACCTGGAAGTTGTTGAAAATCTTGAAAACTTTGAAGGTGTGAAAGAGTTTGAAACTCTTCAATACGTCGAACATGATTGTTCATACGAGTCCACGCTCTATAATTGCACTCTGGTCGCTCCCCATCGGAATTCACTGACTCGTACTCCAGAAATAGTACGTTTCGCATTTAATGCACCATCGGCGATACGTTATCGCGACACAGAGAAAATATCGGCTTCCATAGTAACCGGAAGCGTATCGCTTGATAAAATATGCATCGCGTGCGGTCTCGAACGCGGCGGAACTTCGCGTACACTCGGAGAGACCGAGTGCTAGGCTGCGTAGGTTGAAGCGAATTAAAGCCGTAAATCTAATCCTCGCCTTGTGGCGAGGTCCATGAATAGAAAAACTTAGCTCGATTCACCTGTCCTTCGCTTTGAAACGACGCGCTTTGCACGCTTATCGCTTGCTATGGGATCGGAGAGCACGTGGGCAGAGAGTATCTCCGTTTGGAGACCTTGCTGGCTGCGTGGGTTGCTCTTTCGTCGAGATCGTAGGAAAAGGCGTGAGGCGTCTATTTAATATCCTGTCGGTGGGTTCGTAAATACCGCTGATATTCTTTGAAATTTCATAGTTATGATAATGATCGAAATGAACGAAGCAGTTTCTCACGCGTGGGGTTCTCTTTCATGCCCATTAATTTACGCGATAAAACATAATTTCTCATAACTGGTGATTGTATCATCGCATGGTGATAGATTGTCTTAAAAACAATATTATATTATTTAAATTGTTCAACAATGACGAAGAAATTCCATCATATAACAACTTGTGAATAATAGTGAATAGCTCTACCCGAATTGCTGAGAAACTCGTGGAAAATTAATGGAACTTCATAAGTATACTGAATCGATGCTTAAGCAAACTGTGAACTTGAGCACCCATCCCCATGCAAGTCAAATTTCGAACAAAATAACAGCATCGATCGCAGAGGCTCGATTCGCAGGTTCGAAAATTGCTAGATAACAACGGCCCGCTAATGTTTATCGTAATATCCTCATTTTCGCGATGGGCGCTCATTTTTTCGCGAACCTTCCGAGCCAACGATATCCGGCAAATATGAATGATTAAATTTGGACAAAGGTTCACGCCTGCACGATGTGCACGCAACTCCGGCTGGCCTTCCAATAAAAGGATCGAACGCAAAGGACTCCCTGTAATCAGCGGCAATCTCGACGACTGCTTATTTACACCTCGGGACCTGTGAAAGCTGTGCAACGAGCCACCACAATGAGTCTCGTCTGCAAAAATCGTAAACACCGTGCACGAGCTCCGACGCTGGCTCCGGGGCCGAAGGAATTATTTTTACCGGAGGTTGTATCGACACTGGATCTCGATGTCCATCATCTGACGGACAATCCAAGTGTCTCGAACCTGGGGATCGAGATGCGGTTTTATGGCGAAACACCTTGGAAAATTTCAGAAGATCAGTTTTCAGCAGAAGTGACGGAGGATTTGATACGTAAAGTTTCTGGTCGAAACAGCGAATTCTTTGTATGCGATGACTATCAGTTACGATATCTGAGAACTTGTCTGGAATTCGGAAAATTTAAATTATTTTGTAATGAAATTCTTACACTGCTATTGATAGTAGTTGAGTTTGCAGGTCTTTTATTTAACTGTGGTTCATGTTTCACATTTTGCGGTGAAAGCTATGCCCTGTATTCTACCTGCGGTCTGTATTCCCCAGATTCTACTCTAAGGAAATTTATGCAAAGGTTCTTCTGCAATTTGTGGAAGATTATAGTGGAATTTATTGGAGACTACGATAGAATTTATATAAAACTATAGTGGAGTTTAAATTCCTTGAAATCTACTAGGGAGCAATGAGTCCACATGTTGCTACATCTACATCCACATGATCCCATTTACAGATCGTGGAATACCCTCTATGTTCCGAATGTACATATCCCAAATTTCGGTACGAATCTACATATTCTGAATTTTGGCGGAGAGTACCACTTTGCTATGGTCTGAGCACGTTAACTGTGTCGAAACTGAACATCCCAATCTAATTCTTCTCGCGTAACATTACGAACCACTCCGTTGCTATTGTTTCGTTCTCGCTTCCCTTTCCGTTCATTTTTAATTCCAACGTATGCCGGTTACATTTATGATTCGCCAGGATGCGTCGTTCTGTAAGCACCGCGATCGTTCCAACCGGTTTTCGAAACAAAGAAACGGGCCGGTGTCGTGGGGCCGCAAAGGCAGCGGAACGTCTTGTCGTTAGCAGAACAATGGCTGTGCTGCGTGGCGATTCAATGGCTCGGTTCTTACGTGTTAATCGAGATTTACATTGTAACCGCGTAATAACACGCTTCAATCTTGAATGGTGCGTCGTCGATGGCTCTCCGGTTTCAATGATACGTTTCGAAGAACACGCCCGTGGACTCGCGAGAACGCTTTGTCTCGCGAGCTCATTTCCGAGGCTCGAGCTTTCGAAATTTCGATCCATTTCAACCCAGTTCGTGACCTTTCGCCCACGCTGCAAATCGATGATTTATCGACGAATGTCGTTTCATACTCCATGGTTGGTAATCGAGGTTCTATTAGTCCTATCAACATGCTAGTTAATTTGACCATTATGCACTAACGCACATCGCGTTATGGTATCAAAGGACCTAAATAAGTTATCGATGATATTAACCAAGCATGTGTTGAATTCCGGACAGCGAGAATTGAATTCAACACTTGTTAAGAGACTTTACTTCGTGACGGAGGGATCTACACAGTACGAACTATCGAAATCTGAACTATTTGCGAAAATGCTGGTATATGGATGAAGATGACGAGTCGGTCATATAACACATGTGTGCTCATATCAAGCATAATCTGTATCATGAACGTACATGTATCTCCGTATCGACCCGTCTACAGATCACTGCAGCTAATTCGTATCAAGGAAATATTGGAAATACTTTTCTTTCGACCTACCCCAAAAGTCTTAAACAGTATCAACCGTAGCAAAGGGGCCCGTGAAAGCCTCGGAACTTTCATTCAATTTATTCCCGAGCTCCTCGAGCTGCACGGATCAAGAGTTCGCGAAGAAGGAACCAACTCTCGAGGAGATCCATGCCAAGTCGAGACATAGCCTCTATTAGAAAATTACAAAGTTCGACGGGGTAGTACGACGGATAGAATTGATTTGGACAGGCCGATTCGTAACTGACTGACGATCACGAACGTACAAGGAAGACGCCGGAGCATTTGTATCCACGAATTACAAACTTTTAAATCGCCGCGCCGGCCGGACGTACAATCCCCCGGTCTGTCCGTGTAATCTGTTCGGCCTGTCGAAGATCGGATAACCGTTGGACGAGAAAAGGTAGGGAAAAAGTTTGAAAAAACTTTTCTGGCTCCGTGGAAAAGCAGTCAGTCCTAGCAGTCGGCCAATCTGTCTGCCTGTAACCCAGAACATTTTTTTCTTATTCAACCCGATCCTCCTCGACGACTGGCCAAAAGTTTTCTATATCCGGTCGTTCGCGAGTACACTCCGGCTTCCTTCTCCGTTCCACGATTCGCGCTCGACTTCCATTGAAATCAATTATACCGACTTCGATACGATTTCACTTCCCTTCGGTTGCCTCCTTCTTGCCGTACCATGAAATATTCATCCGGTTGCTTCGCGTGCCACTGAAGTACGACAAACACAGAAAGGGAAGACGAGAATTGATACAACGGAGGGATCGCTGCTAAGTAAATTCCCACGTGCCTCGTTATTTTCCAACAACAATAGTTTCCCTCCCCTTTTTGTATCTAGACGTACTTCGATTTCTATCGAAATTCTCTACATTACTCGTACATTCTGTAATTCCGTAAATTACTTTCTCTGTAAATACACTTGGCTGCAGCTTTCGCTAGGAATCTTCTCAATTATTACAACCTGTACAAGTATTACACGAAAACTAATCGAATACAATCTTTTCTCGAGTTAACTCATTGCAAAGTAAATCTTCGTTAAGAGGAAAAATGTCTTCGGTTACCCTTGCATTGTGATAAATTGACGTCTACGTTGTGTACATATAACTTTTAATCGTGACAAATAGCATACAGCGTGTCTTGGAGAACGAATATGTAGCGCCAACTTTCAAATGGCTGCAAAAATGGCAAAACTTGGCCGTGTTTGTGGAAAGTTGCCCACGCAGTTTGCAACCGAGTTGGCGGTTGAAAATTTCACGCTGGCTGATCGTGAAAAGTGTTTGCGACGCGCAAAGGAAGGGTAGAAAGGTGAGTGAAACTTCCGGTGACGAGCACGCTGACCCGATAGTACGCTAAGCTAATGAGAAATCGCGGGAAGATCAAAAAGTGAGCAGTCGGAATTAGAGAGGCCGGTGGTTAAAGCGTTGCAGAGAGAAGAGTATCATCAGGGATCCTGGCTGACGAGTCAAAGAACAGCGTGCACTAAGGGAGAACGAAGAACTCGTGTGTAATTAAACATTATCGTGTTATACAAGCGGTTTTCTCGACACTCGTCTACACTGGGACGACCGGTTTAAATGCGTGCGTTTAATTATTTCCTTTCAGGCTGTTTAAGGGAAACGCGTGTGGCTGATTTTTCGGATGAACATGCGAGAGAAAAAGTTAACAATGCGCCCTTTGCGAGATTTAGTTGCACGATGTAGGTTAGCTGCATATTTTTGATCAGTCAAACAGGTCCTTTGCTTTGGAAGTCGCAAAAACTTTTAATTATTTTCCTCGATGTTTTTATTTAGCCAGTTACATTAAATTGCGTCGTAAAAATGTTGGAAGTTTTTATACCCTCTCTCCTGTTCCAGGCTCTTTAATTCCCTTCCGTTTCAACTTATTCCTGCTGTAATTGGGTTAACGAGCTAATGTTTAAATTAACTGTACATTCAAATACCTTCTTTATTTAATACTTGTTTCCCATTGTTTTGCCATAAATGTATACAAATTGCGAAACGACTGCAACTTTCATTCCCCGGTTGAATACGCGAGTAAGTTCTGTCCAATTAGTTTCAAGTGTCAGTTAAAAACTTGTAAACTAAGCAATCTCTGAATCCGCAAATGTCTCTGTTATAAAACTTGTTCCCGAAGTTAAAATTTGAAAGCGGTACACGGTGCATCGCTATAAACGCCTAGCCCGGAACAAGTGCCCCGTTAAGTACAGCTCGGAGAAGAGTACCCGCTCACGTAGCCCCCGAAGAAATTAAACAGCGAGTTAAAACGTTTGAATGGTCGCACACGATCGGTAATCGACTTCGCACTCGATGCTCGCGTACGTTTCGGAATTCATCGTCGCCGTTCGGCGGATCATGCGAGCCGTGTCTCGGAGGTTTCGCTCGTCCCTTCTTTCTTTGCGGTTTTCTTTCTGACCTTTCGGAACCGCCACGGGGCTGCGAAGATCGTTAACTAAAGTGGGTAATCATACCCACCGGTTTCACGCCGCAGCCGACCGGCCGTCCGATATACCGGGTGGCGAAATTAGACGGTGTCCGCTCGAATTTCAGCCAGCTCGACGTTTACGTGCCGTTCCCGTTTCATTTTCCGCGCGCACACGTGCGCGTACGACAGCAGTCGGTGCACGTCGTCCGGAAACGTACGCTCGAAATCGTCGGCAAATTTTCGACGACTGCCGCCACGGCCAGTCACGTCGGTTCGCAGTGTTTCGAGTCCGGGAGACGGTTGCACCCACCGGCGTAGCAACGATAATGGCCACCAGAAACCATTTTGTGGACACCATAGACGCTACCATGCTGGATCACGAACGCCCTAGCTTTCTGACAACGTAAATTGTTTTAAAGTTTAACTGGAAATGATGATTGGGCGACCTGCGAGTACGTGACACCGTTCCACTAGCGAATTAATGCGATCCACTAAATTGTCAACGTTGTATATTTTCTTCCGCCTTCCATTGTTCGCTCGACACAAAGTGAACGGAAGACACTGGAGTACCTTTGGATATTGACAGAACAGCGATTGGTTAAAACGAAGTACCAAAGTTAACAAATTATTTACTATGAAATTTCAAAATCCCAAAGACGAGAAATTGTAAAGTATCAGAACTCGAAGATGTGAATGTTTCAAGAGTTAAAACGTCGTGACTTGTTCGAAATGAAAATCGATAATACGACTCACATCGGACACGTATTCAGCCAAAAACTCGGAGATCGATCAGCAAAGGAAGTTCATTCTATCACGTACACACGATCTCGGATAAGACCAATTCGAAGAACTGTTCGACCTTCTATTAACAAAATCCACAGGCAACGGACCTCGTAACACGAATCTCAAATCGATCTATCGAAATCTTCAAAGGAAACGTTTCTCTCTTACGAATTATCCGCTCGAAGGCGTTCGAACATACGATTTATCGTTCTCAATCACGTTTTATCATTATTCGTGTTTATTGTCGGTTGTTAACAAATGAACATCTTTCAACCAATTTTTGGATAAATTTCTTACTTTCTTTATCCATAATCTAGTAATTTTCAACGAGTGAAGTCATGAAGTCATACATTAATGTATGGTAATCTGTAATTATACTTGTTAACGAACACGTTAATATAGATTTAATATAATGTCAGACTTTACATTGTATGCCAAAGGGTTAACTTATGATCGGTCAACAACGTTCAGCAAACACCTGGCCAATCAACGCGTTAACATCCGTTATTACTCGAGAAGTACTTACCCCTTAACATCCTGCAAGAGTTTTTCGTTCTCGGACCCGTACACGAGCAACTTCTTTCTGCGCAATTATATCTTTCTTTTCTCTATCAAAATCAACGAAGACAGATCGCAGAGAAATCGTAAGAAGTCGTCTTCTAATCACATAAAAAAACATCGTTCCTTTATCCTCACTTAACTATAGAATTAAACTACAGGATCCTCAAATAGGGTCATAAATATTGGGGTCAAAAATTTAATTCAGATATATGAATTTAAAGAAACAGGCTTCTCCTGAAAATGTGATCTTTGTGTACTCGAAACTGGTTCTGAAACTGCTTTCCATGCATACATTGTTTGTCAAAGAAATACATTATTTATGAGAAGATTATTTCTGTGGTCGAAAATGATCTCGATGATGAGAAGTCGGGAATGAAAAAAGTACAAGAAGCTTTGGTTTATACAATCGGAATTTTTTTGTTCGATCGTTTACCGAGCGAAAATTTGCGTGATTGGAACACCCTGTAGATGAGCGGCTGCGTCGTGCGGTGCATGCATACGCGCTCGGGGAGGCGAGGCATGTACAGTATTGATTCGTAATAAGCAACAGTTTCGTGATTCGTAACAAGCAAATTTCTATCCCTCCTTCTTTATTTGAAGTCGGCCGCTGAGTGAGAGATCCGAGAAAAAGTGAGAGGTCTGTGAAACCACAGAAGTCATAAATTTTCACGGTTGACCGAACAGTGTAGTGGAAAGAGGACAGAACATGTATATTGTTTTCTCACTCTGATACATAGCGATACATAGCCATTCATGAAATTTTACTAATATTAAACAGAGGAAGCATGTATGGTCTGTCCTTGTCTAAAGAATAACATCGCTGCTCGACCGATTACTTTATAGTTTACCGCGACACCCAACCCCCTGTTTTTTGTACTCGGTCTCCGTCGTCGAGCTCGGGAACAAAGGCAAGCCGAATAGTATCCCTGATTCGTAACAAGCAACTGGCCAGTCCCGAGCGAGTTGCTTATTACGAATCAATACTGTATATAATTATATGCCTCGAGTCGGCACCTCGAAAATGGCCCCGGCTCGTTAGCAAATCTTGCGAACCGCGCAAACACCTGCCTGATTGTTAATAATTTGCCGCGCTAGGAGCGGCGTTGGCTCGGCGGCGCGAGCAGACAGCTCGCGATCGACGCACGGCTCCGCTCGGCTCGGCCCCGAAACGAAAATCACGCGGTCGATGAAGGATACACGGGCCAGTTAACACTTTCGTACAGGCAAGGCTGTTTAGCCGCCGGTAATTTCGCCCCGTCGATCGAGATTCCTGCGTTACACCGCTTCTTTCTCTTCCCCTTCGCCTTCGACGCTAATCGCGATGCTCGTCCGCGAACCAACGCAACCATCCACAGTTCTTCGAACAAGCCTGTAAAACGACGGCCCCTGATACGTGCCGAGGTAGATCGACTACCGTTTTTCGTGCGAACGTCTCCAGATTATCATCCACATCGCAGACATGCTATTTGGAGCAAACTGGGACAGGCACGTCCTTCAGAAATAAGATGTTCTTTGGGAAGATCGTATTATTTGGATGAAACGTATTCTTCTGAAAAAGCATGTTCTTTAGAAAAAATATATTCCGTAAGAAAAGCATATTCTTCAGAAGAAGCGGAAAATTTTTTGTAAACGTGGAGGTTCACAATTATTATTACATTAATACTTAATATATCATAACGCTAACTGTATACGCTAACATATACAACATAATTTGTCATTAGATCTTGTAGGTCTTGATAACAATTTATAGAGTCAAGTCTGGAGTCAAAGCTCGTTCCCACAGTTAGGTTTGATCGACCTAACGACCATCGGTTAATTAATAGCAGCAATTACCGTAGTAGTGGTTGATACACGCGAGTATACTCGCGACTCGTTCGCGTGATCGTTCGGTTCTCCGGTGTATTTTCTCGCGTTCGGCTTCCTTTCATCCGGCCAGGCTGGTTTCAACTTTCGTACGAACGCATATTATTACGCCTACGTTTATACCGTTGGCTCGGAGGTCGGTTCACGAGCCACCATCGAGACTCTTTTTCTTCCGATTCACCGTTTCCACTTATCGCCATCATCTTCCCGCGGTGAAACGTGGAGCTGTCCGCGGCACGACGGGTTGAAAACTCGAAACGTTCGAAACAATGGAAACGGGACAGGCCGGTGTTTCACGCGATCGAACAGACTCGGAGAGAAAAGCTGGAAGAAAAATAGCTAGCACGTGGGAGAGCAATTTGAATGAATTAGTCGATCGTCCATGGAACAGCTTCCTTCTGGTCTGGCCCAGCTTCCCCTGGGAATCGAGTTACGCCTGTCGCGTGAAATAATAACCGACGTCCTCGATTACGGCCAAGATAAATCGTCGCTGAAATTCCATTATTCCGACCTGCAAACGGAAAACTGTGTCTTAGATCCTTCAGCGAACCGGTTAATTGATAAAACTTTGATCACTCAAAATTTATCGCGCCGTTCACTTGTCCGGTCAAGGTAGGTCCAAAGTTCTTAAATTCGAAATCTCGCAGTTTCAAAATTGTAGAATTCCAAAGTCCTCCAGTTCTGAGATAACAACTAAGAAATAAGTCATCAATTACAAAAATTACTCGGTAAATAAATAAATTGATAAAATAATGAGAGCAATGAAAATCACAGTGGTTGTGACTGTTTATTTCTCCGATTGACGAAGTTATAAAGAATCTTGATATCAATCACCCCAGCGTTAATTAAATAAATCCATCGAACCGATCAACGTGTCACAACGTCATCGACGTCTACGTCTCTCGTCATCCCCGGTTCCGAAGTTGTCGAAAGGGAGAAATAATTGACGCCACGTAACGTTGATCCATCGAAGAAGAAACGTCATCGAGTAATTAGCTGATTAGTCGTTGATGAGAGACCTTCGACAAACTTGGACGAATGAAATTTCTCGCTCGTCGTTCTCAATTAAGCTACCTTCCACCACACCTGAAATACCACGTTCACCGATCGTAATGTGCCCTTTTTATCGACTCTTTTTCTGTTGTGTCTCGAACGAAAATGAACGGAGCAAGAGTTAAACGAAACTCGAAGAAAACACCATCCTTTCTGAAGAACCGAAAGAACGTACCAACTGAGATTACCTCGAAGAAAGGAGTCGGAACTCGAGGAACCAGTTTTATTTTTTGTCTCGGACCTGATCTACTTGCTGTTTAACTCGACAATCGTCCGTCTTTTGTAATTTTGTAAACATTCAGTACCTCCTGTAACTTTTTAAACATTTAATATCTCTTGTAACTTCGTAAATATTCAATATTTCTTGTAACTTTATAAACATTTAATATCTCTCGTTATTTTGTAAATATGCAATATTTCATATAACTTTATAAACATTTAATATCTGCTGTGACTCTGTAAATATTCAATCTCTCTTGAAATTTTGTAATCATTCTCTTGTACCTATGTAAACATAAAATATTATCATTTTATTTTATCGATATGAATTTTCATTTCTCCGTTAGATATAATGTGGTATTATATAATAATTGTCTGTGTAGATGTGTGGTATATAATACAGTGGTCTCTTTGATGTCAGTTATTGTACTTTTGCGGCCACCAACGAACTTTCTCGAGCACGTTTCTCGTCACTAATAAGTCCAGCTTAAAGCCCAGAAGAAAAAGAAAACTGAATTGGATCCTCGAGAGTTCGCGAAGTAATGAGAAACACAGGTGTTGACACTGTTCTATTATGTATTCAACAGCTCTCGGAGGTGGCTTTACACAATGCTCGCAATCTTCGCTTAATTTCCATCTTAAAGCATTTATGATTGTATGCGATGTCTCGACCATTCCGGCGCGAGCTATAATTTGCCGACGATATTATGGCCGGCGCGCCGTACCGATTTTTCTTCGTTTTTTCCCGAACAGCGTGTACACGACTGATATTTTTCACGGTGGCCAACCAGTCCCTTGGCACGGGGAAAACTGGGTCAAACGCACACCGCGCCGTCGGGCCGTGTAATTTAACAATTTCCCCCTTAAAATGTTTCAACGGCCGCGATAATTACGAGCCAACGACACAATGCTGCCCCAGACTGAAGCTTTCGAAGCGTTGTTGAAAATTTCCACTGTTCCCGCTTCGTCCTGCAACCAACATTTATCAATTTTCTAAATTTTCCAAACTTCCAAATGACATCGCAAATTCTGAAACCTTCGATTCTCATCTGTCACAAATTTTCAAATTCTTTTGCACTCTTTTGAGGAGTCCTGACGCACTCCTCTTTCCACTTTCTTTGTTTTAATATTGTAGCTGTGATTAATTCTAACTGACGCACCTAGTGCGTCATTGCAATAGTACCTCGAGGGTTAAATTTCAATGATAAACGCGAGGGAAATGGCAAGGTGACACTCGGCAAGATAGAAATCGCAACATTTAGACGAGAAATATCATAATTGAGACAGTTACTCTAACTTAGTACAAACAACAATTCGCGGAGACTGGAAATTTGCGTGAAACTCGGAGAATACAAAGGACTCGGAGATGGTTGCCGCGATTTTGGTCACGGAAACGAGTGAAAGCGACTTATTGTTCAGTAACGAAGAATGTAGAGACAGAGGGACTCATTTGGAACGGCAGAAGCACGGAGTAATTAAGATGTACGCGCTCGAGCATGCGTGTAGAGGGAAACAGTTGCTGTGGGACAAGTGGAGAACGGCGAAGAATAGCGAGAAATGAAAAGCTGTGTCACGAGACCGTTCTCTTTTCAGACATTTAACCTAATTCCCTGTATAAGACGGACTTTCAGAAAATAGAACATCTAATTATCTTCTTTGCCGCTCAAGATGGCGAGAAACGTGGTTAAACAATACCGTAACGTGGCCCACGGCGATTACAACTGGAAAATGAAGATGGATACAACAATTGAAACTAATTGTGAAAAATGTACAGCGGCTGTTGAATCAGCGTACAACATTTATAATTCCAGACGTTCTCGCCGGCGATTTTAATTGCTTTCTTTCTTCGCTCCCTTAAAATTGTTATTTTATGCACAATGGACACATTGTTAAGTTCACGTATTTACAGACATTCAATTCAGCAGGAAATTAATAAATTAAAGTCTTTCTCAATTCTTAAATCTAGCCTGAAACAAAGAAAAATTGTGACCGGGAGTTTTTAGGGTGAGAGGAAGTTAACTTAACCTGCATTTTTAGACAGTTGTGTATGATCTTTGTGTGTGCCACCATATTGGAGGGGTTAAACTCGATCTTAGTTCGACAAACATTTAGAAAAAGTATGAGAAACGAGTGGTTACGGATCTGCAGATTTACTGAAATTAATTAAAATTAAAATAAAGAAAACAGAGCTGAGAGTATTGAATCCGTTATCGGATTGGAACGTAGGGAGAACGACTCGATAAAACTGTGCAGAAGTAATATTCATAACTCGGCGCTTTCAATTCGGTTCTTATGGTTTCGATAATAGAAATGTCTAGGAATTTCGCAGTTTCGGTTCCGAATATAATTTCAACTTCCCCGGTTCCTGCAGAAATTCTGATTGCGTCGATAGTTGAAACGTTCTCTCCGCAGCGTGACAAGTGATATTTTATTAAAATATTCGGAACAAGATTATCCGGCTCGGTTATTCCGCGTGAATATTTCAATCGAGAGCCATTTTCGCGGCGACTCGTTAAATATTCCGACGATACCGTTTTTTCCCCGATTGTTATCAATTCATAAATCTTGTCCGAGATACAACGCGGGACGAAACGCGGATAGCTTCTTGGCGTAGGAAAACTTGGAAGCAACGTGACTACCGGCGTTCGTGGATGCCCACGTTCCTGTTACGTAACGACTAATCGATTCGATTTCGGTTGGCACCGGAAGATAATCGGGATCGGGCCAACGTGGAGCGGGGATTAATTATTGAGAAGCAAAAGGTTGGACTCGAAGGCGGTTCGGGAAGTCAGCAGTTCGTGAGCCACGACACGCGAAAGGATGTGCAACGCTTGCAGTTTCTCGTTCAGGTGCAATTAAATCCGAGAGATTTCACGGTAGCTGTCTCGGTCCGATGACGAAACCCAAATATGTGCCGTGTCGACCGATTTTACAACGAAACGGAACGGGGTCGAGCTACGACAATTCGAACAAGAACGAAATTTCTCCTCTTGCGAAATGCATTCCACTACTTGCATGATCCTTTTTCTTAGATCTATTGGTGCAAGTTTCATGTACATAGGACGTATTTTGTGAAGAGCATGGATGTGAAAGAATTATTTTCAAGTTCATTGTCTCGTTTCTCCATGAATAATTTTTAAGTTCATTCTTTTGATGTTACTGTAATTGTCAAATTCATTGAGGGAAAGCTCATAAATGAAGTTAGGAACTTCCAAATGTTAGAACACAGAAAGATTAAACTTGTCGATGTTTAATCAATTATTCAATCGACAGGAAAGCAAATACCTAGCTTGGAAAGCGAAGACCTTTTAAAGCTGGAAATATCGATCGAGCATGAATAAATAAAAAGAAAGGAGTGAAATGTTAAATATCAATATCGCCTCGCGAAGGCATGATGATGCATAAGTTATTTTGAAAATTTGCGCAGAAATTGATTTCGCAGTGACAGAAAACGAATCGTAATTTAATTCACGAAAATATCTGGCCCGTTGCGAACGCGATTCCGACAGGAAAACCGATTTAAAACAGGTCAACGAGCATATAGAACCTAAATCGCTTGAAACTGAAAGTCGACTAAGGGTGGATTTACACCGATCGCTGTTCGAACCCCTCGTTCGTAATACCCGGCACTCGTTCAACGAAAGTGACCCTCGAATTTTCCACGATCGGGAGTGTCGAGCTTTTCTTTATCGCGGAAACTTATCTCCTTTGAGAGCGCGATGGCGTAATAAAAAAGTTGCCAGCTTCGGATGGAATCTTATGTGACTTTTCAACGTTTTAGTTCGACCTTATCCGCGGGGACCATCACTCGTTATCCAATACGGTTCTATCTTCTATTCTTCCCCTTTTGAAACACCTAGTTCCCTTAACGGGCTCACTTTCCAACGTTTAAAGACACTACCCGATCGCCCCGATAGTTTCTCGATACTCTTCGATAACGTTATCGTTCGATCAACTATGATTTTCGCGTTCGCGGATCCCGGGGGAAAAAATTGCATTCAAAACGAATGGACCGTCGAGCAAATCTAGCGTTTCCCGCGGAACAAACCTACCGGCTTATTCGCTGCAACACAAATATTTGCGGGAGCTCGGTTGGTTTGCTTAAAATTCGATTTGCATATCTCGTCCGTCGCATTAAACCTGCACGTTTTCGTTCGATCGAAAACTGATTCGAAATCGTCGACGTTACGGGTCAGGTTAAATTTCCTTTCAAGCCTTTTATTAACCATATTGAAATATCTCTTACGAAAGTTATTATATTATAAAAAAAGAAGTGACTCGAAATAAGGAAAATTTGAATGTAACTTAATATAACCCGTAAGAGATACACGATATAAAATCTGTCTGAATGTCTTCGAAACTAATTGGTACGTGACACGGGGTTAAAAGTTACGAGTACGTGACACCATTCATGCAGAGGTTAATAATCGTGAAGGAATCAGTTGGGTTCTTTCCACGAATTTCCTCTCTGAATGCAAAGCGATCGCAGGTCGACGCGCGATAACCGGTCGCGATGTGTCGGGGTAGGAAAGTTCCCGTGGACGGGCTCGGTATCTCCTCGCACTATAATTATTCGAGAACGGGGGCGGAATTCGCGGATCGAGCCCCATAACTCAGACAGTTTGAACGGAGCAGTCGGCTCCGGGCAGAAGTCGTGTCGAGGCCCCCGTAGAAAGTTGCAGATCTCCGGGCTTCTCCAACTTCCTCGACGACGTGCCTCTGCAAACTGACAGTACAGCCTCTCCTCCTTCAGCTTGCTGCCGTGTTTGTCGAAGACGTTTACAGCGTGCCGTACAGTTGATCCGTTTCTCGACAAATAGCTGCCACGATAACGACACCGGTGATGTACCGTTAATAGTGGATTCCGAGTTTCAAGACGGATCAACTACCGGAGGATTAATTTTAATGCCACTCGTGTAACGTTCCCTGCTACACACGCGCAAGCTTTTTACCTGAGTACGTCTGAGAGCTTTCGGAGTATCTTCTGACATAAATTCAGAAACTTACGGCGAGATACTGTGCTTTCGTTATCGCAGTCAAAGAATGTCCGATATTGCGTTTCGCGTACAGAACGTACAGCTGATATCTGCGACTTGTACGACTTCATTCCGATATCTCAGACGACACTGGCTTCTTTACGAATTAGTAGTAAAATATTTAGTATTGTATCAGGAATTTATATCAAGAAATGAAATTATTTTAAAAAGATTTGGACATCAATCGAGAAATCTTTTTCAATTTACTCAGTACATAAAAGTTGGAGCACCCCGAAATCTCTCTTAACGCAAAATCGTTATTTTTCCACTCGAGTTTTCTGAATCATTTCTCTCGAAGCAGAGGACGAAGAAGCCTGGAAGTTGACACGAGTCGCGGCACGCTCGATCTCCGTCGTATTTCAGCGAGCGTGTCTCGTCGGACAGCCAGTATGCAAAACGCGTGCATGTTCGTAAGCGTGAAATTACATAGCGCGCTAGAAACAGCCGTGTTTCGATGGGGGTTGCCCGGCGGGATGGGCGTAGGGGTTGGCTCGGTTCGCGATCACCCGAAAACCCTTACTTTGGAATTTCGTAAATGGTGGCAGCGCTGCAATTAGCGTAATAAAGTGGTTGAATGCGACCCCGAAATCGACCATTCACGCGTGCCAAACTTCCGGGGGTTGCGAAGGGCTCCTTTGATCGATCTTGTTTTGTCGAAGCTCGATGGTCTTCATAGGATGGTCCTGGTATTTCAGTTTCGACAATTGTCTTTTTCACATTTTTGCTTTGTGCGAATTTGCGAGATGAACTCGCGACAAGCGGAGTGCATACTCTTTTATTACGGAAAGTATATATATATGCTCTCATGTGAGATAATTTTTGACGATGTTTGACGATGAATCACACATAAGGATGTTTGAGACCAAACATCAAGGTGGGTCAATTTAAATGATACAAAAATTGTACTTTGACATAAAATATGTTTTGAAATGGTTATACTTTTAAATCATGGCTTACAATCAGAATGTCTACCATCATATATAACATATGTCTGTTATTTCATGGCTTACATGCAATAGAAGTAAGTTACACAGAGCACGGAGAAAAACGTGTGGAAGTTTTGAATTTATGACAGAAGTTTAATATGTTACCACAACTTGCACTGCATCGTGGGTAAACCGCGCTTTCGTTAATTACATCTAGGTTCCAAAGAAGATGATATACAGAGAGGCGAGCTGTGAAATAAGGGTGTTGCATGCCTATATATTTCAGAAATCATTCGAATTAAAGGCAACATTTTTTTAGTAGAATTGTGATAGGTAAATATCAGATGTGGACCGATAATACCCCAATTTATATATCCTCTGTAGAAAATAATTCTCGGCTGTCGCGAAGCTTGTCAGCCGGTTGATTCACGAAGCAGAGGACCAGGTTGTGTTCGGTTCGCCTAACCCATTCGCCTAAGGTCTCTTCCGCTGTTTCAGGTGACTCTGATACGGCGATACGGGGAGACTTTGAATGATAAATGGCGCGCAAGCCGTCTACGGATGCTGGCGCGCCTGTACATTTATTAGATGAGATTTATGCCGTTAAAGGACGGAATCGGTAAACGGATCGCGAATACCATTCTCGTAGCCGAGGAAAAGGAGTTTGAATGGGAGCTTCCCCGAAGGAAAATCCCGGCTCGATCGTGGTGCTCTCTTCTTATTCCCGTGCGTTCTTAATACTTTATGGGGCTGCGTTGTCGCGCGAACATTTACATCGAATACCGAGGGTACTGCCGTTCGCCAGGAAAAACTTGAACGCCTACATTTTTACCTCCTGAATCACCGTGCCCGTACATAGCTACACGATACTTGCAACTTTGTTTCTCGCGTTATACCGCCACTTACGCTCTTCGCTAACATGGAATGTCGCGGTAGCGTTCGTTTTTATTCCCTTTTGGTATGCGATGCTTGCTGCGATATTTCACGCGCTTCGTGAAGGGGTGAAAGCTGCTGATGTTTTATCGAATGTCTTGGAAATTATTTACATATCTATATATCTTCATATACTGTACAAGTCCTAATGTATCTCTGAAAAATGTATCTCTGAATATGTCTTATGCACCTCTGAATGAAAGATTCATTTATCTATTCCTAGGAACATAAAAGGAACGTTTTAAGAAAATATAGCAATCTCTAACCTTTGTCTTCAACTTGCAATACTCGCTTTAAAATTAGCGTTATATTGATTCACTGAGAGCAGTCATATGAAATGGACCATTCGAATCTGCATTTATAACGGCGTCATCAGCAAGTTGTTTAATTAATACCTTGAAAAGTTCGCCTCGATTTCCCGTAAATTAAAATAAACGGTCCAGCCGGTTGTCTCGCGTCCGTTCGCAGGGACGCTTGGAAAATCAATTTCGAAGCGGCAACGGAATAAAAAAGAGGGAAAAGAAAGAAAGCGACGCATACACGTAGAGGGGAAAAACGAGAGCCGAATATTCCCGGTTTCGAGCTTCCGACTCGCCCGGTGAATTACAAGACGATCGGCCGATCAGATACGCGCGAAAACTTCCGTTCTACAGAAAAATTACAAGCCACTGGGCTGAGCGTGAAAAAGATGAATCGAGCTGGTACTGTTTTACATGCTACGAGGCGAATGCGCTTCATCTACCGAAGGAAATAACCGAGGTTATATGCGCATCGATGAAAGTTCCGTGGCGGGCATATTAATGCGTTACAAATACGCCCTGTGAGCGGCTCCGGGCGTTCTGAAGCCTCGCTCCACGGAAAACCGAAAGAACAACAGATATGGAGGATTCAGAGATGTGGAGGATTAAATTTAAGCATGTATCAAAGTTTGTCGATATAGTCCGTAAATACTCTTCTATCACTTATCTTGCAATTATTTTTATTACTATTATTTATATAATATTATGTATTATAAAAACGTTCCATTGATATCGGTACGTGGGTAGATAAAGTTTAATATCAATAATAAGAGCGCATCGTCTGATAAGCTGGTCAACACGATTTCCTTAGTTCTTCCTTCCATTTCATTTCCTGTGTCAATTTGAAGGGCCAGTCTTGAATTATTCATGAAGAGTCGAGATTAAGTGTATTGTCCCAAAAATACATGTGTAAATTAAGCGATACACGTTGCTTGAGCACGAATATATTTTGGTTTTACTATCCGCACGTGCTTTGTATTTTTGAATGTGATAATATCGAATGAGACGTACGATGAAAACTCAATGGATATTGTGTACCATTCTTCTCATTCATTGGCAGTAGTAATATTAATCACGATATCTAAAGCAAGGCCGGCGTGGTATCTACTTGTTCGATTAAATTTAATTAACTCGAGGACATATAGATATCTTGATCATTGAAGAACGCTTTAATCTAAATATAGTCTCGTGACAGACTTTCTCGTAACGTAAACCCGTCGTTGTAATAGCGAAAAGGCACACAATGTAGCGATTTCCCGATCGACCATCTGTTCCATTTTATTGACTTTCTCTCATCGAAATGCGGGAGAATAAAAGTGGAGAGGAACGTTCGATTCCGCTCGACTCGGTTCTATCGGCCCAGCCATTATTACAAGCTTTTTGGGTCCAAACATCTCTTCGACTCTCACTTGTTGCTGCAGGCTATTTTTCCACAAATCAGTCGAAGAAACAATAATTGTATTAGCGAACTGTTATTGTTAAAATTCAACTTCACATTTCTGGAAGATGGTTTAGTAGTTCATCTGCGGTGTAGTCTTCATGTACACTGTTAAACGATATATGTTACACGAACACGCGTTATATGGTTGAACGTTAGATTTCTATGTCTTGTTAGATTGACACGCGTTGCATAAATACATGAAATAATACATAGAATAATAACTAGTAAATTAATAATAAATAGTATGGTATCGCTCCCCTTTTGGGCTTTATTCTAACACAATGAAGCTGGATGTAGAATTCGTGGCGAGAGAATACAATTTATACGAGGATTAACGCGTTGGTTAGTAAAGATTGAAAAGGGGTGGATCGTGAAAAGGGTTTTCCTTGATACGACGCGAGGGGTGATTTAGAAAGATGAGATGAATCGTAGATTCTTCGTGATTCGGTACCGGACTAATCTTACGGAGGAAACGACATAATTTCTCTCTCGACTGCACGGTTCGAATTAATATTAATAGGTTTGCACGTTGAAATAAACCGCTTGACGTGCAGTTTAATTAAAAGTCATTTTCCGTGCGAACGCTGTTTAATTTTGTTTCGCACCCACCGTGTTACACGGCGACTAAAAATTTCAAGTTTGATTGCAAATCTTGGACATTATTCAGACAACGCGATTGAAAAATAAATATTCAAGTACACCTGCAGAACGATTCGAGTATACATATGAAAAATGATTACTCGTTGATACATGTGAAAAATTATTATTTCCATAATGAATTTCAATGAACGATTGCATGAATAATATATTGTTTTATTTAATCCCGTGCTGTTTGAGATAATTGTCAGTTGATTTAACACGAGAATGTTTCTCTGCGTAATTTCATTTTCTAATTATGAAATTGAAAATTATTTTAATCTTCAGGACATTTATTATCATTAATTTTGGGATGAAATATTTTTTCATGTTAAAACGAAGCATGTTAGAAATCGTAAAATTGGATAATAATTACATGTTCATCATTAAATTGAGCTTAACGAAAAATGAAGCAAACGGTAGTAAAGATCAGCAACGAAGAAATAAGCCATGCAATAATATTTAACGAGGGTTGTTGATCTTCGACGAGGGAACGTATTAATTTTTCAAACGGTTGGTTACTTAACCGCTTCATCCCGATGAATGCCATCAAAATTCCAGGGGAGCTTCGGCTCGATATCCACGGCCACGATATCGCGATCCCGACCATCCATACAAATCGGATTTTACCAAATTGGAGTACGATTTTCACGAGCGTCGTTTCCGAGGCTCGCGCGTGCAGAATGGACAGCAAAAAAGTAGGGAAGGAAGAAGGAGATAAGAAAAACGTAGGGTCAGAAAGACGCTCAGGAGCCGCGTGGATGATGAAGCGAATCAAGCTACGACGACGGTTTACGTGCGATGCAGCCCTAAAACATCGCATCGTTCGGTGGAGCAAGTTTCCTGGAAACGCGTTAGCAACGAAACGTCTGTGCTTAGAATTTTCAAGCGTACCGAATTACATCCCCGTCACGGAGAATCAATGGTAGCTGAAATACGTAAGCGACAACGGACAGGACGACGTTGTTCCTGCCCGTGAGAATTTTAATTTATTCCCCCGAGGGGTTAGCCGCAAGGATAACTAACAGGTCGTTAGTCACGAAATTCGTAAAACGGAAGTTCCTGTATTTAGATTACGTGGTTGCCCGACGAAGGTTCTCGCGTGAGAAACGCGTGGAAGTTGCGCTGCTGCTTTACGCATTCGCCATCAGAGGTAACACCTTTCTCGCTATTTCTCACTCGACGATATGTTTCCATATGTATGTACGACCTCTGGCCTAACTCTAACCGTGGACATGCTAGGTACACTTAGCGGTAAGTCATTTTGAATATGTCTCAAAATATTTTTATTTCTATTTGGTTCTCAATTCCGAATTTTTCGGGACAACAGGAATAACAATTGAAATACAGGATTCAGAACGCCATTTCTACATAATTTAGAACGAAAGATTTACAGAATTTATTTAAAATAATACTTCGCTTTAAGTACATTAAAAATCTCCGTTCATACTATAACTACTACATGGAAGATTCGTGCAGCGAAACGTACAGAGTGCGTTCATATTCCTGTGATGTTTGACAAAGTACCTTTGGACCTCCAGGTCCAAGGTTTCAAGCTTACATGTATCTGCGAATCATGCACCAAATTACTGGTCCTTCGTACCCGATTATTGTATCGAATTAAACCACGATCCAGTTCGACCAACTAGCAGGCCATCGTTTTGGGGAACGTTACAGTGCGGAACAACTGCATGGGGACGAACTGTTTGGGCGAGATCCGATTGGGGAAGATCGGTTCCAATTCATCCACGAAACTGCTACCAGATGAGTCCTCTTCCGTTGGCGATGGCTTCTCTTCCGTAGGCGGTGACTCCTCTTCCGTTGGCGATGACTTCTCTTCCGTAGGCGGTGACTCCTCTTCCGATGACGATGACTCTGAGCTGCCGCTCGAAGGAATAGACAGTTCAGGGATGTTTGAGGGAGAAGTTGTTTCAGGGCTGTATGAGGGAGAAGTTGTTTCAGGGCTGTATGAGGGAGAAGATGGTTCAGGGCTGGTTGAGGGAGAAGTTGTTTCAGGGCTGTATGAGGGAGAAGATGGTTCAGGGCTGGTTGAGGGAGAAGTTGTTTCAGGGCTGTATGAGGGAGAAGATGGTTCAGGGCTGCTTGAGGGAGAAGATGGTTCAGGGCTGTTTGAGGGAGAAGTTGGTTCAGGGCTGCTAGAGGGAGAAGTTGGTTCAGAGCTGTATGAGGGAGAAGATGGTTCAGGGCTGGTTGAGGGAGAAGTTGTTTCAGGGCTGTATGAGGGAGAAGATGGTTCAGGGCTGCTTGAGGGAGAAGATGGTTTAGTCCTGTATGATGGAGCAGATGGTTCAGGTCTGAATGAAGGAGAAGATGGTTTAGTCCTGTATGATGGAGCAGATGGTTCAGGTCTGAATGAAGGAGAAGATGGTTCAGGGCTGTATGAGGGAGAAGATGGTTTAGGTCTGAATGGGGGATAAGATGGTTTCGGTCTGAATGAGGGAGAAGTTGGTTTAGGTCTGAATGAGGGAGGAGATGGTTCAGGGCGGTATGAGGGAGCAGCTGGTTCAGGGCGCTTTGAAGGAGCAGATGGTTTAGGTCTGAATGAGGGATAAAATGGTTGAGGTCTGAATGAGGGAGAAGATGGTTCAGGGCGGTATGAGGGAGCAGCTGGTTCAGGGCTCTTTGAGGGAGCAGATGGTTTAGGTCTGAATGAGGGATAAAATGGTTGAGGTCTGAATGAGGGAGAAGATGGATCAGGGTTGAATGAGCGATAAGATGGTAACCAGGGAATCGTTACACGTGATGTTACAGAGCTGCTTGAAGTACGTTCTCCTGTAGTATATGTTGGTGTAGTTGGTGGTGCAGAGCTGCTAGAAGTAGGTGGTCCTGTAGTATATGTTGGTGTAGTTGATGGTGCAGGACTGCTGGAAGGTGGTGGTCCCGTAGTACTTATCGAAGTAGACGTGGGTATTATTTCAGTAGTGGAAATATGAAGAGGTACAGAGCAGGCAAACACATGTAGTTTAATCTCAGCGCCTGGTATTCCAATTACTGACACTAGCAGATATGGATCTCCAAGATGGTTTTGGATCAGCTTGACCGTAGCTGACTTAGGATCAGCATTTCTCACGGCGACATACGAAATTGCTTGGCCAGGACGAGCATGAACTCCGAGAACGAATCTGTGCTTGAATAAAGGTTCTGCTGGCTGAAATCAATTCATTTTATATTCGTTACTATATCGCACAGTTTAATGTTGAACTATTTATAGTACTGTATAATTAATCCCTGTTTTTGCATATATAAAATTTGACTAACAATCGCAATAGCTGAGTGTAATATTCTAATGAAATGAATGTAACAACAGCTTGACACCTTACAGCTTAATGTAATTAATTTCTTGTCACGTGAAAATTTCTTACCTTGTGCACAAGGCGATTTTGAATTATAATCTCGTGCGGTGACCGGGTTCCTAATACCAAATTGTTGGCCAGTGCAAGGGCGAGCAAGGATAGGCACGCGAACAACACAACGAACTTACGCATCTTAACAGGTAGCTTTGATTACTGGTCAGAATGTTCCTTTGAATCTGCTATACAATCGAGTGTGATACTATTTATAGTTACTCCTTATCGACAACTGTAACGATTCTTCGAACAGTGAGTAATCGGTCGATCACGTAACTAGATGTTTATCATTGCTCACGTTAGTGGCAATAACTTACGTAACTATATTTATCTTTTGTTCCTTGTTATTTGATGATAACCGCTACCTTAGATACTTCGTTTCGTACTTCGACTCGTGTGCAGGGCCTACAGAAGTAACTTCTATAATCAAATAATGATCTTTCTTTAATCGTCGAAGCAGCTCAGCATCCAACTGATCGTTAACTCTTGTACGATTTAATACGAAAATTGTTCATTTTGTCAAGTAATATCGACGCAGACTTATCGCCGGAAATGGCCATGATTTTATCTTTTTGACACGGATCAATGCAAACTACATGGGAGACCTGATAAAAGCAGACTATCATTATCTTCGAATCCGCGAATGTTTTCGAAACACACGATCATAAACAAAGATGACTGGATAAAGCATCAGATACAGTTTTATCGAAAGTTTATCCCGATAATCGAGTCTCAGTAATCAGATTTGATTTGAGAGTTTAGAAATTGTCAGATTTAATAACTGACACTTAAAAATGGAAAGCTAGCAGATTTATAAGTTTGGGAGATTGAAATTGAGATTTGAAAATATGAAAGGTGATCAAAGATAACTGGGAAATTTGTAAATGAAGGAAACAAAGCCGAAGAAGGGGTAAACATTTGGTGGGTGAAAATCACGTTTACGGAACGCTTCGTTAGAGCGTGGAACAAATGAAATTGTTCGCTTTGTTGGTCGCTAACGAACGAGTTAATCTCGTGATCGATCATTTCGAGCCGATCTGTCGCCGATGAAGTTTGCCCAGTCGACGAAAATCGAAGGGAGATGGGTCCACCCAAAGTTATTTCATCGATTCATCCCTGTATTTACACCCTTAACAGTTCAATGGCAGAACTGAGTCTTTCGTCCGGAAAGTGATGGTTTAGTTAATGGTGCAGAGCCACGATTGACCTGCTACCAAACCTAATTTTTGTACCCAACTGTTCTTTCATAATAATCAACCTTAACAATTAAATTTTAATGCATGCTGATTACTTCAGATAATTTTGATAAATAGAACAAGTTGAAATAAGTAATTAATTGTCCTACTTGAAGCAACTGTTACGAATGAAGTGAGGTTTCAAAATGACGGAGGTAGTTGGCAGTCACGAAATGTTCAAACAAGGTGAATATATGTATTTAGATTCCAAAAGTATAAAATCTTTCATCTGCAGATAGGATTATAATTTCAGAGAACATTCGCGTACAAGCATCAGCTGATAACGCTGTGTCGCGTCCATTCTACGTCTGGCGTTTCGAGAAAATTTCAAGTTCATCGGACGATATTAATTTCCTCGAACGATATTTCCGTCTGAAGAAAGGCTGCATCGATAGAGCGAACGATGAAGCGCTATCTCGATTTCATTATCGGATAAGGATTATTTACGTTCCGAATCGTTTGTCTTCTCGAATTACTTCGCAGGAGAGCCCGATAAAAATACTCGTTAAGTTCCCGATTTTTTCCAACGTCGCAAAAAAAATAATATCTCGAGAGGATATAGGTGCGCGATTTCCGTTCCGCACAAATTATTTTTCCTTCGCACAAATGCTAGAGCTCTGGTTTACAGCCGAGCCAGTGTGCACTTTAATTTCACCGGAGATTTATGCAAGCGGCCGCTTTGAACGTGTTCAACGCGTAATAAACGGAATGCAGCGCGTAACATCGGTTGCGCGTTTTCTGTCCTTTGAAAGGGCCAAAACGTCAGCGATCTTAATATCCTTGCGAAAAGGATTTACGCCGGCGAGTCTCATTTTTTCGTTCAATGGACATTTCCACTTCGCTTCTAATTTCAGACGAACAATAAACACGTAAACGTTCCTCATTCTGGCTTTCGAGCGTATAAAACGTTAATCCCGACATTCTTATTCTGATTAAATATACATATATTGAAGAACGAAATCCAGTCTTTTAGAGAATAATGGTGCATGGGGGGAGATATTCTATATCTTTTATTTTTCATGCATTTATTTTCATGTATATATCTTCTATATGTATATGTATGTAATAACACTTTCTGGTATTAGATCCCAGTAAGTGATAAAGCTGCAGACAAATTGTTAATTAAATTATGTTAAGTGGTACGATCAATCAATATTCTAGCCCGAAGTATTTTAGACACACGTAACGAACTAGCTTCTGGGAGAAGCTGATTTGTAAGTAAAATGTACCTGGCTTCAGACACCGAGAAAGATCCTTTAACAAGGAATGTGACTTCAAATAACTGTGGCAGACGGTTGATGGGGGACGCACATTTGCATAAAAGCTCCCGTCAACTTCGTCAACCCCCATCAAAATCTTCGAACGCGTTTTCGTTAGGGTGACGCCGCAAACTTCCAACTCCTGCTCCCATAAACCATGAAACGAGAACAATCTAACGAATCTGGAGGAAAAATCTACCGAGTCGACTAACTTTCCGTCGGTGATCAATCGACGTTTGTAACAAAATTTTACAAGCAGTGCAAATCGCTTTTGGAAGTTTGAAAATCGTCACGTTCAGACAATTTACATGGTTCAGAAATTTTCGAGTGTGGAAGTTTAGGAAGGGAGATTTGGAAATTTCATAATTTGATCACGTGATCTAATTCCATAAACATAGTTGTATTTCTACTGCTGATATCGATTAATGGCGAAAAAATGAATGGTATTATTTTCTTTTGTTATCGAAAGGCTACCTCGCAATTATTCTCAGAAACTGAATCTATTGTTTGCCGCGATTTTCGCGATGTTTCGTAAATCCTTGTCTACTATAATCGACATGAAGCTATATGAGAAGATAGCGAATTATCGCACGAATACATTTCACTATCGTATCATCTAATTTGAACGATCGGAATAGCGGTACTATCGTATTCCGAATAATTGCAGTTCTACACGGCATGCTTTGCCGATGTATACAGCCGTTTTCACAGCGACATTCAACGTGTTAAATACCAATCGATCCAGCCGAGCTTCGTCACGTCGGATCTTGAACAATCCGAAATACGCGAGGATAAAATCCTTGGGATCTATGCGAGAGATCACGATCTCTTCTTTCATTAAACGGCACGTTCGTTTCACACATTGTCCCCTAATTACTGGCCACGGCTCGGCGAAAAGGTCCGAGGGACTCGTCCGGACGGATTGTTGGCTTAGCGGCGAAACGTTTTCCCGGGATAGCCGGAAAATCGAGGGATAATCGTGCGACGTGAGACGCCTTGATCGTCCTTCACGAGCCACGAGATTTTCCTGATCCTTTTCTTCCTTCTCCTTTCGTTCCAACTGAAAATCGTGCCCTTTTGTACGAAACCATAAGTCACAAATCCGTGGACCAAATTTGATAGACGAATTCTATATACTGATCAAATACCGGCAGATTCAACGTTGATTGAATTATATCCGTCCGCAAAGATAGAATTGTAGAACTGATTGTTATATTCAATTAAGGTTACTTCAAGTCATATTCGATCAGGATCAATTAGGATTAATTAAAGTTATATTCGATCACGATCAGCTCAAGTGAAACGTATATTTAGTCCACGTATTCTGGGAAAATCTATCGATATCGCATTACTTTTTAATAAAAATTGTGGTATGATGTATTCTTCCCTGTCAGCAATGACAGTCATTTAGTCCGTGCCACCCTGTACGATCATGAAAGCGATAGGTAACATCAAAATGACATGTCGTAGAAAGTTTGAGGAGCCACTTAAAAAATCCACCGTTGAAAATATTACGCATGCACGTGCTTCACCCTAACCCTGTCTCGCTCGCTCTTTGTCCCCTGCGTTTTTCACTTTTCTACGGTCCGGTGGCCATAAAAAACCGCTGACCGATATTATCCACTCTAAGCTGGTTTACCATGTTCCTACGTGTTCTGTCAGCTCTCGGCGATAACGTCAGGGTGGAGAGAATAAAAGGAAAAAAAAAATAGCTTGCCGGCTAGTTGGCGCAACGTCGCCACGTGACGTGAGTAATTACCGGTACGAGCGTCCACACATACCCGTACACGTACACACACATGAGCATACAGATGGTTAGCCAGGTTCTGTGCATTGAGCTACATGGGCAAGATTTTTCATAGTCCTCCCGGAAACGCGACGGATTAATGCGTCCGCTCGTGATGAGAAGCTGGCGGAAAAGTAGCCGGGAAAACTGCACCCCTTTGACCATTTGTCTGATAATTTCAGTTAGCGGACAAAAGTCAAACGTGTAATTGTCGTCACAGGTTGCGTCTCGTGCTCGCGTGGCTCTTAATTAGAATTGATACGTTTATCGATCGGGGGTGAATTGTTGCGTAATTTGTTATCGTGTTAGATAATACGTTTTTAGATGCATTTCTATGTGTCGTATTTCTGCACATGGTATTTCTATGCACCGGATGTCGACATAAGGAATTTCTGCGCACTGTATTGCCATGTGTCGAATTTCTACGCGTAGAATTACCACGCACCGAATTTCAAAGCTTCGTATTTCCACCCGTCGAATTTTGACGTGCCATATCTCCACGCGCCGTATCGCCACGCGCCCTACTACCACGCGTCGTATCCCCACGCGCCGTATTTCCACGCGACGTATCTCCACGCGCCATATCACTGCGCCTTATATTACATGCAGTACTACTACTAAGTTTCTAAATCCCTAAGATTGAAATTTCAAGAATGAATCAAGTACTTCATCTTCATTCTGTCTCATAGCTCATCGGCATATCTACCCCAAAGACCTGAAAGCAGCAATCGGTTATCGAATGAAAGGAAATCACGATCTTGGATGCAGCACGCGAGCATCAAGATGTCCTTTCGATTTGATATACGTATAGATGAACGACGATACGCAACCATGTTGGAATCGTCCGTCATCGTTACTCGAAGCTTGGTAATTAAAAGCCGGCCGCTCGATGATGAACGAGCACGCGAGCCGAGCTGATTTTTCTCACGAGCTGGAAGATGGATCGTGGCTCGAACTCGCAACGGAGAATTATAGCCGATACATTTTTTCCTTGGCTCGGTCGAACGTTTGGCCGCATTTGTCAGAATAATCCGTAATTCTGCGCGATGTAGGTCGGTCAATTGGGAAATATTGTAACTCCCGGAATGACGTCGATCGTTGGATCGGTCGGAAAAATTCGGGACACGTTCGCCAGCTGGATTAGATTGTCGGAAAATTTTTTTTCCTACACTCCCCCCGCCTTTCTGTTTTTCCTTCGGGTTGTTCAGGGAGCAGAGAATCTAATAACTGGAGGAGCTCGATGCTTATGTTTATTGGTTTTACCGAGATCTTGATTCGAAAAGTTGTTCGGCGAATTTCTATTACAGAATATTTGATGTTTTAATTAGATTAGCTTCATACCAAGTCACTTTAATCAACGTATCGTTTATTGGTAACAAATATACACACCGTAATCAGAGCGGTTAATATTACAAAACACACCAAAAGGTATACATCCACGAAATTCCATAATGGACGTGAAATTTTCAGGTTGTCGATTGATCAATATCGAGTTTCATTAAATTCATAGAACGCCAGGCGATTTAAGCTTATTTCGAGTTTTCGTTGATTAATTTTCAACTCGTGACTCTACGCTCCGATCGAATAGTAGACCACGCGGCGTAGCTACACGTGTGTCTCGAATATTTCCATAAACATGTCACCATCGTGGCAAATTAGAATATCGAATATCGATCAGCGAACATCGGTCGGTTGGTTCTGGGTCGAGTCGAACGCGGATAATTAATTCGGTGCCGGATGAAATTTACATCGCGTTTGACGACGAAACGTTATATTTAAAACCCAATTCGATAGTTTTCAAAGCAGTGCACAGGTTGACGATCTTGCAGGTACTCGAAATTAATTTTTACTCCGTTTCAAGTGCAGAGATAAATTGACGCGAGATACGGGACTCCTTATGTTCCAGAAATCTTTTCAATACAAAGAGGCAAATATTGGTTTTATACAAAAACGAAGGCAATTTCATTCTAATTAATGTGCATTATAATTTATTTCTATCTCATTAATATGTACAATTAATTAATTCTAATCAATCCACATGATGAATTAATTCCATCTAATTAATCTGTAAAATTGATCATACCCAATTAAACCATTCAAAAATTAAATGCATCTAATTCATATAATTAACCGTCCGTTAATAGTCCAAAGCCCCGAAAGTCTCAATTCTAAGATCCAGGCCAGAATTATTGGTTGGAGAGCAAAGCTTTAATTTTGTCGGGCGAAGAGGGTGGACTTTCTTACGAAGTCATGGAAATAGATCGGAATGTTCGATCCTTCGGTGCACACCGGGTAAGCGAGACGCGTGATTTCGAGAAATACCGTAGATTATGCATCAGTGTTTCTCGTTGAATGGCTTCGTGTTCAGTGATTCGTGAACCGCTATCTGGTCCGCGTGACCGCACGACCCTTCGCCAAACCAGCGCCCCGATAATAGTTCTAACCGTGCAACTATATACGATATGGAAATGCTCGTACATACGCGGTCTCGTGTACATGTACATGGTGATCCTGAAAAATCTCGCTGCAATTTTCCATCCTCTCGTCAATACAATTTCCCGTTTGATTTCAAATTTACAGACCTTCAGAATTTTTTTTCAAATTTACCTCTTACTTTTGCATCTATATTTTTATTGCAAATTAACATTTTAAGTTGTAAATTAAAGATAGACATTTCTGAATAAGTAAATTTTGTAACCTTGAAGAAGATGAATAGCATGGATTTTACATTTCCATAAATTCCTCCAGGTCTTTGCAAAATCTTCTAAATTGTTTCTTTATCAAAAAGAGAGAACATCCTTTGGATTATATATTTTGATCAAGCACTTCGTGAACACCCAGTACGTCAGCACAAATCGATATTCGCATGCATATGTATACGTTGCGGTTATTATTAGATTTCGATGGTAAAGGGCCATGGTTTTCCCGTGGCCCTATGAAAATGGGTTCGAGCCTTCTGATCCTCGTAGAACCAATTCACCTCGTGTCCCGTGAAGATTTTCCCTTTCCGACAAATGTCGCACTCCACGCGAAATGGCGCGTGTTTACCCTGTGTATTACATATTAAAAAATCGGTATATCGTGAAATATGTTAATCGGTAAATCATGAAAAATCGGTAGCAAGAAGGTCAACGTGTCGACAGTGATTTAAATGGCCGCGATTTGTAGGAAAAAAGCAACCGGTATCGAGCGGTCTGGTTATTGTTTGATATCCAATTAAATAGCGAGGCTTCGATGTTTACCCGCGAATGAAAGCGGTGAATTAAACGCGACGGTGTACCTCTATCGATACACATGCAAAATTGACAACCAGAATGGTACGCGAGGACGTCGAGCACGATTTGTTCGTCATGTAACAGCTCGTTCCGCCGATTGCTTCGAGCATTGCTCGAATTCCTGACTACTATCGATACCGTGAACGCTGTAATGAAATAAAGGAAAAGAGAAATTCGTCGAAAAAGGCTGATTCGATCGATGATGAAGTGCGGAATAACTCTCTGTAACTCGGCTTCGCGATATGGTATTACAAAATAATTCTTCCACCGATTTTAGTATAACTTTCGCGTTGTGATTCTTGAGCAAATATTTCTCACGCGTTTGCTTCGGCTATTGACGTTCGTATTAAGAGAGTAGAAATAACCGTGGAAATGGAGAGTGAGAAACACCGCAGAATTCTATTTGTCTAAATATCCAGCGCTATATTCTTTATTATTCTGATCAATAGTTTCTATAAATTTGGATGAAAATTTACTTGTCATTATAGAATAGGTTATAATTGTACAGTGGTACAATTATGTACAATCATTGTATAATTATAATGACAATTGAATTATTATCGACCCTTAAGTTACAGCGTTCGCCAAAAAGAATTCAGGTCCATTCACGACCCTGCAGCCACGTTCAATGGATCATTTAATTATTCACGAAACGGGCAAAAAGCGTATTTGCTTACGTTGACACGACACGTCGCGCTGGCAGAATCAATGATCGAATGAACCGTCGTTCGGATGACGCATATCGAACTCCGTTGACCTCGATCCGTGGAAAATCGCGATTAAAGGTAGGCACTCGTTTGGCCATGGCCTCCGTCGGGACGAAACAATTTTATCGACTGCTGTCTCCGCTGGAAATCGCTTTTCCGCATTATATGGACGCACCCTCGGGACCGTGTTTGGGAAATCTTTGAGCCGTTCGCAGGATACTGATCGTTTTGTTTCTCTTCGTTGCCTGTATTGCATTGTCCAATCGACGTTGCTTTGTCGTTGCCGTTTGCTCCTTTTTGCACCTGTCGTTATGACAGAAACTGTTCTCGTAACTGAAAAAAGAGGAAGACGAGGGGATCGTTTGTTCAGAGACCGTTTCGTTAATTGTATGACTTTGTTTCGCAACCTGGAAAAATTTGATAAAACGCGTTTGAAAGACACCGCACGAATAAATTTAGAAACCTTCCAATTTTCGAATCGAGGTTCTTGTAGTAGCAATATAACGAGACTCTACTGTACCCAAGTCCACGCGCATCAAATGTTCTTACTTTGTACTTAAAATGTCTTTCAGTGTTCTTTTTTAATTTACATTTTAATGAACGATTTCTCTGAATTTGGGTCTCGGCGCAGGTTGAGATGCGGGCAGTTTTGAGGGACGTTTTCATGGCCTCAAAGTGAATTCCTCTTTTTTCACGGGCCTCGGTACTTTTCGAATTGGAAACGCCCCTTGTCAGTCCGTAGGGTTTCGTCTACCTGCAGCTAATATCTAAATGGACCGGCCAGACATGCACGGTCACGCACGAAGCACGAAAATGCGAAGGCACGTAAATCTCTGTCGCGATTAAACGCACGCTCGTGAAAAGGTACGAAGAATATCGGTAGACTGTGAAAACTGCACGGATGTTTTGTCGCTTTTGCGAAACGAACGATGATGTAGGTTCGTCAAACAATGTCTTTTTCACGATTTTTGTACGACATCGTCCATGGAACGTGCAATCATTTCTCTCTTTTGAATTATTCACAGTACTTTCCTTTTGGGCTTCAAAATTTTTTTCGCGACATGCTTTTGACATTTTTAGTTCAAACTTCGTAACAACGTTTTGTACCCTTGGTAATATTTTGCGTGACAATTCTTGTTTGATGAATTGTTAATTAAAATATTATATATGCACACATAATACATTAGCAGATATACAAACATACCCGAGGTTGTCAGAAAACCGATCGAGAATCTGAACGTACAAATCTCGCCCGCGAGCAACCCTCGACCCCTCAATGCTGTGTACGTTTTCAAAGGAGCCGTTTAATATACGAGTGACGCGTAAAGAAGCAGAAAGAGAAACGATCTATGAGGGAAAGAGGGAAAAATCGGCTGAAAATGGTGTGCTGTTGATGAAATTGCCGAGCGAGGGAATCGTCGACAACGCGGAAGCACGCAAGAAATTTGATCTGCAAGCTCGGATATTAAACCGGTGAAGGAGAGAAAAAGAGAGGCGTGTTCCTACATACGGGACACCCCGCACAAGAAGGCAGCTTCAGACGAAAGTCCAAAGACAGGAAAGCACCGTGGACCTCTGATATCAAAGGTAGGGAGATAAGAGACGCTCGTCGAGATTGGCACTCGAGATTGATACACGCGTGCTTGATTTTCTCTTGTTCTTTGAAGAGACTCGCCAACCGCTCTCCACCCTATTCCTCCTTGGGTACCATTGCGAAAAGCGGGTTAGAAATGGCTCTCTTTCGAATTTCACGCGATAAGTTAGTTTCGAGTACTAAATCGTTCGTGCGAGGATACGCGTAAGGGGATGCGAAGACAGGGGTGAATATTTTTTGTATATCATAGGGAAAATATGGTGTGATGATGTGTGGAATATGATTCCGGTGATGATAGGGGTAAGTATTCTAATATCGAAAAAGCGAGGGTGATGTAAAGCACGTATGCTTTCAGATATTTGCTTCGCTTGTATATAAAATTGTATGTGTTTTGTATTCAAATTACTTGATATTGCATTCAGTTGACATAAGAACGATACAGATTTCCATATTTCATGAATATAAATATATTTTCTTTAAAGACACCGAGGAATTTTTATACATTTTGTGTCAACCTTTCTTGAAACTGCAAATGAAAGGCATAAAATTATCCAGTTAATTATCAAATACTCAAATACTCCATTAGTTGCTCTTAATAATTGTTGAATTATAAATGATGAAACCGGACAAAATCACAAAGAAAGAACAATACATCGATGGTGTACCGCGATGAACGGATAAGGGATTCCAGAAACCATCGTGGGCTTCCGTCTCGGTGGCGGAAGCGGTCGGTCGAACCGGAAATAAGCAATCGTCGCGATGCCTCCGCGCAGATCCCTGTATCGTGGCAGGTCGTTTCTGAAGCGAAAACGAGAAGAAAGAAGAGGTCGAGGTCGAGTCGCGGCTGCGTGAAAATCCACCGTCCATGGTTGTTCATTAAGGGCAGCCTTGTGGCTTTGTTAGAGTACCTGGCGAGCTTTATCAACGTGATCCATAAGCCGTGAAATTACGAGGATAGTCGTGCAGCGCCTTGTAATTTGACGATTCGCGGCCTACTTAACACCGCCACGACACCGTGTATTTGCCATAATCGGCCTCGATCTGTTCGCAACCTGCCAAGGAAGGCTAAACGATCAGCCCGTCCGTCACCCGACGTGCAACAACAATGGATTCTTTCGACCATCTGATATAGAGCCAGCGACAAAATGACGGGGCTGTTTCGTGGCCGGCTGACATGATGTTCTGAAAAACGCTCGGATCGCTCCGCACAATGGACGGCTGGGAACGAGCTACGGTTTTTGTCGGTCGCTTTGACGCGTTCCTCGTAACTGGAAAACTGATCAACGTTTCTTAGCGAATAAAGTCACCACGCCCTTGCGGTCAACCTTTTTATCGATACTTGATCCTTGCTTAATCGTGCACAAGATGTTGCTAAACATCGTTAACATTGCTCGTTCCAACGCACGTGGACAAATTAACCAGGAATGGGGTTGTAATTTAGAGTTGTAATTAACCAGAATTATCGAGTTTATTCCAACTGTATCCTATTGACACAGTTACAGAGTGTGTTGTAGTTATTAATGTCATTCAGTTACAAGTGCACAAAGTTCATTAACTGAAGGTCTTTGCGTTTTCCACGAAGTCGAGAAAACTCGATGTTTTCAGTGAACAAGGAAGAATGATAATTTCGAAAGACGCGATAAATAAACGTAGATGTTCAATTCGAGGAAATATTGTGGCGATATTGCGACGAAAAATGGCGATTATCTCCGTCATGGCCGACAAATACTCGATCAGGTTACGAATTGTCCTTCGGTATGGAGATTAACCGCTTGTCAAGCAATTTTTGCCCCGACGTCGATAAACCAGAACGAATAAACGCGATTCTATTTTTTTTCGTTTAAAAGAAGCTTAGTCTTTCATCGGAACGGGATGAATTCACGGATTCGTTTTTAACCTTTCACCGAGGGCATGCATAATTTATGAGCACCTGAAACGAACCGAAGCGTCAGTCAGACCGATATTGTCGCCTATAATAATCGTCGGTTTCAAAGATGGAACAAGATTCCTTAATCAGCGATAGATTTTTTACCTATCTGTTGAAATTTAAATGATCGACGAAGTAACAAGCTGAAAATATGGATTTGAAGTACGGTGTAATTAATTGTAAGGTTATAGTTGATAGTTGGAATTGATCTTTTCATTCGCAGCTGAGGGATTTGCAAAAAGTAGATTATGGTAAGTAGGTCAGAAAAAAGTGTCTATTTTGTGGAGCAAATATTCTTTATCATGCAAATTGCCGCGATCTTATGAATGGCTGATCAGAACATACGTTGTAACGCGATATCTCATGCAAAGAAAGGATAATAACGTGATTTAAAAACATTACATGCCACCTTGGTATCTCGCAAAGGAACCATGAAAACCATGGCTTGATTTATACGATTTTTCTCTAGCACACCTTTTTTCGACGGATCTTGATTTTGCGATCGTTCACCTGACGAAAACGATGCGCGATTTATTAAAACTTTCTTCAATGACTTGCTCTACTATGTGAAATTTTTAGTTGTACTTTATTTTAGATTCATAACGAATTTAAAACAAAGTCTGATAAGAAATTTTTATGCTCTAGAGTATAACGGGGTTTTTCACTAATTATTTTTCACTATTGATCGACGGAACAGCACGTGATATTTAATCACCGTTATCAATTTCACGATCTAAAATGTGTGATATTTCGCGTTTCGAAACAGGAACAGAAATTGGGATACCGGCCTGGAGATATTTTCCGGATATTTTAAAAACAGAATCGCCAGATATTGATCTCTTTATCGTTATCAATATGCATTTTAATTCGCCTTTAAACATGCAACTGATTTTGATAAACAAGATGGATGCTTGTTATTTAATCCTTTGAGACCTGATTGTTTTTGTAATCAAATGAACACTTTGACTATTGTCACAATCAGGTTGATACTATATCTAAGAGCGAAAGTAGCACAAGTTTATTTTCGTTACTTTTCAACAAAAGTAAAAAATGATGAACACTTACTTTCTTGTAGAAAAATTTACAACAAATTTAAAAGTTTCTTACATAAAAGTCGATTAAACAGAAAAAAGAAACGAACAAAGTTGACAAGTACGATGCAGCAGAAAAATAAGTTTTAAACAAAAATTAAAATGTGTTACTCGTTTTAAAACCAGATGAAAGTAAAGTGTATTATAACGTGTACCCGAAAGAGTAGAAAATAAAAAGTTCCTCAGGAAGTGATCCAGAGCCAAAATGCAACGGCAGCATCCCACACGAAGATAGTCGAGAAAATAAGTTTCCCATAAATTTACAACGGGGTTTAAGATAAATCAGCGGTGATCAGAAAATAGAGAGCCCGTTCGGAGACAGAAGCAACAACAACGACGACGACAAAGACGACGACGACGAAATTGGATTCGAGGGTGAGAGAGCGTCGCGACGAAGATCCCCAGCGAGAGCCTTTGTTTCTCCCTGGCCCGTAGCCTGTTTGCTTCCGCAACAGGAAATTAACAGCTCGGTTCCATGTGCGACGCCCGTATTGTTCGCTCTCCCCGTTGAAAGTAATCTGGGATTTGTCGTGCTCGTGTGTGCTCCGATATTAAACGAGCAGCCGCGTGACGTGCTCGCGACGGAAGCCGCGTAACGCTCGACTGTGGCGCGCGATACTTGTCGCGGTTAAGTAGCAATTTAGTTTGCAGGTGAGAAGCAAACTTCTCGGAAGCGTCTTCCACCCTCGTAATTGCTACCCCTTCATCTTCGACGAACGCCGGAAACTGTGCAGATTCGATAACTGCTGTGCGGACAGATTTTCGTGCGTCTCTTCGAGATCATGTGGACAATTCGTTTTTAGACTCAATAAATTCGTATCACTGTTTTTGTATATTAGAAATCCTCTTGGGATTTATATGTGTGATTGGTACAGATTTAATACAGATTTAACCTTCGAAGAGGTCAATATTTAACTTCATATAGATATTCAGCTTTTCAAACTACGTTTCTGGATTTTAAAATATCCAAGTCCCCAAATCATCCCTCCAACATCCTTAAACCTCCAAATCCCTAAGCCCCGAAACTCCACCAAAGCCAAATGGCGGCCGTCCGTATAACAAACGTATTTACCCAACTATTGTACCTTATCTACGCAATCTAAATCTTTATATAATCCGAAATAAAAGAGCCGTGTATCCAGTTCGTAGTCGCGAACACTATTTATCAGCGAGTCAAAGAACAGTCGTCGAAACGAGAGGAAAATAATCCTCATGCATGTAATCCGCTTTCCGCGTGTTCGTTGCCTTTGCAATTTGTAGCCGCTTGCGATATCAGCGATGCGGTTTCACCGGGCTAATTAATGAAAGCACAGGATCTGAAAGATCCCCCGGAGACAGGCGAAAGAGAGGAAGCGAACTGTTGGCCGCTTTGATGCAGCCTCAACTTGCCGGCGTTTTGCTGGACGTTCAATCCAGCAGACGAACTACTTTACTCTTTGCTACGTTGAATTTTTGCTGCGAACCTGGCTTTTTGATTGTCACTTCCGGGATGTTTCACCCGCGGTATAGAACGATTTCCGGCGTGGACGACGTGTAAGAAATTTCTGGGGTTGACCTTTTGCGAGGGTTTCAGTTAAGGTCGGTTAAGAGGCTCGAGGAGGAACGAGGGCCGGAGACGCTTCAAACTCGTCCTTTGATCTCTGTTGATTCTCTTCGTCGTTTGTGTACCGCAATTCGCCGAATATGCTGGACAAACTTTGGGGGATGAAATGCATGTAAAGAAAGAGAATTGGTGTGCCAAGAGGAGGGTAGTTTTTACCAGAATGTTCTCACCCCTTCGCGTTTCGTACCTCCTTTTCTAATCGATGCTGTACATACAATTTGTATCTCCATTTTGTCTTATAATATACTACTGTTGTATACATAGTGACTGCTGTTAAAACCATTATAACTAACCAAGTGTAATCATCATCACTGTGTCCTCACTGAGTCCTGATATCTCAGACTTCTTCAAGAAGATATCTGAAGTCAGCAATCAAGATCTTCCGCGTTCGCGTTATCAATCTTGTTTTTGGGCCCTCGTGAGTGTCCTACCGTCTATGTAAACGCTTCCAGATCCATATTCCAGCAAATCCTGGAGCAGTTACAGCGACAAAGACGAATCCTCTCGATCGTTGACCTTTCGAAACTCGCCTAAACTCGTAAGGCAAACACCGAGATACGTTTATATTCAGACTAGCAGTTCCCGTGGTAAATAATGGAGAAGATTTTTCCGTTCGACGGCGTGAATGGTGTCTTCTTTTCGCCGAGAGAAACCATCGACCGACTCGATCGATTCGAATCGAACTCGGATTTCGACAACGCACGGAATCTGGGTCGCGTCTTTTGTCGAGCTTTTTCCGGCCAGCCAGCGCGACGGAATTGAAATATTTTGCAGACGTTGGAACATCGTTGCGATCGAAAAGAAGTGGACGAACGAATGGTTCTCGCCGGGCAATTGAAGGCTGCAGAAACGCGGTAAATATTTGGTGTTTGTCGGGAGATAATGCTGAAATGGATGAATTCGTAGATATCGTATCATACGAAAAACTACTTTTTAAAGAAAGTAGGTCATATACATTTGTACATTTCTTGTCTAAGGATGGATTAAAAGAAGGTTTTTAGTCTGACCCTCACGGAATTGTTCAACAAATCCTTGGAATCTCTCATAAATCGCAATGTTAGAAAATAGAATTTAATTACGTAGATTGATTGAAATATCGCAAGGGTACGATCTTTCTGAGAAGGTCAGTAATCGAAAATGAGCAGGATTCACGCAAGGAGATATAAAAAAGCTCAGAAAAAATTTCGGAAATTTATGTCCCTGAAGAACCTCCCCACTTGCCTGTTTGCCGGTCCGAAATTCGTGTCAGGCAACGAAAGATCGGCCAGAGTTTCCATCAAAACACTCGCCACGAAGAGATATTCTCCATCAACAAAACGGAGAACCTTCGTGTTTTCTGGCAACCTTTCATTACCCTCGTCACCACGAATCCGTTTCAGTCGTCGGTTCCACGCTTTCCCGACGCATTAACGCGTGAAAGCCGACGGGGATGAGACGGCAACCCTCCTCTCTCTCGATTCGCACCAGTCGCCGTTTGGAAACGCGGCCAATAACTGCGAGAGTCTTCGAGCATCGACGCTCGCGCGATCTCGCCTATCGAATAAATTCGCACTGTGATATCGACTTCAGGGGTCTTTCACGGACTACAGAATTCCGGATAATCAAATACACCCCTCGCGAATTGCAAGAATCTTCGATTGCTTAAGACTTTTCGAGGGGGAAATTTGAAATTTATGGAATTCATGAGGGAGATCATATGAGTGTACATTTTGTTTCTTGTATATAGTCACTGCTACTAGAATTCATTTTACAACAATTCAATCATCCCTAATTTTTCGTGTCCATGTAAATTAACTAAAGCAGTTTCACTTCCAACTTGCGTAAATAAGCAGTCGTATAAAAACAATTGAAAAAGTTATAGTCAGAAAATCGCGCCACAATCAAAGCGTCTCGAAAGGATTCTTATCGAAATCCAGGTTGCAGTTTTAAACGTGCATAAAGTCTAAAGTGCGCCATGACGTCGAAACGGTTGAACAAGCCACGTTTCTCTGTTTATATCCGGCAAGAAACTTCCAGCCGACATATTAGTCGTTCGAATTTCCACAAATTTACGAGACCCTCGTGTATTATCCTCGCGTTTCAACGTGCTCGACCATCTGTCTTGAGAATACGCGTCATAACCGCGGGCCCGTATGGCACCTTCTGTCGCATGCGAATTTTATTACCTTTTACGGGGGCCATTTTTCCCTGGGACCCTTTTATCAGTCTCAGCACGTTCCTGGATTCGTTGTCGAAGAATTGAAACTGCGAACTTACGATCTTATACCGTTCAATAAAATCTTGTACAAAGCTCACGTAATAATTAATAATTGTGGGCTATCTTAATTTTTCCACACGGACGACCACAATTTTGAACGAAAGAAATTGTTTTCGTTTACAAGAATGTGTCGTTCGAAACAACTGGCAGCCGATTCAACGATTTCGATAAAAAAAGAAGGAAGAAAAGAGAGAAGTGCGAACTTCATCTCGGTTAACTCATCGTTAATACGACGTCGGGCAACGAGGAGTAAAAGGAAACGAAAATCGGATGGCTCGAAATCTCTCGACCGAAAGTTCGCCACGAAGAGGAAAAATTCAGCGGTCGATCGAGAAAGCTCGAGGCGGGCCTCGTCGAACAAAAAGCCTGAAAGCATCTGCTCGTTCTCGCCGTGGATAGATTAAAAAGTTCTTCGATCGGCAGAATTCGCGACAATATTGTTCGCCAAGTGGCTGGAACAAACGAGCATTCACGTCGAAACGTCTCGGTACATGTGCACGCGGCGAATGAAAAATTTCCCGGCGAAATTCTTATTTTAATACTTTGCATACCTTTTCCGATTGTCTGCGTGGGAAGTCGCGAGTTCGATCACCGAGGATGAGACAGATATCGAAGAAACGAAGGCTCTGAAATATTAAAATAATTCGTCGGGTTTTCAAGGATACACGGTTTCGCCGACCCACCTCGATATTGCAAAAATTTCAATTCACGATCCATAGTATCGAGCGTAAGAACATTATTCTAATCGAGAATATCAAATAAAGAGCAAATTACTCCGAGAAGGGGAAAAGTAAATCCGGAACGAATTCAGAAACTTCAGACGGAACCCGGTTATCACATCAACCTCAACTTTCTTGCTGTTGGTATTTGCGCGAACCGGAAGGTTTTTTAATCCGCTCGGCCCGGAAAGGGAGCGATGTTTTCATCGTCCGATTCCGACACGCGACACTGCAGCTTCCGGCCGCGGATCTCCATTTTCCAGGAAACTTTGACGACGCTCCACGAGGAAAAGTAGCCGGGGACGTCGAGCCGCGTTTCCACCGGGAAGACTTTAATCGGGGCTGAACTTTTTCATTCGTCAAACAGAGGAGCGGCGATGCAGGACCCACATCCTGGACGCGTCCAGGAACTTCCAGATTCCGACTGTCGGCTGTTCCGCGCGACCGAACCGGAGGAAAAGTTTCCGCGGGAAACAATCGTCGCCGTTTAAGAAACGGTCCGCCCGATCGAACAAATCTACCGTGAAATTCGTCGAAGCGCAACGTGTCGCCCTCCCGCGGACTTTTCCCGGGCTAAAAAGTCGGGGGAAATTGATGTTCCGTTTTCGGGGTTGAAAGGTGGCCGAATTGCAGCCGGAAACGGTGGATCTACGAGTGTAGCCCGGTTCTCAGACGAAAGGAGGAAATGTCCTTGTCTCTTTGATGACGGGATTGTCACGGTTTCGAGATGTTCCATGATGCTTTCCTTTGTGGTCGCCTTTGAAGAGATATCCTTTGGTCTTTGATCGTACTTGGTCGCGGGTATGTTGCCTTATAATTGGTTAAGTACGGCTGTTTATGTACCTTGATATGCTTGTTGGTTTGTTGATTAGTACTCGAGATGAAAATGGGCTTGTTTGGTATGACAATAGGATAGTTGGAATAGTGGATATTAACATACCCGCAGGCACAGTAGAAATGTTGTACCTAGATGCCGAGAAATAATATACAGGGTCTAGTGTAACCGATGGTACATCATGGTAAATGAAAAGTATCAAGTGTCTTCGTACAAAGCTTGTTTTTGCAGAAGATTCGATTGAAGAATTTGTAAAAGGGAATTCAAAGGATGATACTCATTATCGCTTTTAATCTCTTACAAAATGCAAATTCTAATTAGCTAAAGTTGCGGGATTATCGTTCTTTTGTTCGTTGCTCATTCGGTTATATTTCATTTATTCGAGAATTCATAGCTGAAATCCCGGTGTATGCAAGGGTTTAATGAGGATCGTTGCTACTTTGCATAAAACCTGTTTCTCATATAAAAGTAACAGCAGTTGGCTCCCCAGGCACGTTAAAAGCGTTTCTGGGAATTGTCTGACCCGTGCTGTCCCTGTTCTACTATCTACGCAATTCCAATCTACTTACTAACGTGAGGCATTAAACTTGTTAATGCTTTCAACCTCATTTTCGTTTAAAATACTCTGTTTTTCTCTTTAATACAAATCGAAAGTCTCAATTTGTACCAAAGTACTTATTTTACGTTTTGCAATTAATGCAACGATTACTTCAATCCTGTAATATAATCGTAATATTTGAATACAGGGGTGAGAGCATAATCGGTAATCCGTTCAGTTCGCAACAAACGTAAAATATGAAGCTAGATTTCAGCAAACAGTTGAAATTTTTTTAATCCTTCGAGCGTGAACGAGTCGAAGGTTTCACGAGAACGATTTCCGACTTGACGGCGTGCGTTAAGAGCTGCCAGCACCGTCGGGGATGAGGGACGCTCCTTCTCGCCGCATTTCACCCCATCTGCTTCTCGCACGCCGCAGGATTCCAGGATACTCTGGACGTCGGAATGACGTGTCGGTAGAGATTTCGTTCCGAATGCCGGGAAGCGTTGCCCGGGCAGCTTGAATAACCAAGGGAAGGCTCGCGAGCACGCCAGCTACGTCTCCTCGTAACTGGGCTACGTATTCTCGGGGGGTTGGACGCGTCAAGCGTGAAAATATAATTTTTAACGCGACCCTCGCTAACACGCTCACGACTCGCTGCAAAATTCCTCTCCTTCTTTCGACCTGCCCCTTTTTGTCTCGGATACACGTCTCGAAACAACGTTACGATGTTTTATTCGTGTTCCATACACCTTCGCCTCTATGGAGTATCTTAAACCCCCTTGATATATGGGCTTTGTTGCGGAATATGGAGATGCGAACATGTTCCCTCCCGTGACACCCTTTCTTTCAGACGCCTGCTGTTTTTATACTCTACTGTTACTGTAGTTTTTGTACACCATATTGATGTTTGATTTTGCTGTTCAGATTTTTATAGTACTACTATCGAGTTGGTGAGAGTAGATTACTACTTAGGTAGACAAGGTCTTAGGCAAACAAGGATGGTCTTAGATCTTAGATAGACGAGTAAGGTCTTAGATCTTAGGTAGACAAGTATGGTCTTAGGACTTAGAGAAGTATGGACTTAAGTAAACAAACAAGGTCTTAGACTTCTGGCTCTTATATTACAAAACTGATTGAAACGTTAATCCTTTGTCGTATAACGACGTGTCACATTCTTGTACCTAACATTTCAACTTTCTCTACTTGTCTTACATCACACCAATAATTAGTTAACTCCGAATGACGCAACCTCTAAAATTGTAGGTCAAGCGTTAAAGTAACCTGTACCGCATTTGCACCCCTTGCAGTACTCTTACCAGCTGAGAAGTTGACAGCTGAACAAGAAGAATGAGCTACCCTATCCATCCTCGTCCTTTATGTCTACACCAGTAGATCGGTTGGCCAATTAGGAAAATGCACGCGTTCTTATGTACCCGTTTAAGGAGGTTGCTCTATTATATTAGAGTCAATCAGAGCCAGCTGTGATCTCGGCTCCCGACCGCACTCCAACCCCAAGATCGCTTTGTCCACCCCTATACAAAAATCACGACACGCCACGCATAATAATTCGCGATGTTCATCTTATCGCGTTAACGCGACCTCCATTCTTTACCCTCTACCCTGGTGTCCCTTTTGGCGACGAGTATGACCCGTCCTCACCCTTACCGGCAGCCAACAGGAAACTCGAAGTAGGAAATTGCCTGTCCCCGGGGATCCAAATAGGGTGGATGCGCTAGGCCGATCTCGGTGCAGATGCCAAGGAAACTGTCCAGTTTCTCGCGATTTCACCTGAACGTTTCCTCCCTGTGGACTTTCCTTAATGTTCCACCCTACTACCAACCCCTAATTCCTCTGTCTCCGTGGGCTCGTCTTTGTCTTCTTCGCCCTTTCCCTTTTGTCTCTCCGTTCACGTTCCGCGTCCCTCTCCACCCTTCGTCCATCTTTGTCCCTTGACATCAACCTCGGAACTCAGAGGGGTAGTCGGCCTATCCGACCGCAGGATGGACTGCACGGGATACGGTCAGAGCAAGACCTGTTACCCTGGTAACGCGATACAGAAACTACATTCCGAATGTACTGCGGCACTAAGTGCAACTCTGACCAAAATTTCTCCGGGATCAAGTAAACGTTGTGTTAACACTTGAACGGTGTTTTCGATGTTGCTTTGGGGTTCATGAAATGTATTAGTTTCGTTCATGCGGAATAGGTGAATAATAGTTCAATAATAGTTCGTCATTTAATCTGTCAGTTGATATTATTAATATAGAAGCTTCTTTTCGTATGACCATCATTGAGTCAACATATTCATGACTTTTCGCAATGATACTTTTAGATATATTTTATGCACAATTCCTGGTATAATTAATTTTCTTGAGCCGTATCCTCAAATATTCCTGCTTGAATTAGCTTGAAGCTGCAAGGTACAAATTGAAGACCTCTCTTAGGAGATCCATCTATGCAAAGATATCCTCGATGGTTGGTTCTGAACCAGGTTTCTCGTCACGCTCGCGTCAACGTTAATTGCCTCTTCATATTTTTCCGCATCTAAAAGAGAGCCATTCGCGTCTCTATCTCGCGAGAAGGCTCGCTCGCCTAGCGGCAGATCCACGGATTTTGCCTGGCTGGCCACGAATTGCATACAGCCAGGTGCCCCTCGTCGTCTAAAGAGGCCGTGAAATGCCCGGCGAGCGAGCAGCTGCCACGAGTACGTTGCTGCGTCTCTGTGTTTACATTAAATATCAAATCTGCAGCGGGAACGAGTCTCGATCTTCTCGAGCGTGCCGATGGATTCCTCGTATCGTAATTCAATAACGTTGAGTGCTGCACGACAGCCAATAAGGGAATAGGACAGTCACGGAGAGGAGACGCCGTGTTTCTACGCTTTTCCCCCTTTTCCTATCGCTTTCCCGTCTCCTCCTGTTTCCCTCTGTCTCTCTGTTATTATACTTTCTCGCTAACGGGCGAACTGAATTACCCGGGATCGTCTGTGAGCTCTGTTTAGCGCGAACGTAATCGAGAGGGTGACTGTTTAATCCTTTGATCAAAGAAGGGTTAAATTGCGAACCGAGTGCATTCAGAATTGACTGAATTGGAAAGTTTCACTGTATAGATGGTGAGCGGCAGGGGAATTAGAAAATGGGGTAATTGATGCACAGGGCATTAATTAACCGCTTTAAAGGGCTGGAATTAATTACATTCTTTGGCTGCATAACCCCGTTATCTCTTACTGACAAGGTTTCATTTACTTCTTGTTATATGTGTCACGATTGCGATGCACTTTATGGCACGTTCCAGTCTTTTTAATAAATAAGGATTTTAACAGAGATGTATGTTAACCTCTGTCGAAATGAGGAATAATTGTGTGAATTATTATACCCTTTATTCACACAGACATAGTGTAAATAGTGATCATATTTTCATTGTAAATAGCACTTTCCCCTGCACTTAACATATCTTGTTCCTTCTGAGTGGATTACCAACAAACATTTTCTTAGTATCTATCAATAAGAAACGTTTCTTCCCCCGTGTTGTTTGAGGCAACAAAGATACGATACTTCAAACGAACAAAGTGCTTTGTCCTGTATCGTAGTTATCCCATTTCGCACCTTTTGATTGAGACGCTGAAACGAAGAATGAGAGATCGTTTGTACAGTGTCTATCTTCGGAATTGCGTCTTGTTATTTTTAGAAGAAAAGCACATTTATTTCGTCCTAATCGAAAAGTTCGATCCAGGAACACTTTCGCAAAGAAAAGTTTTTAGTTATATAAATGCAAAAATTTTCACCTCTTTCTAGAGGTTAAATTTCTATTTAGATATTATTGTGTTAAATTTTTGATCGGTGTTCGAAGAACATGTACACTTAATAGGAAACTTGAAGCTCGTTCTTTTCGCATTCCATCGTTATCGATCGTCATGAGAGAAGAAATTCGCCATAAAAAAACTAACGCTAAGAAGAAACAGGGTTGAAAATCGTTACAAGAACGGACAAGCGAGAGAGGTAGAGAAATTGTAATTTTCTAAGAGGCTCCCCTGCGAAGGCTGAGAGGGTTTTTACGAGATTATTAAAAAAGGTGTGTTCCGTCGAGAAGGGGTCGAGGGGACCAGGCCGAGGGGAGTAACGAAACTTCCGGTAGCTCAAAGCTCGCTTCCGGCGTAAGTGGTGCTTTAAAAATTAACCGTCGGTATTATATAGTTTTTTACAGCCACGCCAACTTACCTCCAGTTCGTATCCGTGGCTTGCGTTTTATAGACTGACAGAAGGAAAATCATGATGGGTGTCGTTCACACGTGTTGATTTGTTCATTCTAGTGCAAATGAACAACGCTATCCATTAATCTATGATCGTGATGGACAGATCAAGTGTCTGTCGATTTGATTACGGACTGTGGCTGCGCAGCACGTTTAGAGAGTTGCGAATTTGACGATTTGGGAATTTGGGATTTTGGAATTTTGGAATTTTTCAATTTGAAAGATGGAGAAGTTGGGACTGCAGAAATTTGGAGGTTTAGGAATTTGGGGTTATAGAAATTTCTCAATTTGGTTATTTAAACCAAAAAAAATTGAAATGTGCATATTTCAAAATTTGCCAATCTGGAATCTCAAGACCTTAAAAACTCAAAAATTAAAAATATATAACCTTGAAAATATAATATAGTTATAAAACTTTGCACGTCGGTGTCCAAACGAAGCCACCATTAGTCCTCCAGCATGCAAAATAGTCCGTCATTGGTCTAAGATGTATCTAATAAAGCGTCAACCTTGTAAATTCATCTCGGTCGAAAATTCCGAGTGAAATACCGCGCGACACAGCAGGTCGGCTTCGCAAGGAAAATTTATCGCTGCTCCGTCGAGATTAACGATCGAGCCGCTTCGAGCTTCGAGCGTTCTTAATCGCTCGTGAATGGAATAGAGTTAACGATCACGCGTCGCTTAAAATCGTTGCGATGGAATAATTGATCATATTGGTTTGACGTTTCGCTAACACAGTTATTTCAAAACCTGGTTCGAAAGATCCGAATCGATACCATATTCAAATAGATTCAATGCCTAAGCTCTCCCTAGGATTCCCAGAGGATACCTTTGACTCTCTGCCTTATTACCTCATGAATATTGGGGATTAATGATACATTTCGTGCTTCTACTGGATTAGAATCTAACCCGAGTGTTCTCCACGGAGATTCTGCACCTGAATCTGAACGTTAATTCTTTGATGAAACACTTTTGTAACCATATAGCACGATATTTGTATGTCAATCGGTATGTAATCATTGATTTATGTAAATTGTATTGCAAATTCATTGATATTCATTTATTTCATGTTTGCGATTGTAAAATATTGAAACACTGATGGTAACTACTGTGTTACATAAAACGGCAAACTCTATGTAAGATCAGTCTAGTAAAACATTATACTCAGAGAAATTTATAGTAGTAGTTATACATCTTTCCTATATGATAGACACGTGAGGACACATATACATATACACTTTCTGTATACATATATTGATACACATGTGAGGGCGTGTATACTCTAGTTGTGTCAAGGAGTAAATTAAGTCATGTGCATGCACTACTACACTTATTGTAACTACCTGCAATAGAATACATTTTGGTTTTAACCAATCGCACTCTGTATCCTGTCCTCATCTGGCCTACGAAGAGTACTCTAACAGAAACTAAATTAGCAATGACGAAAATGAGGATATTCCAATCGAGAAGCTCGGTATAAAAATTGGCTGGTGCGATTTTGAAACGAAGAAGAAGAACAATGCAATTTCCGTTCGGTGTCTAACGCGAAAAAAGGAACGGCGCTAATCAGGTCGGCCGGATGCCATCGATTCGTCGCGGGGCGGAAATTTCTCCGCGTGATAATTACTCGCGCCGGAGGCAGGAACTATTCTAATTCGTTGGAAGCTTCCGCGGTGAACATGGCGAGAGAAAACGTTTTCGAGAGACTACACGTGGGACACAGGGAAAAATTATCGAATTTTTTGAAATTTCTTGCGATTCGACTTCTTGACGATCGTATATTTTTTACCGATATTCCGTGAAAATCCCCTTGGTGGAAATTCACAGAAATTCCGGGAGAAACGCTTCGATGAAATTAATGTTCTTTTCCTCTCTTTTTGTTTCCGCCCGTTGTTGTTTAAAGCGTTCCGGTATTATAAACGATTGTTTATTTACGCGTTTCCGCGCGGTTCGAAGTTTCGTTTCGTTTCGTAGCCGGCAACTCGCTCGAACTTGTCCAATTAATTTTAAAAGGTGCTCGAACGAAAGGAAACTTTTAATTACGCAATCTGCCCGTCAAGAATCCTAATTCCCGTGAATTTTTAATCCAGCCTTGTCCCTTCGAGGTGTTGCCGGCAAATGAGCCGGGGCTGGATAACATCGAAACGACGAGCTGATGAGCCCTTCCTTCTCCTGGAATTGCGCTTAATTAAAACGCGATTGCGAAACACTTCGACAAACAATGTTGCAAGATTTAATGGGCTGGTTTGCTTCGCGAAACACCAGATGCCGCTCCTCCGAATATTTTACCGGATTCCCAGACGAATTCTTGCGAATTTTCACTACTCAACATATTTTCAAGATTTTATACTGAAATTCTGCAAGAACTTATCCTAGCGATATACATATTGTCAAGAGTAGAAATTATCACGCGTTACATTGCAACGCGTAGATGTTGTCACGTACAGAGATCACTACGCATAGAAATTGCCACTCGTTATATCACCGCATTGAAGAATATACGTAAATCGAGTTTCGAGGGTGTATGATTCCGTTCCATATTCACGCCGTAGTTGATACCTTTCCGTCTCTCATCTCCGTTTCATCATACTTAGCGTGAAATCCGTTTTCTATTCCCGCGTATTAAACACGGAATCAGGCAGACGGCGAAGCAGGATGAAATAACCGGTGGTAATATTCGTGAATCGTGATTATTGCAAGAACAATGCGGCAAGACAAGACTGAAGGCAACGCGAGTTAAGTAGCAACGAGCGAATCTTTGCCCGAGCACGTTCGTACCTTCTTCGTTGCTGTTTATATTTAATCCGGCAGCAACATTTAGGGCTCCTGTTTCTGCTTAACCAAGCGTTCCCGTGCATTTCGCCGGGCAAAGTTTGTACAAGTAGAAACTCGACGGCGTTAGTTCCACGCCATTCGGTAATTCCCAGCAGAGGTACTTTCATGGAGGCTAATAGCTGAGAGAAACGATGAGCTTCTTGAATTTATTAAACAAAACCGGCCGAAAAGAGTGTTGCTTAGAACTTTTCAACATCGTCCGCGGACCGTGTTCTGATCCTTTTTTACTTCCCTGCAACTTGGTTCTGTCTGTCGAGCGGGAACCATGAATATGGAACACTCGCTTTAATTTTTCACATAAATGGTCCCCAAATGGCCGTAGATAAAAAACTTAAACGAATATCTTTCGGAAATTTCGCCGGGAACATGCTGCACCCGAGTAGATATTGCGAATTTGCGATTTTAGGGATTTGGGATGTTTAAAGTTGGCAATTTACGAGTGCAAGATATCAAAATTGGGAATTTCTATGATTTACGACATCAAAGTTGAGAGTATAGAAATATAGAAATTTGGGATATAAAAATTTAGGAATTTAGAAATTTAGAATAAATTTACAAATGTAGCACACAAGGATTTAAGAATCAAAAGATGTACAAGTATAAAAATTAAAGCGATAGATTAAATCTTTCAGTGAATTGATCGGAGCATTTGACAATTGTCGTGTTGGAATTCGTCGGGAAATTACTGGTTCCCACGGGACAACTAATGTTCCCGTTGAGAAGGAGCGTGAGCGGTTTGGAAGCGGTCGTAGTATAAACAGCGGCGAGTTCACAGCCACCAAAGCGGTCGATGGCAAATTAGAGCGTACTCCAAACAGGGAGCAAGCCTATGTTAAGGCGTACGGGTACACTTAACCGGGCGCAATCACGTGCCAGTATTTACCTTGTCCAGCCTGCTATCGGGTTAATGCGGCTCACGGTGAAATTAGTTTCGCTAATTTAACCCTGATAACGTGCCGATACCGTTTGATTGATCGTTCGCCGATCGATTCTTGCCACGACGTGTTCGATTGTCGCGAGGTTCCTGACATTTATCATTGTTACGAGTTCACCTTCCACTTCTTCACATCTCTAAGATCACTCACACTAGTTTAACCCTAGACTATTTCATAAACTCTCACCAAGTCCCCACTCCTATTATTTCACCCAAATCATTTCTCGTACCAGGCCCTTTGAGAATCGGATTTCAATCCATTTCTAAAGTGTACCTAAAGTACAGACAAAAAATTCAAGATCGTTTCTACAGAATAAAGCATCGTTTCTTTTCCCCTGCGCAGCTATCTTTTTTATCATCCCCTGCTCTTCACCCTCATTTTCCATTACTACCACAAAACAGTTTCAAACAATTTAATCCACCATGATATCCATTATCCGCGGAATAAAAGAACAGGAAAGAAAGGAAGATACAACAGGGAAATGAAACGGTGGTTACTACGTACAAGAGACCGCGATTCAATTTCCATCGTGATCGTTACGATTAATTTTCAATTTCTCGTCGATAGTACAAATTAGTTCGAGCTGGATTGGTGTTACCGTTCAACGGATCACCGATGTACCGTTTCATGAGCTTTGCCATTGGCGTAACTAGCATTTTTATTTCCTAGACGTCACCTGTACAGTGCCTCACTTTATATTGCCTCGCAGAGAAATTGTTACAGGTACACGCTGTTGTGTGCAGAAATTGATATGGGTTACAATGCCAAGCTATAGAAATTACCATGTATTACATTAGCATGTTCACATGCTATATTGTTAAGCGTATACATTACTACGCATTATATTGCTGTATGTCAATATTGCCAAGCGTAGAAATTGACACGCATTATATCTCCACGCATGGATATTTAGACATATAGAAATATTTATACATGTCAATATTTCCAAGCGTAGAAATTGTCACTTACTATATCGTCACGCGTCACGCGTCAATATTACCATATGTGGAAATAGTCACGTGACATATCTCCACGCGTAGAAATAGTCCCGCGTTGTATCGCCACATTCATTATCGCAATATATGCATAACAGTACTTGCGAAGTATGCCTATAATTGATAGAAACGTTCTCGATAAGAACGATCACGAAACGTGTCATTAATTGTCGCGGCACGGCTGACTGAACGATTGACCGTGCAATTTCAATAATTAAGTCGAACGATTAACCGAATAATTATCGTGCATTATCATTCATTATTCTATCAAGCGTTCGTGCCGTGGCCGGGCCGTTATCAAGTATTGATCCTACTTGGCCCCCGAAGCGGGTCACATGCCGTTTCCGAATGCAAAACTGATTAATTTAGGTAATGGAAGATCAGATGAAACCGGACACCGAATGTCATAATATTTCAATAATTCATCGGCCAGGCGGCGGTCAACTAGCACTCGGAAATAAACGAAACCGGGCGAAAAGAAAAACAGGAATAATGGCGTTCCCGGTTATATCGAGCGTTATAATTTCGCGGCGGTCGAAAAATTTCCTGCGGTGCTTCATTTCCGCCGTATTTTCATTGCCTCGTTTTTATTGAGCTTCCGAATTTTCAACAAGCTCTTATCGTCAACTCGAACTTCACTGCAAGTAAATTAACACGCTCCAATGTCTACGCCATTTTTTACTTCGTTTCTCTTTCTTTTATTATACACTGTCAAATTCTCCGTATTACCGATATTTGTCTTTCTTGCGTGGAATTTTAACAATTTTTGAAGAGGTCTTCAAACTAGACAAACTTTCCTTTCCCATTTTGACACAGGACAAGTAGAATCACAAATACCTGATGGATACGTAGAACTTCGACAAAATTTTCTCTAAAAATTCAACAACGTTCTTCGTGTCATATTTTCATTATCAAAAATTACTGAGCGCAAATCCTAAACCCAACTACGAACAAGAATGTTCCAAACTGTTGTTCGCCATGTCCCGTTATACTTCCAACGGAAAAGTTCCAACATCACAATTATAAAAATCTCCCAGCAACAACTTCCCTAACAAGGTCCAAGAGCCACTGTCCTCAGCATCTTCCTGCGCAGACACAATTACCGAGCGGTTGCACCCTATCTGAGCGCCCATCGCTGCAACCGTTGTTCAAGTGGTTCACAAAGCGGGCCGCTTCAAAAAAATCCGCACCCTCGAGCCTCACCTGACGGGTGGTTCGTATCCATGACACGACATTAGGTCGGCTTTCTGTCGTACAATGACAAACGACAACGGGGACACGTGGAAACGCGAGATCAGGAGCATCGAGCACGCGTTTGATCGCGAAAGGATAGGATACAGAACAGAACCCGGAGCTGAAGGACGGGTAAGTTAAGCGAACGATCGAGCACGTTCTTTTGTGAGCTTTTCTAAGCTTCAATGATTCCATTGCCGAAGGACAACGACGGGAAACGAACGGCTTTTCGCCTCTTTGTCGCGTTCAACTTTTCCCCTTTCTTCGGAACTCTTTGTCGGTGTTTAATTAACAAACGGAGATGTCGATAATCGAAGGGAAAATGTAGATGCAAATTATGTTGATGCTGTTCTATATATCAACACATAGAATATTATTTATCTTGCCGAATTCTCAACGCGTTGAATACTCATCACACTGTTCAGTTCAGTTGAGTAATCAACACACTCTACAACCCCACTCTGAGCACCAACCTAACTAAAGTTAACCTACTTCTACAAAATTCAGCACTACACAATTTACACCAGTATCCGCAAACGTTACCATTAAACATCTCCAACGCATCCATCACATTTCACACCAGGACATTACGATTGTCAAAATTTATAACACTTTATCCCCCGGCTAAAAACAAGTGCGAACCATTAATCAATAAAAAACAGTAATGTCTCAACTCAGGAGCAAACACACCGGCACATTTGTCACTCCTTCTTTTTCCTCCACATGGCACACGTGCAGCAGTTACATCGACAGATTAGGGGAAGCTGTAAATGCCTACTATGGTCGGACACGTTTATTTCAGCGAAACTTTACAACTGTGGGGACCATTATTTTTAGACGGTCCCTTTATTTTCAGCAAGGAATCGTTATCAGCCACGGATGTCCGCAACTTCTTCCGCGCTGTTGTTTGTCCTGTTGTTACGTCTACTCCCAGGGGAGGTTACCGAGGGGGTGGAGAGGAAAAAAAAACTTTATTATCGCGGCTAACTCCGGGCAAATTCGTTCATTTGGCGCAGATAGCGAGCCTGGACAAAACTTTCGGCATTAAGGACACCGATAGCGATGAGATGGCCGGCTGTTTTTGACAAGGGAACTCCTGCTAGAATTGCGTCACGCTTCGCGAGTAAAATGGTGTGTCGGGAGAAAAGTTTTGCACGGTTCCTGCAGGACATATGAAACGAGTTTTAATTCTATGCTAATATTTCTTGTATATTTTTTCTACTGTTCTGAAGAAAACGGCGAATGAAATAGTCTCTGTCTCATTCAAGTATATAAATTTTAATTGTTACAAAATTCTTGTAGTACTTTATGCACGTTCATTGCAACTTTAAATCAGACCTGTTGAATGACCAAAGGAAAACACTCGTTTCATTTTCCCCACTTTCCAAATATACACTAGTGTCGTAAAACGAGACAAAAAGTTTCGCAATCTTGATACACCGTGTCGCCCGACATTTTCGAGAAAGACGCGTCTGTTTACGAGCGACTGAATCGTTGCCGCAACGTTTCTGCGATTGAATCATCGTCACAGTAAATCCCGATTTTCCGTTATCGCGGTTATTGTACCCGATAATGGTCGCCCGTTATCAGGGATGTTGCGAACCGCAAACGTGCACATATTCGCAATAACTTCTTCGCAATACGTCAACCCTGACAGGAGCACACGTTGAATAAAAATGTGGTCCAGCCACCAATTTCCCCTAGGCGCTGTAATAAACGACAATCGCGTGTTAATGCGTGGTAACGTGCGTTAATAGCGCTGGAAACACCATGATCGATGTGGTCGATTTGTATTCGAACGGTGTCGTGCGAATTCTCGATAAACAGAACTGTTCGGTTTGACAATTTCGGTACTTTTTTGTATCTTGTTTCTATTTTAATACGATTTATAGAGAGTTGTAATTGCGTGACAATTTAAATTTCACGTTATTGTATGGCTATGTTGATATTGTTATGTTGTTATGTATATCGACGTGAATTGCATAGTCTTGTGTACTATTACACAATGCATTATATTGCCGCGTGTTGTATTACTGCACTTGTGTGGTATTACTGTATCGCCATGTGTTATATTACCACGCTCTGTACTAACAGGTTGCATTCTTGATGAGACACATTCGCGACGCGCTATACTCTAGATATGATGTACTTCTTGATGTGAACAATTCTTGATACGTTGGGTTTTCATAGCGTTGAATTCTCATCATACATTTTTTCCACATATTAAATTCTCAACACACTTCACCGTAGTACAATGCATTCGTTGTAATCCCAGCTTGTCATATCGCCCTACATTTCTTTCTCTATAATCTCATCTTAAAAAAAATTATCTCACAAACATAAATCATCGTACAATTCCCACTGCAATAAACATGAAGAGTAATGCAAACAAGGAAACCACGCGCAGTGAGAAGAAACCGAATGCATATAAAACAGAACGCACGAGGAAAGAGACAAAAGGTGGTCAATGTTCCAAGCAAAGGTTAATTAAAACTGATGCAAACGAGCCCGTATCTTCGTGTCGGCTCGATCAAGCCAGGTTTAATTAAGCGGCTCGCGATTTTTGTCAAATTTACGCGACCGGTATCGTTCGCAATTACTCGTACATTTTCCTCTTTCACTTGCAGTAATTCAATTATTCCGGAAATGTAGAATCGTTGAAAGGTCGCCGTGAGATAGACCAGCCTTCATTCTCATCCTCTTGTTCTCTCTTTCTGGTCCTCTGTTGATGCCTTGCCGGCATTAATTCGTTCGCCGTCTGCAGAATTTCGCGTCGAAACTCGGGTAATTCGATTAACGACGGCCAAGAATGCGAAACAATTTAGCGACGTCCGCCAGACACCCGCGTGGATGCCAAATAAATTCTTCCTTTTAATAACACCATCTAATTGCACCTTCAACGACCTTATTTGCCTTCGATACATATTTTCGGTATCAATGATTTCGTTTCAGTTCCGATCGTTCACAAATATTTACAAAAATTAAAATTTTATTGCGTTCAAACGAAATGTCACGGACAGAGTCGTGTTTCGTGTTCCACACAGGCGAATTTTGATGCTACCCGGAGAAAAAAAATCCAATCCGCCTCTGGGTCGAAACGCGAAAAAACATGGCACAGGTATCCATTCCAGAACATTGTATTCGCTGGATGAAAATATTCGATACTGGCACGACGAAGACATAAATTGCCCGTTTCCTGCGGCAAAAACGCATGAATTCATGAACAGCAAAGCGGTCTCATTATTGCGACGAAATCCTATAAATCTCATGCATCGCGAGTTCTATTCTGTTTTTTAATTTATATTTTTTTCTTCTCCTTCATTTTTTGCATATTTCTTCATATATTATACGATGATTAGGCTGCATTTGTGATATATCAATGCTCACGAAGTAATTCATTTAGTTTATACGTTATGTATGCCAGGGATCACATGACTTTGATATATCATAAATGCATGAATATTTCCAGTGTACTGATTTTCAGAGTTGTATTATCTTTGTGAAATAATAATTGGACATTGTAGTGAAATTTTGAAACATTGAAGAACAGAATAATAAGGAATATTAACGAATTACGAATAGTGCCTTCACTAAGTACCAGAAGAATTCTATTTCATAATGTACACATTTTGAATGTTGACTTTTGTACCCAACAGTGCAACTGCAAGGATTGGCCGAGATGTCAACAATGTCGATATAAAATAATCGAAAGCTTCGACATGTAGATAAACACAGCACGTAGCATTTCTAACCACAGTACATTTCAGCAAATCCTGAAATCTAGCTCTATCTCAGCGCACACTCGCGTCTCACGTAGCGGAATCCATTTTCTAAAACAAACCAGTCCAGAATTCCTCTTTCAATTCACGGTCGGAGATTATCGGTGCGATTCGAGAGGGAGGTGGCCATTCACCGAGGACGACCGAATTGTTTCGGTAGCAAGGATTCGGATCAGGACTCGATCGTATCTGGGTCCCCGGTCGAATCTGTTCTGGAAAGGAGCGTCCGCAGGAGCCAATAAGGAAAATGCCCGGACGAGGTACATGCTCCATATAAGTGTCGGTCCCGAGGGTAGCCGGTCTCCGGGTACATCAGATAAGGTAACCCGGTCCGGGATAGAACCCTATTATGTTCGCTATAAGTGGCCGCGAGGGTAGAAGGCAAAAGCGGCTGGCAAGATAAGAAAAATGTCTGGACGGTTTTCGGTCCTCGTAACCGCAGAAGTTGTAATTATACAGTGATATTACTACCGAAAAGAATGAGGGACGAGGACCGACATCGTTCTACGTGGAAGCCGCTCGTTTCGGCGTTTACCCGGGATCTCGATGAAGATACGTCCACGCTCAGATAAAAGCACGAGACGACGAGTATTTATTGTTGGTCCCGGTGGCCGTTTAAGGGGGTGAGTCCTACATCTCGGCATCTCAATTAACCAAGAATTCGTGTTGCGCCGTTGTCTTCTCAGGAGTCGTTGCCTTCCACGTGGACCTTCTTCGCCGACTTTTTATCACCCCGATGAAAATACAATTAGGTTTGGGTGTCCAGGGACGATTGGTTCGCGCGATACGTGTTGGAATTTGAAAGTCGAGGAAGACCTCTGCCCAAGGATTCCAGGATTCACGGATTTCTTAGATTATACGATTCTAGAATTGTACAATTGTGGAATTCTATCATAGGATTCTAGGATTATAGTAATCTAAGATCGCAGGATTCTAGAGATTCAGGATCTAAACAAATCCTAAAGAATTCCAACGATTCCAAAACGTTGTCGAGCTACCATGAGTCTTCTACTCGAAAAGACCGCATATGATGTAACGGCAAATATTTGCGCAGTGTACACAATTCGCAGAGTCTGCTAGATTCAGCGCGCGGAAAGAATACTCGTGGCCTGTAATTCGGTTAATTTAATTAACAACGGGTTAATTGCCGGCGCAACGCAAGCCAGCCGTTTCGCTCGGCCAGGCAGGGAAGCGTTCTTTTGTCACGGCGCGTTGTAATTTGCAGGGTCGTCGCGCGTATATAAAGCACGCGATAAATATCGAGTCGGGATAGCGGTTCCAGTAAGCCGAACAATCGTAATTGCGAGACCGTGCACGGCTATTAAGCGAACACGCGACATCTTTCTGCTCTGACTGCTGTAAATCTGATTAAAGATACCGGTACGCGACGGAAGTATGGCTTGAAAGAAACACCGGAAGCAGGTATTTATTGTTATCTAAGCTTCTGGGGTAACGAATCTGTCTCGGTGTTTCGAGGCGGCTTGCAACTGTCGCCCGCATCCATTGCTATCTTTCCCCGCTCTTTAATCGCCTTCTTTTACAACTGCTGCTTCTGAAAAGAAAATTGCGTTCGTTACGATAGATACAGTTTCTTTCTTGAAGTGTACACCGATGTGCAACGCGGATTTAGCCTCCCTCCGAGTGAGGCAGCCTTTAAGGAAACCTTTTACTATTTGCTTTTGGTTCCAGAAAAATTTAAGAAGCTTACAAAAATTGTCTCGTTGCAATTTTGTATTATCTTGTTTGGGTGACGACTACTTATCGGCGGCTATCGTGACCGACATTCGCAAGACGATTAAGGGAAACGAGACGATATACCGTCGACAACAAGGGTTCCGACTGACAGTCGTTGTTACGAGAAGCCCTTCGTGTCTGGCTACGAGATTACCGTCGAACTGCGGAAATGGCTCTGATGGAGGGACTTGACTTTGTCAACTGAAGCGCGAGGAGAGCTTCCTCCTGTTGCTACCGCCATTGTTACGTAAATACGTAATACGCAGCCGGTGAATTGCTTGCTTTATTAAAGTTCGACCACGGCTTAACGTGGTAACTGCCACTCCGCCAATGGGTATTTGCTGTAAAATACCTTGAAACGCTAATTATTAGCCGTCTACCTTGTCAATTTTCGTATAGCTTTCATATTCTGACAAGTAATTTATTTAGCACCCTTGATGATATTAATAATGGTTAGGTTAAAGGTATTTAATATTAAGTTTAAGATTTTGTTAAATTCTATGATCTTTCTGACAGGTGCATCAGTCAACTCATTACTGCAAGATCAAGACAAGAAAGTTGAAATGAAGCTTAGTAATAAAATCTTGATTTCCAATCAGTTAGCAGAAACACAATGTTCCCGAGCGTTTAAGGGTTGTTTGATAAGTGAATCGACCGACTATATTTCTCAGCGTCAGAAGTAAGAAGATTTCCACCCCTGTGGTTCTTACATTATGGAGAGGGTCGAACGCTTGGCTCAGCGACTTTCCAAGTTTTTTGATGCTCGGATATCTATAGACGATGGAATCGTGCTCGCGTAGCTTGAATCAATAAGAACGGTTCGAGTGTTATTTCACCGGGATAGGGTAATCTTCGTGAGGGTTGTGTACGTACGTATTTCGCTGCAGGATCTTAACGAGCCCCTACGGGCGGAATCACAAAGCAATCGTCGACGAAATAATTGTAAACGATAAATCGTTTGCTGTATTCGCGGAAAAACTTAATTTGATTTATGTTACATGCTCTATGGAGGAGTTCTCGGTAAAAACTCGGAATCCAATCGAAAGTTTGTTCGAGCGGAGTAAAGATATGGTTTCCCGAACCGAAGAGGATGATATATCAAACTTTGTTTTGTATCGTTTCTTCCTATCCTGTCTTAAAAAAGAAACATGCAAAGTAACTTCTTACTTTGCGTCCGTACTTTATCAACGGTAATAGGAGTCTTATTAAAAAAGTGTTTATAAAAACAAATCTTATGTATATTTCATTGAAGTTACTTAATTATGAAACTTGTTCTCGAAAAATTAGCATGAAACCTGAATGAATAAGAAAGCTATACGTTTCTTTGTTAAAAAGTGCTTGCAAAAACAAATCTTATATTTCATAGAAGTTACATGATCATGAGACTTGTTTTCTAAAAATTAACAGCATAAGACTTGAATGAATAAGAAAGCTGTTTTAATACACTATTACAAAGAAGCAGTTAAAAGTTTTAACAGAACAAAAATGGGAATAACGAAGAGAGAAGTAACCCCAGTTGAAAATGCCCCTCGATCGTACGAGTGTTAATGTACTCGGCGCATTGACAAAAAAAAGTGACGGGTAAAATAAACCGTAACCCTCGTATTCGCACCCTCGGCCCAGATTAACCCTTTTAAGCGTGAACCCTCGTGGCGGCAACAAAGGAAGAAACAAAATTCAGTCGTCGTCGAGAAGCAAATGGGACAGAAAGCATCTCGTTTCGCGAGCTGCGCTATTCACGAATCGGCGCCGTGTATGCACAATGGAACACGGGGGTTGAAACCGCGGTGGTTCCCCATGGATTCCTCGAGGAACCGAGACGACCGTCCCGTGTAGGGATTTGCGGTGAATGGAGCTCGTCCGATAAAACTATGGCGAACGTCCCGCAGCGTGTCCCATCTCGTCACGCTCGGACGTTCGAAGCGTTTTTGGGCACCGACAACGTAACCGAGCTCGTTCGCGGCCCATAACTGCCACAGGAAGGTCAGGGGGGCCATAAGTTATCGGGAATGACTGGTACCCGTGACATTTTTCATCGACTCGCCGGAGGGGAACGGGAACGGACGAGCCCGGAAACGCTGCACGGAATTCTGCTGTCGCGAAAGGTCCCGCTGGAACCTCGGAAATAGGAAAGTGCCGGTTGAATGCGGACCGGAATGGAACGGATTTGCGACCCGGACCAATGGAACGTTTTAACGCGGATTTTTGATGAAAGTTACTTGATATACTTGATGTAATTTCGAGTGAACGCGGAGCTTAACGATTGAATCGCTTTTCACCGTGGCCTGGTTAGCTGCTGATCCTTTCCCGCATTTCATCCCTTCGCTATTTATAATTAACTTTGTTCTACAAATTTAGCTGATTTTTTAAACTCTTTGACGGCATTAAAATTTCCGTGTACGTATTTTGTAGGATTTTAATCTGAAATTAAACTAGCGATTTTTGTATTAAATGGGAACTTATATTAACGAGTATTCGGTATACCGAGTTAATGAATTAAACCCCAACCTTTTAGCGTAAAAGGCATGTCGAAATAGTGAAACGCTAAAATGTTCATATAATAATCATAACTTCTTAGCATCCTTTTAGTATCCTTTCAAAAATATGAAAATAGAACAGTAAAGTTTGCGGAGGTCAAATAATTGCGTACAACTCAATTACTTAATTTTTCAACGGAAGAAATAAGAATGGAGAAATTATATCGAAGAAAAGGAGATTGTACGTTTCTATCGGACGGAACACGAGTGTCTGGCGCAGTTAGTTCAATTTTGAGGACGATAAGAGGATCAAAGCATTGATAGGTTCGAGATGTGGGAGCATTGTGCAGTATCTCTCGCAGTCTGTACGGAGACTGCACAAGAAACCCGGTGGCTTTTGTTGCAGTGAATGTAATGTGGTTATAATACTGTATAAATGTTAATGCTGAAGGATCAAACGAAAGCCCCTAGTCACGGACAGTGGTCCTGGACAAAAGGATTCTGCTGTTTGGTGTACAAGGGAGAACTTCCGTGTATGTACCACGACGGAAGCTCTATTGGATAGCTAACATTCTCTTTGCCACGGGTCACAAATAGCTTGTATTATTTCCTACGAAATATCTGCTCCTCCGGAACTCGCGACCGATTTGTTCTTCGATTTCCTAAGACCCCTTCATTTCGCAGCCAAGACCTCGGGATATCCTTTTTATCAAACATTGTCAAACGTTACGTATGGATACATGTTAGATTATCACGCATTTATATAACTAAGTATACTAAAAAACGATGGAGAACATGGAAAATGGCGCTGAGTCAGTAACAAATTCTGGTTCGCAGTGTCCCTCCTTATTTCTACGAAATGTACTCTCCAAAATACCTGTCCGAAAAGAAAAATAAAGAGGACTCTACGAAATAACATCACGGAACGTACAGCCCACACGAAAAGCCACAGTAACTGCAACGTAAAGTCCATTTCATTCGTCCGGTTCGTCTGTAAAGAGCGAGGGTGGCTCAATCGGGCGTCCAGATCGTGTAGTTGCCAGTTTACGAGTGTCTGTCTCGGACACTGGAGTTTTATAGGCACGATGGAGCACGGTTGTAAATGATAAGGCTTCCAAGGAAAAATTTACGATATGACAAGCTTGCGCCACGATCATACCCGTTAAGGGCAAACGCTCGAAAAGTGGCAGCTGGATAAAAATTTCTGGCTGGACTTACTGAAGAAATTACGTTCGCCAGGGTTTGCTTCTTTGAACGAGTCGAGATATATCTTCACGTTTCTAAATTTCTAGGTTTCTAGATTTCTAGATCTCTGAATTTCTGTATCTCCAAAGTTCTTGATTTCTACTCCACTAGAACAAGACTGTCATCGTGAATATGTAAAATGTTTTTCCACGACCCTAATTCACAACCCTATTTCTTTCTTATCGCTTGACACAAGTTATCATTTTCGTACCTGCGACCGGAAGTTGAGCTGTCCACAGCAGCCACGGAAAGCGACGAAAGGCAACGTTACGAAAATGGCGCACAAAAGATATTATACGCGACGTGTTCTACCGAACTTTGTAAATACGTCGTAACGAATAGGTGCACACGAGGGTGAGAAAGGGGCTCGGTAACCGGGTGAAATTGCTTCCATGCGACGAAGAAACGTGTAGGCTTTCAACGCGAGAATAATTCCAGCGCCGTGTTTAATTACAAATTTTAATAACAGTATTGTGGCGAACTGGGGCAACTTTAAGTTAAGGTTTATTTAATACACGGCTGCGCTACATTGATCGACTGCTTTTGTGCCTGCTTTTCACTTTAAACTCGAGCTTGACGTTTGAGTTAGGTTTGGTTATTTGTTAATTGTAAATATTTAACAAATATTATTTTGTAATATCATGTAGTAACTCAGAGATAATTGAATTTCTTGATATAATATTTCATTTCACTCATTTCAATATTTCATACATTTTTAAGTTTTGACAGGGACATAACAAAAACATCCCTTAGATGTAACAAGAAAGAATTACAATATTAAAATTTGTCAAAACATCGCTAAATAAATCGACACGCTCGCGTGGAGATGTGGGGCAGGCATGCATCTCCAAAGAAGGTTAAACTCGAGCGGAATCGACGTAGCCGGGAAATCGTGTAAGTCCCGGGTGCTATCAAGAAAAGTATTTACATATCCGCGTTTCACGAGCGTGTCAGCCCATCAACTTCAGGGTTTGCGCATAAAACGTCAGCACCAGGGTAAAGTGGTGCGACTGTAGGAGCGACAGCATTCGTATTCGAGCGGATCGCGCGCGGGAACGTCCAGGTTTCGGCTGGAAGCCGAGTTTCGGAAGAGTAGTCTGCTCGGTAAGCAGCTTAACCGGTCTTAAGCGGCTTCGTGTCCCTCGGAGATTCTTCCCCGGTCACTCGGCGTGCACCTGACGAGTGCAGGTGAAAATATCCATCCGACGCTCGTTCGCCAAGTTCCCGATTACCCGATTCCCCGCGGACCAGGGGCTTTCCATACCTCAAAACGCGTCTCCGGGTCACCGGGGATTCCGATCTCATTTCGAACGAATAAAGCTCCGCCGTGAACACCGGCGCATTCCTGAACGACGATCGACTCGTCCTACGAGCGTTCCAGCTTCTTTGTCAGGGCAATAATCGCTGCTGAAGATCTGGACATCGCGAGCGAGCTCCCCGTGGCGCGGGTCCACGGGTTCAGACCCACAGATCCCTATCTTCCGGGCTACCATTTCGGCCAACCTGGACGATCCGCTTTCGAAATGCTCTTCTTCGAAATGTTTTCGTCCCGAGATGTGAATATTTGATGCTCTGGACTCGCACGCTGGAAGATGTGACTAACACCGATGGCGGGTCAAACGATTTGTGGATGCGCCGGTAATGGCTGCCGATGAATATTCAGCCTTTGGTGTTGTAACCTTTTAGCTGTCTCGATGTGGGAGTTTCGATAATTGTTTCAAGTTAGAACTTTTGAATGATTTGACATAATTGTGATATTCTGAAAGGTTGTTATGTACAGGCCCACCCAACTTGCACACCATAAATAAATTCTGAAGTATACGTTGCAGTAAAGTTTCATGATTTAGAGAAACATAGCATGTAGTAGATGTACTTATTTTATCGATGGTAGCATTTCAATGATTTCAAGCTCATATAGTTATCAAATAGTATCAAGAATAGACCTCTATTAACTCTAACCTATATTAGGTTTGACAATTAACTAATAATCGCTTCGTTCCTTAACCTTGATATCCGAAATAAGGACCCTGAAATCTTCCTCCATTTATATGAAAGTTTTAGTGCACCTTCCAAATAAAATATTATGGTTAAACGAGAAGTTGGTGAAATGAAAACGGAAGCTTCAGTGACCAACTATTTTTCTGCCAGCACCGCAAAGAATATCGCGAGGCTTGCAATCGACGCCTAAAAAGAAATTAAAAGAAACCGCCTCCTCCAAGAATCAACTTCCGCCGTACACGAAGAAACGCTGGCTGAGCATAACGCGGAAGCGTGCAATAAAAAGCGCCGGAAGTCGAGGAGCAAAGTAAATGAATGGAATCTCCTGACGAAGAGCAGAGTGGTACTCGTGGCTGACATTCATTTTCCGGGCCTTCTTAATGCCGCGTCCCGTTCGTTGAAGAACTCGCTACAAAATAGAGAGCCACCCCCTCTTCTTCTTCTTCTTCTCCATTCATCTTCTCGTTTCTTTCGCACTTTCAAGGAATTCGAGCAGCGTGAAAGAAGCAGATATCGAGCCGGAACGGAGAACGAAACACGCGCGCGGCCAAATTGTCGCTCTTTTCTTACGAGAACCGTGCGGGTATATTGGGTGCCTCAGGAAAAGTGTAAAATGGCGTGCTTATATGTTCGTTGTAAGGTTAGAACGGTGGATATATTGCCGTGTGTTATATATTGTATGTTATGACACTGCATATTGCCACATGTTGTATAAACTCTCGTTACGGTGTTATACGTTATAGTGTCTTGCGTTGTCTCTTGAGTTCTTTTCCTAGATGCTGTGTGTCGACGTGAGTATCGTCATAAGTTGAATGTGAACGCGTTGTGTTTTCAACCCGTTGTAAAATTGACGCGTTGTGTGTTCGACGTGTTGTATATTCCACGCCGTATATTGTATAATCATCCCGTTGTGTATCCAACTCACATACTCCACATGCTCTGTATTCCACATATGCCTATATCTGTCATATGTGTGCAACGTACTGTGAAGTGACTGTGTTACATAATATTTTCTCGCGTTATATCGCCACGAGTAGAAATGCCAAAAACAATGTCCCAGTTAATAATTCATAACTCCGGAATAATACATTTCTTTTGAGGCAGCTTGTATAATGAAATAGGGGGAAACCTGGAGTGGTTGCGAGGAAAAAAAGGCTGTCGCGGCCTACGACCCCGTCTTTCATCTTTCTCTTTCTATTTGCGTCAATCAGTTAGTCTGAAACGGGCTTTATCCATGGAACGGTCGCGGCTGTCGCGTCGTCGATTTTCAACGAAAGGACACGACAACAATAACGACGTTTCCTTGGGTGGAGAAGTAAGGGGATGTAGATTCGTGGTGGCGGGACGAATTAATCCGATTCGTCGATAGTTCGTGCCGGGATGACTGTGAAGGAATACCTTCGTTCCCCATGGAATGCGAAGGTTCTTCTAAGTGTTAGAACGAAATCGACGATCATGTAACTCATTTTGATTTCTATAGAACTATTAAGTTCTTTGTTAATTTATGCAACACTTCTTTTATGGTACAGTTAGTGTGTTATGAACGTTCAGACGGTTCGAGAATCCGAATCTCAGGTGATATAATCATTTGGCGATCGCTCAAAGTCAAAAGTAAACGAGATAGAGCACGTCCATGGTGACTGTACCGGGGAAAATTAATGAATTACACCATTAACCACGGTAAGTCTACGTAGGCAGACAGTGGAATATTTCGTTCCAACTAGAGGAAAAGATAATGAGTCTCCTGTATAGATGACCCTAGACTGTAGGTGTGCAAGTAGATACCTCGTATCGGAAATTTAGAAGCATTTAAAGT